>OZ023265.1:119218943-120537693 GCA_964006375.1 Tillus elongatus
ACACACACACACACACACACACACACACATATATATATATATATATATATATATATATATATATATATATATATATATATATATATATATATATATATATATATATATAAACATATAAAGTCTGAAACCGACACCACGGATTTGGGTTCCAGGTGTCCCAAATAGCGCTCATTTGAAGAAATTTTTTCAAAATTCAAAACTCGGGATCTCCTCATTAGTTAATTTTTTCAAAGAAAATTAACTAAAAAATACATTTTGTACCAAAAGCATTTTTATATAAATTCACTACCACAACGCAGTTGCTGCTTCCAGACTTTTTTTAATTTTGTTTGGATTAACTGTGTGCATCTTCGTTCTTAATATTTTTCTGCCGGTTACGTTTTTGTTTTAGTATTCCGAGTGCCTTACATGGTTTCCTTCTTTCTGTTTTTTTTACACCATACTCTCCCCATAGCCATATTAAAGCTGATTTTTTCGAATCTATTTTTTTGCGATTTACATTACAACTACTACTAATACTAGTAACGCCATTCCCATAAAGGAGTAGGCACACCACAAAGTCTCTGCTATTCATTAACAATGTTTCTCCATGCTCTGTCCTGACAAGATATTTTCGCTGCTTCTACATTCATACATCTCCGCATACACACTCCTATTACAATAAATTCTGATCTTTTTATTCTCTAATATATCGCCCACAACATTCGGCTAAGCTTTCCTAGGACTTCCAAGGCCTATCATACCACTTACATGCTCTCTGTATATTCTACTTGTCACTATCATTACCTAAGCTTCGGTGGTTTAGTAGTAAGAACGTATGCCTCTACACCGAATGGTACTGGGTTCGATCCCAGGGTACTCCTTTCACTTTTTCATTACATACTGTACAATTAAGATCAACCGAGGTTCTGGCATTGTATTTGAGCAAGTTGAATGTCTGCACGTTCCGCCCTTCGGAGGGGGCGTAAAGCCGTCGGTCCCGTGTCCCTGCGATGTTAGGCACGTTAAAGATCCCTACCCTCCATACAGAAAGGCAGGGGTTCGGCAAAATTTCCAGGATAGTGAGGTGAAACTGCTCCCTGGCGTCGGTGATTGGCCATAGTCGCGGAAATAGGCCGACGATATAGAAATAAAACACACACACAGGCTATCATTACCCATTCGTTATGTGTGTTCAAACCATCTAAGCACGCTGCTCGCATACTCACTTTCAATATATTGTTCTGCATTAAATTCGCTCAGAACCCATTCATGTTTATGTCTTTTCTTGATTTACTCGTCTCAGGTAGTCCATTCCAACAGCATTTAATTTTCTTACATGTTTTGTGTGTCACACCCAACTTTCAGACCCATCAAGAACAGTCGGTAATAGTGCGCTGTTTTATATACATCCACTTTGGCCACCTCTAGCTACAGTGGTTATAGAAACTAACAGCGTTCTGCCTGCATTTACCCTCTTTTGTATCTCATCATCTATTCTTTCGTTGTTTTAAAACAGTCTTCCTAATAGTTGTCACGCTTTGCTTCCTTTACATTTAAACACAGCCACCATGATATGATCTGTCCACTCCTTTGGCAATTGACCTACTTTCATGCACACGTTTAACAGCGCACATAGCCACACAAAAAAATTCGAGCATTCATGCATTTTATCAACACACGCTGCTTTTCCATTATTTAGTTTCTTGATGACTATTTTAACCTCATGCATGTTCACAGTGTCACATTCTGTCAGGGTTGCAACCGGCAGAGAGTGCTAACGACTCTCATTGCTTCCACATAGTTTTTTTTTAAATCAATCTTTCCAGCATTCTCTCACACCTTTCTCATCCCATATAGCATTTTTGAAAAGAAGAGTGGTAATTTTCCGTTGAAAAACTTGACTTGTTTTGGGAGCTTTAATTAGAGCCTCGGTGGTTCAGGGGCAAGAACGTGTGCCTCTGAACCGAAGGGTACTGGGTTCGATCCCAGTGTTCTCCTTTCACTTTTTCAGTACAAACTGTAACATTAACATCAACTGAGGTTCTGTATTTAAGCAAATTGAATGCTTGCACGTTCCGCCCTTCGGAGGGGGCGTAAAGCCGTCGGTCCCTTGTGCATGCGATGTTGGGCACGTTAAATATCCCCAACCTCCTCACAGAAGGACAGGAGTTTGGCAAAATTTCCAGGATAGTCAGGTGAAACTGCTTCCTGGCGTCGATGATTGGCCATAGTCGCGGAAATAGGCTGACGTTAAAGAAACAAACACACTCACACACACGAGCTTTAATTTGTGCTCATTTGAAAAAAAAAATCGAAAGTTCAAGAGTCGTTACCTCTCTATAAGCAAAATTCTCGTCATGAAAATTTGTATAATAAAAGTTGTGACGCAGCAAGTGCGTTATGAAAATGAATTATGATAAAAATGTTTTTAATAGCAAATATGTCTTTTTTTAATGAAAACAGGCATAAAATTTGGTTACCAGTATAACCTATATAGTAGAAACAATGTACCGTATTTCATCAGAATAACTTTGTTGTACGAATATGTATAAAAATTTTCCGAAAACAAAGTTAAAATCTTCCCGTTAAAACGGGTTTCCCAACCAACGAACCTTATGTTAATATTGCAAATTGAGTGGTTGAAATATGAAGCATGTAATAAAAATTCGCTACCAAAACGAACTTACTACGTCCCGAATTTTTTTTCTTACAAATATGCACTATATTTCGACAAAAAATGCAAAAAAGCAATAATATAGGATGCGTTCAATTAATTTAAAAAAAGTCTGGACGCAGCAAGTGCGTTGGGGTAGTGAATTCTCATAAAAATATTTTTAATAACAAATATGTATTTTTTTAAAGAAAGCAGACAAGAAATTTGGTTACCAGTATAACCTACATAGTAAAAGCATATATTTAATCAAAATGGCTTTATTGTTTGAAAATGTACAAAAATTTTCCGAAACTAAACTTTAAATGTCCCCGAATAACTGATTTCTGGCCAACGAACGTTAGGTTAATAGCAAATTGAGCTATTGAAATTTGAAATTTTAATGAAAATTCGCTACCATAACGCACTTGCTGCGTCCAGTTAAAATTGAAATCGATTGCAGAAAAGAACAAGCACCTGTGAAGCCACGGGAAAAGTCTACGGCTGTATTAAGTATGGAACGGTTTCACGAAGTTAGGGCAATAACAAACAACCAGAAGTGCTTTTCAAATTTAATGAAGTCTTAAAAATTTCATCTCGTCCTAAATGAATTTGTCATATGAAAACTTGCTAAAAAATTCATCGGAATTACACAATCTGATCGGATAACGGTATAATTAAATAAGACTAAAATTTAAAAAAAAGTCACTAACTGAGATTAGAACACGTGTTATAGGAGTCCATTATTAAATCAACACTGCTGCCCTTACCTCTCGGCCATTCTAGACATGGCAGATGTATCTCAGTTCAGTTCGGTAAGCTAGCTTCGGAATTTAATTCCATTAGCCACAGAAATGTTGAATAGACATATGTATCTACTATGAGGTATATACTCTAGTATATTACTTTTTTAACGTCTTGATTATTTACACCATACAATTTTTGTTTAACATAGATTTTTTCCTCATATTTTACCGAAATGAAGGAAAATGACGGCTGAGACACAGATCTAGGAGCATGTTAGTCATTTCGAGCCGTACTTTTACCTCACAAAGCGCTAATGCGTACTAATCTACGACTACCAGAATTATCAATTTTGACGTTTCAACTTTTTTTTAATCAGAGGCTTGTAATATCTTTGTCTTTTAAACTAGAGATCTGAATTTCAGTTCAAAGGATACTCTTTATGACAGAAACCGGCGCACAAAATTTGGTTACCATATATTTTTAGTTTTCGGAGATATGAATTTTTTTCGAAAGAAAACCCAACATTTTCCCAGAAAACCTTATCCGATTTTTCTGGCTAACAAACTTATCCAAGCCATTTAGAAAAGGAACGTACCCACCAAAATTGATCAAAACATATAAAAATTGACCCCGGATATGGGTTTTAGCGGTCCTAGTTTGCGCTCATTTAAATAAATTTTTTCAAAATTCAAAAGTCGGGATCTCCTCTTTAGTGATTTTTTTAAAAGAAAATTAACTAAAAAGAAGTTTGACGTTCAGTATGAACGCATCTATATACATCTGTTTGACCATACAGTAATATTATGTGTTTGGCATTGACAGATTAATATAGTTATTAATGATCTGCTCACAACTGGCACGGGCTGGTGGATTCCGACCATGAATTAAAACCAAGCATTGTTTAATCTATTTGTAACACATATTAGACATAAATTTCATCATTCCCCACTTCTTCTTTATACTACTTAAACTGTGCCAAATCTCCCACTCCTCCGGGCGCGCAATGTGCTTAAAAATAGTACAATTTGTTTCACGTATTAACATATAGAATAAACACAATAACTGAAGCTACTGCCAAAGCATCAGAAAAAGGCTGTATTTGAAATTAATTTTATGCAAACATTTAAGTAAAATAAAGGACAATGGTGGCTGAAGCTGAAAATTCAGGCTTCATAGAACAGACTTCAAATGATATTTCTGCTACATAACCCGTTATATTTTCTGGTTATTTATCTAGCAGATGTTAATTTTGACGTTTAAAATCGCAACTTTGACGTTTTGAGAAGAAAAACTAAAAATTTTTAAATGCTTATAATTTTTTATGATGTAAACCCATGTACTAAAGTTTATTGGCATTGCTTTGTTATTATCCGAATTAAAACACAAAACTTTGCGGAAAAAACTGGTTCAATCTTTCTGGCTAACGAACTTGTCCAAGCCACTTACGAAAGGAAGGTGCTCACCAAAGTTTGTCAAAACTGGCGTACTATTTTTTTAAGTTATCGGTGTGACACAAACACAAACACATAGATGTATATATATATATATATATATATATATATATATATATATATATATATATATATATATATATATATATCAAGACTGAAACTGTCACCAAACTTGGGTTCCTTCTAATTTGAGGACATTTTTTCAAAATTTAAAAGTCATGGTCTACCATAAATTCGGTTAAAGGAAACTAAAGGCTTTTACTACCAGACAAACTGATTTATTCTCAAAACCCTACGCGTTTCAACACATTAACGTGCCATCTTTAGGGGTTTAGACAAATTTAGTGTCTCAATTACAGAAAGATGCTGTATGAAATGTTGTCAAAGTTTGGCTTTTCATCCGTTGTCCTCAGGATACCAAACAGAAACTGCGTAAAACAGGAAGACAGGAACATCACAAGACTTGAAGAAATCAGTGGATGAATGCAAAAGATTTCTCCAAGTCTTGTGATGTTCCTGTCTTCCTCTTTTACGCAGTTTCTGTTTGGTATCCTGAGGACAATGGACGAAGAGCCAACATTTGACAAATTTCATATAGCATCTTTCTGTAATTGAGAGAGGAAATATGTCTAAACCCCTGAAGATGGCACTTTAATGTGTTGAAACGCGTAGGGTTTTGAGAATAAATCAGTTTGTCAGGTAGTAAAAGCCTTTAATTTCCTTTAACCATGTCAAACCCAGACGTTATGACGTTAAATTTTTTTAAAACGAAAATTCATTAAAAAAAGATTTTTTAATTACCTACCAGCCAACGGTTTTCTCATTGATTAACAATACTTAAAAAACGAGGTTAGTAGGTTTCAGGTTGTAAATCTCCCTATCCAAATAATAATAGTTACTTGGGCACCTTTCCTTTTTGAGGAAATGAAATACTTAAACACAAATGTTTAATTTTCAAATGTAAGTACAGACCAGTCTGGCTAGATTATTGAGCATGACTAGTAGTATCAGAAATATTCAAAATTGTAATCATTTTTTGGCAACTGCTGTATACACCGATTCTCATACCATCACCGCTTGGAAAGATCGTGTACAGCTGACGGCTTTGTATGCCAATAGCCAGGGAAAGCCATCGCATTTATGATAGTTTTTTAAAGATAAATTAGATGTCAGAGTATATCATGGGTTAAAATTATTATAATTACCTACTGCATCAATATAATATTCAGAATTGACTCATATCATTACTACTATACCAGTACATAATGTATAAAAAGAAATCTTGTTCAGCAAATGATTATTTAGCTACTGTATTCAGTATGAAGTGTTGTGCTTTTCGTTAGATATAGTTCAATTGGTCCTGGGGTGGTCTGGCAGTTCAATTTTACGACGTAATCAACCGGAAAACTCTATAAATGAGAGTCGTTTATCTATCTCGACTCTAAATTAACCTTATACTACAGTACTCATTATTACTCAATAGTCAACTATCAGTAACTTTCTAAACAAATCACAAATCTGTTATTCACCTCCGCTGGTTAAATATATGAGATGATTACGAATAAGAATTTGCTGCGATTTAACTTTACGGTTAATTTTTCAAATCTGAACGATGAAAAATTAGTTTCAATTTAGTTCAGTAAAATTTGTTACAGTGGTGGAAATAATTCATTTTATGTTCCTGATAATAAGTGGATTAGTCAAACGGTATCGCGTTTGGCGACTTTTTGTGGGAAAAATTTTACTAACGAGATGAATACAACGTGATGAAGCATCTATTTTTCGGGTTAAAATATTAGGCAATCGCGAATAGGCAATATTATTTAAAGTTAATATGCAGCGAGTATATTTACATTACCCTTCAGGAGGGGACGTAAATCCGTCGGTCTAGTATCCATGTAATGTTGGGTACGATAAAGATCGCTACCTTCCTTACAGAAAGGCAAAATTTCCAGGATAGTGAGGTGAAGGGGTTGCTTGAATTAGTTGCAAAATAATCTAAAATATTACCCCTAATGTTATAATAAACTCATATTTATAAAATAATATTTTAATGTTAACCCTTTGCAGCTTCTGTACTTGGTAGTGGTTACCATGCGGTAATAGAGATTTTGTGCCCCAGTAATATTTTTTTTGGTATTATTTTGATGATATATGAACTCATTTACAGTAAGTTAAGTATCCCCAAATTAACTATTAAAAAGAAATATCATGTAACATTTGTTATGTTTAAATAATACTATTGATTGAATCGAATCCCTAATTGCAAACAAGTTATTAGTTATTATCTGATATATGGTACAGCAAATGACAATAGAAATGATTAATGATGCATTTGGTAATTTATAATATTGTCTTTTGCTGCTTTGAACAAACACAATCAATAATAGACTTGAATTCATTTTGTAGGGAACAACAAACAGCCTTATTTACAATTCAAGGTTTTCTACATGTTAGTGTTTGTTTGATGTAGAAGAGGTCGTTACTTTTTTACATATCCTGACTAACAAAAATTGTAACTGGAAAGTAATAAACGATACTAATGGAACAATAAAAGCTTACAAATATAGTTTTATCTCTTTTTATTTACATATGTATAGTCGACAAAACAAATAGACAACAAATAGACAGTTGCAATGCCACAAAGTATTCCATTATAGTAATGTCCCTAGTAGTATATTACTATACCCCATTTTAAAACTAAGTTCACCTCACAGGTTATGCAAGAGTCAAGAAGTCTTTATGTTACCGGAAATATAACCAAATTCCATAAACCGATTCAAGGGTTGTTAACTCAGCGATTCTCAACCTTTTAGTATTTGCGACCAAATTTGCAATACTGGGTTCAATCCCAGGGTACTCCTTTCACTTTTTCAGTACAAACTGTAAAATGAACATCAAACGAGGTTCTGACATTGTATTTGAACAAGTTGAATGTCTGCGCGTTCCGCCCTTCGGAGGGAGCGTAAAGCCGTCAGTCCCGTGTCCATGCGATGTTGGGTACGTTAAAGATCCCTACCATCCTTACAGAAAGGCAGGGGTTCGGCAAAATTTCCAGGATAGTGATGTGAAACTGCTCCCTGGCGGCGGTGATTGGCCATAGTCGCGGAAATAGGCCGACGTTAAAGAAACAAAACACACACACACACAAATTTGCAATCACAATTCATATCGCGCACGCCCTGTCTTACGTCCACATAGTGGACATTCTCGCGGCTTCGCGAGAATGCCTGATTAGTTTCGAACATCCTTAAACGTCTGCGTGGCGTGCATAAATGCTGCATTTCATTCGTTTCAGCCAGTTTCAGCCGAGTCGATCCTTCTACCGTGAATGTGTAGGTTGTAATTTGCGTCCTTACTGCAGTTTACGATATTCGAGTAGCAGTTGATGTAGTGTATACAAAATCAGAATTGATACATTTTAAGTGGGTGTAAGCGACCATTTGACGATAATAAAGCATTAGCAAGTGCACAGACGAGAGTGGTCTTGAAACAGAAGTAAGGAAAATATTCTCAAGAATATTTGAAGTTTTGGTTTACCAGCACGGCAGTAAATAAAAAAAGGAAGGCCCCTGTGTGTCGTTTGCTAAAAAAAATTGGCAGCAGGCAGCATGAAACCTAATGAACTCAAACGACATTTGGAAACGATTCATAGTGACTACATTAGCAAAGCCCGGGAATTCTTGGAATTTAAATCATATGAAAAGCAAAAATAATTAAAAAAAAAAACGTTTGAAAGTAAAAGCGTTACTTACCTCTTAAAAATTTTCCTATCAAATAACCAGATGTAAAAAGCCTTACACCACTGGTGAAGAGTTTATTCTGCTAGCTGCAATTAAGATCATGGAAACTGTGTTTGGAGATAGTTGCCAAATAATTGCAGTCTATACTTCTATCAAATAATACTGTTGCCCTTCGAATTGGTGATGTAGCTGAAGATATACAGCATCAGCTTTTCGGAGAGCTGCGTAATAGTTTTTATTCAACTTAATGAACAACAGATAGCAATAAAGATGCTCATTTTATTTCCTATGTTCAATTTTGTGGCGGTATGTCAGCAGTAGAAGAATTGCTATTCTGCAAATCAATAGAACTCAAAGCAACAGCACTTGTATTATTTGCTATATTAAATGATTTTCTCAACCAGTCAAACATAGAGTTGAAAAATTGCGCCGGAATGTGCACCAATGGTGTTCGTACGACGTCTGGAAGATTCCAATGTATACAAGCACTTGTGAAACAAAAAAACTTCACAGTGTATCTGGACAAATTGTATGATCCACAGAGAAGCTACTTCTTTCAAAGAAATGAGTCCTGGGCGGAACATTCTGCTAACGATGGTGATAACCGTAACAAATTATATAAAAATAAGACCCCTGAAATCAAGAATCATTTCTGCATTTTGTAAACACATGGGTGAGTACATTCAGCGTTACTACTTGATTGCTAGGCATGACCGTTATATCACGTATGACATTTTTGCAACGTGTTAATGAATTAGGAGACGATATCGCCATTTCTCTAGAAGAGAAAAACCGACCGGAAGCCGATACGTTTCGTGATGAATAAATTGAGCTACTTGGTAGACGTGTTCGAAAAATTCTAGCATTTTCTTATTAACTTTAACTCAATAGCAAGTTACACGTGAGTTAGGGACTCACTTCAAAATACTCCCGAAGATGTCCCAACTGCCAAAGAAGATATCTCTAGAGATTTCACGACAAGTGGCGAAACCAAAAGACAATTTAGTAATAAATCACACTTTCAATTTTGTGCAGGCTTGGATGGTGAGTTTTCTGCACTGAAAACAAGAGCATTTCGTATACTATTCCATGTTCAACATCCGACCTTTTTGAAATCGGATTTTCTGCGGTTGCTGCTTTGAAGACAAAATATAGATCTCAGCTAAATACAGAAAAAGAGTTTAGGGTGTCAATTTCTAATAATAAACCTTCTTTCGAAAAACTGCTCTACAAGACAGGCCCAAAGGAGACACTAATAATTATCTTATTTTTAATTTAATATTGATAAGTTAATTATCAAATAAACTGTGCAGTACTCATGCAATCCTATAAGTGTATTCTATTGCTTTTCTTTCAGTAACTGAAATAAAGTTTTTAATAACATATTTTTTCTCATTTTTTCCCAGTATGCTCGCGAACATACCCCCCCCCCCGGGGGGGATTGCGCTCCACAGTTTGAAAATCGCTGTGTAAATCTAACAATCCTAAATCGCTTTTTTCATTATTTCTTACACGGTCACACTACATGATTCAACAACATTCAGCAAAAGAGATAAACTAAGAAAAAAATGCATACAGACTTGGAGAATACTTCTCTGGCTTCACTGTTGGTTTTTAGTGGTAAAGGACGTAGCCAGCGCGTGAGCTAACTGGAGCAAGTGGCCCTTCTAATTCTGGAAGTTCTAGGATGTTCTTCAATGCTTCTGTGACTATAGTTTCGCTGCTTGACAGCATTTTCAGACAGATTAAAATTGAATTAGTACGAAATCATGACAACTACAAATAAATATCTGTTGCTATGTTATGATATGATGTTTTGATCAAAAAATTTTATCAAATTGAAAATAAAATGAAACACAGATGACAGATGAGATTTTCAAAATGTCTATGTGATGTATGTCAATATTTAACATAAAAACTAGAACTAGTCTATAATAACTATGATAACAGTTACAACAATAAAATAACTAAACAATAACAGTATAAAAGTAGTCTCTATACAACGAAAATATCAACATACATCAACTCATTATTATACTACAACTTTTTTGAAATAATAGTTAAATTTATTTTCTTTGACATATTTAATTAGAAAGAAGAATATCCAAGAAAGGGGAATTCATTAAATCAGTTTGCTCGTTTAAAACAAGGTAGTTATTGTCGTGTGTGTGCCTTTTGACTTCTAAAGCCTCAAAAAAGTCTAGTTTACGTTTGTCATTATAAAAATGTAGTGGTTGTATGCGGTTATTTATTGTAGGTCTATGTTCGGTATCAATAATATGTTTTGCAAATGTAGATTTGTCAGCGTGGTTATTTCTAAATGCAGAAATATGTTCTTTGTATCGGTGTTAAAATTCTTCTTTCTAATTAAATATGTCAAAGAAAATAAATTTAACTATTATTTCAAAAAAGTTGTAATATAATAATGAGTTGATGTATGTCGATATTTTCGTTGTATAGAGACTACTTTTATACTGTTATTGTTTAGTTATTTTATTGTTGTAACTGTTATCATAGTTATTATAGACTAGTTCTAGTTTTTATGTTAAATATTGACATACATCACATAGACATTTTGAAAATCTCATCTGTCATCTGTGTTTCATTTTATTTTCAATTTGATAAAATTTTTTGATCAAAACATCATATCATAACATAGCAACAGATATTGATTTGTAGTTGTCATGATTTCGTACTAATTCAATTTTAATCTGTCTGAAAATGCTGTCAAGCAGCGAAACTATAGTCACAGAAGCATTGAAGAACATTCTAGAACTTCCAGAATTCGAAGGGCCACTTGCTCCAGTTAGCTCACGCGCTGGCTACGTCCTTCACCACTAAAAACCAACAGTGAAGCCAGAGAAGTATTCTCCAAGTCTGTATGCAGTATGGACAAGTTTCACCAAGTAAGGGCAACAACAATCAATGAATAAGAAAAAAATGCCTAAGGAAGTAATACAAATACTTATAGAATATATGGCTTATGAACGTCAATGCACCTGGGGCCAACAGGCAGCATCAGAAGCGCTGTGATAGTGCGTGAACCCCTGAAGCCAATTGCAGTCGCTTCAAGTCGTAGTAGAAGCGTCATTTAACTTTTTCAGCACATACTGCATAATTAATATCTACTAAGGTTGTCGAACATTCCGTCTTTCAGAAACGTCCGTCTTACGTACAACCACCAATTTAGTCTACCATGTAATGCTGTGCAGATCTATAACCTGCCGTCCCTACCGTCCTTGCAGGAAAAGCGCTTCGAAAAATTTTCCCATTGGTGAGGTGAAACTGGTCAGCAGTGATTCGCCATTGTCGCAGAAATAGACGGATCTTAAAGAAAAAAATATCAAACTTTTTTTTTACTTGTGGTTACCTAAACTTGGCACAACCGAAACTAAACGAAAGCGCATAATCTTCTTATTTGGCTCTATAACTATTATAGTCTATAACGGTTCAGCTACTTTAAGCTTGTTTACCTAAGGATTCTATTAGTTTTGCTAAAACCATAGATTCCTTACATTTGTTTTTGTTTCAAGTTAATATTATTCTCAACTTAAAAAGAGGTGAAGTTTCAAAATACAAATATGAGATTTATTTTGTAATAAGGTTTTACGACTTCGAAGAGTATCTTGTTGTAATATGATGACAGCTTGTAAAGTTTTTCAACATTTTATGGCAGGGATTTCAGGGTGAATGCGGAAAGGAGACGTATCGATAAGTTGATAAATCCACCAATTTACACTCGCAAGATACTGATGTAACATTTTAGTAAGCCGTTTATAAGTTCTTAACTTTTATATGTTGACATCCAACAGCAAGCATTAATACATTTTTTTCTTTACTTTCCATCAATGGTAGCTACTTTATCTAGGTCACAAGGAAAAAGTATAGTTTTTTACAACACTAACGCAACTGTATATTAAGCAAATTTTTGTAGGAAAAAAGCTCGCTAATTGGATTGTAATTTTAAATTTTTGGAAAATTTTCTTTAAAAAAATGAGCCTGAACTGGCCCCTTTACAACCGACATTTAAAATCAGTGATATACATACAGTCACACAAATTTATATATATATATATATATATATATATATATATATATATATATATATATATATATATATATATATATATATATATAAATTATAATATCACAGACGACAAACTCCGCAATCAGAAGTGATATCTAAACAAAGGTTGTAAAATGACCGCGGGCTACGTGCAAACAATATTGCACAAAATGTGTTTAACAAGGTGTTAAATTATGGTTTTAACACTTATTTGTATTACTTTACTAAAGTGTTTGCATGAAATTTATTTGAAATAGACTTTTTGCGATCTTTTAACAAGAGCTTAAATTAAACAGTTCGTGATCATAAAGTGTTATATATTTTTTATTTAACTAAATAAATTTGAAAAAATCCCTACACCATGTACAACCAGTAGTAAAATTTGAGACAGAGCAAAGCATTATTGTAGCGCATTTTCATATACATATTTTTGACTTTAATAACTTAATTTTCTCTCCTCCTAGAAAATCCAATTTTAGTATGTAACAAAATGTTTATAAACAATTTAGAAAGACTTTTTTTTTAATTTTTAGGATATCTACAATTTAATTAGTCATAAAGGAAAAGTTATTTTGGTTTACGACACACAAAATATTAAAACACTAAAATAAGGTTCTGTACCCAAAAAATAAACGAGAAGCTAAGACGTAATATAGCGGATGGGCAAATCTATGGCTGCATTGGCTGTCATACATACAATGATATTTCTTTCGACAGCCGGTCCTAATTTCAAACTGACGGTTTAAATAACCTAAGTTAACTGGTGAAACAGAAATATGAGGATACTCTTCTTAGATTTATTTATACTTTTCCTGCCACAATTTGGTTCAGAGGGCTAGTTGTAATTATATTTCTTTACTAATTTTATGTGTTAGGCTAATAATTTTTTAAGAAAAAACATTTCGTCCCTGAAACTTTCAAAATTGATGAGAAAGTTTATGACTTATAAATACAAATCTAATCATGTTTTTTGTTTAATGTACAGATGTGTATTACTAGTATGAAAAGTCAAATTGTATTATGTTAGTGAATTTTTATTTTAAAAAAAATCACTAATAGAGAGGTATCGATGGTGAGACTTTGCAAATATTTTTTCAAATGAGCGCGATTTAGGACCCCTAGAACCCATATCTGGGGTCAGTTTCAATTTTTATATGTTTATATATATATATATATATATATATATATATATATATATATATATATATATATATACTCAAAAAATGGTGGGAAAGCCGTCAGTTGCAAAATAAAACTACTCTTTTTTAAAAGCCGAGCTTTGCGACAAATTTTATTCCATTCTCAATGATATTAACGTGAGTTTTACTATGACTAATTATGCAATAACAAACATAAAAAAACCTTTATTTAAACTTAATAATATATATATATATATATATATATATATATATATATATATATATATATATATATATATATATATATATATATATACATACATATATATATATATATATATATATATATATATATATATATATATATATATATATATATATATATCCAACCGATAACTCAAAAAATAATTAACCGATTTCGATGAAACTTGGCAAGTGCCTTTGTTTTATTAATGGCTTGGACCAGTTCGTTAGCCAGGAAAATCTGACAAGTTTTCCGAGAAAATTTTGAGTTTTCTTTCGAAAAAAATTTTTTTCTCCGAAAATTACAAAGCTATTATAATGAAATTTGGAAGATATGTTGCCTTAAGAAAGACTTTACTACGTACCAAAATTAAACTTTGTAAGTTTATAGAAAATAGAGTTTTTCAAATTTTTAATTTTTTTAGGAATTTTTTTTCTCCAAAAATTACAAGGTTATTTTAATGACACTTAGTACATCCGTTGCCTTAGGAAAGACCTCATCACATGCTAAAATTCAACTTTCTAAGTTTATCGAAAATTGAGTTATCCAAGTTTGAAGCATTTAATAAAAATTCACTAGCATAACGCACTTGCTGCGTCCCGACATTTTTTATTTTTAGATACATGCTTTTTTTAAATTAAATCTACGCTGGTAAAAAGTGCAAAGTAAATATAAAAAAAGCTATCGAATCTGTGAATAAACAGTGACGCCATATCCTGACCAACAACTTCTATCCATCTAGTTTGATGTTTAAGGAAGGAATCGCCCGATATTTTTCTTGCGACAAAGCCATTACACAATTTATATTCCGGGTCTATTTTGTGGCTATCGAATTTCAGATGTGGTTGTTTTAGCTGACGATTAATTATGGACACCTTATTATGGTTTTTATACGGTAGGCAGCGACATAAAAGAGCCAAACTCTGCACTAGCGACCGAATAGAACCTACCATAAAACAATTTAGAACATTTCTTCTATCCCATCTCAAAAACAGGGTCATTAAATTTTATAAGATGGCCATGAAATACAATCTGCGGGTAGGTTGGATGTTCGGATATCCTGTTCGGTCATTTACGCATCCGCGTTCTTCGCTATGATCTCCTGACATTCTCAACAGAGCAATTAGTTTTAATTATGCTCCCAGCTACGCGCACCCGTAAGTTTCTTCGGTGATATATAAGGCGCTGCCTAATTGGCACAGTATACTCTGGTATTTTCCTTCACTTGAATTGTTACTGCGGTACAATTACTTCTAGCTTAGGATTCCACTAATTGCAAAAGGTGTAACTTCACAGAATACAGATTTGCCTTATCTTGCACCATTTTACAACCCTAACTAGATTTATATTTGAAATCGAAAAAATTAAAAACCCAATTTTTGATAAGCTGTCTACTGAAATTTGCTCTTTTTTATTAGACCTCAACTATAGTTTGCACTAACTATACATGGTGATTCATTTGTAAGTGTACAAGCTTCACCTGCACATGTAAGTCACTTGGGTGATTTCATGCACATATCCTTAATGGGCCAATAATCTTTAATTACCAAGATACAGGGTGTTTTATTGATTTTGCGTATTTGTGTCTTGGACCATAATTTCAGAAAATTAAAATATAGGTCAGGTCAGAAAGATATGGCCGCATTTTCAAATCCCATAAAAACACCTTGTATCTAAAATTAAAAAAATATGTTTAAAGGTTTGGAAAGAGCATACAAAAATTAGACAAATAAAGTACATTTTCAAATTGTGGCTCTCATTTTAAATTAACTTTTTTTGACACAAAGAAATTTTACAACAAATTAACATACTAAAACATGACTCTTACAAACTAAGACAAATTATTTTTAGAAACTCAAGAAAAGTATTTTGGGTAATTACATTTTAAAATTTACAAATATTGCTCAACATGACCACAGCCATTAGAGCTAATATATATTTTCACGTTACACACACACACACACACACACACACACACACACACACATATATATATATATATATATATATATATATATATATATATATATATATATATATATATATATATATATATATATATATAGGGTGGCGCATTGAAAATGAAACAGACCGATTTGCGTGCAGAGAATTTTTTTTAAGAAACGCTGAAACACGTCAATTATAATATTGAGGGGGACATGTTTTGACATAAAACTCAACTTTATGACATCAACCCCTTAAGGGTGGTGATAACAACCCTTATATTTTAAATGGGGAACATGGGTCGAGTGTTACATCGTTTGAAAGCTCTTTGTTTTCTGAATTCAGCACACTAATTTTTTTGGAAGTTTTATCAACTAGTTTAAAAATTATTCACAGTTGAAAATGCAAAAACGCATTTCACCCATTCCGATAAGAAATGTGCTTATAGTCAATGTTTTGTTGGTTTGTAAACAAAAAATTGACTATCAGAACATTTCTTATCGGAATGAGAGAAATGCGGTTTATTATTTCAGTTTATCGGTCAATTTGATACTTGATAGTACTACGGAAAATTAATTTCTCAATGATGTATTCTGTAGAAGAAAGAGTTGAAATAATTACTCTTTTTTTCAAAAACGATGACTGTGCCAACCGTACCGCAAATTTGTTTAATGAACAACATCCGAACAGACATGTTAACAAAAAATACATTTTGGAGTTAGTTGCAAAGTTTCGACAAAGTGGTTCAGTAGCCAACAAAAAACGGGATCCTGAACGTAAATTTCAGGTTAGAAATAAGACTACTGAGATAGAAGTTTTAGGAGAAATTGCTACAGACCCAACTTTGAGCACAAACAAATTGGCCACTGTTTCGAACATCAAAAGAAGAACTATTCAGCAAATACTGAAGGATCATAAATTTCACCCGTATAAAATTCATTTTGTGCAACAACTGAATGAAGATGATTTTGACCGGCGGCTAGAGTTTTGTGAAGTTATGACTGCACGAATAGCTGATAACGGGAACTTTCTGTTCAATATCTGTTTTTCAGACCAGTGTACGTTTTTATTAAACTCTACAGTCAATCGTCATAATTGTCGTTATTGGGCAGATAAAAATCCAAGTAATTTTCACGAAGTCCACACTCAAACTCCACAGAAATTATTCAATTTCTGGCATTTTTGGAGACCGTTTAATCGGACCAATTTTTCTTGATGGCAATTTGAGTGGCGAAACGTATTTGGAGTTACTAGAAGATATCGTTTACCCTCTACTAATTGACATTGTTGAAAATGATGATCGCTATCAAGAAAATCAATTAGTGTTTCAACAAGGTAGCGCTCCTCTGCATTTTTCACAACGTGTTAGGGAGTTTTTGAACAGAGGGTTTCCAGAGCAATATATTGGGCGTAGAGGTGCTATTGAGTGCCCCCCTAGATCACCGGATTTAACCCCTTTAGACTTAATTCTATGGGGCCATTTAAAGAGTAGAATTTTTGCAACAGAACCGGAGTCTGTGAAAAAATTACGACAACGCATTATTGAAGAATGCCGTCTAATAACTCCACAAATGCTCAAGAATATCAAAGGTTGTTTTGAACAAAATTTGTACTTTTGTATGGAAGCTGGTGGTCAACAATTTGAACACTTACTTAACTGAATAAACATTTTTGAACGTTTGGTTTTGTTTTTTAGTTTCTTTTTAACGAAAAATTGACTAATTAGTGTATATCTTATCACAGTGTATAAAATACGTTCTTGCAACTCCAACTGTGAATAATTTTTAAACGAGTTGATAAAACTTCCAACAAAATTAAAATGAGTGTGATGAATTCAGAAAAGAAGGAGCTTCCAAATGATGTAACACTCGACCCATGTTCCCTATTTAAAATATAAGGGTTGTTATCACCACCCTTAAGGGGTTGATATGACGAAGTTAAGTTTTATGTCGAAACATGTCCCCTCAATGTTAAAATTGATGTGTTTCAGTGTTTCTCAAAAAAAAATATTCTCTGGACGCAAATCGGTCTGTTTCGTTTTCAATGCGCCACCCTGTATATATATATATATATATATATATATATATATATATATATATATATATATATATATATATATATATATATATATATATATATATATATATATATATATATATATATATATATATATGTATATATATATATATATATATATATATATATATATATATATATATATATATATATACAAGCTTCACCTGCACATGTAAGTCACTTGGGTGATTTCATGCACATATCCTTAATGGGCCAATAATCTTTAATTACCAAGATACAGGGTGTTTTATTGATTTTGCGTATTTGTGTCTTGGACCATAATTTCAGAAAATTAAAATATAGGTCAGGTCAGAAAGATATGGCCGCATTTTCAAATCCCATAAAAACACCTTGTATCTAAAATTAAAAAAATATGTTTAAAGGTTTGGAAAGAGCATACAAAAATTAGACAAATAAAGTACATTTTCAAATTGTGGCTCTCATTTTAAATTAACTTTTTTTGACACAAAGAAATTTTACAACAAATTAACATACTAAAACATGACTCTTACAAACTAAGACAAATTATTTTTAGAAACTCAAGAAAAGTATTTTGGGTAATTACATTTTAAAATTTACAAATATTGCTCAACATGACCACAGCCATTAGAGCTAATATATATTTTCACGTTACACACACACACACACACATATATATATATATATATATATATATATATATATATATATATATATATATATATATATATATATATATATAGGGTAATAATATTGCTCAACATGACCACAGCCATTAGAGCTAATATATATTTTCACGTTACACACACACACACACACACACACACACACACACATATATATATATATATATATATATATATATATATATATATATATATATATATATATATATATATATATATATATATATATATATATATAGGGTGGCGCATTGAAAATGAAACAGACCGATTTGCGTGCAGAGAATTTTTTTTAAGAAACGCTGAAACACGTCAATTATAATATTGAGGGGGACATGTTTTGACATAAAACTCAACTTTATGACATCAACCCCTTAAGGGTGCTGATAACAACCCTTATATTTTAAATGGGGAACATGGGTCGAGTGTTACATCGTTTGAAAGCTCTTTGTTTTCTGAATTCAGCACACTAATTTTTTTGGAAGTTTTATCAACTAGTTTAAAAATTATTCACAGTTGAAAATGCAAAAACGCATTTCACCCATTCCGATAAGAAATGTGCTTATAGTCAATGTTTTGTTGGTTTGTAAACAAAAAATTGACTATCAGAACATTTCTTATCGGAATGAGAGAAATGCGGTTTATTATTTCAGTTTATCGGTCAATTTGATACTTGATAGTACTACGGAAAATTAATTTCTCAATGATGTATTCTGTAGAAGAAAGAGTTGAAATAATTACTCTTTTTTTCAAAAACGATGACTGTGCCAACCGTACCGCAAATTTGTTTAATGAACAACATCCGAACAGACATGTTAACAAAAAATACATTTTGGAGTTAGTTGCAAAGTTTCGACAAAGTGGTTCAGTAGCCAACAAAAAACGGGATCCTGAACGTAAATTTCAGGTTAGAAATAAGACTACTGAGATAGAAGTTTTAGGAGAAATTGCTACAGACCCAACTTTGAGCACAAACAAATTGGCCACTGTTTCGAACATCAAAAGAAGAACTATTCAGCAAATACTGAAGGATCATAAATTTCACCCGTATAAAATTCATTTTGTACAACAACTGAATGAAGATGATTTTGACCGGCGGCTAGAGTTTTGTGAAGTTATGACTGCACGAATAGCTGATAACGGGAACTTTCTGTTCAATATCTGTTTTTCAGACCAGTGTACGTTTTTATTAAACTCTACAGTCAATCGTCATAATTGTCGTTATTGGGCAGATAAAAATCCAAGTAATTTTCACGAAGTCCACACTCAAACTCCACAGAAATTATTCAATTTCTGGCATTTTTGGAGACCGTTTAATCGGACCAATTTTTCTTGATGGCAATTTGAGTGGCGAAACGTATTTGGAGTTACTAGAAGATATCGTTTACCCTCTACTAATTGACATTGTTGAAAATGATGATCGCTATCAAGAAAATCAATTAGTGTTTCAACAAGGTAGCGCTCCTCTGCATTTTTCACAACGTGTTAGGGAGTTTTTGAACAGAGGGTTTCCAGAGCAATATATTGGGCGTAGAGGTGCTATTGAGTGCCCCCCTAGATCACCGGATTTAACCCCTTTAGACTTAATTCTATGGGGCCATTTAAAGAGTAGAATTTTTGCAACAGAACCGGAGTCTGTGAAAAAATTACGACAACGCATTATTGAAGAATGCCGTCTAATAACTCCACAAATGCTCAAGAATATCAAAGGTTGTTTTGAACAAAATTTGTACTTTTGTATGGAAGCTGGTGGTCAACAATTTGAACACTTACTTAACTGAATAAACATTTTTGAACGTTTGGTTTTGTTTTTTAGTTTCTTTTTAACGAAAAATTGACTAATTAGTGTATATCTTATCACAGTGTATAAAATACGTTCTTGCAACTCCAACTGTGAATAATTTTTAAACGAGTTGATAAAACTTCCAACAAAATTAAAATGAGTGTGATGAATTCAGAAAAGAAGGAGCTTCCAAATGATTGTAAACACTCGACCCATGTTCCCTATTTAAAATATAAGGGTTGTTATCACCACCCTTAAGGGGTTGATATGACGAAGTTAAGTTTTATGTCGAAACATGTCCCCTCAATGTTAAAATTGATGTGTTTCAGTGTTTCTCAAAAAAAAATATTCTCTGGACGCAAATCGGTCTGTTTCGTTTTCAATGCGCCACCCTGTATATATATATATATATATATATATATATATATATATATATATATATATATATATATATATATATATATATATATATATATATATATATATATATATATATATATATATATAATATATATATATATATATATATATATATATATATATATATATATATATATATATATATATATTATATATATATATATATATATATATATATATATATATATATATATATATATATATATATATATATATATATATATATATATATATATATATATATATTAGTCTGGCCTATCGAAAACTATACAGTCAGTATTTAAACGCATCTCTTAGGAAAACGCTGGTATTTTGATTCTGAGGAGAAACATTTTTACACAAATATCAAATCTGGCCGCTTCATCCACCTAAACAAGGTACCTATCTTCCTGAAAATTTTAAATAGCAAGTGGAGTTGAGTAGCACGTCGTTTAAAGTTCTATTAATTCTTCTTCCAGTCGTGTACCTGGTATTGAAAACGCTTCAAATTCTTGAGGAGGAACTTAAAAATCAAAGTTGACCTAACCTAAAAAATTGCGGAAACAAAAATGTTTTACTGAAAAGTGTCATACAAAAGCATATGTTTGCCCAGCAGCTAAAACATCACTCGAGAAAATTTTGGAAGTAAGCCCCACCGGAGTCCGTTGAAAAATATAAATTTTGTCCAAATCAATTTCTGGCATTCTGAAACATTTCGGGTGATATGAGACAGCATTTAACAACAATAAGCTGGCTCAAATCCTGCAGATTTGTAGGCTAAGTTGTGTAGAGTTTGCTTGTTATATGCCCCCATAAAAGTCCAATGGTACCAAAAGTCCGGTGAGCTAGGGTGCCACTAGCTTGGCCGCGTCTTCTTATCCATCTCTCTGGAGAATTTTTGTCAAGATACTAACGCACTCTCTGGGCGTTTTGTGGGGGAGCACCATCCTGTTTCAAGGAGATTTCATTATAGCTCTCATCGTTTTCTATAATATCTTTCAGCATGATATATCGCAGTAGTTTTAATTAGATATGGACGGTTAAATTTCTGGTGAAGAAGTAAGAGCCAACGACGCGGTTACCAAAAATCTCAGTTCAAAGATCCCGCTTACCAGGATGGTGCGTGTCTACTTCTATAATAATTTTCGATTGTAATCTTACCAATGGCGGCAACTATGGCAATTTAAAGTACCAAATGAATAAGAAGCATTCTTTAGAAAACCAGATATTGTATAAAAAGTTCTGATAATCCATATCACGCGGTTACTGTTACTGCTTCATAAAATTGTAAACTGCGAGCAAAATCTCCTCGTTTAGTCCTTGTAGCAGCCTAATTTTGCATGGATAAAATAATTTCCTTTTAAAACTATTTCAATGCTTGTACGATTTATGCCTGGAATATTTATCATTAATTATATTGCGCATCATTGAACAAAACTTATTTTTTTATAGTGCTTGATAGATAATTAGCTTTACTTTTAAATGATGTATCACGTGACCTCACTACCCAAATAAACTTTTGTAATTGTAATTCCCTTTCAAAGCTAGCTGGGGTGGTTTTACTTAAACGAGTGACATTTAAAGTATCTAGGTTGACTCCTTTCACCATTACTCTTAAAAATTAATATTTATAGAGAAAATGGATAGAATCCTTACTTACTGTATATTTGCTAGAATTCCAACTTAATGGTACCTAAAATAATTTTATGTGTGTAAACGATATGTTTTCAGCTTCACTAATTAATCTTGAATCTGTATAATAAAAATGGAAGGACATATTCACATTTATAGAAGATATACAATTTCCTTTATTTAAAAAAATGTTAACACATTTATTTTTTACGATAAAAATAACCACACTAGCTACTACATCTGTTATAAGTAACCTAATAAAATACACGAGAAATAATCATCCATGTCAAACGGGAACCACGCTATAGTTATAGCCTGCACGCTAACAGTTAATTGGTCACGAAAAAAATGTTGCTGATATAGTAGAAAATTAATAGAAAACCTAAATAGCCCACCTTCAAATACTTAACTGAACTCTGATACACATTAAAGAGTGGGTAATATTCTTACCTGCCCATATTCGCAAAAATATTTATTTTAACAAATTTTAAATAGCTTTAATCCAACGAACATACTGGATTGTGATATATTTAATTAGAAAAAAAAACAATTTTTACAAAATCGCTCATTCAAGGCAAAGCCAGTGAATCTCTAAGACACAATTAAGTTGATTGTTGTTCCACAAGATGGGTGTTTACATACTTTTTGAACACTTTGAGATTATATGTCTGAAAAAATATGTGTGCCGTGACAGCACTCCAAAGTTTATACGCTCCAACGTCTATAAGTTTGTGACTGATGTATTTCCTATAAGACGAAGAGTTTGTGTTTGAATGGAATCTAAAAGGGACAAGATTGTCGTTGGAGCAGAACCTCAAAAATAAGAAAAATATTTCAAATGTGTATCTGTGCTTTAAACAGCGCAAAAAGTTTCTGCGACCAAAACAATCATTTAACCCGAAACAGAAGCCTAGCTTCTTTGCTACTACTACCTATGCGATATTGGACACATGTAAATTCTTGCAAAGGTCCTCAGAATTTCAACTGTCTACAGTTATAGCCTTTTTTTGCGCTACTGTAACATTTAATTTGAAATGAGAAAGCCGAAACAAATTACCTGTCATATGTGCTAAGCATTATTATCTTTCTTTAATTTAATAACCTTAAAGAAAGATATTAATTTTAGACTTTAGTCAAATATTCAAAAGGTTTTTTGTCATGGTTTTTATTTAATAATTTGTTCAAGAAAAACTCGCGTTATATGTAAGTTTTTTAAACCGTTGTATTTTTCCTATGTAACTTGTAATTTTTTTCTTTTCATATTGTAGACTTGATAACGGAATAAATTATTCCGAAAGCTCGGAAACTAATAAATAATTTTTACTACAAGTGACGGCTATCCCACAATTTTAAAGAAATAGTAAATATTACTGTCACAACAACTTAATTTTATATATATATATATATATATATATATATATATATATATATATATATATATATATGCTCCAACAAGTCGGCCTTAGGACAGGCATCGCCATAATATGCAATGGAAATAGTGCGAGGCTCGATATGTGGTTTTGTGACGGTTCCAGGTTTCTACACCAGCTTTCAAGCACACAGTACAGCAAGAAGGAGACCGTGAAAAGAAACCAGCGAATGAAAACAACTACTTACCAGGCTAACACCTTCACGGGCAGTGAATCACAGCACTCATCAGTATATCATACCTATGATCCACCAAGTCGGCCTTAAGGCAAGCATTGTCACATAATATAATTTAATATAAGGTCGACTTGTTGCAATATATATATATATATATATATATATATATATATATATATATATATATATATATATATATATATATATAAGAAATAATATAATAATAACACCACAGTAGACAAACTCCGCATCCAGAAGTCTTAGATTTGTGTGGGGGACACAACACATAACTCATCCGGCCTTTCCACATTCGAGTGAAAAAGGCAGTCTCTCTGAATACGGGACTTGAACCCCCGAGCTTCCAGTCCAATTCTAGATGTTACTCATCTCACAAACTGAGCTATTCAACCTATTTTACACTTGATTTCTAGCTTAATGGAATGAGGTATGAACAAATAAAAAGACTGTTTTCACCAGGGTAGAGAACCAAATAACTCTTGTAAGCTTAACAAAACTGAAATGCAAAAATTGAGTTTAGGCGGCAACTAAATATATTACTTGGATAAAATTAGATTGTTATGGAAGTTTCTGCCAAACAAAATTTATATACGAAGTAAATAAAAAACTGGGTCGAACTAACTACAGAGATTTTAAGGCTTTCTGCCAAAAAAAATTGTTCGAGTTTTTGGCAAGTAGTAAGCGGTATGTATTATACAGTATAGAATGGAGATATTACATAATACATAGCTACATTATGATGCAATTTTTTATCACAAAAATCACATTTATCTTTCTTTTATAGTCCAGAATGTACATAACTATTTTAGTATCGGTAAACACTTAAAAAAGGCAAACCCCATTTGCACTGACTATTTTACATTACCGAGACCCTGCTGTAAGATTTTCTTTTACAAACGTAGATGTACAGACTTTTTCTCGGACTTCACAATTGCTGATTTCCTTTCTTAATCAGGAAAATGGAAATTGAATCTATTTATACGCATTCATTACAACTGTAACTATTAACCGGTACCCACTTTAAGGTACTTTGATCAAAAAATTACAGATGACATCTCTAAAATGTGATGTATGTCAATATTTAACTTAAAAATGCAAACAACTTATAATAATAACCATAATAACAGTTATTATTATTGTTATGAACTGATCTTACTTTTATGTTAAATACTAATAGTGACAGTATGCTTTGTTAATTCAAACTTTACAGTATGTTTCACAAATAAGGATAAGCTGATGCTTGCAGTTAACACAATTTTATTTCATGTTCCCAACTAACCTATTAAAATATTTTTATAAAATGTCACATAAAAATTTTTGTTCAACGTTTGTTTCTTTCTTCAGCGTTTCTACCAATAACTTTCTTGCAGCTACATATATCACATAGACATTTTAAAGCCGTCATATGTCAGTTTTACATCAATTTTTAAAATTATTTTCTAATCAATATACCATAAGGTAACAACAGGTTTTTATAACTGAGATATACGACAGGGTAGTCATCTCGGTGCGGAACCAGGTAGTATGTTATCACGACAGCACCAAATAACACAAAAAGTAATAAAATAGAGACTGTGTACAACCAACTAACAATTTTCTAAATTGTCAGCCCTGGCCCATTTCTTTCCTAATATATGGACAATGTATGTAAGGCTAAAAAGTTTGCTTGCCTACCATTTGAAACACGTATCACAAGAAGTCTCGAGATCATTTTTAAGAAGGCGGTATTGCGGCTAACTTTACTGACAAAAAATAATTAAGAGATTTGTTAGGTAATACAAAACATAAAGATAAAGCCACAGAAATGTCTTGTATCTATGAGATAAGTTGTAAAGATTGTCGTCTAAATGACAAAATTATAGTAGTAATTCTTTTAGCATTTATTTGATATATTCGGCAATAAATATGGATAAGTTATGTTTTGAAGCTAAGTTTAAAATAAATAGTGGTCACAGAAATATTGGTGTTGGTCAAAATTACGACTAAAGCAAGGCCTGATCAAAATTTCTAAGTAATATTTCAAGCTGAATTTGGGTAGTTGCAGAATTTGGAGAAAACTTTCAGAAGAATGTCACTTTTACATATACAAGTCTGTGCTTTTATGTATAAGACATACTATAATTTTAGAGCAGCTAAATAAATAAATAGATAGATAAATACGTTGGGCAGACGAAACCAGCCATTGAAACCAGATTCAAGGAACATCTGAGACAACTGAGACACGGTAGTGAAGACAAATCATGCGTGTCAACCACCACATAGATAAAGAGAATCTAGAGCTTATCAAAAATCCTAGACAACCAGCGAAACTAGATGCGTACAAAAGTATTTATATTTCAATGGCAATAAAAAAAAACGGTTCTTAAACCAAGCTTCGCCATCGATTTATACTACCACTTTGTTTGCACTCTCTCTTTGACATAGAACAGATTCCGAAACTTGGCAGGTCAAGTTATAACGAAAGTAAACCCTTTCCGGTAATTAAAATATAACACACAGAAAATTTACTTGGGATTTCGTCCCTCTCCTTATTTGTCTTTACCTAAGACGTGTATAAAAAGTGATAATAGTTGTAAGTAGCTTAGAATTTTTCATCCTCTAATGACGCTAAGTTTGTTATTGAAACGATCGCCGGGTCTTTAAATAGATATATTGTGGTGATTTGGGAACTCCAAGTGTACTTATCAGTGCTCATTACACGTGCCAATCTTCACTTAGTGATATCTTATCAACTATTTTAACAGAGTAACTATTATTAAATGCTGTTTGCTTTGTGATTGACATTCTAGTTTAAAAATTGATTTGGTGCATAGGTATTTGTTATTAAAAATCCTGATTCGAAATTGATTATATATATATATATATATATATATATATATATATATATATATATATATATATATATATATATATATATATATATATATATATATATATATGTTGAAAATGCACGATGTCTCATTGAATCATAGTCTGACAGCTTTTGCGAAAACGAGTATCCTGGATCATATGGTATGAGTATATCTTTGTATGTTTTATGTACATTAAAAAGTCGAGTAAATAATCTTGCAAATTTCTAATCGTAAACCATAAGAAATTTATACTATGGTTAGCTTGTTTTAATAAATTGAGTCTGATATTTCCCTGAAAGTTATAAGCAAAATTTAAAAATTAAAAAAAATATTATGTGAACCCTCTGATGCTACAATTCTTTTTCTGAGTTTCCAAGAAGTTTTAATACGAGGTACAACAAAAATCATTTAGAAATAAACACTTAGAAAAATCTACATTAGCAAAACATATTATCGATACGCAACATGGCTTACAGTAGATAGCCGTATAGAGCCACTACATTTTTGTAATGACAAGCGCAAACTTTTTTAACGCTTTAGAGATAAAAAGGACATACGCAACAACTGCTTCCTTTTCTAACTGATAAAACTGATTAAATGGAGCCCCCTTTCTTGGAATGATGTTTTTAAACTAAAGATAATACATAGAATACGTCTTGCTGCATCGAAAATAACTGTAGCAAGTTAAAAGCTTGATATATGTCACTATTTTTGCTAAATAGAATGTGTTACGATATCTGTTATTGTTAATTAGTTATTTTATTATTTCAATTACTGTTACTGTTATTATTCTCAAAAGTTGATACTATTTTCATGTAAAATATTTAGTAATATTACAAGGACATTTTAAAGGTGCTACCTATTATTTTTATTTTATTTTTAAGAATCTCTTGATCATCGTATTTTTATTTCTAGTTATCATGATTGCGTATAAGTAAATTCATATATTATGGAACGGTTTCACCAAATAAGGGCAATAGCAATGAATAAATTGCCAATTTTTTTACATATATTGCTGTGGTTTCCCAATACAAGTAAATTTTTGGCCGGGCAAATATTTTTTGCCTTACGACAACTGTAAAACAAAGCTCTCGATAATTCAGAAATAATATCTTACGAAAAGATGTCAGAAAAAGTTGTTATATTTTCCCCAAATTAAATTAATTAATTTTGACCATGAAACTACGATCTTGGCAAGGAACGCTTATTTTATACGAGATATAATTATAATGGTTATAGCTTATTTCTCTTAAAGTCACTTGTTTAGTTACGTAAATAATTTGAATGTTTATTTAATTAGGTGCAATTTTTATCAGTGAGGCCTAATAGTGGGAAATCCCATTTGTCACTTGAAAGTCGTTTCTCAATTTGAATGAATGCAATAACCTATAAGAAATGTAATTTTTTTGGCTGTTACGATCAAAATAACCACATGATTGGCCAACCATGCACCTAACCTAAAAATATATCAAAAATATTGGGTTACGTAGAATGACAACCATGCTATGTAAAAATATACATTTTTAAATTATTAAATTATTAATTTAGTGACGAAGATTAGGGATAAGATGATGTAAATAAATTTAAACACAATAAACATTTAAAATAACTCACCACGAATCATGTTGAAACCCATTCTGTCTACAATAAACAACGAACAATTCTATACCAAAATGTCACTGTCAATAACACTAGTTACAGTTTCAGGTGTGGGACCGGACCCGCCAGTGGAGTTGTCCTAATGTGAGACACTGACTATACACCTGTTCAGGTAAGGGATTGCGATGTGGCGACGCCCTGGCTTGCAACTCCACGTTTGACACGGCACCGCGACGCGCCTATGCGCACCCTCAACTCGACTCCTTCCTTTCCCCTTCCTTCGTACGATCGCCCGGTGGTGTATTTAGAAACTCCACTCGACACAAACTTAAGTCTAATACCATTGCCGAGCAAGTTGTCGATAAAATTTTATTGGGTCACCGCGAACGTGTGTAGTGCAAACAAAAACAAATGGAAACGCGGCTGGATAAGCTACCGGTGAAATAAGGATGTTTGTCTTTGGTGTAGTGAGATTAGTTTTCGAATATGTTCTTAGAATGAAAGTCGCAGTCCAGACAAACAATTTTTTTTTAAATTCCGAAACAGACTTGTATTGGTTAGCCTAAAGCTCAGAAACATATAAATAAATTTAATATTTTTGTAAGCGAAATAAAAACGACATTGGTGTGCTTTTCAAAATCCAGATTAGACGTGACAAAAATGAAATTTTTACAGTCCCATGGTTCACAAAATTTACAACAAAGTGTTAAATATATTTTTTTCAGAATATTGGCATATTATAGAAGTGCCAAAAGTTACTTAAAGATAATTAATATTAGTGAATTTTCATTTAAAAAAAACACTAATAAAGAGGTCTAGATAATGAGATTTTTTAAAACGCACATTTAAGGCCACTTAAAATGTTTATAGGATTATATTGTATACATACATATGTATGTGTATATCAGGAGACACATATCAATTTCGTTTTCCTTAATATGCCATACTTGCGCTAAAACAAGTGACTAGCGAGTGATGAAATTCAATGCCCGTCGTGGTATTCACCTTCATAGTACAGCTTCCTTCTTGCTGTACTATGTGCACATGAAGGCTGCTCTGGAAGCGTAAAACTGCTACAACACCAGAGATGACGCTTTGTGCTATTCTCCATTGATTATAAAGGGTTTTTCAATAGGGACGCTCGTACTTTGACCGTTTGTAGCGGCCATATTGGAAAAGCGAAAGCTGTCATATTCGACAGGAATACATATTTGTTCGTGACATTCCACCACGGAACGCTAAACGCTTCAACATCGCGTAGAAGTTTTTACAATTTATTATCAAAATCAGTGCTCTGTTCGCCTAACGTTCCGTGCTTTACGTCCAATTTATGGTATACATGGTCGTCCTGCAGAGTCCACAATCTGTCGTTTAATGACTAAGTTTGAGAGAACCGGGTCGGTCTTGGATGAAGCAGTACCTGTACGTCAAAAAAACGCAAGATCGTTGGAAAATATTGCTCCCGTTCGGGATAGTGTGCGAGAAAACCCCAGACAGTCCATTCCACGCGCGACATCAAGTTGGCGGGTTTTGCGTCACGACTTGGGTTTTCATCCATACAAAATTCAATTGACACAAGAGCTAAAACCTAACAACAATAGACAGAGCCGTTAATACGCGGATTGGGCCTTAGAATATTTTGCGGCTGACCCTAATTTTAGGCCTATTTGCGCAACTATGGCCAATCACCGACGCCAGAGAGCAGTTTCACCTCATAATCCTGGTAATTTTGCCGAACCCCTGCCTTTTTGTAAGGGGGGTAGGGGTCTTTAACATGCCCAACATCGCATGGACACGGGACCGACGGCTTTACGCCCCCTCCGAAGGGCGGAACATGAAGGAATTCAACTTGCTCAAATACAATACCAGAACCTCGGTTGATGTTAATGTTACAGTTTGTACTGAAAAAGTGAAAGGAGAACTCTGGGATCGAACCCAGTACACTTCGGTTCAGAGGCACACGTTCTTACCCCTGAACCACCGAGGCTCTAGTCATCTTTAGTGATAAGCCTCATTTTTGGCTGAGTGGTTTTGTTAATAAAGAAAATTGCCGAATTTGGAGCGAGGAAAATCCACGGGAGATCCATCAGGTGCCTCTACACTCCGAAAATGTCACTGTTTGATGTGGATTTTGGTCCGGCGGTATAATTGACCCATTTGTTCGAAGATGCGCGAGCAACTAGGCTCACTGTCAATGGCGACCGATATCGAACGTTAGTAACAAATTATTTGTGGCCTAGAATCAATGGTAAGTATCTAACGAACATGTGGTTCCAACAGGACGACGCCACTTGCCATACTGCATGGGAAAAATTAAATTTATTGGATGAGAAGTTCGAGGGCTTTGTCATCTCGCGTGGTGGTGACATCAACTGGCCACCGAGATCGTGTGATCTAACACCGCTCGATTACTTTCTGTGGGGTTACGTTAAATCTCGAGTCTATGCTGACAAACCACAGACAATTGCTGCCCTGAAGGCCAGCATAACTCGCGTTCTTCATGAGACTGGGCCCCATTTATGCGAAAATGTCGTCGTCCAAAGTTAGTCCACCAGGATATACCACCTTCAGCGGGACAATTTCTGCCCTGAAGGCCAACATAAGTCGCGTTCTTCATTAGACTCGGCCCCATTTATGCGAAAATGTCGTCGTCCAAAATTGGTCCACCAGAATATACCACCTTTAGCGGAGTGGCGGCGGCCATTTGGCTGAAATTATATTCCATATACAATGTCATCAAATGTTTTTTAAAATAAAATGAAAATTGTGGCAACATCACTTAACAGGTTGTTTTATTCCATTTTAAAGTTCTAGCGCTCTTAATGAAAAACCCTTTACATATATTATATATATATATATATATATATATATATATATATATATATATATATATATATATATATATATATATATATATATATATATATATATATATATATATATACCTTTATCAACTGATTTTGATCAAACTTGGCAAGCATAACCAGCGTTTCGCAAAAATATTGCTGAAAAAAATTCTCATTTCCGAAAACATTCAACCTGTTTCCCTGACATTTGGTAAAAATCTGGCCTTAATAGAAGCCTGTGCAAGTGGAACTCCAGAAGTCTTTTCTAACTATAGGCCAGTTTGTCTGATTTTGGTTATCTCTAAAATGTACAAAAAGCTATTTGGGAAGCGTGTAAAGTGTTTGTTGACAAAGATCAAATCCTCATCCTTAATCACGGTTTTCGTTACAAACATTCCACGCAGGATGCACTTGTTGCCCTATATTCGTTTGTACTTGAATAGAAGTTTAAAACAGCTTAAGGTTAATGTCATTTTTTAATTCGGTAGTTTTTTATTAATATGCACAATAATTGAGATACTGAATGTATTCCACACTATATATGTGTGTGTTTTTGTTTGTTTAACGTCGGTATATTTCTGCGGATATGGCTAATCACCGACGCTAGGGACCAGTTTCACCTCACTATCCTGGAAATTTTGCCGAACTTCTGCCTTTCCGTAAGATAGGTAGGGATCTTTTACGTGCCCAACATCGCATGGATACTGGACTGACGGTGTTACGCCCCTTTCCAAGGGCGGAAGGACGGAAGGTGCAGACATTCAACTTGCTCAAATACAATGCCACAACCTCGGTTGATGTTAATGTTACAGTATGTACTGAAAAATTGAAAGGAGACCCTGGGATTGAAGCTAGTATATATATATATATATATATATATATATATATATATATATATATATATATATATATATATATATATATATATATATATATATATAGTAACAGCAATATATATATATATATATATATATATATATATATATATATATATATATATATATATATATATATATGTCCATAAAGTAACGCATAAATTCAATAAAATTGAAAGTGGGTATTATTAGGGAAAATTAAAAAACAAGTCGATTTTTATTTTCAAAAACTAACTTTTTGATATCAAAATCACATTATTAACGTTATACGACTTCAATAAATAGCTACCCTTTCGAAATTTTGAAACTTTATGGTAGGTAGTGTACTCTTTTTAAAGCTAATCCAATTTTTTATTCAGCAACACCATTTTTTTTTCTTTGCAGGGATAAAATAAAGTGAGTAATAACTTCTTTATTAACCCAAGTGAAGCCTATAAATAATGACATACTTCAGTCTTATTTAATGAAGTGTTCGAAATGCCCGCCTTCTTGTGCCTAGAAATATGCCAAACGGTCAACAAATTCCTGTTGAACTCTATTTATAATCTCTGGAGAAATGTTGGTACATTCAGTTCCAATTGTTGTTTTCAATTCGTCGATAGTATCTGGTTTACTTTTGAATATCACATTCTTCAAATGATCAGAAAATGATTTAGTTTTTACTAAAGCTGATAAAGGATATACAACTGTAGCTACAAATAGGGACGTATACAACATTAAAATTTATGATTATATTACTCCAGAAATTTTAACAGAATTTAGCAGAGACCCAACAAATTCATTTGAGACAAAAATAAAACATGAACTTAAAAATATACTTCTGTTTAGTCAAGAAGAAAAGAAATATATTTTATATAACAGCCCACAACCACCAAATATGTGTGGCTACCTAAAAATTCACAAGCCAAATAATCCGGTGAGGCCAGTAGCTAGCTGTGTTAATACACCTAATCATAAAATATAAAATAGTAAGCAAACTGGTTTCACTTATTAGATAATACAATTACATTACAAAATATTCAGCTGAGAATTCTTATGAAATAACACAAAAATTAAATAACTTAATTATTCCTACAAATAATAAATTAGTCTCGTTTGATGTTCGTAGCATGTATTCTAAGATACCTCCTAGAGAATGTTTGCTTTGCCTCCATTAGAAAACGTTTTAATAGAAAAGAACGTAAATGCAATAAAAAGACAAGAAATAATGGATATTTTTAAAGAATGTATAAAACCAAACGATTTTAAATTTAATGATAAAATTTATCTGCAAAATGAAGGCCTACCCATGAGTAGTCCAAATTCTAACATCAGTAACGCATAATATTGTCTTTGGGTATAGATACGTAGATAGTATTTTAGCATGATTTTAAGGGAGCCATACAGAATTAAATTCATTTTAAAATTTTATTAATAACATTCACACAAATAATAAGTTACCTTTAGAAGAAGAAGCTAATAGTTGTATAATTTTATTAGACTGAACGATTAGAAAGTTAGAAAATAATTCATATGACTTTTCAATATATAGGAAACAAACTTACACTGACACAACCATACCATACGATTCATGCCACCCTTCTTCACAAAAGCTGTCAGCCTATCATTCTGCACATCGTGCAATTTCAATGCTTATGTCCCAAAACAATTTTGATATGATGCAGCTCAAGACACCCTACAACTAACGTATAGAATTTTTTCTCATATTTTGTATGATAACAATTATATTGAGCTTTGCCGTATAAATGCGTCACCATGTATAAGTAAACAGATAAAAACTGAAAGTAAACACGGATACGGATTATAGGGGGCCTAGTTTGCGCTCATTTAAATAAATGTTTTTAAAATTCAAAAGTCGCGGTCTCCTCATGACAAATTTTTTCAACGAAAATTAGCTAAAAATTATAGACCGTTAAACCAGAAATTTAACTAAACCTAAGAACCTCGGTGGTTCAGGGGTAAGAACGTGTGCCTCTGAACCGAAGGGTACATGGTTCGATCCTAGGGTACGTCTTTCACTTTTTCAGTACAAACTGTAAAATTAACATCAACCGAGGTTCTGGCATTGTATTTGAGCAAGTTGAATGTCTGCACGTTCCGCCCTTCGGAGGGGGCGTAAAGCCGTCGGTCCGGTGTCCATGCGATGTTAAAGATCCCAACCCTCCTTACAGAAAGGCAGGAGTTTGGCAAAATTTCCAGGATAGTGAGGTGAAACTGCTCCCTGGCGTCGGTGATTGGCCATAGTCGCGGAAATAGGCCGACATTAAAGAAACAAAACACACACACAACTAAACCTACAGCCAGAGCATCAAAGAAAGGGTCTATTTGAAATGAATTTTCTGTAAACATTTTAGTAAAATGAAGGATAATGACGGTTGAAGCTGAAACTTGGGTTTGCAGAACGCCCCTCTTGCGACAATTTCTTTACATAATCCGTATTTGTTCCAGGTTCTTTGCCTAAACGTTGCGAATTTTGACGCTTCAAATCGCGACTTTGATGTTTTGAGGAAAACCGCAAATTGCTTTTCTTTAACTGCCCATAACTCTTTTATCTTTAAAATTACAGGCTTAAGTTTTGGTACATGGCTCAGGCGTACCAAATTTGGTTGCCCCTTTTTTTTCCTCAGGGCTCGTCCGCGGCCTTACCGCCCCGATAGCGCTGCAACCTTTGATTGATTGTGCATACCCTTAGTCTTACTCCACCCATTCCAAAATCACTGTGCCTTAAACTAGTCTGCACAGAGATTGGTAGGGTGAAGTTGTATATTGCTCTGTCTCCGGTCTAGACTGACCGTAGATCAGTTGTCTTTCGCCGTCCAGAGCTTTACACTCGCACAGGATGTGCTGGGCTGATTCCTCCCCCTCGCCGCAGAGTCTGCATGCGAGGTCCCCTTCGAACGGTCCCATTTTATGCAGGTGTTTCTTGACGGCCATGTATCTCGTCAAGAGGCCTGTTGTGTTTCTGAGCTGTCCTCTGCTAAGATTTAGCAGCTCTACAGCTCTCTTTGAACTGGGTTAGTTATTGACTTCCCATGCCTGAGCCTTGGACAGTCTGCCCAGTACACCTTGTGTTGGTTACTGACCCAGGACTTAATGGCTCCCCTGGCAGTGCTCTTTGTCACGCCCAGAGCCGGTGCTGGTTCCAAAATGGTTCTAATGACCCTTTCTTCGCGATACTGTCAGCTTCTTCATTGCCTCTGACCCACGAGTGACCCGGCACACAGACGAGGGTCACCTCATTCTACCCAGCCAGGTCGCTCGTCTCGTCGCGGCACTCACTCACCAGCCAGGAATTTACCCGTGGGCTACTTAGTGCCTTAAGGGCTGCCTGGCTGTCTGTGGCTACGAGGATTCGTTTGTTGGTGTAGCCCCTCCTCTTGTTCTCCCGCAAACAGTGCAGGATGGCGTACATTTCGGCCTGAAACAACGTTGCATGGGCTCCGAGGGAAATACTATGACTTACCCTCGGTCCTTCCGAGTAAACACCTGCCCCCGTCCCATGCTCCCCGCCTGATCCGTCCGTGAACCAGACGAGCACGTCTCATGGTATGCCCGGCGTCCCCTCCCGCCATGCCACACGGTCGGGGATTTCCACTGTAAAGTTGACTTCCCTGCAGATTCGCGGGCTCGCGAAGTCTGACCTCATTTCAAGCATGGGCTCCTTCACGATCTCCTGAATTTTGCAGTGGCCCCTGAATCCTGGGTTAATCTTCAGTCTACCATTACAGGTTAGTCTGTATAGTCCTAGCCTGGCCTCCCCCTTAATAATTAAGTATAGGGGGGGGGGGCAGATCCAGCAACACCTCCATGGCGGCTGTTGGGGTTGAAGACATGGCCCCTGTGATGCCTAGGCAAGCCATCCTTTGAATCTCGCCTAGTTTTTGTTTGGCACTGGATTGTATCACCTTAGGCCACCAGACCAGTGCCGCGTATGTTAACGATGGTCTGACCACCCTTGTGTACAGCCAGTGGGCCATACTAGGTCTCAGTCCCCATGTTTTTCCATATAGCCGCCTAGTGGCGGCTAAGTTCATGACTGCCTTACGCAGTATTTTTCCAATGTGACCATTCCATGTTAGCTTAGAGTCCAATACAACCCCAAGATATTTTACCTCCGTGGCCATTGGAACGCTCCTACCGTATAGAGTGAGATTTCTGTGGCTGTAGCACTTCCTCCTCCTCCTCGTAGACGGCACGACGGTTGCTTTCTCGGGGCTTACCCCGAGCCATTGACCAACCGTCCACCCTTCCACCACTTTCAGTGCAGTCTGCATGCGCTCCCACACTGACTGTGTGACCTTTCCTCGGACTATGATGACAATGTCGTCCGCATAGCCCTGTACCTCATACCACCCTCCCGAGAGCCTCCCCAGCGGACAACCCGCCGTGACCCCCGCCAGCAGAGTCCCTCCCGCGAGTGAGGTGAACACCACCCTGTCCCTGAGCATGTCACCCAGAAAATAGGTGGAAACTGTTAGATCTAAAACTTTCTCACGCCGTGTTGTGAGGAAGGTCGGTTTATTACCTCTATTCAATATGTCTAAATTAAATTTAATAAAAAATTCTAAATGTGCCTCACCATTAGAATTTGTGTCCGAGCTACACCACAAATCATGGTGCGCGTTCTCATCTATGCCGATGATGGTCTGCCATCCACCTGCTCTGCTACCCACCATCAGCTGCTCCAATTCGTTGGGTGGAGGAGGGTCCGTGCTGTCCCCTGGCAGATAGGCTTTCGCGACAGTAATGTCCCTCGGCCCATCCACTTTGCTATTTCCGGAGATATAACTTTTTTCCGAAAGAAAACACAAATATTTCCGGGAAAACCGCCCGATTTTCCTCGCTAACGAACTTATCCAAGCTACTTGCAAAAGAAGGTACTCAGAAAATTTGATCAAAATTGGCCTTATATTTTTTGAGTTATCGGTGTGATATATATATATATATATATATATATATATATATATATATATATATATATATATATATATATATATATATATATATATATATCAATTAAAACTGACCCTGGATATAGGATCTAGGGAGCCTAGTTCACTCTCATTTGAAGACATTTAAAAAAAATCAAATGTCGGGATCTCCTCAATAATGAATTTTTTAAAGAAAATTTACCAAAAAAAGTCTCGACGCAGCAAGTGTGTTATGGTAGTGAATTGTCTGAATCAGGCTTTTTTTTTGGTTGACCAGCTTCTCTTGCAAAATTTTTGATTAAATATTTTATAAATGCCTGTGGCTTATAGAACCTGCTTTCCTAGGTCAACGCACTACACTCTCTCTCTCACACACACAAAGATTAACTATATAAATAAAAGACCGCCAAAGGTTAGAAGAAACAATATTTCCTCATTTTGTTGAACTTTTGTAGAAAAAGTTCGCTAAGGGGGAAGACTGACTTTTAAGTTATAAAAAAAGTCTTTAAATTTACGTAAACTAGAACCTCTAGAACCCACCTTCGGGGAATTTTTTTAAATTTATATATATATATATATATATATATATATATATATATATATATATATATATATATATATATATATATATATATATATATATATATAAACATATAGAAATTCAAAATGACCCTGGATATAGAATCTAGTGGGCCTAGTTCACTCTCATTTGAAGAAATTTTTTCAAAACTTAATTGTCGGGATATCCTCAATAGTGAACTTTTCAAAGAAAATTCACTAAAAAAGTCTGGGCGCAGCAAGTGCGTCATGGTAGTGAATTTTTATAAAAGTGTTTTAAATAGCAAATAAGTGTTTTTTTTAAAGCAGGCATAAAATTTTGTTACCTGTATAACCTATATAGTAGAAACAATGTCCCATATTTTATCAAAATAACTTTATTGTTTGAAAATATAAAAAAAAATTTTTTAAAATAAATTTAAAATGTTCCCGAAAAACTAATTTCGTGGTCAATGAACCTTATAGGTTAATCGCAAATTGAAGCATTTAATAGAAAATTCGCTTCCGTAACGCACTTGCTGCGTCCCGAATTTCTTTTCTTAGAAACACGCATTATAATTTCGTAGTAGAAATTTGATACATTAAAGGTCAGCTCAGAACTGGGACCGACCGGGGGAATCCGACTATCTAATTAAAACAAAGCATTGTTCAATCTTTGAACGAGTAGATTTTTCTGAGTAATGAAATTATCCACAACATATAAATATCGAAACTGACCTCGGATTTGGGTTCCAGGTGCCCTAAATCGCGCTCATTTGAAGCAATTTTTTTTAAATTCAAAAGCCGCGATCTTTTTTTTTTTTAAAGAAAATTCACTAAAAACAATATTTTGCATATTGGCACAACTTTTTAAATTTTAGGCTTTTAGTGAATTTTCTTAAAAAAAGATCACTAATGAGGAGATCCCGACTTTTGAATTTTGAAAAAATTTCTTCAAATAAGCGCTACTTAGGCCCCCAGGACAAATATACGGGGTCAGTTTCAATATATATATATATATATATATATATATATATATATATATATATATATATATATATATATATATATATATATATATATATATATATATATATATATATATATGTGTATCACACCGATAACTAAAAAAATAAAGGACCGATTTTGATTAAATTTGGTGAATAAATTTCTTTTGCAAATGGATTTAATAAGTTCGTTAGCCAGGAAAATCTGCCCAGGTTTTCCCGGAAAATTTTGTGTTTTCTTTCGAAAAAAATTTATATCTCCGGAATTAACAAAGTAAGGGCAACCAAATTTGGTACGCCGGTTTAAATCCTTATAGGTAAGTTATCTACCACAATTTAGGTATGTAGGTCAAAAGACAAAAAAGTTATAGGCGTTTAAAGAAAAATAAATTGGGGTTTTCCTCAAAACGTCAAAGTTGCGATTTAAAACGTCAAAATCGGCAACATTTAGGCAAAGAACTTGAATCTAATACGGGCTATGGAAATAAAATGTGTCAAGAAGAATGTTTTGCAAACCCTGAAGTTTTATTTTCAACCGTCATTGTCCTTCATTTTACTAAAATGTTTCCAGAAAATTCATTTCAAATAGACCTTTTCTCTGATGCTTGGCAGTAGCCTTAGCTATAGAGTTTATCGTTTAATGGTATATAATTTTTGTCGAATGTTCGTAAAAAATCAATAAAGCTCAATATATCCGTAATTATACAAGATATGAAAAAAAATTGTATATATTAATTATAGGATGTCTTGAGCTACATCTTAAAAAATATTTCTACAATCACAGGCTGGCCCATAAGTCGTTGGTGGTACAAATTTTCTTTTTTTTTAAATCAAACTCTCCTTATGTTATTGCATTTTTGCATTTTCCATCAAAATATAATGCATGTTTGTAAGAAAAGAAATACTGGATGCAGCAAGCGAATTTTGATCAAATACTTCATATTTGATTAGCCCAATTTGCTATTAACCTATAAGGTTGACCAAGAAACGAGTTTTTCCGGGAACACTTTAAGTTAACTTTTGGAATTTTTTGTACATTTTCACACATTAAAGTTAATTTTTTGAAACATGGCACATTGTTTTTACTATATAGGTTATACTGGTAACCAAAATGGATGCCTGCTTTCTTAAAAAGAAAACAGACATATTTGCAATAAAAACATTTTAATGAAAATTCACTACCATAACGCACTTGGAGCGTCCAGAGTTTTTTTTTTAAATAAAATTAAAATCAAAACGTTACCTATAGGATAAACTGGGACTCATATCACCTAGGGGTTATATTGTTAATCTAAAACATTTTTAAAATTTGTATTAACATTTGTATTGTAATAAAGGCAATGCGTCTGTAAAAAATTCTAGGTTTCCTTTTCTCCCTTGGAATTGCCCATTGTTGTTAAAGTTTTGTATGTAAATGCTGTCTAGAGTCTACTTGTAAATATTTTATTATCAACAGCAGGACAGCTATATATTCAATGCAACAAATTGTATATTTCTGCTACCACTTGATGTATATTAATAATTAATTCCACTGACGTTTTGCGAAAGACAAGACAAAGAGACACGCAGCTCGGCTATTATTGCATTCGATTTATTTTAAAATAGAAAATGCTTAAATAAATGTTTTTCCTTAACCCTTAACATGCCATAAAATTTCAGTTTGCATTTGCAGTTAAATAATCGTTACTCTTTTCCTGAAAGTTTCATAAAAGTTTATGATGGCATGCAAACTTCAAATATGTCTTCATTAAAATTTCAACAGTCATTCGAATCAATTTTAATGAGGGATATCCCATTGAGCAAAATGGCAGCGACAGTGGGAACCTTCGCCGTTTCAGGTTTTTTAACGTTCATCGAGGGAGACTTTTAGCTCTACCATTTGGTATTCACTAGATGTTCCATTTTATCTAATTCGATGTATAATCAAACTCACATGAGCTGCTGATGCAAGGACATTACTGAACTACCTGGGGGTAAATAGAAAGTTCGTGAAGTTTAATAGCTTTTCAACACAACATTTTCTATTTGATTTTTACTTTTAACGACAATGACAAAGTTTTACATTCAAAATTTAATTTAATTAGCCCAACTCGGCGTTTCTCAATGTTTCAGTATTTGCGACCCAATTTTCAATCACAACTCTAATCACGCCTCGACTGTCCATCATAGCGGATATTGCCGCGGCTTCGCGAGAAGTACCGATTTGTTTCGAATATTCTAGAACGTCGGCGTGTATAAATGCCGCGTCTCATGCTGTTTCAACCAGTCTCAGGCGAGTCGATCCTTCTACCGTGAACATGTATGGTGTAATTTGCGTATTAACTGCAATTCATTATATTCGAGTACCAGTAGATTTATACAGTGAATATAGGGCGTAAGTGCGAATTTGACGATTGTGAAGCATCAGAAAGTGCACAGACGACAGTAGTTCTGAAACAAAAATCGAGGCTCTATTCTAAAGAATATTTAAAATTTGGGTAAAAAGCACTGAAGTAAATGAGAAAGGAAGGCCCCCGTGTGTCATTTGATTTAAAATTTTGGCAGCAGACAGCATAAAACCTAATAAACTGAAACGCCATTTGGAAACACTTCAGAGTGAGTACGTTAGCAAACCCCGAGAGTTCTTCGAATTACAATTAAAATCATATAAGAAGCAAATATTTTTTAACTTTGTGAATTGAAAAGGTTTACTTGTCTCTTACAAAGTTTCATATCAAATAGAAACCTCACACCATTAGTGCAATTGAGATCGTAGAAAATATGTTTGTCGATAATTTTGCCAAACAATTGCAGTCCATGCATCTATCAAACGATACTGTTGCCCGTCAAATGGGTGCTATAGCGGAAGATGTACAGCGATGCTTAGCGATGCGGGGAAAGAATTTGTGTTGTGTGTTTTGTTTATTTAACGTCGGCCTATTTCCGCGACTATTGCCAATCACCGACGTCAGGCAGCAGTTTCTCCTCACTATCCTAGAAATTTTGCCGAACCCCTGCCTTTCTGTAAGGAGGGTAGGGATGTTTAACGTGCCAAACATAGCATTGACACAGGACCGACGGTTTTACGCCCTCTTTGAAGGGCGGAACGTGCAGACATCCAACTTGCTCAAATACAATGCCAAAACCTCGGTTGATGTTAATTTTACAGTTTGTACTGAAAAAGTGAAAGGAGTACCCTGGGATCGAACCCAGTACCCTTCGGTTCAGAGGCCCACCGTCTTACCCCTGAACCACCGAGGTTCTTAAGAATTTGTGTTATCTTGCTTAGTTTAACTTGATAGCAAGTTACGAGTGGGTTAGGGATCCATTTCAAAATATTCCCAAAGATCTCTCAACTGCCGAAGAAGAAAATATTATAGACTTCACAGCAAGTGACGAAATCAAAAGAAAATTTAGTAATAAATCATTCTTTTTGAATCTTGGGCAGGCTTGGATGATGAGTTTTATGCACGGAAAATAAAAGCATTTCGCATACAATTACCATTTTTAACATTGTACTTTTGGTAAACCGGATTTTCTACCGTGGCTGCTTTGAAGATAAAATTTATATCTTAGTTAAATATAGAAAAAAAGCCTAGAGTGTTAATTTCTAATATTAAACCTTCTTACGCAAAACTTTGCTCTGCCAGACAGGCCCAAGGAAGTCACAAATAATTATTTATCTTGTTTTTAATGTATTGTTGGTAAGTAAAATATTAAATACATTGCGCAATACTGATACAATAGTATAAGTGAATTATATAGCTTTTCTTTTACAAAATTAAATGCATTTTTTAATAATACATTTTTTTTCAATATGCTGGCGGCCTCCCATTTAGTTTTATATATATATATATATATATATATATATATATATATATATATATATATATATATATATATATATATATATATATATATATATGTATATATATATATTAACACGCCAAGCAAGTAGGCCACCATGGGCCCTTTTTGCCAACCCCAGCAACCATGCTCTACTCTTCCTCGGTTCCGTCGCCAATCCGCATCGACCCCGAGATGAAGGCCGTGACGGTCTTCAACTGGACGATACTTACCTGATTCCACTGCAGAGTCCTCGATCCAAACAATTCTGTTCGAAGACTCCCAAAAGCCTCGCATTCACACATGTAGTGGTAAGACGTCTCTTCATTGTCGCCATATTCCTGGAAAGTGGGATCCTTCTCGACACCTATCAATGTGAGGTGTCTTCTAAGAGTACAGTGGCCTGTCAGCACCACAATGATGCGGCCAAGCGCAGGTGGACTCCTACCGAGAAGCCAGGCAGTCTTGTCTCTGTCCAGCCCCTCCACCAACTCCCTCGCCTACCTACAGCCACCAACCTACTCCCAGTGCCTCTCCATCGCCTCCTCAGTCCACGTGTTTAGGACGACGGTGACCGCCTTCCTAATTATGCATATCGCATGCTCCAGGACACAGAACGGCCGCAGGCAACCGAGCCTTGCGAGATCATTCGCCACCTTATTCCCCGCTACGCGACAGCGCGCAGACTGCCCGAAGGACCGCCTGGCTATCCGAGAAAATGTATACACATTTCTCAGGACTCATCCTCACATCCTGTCGATTGGCTACAGACAGGATAGCGTACACCTCCGTTTCGAAAGCCGTGGTATATGTGCCCAGAGCATACTTCTCGCGCACTCTCAGGCTATCGATGTATATTCCAGCCCCGGTGGATTGCTGCTCCTTCAGCCGCGATCCGTCGGTAAAACAGACCAGGCCTGCGGGCTGGAATGCAACCTCATTTTCCCTCCACTGACCCCTACTAGGGACTCTGAGGGCATATGGCCTAGTCAACCTAATATTGTCCTTTGTATCCCGTACTTTGCTGGTGGATAGGAATTTCCCTTTCCACCTCCTTGGCAACGCTTGCATGTCCGCACCAGTTTCCAGAGTCTCGCATTTTTGGATGCGACGCCATGGCCCCCCCTTCTGATAAAGATGGGAAGCGGTGGCGGCATCAGCAAGACCTCGAACGCCGCTGAGGGTGTCGTCCTCATAGCGCCGATGATACGCAGGATTGCCAGCCTTTGAAGTTTGGCCAGCTTCTGGGTAGCAGTTTGGTTCACACCACATCACCAAACCAAGGAAAGGACTCTCGGTCTGACGATCGGAGTGTAAATCCAACGAAGGGTCTGAGGATAAAGTCCCTAGGTCCTCCCTATCACGCGACGCAGCTGTCAGAAGGTCGCTACTCTCTTCCTTACTAATCGTTTTATTTGCGACTCCCATGATAGTTTGGAGTCCAGGACTACCCCAGATAATTGACCTCCCGGACTTAAGCTAAATGTTTTTCAAACATCACCGGCGCCCTGAACCCCTCCAGATTCCTCTTCTTACTGAATAGGATCACCTTTGCTGGGTTTACGGAGAGTCCCAGCTCACCACGCCACCTTCCAATTATGCTACAGGCAGCTTGCATGCACGTACAGACGACGCTGAGGAAATTGCCGGTCACTAAGACCAGCCCATCATCAGCGTACGCCTGGACTTATAAGCCACTCGGAGAGCCGCTCCATGGGGCCGTCCATGACCAGACACCATAGATGGGGCAAAGGCAGCTGCCCCGACGACAGCCGCCTGTCACTTCATCGTCCAGCCCTCGGTCTCTCAAGGTCAGCGAAAATTTCCTGTCCTCCAGCATGCTCGCTACCCAACTTATTGGGAACCTAGACGATCCCCTGTCCTGTATGGTGGCACAGACTGTACTCGTCCTTGCCGCATCAAATCAACCTCCACATCGAAAAACACAGCTAGTGTGCTCTTCCTGTAGTGTAGGGACCTTTCCACCTTTCGCGTCGCATGGTGGAGCGCCGTCTCCGTTAATTTCCCCCGCTGGTATGCGTGCTGATTTTTATGGAAGGGGTGATCCCTGAGGATCTCTTCCAATACGAACCTGTCTATTATGTTTTATAATACCTTAAGCAGGAATTGTGTAAGGCTGATTAGCCTGTACGCCTTGGCCAGCGTGTAATCCTCCTTTCCCGGTTTAGGAGTGAAGACCCCCTGACCCAGCGCAAGTTTTTTGGGACATAGCCCCACGCCAAATTAGCTAGAATCCTGGAATAATTGTTCTTATTGAAATGATGCCAGGATTCTGCATCTCTCAAGTTTTGGAGTAGAACAATTCATCTTAGAAGAGATGGAAATTTTCAAGCATGTCAAATGTTCCAGCAACGAAGTTTTGAACCTGTCCAATACAGACATTTCGAATTTTCCTTCATTGTATAATCATTTAGTCAACTAATATTACCAGTAGTCTATGGTTCCTCTATGGCTGAAGCATAACGTATACAAAGTTTGCTGTTCTGTGGCTCCCCCTCCTCTCCGCGTTTTGTCTCTGACATTTCCGCTGTTCTGACCTTGCGTTTGGTTCACCGTTTCGCCGTCAAACCAGCGCCATCTGCTTTATTGCAGTTTTCATTAATGGCCGACGTTCACTCTCGTCTTGTGTTTGAGTTGTCGTTTGTATTGTTTTAATGACACCATGAGTCGATTTTCCGGCACATTTGGGTATGTTGTTGTTGGACCGCTGATGCAATAGATGAAGACTCCAGCCTTGGCGACCTGTGTATAGTTTGAATCTAATTTTTTCAAGAATTAGAAAGTAAGTATTGAAGCCATTTTGTTTTCTCGTATCACTTCTTTATGGAATTTTTCAATCTCCTTATGAGTTCTCATGGGGTTTCTGCTTGACTGTATGGCCTCCTGTTATGTTTTTGCTCTGTCAGTTCACTCCACTGCCTTTTTCGCTTTGCAGATTCAATTTTGATTTTTTTAGCTTTTGCACTTAATAACTAGCTTTTTAACTCGTTTAACTTTACCGCAGCCAGTGCAATCTGACGTCACACACACACAACTCGTTTAACTTATACTCTGTTTTGATAATGATCGCCTTTAGCCCGTTTTGACTGCATGTTTTTGACTTTAGTCTGAATTAGGTAACCTTTTGGTTGACTTGTAGTTTTTACTTTATGTTCGGCATGTAACATTGCTTTTTTAACCTATTTTAGACATGTTTTGCTATGTGACTGTAGATTTTAGTCTTGATGATGTATGTAGAGTTTAACTTGAGATCATTGTGTTTAAACCAGCACAATTGCCTACCAGAAGACAATGTTTTCTGACAGACCTTTTATTAAAATTTTTAGATTTGCCCCTGATGATGGCTATTGTATAGCCGAAACGCGTAGGGCACCCCATCAATAAATTTTGCTGTCTGGATAAAGCTTCTCATTTAGTACCTTAATTAACATACCGATTACGTCATTAATTAAATAGAAGGCTGAGGATATTAGGGAACATAACATACGTGTGTTTTCCAAAGTTGAAAAGGCCGTTACAGGCTGGTGTTGATAGAAAATCACCGGGCAAGGTGGTCTAGCTTTTGCCTGGTGGAAAGCCTTTACATGTAGGGTTGACTCTGCAGGCGGTTGGAAAAAGAGGACTCAGAAGTCGCTACGACAGCTAAGAAAACACAAGCTGTAGGACACAGTGAATGCCCTCGGATACAGGGCGTGCTTAACAAAAGGTGGAGACCTTTAACAGCAACTCTGCTTAAAAGATGGACAGTAACTACTGGGACTGGAATGAAAACAGTCCGCAACCGGAATCGGATTCGAAAACCAGAAACCAGAATTGGAAACCAGAACCGGAGCCCAGAACCTAAGCCAGAACCGAAGCCCGTTCGAGGGGAAAGATCCAATACTTCGCATACAGATACCTAAATAATAGGTATTTCACAAATTGATTACACAACTTATCACTTTAAAATGCAACTGATCTATATTTAATTTACTAGCTCCATTGCCATAGCAAATTCTCTGCCGGCGTAAAGACTGCACCCGCTTTAGATAGACGCTCTGATGTTTCAATCGTAGCAGCTGTGTCATTGCCAGTCTTTTTTTGTCCTTCTCTAAAACCTATAACGCTCTCTGCATTGAAAGAAGTACGCACACATATGAGCATGTAGTGTCTTAGTTGCTGGTGAAAATTTCGTATTCTTTGATGTTATCAAGCAAACTTCTTTATGAAGTATTTTCTAACGGATTTCTTTGTCGGTATTTCAAAGATGTCATTCTGTCAAATAAATCGTCCTTATTTATTCGTATTTTTTTTGGAACAAATTCTTATTTAATAGATATTCTGCTCTAACGAAAATAATATTATCTTGCATTTTACGCTGCTAGATATTATTAAATCAATTTTAATTTTAGCAAATCACAGCGGTGTTTTCGCAGCAGCGAATTTTCATAAATATTGTTCTTCGTATTTAAACGACCATATTTTCCACACATTTGAATCCTAAGCAACAATGACCAGCAGAGTTTAAACGGAAATGCAAACAGTTGTTAATGCATATGAATGGTGTCCAAAAACGTAAGCCGGCCTAAAAACTCAAGCGTACACAGGCCATGGAAGCTCGTGTAATGGGTTGCTTTGTAATAGTATTTGGCTTCCTGCAGTTGATAAGAAGCTTTTTGTACGTTTGACTGCAATTGAAAATCTATTTATCGTTACTATACTTTAATATACAATAACCTTTTCAGCATTTTAACGCCAACTGAAAAACTGTTTCATGTAACCCCTCTGAAACTACACAACCAGCAATTCATACGTTGGCGTTGCTTTTATAATCGCATATTTTTAGTTCACAAAGTCTCAAACAAGCCTTCGTGTTACAGTAAGTCAGGTGAATACATCACATAGGTGGCGTGTGTGTGTTTTTTGTTTCTTTAATGTCAGCCTATTTCCGCGACTATGGCCAATCAGCGACGCCAGAGAGCAGTTTCACCTCACTATCCTGGAAATTTTGCTGAACCTTTGCCTTTATGTAAGGAGGGTAGGGATCTTGAACGTGCCCAACATCGCATCGCCACGGGACCGGCGGCTTCACGCCCCCTCCGAAGGGCGGAACATGCAGACATTCAACTTGCTCAAATACAATGCCAGAACCTCGGTTGATGGTAATGTTACAGTTTGTACTGAAAAAGTGAAACAAGTACCCTGGGATCGAACCTAGTACCCTTCGGTTCAGAGGCACACGTTCTTACCCCTGAACCACCGAGGTTCTTACATCGATAGCGTAACCAATATTGTCAAATGAAGTCAAATAAGTGCGTATAAGTTTTGCATGATCGGAAGTAAATTTTGTATATTGTACTTTGTGATTTTTTAATACGAATTTAACTGAACCCTGTTGAAGTGTAAAGTTTTATAAAAGTGCTTTTTTTTGTTGAGACATTGCCAAAATTATAAGAATCGTCATTAGATACGTGTTATCATCCAAGAAAGGCTGAAATTGTCTGACTTTAAGATTAAACATGAATCTGGCATCACTGGCTGCGTACTAGCTTATTCTCGTCTTATACCGTTCAAAGCGTGCTGAATTATACATGGTAAGAGACGTCTGGACGGAGCAAGTGCGTTGTGGTAGTTAATTTTCATAAAAATATTTTTATAAGTACACTTGGAGAACCCAAATCACCACAGCACATAATTTTTAAAGACCTTACGATAGTTTCACTAAAAGAATCTACAGAATTTTTCATCCTCTGATGATGCTAACGTGGTTAGTGAAACTATCATAAGGTCTTTAAAAAATATGTGTTGTGGTGGCTTGGGTTCTCCACGTGTACTTATCAGTGCTAATCACATAGTGAAAAACGTTTTTAATAGCAAATATGGGTTTCGTTAGAGGAAGCAGGAATAAAATTTGGTTACCGCAGTATAACTTATATAGTCAAAACAATATGAAATGTTACATCAAAATAACTTTATTGTTTAAAAATGTAAAAAAATTTCCGAGACTAAACTCAAAATGTTCCCGAAAAAACTAGTTTCTTGGCCAGCGAACCTTATAGGTTAATAGCAAATTGAGCTATTCAAATTTGAAAATATTAATGAAAATTCGCTACCGTAACGCACTTGCTGCATCCCGAATTTCATTTCTTACAAACATGCATTATATTTTGATGGAAAATGCAAAAAGCCAATAACATAAGGTGTATTCGATTAAAGAAAAAAGAAAATGTGTATCACCAACGGCTTATGGGCCACCTGTGATTGTAGTGTAGAAATATTTTCTTAAGATGTAGCTCAAGACAAAGTATACATTTTTTTTCGTATCTTGCATAATAATGGCTATGTTGAACTTTATTAATTTTTTATAAAAATTTGCCAAAAATTATATACTATCAAACGTAAACCCTATAGCTATAACTACTGCCAAAGAATGAGAGAAAAGGTCTATTCGAAATAATTATCTGAAAACATTTTGGTAAAATTAAGTACATTGACGGTTAAAGCTAAGACCTCATTGTGTGTTGAACATTCTCCTTGCGACATTTTGTTTACATAACCCGTACTAGTTTCAGCTTCTTGAAGTTTCCAACTTTGACGTTTTGAGGAAAACCCCATTTTTTTAAATGCCTATGAATTTTTTATCTTTTAACTTACAGACCCAAATTTTGGCGGGTGGTTTACTTTTAATACAATAAATCCGCGTACCATATTTGGTTGCCCTACTTTATTATTTACGAAGATATACAAATTTTCCGAAAGAAAACACAAAATTTTCTGGAATAAACTGGGCCAATTTTTCTGGCTAAGGAAGTTATCTAAGACACTTGCAAAAGGTACTTGCCAAATTTGATCAAAATCGGCCCATTATTATTTGAGTTATCGGTGTGATTCAATAGTGAATATTTTTTAAGAAAAGTTTGTAAAAAGGGAGTGCCAATTATGTAAGTCTGGGAAACGCTGGTTTAGGGTAAAAATAAGCAATTTAGCTAACTGGGTAATTAGTATTTAATAATGCAGATATCCAGCAAAGATCTTGTTGTGTGAATATAGATATGTCTTTAAAAACCTTTGATGAACCATTGATTGGTAAGCGACTAACATGATCTAAAGGATGCTGCCACCATTTGTTCTCGATTTTTTATTTCGCCATTAATATATGTTCCGACTTGATGTAGTGCAATACGATAAGTAAATGCCCAGTTTGTAAAATAACTGTAATAATAACAGATAAAATCGATATATAACATTAATAATAATAATAATATCAATATTTGTATATAATTTTTAGCAATAACACTAAAACCTACAATTCTTTGATATTATAGTTTTTTTAGGGAATTTTCTTAAAACAAATCACTAATGAGGAGATTGCGACTTTTGAATTGTGAAACAATTTCTTCAAGTGAGCGCGAGCTAGGCCCCCGTAGTCAGTTTAGATTATATATATATATATATATATATATATATATATATATATATATATATATATATATATATATATATATATATATATATATATATATATATATATATATATATATATATGACATAATGAAATTTGGACTGGCCAATGTATGTATATGTATATCACACCGATAACTAAAAAAATATTGATTTTGATCAAATCTGGTAACTACCCTCCTTTTGCAAGTGACTGGGAGAAGCTTGTTAGCCAGCAAAATCGGCCCATTTTTGTGTTTCTCTCGAAAAATGTTTATATCTCCGGAAATAACAAAGTAATGATAACCAAATTTGGTGCCCACGTTTATATTGTAAACAGTTAATCATGCACTTAAATTTATGTCTGTAAGTTAAAAGACAAAAAGTAGGCATTTAAAAAAAAGGGTTTTACTAAAAGCGTAAAGTTGCGATGTGAAATGTCAAAATTGGCAACATTTAGGCAAAGAACCTGAAAGGAATACGGGTTATGTAAGGAAAATGTCGCAAGAAGAGTGTTCTACAAACCCTTAGGTTTCAGCTTCAACTATCATTTTCCTTCATTTTACTAAAATGTTTCCAGATTTTAATTTTAAATGAACCCTTTCTCTGATGCTTTGGCAGTAGTTTTAGTGAAGTTTATGGTTTAACGATCTATAATCTTTAGCTAATTTTCGTACAAAAAATTCGTTAATGAGGAGACTAAGACTTTTGAATTTTCAAAAGATTTCTTCAAATGAGTGCAAACTAGCCCCCCTAGAATCCATATCCGGGTTTAGTTTCAATTTTTATCTGTTTGCATATATTCAAGGTGGCGCATTTCTACGGCAAAGCTCAATATAATTGTTATTATGCAAGATACGAGAAAAAAGGTACACTTTAATTATAGGGTGTCTTGAGCTGCATCTAATAAAATTATTTTGACAAATACAGGATGCCCGATCATCCCCTATATTACCGCATTTTTGCATTTTTTATCGAATTGTGATGCATGTTCGTAACAAAAAAAAATAGTGACGCAGTAAGTGCATTTTGGTAGCGAATTTTCCTTAAATGCTTCAAATTTCAATAACTCAATTTGCTATTAACCTAAGGTTCGTTGGCTGGAAACCAGTTTTCTCGGAAATATTTTAAGTTTATGTTCGGATTTTTTTTTACATTTTCAGACAGTTAGTTATTTTGATAAAATATGGTACATTGTTTCTACTATGTAAGTTAAACGGGTAACCAAATTTGGTGTCTGCTTGCATTAAAAACATATTTGCTATTAAACACATTTTTATGAAAATTCACTTTCATAACGCATTTGCTGCGTCCAGACTTTTTAATTATTTAAAAAAATCAAAAAATACTTTCATTTCACAAACTTTTTATGCTTTTTAGCAACATTTAAAAAAATGAACTAACTCTTTCTTACCACAAATAGAAAAAAAAGCAAAATACTGAAGCAATAAAATAGCTGACACCTAGTTTAACAGATGTATATAATAATAACTCTATTTAAGCTTGTTACAAGTTACTTATGACGTAAATAATATTAATAAGTGGCAGCGGTCTCCAAGGTTTCCGGTAATTTATGTTTTCTGGGATAAGTGCAGAATAACACCTTAAAAAGTACCCTCTGCTTCACAACTTATACGAATCAGACAGTAAAAGTAAGCATTATACTGAAATGGTTCTCTCTACACTAACCTACAGTTTAACTCCTCAAGACATTACGACTGTCAAACCATACGAGTTACGTCAATAATTATAATTATTTTCAACCTAAAATAACTCGCCCCTAGTCACACCAAATTATAACCCCAAATATTATTTTACTCTCAAACTAAGACTTTGACTTCTTAGCTACAGAGCCACTCACCTTTTTATTGCATTATGTCATGCCTTCTCAAATATTATTATTAGTTTATTGATGAAAAAAGTATATAATGCACTTTACAAATATGTGTTTAACTTGTGACTGCAATTAATGCAATCTAACCTTAAATAGAATTTACATTTAAAGTAGCTCATAATACTCTTGATTATATTATTTTATAATTTTATATTTCAGATTTGCTCAAATATCCCTAATATTTTACGCGAGCAATACGTTGCATACATCCTTGAAAGTTCGTTATCGCTTTATAACAAAAATTAATTTGATTTGGGCTTTAATTTTCAAGCATTTTAAAGTTTCCTAGGCCTAAAATTTTAAATTGGTACAGCAATATAACACAACTCTATAAAAGAAAGAGAATATGTCCTAGTAACCATTCTCCCTAAATAGTATTTGAAGAAGTGGTTTTCTATACTGTTTAATAGGAAGGTTCTATAAATATTTGCTATATATAGTACGTAGAATTTTTATTAAAAAAGTAACAGCTTATCTTACAGTAAAAATCTTCTCTGAGTGCAATAGTACTATGAATTTCCATGCTACACGTAACTGTTGCAGTAGATAAAATAAATAAGGTAAAAAAAACAATTTGATAGTGAAAGAAAACCCTAATAATTTAAATCTTTTATTTATACGTTCAGCCATTTTGTATCATTTACTTTGTAAGATTTAATTTGCTAATTTCATAAACAAACCAATAGCAGGAGTTTTGACCTTTTTTAGTTTGACTCAATGTATCGACATACAAACGTGGAGAATAAAGTTGACAACAAACTGAGAAATAACGACAGACGATCACAGTAATTATGTCAAACCTTGCGAAGAAAGTGTTTTTTTCTAGGATTACCAATAGTTTTCTTCAACATTTAAATAAATGTGTTATCTAACTTAGTTTCACATTTTCTTTCACCAGAACTCATTAGCACAACTACCCCTATATCACTAAACAAAGCCGCTGTTTTATTATTTTCTCTACTTTTTTCACTTTAACAACATTAGCCATCAAAATAAATAAAGGATTAAAATGAGATAAAAGCATTTTTCTTTAATTCTCAACCTAAAATCATTGTTTGCTTTTGCCATATCTAGGATAGTATGACATATATACAGTGTGGATGAAATTATAAAGAAAACTTTTAATTTTGTTTTGGTGTTTTTATATTTATAATTACCTTCGACCATTGTTCCAGCAAGGTTTTACGAGGTTGTCATGTCTTTTCTTTTCGTAATTTTTTTTTCATTCTTTCAATTTAGCACTTTATTGTTATTTTATAGTATTTGTAAAGGAAAAAGACCATTTTATTATTTATATACCCAAAGGACAAATGAAATTATAAAAGATAGCAAAATAAGTTTATCACGAAATAGAGACATTGACATAGACTGAAAACCCTATCTGAATAGGATAAATTATGTTACAAAAAATTAACCAAATTGAATGGGGAAGCGATATAAAGAGGGAGAAAAATAAAGTGACAGAAACTTAGATAGTCTCACACACGTATTCTGCGTTTAAGACCTTAAGAAATCTCAAAAGTGCTCGCAGGAAAAAGAAATATGAGAAACAGTAGAGGAATTTGAATATATTTTTTGAGAAAATTCGGCGAAAACCAAAATGATAAGCAACAGTAATTAAATGACTAATAAAACTGTGTTCCAAAAAGTGTGAGAAGAAAGATACTTGCTAAAAGACATGGACGAAAGAATGCTGACATGCGAGTGCATTATGGTAGCAAATTTTAATAAAAAAAAGTTTCTCCAAAAAGTTGTAGTTTAATAGAGAGCAGAGCCGAAAAAAAATTATATCTCTATAAGTTTTCGTTGCTCAGAACTGCCCAAAAACTCTTAGTTAAAATGTCCATTTTGAATGCTACTAATATAAACTTCGGTGGTTCAGTGGTGTGACTCTTCCCAGACGGGAATAATTTATCTTGTTCAATACATGTTGTAAAACTCAACATCAAGCGAGATTGTGGCATTAGGTATAAGCGAGTTGAATGTCTGCACGTTCCGTCTTCTGTGGAAGGGATCGTACATCCGTCGTTCTCGTGTACCATATTGGGCATGCCAATATCCCTACACTCCTTATGGAAATGCAGCGGTTCGGTACAATTTCCAGGATAGTGAGGTGAAGCGTCGGTGATTGGACATAGTCTCGGAAACAGACCGACGTTTAAAAAAAAAGGAGTGCAGATAAAGTTTGTCCTTGCTCTTACATTTGGTTATGTTCTTTAATATAATAGCTTTATTTGTGGACATGCATTACATCGCCTGTTTGTCTTTCTTAAGTTTTATTAACTGTTAACTAACCGTTAAAAACAGTTTTATGAAAAATTGTCACAGTAATACATCCTCTGCGTTAGAACATTTTTAGACAGTAGTTACAATACAGGGACTTGTTTTATTACACATATTACAGTACTCTAAACTGTTTGCAGATTTACAAGGTGCTCTCTGCTAGACAGCAAAGTTAACAGCATGAATTTTTTACACGAGGTATATTCAAACATGAAGATCCCCAGACAAATTTACTCAGCGACCACAGAGCCAATAAAGATATTAGCTTAAACAAGTTTGTTCGTACAACGCTTTACCACCGCCTCTGTATTCCATGTTTCGGCCTAATGGGCTGTATGAAACATTTAATATTGCAGTAAGTGATGTTTATTGCTCTTAATTTGTTCTGGTGTTTGCGGCTTTTAATGAACTTTTAAGCAGCACTAGAAGCGCCTAGGTGGGTACTAAATACTGGGTAATTGCAAACGACATATATACAGCCTATATAGCTAATATATGAGATACTTAAGCAAATTATACTGTTGACATAAAAAGTGACTTTAGTAGGTAACGACTATTAGACTTCGTGATGCCTTTGTTATTTTTTTTGCTAACGAATTTCTTAATGTTTTATGAGTAGAGCAAATACATATATATATATATATATATATATATATATATATATATATATATATATATATATATATATATATATATATATATATATAATTATTTCATTTATCTTTTTCTTAATGGTCTGTGATACTCTCCTGCTAAAAATGTGTGGATTGTAACGGACTTAAAAGTAGGAAGATATTCTATCTTCGTCTGTATGTTTTTTAAGTATGTTCATCAATATTTTCGTCTATTGTGGACCAATTTTCAAAAATATATTTTTGTTTGAAAGGGTATACTCCTGAGGTGGTACCATTTCCACCAAGTCAGGATCTGGTGTTAGGATCTCAAGGAAATCAAGGGAAATCCAAAAAAAAAATTCAAGTGTGTTTACCGATCTTTTAATAAATTGAGGACCAATTTAAAAAATCTTTTTTCATTTGAAAGGATATACTCCTGAGGTGGTCCCATGCTCCCCAAGTAAGGATCTGATGATGAGATCTCAGGAAAATCAAGAGAATTTCTATTATAATCTATGTAACTTAAAGTTCTAATGAAATACGACACTTAAAATGTACTATAGTACGTATATTTAAGCTATGGAAATGGAAAACAAACGAACCTAAAAAAAACGACTTCAAAATAGCCACTGAAAAGCAAAAAATAACTGGATTATAGCTTCACAAATTAATTTAAATGAAATATATGATATATATTATATGCGCTACCGACTTATCTGTTTAAAGTCGGTGACAAGCTCAAAACACAATAATACTTAGCTTAATTAACAATGGTTCATATTTCTAATAAAATACCTAAATTTGTTGTTAACAATCAAAGACAACCCACGCTCACGTATACCATTGCGTGCTTGAAGAAACTTGCGATGTGGCGGGAGTGGACCTAACCTATCTACCTACCACCTAATTGGCTTGGCATCGACTTCAAACAGATAAATAGGTAGCGCATATAATAATGTCTCATTTAAGTTAATTTGTCTTCTGAATTAAACCCGTAATCCAGTTATTTTTCGCTTTCTAGCCAGTGGACAATAAAACGACAGAAGCTTGTGTTTATAATGTTTATTTCAGTATCAAAAATTAAACTTTAACGATGCTAAGGAATTTGCAATTTAAAATAAAGTGATAATTAATGTCAAATTGCAAGATTTTAGAATTACTGCTTTAAAAATTGAAAAATGACAATTACTCAAAACAAGCAAATTATACTTAACATCGTTTTCTGCTGTTATGTGATGCAGCCAACGCTTAATTTTCAGTATGACATAATCACTTAGAGCCGGGGGACTTTTACTAACACAAGCTGGAGCTTTGTCTGTGTTTATTTGACCAATTAGAGCTGGCAAGACGTCTACTATGATTCGACTATTCAGAGCTGGTGAAACTGCTATCACGATGTAACCACTCAGAGCTGGTAAAACTTCTACGGTATGAAACTTCAACTACACACTGGGCACTGGTCGGAAGGTTTTCTCCATGGTAATAACAAGCTCCTGGTAGAAGCGTGCCCCAGAGTAACAGGACAGCTGAATGAAACAAATAACTTTACCTATACCAGCACTTCTCAGTTGTACACTTTGAATGTCAATATAAATTGAAAAGAGAAAAATTGTCAGTTAATTAGTTAACGTATTTATAACCTTCAAAGCAAGTGACATTTTTCATTCAAAGATTTCAAGTTGACTTTATGATGTCAATTACTTTCTGTATCAAACCATAGAGTAGAAAGTAGACAATAGACATGAGAAATGAAGTCGTTAAACTACAACTTTATTTATGATTGAAATTTAATAAAGGAAAGGTAATAAAAACGCGTGTTACTTTAAAAGTTTCAGAGGTATGCTAATAATATACATTATTATAGTGTTATTAAAAACTTAGGTATATTCATTAGCTTGTTAGGCATAAACAAGTAGAGATTAAGATTAAGTCTGCCTAGTCATGAAACAAGAAAATCGTTTATTGTCAAATTTTTGTAATCGCTTAACGAGTATCTGTCACGTTATGTGTATATCATATGATTTTTGTGAAGATGTTTTATTTGGCCGTTGGCGATCAAAAGTGTGAGGTACTACATGATTTTTCACTCTCAGTTTCACATGCCCCTGAGCTTCTGTCGTCAAAAATTGTCCATATCTTCTTCTAACTAAAATAATACGTCAATTTTGACCAGATGGAAATTACAACCTAACTTAATAATGTATGATGAGAAATTTAACCTTACACAATTAATAGTCAGGCATTAAAATGGTCCACACAACAATATAAGGCGGTTTTCTCAGATAACTGTGCATTTTTCTATTCGTCCCGCTTTATAACTTTGAACCATTGCTTTCTGATTTGAGGCAATCTTGTAACAATCAAAAATAGTTTCTCTGGAGTTTTTATAGTCATGTTTGTACACATTGGCCCCATTCAGTGTTTATAAACTATTATCAAATAAAATCACCTGCAGAACCCAATATTCAACCAATAGCTTGCAACACAGGATGTAAACACAGATAAGCAAGCTCATTGTCATTGTTTACATTACCATCCAGTGACGTCACAGGTCATGCCGACAAAATTGTGGACTTTGAAATCAATTAAGAAATTCGTATTTTCAAAAAAAAATTTTTGCATCGTTATTTTTGTGGTAAGTGAATTGAAAAAAATAATAAAAATTATCTCTGTGGGATGTCCATCAGACGTGATAAGAAAAAAAAACATGCAAATTGTCTATTACATTGTAAATATAATTTTTCCTTCTTAAAACAGCAAAGTCTCGATTTAATAGGTCAAAACTGGCGTTTCTTCTTGAAACAGCAAAGTCGCAATTTGAAAAGGTAACATTGACAATTTTGAGACAAATGTGCTAAAACGAATGCAGGATACGTAAATGTCGGAGGGTGCGTTTTACTAAAATATTTGCAGATAATTAATTTCAAATAGACGCTTTCTCTGATGTTTTAGCTATAAAGTTTGTGGTGTATTAGTCTATAATTTTTAACGAATTCTCGTAAAAAAAAAATTGCTGATGAGGAGATCGGGATTTTTACATTTTGAAAATACTTCTTTACTTGAGCGCGAATTCAGCCTCTAGAACTCATATTGGGGGCCAATTTCAAACAAATATATATATATATATATATATATATATATATATATATATATATATATATATATATATATATATATATATATATATATATATATATATATATATATATATATATATATATATGGACATAAGGCACTTAGTGAGGTTTTCTTTTATATGATCCGTTGAAAATATCGAAATGTTGTATACAAGACACTTATTGAGTCAGACCCGTTTCATTGAAGCATTGACTTTTGAGTCAAACGTTATTTTGTTAATTTACTTTAAATTATATACATGGTACTAAACTATCCTATTTACGCCAGATTAAAACCCACTAATCAATTACCTCACGAAAGGAACTCATACGAATGTAGTCTAAATTTGAAATCGGCGCTCTGAAATGAAATTTCAGCTGTAATGTTTCATATAAGGTAATCGAAGTGTAGTATAGTAAACAGAGGTCGTTATTCAAAATGGAGTCCACTAATACTTTCCTCCCGTGTCTGCCGTGCATACCAACTCATCTTATAAATTTTCTCCAACGACTTGACTTTTCTGCAATATGTAGCTTAAGGGAATATGAAAGATTCCCCCAGTTCAAGGCATTTTTCATTCAGAAATAAGTACTTTCCAGAATTGTGTCCTGTTTTGTAAATATTCATTTATTTATAGTCGATTTACCATATTTGTTGTGCTTGACTGGCTAGATTTATACCCATTTATATAGTACAGGAGTTATTTAACGGTCTAACTAATTACCAATTTGTTGTATCAAGACGGCGGTAAATTATCAAAGAATATTAAGTCACATAACTATTGTATGTTCAAAGACCATGTACAAAGGAATAATTCACTGCATTTATGTTTTTTTGTTAGCCTAATTATGATACTTCGAGCAACTTCGAGCGCCTCTGTAAAAAGTAAGAGTAGTTAAAATTTAAAAAAATCAATACTAGTCAAATTTTACAAAACTATTCCAACCTCATTGAATATAAAAGCGCTATTTTATGTTTTTTTAAACAAAAATGTGATTACGCTGCATTCAGTAAAAAAAATGGATTCTAATTTTCCGACACAATCAAGATGGATACCACAAAATCAGTTTAATATGGCTGAGCCTGAAATATTATCGATCTGGAATGTGTGTGTGTGTGTGTGTGTGTGTGTGTGTGTGTGTGTGTACGTGGGTGCATGCGCGGCTGCGTGTGTGTGCGTGCGTGTGTGCGCGCGTGTGTGTGTGTGTGTGTATTACACCGATAACTCAAAAAATAATAAGTCGATTTTGATCAAAATTGGTGTGTGCCTTTCTTTTAGAAGTGGCTTGGACAAGTTCGTTATCCTGGAAAACCGGACCAGGTTTTCCTGGAAAATGTTGTGTTTTCTTTCGAAAAAAATTTATATCTCTGGAAATAACAAAGTATGGGCAACCAAATTTGGTACGGATAAAATTAATTAAAAGACAAAAAAGTAATAGACATTAAAACCAAGGGTCTCCCTCAAAACGTCAAAGTCGCGATTTTAAACGTCAAAATTCGCAATATTCAGGCAAAGCACCTGAAACAAATACGGATTACGTAAAGAACATGTCGCAAGAAAAGTGTTTTGCAAAGCCTTAAGTTTCTGCTTTAATCGTCATTGTCCTTTATTTTACTAAAATGTTTACAGAATATTCATTTCAAATTGATGCTTTTTCTGATGCTTTGACTGTAGGTTTAGTTAAGTTGATGCTTTGGCTGTAGGTTTTGTTAAGTTTTTGGTTTAACGGTCTACAATTCTTAGTTAATTTCGTAGAAAATGTTCGTTAATGAGGAGACCCCGAATTTTGAATTTTAAAAAGATTTTTTCAAATGAGCGCAAACTAGGCCCACTAGCGTCCATATCGGGGTTTACTTTCAGCTGTTATCCGTTTATATATATATATATATATATATATATATATATATATATATATATATATATATATATATATATATATATATATATATATATAGAGAGAGAGAGAGAGAGAGAGAGAGTGACGAATTTTTACGGTAAAGCTGTAGTTGTTATTATACATGATGCGAGAAAAAATTGTTTACGTAATTATAGGGTGTCTTACGCTGCATCTAATAAAATTTTTTTGATTACTTGGTGGTCCATAAGTCGCTGGTGATCGCTAGAATTGTTTTTTCGAACACTCTTATATTATTGCATTTTTGCATTTTTTTATCGAAATATAACGCATGTTTGTTAGAAAAAAAAGACCTAGACGCAGTAAGTGCGTCGTTGTAGTGAATTTTTAATTTTCAATAACTCAATTTGCTATTAACCTAAGGTTTGTTGACTAGGAAGCCAGTTTTCTCGGAAACATTTCAAGTTGATTTTCGGGAATTTTTTGTGCATTTTCGAACAATAAGTCATTTGGATAAAATATGATACATTGTTTCTACCATATAGGCTATACCGGTAACCAGATCGATGCCTGTTTGCATTAGAAAGACATAATATTTTCTATTAAAATAATTTTTTTGGAAATTCACTTTCATAACGCACTTGCTGCGTCCAGACTTTTTATCTCCTTTATCTACACAGTTGGCAAGTTTTATTATATCTATATTATTACTTTACTTACTAGTAGCTAGCTAGTGTGCTAGCACAATTAACTATTATTTTAAAATTAAATATAACATGTATGAGTTTTTTGCTCGGAAATTGATTGTAAAAGTTATACACCTACTCTTTGGTATGTGTACAAATACAAAGTCACCTAGATCTTATAAACTTAAATAATTTACTAATTGTGATTATTTGCTTGTTGTTGAATGAAGCATATCCAGTAAAAAAGGTAAGTAAACTATTGAAACAACTAAAAACCTAGGTTGTGGTTCAGTGGAAAAACATTCTTTCCAATTTGAGGCATTATGATTATTATAATTTCATAAATATTTATTCATCTTTTTCAGCAATTTTCAAGATAAACCAATTGATCGAGTACACTAATTTAAAATCGATTATCCTAAAACTTCAATACTTTCTGTTACTTTGTGCAAAAACCTTAATTTTAATTTGTTCAGTGTTTAATCCTGCTATAAGTACAAAAAGAACCTAACTTGGAAAAGACGAACATAAAAATACCGCCTGATCTAAATATTGAATGCTCTATTATTCCACTCGATTTAAATTGGGAATACATGTGACGTCTTCTCGCTTTCATCTCGAGAGTTACCATGCAACTTTAATCTATAAACCTTAGGCGGCGCCAAATTTTAGAACTACTATTACCCGCAAATATCACAAAATGAATTAATAAAATAGTTAATTTGGTCCAAGAATAAAGACAATTCAATGATTACTTTTGTAGCGCCCCTATTTTCTAGTTAAGCGAATTGATTGATTTTTATGCTTCTTGCGGCTTTTAGAAGGCAGCTTCACTTTTTTCTCACACACTCTTTGTCCATTTTATCACGCGTATTTTGCGTGTGGTTTTGTTTTCTTAATGTCGGTCTATTTACGCGACTATGGCCAATCACCGACGCCAGGGAGCAGTTTTACCTCACTATCCTGGGGATTTTGCCGAAGCTCTGCCTTTCTGTAATAAGGGTAGAGATCTTTATCGTGACCAACTTCGCAAGGACACGGGGCCGATGGCTCTACGCCTCCTTCGAAGTGCGGGACGTGCAGAAATTCAACTATTACAATGCCACATACCTTATTAGTACACTGGGTACTGAAAAACTGAAAACGGCACCCTGAGAATCGAACCCAGTAGCTTTCGGTTGAGAGGCACACGTTCTTACCACCGAACCACCGAGGCTCTACGCGGATTGTAAATGCATAGCTTCAAAATATCTAATTTTGTTAAAATAAAATACTTTTAATTTTAATTTTGTATGCCTCTAATGACATTGACTTTTTAGCAGGTTTCACCGTCACACTAATCTAGTTTTACACTTTTCAAATAAATCTGTAATGCAATTTGTATGAATAATGCAAACCATGTCTTACAAAGACAACACAAAAAAGCAAAGGAATGAAAGCATAAAAGTACGGTAAGTTCATACTTCCTGTTAGACGTCGCTGTTGTGAAAATGTTTGGATGTGATTTTATCAAAGTTTCCAAACACCATTAAACTAAACTTTCCCGGCCAAAGTGTCAGGTTAATTCACAAATTGGAACTTACTGCCTGTGGCTTGCCTTGTAACATCATTTCATTTTAACCTTAACCCGGAGTCAGGTGAATCCTCCTTTATTAGACAGCCGTTTCTTATTCAGTGGTCAAATAAAAATTCCATTTGCCTACTCCTATTGATTTACTATCCATTTCGTACCCACAGAAAGACACATGACTGCGTAAGATGGGGAGTGATAATACAAAGTAGGCAATAAAATCGGTTTTCTAGTTCTTGTTTTTAAATTGATAGGTTTTACGGTTAGGTAAAGTGGTTTCTACCCCTTAAAGTTCGAGTACATTTGATTCATTGGTATAAGTGGTTCAAATCACGATTAGACATAGTTTAAATTTTTCTGTTTGTATTGTTACTCAATCTATAGTTATTACGAGGAGGTACTGAATAGTGCATAGCCTACAATGGAAAACACAATAACTTTTTTAAAGGGAAACTTTTAAAAAATTAGATCACTAAAGACACCAATTAGCGCATTTAGGTACAAATAAAATATCATGCGATTGCAGAGAGGTAAATAGAGGACAAACAACGAGAACCTTGAAAATAAGGAGGCTGGAACAGCAAGAACATCTATGGTTGCTGAAACCTAAAAAGCAGGCGTTATCTGAACACGCTATTTCAGAAAACAACAGAGTCCTATCTGAAAAAACGGAGTTTCTTGCATAGTATAATGATATAATCACTAAATCAGGAGGGAGCTGCTTCAAATACAAACACATCCTAACAATCTCAAACCGAGATGGCGATTTTGAGTTCAGTCGAACCTGGCTGCCCGCAACGATACCATTTGACAAATCAAAAATAAGGACATCATTTGCATTTGGGAACGAGAAGCATTTCGCAGGCTCTGACATGACACCCCTCATACCAGTGTAAAAATCATTGATGGTGCGGTCAGATGCAATGACGTTGCCTTACGTGTGCGCCGTCTACGCGCAATAAATTAATAGAGGCAATTGCATAATCCACGTGTAAAAGAAGGCTTACCAAGGCGATATTGCCTAATTTCAGTCTAGCTACTAAAGAAGCCAGTAGCTACTAAACCCAAGTTAAAATTTTCTTGCGTACCATTTAGCTAGGTAACCCAATAGACAAGGATGGTGTCGCTAAAATGTGAAAGATATACGAAATAAGTTGTGAGGGTTATGATCCTAAATATGTCGGGCAACCAAAAAGATCTATTGAGATTAGATTTAAACAACATTTGGCACCACTAAGATACGGTACTATAGATATATCTTACGTTGCTCCGCATATTTGTGATAATATTCACCACAGAAATAAAGAAACCCTACAATTAGTCAAAAATGTTATATATATATATATATATATATATATATATATATATATATATATATATATATATATATATATATATATATATATTGCTATAGATAGCAAATATGTCAGAAAATTAGAAACATTATTGTGGAGTAAAATGGGCAATGTACATTGAATTAATACGTCCTAATATTTAAATGCCCTGTATAATTGAGAGTGTACAATATTTTAGGTTTAAATAAGGAATAGCAAGACAGCTAAAAGCATACAGAACAATGATTTCTTTTTTACATGTAGTACATTTTAAGTTCACTAAGCAAAAGTCGTTGGAATACAATATAACACAGGACAATAGCCTTGTTTTTATTTATAGAATTTTAACAGAATATAATAATTTTATTTTATCCTTAGGCAGTAAGTAAATGTATAGTTTTAAGTTTTTTGTCAATACCAATTTTAAGAAAAGACACAGTGTTAGTTGATAGGGATAGTTTTTTTTGTGGTGGTTTCCAATGAGTGCAACGAACAAGAAGTTGAACAATGGGAAAATGCAAGGCCTATGAACTTTGTTTTACCCAAGTACAGCGACAAAAATTTTTTTGTAACACAGGTGTAGTTTATTTAACGATACGGCGGCAGGTAGAGGAGGACGATTCGTAATTGAACTGAGGGAAGTGAATCTTCATTCGTTTGACGTACGGAGACACTGTAAATATGGAAGTTGAGAATTAAACGTGAAAGGCAAGTGCCTCATAATAAAATCATATTCAATTTGAAATGGAAAAAATAAAATTAGTATCTGGTATACGGTTTGTTAAGACCGTTTTAAATAAAATGGAAATTAATTAGTAATCACAGGCAAGCTACAAAAATCCAAACAGTAAATCAAATGGAAAGCAATAAGTACACCTCAAATGGAAGAATCAATTAAGACATCATTCAGTAAGTCGTTATATGAACTTTATCGTAATAAATGTGCGGACTTTTTTCTATAGCGTGAGTGGTTTTTAAGAATATTTTTGTCCCATTGATTAATATAATGTATCTTTAGCTCACTAAAGGCGATATTAGATAGAGGCCGAATCACTAGATCATAGTTAGGTAATCCATTGTTTTAAATAAATTTGATTTGTATTGATTTATCGACAATCAGCGATGATAAATTTGATATAACCTTTTGTAATAGAAATTTGTAAATTAAGTCAATCAGAAATAAAACATACTAGATTGTACTTACATAATCTGTTTAATTTTGACCTCAAATCAAACAAATACTAGTTATATGATAAAGTAAGACTATTTTTCACCGTTAACTAAAAGTAAAAGAACCCAATTATATATAATTTTTTTTTGAAACTTCCAAACACTCTATACTATAATTTATAAAACGATATATCAAACAAAAATGCTAGCCCAAGCACAGAACCCTACCCATGAGATGAGAGAAAAATTTTAAATCACAGCAGTAAGTAAACTATTTTTGGCATAATTTCAGGATCATCAATATTAGCGTTTTTTGAAATAAAGACGCAAATTGAATTCTCATGCTCTACAATTAAAAGTGCTAAGGAAACCAAAAATACCATAGTAATATATATATATATATATATATATATATATATATATATATATATATATATATATATATATATATATATATATATATATATATATATATATATTGTTACGCCTTTAGCTCATACAACACAATATAACAACCGACGTTAGAAAGTAGGTTAAGGAAAAGAAAATCTCTGGGTGGCGTCACAAAAGATGCCGGCTGCTCAGCATTGGGTAGGGTTCTTAACCTTATTAACCCAGAGATCTTAGCGCCACACTGTCGAAAGAAGTGAATGAAAATATGACTGGCGATAGTCAAGTAAAATAGAGTGAGAAGACCTTATCTAACTAACCTTGACAGTGAAAGGTTAGCAAGATATCTAACGAAATTACAACTTAACACAATAGGTTGAGAATAATACGCACACATAAAATTTGAAACTTTACATTTATATATTATACAAAAGAGAGACAAAGATTACAATAAATATGTTTTAAAAGACAGAAAGTAAGACAGGTATATAACAAGCATAATTAGCAAGAATCAATGCGTGGAATATAAATATAGGTATTCAAAACAGCGTGTAACTTTTACAAAAGATTGTATAGCAATCCGTAAACCTTTTACGAAATGCGACGGATAAAAATGGTTAATACATTTTCAACAACTTATACAGTAAAGTTATTTTAATTCAAATAAAATTGGTGAACACGATTGTACTACAAATGTTAATGGCTTATCTAAGATGAATACAACCAATCAAAATGTCTCGAGATTTACGAGGCCTGTAAATTTGTACACTTCACCGCAACCGCCGCTTCAATTGTAACATGTGAGGAAAATGCTCCGAACGTTGGGAATTCCGCAACTTGCGCAAGTATAGGATCAACGTGTAGTTAGTGTAATATACTTGTATGCACCAAATATGCGGTGTTACGTCAATAGCGAGAAACTATTGCGATGTGACGTTGCGCCGAGTGCACTGACAACTATAAGGATGTTTACATTAAAACTAAATAATAGTAACCCAATGCAACCATGCACGCACACTTTACCCAGCTAGTTAAAACCAACAACAACAAAAATGTTAACCAAAAGATTCAGGTTATTACTCTAGAAAAGAAAAAAAAATTGCTCAATACTGCTCCCCTGAATCCATATATTTTCTCAAGGGAAAATGTACCCACACACCTGCATTGGGAATAAGAGTGTTAAATCATCGACAAATTTTATATAATAAATATTAAAAGAAAATCAATAATTACTTGCAAAAGAAATCCACTAGGAACTAATCTGTTCCAAATTAATTTAAAGAAAGCTTAAAAGGTTTACTAGCTTTAAACAGCTTAATTTTACTATATCCACGAAGTTATGTATTACTATAGGTATAAGAAATTCAACAGGCAATGTCCATGAACATTTCTGGCCCTTTAAAAATATTGCCAAATTAGTTTTAAGCAAATTATCTTACATGAAAATTCTCTACAGGTTACAATCTATAATTTACACCATACAAAAACACCAACGATAACGTGAATATTTTAGCAAATTTTAACTGATATGTACACTGTAAAAAGAAGGAAGTTATAAGTCTGCCAACAATAATGTGCAAATTAAGTTTATGCAAACTGCTGTTACTTTGAAAGTCAGTAGAGGCAATCACTTATGATAAATAAACTCCATACAGCTCCCAATCAGCCCAGAATGTAAATTCAATCAGCAAAATGTAAAATGGAACACACTTACAGTTTTCTATTGACGGGAGAATGACTTCCAGTCCGTAGATTATACATTTACTCTCCGGAATCTAGTTTTAATACTAGGCGCCCTTTAGAAGTTTCACCACCAAACCTCCTTGTTTAATTCGCCATTTTTAGAACACAAGTGACAATCCATTTTTCTAATTAACTTTCACTAGCGGTTTTACCACAACGGCCCATACAATAAAGTCCTCACTAAAAATTCCATACGAAGAAAACCAATGTTAATTTCACGGCGATTCCATACCTAATAAATTCTTCACTGGCGTCTCTTATCTTGCTTTTCTTTTCCCAGATTATCAGCGTCCTACCGTTAAGTTATTTTGTATTTTGGGTTGCCTAGGGAGGACCTCTACGAAACTAACCAGTGGTTGCACCGATATATTTAATATAAAATAATTAATAATTTCAAAAAAAGAAATAGAGAAGTTGTTGCACAAATTGCAGGCCGTAACAATATATATATATATATATATATATATATATATATATATATATATATATATATATATATATATATATATATATATATATATATATATATATATATATATATATATATATATATATATATATATTGTGTAACGTTTGCGACGTCACATTGATCATTTATTTCATCACGCCAACATATATTTTTACTCTATTGTCTGTAGATACTTTTATTCATACATAGTTAACGCTATCTCTTTTTGAACCCACTCCCATTTAGTTTATTTGTAAAATATAAGTAAATTGGTTTCCAAGTGACACTATCGTATAGTCAGAGGGGCATCATTACTGTTGTGAAAAGTGTGCTAATTAATGCAATCTCGATGACAGGCCCTTCGGAAGAAGACGCAATTAAAACCTTTGGAAGAAGACTGCAATACAAGCTTTATAAGAATAATGCTAATAAATCGCCACAGAAGACTGTGGTAAATGAATTTAACAGCGATGCAACAGTACACGTAGGAAGTAATAATACACAGACACTGTAGCTCGACATATCAGATGCAAATTCAGCTGGACACGTCATTCGGCTTCAAGACCTTCAAGTGTTGAAGAAAACTAATTCACGCTTTACACGTTTTATCGAACTTTTCTGCTTTTAGTGATTTTTAGTAGAAAAAATTCACTAATAGGGAGATCCCGACTTTTGAATTTTGAATTTTTTTGTGCAAATGGCCGCGAACGAATAAGAATAAACGAATATGATATCATGTTCTTCAAAGATGACGATAGAATAGGATCTGTCCAGGTCTTGATTGTTGCAGGTACCCTTTTTCGAAAGGCGGAACATGCGCACAATACACTGTAGTTATGTCAGACTCTTGTGACATGCAGGATTGCACTCCTACAACTTAAAATCGCGCGGTAAAACTACACAAAGACTATTAATTAATTTAAACGGCAAGTAATAGTTGAAATTAATTTAACATTTTTGTCCCAATTCACTGAATTCCAACTCCAAACTGCGGTAAAAGTTTGGTAAATAAATCCCGAAAATAGTAAATAATGAATTGAAATATCACAACCAGTAATATCAAAAATGATTTTGACTACTTGCTGTTCCACCTGTCAAATAGTTACATATTAACGTATCACAAATCACCAAGTTTTGTTACTTTAGGTCGTCTTCGCTAAGGAATATCCTTCCTGTGGGCATATTTACGAATATATAATCTGCTGCTATTAAAAAAGTCTGGACGCAGCAAGTGCGTTATGATAGTGAATTTTCATTAAAATATTTTAAATAGCAAATATGTGTTTTTTTAAGAAAGCAGACATCAAATTTAGTTACCAGTAGAACATATATAGTAGAAACAATGTACCATATTTCATGAAAATAACTTTACTGTTTAAAAATGTACACAAATTTGTCAAAAATAAACTTAAAATATTCCCGAAAAAACTAGTTTCCTGGCCAACGAACTTTATAGGTTAATAGCAAATTGAGTTATCCAAATTTGGGGCGTTCAATAAAAATTCGCTACCATAACGCACTTGCTGAGTCCCGAATTTATTTTCTTACAAAACATGCATTATAATTTCGTGGTCGAAATTCCATACATTTAAGGTCAGCTCAGAACTGATACTGACCGGGGGAATCCGTCTGTTTAATTAAAACATATCATTGTTTAATGTATTTCAACTCTATAGATTTTCCTGGCTAACGAACTTTTCCAAGCTACTGGCAAAAGAAAGGTAGTCACCAAATTTAATAAAAATCGGCCGATTATGTGATATATATATATATATATATATATATATATATATATATATATATATATATATATATATATATATATATATATATATATATATATATAAATTGAAACTGACCCCAGATATGTATTCTCGGGGGCCTAATTAGTGCTCATTTGAAGGAATTAATTCAAAAGTCGCGAGCTCCGCATTAGTGATTTGTTTCACTAAAAAAGAGAGAATTCACTAATACCCTTTGAGTTGTGGGAAATTTGAAATATCGATACATATATTAAAATATCGTATGCCACTAGTTATACATTTATTAGGAGAAGGTGATATAAATAAATATAGTAAAAACAATGTACCATGTTTCATCAAAATAACTTTATTGTTTGAAAATGTCCAAAAATTTCCGAAAGTAAACTTAAAGTGTTTCTGAAAAAACTCGTTTCTTGGTAAACCTTATAGGTTAACAGTAAATTGAGCTATTCAAATATGAAGCATTTGATTAAAATTCGCTACCATAATGCACTTGCTGCGTCCAGAATTTCTTTTCTTACAAACATGCATTATATTTCGATGCAAAATGCAAAAATGTAATAACATAAGGCGTGTTTGATTTTAAAAACAGAGAATTCGTATCAGCAACGACTTATGGGCCAGCCTGTGATTGTAGAAATATTTTTTAAGATGTAGTTCAAGACACCCTATAATTAATGTAATAATTTTTTTTTCATATCTTGTATAATAATGGATATATTGAGCTTTATTGATTTTTTACGAAAATTCGACATAGGTTAATGGCAAATTGAGCTATTCAAATATAAAGCATTTCATTAAAATTCGCTACCATAACGCACTTGCTGCGTCCAGAATTTCTTTGCTTACAAACATGCATTATATTTCGATGCAAAATGCAAAAATGTAATAACATAAGGCGTGTTTGATTAAAAAAAAAGAGATTTGTATCAGCTTATGGGCCAGTCTGTGATTGTAGAAATATTTTTTAAGATGTAGCTCAAGACACCCTATAATTAATGTATAATTTTTTTTAATATCTTGTATAATAACGGATATATTGATCTTTATTGATTTTTTACGAAAATTCGACAAAAATTATATACCATTAAACGATAAACTCTATAGCTAAGGCTACTGCCAAACATCAGAGAAAGGGTCTATTTGAAATGAATTTTCTGGAAATATTTTAGTAAAATGAAGGACAATGACGGTTGAAACTAAGACTTTAGGGTTTGTAAAACATTCTTGTTGAGAGATTTTCTATCTATAGCCCGTATTAGATTTAAGTTATTTGCCTAAATGTTGCCAATTTTGACATTTTAAATCGCAACTTTGACGTTTTGAGGAAAACCCCAATTTATTTTTATTTAAATGCCTATATTTTTTTTGTCTTTTGACCTACAGTGCTAAATTTTGGTAGATAACTTACCTATAATAATATAAACCCGTGTACCAAATTTGATTGTCCGTACTTTGCTAATTCTGGAGATATATTTTTTTCGAAAGAAAATACAACATTTTCCGGGAAAACCTGTGCCGATTATATATATATATATATATATATATATATATATATATATATATATATATATATATATATATATATATATATATATATATATAAACATATGAAATCGTGCGCTAATTAGCGCTCATTTAAAGAAATTTTTTCAAAATTCAAAAGTCGGGATCTCCTCATTGGTGATTTTTTTTTAAAGAAAATTGACTAAAAGCAAGCGAACACCCATATTATTGCACAACGATTAAATTGGTTACATCCTAAAGACATGTAATCTCAGTCTTTCATAAATCACTACATAAAAAATTCTGGACATTTATATACTGCTTAAAAAATTAAATCATCATTATTTATAGGTGAGCAACTGAAAAAAAGACAAAATAACAAAAGAGGCTGAGTGACCTTTCCATGCTAGCCACAGACTTAGTTCTATTAAAGAGTTTAAAGTAACCTCAATCCTGTTTTAAAGGATACATCCTTTCTCAAAAAGTAAATAATCAAAATTAGGACACAAATTAAATTGTCCTGAGATACTGTCAACTTTTTCATAGGATTTAGGATCGTTTGAATTTAAACAACAAATATACATATTTTATTGCCAAAGCTACCTCATGTGAGTTCATTACCTAGCTCTAGTAAAATATGCCCGACGGCAAAATATTTAAGAGAAACATGAAAAATCCTGTGCGTTTCTATTACTTGATATGAACATCACGAGCAAGAGAAGTTAGAACGTATTTTCAAATGGAATGTTTGTTTGAGCGACGGGGTATATAAGAAAATAAATATTTGAAGTGTGTAAAAGAAATCCCCACATTCTGGTGTAGGTGTCAGAGGGTACGAAAAGGGACAGATAAAGTTTGAAATGTTGTTGTCTGTGAACAAAACTGCGTTGAGAGGCCGGCAACATGTGTTGCAATATAAGATACAGATATGAACGTATGAGAAATTGGAGCAGAGCTGGACTGTGAAGTACCGTATTTGCTACGGCTATTTAGAAATATTTTTTCCTCAAATTCTTGTTTCTGAAAACAAAGACCTCTACTTATAGGCAGAAAAACTGTATTGTTTTTGTACAGTGTGTACACAAAGTAACGTAACCCCTTTGTATTTCGCTTCCTGACGCGTTTACAAAAAGTTGGGACGCAGCAAGTGCCTTATGGTAGTGAATTTTCATACAAACATATTTTTATTAAATGCTTATTACTTTTGTTTCTTATAACATAGAAATATAAATTTCGGTATGTAGTTCACTTTTTATAACATAAACCCACATACTATAGCTTTGTTAATTTCGGAGATAATAATTTTTTCCCTAAGAAAATCCAAAATTTTTCCGAAAAATCCTGGCTAACGAACTTATCCAAGCCACTTACAAGAGGAAGGCACCTGCCACATTTCATCAAAATCGGCTTATTATTTTTTGAGTTATCGGTGTGATCCATATATCTATATATATATATATATATATATATATATATATATATATATATATATATATATATATATATATATATATATATATATATATATATATATATAATATATATATATATATATATATATATATATATAAATATATATATACATATATATATATATATATATATATATATATATATATATATATATATATATATATATATATATATATATATATATATATAGTATTTTACTTTAAGTGGCCGCCACAATTCATTATTTCATGAAGGGTCGGCCGATTTTCAAGGATTTTTTTCATTAAATGAAGTACTCCAAAAGCTCCACATCCTGGTATGCATTATTTTAAGAATCGCTTTTTCCATAGCCTACTACGATTACAAATAAGAGCCCAAAAATTACTATAGCATATTAGGCATTTTTTACGAAAAAAATAAATCGCTACCTATTTAGGCACATCTCTAAGCCGCAAATCCCAACTTTCAATATTGTAGCTTTTACCGAGCGTTCACAACTTGAGTGCAAAAAATGAAAAAAAAACGACTTTTTTGGAGTGTTCTGTGTAAACGCTACTGCATGTCTTGCAAAAATTAAAAGGCCAATTGATTAAGCGTCACCCAGTGTATCAATTCACACAATATCATCTGCATATCTTATACAGGGTGTTCATAATAAATACGGAAACATACCCTCTTGCAATGTATTGCCGATTTGGACTTTGATCGGACCAGCATCTTAAATTTTGGTAAGACACCACTCCATTATTTCTGAAAGTACCTACGTAAATATTGAAACCTGCGATGACCACTGATAAGTAAGATGAAAAATATAAGGTTTCATCCTATTATGACGCTAACTTTGTTAGTGGAACAATCGTCAGGTCTTTAAAAAGACGTGTTGTGGTGATTTGGATTCTTCAAGTGTACTTATCAGTGCTCATCGCAGGTTCCAATCTTCACTTAGATACTTTCAGAAATAGTGAAGTGGTGCCTTCCCAAAATTTAAAATAGTGATCCTATCAAAGTTCAAATTGGGTAATGCGTTGCAAAAGGGTATGTTTGCGTATTTATTATGAACACACTGTACAAGATATGCGGATAATATTGTGTGAATTGATACACTAGGTGACTCTTAATCCATAGGCCATCTAATATTTGCAAGGTACTCAGTAGCGTTTACACAGGGCACTCCAAAAAAGTCGATTTTTTCATTTTTGCACTCAAGTTGTGAACACTCGGTATAAGTTACGATATTGAAACTTGGGATTTGTGGCTTACAGATCTGCCTAAATCGATAAAGATATTTGTTTTTTCGTAAAAAAAGCCTAGTATGCTTCAGTAATTTTGGGGTCTTATTTATTAGCGTAGTAGGATATGAAAAAAAGTGAATCTTAAAATATTGCATACCAGGAAGGGGATAATGTGTGGTGATGCACCATCCTGCTGGAACCAAATGTGAAAGAAGTTGTTACCAAGAGGATTCCTTATTGCGGGAACTATATGATTTCTTAGCATGTCTACATACTCCTGCCCGTCTAAATTGCCCTCTATGAAAAAGGGACGAACAATAGTAAATGCCTACCTAAACATTAACTTTTGAAGGTCTTTGTGTTGTCACACTCATCTAGAATTGGTGTTACTCCAATATCTGCAATTGTGTCGATTTACTGTACCATTTACCGTGAAAATGGTTTTGCCGGAAAACACTATCTTATTTGTAAAATTCGGATCTGTATCTACTTTTCGCATAATGGTTCCAGAAAATTCAAATCTCCGATCAAAATCGTCTTCAGATATTCAGATAGATATTCTATTGTCATGATTTTATACGGATGAAAATTATTTCACATTAGAATATTACGAAGAGATGCAAAATTAACATCGTGTTCTAATGCACTTTTCCCTACAGATAATTCTAAATGCTCTACGAAACGTTACATAATATCCAAGGATTTTTCTTTGTTAGTGGCAGTCTTTGGTCGCCCACATTTTTGGCGATGTCTAATAACACCTGATCCTTTAAAACGCTTCACGAATCTCCAAATTGCAGTTTTCGTAATTGGATTGCGAGTCGGAAAACTGTAATTTAATTACTCAGCTACATCTTTGTTGGATGTTTTTTGATCGCCGTCACCTCCCATCATTAATATTGTTACTCTTTCTTGTTCTGTAAATATAACTAAATATCTAAAGATCCTTGAGAAACGCGAGCCCTCTATTTGTTGAATTTTATAGAGGCGTAAGTACAATTTGGAAAACCCAACTCATCACAAAACAGTTTTTAGACTCGACGATCGTTTTGCTAACAAAGGAATGAATAAAATGAGTTTATTCATCGCCTTGATGACGCAAACTTTGTTAGAGAAACGATCGTCGGGTCTAAAAACTGTATTGTGATAAATTGGGTTCTCCAAATTGTACTTATCAGTACTCATCACAGGTTCCAATCTTCTCAAACTTTTTTTGGGACAGCAACAACTATCAGACGATTTTTGACATCTGGCTACTTGATAAATTAAAATCGTTACTAATTTAATTTTTTCATTTTCAATCTGCTGTAAGTATTGAAACAATAAAGCTAGTGACATGCGGTTTTGACTATTGTATTTCCAAATAAATAACGTATTTAAAAATTTAAAGATATACGGGTTGTCCGATTAAAAAAATAATTTGTGTTATTATTCTCGAAAAATGATGCAATCCGTATGCTATGTGCTTATAGCTTTAGTTATTTCCTGAAACTTTTATTAACTCCCCTGGAAAAGAAATATTAAGGGGTTCATTACTTTTTTTACCCTGTATAAATAAGTCGTAATAAATGTGATATATATATATATATATATATATATATATATATATATATATATATATATATATATATATATATATATATATATATATATATATATATATTGTAGTAGGAACATCTCTGTATGACACACTGACGATCACTAACAGATATGAATCTTATAACTAACTTGGCTGATGCATTTATATAACGAATTAAATCATTCTAAAATGTGGGCGTCAGCATTTATTACAAAAAAAGTCTTCTTTAAGATGGTGTTAATACTTCTGTACCTTCTTATGTAATCCCAAAATTTGCAACAGCTCTAAATGTGTTAGGTCAGAAAATATGGTTCGATGGCGCCAGTTTTTACCACAACTATGAGAGAGTTCGCATAGCATACAACGGGAAAGCTTTATTTTGCTGGTTTATTGCTCCTAAATTATCCAGCGACACGTTGCGCACAAGTCTTTTTTAGCTGGACTAGATAATTTCACAAACTAATTATTGTAGCATAACCGAAATAATGTCGCCACGAAATATTGACATTTTAAAAGATGACCAAGGAATCTTGCCTTCGCCCCCATTCAGTAAGCGTCTTTGAAATTCTAATTACTTCTTCCAGCACACTTGTTTGAGTATTACTTTTTGTATCGGGGCACTCTGAAGCTGTTATTTTATCTTTACGTTTTAAAAGTTTATATTCTTTTCACGTCCTGCTTTTCCAAAGTCACACCTAGACATTATAACACTCATTCCGTATAACTTGCTGGAATTTCTATTTTAAGTACAAAATAAAGTGTGGATTAGTGAGAAGAGCACGATGATTACCAAACGGTGTTTTGCCAACGCGGTTAGCCTTCTAATTTCTTTCATGTATTTGTTATTTATTGTATAATAATAATAATACTACTACTACTACTACTACTAATAATAATACGGTTATGAAGAGATACAGCTTACTTTAAAACTCAAATATTCACCTGGGCGTAGACGGACAAGGCTATATATATATATATATATATATATATATATATTATATATATATATATATATATATATATATATATATATATATATAAAAATATATATATATACACCTATAACAATAAAATTACAAGAAATCTGTAGAACCTCGGTGGTTCAAGGGTAAGAACGTGTGCCTCTGAACCGAAGGGTACTGGGTTCGATCCCGGGGTACTCCTTTCACTTTTTCAGTACAAACTGTAAAATTAACATCAGCCGAGGTTCTGGCATTGTATTTGAGCAAGTTGAATGCCTGCACGTTCCGCCCTTCGGAGGGGGCGTAAAGCCGTCGGTCCCGTGTCCATGCGATGTTGGGCACTTTAAAGATCCCTACCCTCCTTACAGAAAGGCAGGGGTTCGGCAACATTTCCAGGATAGTGAGGTGAAACTGCTCCCTGGCGTCGGTGATTGGCCATAGTCGCGGAAATAGGCCGACGTTAAAGAAACATAACACACACACACACACACACACACACACACACACACACACAAGAAATCTGTGGCTAAGTATTCTTCTAGGTTATATGGAGCTATGATAAATAAGTGATTCTTAAACTTCTTCACTATTTCTTTGTTTTCGGCATACTTTATACATTACTTGATAATTTATTATAAATCTTTACCACTTGGTTGAAGGTGAAATACAGCTCTTTGTTGTGTTACTAATACTTTATTGATGTCATCTGAATGTATTTATAAAACAACTTCATATCTCATATTGACTTCACTCAGGCATGGTATGCTGCCAGGGCAGACGGAATCGAGCAACTTCTAAGAACGTGGGTATACGTGACCGTTTTTGTATTTTAGCCTAGTGATATGACATCGAGGTTTAGCTTAAAAAAATTTGTTTTATATTTTGCTCATCAATTTTATATGTATATAATAATAATAATAATAATAATAATAATAATAATATGTTTATTTTTCATTTAAACAATTGCAGAATAATTCAAAAGTCGATAACATTATTTAAATCTAATCTAAAAATAATTCTAATATATTGTTAAAATCTAATTTAGGTCTTATTCTAATATAAATTTAAATTTAATATACTACAAAATGTTTTTAATGCCTGTACTGTAAACCCGAGAGGGTTTGTGTGTACACATTATTTATATATGTCCCGGTAATGGAAGTTCGATATTATTTAAGCCATGTTTATAAGAGAATATATATATATATATATATATATATATATATATATATATATATATATATATATATATATATATATATATATATATATATATATATATATATATATATCTATATATATATATATATATATATATATATATCTATATATATATATATATATATATATATATATATATATATATATATATATATATATATATATATATATATATATATATATATATATATATATATATATATATATATATATATAAACACAAAAATAAACATAAAATAGTTTACCAATGAAATAGTGTTTGTTAAGATTGTGAGAGGTTTTTGCGTAATTGATCCTTGTTTGTCTCGTACCACTTTTTAAAAGCATTTACGAAATTTTGAAAAGTACCCTGTGTGTAGTGTGCTGGAATCTCATTGTATATTAGTGGCCCCATGTATGAAATGTGCTGTTGTGAAAGATTTAAGGACCTAAAGGGAACTGTTACTTTGCTTGAGCTAATTGATCTTGTTGTAATACAATGAGAAATAGGTGAATGACAAATGGGGAATTTTTTCATGAATTTAGCAACTGAGAATATGAAGAGGTCTGACACTTTTACACTAGGATATAATATCGTTCTATTCAGCATTGTCTTTATAATCCATTTTTGTGTTCAGGCATCTCTGGTGTACCTCGTATGCGTTTCCCCAGGCTATGATAGCATAACATATATTTATATTATTTTCAGTAGTTCTTATGCTGCACAATGACTTATTCGCTTTTACTCCCAATTTTATGAATAATGATAATAAGAATGTCCAAGACAATATGGAGAACTAGTACCTGCAGGTTGCAGAAAGCTGTTATACTTGGATCCCTCCACATAGTGCTTACACTTGGCGTGGCATAGCAAAAGGTCGCGCAATGCCATGGTTGAGGGTGCCTCTCATGATTAAACACGCAGTACTTTACCAGATGTGGCTTCGATGTAAAAAGCAATGGCTCTGGGCAAACAAGGCTAAATCATCTTACGTATATTAATAATATTAAACTTACGATCTTTACAAAGAATCATCAGGAACAACACCTTAAAAAAGTGGATATATTGACATGCAATTCTGGCTCGACAAATGTCGTAGTTTATGTCTACTTAGAAAGAAGATGCAACCAGGCATATACTGGAGTAAAACGGACATCGAAAATCTGAACGAAATTTGCGAGAACTTCCAATTCAGTCCAAGAAACATGATCCCCCGAGAGCCATAAAACGAGTAACCCTCTCTTGGCACCAGACTGGGATAGAATTATTGGATATTGCTAAACAATTAAACACACAGATACTGAACATGCGTGGACATTTTCATCGGCAGGCACTTACTTCTGAACTACACCATGCCATGGGAGGCGTATGACTCAACGCCATTACAATTTAGGAAAAGTAAGAGTCACCGTCGGCCTGCACAAAAGAAATTACACCCTGGCTGCAAAAACGTCTCTGTGAATGACATCTTAATGATATCCTCCCAGCCACGTGTCAACAAATCAGCGCCAAAGTACTGGTGATGTTGCGACACATGTTTCCAAAGACGGGTGATTTTTGCTGGACATACACGGAAACGTCATTTCAACAAAAAATCACGTGATTTTTATAGTCGGATATCATTAGGTTCAAGCTGACAAATGCAACTTGGTTGTTAGGAATTAAAGACTATCCATCAGGTTGCTTAATAATGCTTAGCGCTTGCGGTAGCAGAGTGCAAAGAAAGGCACGGTACAGTCGCACAATTACTTCTTCAAGAACTGACTTTGGAAATAGACTTTTTAAACATTAGTGAAGTGCCTTACTATAAATACGCTTCTGAGCCTATTTAATAGAATTCCGGATGCAGGTTGTACTAGAGTCGGACCTTGCTTACAGACCAGGAAGGTTCACACAACAGGCCAGATTTACTAATCGTGCATAAGTCCTCAAAAGAAGTAACGCAGATTGATGTGGGACTTTCGAACACTAATAATTCAAAGCCAAAAATTACGGGAAGATCTTAAAGAAAGATACCTTGAAATTTAAGTGAAAAAGGGCAGATAGTGTCCGAGAGATTCCGCTAATCATATCGCTAACTGTTATGTTTCTAAAGAATTTTCCAGATAACACTTAGAGGCTGGGCCTTGGAGACCACTTTTATAAGGCTACGCGAAAAGCGACAAGCGTCGCGACTGTGTGATATTGTGCGGGCATTTCTGAGAAATGGGGTCCCATTATTCAAAGCCCGACAACTTGGAAAAGGGCCCCTCCAACCCCAATTCCTTTGGTGTCTGAGATATCTGGGATGACTGAATCCTCCCCTCTAAGAAAGTGTGAAAGCCCTTCAAGATAGTAATAATAAAAGGTCTGGCCTCTTGCCAGTAGTATAATTATCGCTACTGCTAACCACGTAGTGGTACAGCCAGCGACGTCAGCTGCCCGCTGTCCTATCAACCTCTACTCTTTCGCGCCAATGTTATTTGCTATTTTATACAAATAACTTTACTCTTTTCTTAACTCTCTTCTCAATTTCTTCCCACCTGGGCCACCATATTTAAATTGTGAAATGGAAAAATATCAGTCAACGCAGATGAATGGTGCAATTTCTGGTTTATATTTTTTACCAAAAAAAAAGTCTGAATTCAACGAGTGCGTTGTGGTAGCGAAGAATAAAAAAACACATTTCCATCTAAAAACACTAGTAGTTAAATAATTAATATAATGTATGTAGACAATGAATTTGACAAATGAAGATAAATAACAGCAAAATCCGATACTTGACAACTGGTAGAATGATTTGTGGCAATATTTGTTCTTCTTCGTTTAAAAATTATCACATGTGACGTTTTGTCACTAGTATTTAAAATTTCTGCCAAAACGTCATATAAGAGGGTAACTTCAGATGCATTTTCTGTAAACATTTTAGTCAAATAAGCCGGAATAATAGTTGACACAAGAGGTTAAGACCTTGCTAAAGATATATCTTACAATATTTGCTCTTCATCAAAGCTGTCCTGGCCGAGGGGTAGCGGGTTCTCATAAGTAAACTTGACGGCCGGTACGTGTTCTATTTCGCCACAATCCGCATTAAAGTTTTGTTTTATTTCACTAACTGTAAGAATTGGTAGAAACAATATTGCCCATGGTTCATACGTTTAGACCAAGATATTAATTTTATTTGAAATACTTGAATAACTTTGTCACATTTAAGTCCAGAATTATAAATTTCAACAGACATTTTTTATTGTTTATACAAAATAAAAGAATTTGTTTAAAAAAAATTTTATTGTTGGAAAAATACTAAAACTTTCTTTTTACTGAATTTTCGTAGAAAAAATTATATATATATATATATATATATATATATATATATATATATATATATATATATATATATATATATATATATATATATATATTGATAATGTTTTGTGATAAGCTATCGTTTTTAAATTTAATTTAATATATAGAATTGATATATATTTAGTTATATTTTAGGTATCTTAGCTTTTAAGTTTTATGTCCCTGTAAAGTTTAGTAAAATGTGTTGTAAATGTTGTTATTATGAAATATATGTATTTGTGTGTGTAACTTACACCTGGATGTACTCGATGTATTTTTTTTACCTGTTTAACCCACAGAAAACAACTAATAAGATACATGAACTGCCTCTCACCTCAGGGCGCTTATTAAGCAAGTGGGTTCAAGTCCCCTTTGGTTTTTTTTTGTAATTTCGAATGTTTACATATATAAAATTTTAGAGCACTGCTCCTTTCCTTTATTTATCAATTTATAATTCCCCTTTTTTATTGTTCCTGATACTGACCCTTTTAATATTAGTGGCCTTCCCAAATATTTACTTGTGTGAACAAAAATAAAGCAAGAATTTTAAGTTTAACGCACAATAAGAAACTTTTATTATAATATTGAAACCAGATGACAAATGCCTATTGCTATTAGATATTTATAATTTGCTCATTTGCTGAATATTCAGTTTTTATTTGTTTTATTTAACAAAGTTAACCCCCTTACAAAGAGACTGGCCAGTATATTGCTTTACTATATATTTTTTTAAATTTACTTATATAGATCTCTTACACTAAATAGACTATTAAGGCAAACCAGCTGGAGAACGCTAGCTTATTCACTTTACTAAATTTAACGTGTAATCAATGCATGATCTGTTCGGTGCTGAGATAAGTAGTATGATGGTCTCTATTGTCGAAATATGATTGCTTTGAAAGATTATGGCAACTTAATGTTTTGTATAATACGTTTTTTGATGCTGTAGCTGTGCAACAGAAAGTAAGTATTATGACGATCACACTTACGATTTTATTCTCAAACTCTTCTTCTGCCGACTAGTTCTTCTGCTGCTACAAGGTGATCTGTCAGTCTCGTATCTGTTTCCTTAAAGTTTTTCACTCCAACCTCTCGTTCCCAAATTTCTAACACAATTTTCCTCGTTCCAAATTTTTTCTAATAATCCAACTTTCTAATAATTTTTATCATAATAATCTGTTTATTTTTCTCTTGACTACCGTCTCCAAGTGAAAAATTTCTTGTTCGCCGCCTTCCAAATTCCTCTTAATATTTTTTGTTTGTATCCTCATTTCCGGGGTAACCTTGTTATAACTTTTAATGCCTTACTCTATACTTTATATTTATCTACACTATTTTTGACAGCATTCCTTAACCTATCTAAGATATTGTCATTGTCATTTTGACGTTTTAAATTAAATGATCATCTGTTCCATAGTTTCTAGGTTAAATAATTTGCCAAGCCTAATCCTAATAAATTCTACTAAACATGAACCTCTTAACGTACCTCAAAACTACTTACACATTTCTTATTGCCCAATATTTACATTAATTTTAAAAAAAGGTTTTAGAGCCTTTTAATCTATTCGCACTATGTCTTATCATTTTTATGCAGTCCTTTCTGTCTTTGATATCACTTTCACTTCGTCTAGACCTTTCACTCTTATAGACTAGTTTACATATCTTATTCTTGTCTTATCTTTTTTTTATCCATACATAAGTCATTGTTTTGGGAATCAATCCTGAGATTTAAATTTTTATATCAGGTCTCATGATATGCCTGTAAAATTTCACAAACAGACTAGCAGTTCATGGACTTCAATCATTCACCGCCTAGACATTATACATCCAAGAGTAGGTTTTTTTGTTGTTTGTTTAGGTTTTGTATGGGTTGTATATATATATATATATATATATATATATATATATATATATATATATATATATATATATATATATATATATATCAAAATTTTCCAGGAAAACACTGTCAGATCTTCCTGGCTAACGAAATCATTCAAGCTATTAATGAAAGAAAGGTACTTGTCGAGTTTCATTACCCAAATCGGGTTTTTGAGTTATCAGTTGGATACACACAGACAGATACACACACAAAAATATTATATATATATATATATATATATATATATATATATATATATATATATATATATATAAATTTGAAGCATTTAATGAAAACTCACTACCATAACGCACTTGCTGCGTCTCGAACTTTTTTATTAACCACATGATATGTCATGTCATATGCGTCAAAATTATTATTTTAATTATTATTATATATTAATATTTGATAGATAAATGCGTAAAGCATTAAAATTCACTTATTTTGTGAAAAGCATTACTAAGCATAGAATTCTGCACAACTTGACCTGACCTGACCAGTTAGCCGACTTTCTATGTTAAAATCTTATTTAATAAGGAGCTTATCGTGGACGCCTGTACATTTATTACTCCAGGAATAATGTGCGATCATTGATCAACTGATTCAATGTCCCGTTTGCCCATTCAATGATCAGTTTTATTAGATTATTTTATTAATCGATTAAACAAAAATCGCGGTTTTTTGCACATCGCAGATATTCAAGGAAATCGACTAGTTGATTTTTTCGAATTTCTTCGATGTGAAAAATTGAGATTTTGGATAAATTGATTAATCGAGAATCGTTCCCGCACTAGTTTTGAGTACGCTTTCTCAAAATAACTTTTATACATTCTGATTTAAAAATCTCCCAAAATATGGTGTCTGATATATGGAAAATACAGTGCAGTTAGATATACTTTTTTATACTTTCTCAATTTTTTTATAAAAAAAAGAAAGGAATAGAATTTTGGCTTTGAGAACAAGCTCATTCAGTGCAGGTACATATGTTGTTTGCTTGCACATTTTTATAAATATTCAAATTAGTAGTTAAGTGACTAAGTGAAGATTGGAACCTATGATGAGCACTGAGAAGCACACTTGGAGAAACCCAAAAGTGTTTGGTGATTTGGGTTGCTCCAAGTGTGCTTATTAGTAGTTAAGTGATAATGTTATAAAAGGATACCTATTTTTACTGTAGGATTCTCCTAGTAAGGATGTAGAGTTTGAATAAGGCAACTTTCAGAAATAAAGTAAACAATAAAAACACACTGCCTAGTGCATTTGTGAAATAAAAAAGGTCATCAAAATCATTGTAATCAGCCTCTGTCCAGTGACGTCGTTGATCGATCTGCTTGGGTTAGCTCTGAGGTAACCAGGTCACTTCACCCCTGTCCCAACCAGGACCGGATTGCTCCGGACCTAGTTAATCCTTTAATTTTGTCGCAATGTAATTAAGTTTGGGTTTAAAAATCTTTGTTAGCTTTATTTAGCAATCAAAAATATAAAGCAATTTTACAAGTTGTAAAAATAAAAAATTGAATTTATATTTTTCTAAGTACCTAGAAAAGTATTTGACGTATTATCTTAAAAATGGTACATATTAGTTTGACATAATGATAAAAATAATTCATTCCCAATTCTGTTCTAACAGATAAAATCTGCGGCTTCTGGTACCCTTCGATTCTTAAAAATACTCACACATGTTAGCCTCACCGAGAGATTTCTGATTAGAAGATGGTCATCTTTAGCGAATATTCGTTGAAAAAATTATCGATGAGGAGATCGCTACTTTTGAGTTTGAGAATTTTGGTACAGAGTTTCCTTTTGTAAATGGCTTGGACAAGTTTGTTAGCCAGGATAGTCGATCCAGTTTTTCCGGGAAAAGATTGGGTTTTCTTTCGAAAAATGTGTGTATCTCCGAAAGTAACAAATATACGGCAACCATATTTTGTATTGAGAGTTGCATTGTAAAACGTATAATACTAATCAAAATTCAGGATTTTAAGTTATAAGAAAAAAAGTTATACGCATTTAATGACATTTTTATGAAAATTTGCTAAAAATATTTAACCAGTATCTCAATTCTAAGCTTATAATGTTCCTTAAAAAAAGGTATACTCGCTGATTGACGCTAAAGGCAACCGTTTTTGAAATATTTGTAATTCTAAAATTAGGTGCCGTAATATAGTACTAGCAATATTTAAGTATTTAGCACACAGCAACCGTTTCACGGAATGCGGCCGCAGTAATTGCAGGAATGCCACTTTTGGATATAGAGATACAACAAATGAGGGATCTTACGATGAAGTAAATAAGCCGACATCCAGAGCCAACCTTCTCCGTAGATGGCAGTAGAAGTGGAAACAGGCGCAGCACGGAAGATGGACGTGAACACCTAGACCAAGAATCGAGACATGGATGCAGAGGCCCTCCGAAGAAGTAGACTATTATTGAACTCAAGCTTTTTCTGGTGACGGATGCTTTTAAAAAATAACTGCACGAACGCAACCGAGCGGATACCAACGCTTTTCCTTACTGCAATGAGACTGAGGATGCAGAGCATACCCTCTTTTACTGTGCTTGTGCTCGACGGGATAGTGAAAGAGATAACTGCCACTAACAAACCAGAAATCTGTTTGATTCGCACAACATGATTTCGAGGTTGACTCATAGCGAGAACATCTGGAAGAAAGCCTACAGCGTCATCTGTCGCCTAAAGCGATAAAGGAGAGAGAGAGAGAGAGAGAGAGAGAGAGAGAGAGAGAGAGAGAGAGAGAAGAAAGAACCTAGGGCGTTCTCCAACAACCGTCCCTATAGCAAGGACATGTACGCAAGAAGTAAGTTGGAATACTTATATGCAAGAAATTTCTCCCATACTCGCTTCCACAATCGCATAGTAAGACGGGGGATGTAAGGCAAATGCGAGAGAAGAAAAAAAGAGGAAGAGAGAAGACAGCCCCTGCGATGAAGCAATTCTAACGCGGTTCGGTGGTTTGGAAGTGTTTGAAGGGCTACTTACTTTGGTTAGCCTATAAGGGCGCCAATTACGCCTTAGAAAAAAGTTGAGAAATGGCAAAGATGGACACAAAGCTTATTTTTGACCTTGGTGGATCATATAACATGACGTCATCATGACAGATATTTACAATACGGATTTAATATTTTATTTTTAAAAGGTATCACATCGTGTCATATTATTAGGTCCAATGTATCATGAAAATATAGAAATTGTAATTTTTACAACAGAAGTTTATGATTCACAGTATCAAATTGTCAGTACGAATCTAATAAAATTAATGCAGTAGCCATGTTTGAGTCCACTGCCTTATATGCCATCCGTTACTATGGCTCAAGATTAATTCACATATGAAAAGCAACTCTAAGCGTTCTTTTGTTGGGTGCTAACTATATACCAATTCGTTCGAAAGTTATTGAGCCTACTAACAGACAAACGTACAAACAGAAGTACTGACTGACAGACCGACAGACAAAAAAAAAGGATTGTTCCAGAGTCAACTTTTCTATATGTCTTGTGACTTTTTATGCCGTTTTAGCAAAAATTTCAAAATTTCGGTCACCGATATTCCACCCCCGACACATTCTACCCCTAATTTAATTCTAGCACAGATTACCAGGTGTTTGATGAAATTGAAAGTTTTCTAAGACAACAACCGTAAAACGTTATATTACTCAAAATTTAACGAACAAATGTCAACTGTCACCGAATCACCCCCTCTAAAGCGACTTTATCTAAAAACAATCCAAACCGTTCGTTTGTCAGGTGCTTATTGTATACCAAATTTGAAGACGATATCTCAATTCGTTCTAAAGTTACCGTGGCTACTAACAAACAGACATACAGACTGACAGAAAGATCTTTTGTTTCCAAATCATGTTTTCTGTATGCTTTGAGACTTTCTACGACGTTTAAAGGAAAACATGTTTTGAAATTTTTGTCGCCGATGCCATATTCCCACACGTTGTGACGATGTGGAAGTAAAACTAGCTACTTAAATTTAAAGCAAATAAGTTAGAGCAGCGACAACGATACGTTTAGGTTCAGAAAATAGGCGCGTGATGTATGACAATTACAAAACATTTAACATTCGCTACTATAACGCACTTTTTTCCCCTTAGGGCTCGTCTGCGTCTTTGCCGCCCCGATAACACCGCAGCCTTTGGCTTATCGTGCATGCCCTTTGCCTTTTCTACTCTATCCATTCCTAAATCACTGTGCTTCGGTCTAGTCTGTCCGTAGATCCGTTGTCTTTTGCGGTCCAGAGCTTTACACTCGCACAGGATGTGCTAGGCTGATTCGTCCCCCTCGCTGAAGAGTCTGCATACCAAGTCCCCCTCGAACCGTCATATTTTATGCAGGTGTTTATTGACAGACACATGTCCCGTCAAGAGTCCAGTCATGTTCCCGAGCTGTCCTCTGCTAAGGCTTAGCAGATCCACAGCTCTCTTTGAACGGGGTTCCTCAATTACTGACTTCCCATGTCTGAGCACTGGGCAATCTGTCCAGTACACCTTGTGTTCGTTTCTGAACCAGGATTTAATGGATCCCCTGGCAGTGCTCTTCGTCACGCTCAGGACCGGTTCTGGTCCCATAAATGGTTCTGCTGACCCTCTCTTCGCGAGACTGTCAGCTTCTTCATTGCCTTTGACCACCGAGTGACTCGGCACCCAGATGAGGGTGACCTCATTCTGCCCATCCAGGTCGCTCGACTCGTCTCGGCATTCACTTACCAGACTGGAATTTACCCGTGGGCTACTTAGGGCCTTAAGGGCTGCCTGGCTGTCTGTGGATATGAGGATCAGCCTGTTGGCATAGCCACTCCTAGTGTTCTCTCGCACGCAGTGCAAGATGGCGTACATTTCGGCCTGAAAGACCGTTGCATGAGCTCCGAGGGAAATAATGTGACTTATCCTGGGTCCCTCCGAATAAACGCCTGTCCCCGTCCTACGCTCCCCGCCGGATCTGTACGTGAACCAGACAAGCGCGTCTTGTGGTAGGCGTGGCGTTTGCCCCCGCCATGCCTCGCAGTCGGGGATTCCCATTGTATAATTGTTTTCACTGCAGATTCGCGGGCTCGTGAAGTCTGGCCCCATTTTAAGCATGGGCTCCTTAACGAGCTAGTGAATTTTGCAGTGGCCCCTGCATCCTGGGTTGATCTTCAGTATATTATTGCAGCATACTCTGTATAGTCCTAGTCTGGTCTCCCCCATGATAACTAAGTGTAGGGGGCAGATCGAGCAACACCTACATGGCGGCAGTTGGGGTTGAGTCACGGCCCCTGTGATGCCGAGGCAAGCGATCCTTTGGATCATGCCTAGTTTTTGTTTGGCATTGGATTGTGTCACCTTAGGCCACCAGACCAGTACCGCGTATGTTAACGATGCTCTAGCCACCCTTGTGTACAGCAGCGGGCCATACTAGGTCTTAGTCCCCACGTTTTCCCATATAGCCGCCTAGTGACAGCTGAGGTCATAACTTCCTTACGCAGTATTTTTTGAACGTGACCATTCCAGGATAGCTTAGGGTCCAATACGACCCCAAGATATTTTACCTCCCTGGCCATTTGGATACTTCTACCATATAGAGTGAGAGTTATGTGGCTCTGCCACTTCCTCCTCCTCGTAAACGGTATGACAGTTGAGTTCTCGGGGCTCACCTCGAGCCCATGGCCAACTGTCCACGTTTCCACAAGTTTCAGTGCTGTCTATATATGCGCTCCCACACCGACTGTGTAACCTTTCCTCGGACTATGATGACAATGTCCTCCGCTTAGCCCTTTACCTCGTACCCCCTCCCGAGAGCCTCCCTAGCAGGCCGTCGTCCACCTCCCTGTTCTCCAGCGTATTCTCCAGTTTCAGCACCAGTTGGTGCAGTGATGTTTCTGTTAAGACTCCTGCTCTGTATGCATATTCTACAGTGTAGGGGATACGTTTCCAGTACACCGCCCTTAATGTGCCGGTCGAGCAGTTTTTCTATTGTGTTTAGCAAGAAGGACATGAGACTTATTGGCCTCAGGGACTTTGTCTGGTTTGTTGGACGCCCAGGTTTAGAAACGAATGCAATCCTGGCCAGTCTCCACGCCCTTAGAATATACCCCATAGCCAGGCTGGCCCTCATAATGAGGGTAAGCGCCGGCGCCAGTATGTTCATACCCTGTTGGAGCATAATGGGCATTATTCCATCGAACCGCGGGGATTTGAATAGCTTAAAGCTGTTGTTAATGGCCAATCTAATGTTGCTACAGGTAACCACCTATTTAGCAACTGTCCAGTCTACTCTAGATGCCCGCCTGTACGGCGCCTCTATTTCTTAATGTTCCCAGTCCGAAGGTGATTGGTTTATTATGTTGCTGCCGGGGAAGTGCGTCCATAGTAGGACTTTCATAGTTTCCTTCCCTGGGCTTGTAAAGCCTACCGTCGATGTTTTAAGGGAGCCTATGTTGGTCTGAGTGCCCTTGGACGGGATCTCGCGTAGTCGAGCACTCTCGGATGTGCTCTTCACTTCCTCGCAGTGACTCCTCCACGACTCCTTCCTGGCGTCTCTCAGTCTTTTGTTGTAGCTTGTTAGAGCATGTCTATAGTCATCCCATGCTCCCGACCTTTTGGGCGCATTATAACGCACTTGCTGCGTCATGACTTCGTATCCATTTATTAGTTCCAAGGGAAGTGAATCAAAATATGGTTTTGGTGGGTAATGCAGTGTCTAGAAGACACACTATTGCCGGAAATGTTGCTGTTATCGTTAAGCGGCATTAAACATACAGGGTGCCTGACGGTAACCACTCATTAAAACACTTCAGAGACTACTTTCTTTTAAAATTTCACAATTTGGGAAATCGGATTTTCGAGCATGTCCTCCTCAAATAAAATAATGGCATCCACTTCCGGTTATACCAGAAGACGCTCTAAACTTGCTTATTTTAAATTTAACACCCTATATATTATTGCATTTTTGGATTCTGCGTAAAATGGTCTGTGGGCTTTTCATCAAGTTTCCCTATTTCTAAAGTTAACTGTTTTCTAGATATGTTATTTTAAAAAAATGAAGAAAAACAACAACTAGCTTAAAACCATATGTATTTTAGATAAGGAAGATAAATCGACAGTATTCATAGCAGTGATAGCTAGACCCCTAACTTTCCTGTCCAATAAATTATTAATCATGAGTGATACGCTAACTTACCAGCAATGAGTGGGGAGATATTAGTTTATTTTAAGAAGTGACAAATGCTACAATCATCGGTAAATACATGAAACTAACAAATAATATGATCTTAAAAATATTGGATACCTAATTAATAAATAACGTTTAACACCGACAAAAAGGAAAACAATAGGTAATCATCATATAATACAGTTAGATATACTAACTTCTATGTTCGATATGACCTTTCTCTAGCCTTAAATAATTATTTATCGTTCCGATCAATCCATGTGTAACAGTTACTGATACTGTTACTGATACTTGGCCTGCAGGTAAATTTCAAATGATAATCTTATTCAGGCAAAGAAATCTTTTTCTTTGAATTAATTGGTGGGAAATATACTTTTTGTTTATTGCACCCCAAACATAAAATCTAGCGGTGAGCGGTCTGGGATCTTGCTGGCCAATTTCAGGGTCTCCAGTGTTTGATCCCCCGGTCCTCAAATATCTCGTTAAGTTGCGGATTAACTACATTCCCACAGTGAGGTGGAGCGCCATCTAATTGGTACCAGCAACTTCTCAATTCATCTCAAGGTAGATCGTCCAGCAAATCCGCTACGACGTTTGCAAAATTTGGGGGTATCTTTGCGTATTCGAATTATCCTCGTAGATGCAGTAACGAACTTGAGTGTAGTTACCTAACACAAATATTACAGAAAATTACAGAAAATGTTAAAAATAAATTTATTTTGAAAATTTCTATCGCGAGTGACATGCAGATTTTCAGAAGCCCAGAAGTGGCGATTATGCCTGTTGAAAATAATATAGTAATAATAGATCTAATAAATTCTTTGGGGGGAAGAGCTTGAAACACCTAAACTCGTTCTGCAGCACGAATTGAGGATTCGAGATAAACATGAAAATATGACAAAACATTGATTATGTTACCTGCATCTGAGAGTTTAGGCTTTGGCAAAATCATAGCTGTAGAAATGTTCTTCTTAATATACCTTTACTAATTTTTTATATTTTGTGTCATTAAATACTCTGCAAGTTCTATTCACTATCTTGTTACATTCGCCATGAATAAATAATAAATTTAGAATGTCAGCATTTGAATACGTGTTTACATTTTATATTTTTTAAATATAAACAATACTTAATTAAACCACTACTATGGGTGTTAGACTGACAACAGATAACTGGTAACAGATTAGTTATTTGTTTTGGAGTTCGGTTAAGAATTCCACAGCCATCCTTGCAAGAAATTAAATGTTTTTAGATGATTACACAAAAAAGAGTACATAACTTAAAAACTAGAAGATATAGGTATAGGAAACCATGACACCATTCGAAAGAGAATAATATCGTGCACCAGACTATGGGAAACGTCAGGGGTGTTCCATTTGAAAAAACAACCACTTATGATGGGTTCAAATTAACTTAACTCGACATTAAATTTCCACCACCTTGTATGCAATTAAGACACCTTGAAAGTATAGATGGGAAGCTAGGCGGTCTAGTTATCCCCCCATAAATACTGGGTGGGTGGTATACCGATACCACCACCACCACCCACCACCAGAATCAATCTTTTCTTCTTAATTGACTTCAAAAACACGGCAGTTTTTGTTGCAGCTTGTAAGAGGTTTCCTGGATCCGCTCCTGTCTATGCAGTCCCCCTTTATTATTATTTCTCTCTTGCATAACCCTTGCCTACCCCACAATAACTTGGCTAAGAAGTTATCCTGCCAGCCACTATCCCGAATTCATTTTTTCCTTTACTCCATTCTATAAATATATATTGTAGTGCTTATAGTTCCAGTATTATTAAACCAAGAAAAAGCCAACACGACGACTATAATATTGTAGAGATATATTTTTTTGATGTTTTCTAGAATATTGCTTAGTGACCCTGCTACGATATACAATCTAAAGTTTTGGTAAAATTTGCCTAATTTAGGTTTCCAGAAGTACTAAGATAATAACACGTGAAGGCAAATAAAAGTCTTTCGCGTTATTGAACAAGTTTTATAAACTGTTTCATTTGGTTCAAAAATTTGGTGTCTCTTGCGTAGCAAGTCTTATTACAAGTGGATGCATTAGATTTTTGCAAATAACATATAATATAGAGCTTTGCAAAAAGTTGTCGCAACATAACAAAATTATGAAATCATTTGTAATACCTAGGACCTCCATTAATCCTAATATTAAGCGAAAGTCTTGAAAAAACGAAGCACTCAAATTTCCTGACACAGCAAGTACGTTAGGTAGCGAATTTTTACAAAAATTTATGTACACTGGGGAATGAAATTTTCTAGTGAATAAATGTAAGAAAGATAGATTTATAAATAGATAGACAGTTAGTTATTTTAGTTTTTAATACAGAACTAATTATTTAACTTCAACGAAACAAGCACCATTATCAAACCAAATTATTGGTAACACAACATTCGTAGGTGTATTTTAATTATAATAAATAACCTTTTACGCAGCAAATGCGTTATTGTAGTGAGTTTTCAGAAGAATGGATTTTCCATAAAAAAATGTGAGTTAAATATTTGATAAAAGTTTAAAGAAATAACAACAAAAAGTTTTTGGTAGATTGTTGATTGTTTAATGAGTCGTATAGGCTAGCTTCCTCTCAGCTCTGAAACTCAAATGTGTTACACGTTTACGACTTACATATTCGTTACAATCAATTTACTAACACCTTGCTACATCATTTCACGTTTTTTTCTCAGCCAATAGTTACACTGTGTTGCTAGTCGATGACATTCATCGACATTGATTTATTATGGTCGTAGTCAATGAAATACTACTTCCTTATTCAATGAACTATAGAATATAATTCTCCGAGCTGTGCCATAAAAACACAGATATCCTCTTCGTATTGTCAGCTGACAACACTTAAATTTTCTTTCTCGTTTGCGTTCGTCAATGTAGATAAGAACGCCTATAAAATTCACGACCCTTCTGCTGGAGCTTTCTTCCGACGAAATTATTGGCAAAGTTAAAATGTCGAAAGCAATTTTAGGCTGAGAGAAAGAGCAGCATACCCATATGAGGTAAGTCAGATAAATTAAATATTAATTGCACGCTAGCTGGAATTTGAACTAATTGCTTTGGTAAATTGATCTGTGTAACGCTTCTCCTGTTTTGTCATAGCTTGCAGCGGTATTCACGATCATTTTCATTAATAATAAAGAGTTATATATTTTTTAAAATTAAAACGCAGCTTAGCATTGCTCTTATGTGAAAACCATGCAAGCCTATCACCCCCACGATTAACCGCAATTTCAACAGTGCACTAAGGCGATCTTGATTGTTTCTAACTGCCCTGTTTTGTTCCGTATGCCGTACGTTTTTCCTGGCTATTACGAAAGAGGACACGTTTCCTGTTAAGTAAAATGGAAGAAGACCGCCGGCAATGAACCATCCTACAACGTGAATTGAAGGACCCCTTTACCATCTTGTTGCAACCCTTCAAGATAATACCAAACCGAGCTTCTACCAGGGTCTTTCAATGTTCTGGGCAGCCTTGACTCGCCCCCGGAGCACTTTTAGTGGCCATGCTACCCCTAAATAGCTCCAGGACTCCGCAGGTCTACTGGGCCACAAGGAACGCCACATCAAAAATGAAAGTTAAGTACACCGCTCATCTGCTTTCATTGTTTTCCTTCAAAATTTAACTAATAACTGCTGCAAGGAATCACTATTACACACAATACTTTACATTATATAAATTCTCTTTTTTAACAATAAACAACATATAACCGAGTCTTGATTTTCATTTGTGTGTTTCACACAACCTAAAGTATAAGCTAGAGACAACGAAGACCGCCTTAGTGCACTGCTCAATTTGAGGTTACTCGTGGGGGCGATACGCTTGCATGGTTTCCACATAAGAACAAGGCTAATTTGCATTTTAATTTTATAAAAATATACTTCTTAATTATTAATGAAAATATTCGTGATTACCGCTGCAAGCCACCACAAAACAGGATAACCATTAAACAGATCAATTTATCGAAGCAATTGCGTCACAATCCAGCTAACGGTCAATGAACATTTAAATTATCTGACTTACTACATATGGGATTGCTGCCCTCTTTTCTCAGCCTACAATTGATTTCGACATTTTAGATTTGGCAATAATATCGTCGCAAAAGAGCTCCAGCAGGAGGCGGCCCAATTTATATAGACGTTCTTATCTACATTTACGAACGCAAACGAAATGAAATTTAAAGTGTTGTGAGATGATTTTTATTTGTGTGTTTCACACAACCTAAAGTATCTATGGCACAGCTCTGAGAATCCTATTCTAAAGTTCATTGAATAAGCAAGTGGTATTTCATGGACTACGACCATGATGAATCAACGTCAATGAATGCCATCGACTAGCAACACAGTGTAACTATTGACTGAGAAAAAAGGTGCAATCATGTAGCAATGCTGTTATTAAATTAAGTGTAATGAATATGTAAGCTGTAAAACGTGTAATACGTTACATCTTTTGCACATAACTTCTTTTCTAATAGTTTTCCAAAAAAATCAGACTTTTTATAAGGTCTGATATATTTTTGGGGGATATTTCCTGGAATGCTGAGGCCAACCCTCCATGGTACTTGAGCTTTTTGCAGAACTGAGCCTTGCTGTTGTAAAGAAAATGTTCTGTTGTTTTTGCTGCTTCAATGCAGTATCTTCGGGTTTCACTGTGCGTCGTACCCATCCTCATCAAGTTATACCTTACTGGCGAGCGTCCTGTGAAAAGTCCTGTTAATATCCTCAAGTCAGTTCTGTTCAATTCAAGAAGCAGATGAGATCTCTATGTTGATATGGTGATGAACCGTTTTGCCTACCTCAAGGCTAACGTTTTCCTCTAGTATCACAGCATTTGGTTCCCCTGCTAAGTATCAAGTTCATTTCTTACATGGCTTTTTCTTAATCTACAATAAGACCCTGGTCCCTAGAATAGTGTGTTGCTGCCTTTTTTGCAAAAGTTTGTGGTCAAATATTGGATACAAATATATGAACACCATGCACTTCATCATATGTCAGAAATTCTAAGATTAATAAATCTGTCAGTCTGAAGTTAGCTCTGGTATTTGCCAATTGAAGATAATCAATGTAACTGTGGATTATCCTATTTATTATGGATTACTTTCTCCTCATTTTTGGGGACAAAACCTAATTAATAATAAACATTTTTTTGTTCCTTTCGGTCCTGTAACCCGGAGTAACCTTTTTTGTCAATAAAATTGAATATATTTTTTTTTTATATTTTTTAACCTTGTGCTATCGTTTTGAGAAAACAATTAGTTGTCGAAAACTCAACTTTTTAAGCATAAAATGTAATATTAGAGTTACTAGAGGAAATTTGACTAAAATTTAAAAAGCCCTGCGCGAGAAAATTTTGTCGTGGAAAACTGATCCAATTGGGCTACCTAACGTATATATACAAGTTATTTACCAAGGGAAGGTACCTGCCAAATTATAAACAAGGCAGGGAATTTTCATTGCTAATCGCTTGTGTGATTTCGTTTTAGCCAACCCAACAACCAGTTTAAAGAAAACAGTTTTCTGTAACAAATTTACATCTCCAAAGATTGTTCAATTATTCTTATAAAACTGAGTGTCCATGTTGCTTTTATGGTTGCTTCACTATATATCGAAATTAGATATATATATATATATATATATATATATATATATATATATATATATATATATATATATATATATTCTTAAGGAGGCTACTATTTCTTGTGCCTAGTCCAGAGTCGTGTACCTCATGGGCCCTTGCTATTTCTAGATTACCCCTCAGCTTGAATCACCTCATTCATTCAACATATTCTGCATTTGGACACAATATAAAAATCTACATCATCTTGGAATATGACGGTCTAGTTTGGAGTTCAATTCTTGTGCTCCATATAAACTGGCTTGAATGCTTGAATCTGTTTAACATTTAGCAGGCAGTCTTTCTTTTGTGCAGTGCAAACCGCCTTATCAAGAACGTCTCTCGATCATCGGCCTCACTACTTTCCTCCAAAGGAAAATTTAATGAGACCTAATAGTGATATATCGCGTCCCAGATGGCCTATCCGAATCTAGTATATCTCCCCTTTTTGAATGCCTGCTTGCGTGATCACGGTTTCAAATCTAAGAAAGATCGCTTCACGATTAGTGTTCTACATAACTTTCTCCCAAACCGTGAGTGTTCTGTGTGGACGAATTTACACTGTTCCTCCAGTAAACTCTTTGAAGAATATAATCGAAGTGTTGCAATCATTGTGGGAGAAAACTGATTATCTTCGCAATCCAAAAAAATCTATCTTCCATATCAGTGTATGACTTCTGTTATGTGTTTTGCTTATTTGACTATTAAGCTTATTTATATATTTGTGATTAGTTTTGTATGTTGGACGCTCTACCTTTATTTGTCTTCAAGAGCTTTATAGGTGTTTCATCATAGCCCTATTTTAATTCAATAATAATAATAATAATTTAATCTAGTTACCTACAAAGCCAGTAGTAAGGTCATATATATCAGCTTCTGTCTTTTCCTTCTTAAAACGATGTTGATGTATCGATACTATGTTATTAGTTTGTGAAAACGGCTACAAAAGCACTTTTTCAAGATTTTAGTAAATACACTAACCAGACTTGTAGGACGATGGTGTGTGTATGTGTGTGTATGTTTGTTAGGGTGGTTTGGAACTTTACGATCATTGGCCACAGAAATCTATATTAAACCGACAACAATCTAAAAATGGAGGGGCTTAACCGGTTTGGCTACAATTATCATCCGAATCAGGTAAATTATTTTAAGATATACTTAAGGACAGCAACAATGTACTGTATTTCTAAGCGAAATTTTTAAAATGTATGTACAAATACATGATTATACATACTATAGTGTCATTTTTTCATGAAACTTTAAGAAGACATTCTAATGGGATGAAATTGGCGATACTCGCTTCTCGCCAAGGTGGGTCATAAAGTAATAGTCTGTCTATTACTTTGTGACCATCTGGTTTGAAAACCGGGATCACTATTGATTCTTTAAGGTTAACAGAAGCAACAGCTGTTTGAAATATCAAGTTTGTTACATAAATATAAGCTTTGATTAAAAATAGAACATATATTTTGAAAGTTACTGTAAAAATTTTATAATCTCCAGAAACACTAGTCGATCTTAATGGAATTGTTATACCGACTACTTCATTACTTGTCACAGGAAAGAAAGAAATTGCTTTAAAAATGCCTTGTATCAATTATATTTGAGTGTTCTCTTTTTTTGTCGTTGAGATAAATTTACATTTATGTACAAAATAATCATTTAATTCAGCTGCGATATGATACAATGTTGTCCAATCCACATTAACAAATGGTTTCTGCATGTCCATGAAAGCAAAAAAAAACTGTATTTTTGTTTTTCGCAAGCCTCTTTTCTTATATTGTTTTAGCTAGTACTGCCCTCTAGTTCCTCGTTTAAGTTTAAATCCAAAACGACACCATTTCTATTCTATTACTTCCACATCGTCAATACGTGTGGAAGTGTGGCATGGGCAACAATAATCAACAATAAAAACATGTTTCGCTTAAACGTCGTAGAAAGGACAAAACGTATAGAAAACATGATTCGGAAACAAAAGTTTTTTTGGTTAAAGGAAATTAAAGGCTTTTGCTACCAGACAAACTGATTTATTCTCAAAACCCTACGCGTTTCAACACATTAACGTGCCATCTTCAGGGGTTTAGACAAATTTCCTGTCTCAATTACAGAAAGATGCTGTACGAAATGTTGTCAAAGTTTGGCTTTTCATCTGTTGTCCTCAGGATACCAAACAGAAACTGCGTAAAACATGCAGGCAGGAACATCACAAGACTTGAAGAAATCATAGGATGAATGCAAAAGACGCTTATCTTTTTAGTTTAATTTTATAAAATAAATATGAATAAAAATAAAATTAAATTAAAAAAATAAGCGTCTTTTGCATTCATTCTCTGATTTCTTTAAGTCTTGTGATGTTCCTGCCTTCCTGTTTTACGCAGTTTCTGTTTGGTATCCTGACGACAATAGATCAAAAGCCAAACTTTGACAACATTTCGTACAGAATCTTTCTGTAATTGAGACAGGAAATTTGTCTAAACCCCTGAAGATGGCACGTTAATGTGTTGAAACGCGTAGGGTTTTGAGAATAAATCAGTTTGTCTGGTAGTAAAAGCCTTTAATTTCCTTTAACCATGTCAAACCCAGACGTTATGACCTTGAGAAATAAAGAAAATTTTTTTGTCTGTCGGTGTGTATGTCTGTTTGTAGCTGTGATAACTTTAGAACGAATTGAGATATCGTATTAAAATTTGGCATACATTTAGCAACCGACAAACGAACGGTTCGGATTGATTTTTGGTTAAATCGCTCTTGGGGGGACGGGATGAATGGGGGGTGATTTGGTGAAAAGTGAATTTTTTTCGTTAAAACTCGTGTAATAAAACGTTTAGGGTTGGTTTATTAGAAAACTTTTAATTTCATAAAACATCTGGTATTCTGCGCTGAAATTAAATTAGGGGTTGAATGTGTAGGGGGTCGAGTATCAGTGACAGAAATTTAAAATTTTTTGTTTGCTAAAACGGTGTAAAAAGTCTCAAACCATGTGGAAAAGTTGATTATGGAACGAATTTTTTCGTCTGTCGGTCGGTCGATCTGGCGGCCTGTATGTTTGTCCGTTAGTAGGCGCAATAACTTTCGAACGAATTCAGATATCATCTTCAAGTTTGGTACACAGTTAACACCCGACAAACGAACGCTTCGAATTGTGTTTGGGTAAGATCGTTTAAGGTGGTACGGGATAAATAAGGGGTCATTTTGTGAAAATTGACATTTTTTTCCGTTAAAAGTCGAGGAATATAACGTTTCAGAAGTTGATGGGTACAGACATATAATATTTCCTTGTGGTCAAGCCGTGGACCCTAGATTCATTTTATGAGAATGTCTTTCTGAAGAGAGCAGATTACCACAGCTATGTGCAAGTTATGATTCAATTTGCAGCACTAAGCGTCGCAAAAGGTGTCAAAACATATAAATATTATGATTTGGGAACGAACATTTTTGTGTCTGTCGGTCTGTATGTCTGTCTATTAGTAGCCACGGTAACTTTAGGACGAATTGAGATGTCGTCTTCAAATTTGGTACAGCACCCGGGGGTAGGAGATGAATGGGGCTGATTTGGTGAAAATTGACATGTTTTCGTTAAAACTCGATTAATATAACGTTTTAGGGTTTGCTTATCAGAAAACTTTCAATTTAATTAAACATCCGGTATTCTGTGCTGAAATTAATTTACGGATAGAATGTGTGGGAGTGGAATATCGGTGGCAGAAATTTCGATTTTTATTTGCGAAAATTGCGTGAAATGTCTCAAAACATATAGAAAACTTGATTCTAAAACGAAAATTTTTCGTTTGTCATATTTCTTGGTGGCTAAGTCATGGACTTCTGAGGAGAGTAAATTATCACAGATATGTGGAAGTTATGATTCAATTTGCGACACTGTTTTAAATAGTAACATTTCTGTTATCCATAAAATCATTGGACAGTAGATTATGGTTAAAAAAGTTGCTTTCTTAAGGTTGGAATGCAAATAAGAGCATAGTACCTAATACAGATAAATAAGAGATGGAGTACGAAAATGGATATTTAGCTAACTAGCATATTTGGCACTTAATTACTGAAGAACGACAACGTTTGTCGTTTTTGGGACAATCTGTAAAACAATAAAATAATTTTGAAATGTACCGTCATCTCCTTGTCCACTTCAAAAAGTACCTTTTTTTAAATCAAGGACTTTAGTAATAATCTTTTCTGTCAAATGACGTAAATATGTATATACCAACTGAAAATATGTGTTCCGTGGGCTTCTTTCGAGCTCACTTTAAGACTTTTCTTGAAATTTGGAAACTTGTGACCTCCCTGTTGGTTAATTTTTTCAAGTGGGGAGGAGAGTTTTGTCTTACATGTGTTTCATTTAATATTTTTAACTAATGATATTTTAGAAAAATAAAACTTTTAAGGATAGCAGCTATACTAAAGACACATTTATTATTGAGTAATTCTTATTAACTATTTATGGGCCTTTATAATAATTATAAATAATAGACATTGCAGCTTTTATGTACTTGAATGCGCAAATTGCTGGAAAGACTCCATTAGATTCTGAAATTTAGGATGTGGCGACTAGTGTTTATTATAACTAGCATTAATATTGATTAAAAATACCGTAATAGCAGTAGCAACTTAAGGGATAGGTACTAGTCTTGTTTAAGTATGTCATAAAACATTCAAATCAACCTTAGCTGCCACTACTTGGATATACGTACATCTGTATCAACTTGATGTAAGTTTAACGCCTTTGAAAAGCTTTCTATATTAATACAGGTCTCGTTTACATCGTCCATTTGAGATCTGTCTGAAATCTACTTCTAGATTTCTCTTACCAAAGACAGTTAGCTAGAATCTGCAGCAAAGACTCGAACCACTGTATTATTGATCTAGAAATTCACTAGACGATTTTCACCGCAGATGGCGGTGCAAGAAAAATGACCACCTCCCTTAGATAAGCAGGTTTTCGACTGGTAAACTTGGCTTAGTACCAACCTTCTCCACAAGATGGTACTAAACGTAGTGTATTTTGTAGAATTTTAAATTTGATATATGTACTGCAAATACTTAACATGCGGAAAAAGGACAGAGTGCCAAGTGCTTCCTATGCAACTCCTCTAAATGTCTTAAAATTTACTAATAAAAAGGACACATTACTAAATTTTATCTTTGAGTATTCTTATTGTTTTCTCACGTATTATTCAGGTTGTGCGTTCAATATATATATATATATATATATATATATATATATATATATATATATATATATATATATATATATATATATATATATATATATATATATATATAGGGTGCCCTGATTATGCTTTAAAAAAATAGGTTGTGAGTTGTCCTTAAAAAAATAGTGGTGGTGGTTCGTATAACATTTTTCTTTTTAAGGTCGTGATACTGAGATACAGGGTGTTAAAGTTGTTACGCTTAAAGTGATTTTTCTTAATTACCTTTAAAACCGCTAAAGATAAGTCTTTCAAAATTTGTATACGTGTAAATATTAACAGCATATAAAGAAAAACGTAAAATCCGGTTTATAATATGAGGGTTATAATTTAGAAAAAAAAATATTTTAAAAGCCAAAATTTCTGAAATTTTCCAACGGTTTAAAAAAATGCAAAGATTAATACAAGAATAAAGTATACTGGTAGAAATGCCATAGAATGTACAGTTTTCGAGGAAAATGGATACAGCAAAAGTTGTGAACACCAGTTTAAATTGTCAAACAAGAAATTGCAGATAGTTTTATTAAATCAAAACGAATAAGGGACATTTTTACTTCAGTTTGTGGATACAATGGATTAATATAAAGTATTGAACAGAAATGGAAAAAAATATTTATTACATTAATAAATTACGAAACGCTATAGGAAATGCTCAAATTGTGACATATTTACTTCTATACACAAAGCTGTGCGTCACAGAAAGGATTGTCTTGCTCTAAAGAAAACTCGAATACCTTGTCTAACGAGATTTGACGCTTCCACAATTCGTGGCCAGAGTTCCTGCCGAGTTTGTACTGGTGTCGCATAAACTCTACTTTTCATAAATCCCCAAAAGTAAAAATCTAAAATATTTAGGTCGGGTGATCTGACAAGCTAATTTACAGGTGCATTTTGGCCACGACTAATCCACCGCTCAACAAACTGGTTATTACGAAATTACCGCACGGGTTGAGCACAATGTGATAGTGCACCATCTATTTTCTAAAAAATGTATATAGGTACTGAACCCCATTTATGCATGCAGTTAGCTCAATGGGTCCCAACAAATGATCACCGACAATTACAGCCCACACATTGATAGAAAATTGTGGTTGGGAATGGGACACAATGGTTACCCTTGGATTAGCGTCACTTGATTCATGGCTGTTATGTAAATTTAGTACTCCATTTTTGTATTCGTCACTAAATAAGAGTGTGTCGCAGAAGGTATTATTTTCATTCTGCTTGTTCCTGATCCAATCACAGAAACGTATTCCGGCATCTTTATTTTGGGGCAAAAGTTCGTGTACTCAAGTTAGATAGTAGGGCCGTAGCTGCTGTTCTTTTAAGACGTTGTGGATTGAAAATTCAGAATTAGGTATAATTGATTACATTCTCCTTGACTAAAATATCTTCAGATTTTCAGGCGCTTCCGGTTATACCGGAAATCGCTATTAATTGTGCTATTTTAAATAACAAATTTTCCCTTTTGGGATGGGAACATAATTGAAAATATTTTTTATTTAGACTATACCATGTCCATCTATTACGGTTTTTGAGAAAAACATGATTCTCCGAAATTCTGACAGCTGGTTGACATTTACAAAACGGGCTGACTCCTATTTGGAATCAGATAGACAGTGGAAATCCACTTAAGAGTTGAGCCTAAAAATCCGTTTAGCGCGGGCACTCTTTAAAATAAAATTTGCGTCTGACAATAATTCCAAAATTTCTAGTTTTTCAGCAAGAGTTTTTTTCTTTAATAGAAAGACCAATTTTTCGTTAGATAAACGAATTAGCGATAAACATTGCTACAAAGTGGTATTTGAAGTTTTATACCTTAATAAAACCGTGTTTGAGTTATTTTCAAAAAACGGAAAATTTTAATCTTTACTCGCTACATATGTTGAAAATGAATGGTTGCAAAAATTTTTCAAAGAATCAGCTTTTCGAAACTTTTTTCGTTATTTCATGCTGCATGCATTTTTTCCGAAAGGAGTTAAAATTAACAGCGAAATCAAGGAATTATTTATTTTTTATACAGAGAAAGTATGACCAAGTTCTTAGTAGAATTTGCGGAATGTGAAAGGACAACTATTCACATCACCTGAATGACAAAAAAATAGACGTAGAAAAACCAGAAACAAATTATTATAGTTGTTCGAAATGATGGCCATTAGCATTCGAGCATTTTGTTAAGCGTGAAAAAATATTCCAGTGTTGCTGTTCCTACTCCTTGAGGGGAGAGCCTCTCAAGGTCAAGTGGTCAAGAAAATCTACAACCACCATCCGTGATAAGTTGAGGTAACGGTCCGCTGTTAACACGCTGTCATAAATTATGTACGATAACCTGTCATCCGTCATTAGGTAAAAGACATTGAACCTAAACTTAAGCTGATAGTGTCACTCTGCGATCTCATGCGGATTAGCTGAAGCCCAGACTTGGTTTTCACGCCAGTTAAAATAACATTCACGCAAAAAATTTGACTCAGCCGTCCAGATAATTTTCCTCAAAAAGTTACTTTCCTTTTGACGTCGAAGATATAGCATCTCACACAAGGTAACGTTGTCATAAGGGTTTTGAGGATAAAGGTCTTGTACTAACGGGAACTTGTAGTCGTGGAAGTGGGGATTTTTGAAAATCACCTGTACTGAACATTTACTGATTTCCAGATCTTCTTTAGCTGCTCAAATTAAGTTGTTGCAATTGGCTTCGAAATAAGCCAAGGTATTCAACTTAACGTCTTCATTATCAATTACGGGTTTTGGTCGACTTAACACTTGACCACTTCCTCCAAAACGCTCAAAATATCCTTTTATTCGTTTATATTTACCTTTTGTTATCCGAGGTAAGTAAGTGTGTACCAGAACTATTTATGGGACCAGAACCGGTCCTAGGCGTGGCGAAGAGCACTGCCAGGGGATCCAGTAAGTCCTGGGTCAGAAACGAACATAAGGTGTACTGGGCAGACTGTCTAGGGCTTAGACATGGGAAGTCAGCAATTGAGGAACCCAGTTCAGAGAGAGCTGTGGCGCTGCTAAATCTTAGCAGAGGTAAGCTCAGGAACATAACAGGACTGTTGGCGGGACATATGGCCGCCAAGAAACACCTGCATAAAATGGGGCGGTTCGACGGGGACCTGGCATGCAGACTCTGCGGCGAGCGCGAGGAATCAGCCCAGCACATATTGTGCGAGTGTAAAGCTCTGGACTGCAAAATGCAACTAATCTACGAACAGCCTAGACCGGAGACAGAGCAATATAAAACTTCACCCTTCCAACTGCTGTGCAGACTAGTTCAAGGCACAGTGATTTTGGAATGGATGGAGTAGTAAAGCCAAAGGGCATGCACAATAAACCAAAGGCTGCGGCACTATCGGGGAGGCAGAGACGCGGACGAGCCCTAAGGGAGGAAAAAACGGTAGGAATCAAGTGCCTTTATTGCAGCTTGGCTATCTGAATATATTTTTATCAATTTGTGTGTGCAATGGTTTTGTATAATTCCCGTTGCACACATCTCGATTGCATGCACTTCTGCCTGGTGAATGGTTTCAAACTTTACGAGGCTAGGTGATATTCTTGCATCAGTGTTGCTCCCATATGTGCCGGCTCCTGCCCCACGATCGGTTTTGGAGCCATGAGTGCACCAGCAGAGATCTGCTCTCAATCGAGTCGTTTTGGTTTCTTTCCCAGTCCTCCCTTTCCGGAAGGACGGTCCTAAAAGAATGATCCTTGTAGGCATCGGGTGTTAGACCATTCCCAGAACCTCATGACTCATGCGCAATAAGCCAAAGGCTGCGGTGCTATCAGGGCGAGGACTGCGGACGAGCCTTAAGGGAGAAAAAAAGTGTGTATAGTTTTCGGTAATGCTCTGCGAGTTCTACTAACACTTTTGTCGGATTTTCGATGTATAAACAATAAATTAAAACTTACCAGATTTGTATACACATTACTTTCGTTATTGTTATCTATTTGAACTCTTTTTAGCAATAATGCTAAGGCACTTAACATAACCAACAAAACATAAGCAATCAAACTTGACATCTGAGAAATTAATTGTCATAGCAACCATTTATAGCATTTTCGACATAATAGACAAAAAACCAATTTTTTTTTTGCAAATAGCTTTAAAATGAGTTTATCTGGGTATAGAAACATGTAATTCCACTTTGTATTTTACAATTATTATCGCTAATTTGATTATGTAACGAAAAATAGGTAATTCCAAATAAGAGAAATGCTTTTTTTTAATATTTTTAACTCTTGCTGAAAAGTGTAAATTCTATAATAATTCTCAAGGAGAGGCGGAGTAGGGAATAGCAGCATCACTGCAACAATACCAACAACTATTATAAGATAATGCATCCGGAATTATATACAAAAGAAGATCTGATGATATATGAGGGGGAGACAAGATCATTTATAACCACCTCTTTCTGAATGAAAACAAGACAGGGCGTTATGCATCTCATTTACATAGAATAGGGGTACCGAACTCTCCGAAACGCAGCTGCAACGACCAGGAGGTCGCTGATCTGGCTCACGTAATATTGATCTGGCTCACGTAATATTGATGTGTCCAATAAATGCCGAAGTCAGATATAATTTTTTGTTTTTGTTTCTTTAACGTCGGCCTATTTCCGCGACTATGGCCAATCACCGACGCTAGGGAGCAGTTTCACCTCACTATCCTGGAAATTTTGCCGAACCCTTGCCTTTCTGTAAGGAGGGTAGGGATCTTTAACGTGCCCAACATCACATGAACACGGGACCGACGGCTTTACGCCCCCTCCGAAGGGCGGAATGTGCAGACATTCAACTTGCTCAAATACAATGCCAGAACATCGGTTGATGTTAATTTTACAGTTTGTACTGAAAAAGTGAAAGGAGTACCCTGGGATCGAACTCAGTACCCTTCGAATCAGAGGCACACGTTCTTATTAACTCCTTTAACTAATGATCCAAAAAAGATCAATATGATCTACAATCTCATCAAATTATTGACAAAGAGCGCCAGAGCAATCTCAGCAGCAGTGGCTAAGTTTTTTTAAAGATATTAAGTTAGACCTATAGATAATAGTTTTATTAACAGAAGTCTTTATTAAAAAAATAACCTTAGAAACCTGAAAATTGTACAAATTACTGTATTTAAAAATATATAAATAGCTAATAAGTAACCCATTGTTTCCCTTCATATTGTTCAATAACCTATCTAAATCGTGGTCTAGTCTCGTCCTGAAGGGCCCCTGGACGTACTGTATCCCTGTATGTCCTAAATACAAACATTGAAAAAAAAGGTATATGCCTATATCTATGTATATATATATATATCTATATATATATATATATATATATATATATATATATATATATATATATATATATATATATATATGCAAAAAATATAAGCAGCGAAACTAGTTACAGAGACATTGAAGAATATCCTAGAACATCTAGGATTCAGAAGGGCCACTTGCTCCAGTTAGCTTACGCGCTGGCTACGTCCTTCACCTACAGAAACGAAACTCAACGGTGTAGCTAGGTAAGTGTCTCAAAGTCTGTATGTAGAACTTATCCGAGCCACTTCCAAAAGGAAGGTACATACCAAATCGGCACAGTATTTTTTGACTTATCGGCGTGATATATATATATATATATATATATATATATATATATATATATATATATATATATATATATATCGATGGTCAAGCGCACAAATGTGGTAAGCGCCCTTGCCCTTTCTATAGTGGAGTGCATAGAATCAGCTTCTAGATAAGAGTGTCCAGACTCCATAAATTTAAGGTCAATGATTTTAAGATTATCAATCTTATTAACCGCATAAAGCATTGCAGCCACGACGAACTTATTACGGTTCTGACCGCCACACGTGTCCGAAAATGATGATACGTGTTCTACAGTCTTTGGTAGACTGTGCAGGTATTTAAGAAGACTGGATCCTATTTCGGAGCTACCTTTACTGCCGTGTGTCTCATCCCACACATAGCAAAATCCATCTCGAGTAGAGCTGTCATAAATTGTAAAATTGTAGACATTCAAGTGCTGTTTGTAATATATCTGACAGTCACCTGCAAAAGGAATAGGCAAAATTGCCTGAAGGTCAAAAGTAATAGCTCTAAACGTAACTCCTTTATCTGCTATTCCTTTTATCTTATCTGCTTCTTTCATATCCATCGATTGCTTTTCTCGCTTCTTGTGATTCTCATATTCTTCTCGAAGTGATTCTTTATCTTTGGATTCCTTAAAGGCATTGCAAACAGAGCACTGATCCTTTTTGGGTTTATAAAATGCGAGAGCTGGTTCAAATTGACGAAAAACGCGCTCATAAACAAATTGAGATACAGGTTGTCGATTTTGGTCTGAACACAGCTGAAGGTATAGGCGGTACATTAAGGATATATTTAGCTCTTGGGACAGATACTCTTTAGTCGAATCACGCCTACAATAATGTGACTCAATTCTACTAAATGAATTTATGTGATCTTTAACGAACTGCTCGTCATTTTCATGAGTAACATTGTGGGGTTTTGCATCAGCTCTTCTATCATATCCAATAAAGAGGCCGGTTTCGCTAATAGATTCAACACACTTTTCAATTACTCTATGCGACATTGAAAATGTGGCACAAAAAAACTTCTGACAAACTCGATGGCTGACCCCTGATAAGTCTTTCAAATAATACTCTCTGGAAGTTTTTCTGTTTTTTGTCATAGGATTATTCTTTTTTCTGTTGATTGGAACATTCTGAATGAGAGCACTTAAATATATTTTCTGCCTTATGTAGTCTGCCAGGTCGTAGTATTCCTTACAAACAACTTCCCTATTTTCTTCGGAGATAAAATTACCACATTTAAAGCGACATTTTGAGCAATCTACTGCTTTAGGTTTTTTTTCGGGAATATCCTTGCCTGCTCGGTTTACATATTTTTTTCCAGCAAGTCTTAAATCTTTGACAATAGATCTTTTCCACAGGGCTCTATTTGCTTTCTTTCGTCGACGTTTTTTTGATATACCTGCATTATTATTTTCTGCTTCCTCTACTTCCACATCTGTCGATGTTTGGGATTCATTGTCTTCTTCAGATGATGATGGCTTGTATGAACTTCCAGATGAAGCATATGGATCCGACAGCTCGCTTATGCTCACATCACCATCGCGGGGACTATTAGGAAGATGATTTTGAATATTGAAATTCAATTCCGATTCACTATCTAAAAAAAAAATTGTTTACACATAAATTTAATTTTTTATCATAAGTTATATAAAAAAGTTTAAACAGAAAGTTGAATTATTTATACATTATTATTTATAAGTCACGTACTATTTTCAATTTTTCATTTTTTTAAGTAACATTAACAATGCAAACTACCGCGCCACTGTACACCCATACAATCACTAGTTCAGCTTTAGTCGCATTAAAATATTTGTTTAAAGCAGATTTATAAAATTATAAATAATACGTGAATTATAAGTATGTACCTACATTAATAAAATGCACTTACCTGGTATATTTTCTGTTATTTCGTTATCAGGTTCGAATAATAATACCCCACTACTTGTATTTGTTTCCATTTGTATAGGAATTTGTTCTTGTTTATCAATATCATTCAACATTTGCTGGTTTGGCTCATCAACTGAGAGTGAAAGTAGGTATTATTTAATTTAGTTTTTGTATATTATCATATTATTCACCGTTTCAGATGTACCAGAATTAACATACTATAGTATATTACAGTGAATTAATCTTACCACTTTGTTTATGTGTAACTTCAAGAGCTAGCTGCAATATTTGTTTGGACCGAGATGACATTTTTCTCTAATACAACACCCAGTCTCTCTATTTATTGTTGTTTATCACAGTTTTATGGTCACTAATATGGATAAACACCTGTACTTCCTTAAGATAACCTCATTTTTAGAAGCACAAGATAAGAAACTCAAATGTGTTAAGTACACACTTACTCCATATGTAAAATACTATTATAAAAGCACAAAGGTGTTAAATGATTTTAAAACTACTGTGGTAGGAATCTCCGGTTATGAAGTACTTACAACCTTTAACAGATGGCGCTGGGATCTTTATAATGTCATTTATCGCTTACCACATTTGTGCATGTAAATATTGATTGTGTGCTTGATTTTATGACATAATTAACCCAATTGGGAAAAAAATTCAATTACCACATTTGTGCGCTTGACCATCGATATATATATATATATATATATATATATATATATATATATATATATATATATATATATATATATATATATATATATATATATATATATTGAACCCGACTCTCGATATGAGTTCTAGGCGGCATAGTTGGCTCTCATTTCAAATTATTTCACAATTTAAAAGTCGGGATCTCCTCCTTACTGACTTTTTTTTAAAGAAAATTCACTAATAACAAAGCTGATGGCGACTTCCAGTATAACCATAATCACTTAATACCTAATTCTAAATTTTCAAATTTTTATTTTGGTCAGAACTCCATAAATTTCTAAAGACCGATCTCCTCGCTGAGACACCCTGTATATATTCTAAAATAGTGAGTAGTAAAATTTGCAGGTAACTTAAGAATACAAATGTGCAGTTTTTGAATTTACTTGTTATTGTTGGTTTATTGTAATATGTTATAACTAATAAAACCTTTTCACTTTAAGTATCTTATAAATAATAAAAATCTGGACGCAGCAAGTTTGTTATGGTGGCGAATTTTTATAGAAATGATCTGGTACCAAATAGTTTTTTATAACTATTTTTTCTTATAATATAGAAATCTATGTTTTCGTATATAGTTTCCTTTTAATACCTTACACTTACGTACCAAATTTGGTTACCGTAGCTTTTCTATTTTTTGAGATAAAAAATTTTTCCCAAAGAAAACCCAAAATTTTCCTGGAAAACTTGGTTCGATTTTCCTGGCTAACGACATTATCCAAGCGATTTAGAAAGAGAAGATACAAGGCAAATTTTATCAAAAGCGCACTATTATTTTTTGAGTTCTCGGATGTGGGTTGTATAGGCCTAGTTTGCCCTTATTTGAAGAACTTTATTTCTATTTTAAAAAGTCTGGATCTTCTCAATAGCGAATTTTTACCACGAAAATTCAAATACAAATCTCATTTAAGATGCCCTAAAAAGGCAATGAAGCAGGGCGTTTATTGACAAATAAATAATTTATAAAGTTTGCTGATTTTAGCTCAAATTATAAGACACCTTTCTGTATTGCTATGGGTAAATCAATCACTGATGCACATTATTTTATACCACCCATATCAACCGATTAAATTTATAAATTGCACAAAGCAGTCGTAAAATACAAAATCTGTTTCTGTTTCTGATACCGCTGAGATTCTTCTTCGAAACTCTTAATCGCTATTTGATATCGAAACCGCGGCATATTCAGAGTTAGGAACATAAATAATTTATCAGGTTGGCAACATTAATAAAGCTGGAAGGTGGTAAACTTAAGGAAGGAATGAATAATCCTAGGTTTACCAGTCGGGGCAGTTAGCGTCACTGATTTGATTTTTACGAGGGCCGCAGGTGCTCTTACTTTGTTTTCCATCGTAAAGTTTTGCATTTCTCTCGATACATCTCAGTCGGTCATGTATAACAAAATGCGCCAACCTGACCTCTATTCTAAATTACAGCAAGGGAGCGCGCCTGGCATTACTTTTGTTCACGGGTGTATGTAACATGAACCTTGTATCGGAAATGTCTGATTTATGGATTTCGGAGTTCACTTTACGTTTTTTTTTCTTTTCTTTTGTAACACAATCATTCTTCACAAATAACAAGTGTGCATGGCTGAAGAGATATTTCACCGCTGGCACATGTGAGTGTACCATTTTACAAGAAGTCGAGTTGCTTTGTTTCTTGTATTGTCAGTTGTGGAATAAATTGGAAGTAAATGTAGTGTTTTGGGTTGGCAAGAAAAACTGATTCAGAATGAGGTTTGAAATACCTTAGATCCATAAACTTGTGTATGTCGTTACTAAACTGTCTTGTTGAAAAAAGCATAGAACTCGGAACTCATACTTTTATCTTGAGTTTCATGCTCTGCTGTTATTTTGCACAGTGGAATAATAAAGTTTGGAACATAATTCATATATGCGTTATTAAGTTTTTTCAAGAAAAACGCTCGGAAAGGTCAATTTTATCTTTTCAATTGCCAACATATGACGTAAAAATTATGTTTATGACGTAGCCTATTTCTGAAGGGTGACGTCATCATAAATTGTTTTTAAAGACAAACATACTTTTTGGCTGCTTTCTATAGACTTCCTTATATGGTGACCAAAAAAATTGTCACCTGACAACACTTTTTTTCAAAAAATAGCATTAGTCACTTAAAAAAAATGGAACCGTAAGTTTAATGGAAAAAATTATTAAACCAAGAAAAACAAACAAAATTTAGCGCAAATGTTCAAATTGTGCCCCACCATTTGGCGTTGCCGATACAAGTGTAAACACTTTGTACACTAAACTCAAAAATGACGGGACTAATTTGCTCCACTTCAGCGGGGATCCTTTGCGGTAGCTCCTCTAAATTAGTTGGTCTGTTGAAATAAACTTTCGATGTCAAATAACCCCACAGACAAAAATATAAGGAGTTAAGTCTGGGGAACGCGGTGGCCACTCAATTGCTCCTAGATATTCTATCCAACTTTCAGTAAATATGGCATCTAGATATTGACGAAAGTCTACATCAAACTGAGGAGGCTAAAACTTGCTAAAGCAAATTATCTTGATGAGCACATCTGTCTCGTGATTATTTGTAGAAATTGCTGCCAGAACTGACTATAAATCCAATCGAAATAATTTAGGTTAGGTGCTGCTGTAAGATTTCCTTGAAAAAAGTAAGGCCCTATGAAATGGCATCCGATTATTGCTATCCATACATTTACTTTGCCATGACGTTGACGGTGGTAGTCTCGAGTCCAATGAGAATTTTCCCGTGACCAATATCTTGAGTTGTCCCATTCAGGTCAAAACTTGCTTCATCATAAAAGAAAATGTTATTATGAAAATTGGGATCTTCATTGCAGCGTAACATCGATTCTTCACAAAACTGTAAACGGCGGTCTGAATCATCATCGTTCAACTTGTGTATCAATTGCACTTTGCAAGGATGATACTTCTCTTCTTTAAATAATTTTACCACGAAAGATTGGTCGACGTTGCTATTTAGGGCTGGTTGCCTTGTAGAATGGTGAGGATTTTTTCAGTTTCAAGAAATATGTCCAAACTGGCTTTTCACTTACTCGAGGTCGACTTTGTAAAAGCAAATATTTTACGTTTCCCGTTTCTGTGAATTTGGTAACCAATTTACTTACTGTAGATCTTGCAATTAGCGGTATATCAGAACGCTGTCGGTTAAATACCTCGCATGCTCCCTGACGACTGCTAAGCCTGTCGCCATATCCAATTATTATTAATAACTCTATTCTTTCCGCTGCGGCGAAACGTGCCATTTTTATTAAATTCGAATTAGAATTGATTACTTTTGCACCTTTACACTTTCAGCATTAAGACTATTAATTAATTCAAATGGCACGCAATAATCGAAATGCTACTTTTCTAGACTGCATGAGAAATGTTAAAGATCTGTGGCTATTCTATTGATACTATCATCGACAATGCTTATCCGAAATTGCTTTACGAGTACTTGCGCTTATGGCCTTAAAAGAGCAATCTTGATTTACTCTCAAACCATACACATTTCAAATGGAGCACCTGTCGAATTCATTCTCGTCTTCGCTAAGCAATAGCCTTCTGGCGGGCGTATTTCTAAAGAGATTTAATCTGCTGCTATTAAAAAAGCGAGTGAATGAATTATCGTATAAAAAAATCCTGAAAACTTATATACCGGTTAAAATATTAAATTATCATCAGTTATAGGTGAGCAGCTGAAAAAAGGTTCGGGACGCAGCAAATTCGTTATGGTAGCGAATTTTCGTAAAAACGTTTTTAATGGAAAATATGTCTTGTTTTTACAAGAAGGACATTTGGTTGAGAGTATACCCTATATAGCACTAACAATGTACCATATTTCATTAAAATAGCTTTGTTGTTTCAAAAAGCACACACATTTTCCGAAAATAAACCTTAAAAGTTCCAGAAAAACTGGTCCGATTTTCCTGGCCAACGAACCTCTTTAAGCTATTTACACACCTGACAAGATATAATTATTCATAAACAGCTTTGGGACCAAAATGAAAAAAAATATATGGTAATTTCTATTACATAAATTTCCCTCAGTAATGTTACACTAAATTATCTTTTCCACAAAAATATTGTTAAAAAAACTTTTTTACAATAACTTACTAAGCATTTGTTATTCATTACCAACATATCACAAAGATCTTACAAAAAATGATTTTTACGAAAGTACTAAAATCATTTCAGCGAAAACTTTCTAATTCAGCCACTATTTGAGAGTACCTGTATACAACAGCTAGATTTTTTCGACGAGTCGTACAAAGAAAAAGCTCACTAATGCGTCTTTTCCATGGGGCTCCACTATCTGTTGATAAAAACGCCATATCACAATTTGTGATATGCGTTTGAAATATGTGCCAAAAATTTGAAAAGTTGCAAAACTATTGAAATAACTCAAAAATGATGAAGGATATCAATTTTTTTCCTTACAAACATGCATTATAATTTGATGGAAAACACAAAAACGCAACAATGTAAAGGGGTGTTCTATTAAAAAAATAAAGCGTGTATCACCAACGACTTATGGGCCAGCCTGTAATTGTCAAAACACGTTGACAAGATACAGGTCGAGACACCCTATAATTAACGTTTATACTTTTTTCCTCATATCTTGTATAATAACAGATATATTGAGCTCTACCCTAGAAATGCGTCACCGTGTATATGTGTAAACAGGAAAAAACTGAAACTGACCCCGTATATGGGATTTAGGGGTTCTAGTTCGCGCTGATTTGAAGAAACCTTTTTAAAATTCATAAGTTGCGGTCTTCTTAATAACGATTTTTTTCTACAAAAATTTGCTAAAATATAGACTATTAAACCATAAACTCCATAGCGAAAACTACTGCCGAAGCATCAGAAAGACGGTCTATTGAAATGGATTTTCCGAAAACATTTTAGCAAAATAGAGGGCAGTTATGGCTAAACCTGAAACTTAAGGCTTTGTGAAACACACTTATTAAGAGATTTTTTCGACATAGTCCGTATTTGCTTTAATTTTGTTGTCTGAAAATTGCAAAGTTGGACGTTTCAAATCGCGACTTTGACGTTTCAAGAAGAAAAATATAAAATTTTCAAAATATTTTTCTGCTACTTCTTGACACTTTTGCGCCAAGGAAACTTAACCGTTGTATGTAGTATTCAATTGGTTTTGTTAATCACACAAAATATATTGCTCTTTTGCTTTTTTCTGATCACCGGTGGCACCCAATTTTTTTTAAATGCCTATAACTTTTTTTGTTTTAACTTAGAGATCTGAATTTTGGTGGGTAGGGTGAATTTGATAGTAGAAACGTATACGTCAAATTTAGTTGTCACAGCTCTGTTATTTTTGGCAATACAAAAATTTTCCGAAAGAAAATCCAAAATTTGTCCAGAAAAATTGGTCCTATTTTCCTGGATAACAACCTGATCCAAGCCATTTGCAAAAGGAAAGTACGTACCAATTTTTTGATCAAAATCGACCCATTATTTTTTTAAATGTTGGTACGATATATATATATATATATATATATATATATATATATATATATATATATATATATATATATATATATATATATATATATATATATATATATAAACACGGATCTCCTCGTTAGTGAATTTTTAGTTTTACGAAAAATTCACTAAAAGGCAAGATAGCCAAAGAGACTGAGTCTGTTTTCCATGCTGGCCACAAACTTCATTCTAACAGTTAACAGTTTCAAGTAACCTAAATCCTGTTTTAAAGGATACAGTCTTTCTCAAAAAGTAAATGATCAAGATTAGGACACAAATTCAATTGTCCTAAAATATTGTCAACTTTATATCCAATCATCATTCTATCTCTGTTCTTTCCCTTTCAGTTAAACGTGCCATTTTTGTTAAACTCGAATTAAAATTGATTAATTCTAGCACTTTTACACTTTCACCACTAAGACTATTAATTAATTTAAACGGCAGGTAATAATTGAAACTGATTCACGAGTTCACATTATTGTCTCTATTCACTGAATTCCAAATCCATACTGCGATAAAAGTCCCAACAGCAAATAATCAATAAATTATCACGAGTGTTGTTAAAAATTGATTTTGACTTAACTTTTTTTTGGTTACACCTGTCAAATAGTTACATAACAACGTATCAAAAATCATAAAATCACGGGTTCATTACTTTGGAAAAGTGAACCCCATTATTCTAAAGAAATATCGTCCGAAATAAAAGCGGTGAGAAATATTTATTATTTCTTATTAAATTTATGTTTCCATTTGTTAAAGCAAATAATGCAATGTTTTCAAAAAAATTGTTATGTTAGATACCAATGTTTGTTTCATCATCTTTTAAGTAGTAAGCAGGTCTATGAAGAAACACCAAAAATAATATAGTTGTCATTTAAAAAATATATCACTCAGAAATAGGTGACGTCATTAATGTAATTTTTCGTCACTAATTGGCAATTGAAACGATAAAATTAACTTGTCCGAGCGTTTTGCTGGAAAAAATTAAATAACAAATGTATGATTTATATTTTAAATGGTATCATCAACAACCTCGGTGGTTTAGTGGTAAGAAGTGTGCCTCTGGGTTCTCCTTTCAATTTTTCACTACATACGGTAACATTAACATCAACCGAGGTTGTGGCATTGCATTTGAGAAAGTTGAATGCCTGTACGTTGCGCCCTTCGGAGGGGGCGTAAAGCCGTCGGTTCCGTGTCCATGTGCACGCTAGAGATCCCTACCCTTCTTACAGAAAGGCAGAAATTCGGAAAATTTTCCAGGAAAAGGAGGCGGAACTGCTCCCTAGCGTCGGTCAGTAACCATAGTCGCAGAAATAGGCCGCCGTTAAAGAAACAAAACACAAACACACAACACACACTTTATCATCACACTGTACCCAAAAATAAAGAAATTGTCGATAAGATCTAGTGCAAATTATAAAATAAAAAAATTTGGGAAATGCGAGGTAAGTCTGGGATATGTGGCCACAGACTAATAACAATTGACAACATACTTTTAGCGAAATAAATTTAGATGCATTTATCACTCAAGAGAAAATATAGGAAGGCCAGTAGTATAACATAGTACAGTAAATTCTGAAAGATGAAAGAAATTATTAGCTTGATAAAATATTTTAAAAGTATGACCATATCTCGAATATCTTTCGGTGGTGATAATTATAGAACATTTATTAATTATTCTTAAGTTTCGTTGCTATAAATCAAGTTTACCGCAATAATGACATAAGTAGGGTAAGCAGTAGAACTTTTGTGCAGCCACAGACGAGTAACACACTTAACCTCGAATTTCGTGTGTCATATATATATATATATATATATATATATATATATATATATATATATATATATATATATATATATATATATATATATATATATATATATATATATATATATATATATATATATATATATATATATATATATATATATATATATATATATATTGTATATAAGCTTACTTGTACTATCTATTGTAAAAATGTTTGGTGAAATATACTGTACCCTACGATTATTCAAATATTCTATTTAATATATCTGTTTTGAATTAATTAATATGTTTTAATCTTTGAGCGAATTAAATCATAGAAAATTATTAACCGGAAATCTAAGTTGGGAGATTCTAATCACAATCACTAAAACTATATACATAAAAAATTCATAATTATCTGTAAGCCACTTACCTTTTTACAACTGACTTGTTATGTTTTCAATCCAGGCTTTCTAAAACAAAAAATTACATTATAATAATGTATTTTGTATTTTTGGTGATATGATTTAATATTTATTTATCTGAATTAATTTCACACACAAGGCATACATTTTTAGTGAATTTTTATTTTAAAAAATTCACTAATAGAGAGGTATCGATGGTGAGACTTTGCAAAAATTTTTTCAAATGAGCGCGAATTAGGACCCCTAGAACCCATATCCGGGGTCAGTTTGAATTTATATATATATATATATATATATATATATATATATATATATATATATATATATATATATATATATATATATATATATATATATATATATATCCGTCTGATAACTCAAAAAATAATTAACCGATTTCGATGAAACTCGGCAAGTGCCTTTATTTTATTAATGGCTTGGATTAGTTCGTTGGCTAGGAAAATCGGACGGGGTTTTCCTGGAAAATTTTGAGTTTTCTTTCGAAAATATTTTTTTTCCGAAAATTTCGATAAAATTTGGTCTACATATTGCTTTGGGAAAGACCTAACTATGTGCCAAAATTCAGCTTTCTAGGGTTACAGAAAATTGAGCTATTCAAATTTGAAACATTTATGTTTAAATCATAGATCAAGTATGTGGTTGCTGTTGGTTAGTCAATGACAGCTGCTATTATTGTCATTGACTCATGAAATTCATTTTTAAGTTTCAGAAAAATGTCAATAATACTGAATTCACTGATTGTTAATCATTGGCAGCATTTACGATTATATGTAACCCTATTGTAATTTATCATCATTTATCACCTCTGTAGTATAATTATTTTTTTCCTTACAACTCGCATCGTTTTTAGTCAATTGTTGTTATTAATAGTCAATAGTTTCTTCCCAAAATTTGCTTTTACCGAACACACACGGCTTCCATTGACTTCTGCTTCTGCCGCTGTTACAGTCTTTTTAGATGTCCAGTTGTAACCACTCATGCAGCCAGTGTTGCCAGTTTAAGTATAAATAGTGTAGTACCTTTTAGTTTGTGTACACTCCATTTACTTTTAGTGAATTTTTATTTAAAAAATTCCACTAATAGAGAGGTATCGATGGTGAGATTTTGCAAAATTCTTTCAAATGAGTGCAAACTAGGACCCCTGGAACCCATATCCGAGGCCAGTTTCAATTTTTATATGCTTATATATATATATATATATATATATATATATATATATATATATATATATATATATATATATATATATATATATCTATATATATATATATATATATATATATATATATATATATATATATATATATATATATATATATATTTATATGTATCCAACCGCTAACTCAAAAAATAATTAACCGATTTCAATAAAACTTGGCAAGTGCCTTTCTATTATTGACGGCTTGGATGAGTTCGTTAGACAGAAAAATCGGAGAGGGTTTTCCGGGAAAATTTTGTGTTTCCTTTCGAAAAAAAATTTTTCCTCCGAAAGTAACAAAGCTGTTCTAATAAAATTTAGTATATAGAGGTTGTACTGCGTACCAAAATTCAACTGTCTAAGTTTAGAGGAAATTGAGTTATTCAAATTTTAAATTTTCTTTCAAAAATTTTTTCTCCTCCGAAAGTAACAAAGCTGTTTCAATGAAATTTAGCATATATGTTGCCTCAGGAGAGATATTACTACGTAACAAAATTCAACTTTCTAAGTTAAGAGAAAATTGGTTATTCAAATTTTAAGTTTTCTTTCGAAATTTTTTTTTCTCCAAAAATTACAAAGTTATCCTAATAAAATTTTGTGGATATCTTTCCTTAGTAAAGACCTTACTACGTATTGAAATCACACTCTCTAAGTTTATAGAAAATTGAGTTATTTAAATTTGAAGCATTGAATAAAAATTCACTACCATAACGCACTTGCTGCGTCCCGAGTTTTTTTATTTTCATTTTGGGTAGCCTGAAAACCTTGCTAATGAAAACGCTGTAATATAGTTATTTTTAATATTTATCTGACAATTAATTTCTTTCAAATTATATTTTTTTTAATTATAAAATATTATTTTATATGTAGAATATCGCTTTGCAGACGAATATCACTCCTTCAGTAACGTCAAGTGTTTATTAGGCATAAGCATAAGGAAACACCTCTATTTTAATTTCATTTTACATTTATATAAATAACATAATCGGTTCAGTGGGGATGCTGCTATATAGCTGCTTAGATAAACATTGCTATTATCATTCTAGTTTTATATTTATATTACACTAGTGCTTTAGAATTAGGTTTACAATAGTAGTTCTAATTACGTTGACCTGTCATTTTCAACCGCGAAAATCAAACTGCAATTTTATCTCGACTTTGCCAACAAGTAAGATCATCTGTCATTGCTTGGCCGTTACTTTAGTCAGAAGTCGTGACACATGATGTGCTTAAGCTAAAGTTAGAGAGTTACCTTTATCTCAGGCCTGAATTAGCGATAAATTATAATAAATTAGGTTTCCGCAATGGGATTGGTAAATTGGTGCACTCTTTAAAGTAATTAAATATAATTTTAAAATTAAACACACATCAAGTAATGATTTATCTAGTATCGATATTTTTTGTCTTTTAAAAAAATAGTTTTGGAACCATTGTGCAAAATTGGCAATTTTTATATAAAAATGTTTAAATAAAGGAATAAAACAAAATCATGCTCTTCAGCGAGATTAAGAGCCTTAGCTTTTCTGGGATTAACAGGCAGACATATAATTAAATTATGGAGGGTGTTAAATAGTCGTACTTTCGGTGTCGCTGCTATATATATATATATATATATATATATATATATATATATATATATATATATATATATATATATATATATATATATATATATATATGTTGTTTCACTAAGCTGTTGCAAAGTAACAAATGTGTTCTCAAGTGTTTAGAAAAATATTTTTCGTTTTATATTGGCCCCACAAAGGCTTCGCATTGAAACGCTGGGTAGTCTTAAGAGACCGTTGAGGTGTTTACTATCCTCAAAGATCTTTAAAATTAGCTATTGTTTGGGATAACAACTATTTCTTTGTGATAGCATACTCAAGGTAGGAACTATCAAATCATAAATAAAAGAGTTTGAGTAAACAGTTAACAGCTGAATCCAAGGCATTTACATAAATTTAAAAAAAAACACTTTTTAGCACACTTTTTTAATAATCTTATGATAATAAATTATTCAACTAAAGCAATTATTGTGTTTGCGTTTCAAGATGCTCTCAGATGCAGATGCGTGAAAAAAGAATAAAGTCTGACCAAAATGATCGATTTATGTTAGGGTTAATAGTAAGTACCTTGCAAAAACTAGGTGGAATGCTAGAAACAAAATAGTCTGTTACAGGCATGTTCGTGTCATTATTTTAGAAAATTCTTGCAAATCTTTTTGGAGATGGAGAAAAAACAAAAAATATACAAAAGGGGAAATTTGGGTAAATTATTTTCTCAATATCAATTCCGGTCGCCACAATAAATAAGACAATCATAGTTTTGACTCAAGTATGCCAAACTAGGTGAGAAGCGAAAAAAGTTCTCTTCAGTTACTCTAAGATGGCTTATAAGTAGTAGCAACTCTGTACCTCAGCACCTTGCATAAATATCCCTAACTTCTATATCACCCCCGGAAATTAAGCGATCCAAAAACGGTATACCCCATAATTAGTACATAGAGAATGACTCCTGCGCAAAAATCTCAACACAGGAATAGTAATTATTCTAGTAAATTTTGTCATGAGGGTAAAGCCACTAGTTGCTGTCACACAAAGGTGGTAGCGTAGCTGCCCAATGTTCAGGAACTCATAAAATATAAAATTAGTTTTATGATCGAGTAATTATTTTATTGAGGTGGCTATGCAATTTAAAGCCTGTACATTATAATGACCTACACCTTGTATCTACGAGTTGAAGTGAAGTTTCTAGTTTAAACTAGCTGACCTGGCAGAGTTCGTCATGGCTATCTTCTGTTATTTGACCGTTCCGCTCGCACAACATAATCTTCGCATCACTAAGTGAGATATAAGACACGAAGCACGTACCGCCACCTCGTTGCCGAACCAAGCAGTATGTTGTCACGGCGGCTCCAAATAACACAAAGTGTTAAAAATAAAGACTGTATACAACCAACTAACAATTTAGTAAATTGTCAGCCCTGGCCCATTTCTACCCTAATATAGGGACAAAGTATGTAAGACTAGTTGCATTCTCACCACAATTAGATCCGTAGACCGGTTTAGCTCTAATTAGAACTCGTCAGTACGGCATACTAATTACAGCAAAAATACACATATAAAGTAATAGGGATATGGTAGCCAGCATTCGAACACTAAGTGATATATAAGACACGAAGCACGTGCCGCCACCTCGTTGAGGAACCAAGTAGTATGTTGTCACGGCAGCTCCAAATAACACAAAGTGTTAAAAATGGAGACTATATACAACCAATTAACAATTTAGTAAATTGTCAGCCATGGTCCTATTCTACCCTAAGATAGGGACAAAGTATGTAAGGATATATGAATTCTCACAACAAGTAGAACCGTAGACCGGTTTCGCGTTTCCTGTCGAAACCATAAACTATTGCAATATTGACAAACAGTGCTCTTTGTTCTGAAGTTGATCGATGCATCAGCAGCGTAATCGAACGCCAAACGCCCATATCGAATTGTCACGTTTGATGTCTGTTTTGTCGACGGTCCAAATTATTTTGTGCGCGAGCTTCAACTAAACGAGTGGAACTCAACTGTATCCGTTGTTTCGGTGTCATGACGGTTCGCGCGTGAGAAATTCTTATTCGATGTGCCTCCAAGCACAAACAACGCTCTTTGCCAGTCCCAGTGACTCAACGATCATGCTGTTGGTTTGCTGTGCGCGTACGTCGACCGATATTTCGACGCCTCACTCACTGGTAGTACTTTTCACCACACTGAAGTATTGATTTAAATTCAATTTATTTTTGCAAAGTATCAAATTTCAATGCGTAACTTTGGAAAACTTCGAAAAACTTATTACAGAATGATGAAGTACATAGCATAACTGTCAAGCTAAACGTCACACAGTGATGCCATACGTTGATATCGAGACTATAATTTTACGAATTTCGGACGTCTTTCAAACAAAATGATTTAAAAATCATAGGAATTATCTAAGTTCAAGTAGGAACATGGCCTTCTTAGTTTTACCAATGTTCCGGGGTTTCCACTCCTATTTTTTCCATTTCTCTCTTCAATTAGCCATTCTGAAACGAAAAAATATTCACATACAAAAATGCGATAAATGGATTTTCCGAATTTTCCCACTTTTCCAGTGGATTTTCCCAAAATTTTAAATGATAATGTCGTGACAATTATGAACATAACAAAACAACATGTGCCATACGAATTGTCTAAGATCAAGTGGGAACATGACGTTCTTAGTTTTACCAATTTTCCGAGTTTTTCACTCCTATTTCTTAAAATAGCCTATCTTAAAATAGCCATTCTTAAACGGAAACATATTTCCAGACAAAAATACCACAAAATGATTTCCCAAATTTTCCAACTTTTTCGGTAGATTTTTCCAAAATTTTATTTCATACAAACCGTGCCCTAGCAATTACGAAAAAAAAAACATGAGCCAAATCTGTCGAGCCGTTCTTACGTAATGATGTACGCATTTGACTTGTATTTATATAGATAAACTGAAGAAGCCAAATTTGCTGGCGAGATGGGCTTCGAGTTAAAAAAAAAACTGTTGCAGTTATTCTCTACGGTGTACATTATCAGTGCCCTTTGCAGATTACAAGCTATTCATAGTGAAACTTCATAGTCACTTTAGTCAAGTAAGATGTCAATAAGAATCCAGATATTTCGCACTAATAGCATATCTACGTTATTGCAGTATTTAATAAATACTTACACAAAATTAGAGTTAATTCAGTTTTTACTCTAATTGTCACTTTCATAGAAGCAATACTAAATTTAAATTAAGATCGTTCTAATTTCCGTAACAACGCTCAAACAACTTAGTTTTACATCTCTTCTATGACTAATAAAGTAGTTATTTAAACAAAAGGGGCTCATAAGCCACAAGTTGAGTGGAAACTGTGTGACCTTACTCCAGTCAACAGCGGCTTCCCTTGTAATTAACAATTAGGCCTACTCTCTGTTGCAGTAAACATCTAAACTTCCCCAACTTGTACCGCTGTAGCCATTACTTAATTCCGCTAGAATTTATCCACAAATTATAAAATACATTTGAATTGTTTAAACCATTTTACGATGAGGTCCCTGTTGTTGCAGATTTAGCCGGTTTTAATGTGCTATTATATTTTAGATTTCTTGTTTGTATTAGGTATTTTATGTGAGGCAATGCTTACGTATGTCAAGAAGGTCATACGCTTGATTTTTTGCAATAAAATACATGTTTACTTGTTTCATAAAATTATAATATCTCCTGAAATTTGTGAGCTAGGGGCCATGTTATAGTTTTGATCCTGCAGAAAAGGGCGACAATTTGTAGCTAGTTTTTCGATAAGTATGTGATCTGACACCAGAAGCGTATGCTTTTTGTCAATACATAAAATGTTTGCTCATTAAATGAAGCAAGTGATTGAACTCGTGAAGTGGTTTCTGTTGGGCAGTGTCTCTGGTAATATCGGTGAAAGATGCAGATATTTTAACCTTGTTTCTAGCCACGAGAGAAGCATGATTAAGTAGATGATTAATTCCTTGAAAGCAGAATAGCTCTTTGATTAAAATTCAGAAGTGGCAATGTAGTGTTTTGAACAGCACTTTTGGTATGCAAAAGTGAGTAGGTTTACTAATAAACTGCGAATAAAAACCGTTGCAACGTTATGGTTCTTGTGATTAAAAAAATCTTTGAAGATATAAATTTAAAAAAAAGTTCGGGACGCAGCAAGTGCGTTACGGTAGTGAATTTTTATTAAATGTTTCAAACTTGGATAATTCAAGTTTTGATAAACTTAGAAAGTTGAATTTTGGTATGTAGTAAATCCTTTCGCAAGGCAACATATCTGCCAAATATCATTAAAATAGCTTTGTAATTTTCGGAGAAAAAATTTTTTTCGAAAGAAAACTTAAAGTTTGAAAAACTCAATTTTATATACACTTAGAAAGTTGAGTTTTGGTATTTAGTAAGGTCTTTAAAATTTGTGCAAAGTCTCACCATCGATACCTCTCTATTAGTGATTTTTTAAAAATAAAAATTCACTAAAAATGGCAGATGCCGTCATATAAATATCTATGCGATGTATGTTCAAGCTTTATAGATTAAAGAGGTTGCATGGTAAGTTTCCACCAATCCGAGAGTGGAGCGGGAGTACGTTACATGTAATCCCAAGTTAAATCCAGTGGACTAATAATGCACTGAATATTGAAATCAGTCTGCAATTTCATATTTGTCGTTTCAAACTTTATGTTCTTTTTTAACTTATAACAAGATTAGACATTTAACAAAAAGTTAAAATTAGGACTTTGTTCACATAGTAACAGAAAGTGTTAAGTTTTAGAATATTAACGGATTCAATTAGTTGGTTGATCTTAAAAAGGATTACAAAAAATATTTAATATTTATGAAGTCATTAATTCATAATGCCTCAAATTGGACATAATTTTTTTATTCTAAACCAAAACCTAGGCTTCTAGTTTTTAAATAGTTATTTTATTGGATATGCCTCATTTAATAACATGCAACAAATCACAATAAGTAAATTATTTAAGTTTATAATATAGGTAGGTATGTATGTGGATACATACAAAATAGTAGGTTGATTGTAATGTATTACAATCAACTTCCAAGCAAAAAACGCATACGTATTAAGTAAATTAATAACATATAATAACACTTGATAAATTTTCAGATGAGCTCACAGAGGGCTTTTAGATTTTCTTTTCATAAACATGCTTAGAACTCTTCTTGGATGCATAAACCAAAAACAAATTTCATGTAAATAACCCCCAAAAAAATTACGGGACCAGGAGTGACTAGGGTTGACGGGTGGGAAAGAAGAAACGTAAAATCCACAAAAAAAACAGCTAAGCTGCCTTTATTCTATTTTGAAACTGTACTTCCTTAAAATCTTCTTTACCCCGCACAGAACACGTATTCGTCTTAAGTCCCGTAACTTTCTTGGGAGATGCGTTCTCAAGAAAATTTTCTTGTGTTTTATGCATTGAGGGTGGTTGTATGCATAGAGACGGGAAGGAAAATCATCAAGTACGAAGTACTCAACCGACCCCCACTCTTGTCCCATGCCAACCGACCCCACCAAGAGACGGGGGCGGCTTCCTGTCCCTTATGCATGCTTACAGCCACTCTCAATGCATAAACCACAAGACCACTTTCTTGGGAACCTCCCCCAAGAAAGGTGAACGGTGTAGCTGCAAAATAGGATAAAGGCAGCTTATATAGGTCCGGATAAGCTGCTTTTTTCGAATTTTTTGTTTATACTTCCTTTCAAGCTTCTTTCCCGCCAAGCACCCGTATTCATCCCTTTTACCGTAACTTTCTTGGAGGTTGTTTGCACGAATGTTTTCTTGTGGTTTATGCATCCAAGGGGTTGGTGAGGATGTTTCAGAATTTTTTTTCCAAAAGCCTTCCGTGAGCCCACCTGAAAATTTACCTCATACTTAATTTTTACATTTTTTGGAAATGAAAAGGAAACTTTATCTCCACTTTCCGTTGCCTTTTTAAAATTATTTTTTCACACTAATACACTACAAACAACTCCACCAGGCATCTAAACAGATATTTAAGTTAAGTTATCGATTGAGTTCTTGTTTTAAGTATATAGTTTTTTTACATTTAACACATATCTACCTTTATGACAATTCACCGATTTAATTGTTTAATATAAAAATAATATTGAATAAATAAACGTCCAATTCGTAATACCGTTGATTTACTGTGCAATCATACTTACATAACAATACCTCAAAATTAAAATATTCTCTTTAAGGCAATAGTTTAGATGGAAGTGCTATTTCGTGCAAAACAAACATTAAAATAAATCTGCTGCTGATCGTATTCGAAAAATTTTGAGTCAACACATTAAAAGTTACACAAGTTTCTAAAAAATATTATTTAAAACACCAAAACGCAATCTGTAACTATCCGCGTTTGGAATACATATCACGTATTACCTTCCTCTCGCGTCTCTACCCCTTTAGAGTTGCTAAGCAACCCATCTAATCTATGAACCTTGATGTATGTTAATATTCTCTACGACCCAAAAATGCCATGCTCCAAGTTGACTGCAAAGATTCTTCCTCCAGTTTTTTGTGAAAGAGATGTGATAATTTTGCTTGATTTTTGGAAATAAGTAAAACTGCCGCGAAGTCATACTATAGTGAGTTCCCAACTAAGTAAAGCGATGGTGAACTGGTCAAGCGTGCTCTTTTTCAAGACACTCCAGCGGCCCAAAAGTGGTTGATGGCACTGCAAAGAATTGATAAAAATAGGTTTGAGTTGGTTGATCAACCGCTTTATTCTCTGGATTCAGCACCATCACACTACTATTTATTCCCCAAGCTCAAAAAAACATTTTAAAGATTACCGATTTTCGAAAAACAACCAAGTCAGGTGTGTCGTTGGGGCGTGGTTTGAACGTCACGATATAAATACTTTTAAAGGATTTAGAATTGCTTTATAATTGTTCTGCTTAGTGTGTAAGTCTTACACAAGATTATATTGAGTGAATAGAACTTATTTGAAAATAAATAAAGCGAGAGAACTGGTCTCTGCATATATTCTGTATTCAATTATTACTTTATTGAGAATGATCAAACTACAAAATTTGTTTAGGATGGTATTTCACGTATATATTGCTTATATCAAGATTTACTATCCTTATGATAAAACGTAGGTACCCACCTTTTGGCCTATTCTTTTGCCAAATACTATAGGCAAAATGAAAGACTAGTAAAATTATAAATATATGTCTGTTATCGGCTGCCAAAGTTAATAATCATAATAATAATACTAATAATAATAATAATATAATAATATTGATGATAACAAGGCTTTCAGCATTAACATTATTAAATAATATTTACTTCTTCTGGTTCTACCGAACCTTCATCGCCATACATGTAATAATTAAGATAACCATTCAGCTAAACAAATAGACTTTAGCAAATGTACTATAAAGGCTGTAACTTTAATCACTTAAATATAATCATACGCAGTAAAGACGACGCTACAGCAATATTTACTTTACTGACGATGTCTCCATTTACAGAGTAAACAAGGGAGATAGTGTCAAGAATATCCCTTAGCATAGGGGTGCCAGTTTTGCTTTGTAACCCTATAAATACGAGTATATTTGACCAAGGAAGATAAAGTGTGTGCGTTCAATTGAAGCGATTTCAGAAATAAAGTTAATGATCCTGGTAACGCTTTAAGACGTTTCTCTTGTAGTGCTCCCCTTGCGCCCCCACAGAAACTCTTCTGTCAAATAAATTATACCAACAGCCGCTAAAACGAGCGCTTTAACATCTGCGAATTCCCAAATGTATGTCGCACTAGAAGTTGAGGCCGAATATTACATTTCTCATAATACGAATTTATTGCTAGAAAAGAGTGGATAATATTAGACAATGGCAGATGAGATGGCATTACATCAAAAAACAAAACATAAGGGAAAAGACATCTTTTGGCCTTAAAATAAAATCTTGAGGTAATTTTCGTGTATAACATTTCACTGGAATTTTCTATCTTAATAAATTTTATAACTGAATTTATGAATAAAAAATATGCATACAGGATATTCGGGTGGTTTTATATTTGAATGGGTGGTCTCATTATTTAGAATTTCGTCCCTCAGAGAGCAAGTGATAAGAACATTGTTTTTGAATATTTTTAAATTTATACTATAGATTGTGTTCTATTATCCATTCCTCGCGCGCGTGTGTGTACGTGGCGTGTTCTTAAAGCAAGTACCAACAAGTAACCTTTCCTTAACAATTTTATTTTTACATAAAAGACTGTACCTTAATTTACTTTCCCACATAATTTTCACCAATATTGAGGCATTTAACATATCGCACAATCAGCTTTCCATAGAAGTCTGCCCCTGCTGTGACACTTACTGCAACACATCTGTTTTGACCTCATCACCGTTGTCGTTGTCCTGACCACCCATATGTTTCTTCAAATGCAGGAACAAGTGGTAGTTGGGCGCAAAATATGGACTGTACGGGGGGTGTTCAAGTTGTTCCAAGTGAAAAGATGCGATAACATCTTGAGTTCGAGAAGCTGCGAGATACCAGCCTCGGGAAAAATAGCTTATTATTAAGACATAGTGATACAGTGTAAGACAATAGACAGTAAAACCGCAAAGGTAGCATTCTCATGGATATACGACGGAGCTGATCCAACTAAGACATCAGTGAACAATAGAATAGCTCATGCAGAGATAGACAGACACCTGCATCCAAGAACAATCGGCGCCTCATTCCTAATTATATAAAAGGGCATAGCACGAAGACTCGTCGTTCACTTTTCGTCGCAGTTTAGTCTGAGTCATTTCCTGCTACGTAATTTTTTATCATATTTATGTTAATATCACTATTTATTATTTGTTTTATATGTATAACTTACAGTATTTTTGTAATAGTTAATAAAAATTGTTTTAAAAAGTCAATCGTGTAACCTGAAAGTTAACTGGCGCAGTTGGTAGGATTGCTTAAAGAACCAAGTGAATATTAATTCTTAGCGTATCGACGCCTGATATTCAAATAAAGAACCAAATATAGCCAAGCAGAGCAAAATAGAGTCAAGCGGAGCGAAATAGAGATAACCAGAGTCAAATAGAACCAAACAGAGTCAAATGCAGTCAAGAGCAACAATACTATTGTCAGTCGTTTGCTGTTTTCCTTTTATTTCACATTTTTTCCATCTTTTAAGTTATATTCCTGGATTTTGTTGTGTTATATGGTATAATATGTCAGATTCCGACGATGAATTTCCAAATATATCACATTTAGAATACTATTTAAGACAAACTAATATTAGTCATAATATCACCTCTGACAAACATATTGAAGAGAGTAATTTAGATTCAAACAATATAATGGCTGGCAGATATCAAGAATTCTACCTAAAAGCAGTGCCTGCATTTGATGGGCAACCAGCTAATGTGGGAAACTTTTTGAAATATTGCGGCCTTTTAACGAACCAGTTTTTCAATGCAAATGAAAACCTCAATTTAAATAATTTTTTACTGAAATTTATCTCAACTGAATTAACTGAACAAGCAATACTGATAACAAATAATAAAATCTTTAACTAGTGGGCACATTTATGAAGGGCTATAATTCAAAATTTCGCAGATCAGGGGGACGATATAAGCTTATTAGGTGAGCCGTTAAACCTAAAATAGAAACAAAATGAAGACGATTTAGCCTTAAGCAATATGTGCCGCCACATAGAACAACTGTTAATTTCTAATTTAATATCTAACGAAAATAAGGAAACAGTGCGGGTACTGAAACAAAGTATGTACCAGCAACAAACACTGCAAGCGTTCCTTGGTGGACTAAAAAATCGAATGGGAATGGTTTTAAGATCGACCGCCTCGACAAGTATAGAACAAGCTTTCAAATTCTTTTTTTCTGAAGGAAACTACGATTACAGAAACACAAACATACAAAAACCTAATTTTCATTAAAATCAAAAAACGGATGGACCACAGAGATTTTTGTTTATTTTCCTAACATTCAGTTTCAAAGATCTTTCCAACCCCATTATGGAAAATTTAATCAAAACAATCAGAATAATTTCCAGCAAAGACAAAATTTTCAAACACCCCGACCAAATTTTCAACAAAATAACTTTTCAAGTCAAATAAGGAGACCTTCGTATAACCCAAATAGTAATTGAAGAAGCTATCCAGAGCTCATGGCTACTACAAGTGCAAATACAAGACGTACAAGCTTCAGTCGGCAATAGTCTCCACAAAAGACATTATTTTCAACCCCAAAATTCCCGACAAAATGCAATAACTGAAGAGTTACATTACACAGAAAATAAAACAGCAATTAGCTGCTGAAATATATGACAACGAACATGGACAATTTTCATTACCAGCGCCGCCGAGTGTAGGCCCATAATTGAAATAAATAATGTTAATTCACCCTGTCAATTACCCTTTATCGAAATTTTCGAATTAGATGGCCCTGATCGATTCTGGCTCGCCAAAAACCCTTTTAAATCCCACGGTAACGTATGAAAATTTTTACAATACTATTTACGAAAATCCTTTCTTGATAAAAACGGCACCTGGGTATACAAGCCACAATAACAGAGCTAAAATAATTTTAAGACCACTCACAGATAATGAGCAAGAATTTTGTTTATTTCATTTTAAAGACAGCTACATAGGTTTAATAGGCGTAGATTTCCTAATTAAAAACAAGTGGATATTGATTTTAAAAACAGGAAATTAAATTTGATAGATAAAAGTATTGATATTAATTGCCGATGTAATAAGTATAACAGTGAAGGCGATAGTTATAGGAACAATATGCAAAATCTAGATACTAACACATATAGTAATACACACGTACATAATATTTGAATTACCAAAAGATTTCACTAAAATATCCAATACTCTTTTAACTTTAACTATACAATGCATTTAAATTTCAGGATGCATAAATTTTATATACATGACTCTTTTTTCTCCACAAAAAGATTTCTATTTTTAAGCTATATTTGCTATTTATAGCTATATATATATATATATATATATATATATATATATATATATATATATATATATATATATATATATATATATATATATATATATATATATATAACCGAGGTTCTGGCATTGTATTTGAGCAAGTTGAATGTCTGCACGTTCCGCCCTTCGGAGGGAGCGTAAAGCCGTCGGTTCCGTGTCCATGCGATATTGGGCACGTTAAAGATCCCTACTCTCCTTACAGAAAGGCAGGGTTCGGCAAAATTTTGCTCCCTGGCGTCGGTGATTGGGCATAGTCGCGGAAATAGGCTGACGTTAAAGAAACAAAACACACACACACACACACACACACACATATATATATATATATATATATATATATATATATATATATATATATATATATCATTTTATGTAGCGTCTATGTTTTCTGGCATGTCCATGAAACAAACGCTAACGTATTTAGAACAGTTGTTGAAATTGAATAACATAGGTAAAGAGGTTTGCGAAGAATATTTTAGCAAACCTTTGTATAAAACAAAATATAACCCACGACATTCAGGAAAGATAAAATAGATTAAAAAAATTTGTTTGCCTACCTTTTGAACCGCGTATCACAAGGGGTCTCCAGAACATTTTTAAGCGAAAAAAAAAAACGCAGCTAACTTTTTCGCCAAAAAATAATTTAAAAAATTTGTTAGGTAATACGAAGGCTAAAGATAAAGCCACTGAAGTGTCGGGTATCTATGAGATAAGTTCTAAATATTGTAGTCTTAAATACGCTGGGCAGACCAAAAGAACCATTGAGACCAATTCATCCTCTGATAATACTCAATTTGTTTGTGAAACGACCGTCACGTCTTTAAAAAGATGTGTTGTGATGATTTGGGTTCTCCAAGTTTACTTATCAGTGCTCATCACAGATCCCAATCTTCACTTAGTGAACTTCTGGTAACTTGAGAAAACTTATCAGATAATGACGAAATCGTAAAGCGTCTGTGTTTGTTCACTTTTTCGTCAACTTTCTGAACCAAATTTTCAGTAATCACAGAAAGTCAGAAAGTCGCCCGCTTCGTTCCTCATCATGAACATTCGTGCGGCCATCTAGAAAAGATCTAAACCATTTCCGTACCAATCCGTCACTCATGTTTTCTCCATACACTACACGATCTGACGAATATGGTCGGCGAGTTTAAGGTCTTTAACACTAAGAAAACGAATCATTGCGTGTATTTCACAGTCGGCTGAGGCATTGTAAATAGTGGCAAGCAAACTTCACCACGCTCGAATCTTTTAGCAATATCATCTGTGGCTTTTGAACAGATGGAGGTTCACAGCGCGAAAGCCTGGAAAATGACATCAGCGCTCACGGTGGCGGTACTTACTTAAAACACAAGCCTGGTTTGCATTTATATATATATATATATATATATATATATATATATATATATATATATATATATATATATATATATATATATATATATATATATATATAGACAGGTGATTCATTACCAATGCGAAATTCGAAAGCTGGAGATAGTACAGGTCAAATTGTGAGCCTTGGCGCAAACATGCCTTATCCAAAAATTGACAGTTTCGAAAATACAGGGTGTTGAAAGTTAAGTAGTAGTAGTAGTAGGAGTGGTGGGTAGGCTAATGCTAGACAAGTAGGTCACCGTTGAAAGTGACAGTTCTAATCAGTTTTTTTTTTGGTGTCATTATTTTGAAAATATCTAGGTTGTGAACGTGAAAATTTGGGAAGCTATGTTTTTTATGCGACAAGTAAGATACGTGTTGCAAGTACCTTTCTTTTATGAATCGTTTGGATGAGTTCGCGCAATCGGACCAGCTTTTATAAAAAAAAAAAATCGAATCGCAAGAAATAACAACGCTATTTTGATGATATCTGGTACATATGTTTTCGTCATAAAATGCCTTACCACAAAGCAATATTCACCTTCTTAGGTTTATAGAAAATTGAGTTATTCAAATTTGAAGCATTTAATGAACACAACGCACTTGTAGCGTCCCCTTTTTTTTATTTTCCTTCAAGTCAAATAAATAAAAATATGCGGGTGTATTAGTAGATCGTGACTAACAGCTACAATAACGACACATTATTTTCTGTCATAGTCAAGTGTAGCGAAGTTAAAAAAAAACTAACAGCTGGTACTTCATAACCGTTATTTAGAGTGAAAATGAGTGAAAGCTAGAAAGCCTATTTAAGTAAGGATATAACGGATATATACCATTCTTCTTGTTCTAGTTATATTCGCCGTCTAAGAAATTTCTTTTGTATGTGAATTAAACATAAAAGTAAATTCAAATTTATGCAGCAGAAAAAATAAATAAAATGAACGAGCTCAGCAAAAATCACAAGAAAGGCTGTAAGTATTTTCGAGCTTATCAGACAACACATTATTTTTCATACAGACTTGGAGACTGCTTCTCTGGATTTACTGTTGGGTGTTGTTTATGTGGGTGAAGGGCGTAGCCAGTGCGTAAGCTAACTGGGGCAAGAGGCTCTTATGAATTCTAGGTGTCCTTGGATGTTGTTCCACGTTTATGTGACTAGTTTCGCTGCTTGACAGCATTCTCAGACAGATAAAAATTGAATTAGTACATTATTATAAACAATTAACTTAACTAATGCCGAAGCGTTTTTTATTTATAAACGACGAAACAAAAACCTGAATCGCTATTCTGATCTGCCTGGTATCCTTATCATCTTGTTGTTACAAGCTTTTTGTAATCGCATATACCAATAACAAGCTCGTCTTGCGGCTTCAAAAGTTATCGTCAAAAATCGTCATACACACACACAACAAACACACGTGCTCACATACATACGGATTTCGTTTGTTCTTTCGATTTGTGGGTTCAGAACGATTTTCTGTGCAAAAATTTATTCGATACGATGAATAAAATAGAAACATCCCCATTACTGTATATCTAGGTTACAAAGTCAAATGGATATAATTATTTAAAAAATTAAAAATTAATTTATTATGGTAATCACTTGTTTTTGTATTAAAGTTCATAAGTCAGCTCTCATTAAATTTTAATTACCTTTGGTACCTGGTAATTTTACTAATAAGATCAACCTACGTGTAGCATTCCACTGGAGAGTCTCTTGATATTATAATTCGCATTCAGCGATTCATGTACAGGCCATGTTTCATTAAAGCTGAATTACCGTTGCTTTGTTAGCTGGTGATGCATGTGTGGCTAGATGTAACAGCACTATCACAGCTTCCAGACTTGTGTATATTGAGCTAATCGTACACACACATGCCAGCACTTAGTCACTTTGATACACGACCCTTCGACCTGATTAAGAACTGCGGAGTGCTGTTTAAGATCAGAGCCGTAAATTGGGTGAAGGAAAATGCTACACTTCTTTTCAATCGACCAACGAAATCACGTTTGTTATATAGGATCGACTAGTTCAAGTCTCCTTTATACATAACAATGTTTTGTTGATCGAAATAATAGGTATTCAACACCTAATAAAAGTCTGGGCGCAGCAAGTGCGTTATAGTAATGAATTTTCATAAAAAGGTTTTTAATCGCAAATATGTATGTTTTTTTAAGAAAACAGGCGTCAAATTTGGTTACCAGTATAACGTATATAGTAAAAACAATGTGCCATGTTTCTTCAAAATAACTTTATTGTTTGAAAATGTACAAACATTTCCGAAAGTAAACTTAAAGTGTTCCCGAAAAAACTTGTTTCTTGGTCAACCTTATAGATTAATAGCAACTTGAGCTATTCAAATGTGAAGCATTTAATCAAAATTCGCTACCATAACGCACTTGCGGCGTCCAGAATTTCTTTTCTTACAAACGTGCATTATATTTCAATGGACAATGCAAAAATGCAATAAAATTTGTATCACCAACGACTTATGGGCCACCCTGTGATTGTAGAAATAATTTTTAAGATGTAGCTCAAGACACCGTATAATTAATGTGTACATTTTTTTAATATCTTGTATAATAACACATATATTGAGCTTTATTGATTTTTCACGAAAATTCGACAAAAATTATATACCATTAAACGATAAACTCTATAGCTAAGACTAGTGCCACGCATCAGAGAAGGGTCTGTTTGAAATGAACTTTCTGTAAACATTTTAGTAAAATGAAGGACAATGACGCTTGAAGCTAAGACAGGGTTTGTAAAACATTCTTTTTGAAATATTTTCTTTCCATAGCTCGCATTATATTCAGGTTCTTTGCCTAAATGTTGTCATTTTGACGTGTTAAATCGCGAATTTGAGGTTTTGAGGAAAACCCCAATTTTTTATATGCCTATAACTTTTTTACCTTTTGAAGTACAGAGCTAAATTTTGGTACGTAATTTACCTATAGCAATATAAATCTGAGTACCAAATTAGGTTGCCCTTATTTTGTTATTTCCTGAAATATAATTTTTTTTCGAAAGGAAACACAAAATTTTTCGGGAAAACCTGAGCCGATTTTCCTGTCTAACGAACATGTCCAAGCCACTTGCAAAAGGAAGGTATTTTCCAAACTTTATCAAAATCGGCTTATCATTTTTTGAGTTATCGGTGTGACACACACACACACAAATATATATATATATATATATATATATATATATATATATATATATATATATATATATATATATATATATATATATATATATATATATATATATATATATATATATATATATAAACGTTGAAACTGACCCCGGATATGTGTTCTAGGGGGCCTAATTAGCACTCCATTGAAGAAATTTTTTCAAATTTCAAAAGCCGAGATCTCCTCATTAGTGCATTTTTTAAAAGAAAATTCACTAAAAGTAACATACATCGTTCCAGATCGCTTGCATTGGCATTAATTTTGTGCTTTAAGCGCATCTTTCACTTTTTAACTTGCTGTAATTATACTTTAAAAGAACTACAAAAAAATAGGAGTACCGCGACCACGCAAGTTATCATTCGAGAAAATGCTTTTCGTCGTCTCGAAAGCCAGAAAGTTGTATTCTGGCTCACGATGAATTTTTCAAGAGAAACCATTGATACAATTTTACACATTTAGTTAATAAATAATGATCGTGAGAACCAAACAGTCTATCTGAGCTTAATACGGTATGTTTCTTCTAAAATAGTCTATGAAAGGCGAAGAAGAAGTGATTAATTTTTGGTGTGTTGTAGCAAAATTCGATAATCAGATGAATTTCTTTGTTTTACTGTTAACTTTTGCAATAAATTTTAAAACCGTAGCATTTTTTAACCGACAATGAAAATATCTTTCAAGTAAGGTATCACAAGCCCCCTTATTCCTATTAAATTGGTGGTTGCAAGTGTCGCTTGAAGAGGGTTGAATGTAGGGGGGTCGTTTCCACGTTTTGAGATTTTTGTAAGCTAAAATAAACTTTTTTTCACGATATTTTTTTATATATGTATATGCGCAAAATTTATATATATATATATATATATATATATATATATATATATATATATATATATATATATATATATATATATATATATATATATAATCTACGACTTTCCGAAAATATAAACCAGACAAAACCGGGTCAATAGCATTTTTAAGATATCCAATTTACCGCTAACATTTTCTACAAAAAAATACATTACAAAATTTGCTAGGATAAAGGTAAAACCACAGTGTAGGGTTGTATGAAATAGATTGGAAGGATTGTGAACTTAAATATATTGGGCCAAGTAAAATAACTATTGAAACTGGATTTAAAGACCATTTAGTGTAACTGAGATATGGCACTATTGATAAATTATGTAATTATGTATTGCATAGCATATTTGGAATAATAATCATCATGTAGATAAAGAAAATCTCAAGCAAATAAAAATGTCGCTAGGAAGTTAGATGCTAAGAAATTGCATGTACACACACACACACAAATATATATATATATATATATATATATATATATATATATATATATATATATATATATATATATATATATATATATATATATATAAATTAATATAAATGAAAACAAAGATATTATTGTTAGTTGGTTCTAGAGAACACTTTTATTTAGACACGTATATTATATTTCATCTCTATTTTTATAACTAGATCAAAGTATAAAAGGCACAGGCTATAAATCATTCGAAAATACGAAAGATATGTTATAGAATAAGTCTTTATCCCTGGAACCCCTCCATATTTTCCTTCAACAATATGAGACATCGTCGCCAATAAGCTATTTGCTATTATGTTCGGTTCACAAAGCGATAGAGCGTCCTGTCAGCTGGACTTCAACATATCAAAAGCTCCAAGCTTTTCACATGACGTCAGCACCCTGGATTTATATAAAATAGAACAATTGACGTCTCCTAGCTACCCACGACCGACAATTCAATGTTCTGTGTCTATTTTCTTATTCTCTGGGATGACATCAAATATTTGCCAGACTTGCAATCGCTTACGAAGGCCTTTATGAAGCCGATGCTATACTTTTTTAAACTCTACATCAATAATATATAACGCCCGAGTGAAATGAATATATATATATATATATATATATATATATATATATATATATATATATATATATATATATATATACAGTGTGTCCACTCGAGCAAAAATTATACCATTATTTCTAATTTCCTCACAAGCGTCTTCAGTTCTAGCCCGAAGCTAACTACGAGTTTCTATTAGACTAACTCCAAATACAGAAATCACATAGATTTAGATCTGGGGACCTTGAAAGCTACCTGATTGGACTACGTCTTCCAATCTATTTGTCTCCAAAAGTGTAGTCAAAAAATAAGCGAACGTCTATAGTATGTGTGTGTGTGTGTTTTGTTTCTTTAACGTTGGCCTATTTCCGCGACTATGGCCAATCACCGACGCCAGGGAGCAGTTTCACCTCACTATTCTGGGAATTTTGCGGAACCCCTGCCTTTTTGGTAAAGAGGGTAGGGATCTTTAACGTGCTCAACATCGCATGGACACGGGACCGAAGGCTTTACTCCCCCTCCGAATGGCGAAACGTGCAGACATTCAATTTGCTCAAATACAATGTCAGAACCTCGGTTGATGTTAATTTTACAGTTTGTACTGTGAAAGGAGTACCCTGGGATCGAACCCAGGACCCTTCGGTTCAGAGGCATACGTTCTTACCTCTGAACCACCGAGGTTCTATCGTCGATAGTCAAGTGTGCGCCAACCATCGTATAGACATAATGAATTCTGTCGAATTGCCAGGGGTTTATTAAGTTAAGTTAAACATTTTCTAGAAAATACAAATTAATCTTCTCTGGAAGGTGGTCTGAAAACTCCACAGGTCTCAATAGCTTGTTACCAATTACACCTATCGATACATTTATATTGAAATTTTGCAGGTGCTTAGTCGCTTCTGCGAGGATTATCAGCAACATAATGATGTTGTAAATTTAAAACTCCTTCCCTGGTTGATCAACCTGCATCACAGATTAAGATTAAAAAAAAATTTGGATCTTCATTGTTTTTGTTCCGTAACTACCTTGGAAACTCTACGCAAGCAAAAAAAGGATCCACCATGAACTTTTTTTAATGAAATGGTTAAAGGTGTTTTTATTATTCCATATGGAAGATTTAGAAACCAGTGTACATGTGTCCCATTTTGGTTGCAATTGCTGGGTGCCTCGGTTATTAGTAATGATAGAAGCTTGCGGTTTTGCAAACTAAAGCCATTTTTTTTGTGAAACAAAAGATACCACAAACAAAATAGTCAGATGGCTATTAGTTTCTGAGCCTCAGGGAGATATTAAACATATTGCATTTTTAGGTAACCCTTGTATTTCAGTTGTCTGACAATACATATATGCATAGACATAAACTTAAGCTAAACATCTAAATTACTACTATCAAATAGCTGCAAATATCTTGTTTCTTCCTTATAATGTTGTATGTGACCATTTATAATGGCTCTTAGCTTGAAGGAAACGACAAATTACAAGATGCCGCAAAGGACGTCACAATCCAATTAAAATATAATCTGCATAATAATGAAGTTGTTATTGCCTTTCGTTTCTGACTTCGGCGTCCTGAAAATTGTCAGTCGTCGACTCATTGCATAACTAAAAGTCCTGCTGACTATGCGATCTCTATTTTTATTACGCTAACCTACTATGTACCATAATTATCCAACAGCTACAGCGATACTTCATAGGACCCGTAAACGTGACCTTTTAGTGTTAGATTTTACAGATTATGTGGTATAATATTTATTTTTCAGGAACCTGAAAATTATTTATCATGTTGCCAAAAACTTTACAACGAACTACACGTCTGGGAATAGAGGTGGTGCTTATATATTAACATTTTGCTCATACTCATAGTATGTTGTTTAATATACGAAAGAAAGTGTTTGAAGAAAAAATAGTTAGAAGAGAAAGTTTAATTTGATTTGCGATCGTAAATGTAATTTTTATTCCAAACCACATAACTGACAGGTTATCTTAATCTAGTGAAACTATTCCATATTAAAATGTTAACAGACACATTATATGACTACAGTAAAACTTCTTCGTTTTGACCATTTTTGATAGTGCGCTGTAGGCTGGGTTAGGTTAGGTTAGATAGTGTAAAAATATAATCACTGGCGTAGTTCAGTTCCGTCACCGCCACATTCTGCCTATTGTAACTCAAGCCTAATAGTTTAAAAATTTTTCTTAACAAATCTAGCTTCTTACAAAAGTGTATCATTTTTGGGTGTCAAAGTTTGTCCTGATCTTCTGATCCGCCGTACCTTTCCCTCTAGAGCGGTCAGTTTTGTGTGTGTCTTTTCCACTTCCTAAGGGGCCGCTCCAAAGGCCTAAGCAGGAGTGTTTCTCCCTTGCTGCAGAATAGTCTGCTCGAGTCCCTGTTGGTTAAGTGGTAATATTGACTGTGTTTTTGAACAGCATATAATCTCTGATTCTTAGTTGGAAAAGTACTCCGCAAGTCCAGGTCTCCAAAGCTGATTCCCCCTAGCGTAGCCATTGACATTTCGTCATCCGGAAATATCCCGATGTACGCATCTCTCGGTGTAGAATATACCTTTTTCGAGTGTTCGGAATCAGACCATTGCTACTTTTTATGCGTCTGGTGAATACCTATCCCAACGTCGGTACAAATCAACGTCATCCTGAGAGTTCGTCCGCCATCCCAGTTGTTCATTACCCAGTGCGGAGGTGGAATCCTCTAGGCGGACAATACGCATTCTGCCTCCTTCCCCTACCATTCCAAATTGCAGTATATTCTGTTAGCTTTTGCGCCCGATAGTGAGGTTTACTGCTACTTGAACCAATTTGCCTGTCTGTTTCGGAAGTTACAGTGGATGCTTCAATCTTATTTAGGATCTAACTCTTTTATCCCCTCTCTGATACAATCTGGAGCCGACATCCTCGCGAGTCTGCTCCAGTTAGTTGCCTCGTATGATACGTGACACATGCCCTAGTCCTTTTATTTTTATTTCGTTCCCGGAGTCACAGTAGTGTAATGCAATGCATTGCATTCTCATCACAGCCCAAAGGCGATATGACCATGTCGCTTCAACCATCTGTCTCTGGCTGCAGTAATTCTCCTTATTTTGTTTAAATTTCTGTGCTCAATCAGTGCAAAGTTTTTTTTTTCAATCGACATTTTTTTTCTAATTATATGACCCTAGAATACCATACTCTTAAAATTTATCACGGCATGCTGATATCTGGCCACCAATTTTTACCTATTTGGGCGAAGACTTTGAAGTTTTTAGTAGTTGTGTGTCTTACAAGAAAGTAGCAGGCGGTATTGATACACTCAGTGTTTAATTTTCTGGAAAAGTAGTGATCTAAACCTAGTGCGGTTTAACATACGCTGAAATGGAATTTATGCTAGTTTTTTTTGCTTGGCATGCTTTATCTTAGTGTACTGTTTACGCATGTTACTCGTGTGTTATTTGTTTTTCCAGCCATTCAAGGTGCCAGGAGAGGATGGGTGATTCCAGTTCTGCTACAAAATGGACTGAAGGTACTCCTCCCATTCCTTATCAGGCTGTATAGGGCTAGTCTGACTTGGAACTATATTCTCTCCAGCTGGACGATGACTAGGGATGTATATATTCCCAATTTGGGACGTACTGACATCCTACATAAATCGCTGAGATCTCTCAGTGTTACTTCATTCCTTCTAAAGGGATTGGAAAAAATATGGACGGACCCATTAGGGGAAATATCTTTAACAATAACTCCATTAATACCTACCATTTTGCCTGCCAAACTAGCAAATCTACTGAGTTACCACGCAATAACCTTGTTGAGAAAATCACGCACTTCCTGGATACCAGGGAGGTGGCGGTGGCTGCGTTTCTCGACATTGAAGGAGCATTTAACAATGCAGTACCTTAGTCTCTTTACGAAGCTGCTATCACTAAAGGGGTGGAACCTACCATTTGTGGCTGGATCGGTAGCATGCTGCACAATCGGATCATTATTACCTCGTTGCAGGTGAAGGTGATCAGGTTCAGGTCTGAGAGGGGGTGCCCGCAGGGAAGTGCATTATCCCCTGCGCTTTGGTACCTTTTTGTGGACGATTTGCTGGCTATCCTGGGGCTGTGGGAAGTTGCGGTCCATGCGTATGATCTTGTCATAATGGGTAGAAGTAAATCTGAGGAGGAAGTTTCAAATATTGTTCAAGAGGCACAAAATGTTGTGAATAATTGGTGCCGGAGGAAGCAGATGTCTGCGAACCCAGCAAAACCAACATTGTTCCATTTATCATAAGAAGAAGAAGGATGAATTAAATCACCTATTTTATGGGGGAAAAAATTCCATTTATGGAAAAGGTGAAATATCTGGGGGTTACCCTACACAAGCAGCTCTACTGGAACGTACAGTTAGAGAATATCATCCGTAGGGCCAAACCGCTCCCGTGAACATGCCGAAGAATCTGTGAAAATAACTGGAGAACCAGCTCACAACATATGTAATGGTTCTATGTAGTGGTTATCAGACCGATGATAACCTATAAGGCTATAATTTGGTGGCCTAAGGCACTTCGTGGTATCGTGAGGGCCAAACTGGCCAACTACATAGACAAGCTTGTTTAATGATAACGGGCGCGATAAGCGCCGCTCCATCCGCCGCTCCATCCGCCGCTCTGGAAGTCCTCCTAAACATTCCACCTCTTCATGTTTGGCTGGAGAGGAAGGCTAGTTAGACAATTTACAGATTAAAACAAAAGTCCGACAGTATGCCGAAGGCAATCAGTTTGGGAAAGACCGGACTCCTCGACGACATTGAGAGTCATGAGGTTCTGGTAAGGCTCTCAGACCTTATTCCTACAAAAAACAGTAGAGATCTGTCTTTCAAGACCGTCCTTCTGGAAAGGGAGGACTGGGAACGAAACCAAACGATCCGACTGAGGGCAGATCTCTGCTGTACCAGCAGATGGTTCCAAAACAGATCGGGGGGAGGAGCCGGCACCTATGGGAGCAACACCGATGCAAGAATATCACCTAACCTCGGAAAGTAGGCAACTATACACCAGGCAGAAGTGTATGCAATAGAGATGCGTGCAAGGGAAATTAAACAAAACTATTGCACACACAAATCGATAAAAATATGTTCACAGCGCCAAGCTGCAATAAAGGCACTTGGTTTCTACCGTTGCAATTCAAAAACGGTATGGAGCTGTAAATCTGCCCTCAACGAACTAGGCAGCTGCAATGATCTGTCGCTGGTCTAGATACCGGGTCACTCGGACCTTGATGGCAATGTGGCGGCCGACGCGCTTGCCAGGGGTGGTGCCCAGAGGACTTTATCGAGCCACAACCTGCGCTAGGGATATCATTATGCACAGAAAAGCTCACCTTAAAGACATGGACAGAGAGAATGACAATCCCGAAAATCACAAGTGGCCTTTCAGAGTCAAGGGCTAAAAAACTTCTAGATATAAACAGACAACCACTGAGCACTCTAGTCGGTCTGTATATAGGATACTGCCGCTTGCGTCACCACATGAACCAAGTTGGTTAAAAACTGAGGCCGGCTGTGTATGGAGGGTGACGAAACAGCAGCGCACGTGCTATATTCCTGTCCGGTTACGGAAATGACAAGACACTTGCTTTTTGGCAAGACAAAGCTTGCACCAGAAAATCTGGGTCAACTTTGGCCACAAAAATTGTCGACCTCTGTAGGAGGCTGGATTTTTTGGGCTATATACAAGACAATTAGGCATGAATCACAACCTTGAGGTCGCAGTAGAGGTCCCGTTATGGACCACTCACAAATTAACACAACGTAACCTAACCTACTTGTTGTTTTGGAAATTATCATGGTATTACCATTATAGAGCAAGTTCTCTCACAATGATCTAATACAAGTAAATACGTTACAATATTTCTTGCTTAAGATATCACAAAGCCTTCATCTTCGTACCGTGCCAATGAAGTGAGCCTGAAGTTTCTAGTGACCACTGTGGCGTCGGAGGCAAGAGTCACACAACCGATGAAAAATTCCATACTCCATTAGGTGGACGTGCTAGTAGTCATATACCTCGAGTGGGTAGGGACAAAATAAAAAGATTATATTGAAGATTTATTCTGCTTGTGAAAAGAAGCATGTAACTACAGCAAACACTAGCGGAAGTCGGGCTTAGACGGTCTCAGAGAGAAGGGGATAGGGAGAAGGAAGGAGAGAGAGAAAGGGGGAGACTGACATTTTTAAAGAGGTGGAAAAACACAAATAATCTGAAGCCGAAACAGGCAAGCGACTTTGTCTAGATGGCACCTCAACATCAGGCGAACTGCGTCTAGATGGCACCTCAACATCGGGCGAAAAGACGCATGGAGGATTTTGCCAAACCAACATTTGCTGCCTTAACCGGTGAGGTCAGAGTTGGTATCATTCACTTAGAGCATCCCACCTCGGCATTGGAGAACGAATAACTGTAATGCACAACAAGACTGATGGCGGACATTTCTGATGAAGTTGGTATGCGACTAAAATTGACTTTTGCAAATTTAGTATACTCGTATAACAAAGTACCTATGGTATTTTGACAATATAAGAGTAGCACTTGCAATGGTCAGTTACTTATAAATTGTTTTGTATTGGTAGTTTGTGGTTGCTGTCCATTTGATTATTTAAAGTGATATTATATTCAAAGCTGAAACGAATGGACATGGCTTTTATTCTTGGATAATGTCTGCAAAACAGCTAATTGGCATCACAAGTTTAGGCACAGAGATTTCCTAACGAAAATTATAGCCAAAAAAGCTGTTTTAGAGAGACGGTCGACTGTATTTATTATTATTGGGAATGTTCATGAGGAAAACCACACTGACATTAAAAGGACACCTCTGACAAAAAACGAAGTAACTGAGGTAGGGATGATTAGCTATATAATTGGGAATCTTCACGTAAGAAAAAAAATTAAATTGGACAAGGCATTAACATTTAGCCTACCAAGTGCCCCAAGGATTCTTAAAAAACATAATTTTTGTTCTGGTTAATTACGACTGTCCATTTCATAACAATGGTCAGAGAGGTGGAGAGGGACAATGAGCCGATATCTAATTGATCCTTATTTTTTAAGAAATAAATTGAATTGAGTATTCTTTTGAGATTTTTTGGAATTTCAGTTTTCAACTTTATTCCAAGACTATTCCTGAGATATAAGGGCAACGCTATGGCTTTATATATATATATATATATATATATATATATATATATATATATATATATATATATATATATATATATATATATATATATATATACATATATATATATATATATATATATATATATATATATATATATATATATATATATATAATCAATAACTCATTTACCCCAAAAAAAATGAGTGTTTACAAATTTAATCATGTAAAAATCTCACCCAAATCTTCTTATCCTTGGCGATGAGTCTTCCTGCTTGGTCTCAAATTCCTCCGAACACATATTATTTATTTGCACGTAATTTCTAGTGTTCTTGTATATACTGGCTATGTTCTTAGCTAGTATTCTATCCACCCCTCTTCTTGTCCTTCTTAAGCTATCGCAAATTAACTTACACAAATTGATAGAGGTCCCATATATATCCATAGTGAGGTTAAAAAATTTTTGAATGTTAGTTTACAAAATCGTTCATTTCGAAAAGATGGATTTTTAGAATTGGCTACAACAGTTATCGGACTTGCCTGCACCGTATTGATTTTAATGATAATACGTAGGAAAAATCGTTAATAACACACTTTCCACAATACCAGGTAATATGAAGGAGAAGTATCATACCCGCAGAAATATCGGAATATATTTCTGAAGGCTTTCAAAAGGGGAAACGTTTGTGTTCAAAGCCAGCTAGTCGATAGTTTTAACACTTATTGCTATAAGCAGTAATATTTAAATCAGTTTTAGTCAAACCTTTTTGTTGTAGACGTGCTGTTTGTTACCTGTAACTTTTACTTGTCAAAATGCAATGGGTGATATTAAAGTGGCTAAAATATGTATACAAACCCACATTTGCAGTTTCTGCGAAAACGTGTATAGTTACGTAAACATAATTGAATTTTACGTCAGTTGTTGACATAAAATACAGGCTGTTCTCTAAAAATTAAACAAGTCATTACGTTAAATTTTGTTACCTACTGTTTAGACACAATTTTTAATAATGTTCAAGAAGCGCGGCACAAAACGTAATCAGTAGTCATTTAAAACAAAACATCTAAAGCAGAATCATCCCAAAGAAACGCAAAAATAATAACAAAGAGTTTTGCGCTAGATATGTATTTCGACAACGAAGTAGCCTTCATTAGTCGCTGTCGCTGATGAAGGACACTTCGTTGTCGAAATACGTATCTAGCGCACACCCCTTAACGCAAAACTCTTTGTTATTATTTTTGTGTTTTTTTTTTATAGGTGAATCTGCTTTTTGTTTTAGTTTCTTTCCTCAGTCTTTTAGTAGACATATAGTTAACTTTGGTTAAAAAATATGTAACTTTGAAAATATCACATCTTCAGAGAATCCAAAATATAAAAAAACGCAAGGTTTAGGTGAGGTAAACCTTATTGGAACTCGATTTTATTTTTATCATAATAACTGTAATTGGAATAATATACAGAGTTTTCATTGAAAAAGAGACAACTTTGATAAGTTTTGTGTTTCTATGACATCGCGAAAATAGATTTGAAATATACCGGCAGTGGGCCTCTATCTACCCTTAAAATATATTTTTTATCAAACCAGAATCGTTTATAACGTAAATATCATGTATATTTATTTGCTTATAATTTTAGACACCGTGAAGCCTAGGGGATTGACAAGTAGTAAATTAATTATGGACTACAGAGGGGTGAGATAATAATCTATTGTTTAGTGTGGAAACATAATCTTATGCCATTGTTTAGGAGAATTATGCTAGATCTGCAGTTTGAAGAGTAAAAGGGATTATCGTAGCAGTTGTTTTGTATCATGATGATGAACATGTAACAATCAACACACGTGGTGTGACGTTTTTGATGATGCTCCACTTATGAGCGCTTGTTAGACCGAATTAGCGACAAGTAAACTACCAGTTTATGTCACAATTATTATAAAGGGTTCTGTATATATCTTAAGTAAATTAGGCCCTATTGTTACTGTTAATTTACTACTAGCTTCTTAAAGACTCAATTATAGAACACAATAATAAAATTGGTTAAAATATAAGACATCAGAATCTGCTCTACATTAAAAAAATCAAAAATACTCGCTTATAGATAGAGGGACACCTACTTCCCAACTTTTCTCAAATGAGCGCGAATTAGCCTTAAAATATAAAAATTATAAATACATAATATATATATATATATATATATATATATATATATATATATATATATATATATATATATATATATATATATATATGCACTAGAGAAAAGCACCTTCTCTGGTTTTGTGATGGTTCTGGTCCTCCACAGCAGCTGGCATGTATACACAGTGCAGCATTAAGCCAGCTGTGGGAAGAAACAAGCGAGCGAAAGCAAATATATATATATATATATATATATATATATATATATATATATATATATATATATATATATATATATATATATATATATATAATAAAATATATTATTAACTCGTGCATATCAGCTATTTAAAAAGAAAGGCAATCTTCTTTTCCTTTGAAAGATTACTTAATGTGAATCTATGTTAAGTCTCGACAATATGTTTTGCAAATGTAGATTCGGTGTATTTATTTCTAAATGTAGAAATAAAATTATTTTATCAGGTTTTGAAAGTGTGACCGATGTAGTCTGAATTACATGTCAAGCTAATTTATAAATTCCAGCCTTTGTGAAGGTGCTTAGAAAGGGTAGCAAAAATTAAGAAACAGCCCCCACACACACACATAACTGCTACATAAGATTTTAAAACTTATAAAATACACTTTTAACGCCTAAATAGGTTTCCTTTCTGAACATATTATAAATGTCGTTATCGATGCAGATTTACAAACAAGAGTAAAGAGAGACTAGCGTCTGAATCTAAAATAGTTTTATAGATTTACTTAAGAATCTGATAACTAAATATTGAGAACATCCATTTTAAATATGATAAATGTCAAATAAATTAAAATCAAATTGTTCAATCCATCGATAATAAAATTTCAGAAAACCGTTTTGTTTTTACCCAAGCTGATAAAGTAAATAAAAACGAAGCTAAATGGAGATGCATACGGCGCAATAATTATTAATCTGCACAAATGTTTGCAGAAATTAGGAGAGATCCAACAAATTCCCTTTGAGACAAAACCACAGATACAGAATTAGACAAAGTTTGGTTATTTTGTCGCCTAGACCAGGACAATCAACGTCACTAATTTGGCATTTCGTGTAAATTGGTGAGTATCCTCCTTTATAAGTAACATTAAATATTTTTATCTGCAAAGTCTACGTCAACTGGAAAGCTAACAACATTGCCCGTCTCTATCTCACCAACCTATTTGCCTCAGTGTATCGCTACAATATTTCTCGTACACAGACTACATTCACATAAGTTATGCAATGTATACATTGCAAGTATTGAGACTAGTGTACATTTTAGCGAACTTTCATTAAGAAAAATTCGCTAATAGAGAGATCACGAAGAAAAGCTTCTTTTCTAAAAATTTCTTCAGATGAGCGCGAATTTGGGTCCCTAGAACCCAAAACCAAGGTCCGTTAAAGTTATATATATATATATATATATATATATATATATATATATATATATATATATATATATATATATATATATATATATATATATATATATATATATAAGTATGTATGTATCCGAGCGATAACTCAAAAAACACTGGACTTGGCAAAAATCTTGTTTGGGCGAAAACTGTGGTCGACTTCGCTAACCAGCCTTTATCCTCAAGTTTTTCCGTTGGAAAATCGGGAAAAACTTTTTTAAAACGATATAGTTTTGTAAGTATCAGAGTAACTGAAATGAGACTTTACATGTGGCTAAAAATAGTACAAATAAGCCTATGTTGTGAATTTAGCGTAATTTGCTGCACAATATTTAGAGATTTTTCCACATAAAAAATAAAATCCCAAAGACATGCGTTGAAACGATTTAGTGGTTAAAGTCCAATGCCTGGCAGACACAGTAGTTAACTGCCACGCGTAGATTAATCCATACAACATGTATAAACCATACATCAACGGTAACAAAACTAAATATATACCAGGCAGAAAACATACTACCCGAACCAACAATCCTGAGATCTTCGCCGCAATTATGGAAAATGGCAGACGACATGAAATAAAAAATTTGCCAGTTGATTGTTATTTAACTGGACGCTTCATTCAATTATTAAAGAGACGTCATATAAGACCGAAACAATCGTGAGATGTGTTTCAATGGTAATTTTACTAATTCTGTAATTAATTAGTTCTGTATACTTTGAATATAATATCCCGGGTATGAAATTAGTTTCCTTCTGGAAATCTTCTATATAACTTTAATGATATTTATAAATTTGTAATACAAGTATCTTTTAAAGAGGTTTTCACTATCTACAGATATAGCAAAATTTAGTTCTTTAGCTTCATAGAAAATTGAGTTTTGGGCATTTTTCCCAAAAGGAGTTAGAACACAAGATTTTTTTGATAAAAGAGAGATATCGATGGTAACACTTTCGAAAGAATTCTTGAAATGTGTGTACTATGACCTCTAAAATCGATCTTCAAGATCTGTGTAAGTTTGAAGTATTAACTTTACTAATATGGCGTATAATAATAGTGTACAATTCTTACGAAAATTCGCTACTATAACGCATTTGCTGCGTGACGAAATTTTTGATTCTGTACTTATGAACAAAATTTTAAAATCATCTTAAAGATACATATTTATTTAGTGAAATATGTTTTATATAAAAAAGTCCACAGCCACCAAATGTAATTATAAAAACTTTATTGTTGAATTTCATATCATACAGTTGTACGTACAATTATAAGTAGCAATGCATTACATAAATTAATAATAATGGCTTACATGTGAGCCTAGCTTGTCTGTTTCACATATTTAAACAGAAGGTAAATATATGCATGTCTCTCAACCAACTGACAAATTATATTTGTAAGAAACATAGATCACATGCTTATTCCTTTACAATTTATATCAACTATATGGGTACCTAATTGGAACTATGCACTATACTCTGCAAAACCTAATCCAAGGCCGCTAAATGTAGTTTTAAAAAATGGAGAGTTTTCGGGGACTTATCCGTGAAAGTAAAAAGCTCAAGAACAATGAAGCATATAAGGGTATTGTATTGTCAAGAGACCGAACTCCTAAAGAAATTGCTGAGTATCAGAACGCCAGGAGGGAACTACATGACAGATCAAATAGGGGCGAAGCAGTGAAGCTTATACATGTGCATGGGGTTCCCAGAGTACTTGTTGAGAGAAATGCAAGTTTGGACCCATCGGTTGGTTGTACGGCTAGGGCTTCGTCTCGCGTGGACTCGGGATCTTTAAACTAAATAATGTCCCCAACAGAAGTAACAGTGTGAACAGAAACCTTTTGTGCTACTACCAAAATGTGCTTGACATGAGAACGAATTCTATCGCAATGTGTCCTCAAGTGGGTATGATGTGGTAGCCGCATCTGAGTTATGGTTAACACCTGACTTCTACTCTTCTGAGGTTGCTGACAGTGACTTGTATATGGTGTGTAGAGCTAACACAGACCCAGTGAGGACGGGGATGACGCGGGGCGGCGAAGTGTTTCTTGCAGTGAAAAAGCAATACTTTGTGGAGAAGGTCGAAGCTGTATGTTGTAAGATTAATGTTAACAATTCAAAGTTGTACGTTTTATGCTTATATTTTCAGCCTGCCTTGAGCGTGGATAATTATGTAAATATTTTTGAAAGCCTTCTAAGTATCAGTAGATTATTGGATGGTCAATTTATAATTCTAGGTGATTTTAGTATGCCACATTATATAAATTGTATTGGTTTGAACTTATTTTGCTCAATATGCCGAGAGTTTAGTGATTTTTGCAATTTTCTAGAATGTAGTTACTTTAACAGTGTTAGAAACATTAATGGTAGGATAATAGATATGGTGATGGGAAATGTGGAGTGTGATGTATGTCCTGAGGGTGGACCTCTGTTGCCAGAGGACAGCCATCATCCTGCTCTGGCTCTGAGTGCAATTGTTAAGCAGTCGGGCGATCAGTTTCAGGGATTCGATTGCAGTTCAAGGGTTTATAACTTTAGAAAGGCTGACTTCCACGGTCTGTACCTTCAACTTGCCAGGGTTGATTGGAGCTTGTTAGAAAGTACGGCATCTGTGGATCAGGCGTGCGAAGTATTTTACCGGTTGCTGTATAGCATATTTGATAAACACGTTCCCTATAAGAGAATACCAGATACTAGGTTTCCGGTATGGTTCACAGCCAAACTCATTAAGTGGTTAAAAAGTAAGGATTACTACTGGTCTAAGTATAAAAAGACCCATTCGGTTTATCATCTCGAATGTTATAAAATATACGTAAAGAAGTCAAAAGGGAAGCAGAGACAGGATATAAGAACAATACTTCTAAAATACAGAGATAACTCATAGCAAGTCCTTCTGCATTTTGGTCGTATATAAACAATAGAAAGAAGTCTTTAAGGATTCCTAGTCTTATGTACTTAAATGGGATACCACTGGATACACCACAGACAATAGTAGACGGTTTTGCCACACATTTTGACTCTGCTTATGTTCCACCCTCTGGTCGTGGGTCAATGACCGAATCCTATTCGTCTTCACATGTAAATTTCACATCAGTAACTGAGGATGAGGTTTTTAAAGCCCTAAAGCGTGTTTAGCCCAAACTTACAATTGGCCCTTCGTTTATAGCAAGGGATTGTGCGGTCGTGCTGAGTCACCTCTTATGCTTAATTTTTAACAAAATCTTGTAGACGCAGACCTATCCTGGTGTATGGAAGATAGCCAGAGTGGTTTTGATATTTAAGTCGGATTGTCGATCCAAGATTGAGAATTATAGACCCATATAGATTCTTTTAATATTTTCAAAAGTATTGGAGTCTATGCTTTATGGGCACATATACAATAACTTAAAGAACATGATATCAACCAAGCAGCATGGTTTTGCTGCTGGGCGCTCAACCGTGACAAACTTGTTGTTCAATCAGTACATATCCGAGTCAATTGACGCAGAGGATGTTATATATACGGATATATCCAAAGCATTTGACAGAGTTGATTATTCTGTTCTACTGTCCAAGTTGTCAACAATCGGTTTCGCTGAGAATCTGGTTCAACTTTTCTGCTCATATTTGACCAACTGTGTACATTATGTAGAATATATGGAAATTAAATCCAAAAAATATACTCCTGTGTCAGGCGTACCACAAGGTTCGAACCTGGGTCCTCTACTATTTATTATTTTCATTAACGACCTCTGTGATCGTATATCTTCTGAGTGTTTACTGTATGCTCACGACTTAAAATAATTTCATCGCATAGACTCACTGAGGGGCTGTCTTGTCTTGCAAGATGATTTGGTTGCTCTTCAGAATTGGTGTCATGAAAATATGCTAGAACCCAATTTGAGTAAATGTACTGTAGTGACCTATTCCAGGAGGGTTGCCAATATTAATTTTAATTATACTTTACAGGGGAGTGTTTTGCATAGGAGTGATAGCAGGAGAGATTTGGGTGTTGTTTTTGACCAAAAACTTTATTTTGACCTTCATATTCAGGCATCAGTATCAGAAGCTATGAGGTCTCTAAGTTTTATCATCAGAGTCTGTAGGGATTTCAGTGGAACTGAGTGCATAAAAGTATTGTGTAACACATTGGTGATAGCTAAGCTTGAATACGCTAGTCAAGTTTGGTCCCCTTTATACCAATGCTATAAAGGTGACATCGGAAGGGTTCAGAAAAGATACCTCAAGCATATCTCTTACAGGTTGGATGGTATCTATCCATCGCGGGGAACACCGTGTCAGCAGTTTCTGGACATATTTAACGTGACTTATCTGGAAACCAAAAGGGTTTGCTTTGTGGTTGGTTTTCTACAGAATTTGTTGTGGAATAGCGTTGATTAGCCTGAGCTGCTATCACAGATCAATTTGAGGGTACCGACTGTGTGGACGAGGAACGGTAACTTTTTAGTTTTCCCACGGCCAGAACGGACATGATCAAATCGCCGATGTATCAGATGTGCAAGTTTGCTAATCAGGTTTGCATTTTCAGTGATGCTGACATTATATGTGATAGCGCATCTGAGGTGTCGGCACATATAATGTGCAATATCCATCTGTTTTCCTCCATGTAGTTTAGTGTACTGATTCTCTTTCTATTTTCTTCTGTAACTATTAGTTAAGTACCCCATTGTATGGATTTTTTTCTGATGGGTTGTAACTTAATTAAATAAATAAATAAATTAATTAATTAAAAACAATAGGTGATCTGGCTGACTAAAAATGATACCTATATTACATTTTAAATTTAAAAATCTCAGCGACTGCACTCGGAAGAGCAGTTTTCTTTTGACACTGTCCTTATATTCACACAACCACAAATATTTATACATACACACACACACAACCCTCATACACACGCACGAACAACTGTACGCTCACACATCCATTTTCCTCAAATTCTTCTGCAAGCCAAGAAACTAGCCAAGGTCGAAGAAATACACACATTGTGGCATACGTAATGTTTTACAAGTAGGTCTCATATTATTGCTGACAACATAAACTTACCTGGTGTCCGGTATTTCAGAATCAGGCTGATTATAGAGCAAATCAGTTTGATAATAAAAATTGTATGTAAACAGCGTTTTTTATAAAAAAAATTGTGTAGTTACAATATTATACAAAACACTATCGCATGCGGACCCCCAGGACATAATTCTATAGCTGAGCACAGATTCTACTAAAGAGTAGTAAACCATCATCAAATTTTGTTCCTAACTTTACTGTATACATTTATAATTTTTCTCATCATGTTATTCATGTATTCATGAGTTAGCCATTTGAGATCCTGATCAATGTATATGTTACCGTAAAAACCCGATTTTAATTAAAACCTGACCTTCTTAGGAAAAACCAGTATTAACTATGCTCTTTAGCCAATTCTAGTGTTCCCTAGTTCAAGCTAGAATTGTCTGATAACTTTAGCTGAAACGAGAAATCCGGAGCGAATTGCATTGAAAACAGTTTGTGCCAGTTGAAACCAGTTTTCACTTAAGTAAATTTGTTAGTTTTACTTACTCGGCACTCGGCAGTGCTAGAGAGGACGGGGATGGATGCAGATCAGTCGATGACAAACTAGCGTGATTGTGTTGTAGTGAACTATTGGCAACGTAACTGCTTGTTTTTTGCATCGTTCAAATTGCATCTTTTGGTGAGTGAATTTTATACTGCGATTGAGGACAGCAGTATCTCACTCGTTGTTTCTTTAGAGTATCACACTACACTTTGACGAAAGCAGAGATGTAAGAACATTGAAAGAACATTTTTTGCAAAAGATCGTACAAAAACAAGAGACCTAGAAGACATAAAATCACTACAATGTTGTGACAGGAGGCATATCTAATAAATTAGTGGCCCAAGTACAAGATGCAGAAGTGGCTGCCAAAAAAAAAAAAAATCAGCGTGACAAAATAAAGAACTATGGCAATTTAGAATTCTTAAAGTCAGTGAAACGAAAAAACTGGCTTCCAGATGTAAACCTGTCAAGCATTATGTACCTGCTGAATATATTTTTGACATAATTGAAGCAGCTCACGTTGCTACTGGTCATAGAGGTCGAAACAGGTTGAAGATTGAAACAGCCCGAAAATACGCAGAGATAACAATTGATATGATAAATACTTTCATATCAATGTGTGAAACCTCTCTACGGAAGTAGAGTAAAAAGAAGAGGGGTCTCGTTTCAAAACCTATACTGCATTCAGAAATGAATAGCTCCTGCCAGGTGGACTTTATTTATATGTAATCGCAAGAGGATCACGGATGTAGGTTAATAAAGTTCATTTGACAATATTTGTTTTGATAAGGCCATTGCAAAGTAAGAGGGTGAAACAAGTTGTTTATCAACTAACGGATATATTCCTGCATTTTGTTGTGCCAAGCATTTTGCATTCAGATAATGGCCGTGAGTTTATTAGTGTAGTGATGAACGAAGTGGTGTCATACTGGCCAGAGGTAAAATTGGTCCATGGAAAACCAAGGCATAGCCAAACCCAAGGGTCAGTTGAGCGAGCTAACCAAGAAATCTAAAAAATGTTGGCAGCCTGGATGCAAGACAGTAACACAACAAAATGGTCTAAAGGTCGTGCGTTTGTACAATTTATAAAAAAATATGGCTCTTCATTCTGGCATAAAATAGTCACCATATCGGGCTATGTTTGGAATTGAGCCTAGAGTATGGCTTTCGATTTCAAGTTTGCCATCAGAAGCGATTGAAAAACTGACTGAGGATAAAGAGTTGTTTAATAGTTAAACTCCGAGATCAAAGAATCTATGACGTCTATTGTTGAAAAGGCTGGTCCGAGCGGAGAACAAATTTTGTTAGCTAGAGAGGAAGCACGCGAAACTGTGTAAAAGCAAGTTAAATAGTAGTTTCTGATGCTCTACATCCTCCTGTGGAAGCAGGCTGATCTGGGAAATATCATCGGAGAAATTTGTATAATGATTTGTAAGTCAAGTTTTGTAATATGTGGTTTAGTTATTAATCTATCTTTATGAACGGATTCACAAAATAAACTACTTTTATATACGAAAATGTGATCCAAGCAGGACTTCAACATTTCTGTAACGCGGGTGGCAGAATTTATATATGAGACGTAACCATAATGTTCCGAAGTATTTATGTATGCTAGACTACCTTGCGTCTACAAATTAGACAAATTGAAATTTAAATCTCCAGTAAGTGTGTCAATAGCAGTTTTTTATGTTGTTGCAGAAACGCATCCAATTAATTTATAAGGTTAAGACAAAGGGGACCTGTATACACCGACAGTGGTAACCAGCAAATTTTTATTTGTTTTGGCAGTTACATTTAATAAAGGCGCACCTGAAAATTTTGGATACCTTACAACTCACAAACCAAATAGTCATGTTAGACCAGTTCTGCTCATACACTACATCATCGTTTCGCTGGAAAATTGGTCTTACTTATTAGGAAATACAATTATATTTCAAAATATACCGTTAAAAATTTGTATTAACTAACACAAAATTCAAATAAAATTATTCCTTCATTAAATGGAAAACTAGTTGCGTTTGATGTTCAAACATTAAGCTTTAGTAGTTTGAGCTTTTCCGTGTAAATATATGCCAATTTCACCAATCCATTATACTACACTAATAGTTCATAATTCATTTGGGTCCATTTGAGCATTGCACAAAGTGCGTTGTGGTGTCCTAAACTATTTGCAGGTATTGCAATTAATTATTCATTTGTTGAATAAATAAACTGAAATGGACTGTTGTGCTGCATTGGAGTGAAGAACTGTTTCACAAAGTGACACACTATTATTGCCCAGGAACAGATAGATGGGAAATTCCACTCGAGTTGAGTATATCGAGTATAATATTTACCTACAAATTATAATTCGTTTATATATAACTAGATTGCGAAAATAACTATTGCCAGTATATCTAATTGCTTGGCCATTTAAACAGCGTTTCATAAATAACTTATTTTTAGAGAAGCATCGATAGTAGGGCATCCAAAAAACATCGTCAAAGGAGCACAAACTAGATATTATACGTATTTTATTTGGTGTTGCAAAATCATTATATACTGACCAAACACCCAGTAAGATTTAAACAATTTTAATAACATTTATGCATAATTTGTGTCTAATCCATTGAAATAGAGAACAAACTGAAAGGCGCACGCCGTGTTAAAATTGTGATCTTTGGTGTGGGCAGGGTACCGCTGCGGCCGGGTGGGATGCTGTTTCACTCATACGCATACAAGCCTATAGCCTAGTAGCGACAGCCAGGTAAAAGCCCGGTGTAAAGTAGTCACAGCCCAAGCAACAAATTAAGGCATGTTAACCAGCACTCGAGTCCAAATAACCTAACCAAGTTGTAATTTAGTAATAATTAACTAAAATGTTGCCTTGATTGTCATAATGACTACAAGTTTGGAAATGCGGCTCCGAACTAGCTTATTTTTGACTATTAAAATTACTCCAAAGTCAGTACCTGACCTGACCTGACCTGACCTGACCTGACCTAACCAAGTTGTAATTTAGTAATAATTAACTAAAATGTTGCCTTGATTGTCATAATGACTACAAGTTTGGAAATGCGGCTCCGAACTAGCTTATTTTTGACTATTAAAATTACTCCAAAGTCAGTAACTTACAAATAACTAAATTGGGAAAGAATTGGTTTAATTTTACTCATAAAATATACTTGAATATACTTTTGTGTTTCAATTCCAGAGTTGGTAATTTTTAGGTCGAAGAGTGCCCTAAATTGGACTGAAAATCGACTACCAAGCCCAGATACCTGAAATACCTACTTTAAGGTAATTTATTACCTAATATTAACCTGCAATATGTCTCTGTGGTATAGTAAATTGGAGGTCTTCTTATGAAGTCCAGCTTACATATATATATATATATATATATATATATATATATATATATATATATATATATATATATATATATATATATATATATATATTACCAATTTCATTGCAATACAGCACAGGAAATATTTTGGGCACTGAGCTAACCTAAAATGGCTTTCTGATCGGCTATAAAGTCATAATTACTGCAGAAATGGTCTTCCAAGTCAAATTGCCTACCTTCAAGTTGAAAATACCCATAAAATCTGACTTGAAACAAAAATTGTCCTCAAAGTTCAAAGTGTACAGCAGTGAAATACATTTGTGTATCTTAAAGGTGTGTCAGTTGAGAAACTTCATCAATAAAAGTTTATTCTTGTTGTTAATGTGCGTGCACCAGTAACAAATATAGTGTTACAATGCCCCCTTTTAAACCAATAAAAGTTTACAGTCATACTACAAACTATTATAGAGTAGTAAAGAATGCTCACAGAAAAATAGTGATAGACGCTGATCATTCAAAGTGGCTTACATCAAATGAAGAACTCATTTTTCAATCCTAAAAAAAGTATGACAACTATATCGGCTACTACTACTTGGTATATGAAAGTAAAACTGAATTTCAATTCTATGTTGGTATCAAATCAGCACGTTTCTCTCTTCAATCTAATAAATCTCTTTTTATGCCAAATGTAATGAAGTATTGGCAACACGGTCAGCTGTCATGTTTATGTTTATTTACTTATTTTATTTTGTTTCTATTTTCTATTAATGTTTATATATTATGGAATCAAAGACCAAAAGCGCTGTATATTCATTCCTATATGTCTCTCCGCTGTGCACGGATATAAGTAATATATATTTCTATACACAAAAATGTTTCATTTCTAATAAATTCAAACAAAATTCGTTTACCATATAGTTAAAATTCCAATAATAGGACAAAATGCCTTCAAAGTTTGGTTAGTTTGCCCTGTCATTAGGAATTGTGACTGATAGGTAAAAAAATAGGGCAAAACTAACTTTCAGGTCAATAATACTAGAAGGGCAGCCATATTAAATTAATTTTGTGGTATCCATCTTGATTGTATTGTAAAATGAAAAATAATATTTTGTTGAATATAGTGTAATCAAATTTTAGTTCGAAAAAAAACATTAAATAATGATTGTATTCCATGACGACAAGATAGTTTTGTGTTGTTTACATCACTAATCCTCCAAAATCAGAATTTCAAGACTTTTGAATAATTTTTTATTTTAACTAATTTTATCTATTACACGGGCGCTCGAACTTTATCGAAGTATCATCATCATATTAACAGAAAAAAACATAACTGCAGTGGTTTTTTTCTTTATACAGTGCGAATCACCTTTATCATTGTTGCAAATATTTGAAGTAAGTTCTTTGATCATTCAAGATGTCATTTTTTAACAAAGATTGACAATATCTCTACTACTCTACTGTTTGTTTATACATACATAACCACAGATCGTGCAGAACCGAATAATGTCACATGCGTAGTTCGTTGTTAGGAACGTCACGGCACTCGGCGCCTAGATGTCAGATTCAAGTAAAGCATGGCACATATTTACCAATATATTACGTGCATTGGCCCAATGTTGAATGAAAGTGCCCTAAATATAACTAAAACCCCTTGGACAAAACGCCTTGCTGGACCTATTATCGAATTCCATATTACTTTGACTTTATTCCCCACATTGGTAATATACAATTAAATTTTACTTGAAAATGACCTGTGGTGATTTGGTCGCCGACCTATTGGTAGGGCGATTTTACGTCAATTTGACTTTAAATGTTGCTTGGGAGGGAATAAGTTTTAAAGCGGAGAAGTCAAGTTCAATTAACATATTAAAGGGGCGTTATTTTCAGACCATTTTAGACAAAAACCAAATGAAAACATTTTAATTATTTTTTTTTCCAGAAGAAAACGTTCGGATAAGGCTCAAAAGTAAATAATTTGTTTAGATAGAAGAAATAAGTTGAATATTCTTGTTTACTATAAAGCATAAACAAAAAATTGAAAATATACATTATTTGTAAAATAAAAGCAATATGGATATGGTATATATGACATTATTTGAGATAAAAGCAGACAAAATATTGCAAATACAGAAAGGTGATAATATTTATTAGGTACCTATGTACTTAAGAATTAACTTACCTAACATTATACGGTATGCACTAAGTGAAGAGTTGAACCTGTTATGAGCCCCGATAAGCACACTCGGATGACCAAAATCACCACAACACATTTAAAACAAAAATCTGATGATCGTTTCACCTCACAAGTAAGAATCATCAGAGGATGAATAATTTTAACCGGTTTTTAGCTTTATCAGACCAGTTTTTCTAACAAAATTTATTTTTCCGAAAAAAAATGTCTCAAAAAATTTAAGTTGTTTTGATGACATTTGCTAGGTATATTGCTTATATAAAGACCTAACCATATACAAAAATTTAACTTTCTATGTTATACAGGTTCAGTTATTTAAATTTGAAGCATTCAATAAAATTCGCTACCATAACGCACTTGCTGCGTTCCTTTTTTTTTAATGACATTATCTTGTTTTCATAATAGGTGTTGATATTGAATGAGTTTGAGTGTATTTTATTTGTTTGCTTTTCGTATCGTACTGATTTTGAAGAATTGTTGAATGCAAAGTTTATTTAACATTACTTTGTTAAGTTATTTAAGCCTAATATGTTTCATTTTGCCAATGCTGAAACTTAATACTTTCTTTTTAAAAGAAATTGCTCTTAATTACGATCATCGTAACATGATGATTATTTATGCTTTATTGCTTTCTATGTGCCTTTTTGGTCTTATCATAATAATAATAATATATATATATATATATATATATATATATATATATATATATATATATATATATATATATATATATATATATATATATATATATATATGTGTGTGTGTGTGTGTGTGTGTGTGTGTGTGTGTGTGTGTGTGTGTGTGTGTGTGTGTGTGTGTGTGTGTGTGTGTGTGTGTGTGTGTGTGTGTGTGTGTGTGTGTGTGTGTGTGTGTGTGTGTGTGTGTGTGTGTGTGTGTGTGTGTGTGTGTGTGTGTGTGTGTGTGTGTGTGTGTGTGTGTGTGTGTGTGTGTGTGTGTGTGTGTGTGTGTGTGTGTGTGTGTGTGTGTGTGTGTGTGTGTGTGTGTGTGTGTGTGTGTGTGTGTGTGTGTGTGTGTGTGTGTGTGTGTGTGTGTGTGTGTGTGTGTGTGTGTGTGTGTGTGTGTGTGTGTGTGTGTGTGTGTGTGTGTGTGTGTGTGTGTGTGTGTGTGTGTGTGTGTGTGTGTGTGTGTGTGTGTGTGTGTGTGTGTGTGTGTGTGTGTGTGTGTGTGTGTGTGTGTGTGTGTGTGTGTGTGTGTGTGTGTGTGTGTGTGTGTGTGTGTGTGTGTGTGTGTGTGTGTGTGTGTGTGTGTGTGTGTGTGTGTGTGTGTGTGTGTGTGTGTGTGTGTGTGTGTGTGTGTGTGTGTGTGTGTGTGTGTGTGTGTGTGTGTGTGTGTGTGTGTGTGTGTGTGTGTGTGTGTGTGTGTGTGTGTGTGTGTGTGTGTGTGTGTGTGTGTGTGTGTGTGTGTGTGTGTGTGTGTGTGTGTGTGTGTGTGTGTGTGTGTGTGTGTGTGTGTGTGTGTGTGTGTGTGTGTGTGTGTGTGTGTGTGTGTGTGTGTGTGTGTGTGTGTGTGTGTGTGTGTGTGTGTGTGTGTGTGTGTGTGTGTGTGTGTGTGTGTGTGTGTGTGTGTGTGTGTGTGTGTGTGTGTGTGTGTGTGTGTGTGTGTGTGTGTGTGTGTGTGTGTGTGTGTGTGTGTGTGTGTGTGTGTGTGTGTGTGTGTGTGTGTGTGTGTGTGTGTGTGTGTGTGTGTGTGTGTGTGTGTGTGTGTGTGTGTGTGTGTGTGTGTGTGTGTGTGTGTGTGTGTGTGTGTGTGTGTGTGTGTGTGTGTGTGTGTGTGTATCACATCGATAACTCAAAAAATAATGAGCCGATTTCGATTAAATTTGGCATGCACTCTCTGTGTAAGTGGCTTGAACGAGTAACGAGTTCGTTAGCTAGGAAAATCAGACTAGGGTTTCCGGAAAAATTTTCAGTTTTCTTTCGAAAAACATTTTTTCTCAAAAAACAAAAAAGCTATGACAACCGAATTTGGTAGGTGGGTTTATGATAGAAAACAAACTACACACCAAAATTTAGATTTGTATATTGCAAGCAAAAAAAGTTATAAAAAATATTTGGTGCCAGATTATTTCTATGAAAATTCACTACCATAACGCATTTGCTGCGTCTTGTATTGTTTTTTTTTTCAATTCTAAATAGAACACCATATATGTTTTATCTAGAATGACAGGTAATCCCAATAGGAGTTCAACTATGTAAGGGTTGATTGGTTTATTTTTAGCCAAAAAAATAAGCAATAGCATATGCTAAATTAAAATGAAAAAATAACACTTAAACTAATAATTGTAAAGCAGAATAAATAGAAAATAAAATTAGGAAACGAACATTTAGATACAGTTGTATCCAAATTGCTGGTTATTTGTTGTTTGGCAGTATCCAAGTTAATTTAGAAACTTATTTTGTTTATTTTGAATAGCGCCGACCGCAATAAGCGCATTTAAGGTCGAATCCTATACTTTCTGAATTGCAAGGTTTGTGCAAGCTTTCTTTTAGTGAATTTTTATTTAAAAAAAATTCACTAATAGAGAGGTATCGATGTTGATACTTTGTAAACATTTTTTCAAATGAGCGCGAACTAGGACCCCTAGAACCCATATCCGGGGTCGGTTTGGATTTTTATATGTTTAACCGATAACTCAAAAAAGAATCAACCGATTAGAATGAAACTCGGCAACTGCCTTTACTTTATTAATGGCTTGGATGAGTTCGTTATCCAGGAAAATCGGACAAGGTTTTCCGGAAAAATCTTCAGTTTTCTTTCAAAGAAAAAAATTTTCCTCCGAAAATTACAAAGCATTTTTAATGAAATTTAGCGGATATGTTACCTTGGAAAAGGGCTTACTACACGTCAAAATTCAACTTTTTAGGTTTATAGAAAATTTAGTTTTTAAAATTTCGACTTTTCTTTTGTAAAAAATTTTTTTCTCCGAAAGTTACAAAGCTATTTTAATGACATTTGTTAGATACGTTGCGCTGGGAAAGGCCTTACTACAACCCAAAATTCAATTGTCCAAGTTTATAAAAAAATTAGTTATCCAAGTTTGAAGCATTTAATAAAAATCCACTACCATAACGCACTTGTTGCGTCCCGTACTTTTTTTAAAACCTAAAGGTTTGAAATCTGGTGATTTAGCCAGCCACTTAAACATATCCATTTTTCTTATTTATTTTAAGCAATAAACAAATTAACCTGTACACTGTGGCATCCATACTAAGTCGAATCATCTGGGTCTTATCTAACAATTTTAAAACTTGTGGTCTGACAACCACGCTAAAGTCAAAATCAAATTTTGAATATTTTGTAACGCAGCTACACCAACTTTGCCACAAATCAAATTAACGGATATCAAAATAATTAAACTGCACCAAATTTTACGGACACAGTTAATATACTAAAAAGAGAATATATTAAACAAGCCACAACTAGCCCAATTTATTTTGCAAAGATATGCAACCTATACACAAAAAAGAACGCGGAGAGCATAAAACAAATTTTATATCATCGATGAAAAATATACAAATCCCATATTTTTTGCGCGAATGCGTCTATGCTATTTCGATTATTTGTTCATTCCCATAAAAATGAACTTGGAAAGAGAGTTGAAAACAAAACTGAAACACACTCCACTGCCGCTTGTTTTCATCGATCAATCAATCATAATATAGACATTATCATTTCCCCATCTGGTTTCCGAACGAAAAAGATTAACCCAAATCATGTCGAATTTGCCAACAAATGAAGAAAAAATGTTTGCTAAATTATCCAATATTTATTCACATGAATCAGTTAACTCAAAGTATATATTGGTTACAATTTGCTTGGTAAACACACAAGGTATAATATGACAACAGAATATCCATGCATAGCAGTTTTTCTCCGCATATTAGAAAATATAATCCCGAATGTTAATCCCTCCTGCAGGATAACATGATTACTTACGGTCTGCAGACTTCCATTATCGAAATATAATCGTGCATATGCAAGCGAGCTTTCACAGCCAGTTCGTTCCTACTCTGCCTCATCCTTTCGCCAATAAATAATTGAAATTGGGCTGAAAATCCATTAACGGACTTCAAACCGGCTGCTGGCTCTCCCGATTCTATAATTATGGGGGTTTTAACACCTATTATAATTAATCGATGACCCATCCTGCAGTAAAATTCCTTATGACCCTTGATCTTTATTCGTATGTAAGTTAAATGATGTGACATTTACAGTCTATGTATTCGGTTGCTGCTAATTTTTTTTTTAAATTAAATATCGATTTATACGCTCTAGATTTTAGAAGAATTTTATTGAACAAAATAAAAATGCCACAACCTTTTACAAATTTGTTTAATAAAAGTGAATTAAAGCTGAGTTTGTTAAGCTATATATATATATATATATATATATATATATATATATATATATATATATATATATATATATATATATTGCTATGGTATTTAATGTTGTTTCTTTTAATTTATATAGCACTTTTAATTGTGTAGCATGAGAATTCAAAAGCGTCTTTATTTAAAAAAAACGCTAATATTGATGATCCTGAAATTATGCTAAAAATTGTTTACTTACTGCTGTGATTTTAAATTTTTCTCTCATCTCATGGGTAGGGTTTTGTGCTTGGGCTAGCATTTTTGTTTAAGATATGGTTTTTATAAATTATAGTACTTCCGAGTGTTTGGATGTTTAAAAAAAAATTATATATGATTGGGTTCTTTTGATTTTGCTTTTAATTAACGGTGAAAAATAGCCTTACTTTATCACATAACTAATCTTTATTTGATTTGAGGTCAAAATTAAACCGATTATGTAAGTACAATCTCGTATGTTTTATGTTTGATTAAATTAACAAATTTTCATTAAAAAAAGTTATATCAAATTTATCATCACAGATTGTCGATAAATCAATACAAATCAAATTTATTTAACACAATGAATTACCTAACTATGATATATTGATTCGGCTTTTATGTAATATCCCCCTTAGTGAACTAAATATACATTAAAATCATCAATGGGACAAAAATATTCTTAAAAAAACTATTCACACTATAGAAAAAAGTCAGTACATTTATTTCGATAAAGTTCATAAAACGAGTTACTGAATGTTGTCTTGATTGCTTCTTTCATTTGATGTGTACTTATTATTTTCCATTTGATCTACTGTTTGGATTTAGTAGCTTGCCTGTGATTATTAATAAATTTCTATTTTATTTAAGACGGTCTTAACAAACCGTGTACCAGGTATTTATTTTTATTTTCTTTACACAAAAATTCTATATGATTTTATTATGAGGCACTTGCCTTCCACGTTTTAATTATCATTTTCCATATTTTACCGTGTCGTCGCACGTCAACAAATTTCAAATTTCACTTGTGGTAGTTCAATTACGAATCGTCCTCATCGACCTGCCGTCGACTCCTTAAATAAACTATACCTGTGTTACAAAAATTATTTTCACCTGTACCTTGGTAAAACACAGTTCATAGGCCTCGCGTTTTCCCATTGTCAAACTTTTCATTCGTTGCACTCTTTTGAAACAAGCACACACAAAAAACTATCCTTATCAACTAACACTGCGTCTTTTCTTACAATTGGTATTTACAAAAACTTATTTTTAACTTAATATAAATGTATAATATAGTAAATGTACTTACTGCCTAAGGATAAAAATAAAATCGTTATATTCTTTTAAAATTCTATAAATAAAAACAAGGATATTGTTCTAAGTTCTATTGTATTTTAACTTTTGCTTCGTGAAATTTAAAATGTACTACATGTAAAAAAAGAAATCATTGTACTGTATTCTTCTACTAATGCTATTTCTTATTTAAACCTAACATATTTTACACTCTCAATTATACAGGGCATTTAAATATTAGGACGTATTAACCTTATGTACATTACCCGTTTTACTCCACAATAATATTTCTAATTTTCTGACATATTTGTTATCTATAGCAATATAGTTTTTTACTTTGCATTGCTTTCCTTAGAGATTGGGACATGGTCTAGCAGTCTTTGAATGCAATTATTTAATTTACTGATATAGAGTACTCGAAAAAGAAGTGCCAACATTAAGGTAAAAAAACTACTTAAACTTAAGTGTTTCAAATATCAAACCCCGATTTCGATTATTTAAGCTTATTCTGCATTAATAACGAGGAAAATTTTATATGAGGTTGTTTATTTAAAAAAAAACGTTACTTTTTGAAATATTAGTAATTTTCAGTTTTCCTATTACAATTTTGATCTCACAATGAAAATACTGAAATTGCCATTTTGGGATTTTTTACCGCATATCTGAGAAAAGTACAATAGAACCATCTAATAAAACATTTAAAAAGAGTGAGATAAATTATTTCGATAAATGTTGAAATTGACGTCCTTGAACTTGCAGACATCTTTCGTAGCTATGCAGCAATTATTTGTGGGAGGCCCTTCCTATTGACAGAAGATTAAGATTTTCAAATGATGTTCTGGCTCGCAGCATGAACTTTGCAATGGTGGTTAATACGGTGATTTTTCTTGATGCTGATTTTCCCACAATCAATCGATGAAGTTCTCGGCGGTTCAGCCTATATATATATATATATATATATATATATATATATATATATATATATATATATATATATATATATATATATATATATATATATATATATATATACTTGTATACTAGAGTGAGGTATATTTATATCGTATTTTTTAAGAATGTATAGTTTGTTAAGAAAACTTTATAATATGTAGTATATTTTTGATGTGTAATCAAATTGTTATGTATATTTAGTCTTATGTATTTTTTTTATTTAAATATTGGGCGGCTTTTGCTTTTCTTGAAATTAGCGTAATTTGTTATTATGATTAATTTAATATGTTTATATGTTTGTAGGTTTTTGATAATTTATGTCTATAGAGTATTTTACTTTCTGATCACTTGTTATAATATTCACTAAATCTTAAACTTCTAGCAAATGTGATTGTTGCTGTTCAGATATTTCTTGTCAATGAAACTATAGTGAATATTCCTATAATGTACAATTATGTTCGTTTATGTTATTGAATAAATATTTACATTTTTTTCTTTGTTTTTTTTTACCACAGCTATCTAATAACTCTCTATCCACAGGAATTATTTTATTTTAGGGTTCAAGAGAAAATTCTTTAGCACAAACTTCACTGTTGTTCTTTACCTGAAGCCTTTTCCCTTCAACTATTCAACTTTATTTAGTCAATGAAAGCCAAAAGAGTTTTTTTTTTTTTTAAACAGAACATGTAAATTTGATTTATTTCATTGAAAAATATTTTTTTTGTTTTCTATGAACAAACTGTTTTTTTAATTATTAATTACTGATTTAGGATCCCTTTCTAATTATTTTGAATATGTTTTGTGCTTATAAGTTACGGAACAATGATGGCACTTATAAAATCGTAAACTAAACTCTGGGTTTTTAAAATTCCCACTGAATTCGTTATGCTTGAATGGTTGACATAGCGACTGTGCATTGGAGTTCATGTTACCATGGATACATGAGTTTCCTTGAAAGAATTTATATGATTTGTATTACCCAAGGTTGTCCGTTGCTCTATCTAGCGGCTTTTCTGTTCAATACTTGCTTTTACTTTGAGTTTTCCTTATTTTGACAGTATTGACTTCTTTCAACGGATATTTCACCTCTGCTGCTTGTCTATGGTTTGTTTTGAGGTTACTTGACAAATATTTGCTGTACTAGAACTAAAATCTTTTAATTTATAGGATTTAATACCATGGTTCAAAGTAGCGTCGGTTTGTATGGATATTATTTTTGATATTATCATTGGTTCGGTGGATTTTGGTTGTATTTACTACACATTTGACATCTGGTAGTGTTTCAAATATTACTTTTACTTAATAGTCTACTCTGTCGTGTTTTAATTTTTTTGTCTTTTTCAACCAGCCTAGCTTTTAAAGCAGCCTTACTGCCTTCGGTGTTTACCTTTGTTCTCTTATTTCTTGCCGGATCTTCCCAGTTGCTTTGTTTTCACCAATAAAATTTGATAATTAGAGTTTGAAATATTTCCAACCACTTGATTTGCTTCTTTTTTAGATTAGTTCCAATCACATGGCAGATTCACAAAATGATTCAAAAACAATAATTTGCTTTCAAATATTAATTATTAAATATGAACTGGATCGTACATTAGTCAAATGTATGTTATTTTAAGCGGTAAGTTTAAATCTTATTAATTACAATATTCACACCTATTTGTACCAAACTCAATTAATTTCTTTAAAGTCTGCCTGAAAGTACACAAATTTTGCCTAAATTAGTCATAATTCAAAATTTTCTTATATTGACAACATCAAGCGTATAATTTCACTTACTCTAATTAAACAAATTGATTTCAAAAATTAACGAACATTTTCTGAAATTATTAACTCTACACTGGTCTTTTTAAAACGTTTTGCATTCAGACTTTAGAGTTTTTTGTTGTTGTTGTAAACACAGTGTCACTTGAAGTTTAGATATTGTTTGTCACAGTTTATATTAAACATATTTTTGCTTAATAACTATGTTATGCTTGATCTCAATTACTTTGACTTTATAAATACATATAGTTGACCATTGCTTTGAAGTTGGGGCTGTAGGTATTTTTCTTTTGTCTATGTGTTATTTAAAAGCTTTGGGATTAATGTTATCTACTTTTAATTTAGTTTATACTGGAGAATTGACTCTGTCACTACCACTGACTCGGAGTATGGCTGTGTAGAACATGGATTGTACATTTTCAGTTATTTGCTTTCTATTTATATTTTTAATTTGACCTTTTTTTGGTGGCATTTATTTATGCCTTTTTCATTTACATTCTTGTCTTAGACACTATATACCAGAGGTTAGCTATATGCTATAATATATATATATATATATATATATATATATATATATATATATATATATATATATATATATATATATATATATATATATATATATCTTTTTGAATTTAAAATATTTCTAATGTTCAAACTCGGCCAGTGACGAGACCGCAATTTTGATAAAGTTTCCAGAATGTTGTAAAAAATATTCTTGGTTATTTTATAATAATCAGGATGTCGATTTAGTTTCATTTTAAAATTATTATAAACAGTATTTTTTTACATGAAAAGATTACCTCACAAAAGCGCTTGTTAGTACTAACAACCTAAACATTTTTCTGTTTAATATTGTGAAATGTTGTGCCTTCTGTGTTTCTCTTTGTAACAATACACCCGCCCCACTTTGCATATATACAGATATATAGATAAAAATAGCTGGTGCCTCTGCAATAATTTGCATGTATATTCGAAAGCTTGTGAGGTTTTATGTTAAAATATAACAATGGTCCTAACGTTACTTATTCAAACCCTGTTCATGAATTTTTTTGGCTTATTTGCTAGGTGTTTATATTTTTGCAACAAACCAATAGCGCAAACATAATCAAATACTTCTTATAATCTCTTGCTAGTGAATTAAATACAGAAGATAACAATATGATTTGCTTTGGAATATTACCTTTAAAATGTTATATAATTGTTTTTCTTTTATAGTTGTTCTTTAACACGTAACATTTACTTCTTATCTTGCAAATATACTGAATACTGCAAAACACAGGTTACACCAGCGTTAGAAACACATTTTCTCGATCGTGTTTTAGGTTCTTTTTAAAGACTTTTCAAGCTAATAATTGGTAGGTGTGTCTCTGCTCGTTTTATGCCATCTTTGTAACAAATACTGCTTAAGCATGTCGCTTTGTGGTTTAAACATATTAAAAAAATAATTGACATAAGACAAACAGTCAGGATGGATCAGAAACCATATGATATAAAATTATCATAGCAATATGCTTCCACTAAAACAATGCTAGTTAAACAATTAGCAAAATTGAGATAAACATCAATAAAAAGTTGTTCTAAAAAAGTAAATAACCTACGAACCAATTGAAGTAAAACACCTTAAGTTTTGGATGCTGTTTGATTGTTTGTAGCTCAAAAGATGTTTCTTGGTTTCTGATTAGTAGACAATAACAACCTTTGCATGTGCTACAAGAACAGGCTGGAATACAAATAGAGGTTTTTTTAGCAACATTTCAAGCGAAGGCCTTCAGTCTATCAAGAGAGTAATATATACTTTTGGTATGCAATTTCGAAGTATACCTTGCAGCCTCAGACCTCTTAGATATTTTATAAATATCGCAGCCCAACACGTTTTTATAATCAATTTTATATTTTAGGTCAAAACCAGCCCAAGTAAGAATGATATGTACGCTTTTTGTATTTAGTGATGAAGAAGATGTCTATGCCTCGGGACTTTTTTGAGAGCTTGTTGGTATCGCGTTCCACTATGTTGCTGTCATCAGTTTTGTTTCTTGGTTTCTGATTAATAGACAATAACTACCTTTGCATGTGCTGCAAGAACAGGCTGAAATATAAATAGAGGTTTTTTTTCAGCAACATTTCAAGCGAAGGCAATTAGTCTATAAAGAGAGGAATATATACTTTTGGTATGCAATTTCGAAGTATACCTTGATGCCTCAGACGTCTTCGAGATTTTATTAAAATCGCAGCCCAATACGTTTTTATAATCAATTTTATATTTTAGGCCAAATCCAGTCCAAGTAAGAATGCAAGCGCATGAGGCGGATTATGTTCGCTTTTGGTATTTAGTGATGAAGAAGGTGTCTATGCCTCGGGACTTTTTTGAGAGTTTGTTGGTATCGCGTTCCACTATGTTGCTGTCATCAGTTTTGTTTTTAAGATTAAATTAGACTATTAACCACAATGTTGTTTTGCAAAACGCGTACTCTTATAGTCAAGGAGTTAGTTGGGTGAATTTTCTATATCCAATTCAAAAGAACATGTATTGCTTGTTTCCGAGTTTTTTTAAATATCAAAGCCCACAACGTTTATATACTCAATTTTTTCTCTGTTAATGGTCGACGGCGAGGTTTACGTTGATTTTTGTTATTCCATTCTGAAGAATATCTCTATACCTTGTGGTATTTTTGGCATGTTGTTTGATATCTCGATTGAAATATCTCTTCATTTGCTATTAAATAATGTTATGGTTTTAATATTTATTGCAAAAAGTTACAGTAAAGACAAAATCACATGATTGACGAATTGGCTACAACACAATACAAAATAGATTAACTACGCTAATTGCATTTTACTGATAATGAGAAACTAAGCAAAAACAATTTCAATGTTCTTTCTACAGGGTATCAATTAAAAACAAGTCACAAAAAGTTATCAATATTCTTCATAGTTGGCAATGTTAGTTTGGTTTAAAACGCCTTAGCAACTCGCTGTTTGATTGTAACCGCAAGAAAGTAGTTGTAAGTGCAATATAGAAACATGGTTTATTCAGCAAAAATCCATAAAATAACAATTCCACAGATTATTGGTTACGGAGCTAAAACTCGATCACAGATCAAAGTTGCTTGCCTATTCAAGAAAAATATCCCGATTTGCGCCTATATCCCAAGGGACAATTAATACGATAAAAAGCAATTTCGCGGGCTTGGACATATAAAACAGATTCCAAAAAAACCTTCAAATGCACTGGGTAATGATGCCAAATTGGATGTAGGGCTTGAGTTTGAGGAAAACCCATCTGCTCCGAGTCGACAAGTAGTCACAACATTGGATTTTTGGCCATTCATCGATTATTCGAATACTAAAAATAAAACAAACTACCTTTCTATAAATTGATACAAACTCAGGAGTTCGTGAAATGCGATTTTGATAGAAGGTCGCCTTTTTGTAAACAAGTTATGGATATATTGGATAACACTATTGTCCAACTAGAACACGTTTTGTTTCCTGATGAATGCAGTTTAAACCATTCACGGTCATGCTAATCGTCAAGAATGTCTCCACTGGTCTGAAGGAAATCTGGATAACGGAACAAGAAACTCAATACCCTGAAAAGGTTATTGTTTTGAGAGAAATAGTTGGCACCCATGTCATTGGCCCCCTTTTTATTGATGCAAATGGAGATAATTATTTAGAATTGCACCAACATAATGCCGTGCCAACTTCGGGAAACTTATAGCCTGATCGATCAAACTGACAAGCTTGGGGGAATGTGATATGGCTTCAGCAAGATTGAGCACCAAGATATTATCAAATTAATGTCCGGCCGCACCTCGACTTAATATTTCCAAACGGGGGATAGAGAGACGAGTATCGTTGGAATGACCAGCAGGATCACCCGATATTACGCTATTAGACTTCTTTATATAGGAATATGTGAAAACTATGATATACAAAACTAAACCACGTCATTTAGACTGCCTAAAAAAGAGAATAGTGATTGCGGTTAGGTCGGTCACGCCTCAGATGTTGACTAACGTTAGAAGACATTTACATTTACCATAAGGATGCTGACAAAACGTTAAGGACATGCATTTTAAAAGTCTTCTACATATATTGACGTGATTTAAATTTTTCTCATTATCAAGTGTGAAACGCTGTCGGTTATTGATTCTTTAAGACGTTCCGAGAATCGTTAATCGGATGAATTTTTTTTACTGATAATTTTTGCAACAAAATCAAAAGCATAGCATTTTTGAATAGAGAAGGAAGAAAACATTGTGAACGTTATAAATGTGTAAATTGCCAACCCTGCAACTTTCTTCCCTCATACAGGCACAATGTATGTAGTAGTAGTAGTAGTAGTAGTAGTAGTGGGGGGGGGAGGCCAACGCCAAGCAAGTACGCCACCATAGGCCCTTTTTGCCAACCCCAGCAACCCAGAAACCATGCTCTACTCCTCCTCGGTTCCGTCGCCAAGCTGCCTCGACCTCGAGATGAAGGCCGTGACGGTCTTCAATTGGATGGTACTTACCTGATTCCTCTGCAGAGCCCTCGATCCGAAGAGTTCTGCTCGAAGACTCCCAAAAGCCTCGCATTCGCACAGGTGGTGGTAGGACGTTTCCTCATCCTCGCCGCATTCTTGGCAAATGGGATCCCTCTGTACGCCTATCAATGTGAGGTATTTTCTAAGAACGCAGTGGCCTGTGAGCACCCCAAGAATGCGGCGAAGCGTAGGTCGACTCCTTTATCGACAGCTTTATCTCTGTCCGGCCCCTCCACGAAGTCCCTCGCCTGCTTGCAGCTACCAACGGACCCCCAGTGCCTCTTCATCGCTTCCTCGGTCTACTTGTATAAGGCGACGGACACCGACTTCCTACTTATACCTATGGCCGGCTCCGGGCTACAGAACGGCCGCCGGGAACCAAGCCTTGCGAGATTATTCGCGACCTCATTCCACGCCACAGTGTCCCGGAACCCACACTAGTTGTACCTCCTTTGTCCTGGCTAACCCTCTGAGGGCGTCAGCGCACTCCTGAACTAGTGTAGACCTGATTCTGGCCGCGCAGACTGCCCGGAGGACTGCCTGGCTGTCCGAGCAGATGTACACACATTTCTCGGAACTACTCTTCACATCCTGTCTGTTGGCCACAGACAGGATAGCGTACACCTCTTTTTCTAATGCCGTGGTATATGCGTCAAGGTCATAGCCCTCGCGCACCCCCAGGCCCTCGATGTATATTCCTGGCCCGGAGGATTGCTGGTCCTCCAGCCGCGATCCGTCGGTGAAACAGACCAGGCTTGCGGGCTGGAATTCAACCTCATTTTCTCTCCACTGATCCCTGTTGGGGATCCTGAGGGTGTATGGCCTAGTCAACCTAATATCATCCTCGGCATCCCGCACCTTTATGGCAGAAATCGAAATTTCCTTTTCCACCTCCTTGGCGACTCTTGCATGCCCTATTACTGCTCCCTCTCCGCACCAGTTTCCTGCGTCTCGCATTCTGAGATGCGACGCCACGCCTCCCTCCTGACACAGATGGGAAGCGGTGGCAGCCTCAACAGGACCTCTAGCGCGGCTGAGGGTGTCGTCCTTATAGCGGCTGTGATACCCAGGATTGCCAGCCTTTGGAGTTTGGCCAGCTTCCTGCTGGTAGTTTGGTTCACACCGCAACACCAGACCAACGCCCCATAGAGGATTCTCGGCCTGACGATCGCAGTGTAGATCCAGTGAAGGATTCGAGGATTAACTCCTCAGGTCCTCCCTATCACTCGACGCAGCTGCCAGAGGGTCGCTACTCCCTTCCTTACAACCCGTTCTATTTGCGGCCCCCATATAAGTTTGGAGTCCAGGATCACCCCCAGATATTCGACCTCCCGCCCTAAAGCTAAAGGTTTTCCAAACATCACGGGCGCATTAAATGTATGTAAGGCTAGATGCATTATGACTTTAATATTTAGAAACACATACCGGTTTCGCTCTCATTAGAGCTTAACACTACGCTATACTAATTACAGCAAGAATGATACAGCTAGAGTAATTCGGCTAAGTTCGCCAGCTTCAAAGAACACTATAAGCTGTACAACAGGGTCGCCATCTCTCTGTAACTTATATAGCTCACTGGTGAGCTCTAATGAGAGCAAAACTGGTATGCGTTTTTACTCATGATCATCATGCATCTAGCCTGACAGAGAATAATAACACCAGAGTAAACAAACTCTATACCCAGAAATATTAGACTTACGCGGGGGAAGCTTACACACAAATAGACAAAGGGCACCACCCATAACTCATTAGAAGCCGGACTTTCACATTTGAGTAAAAAAAAACGACTGTCTGGATACGGGACTCGAACCCGCGACCCCCTAGTCCGATAATAGAGGTTATTCACCTCGCGAACTGAGCTATTCGGCCTGCGAGAGAATGTAAAGATATTTGAAATGAGGTATACAAGCCCCTACTTCATGTTTAAAAAAAATGGGGTTACAACTATCACTCGAAGGGGGTTGGTGAAGATGGGTGAAGTTTTCACTTTGCAGGATGCAATTTTTTATCTAAAATATGCATAATGTTAGGCTGCTCCAACCTTATATTTTATACAAGACAGACAACAGAATTCAGATATAACCACAGTATTCTATACAGACTGATAAAAGCGTTTCCTGTAACGGTTTGGAAAAGCATGACAAAAGTCTCACATCCATCATATTCAGATTCTGTTTATACAGTTTCATGCGTGATTTGGTGAGCTATTTAGATGAATGTAGTCGATAACGTGCACATTACCGGTTAGTTAACGGTTCATAAACATTGTGGCCCATTAGAAATGGACGTGACTTTGCAGACTGAATTCCTGAATGGCGACTGAATAATAAGCAACTAAGCGTAAGCCCACTGTAATTACACGATTAAAGTTCATCCAACTCCTGCGTCTATTTGTTTCAGATCAGTGTTTTGTTTGCATGTTCTATGCACATAACATTTTCCTATTAGAACTGCGTCCTTATCTACTGGATTTATATGTGTTTTACGTCTAATAAGTATCTGGTTATCAAAAATATTGAGGTCTTTACCCCTGTAGATAATTTATCGTTAGCTGTAATCTTATTAAATCGAGAGCTAAATTAACTAAAAACAATCACAAAATCACAGGCTAAGAACTATATCGCGCCGTCGTTGCAACCCTGATTCTATTTGCTAACGATGCTGTTGGGGAAGGTGCAATCCAGAATTTCTTTGTTGCGTTGCTTTAGAAATGGAACTACAATTCTTTAAATGAAATGCTGCAAAACTAAAATTAAGAACTTGTTTTTGTAAAAATTTTTCAAGCAATAAAACAAGTTGGCTCTAACATACAGGAGGATACTAATTACCTTCACAAAATATAACAGATAAAAATACAGTTGTTAGTGTCAATAATTGTGTTCCATATAAGTTTATTTTACTATAAAACTTTGCCAAATTGTGGCCCGCATGTATAAATTTAAAGTCTCTTTTTCTAGCTACATTGTATGATCAGTTTTAATAAACTACTCTACTATACTATACTAAAGGGACTACAATTTTTTATCGCCACTTTTCGACATTTTAAAAGGTTGGGGAGTTTCCACCTTCCCTGAAACAAGCGCCACTAAATTTACACCTTAAAGGCCACTCATTTTAAGTAAACGCCAAGACGACTCTCGCCAAAATTGATCCACGGGTGATATTACCACAAACATTACTTACCTTTGGCATTCTGCTAAAAAAACCAAGTGGGTCAGGCAGTTTCATTTGATATTGCTAGATTATCCAAGTCTGGAATTTGGCATTTAGCAATAAACCCAGTTTGTATTGATTGCCTTCCAAACTCGTAATAATATCTAGTTTTGTAGAGTCTTCTCGCCACTGTTCTACATAATTCAGTTTTGGCTTATATTCTCTTCTTTTGGATATAAATAACCCCTGTCAACAAACATCAGATTCGTCGATAATAACACTCTTTACTGTACGTTCTCACCGAACTGTGCAATGTCTACGTCGAGCTTTTCATCATTAAACAATTCCCTAAACAGTGACCTGTGTAAAATTCTCAGTTGCGTAAATATTATATCACTTTTACATCAACTGAAGGAATATTTTCAAAATTCAAAAGTCACGGTCTTATCAAGAACCAATTTTTCTACAAAACTTCGCATGAAATTAAGATTGATAACCCATAAGCTCTAAATAACTGAAACTACTGATAAAGCTGCAGAGAAATGGTGTATTTGAACTGAATTTTCTGCAAATATTTTAATAAAATGAAGGACAATGATGGTTAAAGCTGTAACTTAAGGCATTGTAAAACATATTTATTACATTTGCTCTACATAACTCGTATTTGTTTTAGGTTCCTTTTCTAGAAATTGCAACTTTTGACGTGTCAGATTGCGACTTTGATGTTTTAAGAAGAAAAACTATAAAATTTTCGAAGTAATCTTTTTGCTCTTTCTTGACATTTTTGCGTTATACAACTTGATATTACTCTGTAATATACAATAAACTTTGTTACGTATTAAAGAAATTTTGGTTTTCTGCGTTTCTCTGGTCATCAGTGGCAGCCAAATTTTGGCACGTATGGTAATCTTGATAGCGTAAGCTTGAGTGCCACATTTTGTTACCATAGATTAGTTCTTTTCCGACAGAAAAATCAAAATGTTTCCGATTTTCCTGGCTAACGAACATATCCAGGCCACCAGAGAAATTTTGGTTTTCTGCGTTTCTCTGGTCATCAGTGGCAGCCAAATTTTGGCACGTATGGTAAGCTTGATAGTGTAAACTTGAGTACCACATTTTGTTACCATAGATTAGTTCTTTTCCGACAGAAAAATCAAAATGTTTCCGATTTTGCTGGCTAACGAACATATCCAGGCCACCAGAGAAGGAAAGTACCTACCAAATTTTACCAAAATCGACAGATTATTTTTTGAGTTGCATATATATATATATATATATATATATATATATATATATATATATATATATATATATATATATATATATATATATATATATATAGGGTGTGGCGCCAAGACTTTTAGTTAGCCGTTTCTTAATAACTACTCCGATTTGATATTTGAAAATTTACACACATACGACAAACTCCAGTTCAGTGAAAATAGTTTACTTTATGTCAGACTTCCGCTTTAACCGGAGGTGCCATCAACTTGCTTATTTTAAATACAATACGGTGATTTTCATTTATTTTTGAATTTTCTATTGAATTTCAGATAACATTATTACTGATATACCATATGTGAAAAATCAACCGGTTTCGAAATTTTTCGATTTTTTTGAAAAATCTTGCTAAAGGAAAGGAGAACATTGCACATTATCTATCTGTGGATTTGTGCCCATTGGTAAAATTGAAATCGCAATTACTCGCTTATTTTAAACGAAACGCTTTATATTTTATGACCTATTTCGGTTCGCATCCGGTTTCCCTTTCAACGTGTATTAGTTTCCCTTTACCCAAATTCCACCGTTACCCGAATATTTCAATTTTATTCGATTCACTTCAAATTGTCACAATAGATTTAAAGCAGGTTTTGGAACTTGATAATATGCTTGTTAACGTCTACATGTCAAGTCCCACCTCTTACAAACGAGAACATAACATTTGTTGGGCCTTCTCGCGTAAAAAAAGAGAACACTTTGTATTTGCATCCAAATAGCTGCATTTCCCTTGTTTACTTCTGTAAAATCTATGCGTTGTTATTTAACTTGTAAAACCAAAATACAACTCAACAAGGTAGGTGGTTATTTATTATAAATGAGCACAGAACTTAACTAATAGCTAGTGGAAAACTAAAACAAACAAAAACAAATAAAAAAATCGTGGAACTTATAACAAATGCTCATAATTACTCCCACTGACATTTTGTTATTGGTCTCATAATGTTACGGTACATAGTCTTTCTTATTTGTCTCGAATTCAGTGAATTGAAGGCACGTAAAACGTTACTTACCATGTCTTCTTTTCTGGTGGCAGGTTCGTGGTAAACTTTATTTTTGATGTAGCCCCAGATGCTTGCATCCGGAGGCGTTAAGTCAGGGGACCGTGGTGGCCATCTACGTGGGCCGTTATTGGCAACCCACCTGTCTCAAAATGTTGATACCAGCTTGTTCTAGCTTCTTCTAAACTTAATGTGAGAAAGAGAACTTAGAATTATTTCGTGCAAAATATCATTATAACTCACACCAGTGAGATTTACATCGTATATTTTAATCCCAAAAATCTTATCGTTCTTAATTGCACCAAACACATTAAATGACCATCTGTCTTGGAAACAGTTAATCCTGGTAACATGGGAATTCTCATATGGCCAAAAGCAACTATTGTGGCGATTGTGCATGCCATTTTTGGAGAACTTCGCCTGATCGCACCAAATAATTCTCTTGCAGAAATTCTCATCTTTTTGTGTTTTCAATAAGAACCATTCACAGAACTCAACACGTCTAGGAAGATCGTTTGGTTGCAAACCATGTACGGGGTGGTAAGATAAGGGTCGCCAATGATGCTTTTTAAATATTCCGTAAATCGTTCTCGTTTACAAGCGTAATTCTTTTTCGCAATCTCTGATGGATGCCTTGGGATCAGCAAGAAAAAATGCCAAAACGTTCACTTCGTTTACCTCGTTATCAACGAGTGGCTCTCGCTTCTGTACTTTTGGGCGAAAACTTCCATGCCGTGAACAATTTTGCAGCAACCTCTTTATCATGTCGTGGCTGGGTTTCGGTTCATTCGGGTACTTTTCTGCAAATGCACGATATGTTCGGCCTACAATTCGTTGGCACTCACCATAAATAATTAGAAGATCAAAACAATGGTCGTTTGTGTATTGCAAATTTGCACCGCGTTGACCGATATTATCTCGATTTTTATGACAATAAGCTTCGATTGACGCTCTTATGACATGTAGACGTCAACAAGCATATTATTAAGTTCCAAAGCCGGCTTTAAATCTATAGTCACAATTTGAATTAAGTGAATCCAATAAAATTGAAATATTCGAGAAACGGTGGAATTTGAGTATAGGGAATGCTAATACACGTTGAAAGGGAAACCGGATTCGAACCGAAATAGCTCATAAAATATAGGGTGTTTCATTTGAAATAAGCGAGTAGTTATGATTTCAATTTTACCAAATGGCACGGCTAAATCTCATCACCCTGTACATTTAAAAGAAACGCTGTCAAACGTACCGTTTGGATGCCAATCTAAGGGTCATCTGTACGAAAACTGAGTCTTCTCAGTTGTATTTCCACAGAGAGATAGATCAACTTCTTTCAACATGATCTGTAGAAATGCCTTTTCTATATCAGCAATTATTCCTATAGAACCACTTATAAAATTTAAAAGAATCCTTACAAGGCCAAGAATTGCGTTCTCACCGGAATGTAACAGATCGTTTAGTGTTTCAGCATTAGAATGATATCCCTTTGCACTTGCATTGAAAATTACACGAATACGGTTAGTAACCTTGTTGTTTCTTTAAACAGGTCGATGAGGCATATAAAAAAATCCTTCACTCCAATTCTCAGTAGTGTTTATTGTTTTTACACGTTCAGCACACCCGTGTTTAATAAACTCGCGCATTGCATTATCGTACTCTATAAATTTATTTTCAGCCGCTAATTTACGGGTTAATTTTTTCACTTGACTCAAAGCACCGTTAAAGTTACTGTCAAAAATATGCGAATTATCTTTCCAATGCAATGATACCTCATGGCGCTGTCCGGTGATATGCACTTTGTCGTTCACAAAACATTCAGATTCCTCGTTAAGTCCAATGGTTTCTAGGTCCCAGAATTTCTTTTAGCTATTTTCTTTGTCATCGACGTTTACACTTGAATGTAGCACTACTGCAGATGTTATTTACTATTTACGCCCACAGATTCATCGCTCATTGGTCCGTGAAGCGTCCACCCAAATTTGGTGTTTAGGACAGTAAAGCTGTCCGTTATTTTCATATATTCACCGGTATGCACCCTCCAGTAATTGTCTGCGCCTATTAACAAGGAGATCCCTGGAATGGGCTGAACCTTCATGAGACGAGCTTCTACTAGGTTTAAACCTTCTAGCGTGGGTTCGTTAGGAGATGGCACTGGTAAGGACTCATAACATATCTCAGGTACTTCCATCTCCCTGATTTTTACTGCATCACCATCGTATTGTCCTTTCAACATCACGTTAACTACGTTACATAATTTAGCGGGTGACTGTTTTTCGTTGCCGAACGTACAAAGAGATAGTTTTTGTTGTCCAATCACCGTTAAATTTAATTGACACGATACACTCTCCTTTATAAAGGTGAGCTGACATCCCCCGTCTATGATCACGCGATTTAGATTTTCACTTATTTCATTGGCTGACACGATATCGACACAAGCGGTTTGTAAATATACATATTTCACAATATTATCGGACAGTAAGCTCGTTGCATTTTCCGAATGCGATATTGAAAGTTCTTTATTTTCCCGCTTGTTGTAATTAGGATCACATATTACGGTCATATGCTGTCCACCACACTTTTCAGGTTTAACGTTGTTTGATTTACAAAATCTCCATCGATGGTTTGGTTTCAGGCATCGAAAACCCACGTTATATTTACGAAGTCTGTCTTTTTTCTCACTTAATGTCACTGGCGAGTTACAGCGTGAAGTAAGATGTTCCTTTAATGAAAAAATAGACATGCATCATTAGCTCCGGTCAAAAGTCCTGCGGCGGTACACAATTTTATGCATTTATTGTTACTTTTCTTGTAATAATTCCAATTTCGATTTACAATTTTTTCATTACGTTGGCTATGTGTCACTTTCACGTCATCAAGTTCCTGAGCCAACTCGACCGACTCAAGATCGGTCTTTACAAAATTTGTTAACTTGTCTAGTAATTTAACACCATCTTCTTCGTTAAGGCAGCCCGTTACATTTTCGTTCTCTGTTTTTAACAACTTGTTGAATTCCACTCTCATACTGTAGGGAATAATTTTCATAAGAACGGTTTTGACCATTAGGCAGTATTGATTTCCAGAAACACCCATTGATATTAATGATCTCGTTATTGATAACGCAAGGTTATACAAATCTCTTAAACCGGACACATCATTTGTATTATTCACTTGACGTAATTTTAATAACTGTTGAATATGGCGATCGATAATACGTTCCGCGTTACCGTATTCATTTTTCAATAAATTTACTGCGTCACTGTAGCATGTCTGTGTAATTGTAAGACCACTAATTGTAGCTGCTGCTTTTACTACAAGTACAGATTACAAATATTGAGACTTTGAGCAATCATCTATATCGGTATTTTCGTGAACTGCGATACTAAATTACTCCCAAAATGGTGGCCAATTTTTTAGCATATCATTACAGTTTTCAAATTCCTTTATAATGGCAATGATGTGTTTTGTTCACCTTGTATACTACGACTACTGTCTGCAATACTCAAATTCTGATATTCTTTGTTTCTTTCTTTATGCTTCGGTGTTGTCTTGAGTTTTAATTCAAGCTTTACAATCATAGATCTAGCGTTATCTTCATATTCTAGAATCTTATTACACTCTTTTTCGAGTTTTTCTGTTTGCATATAATTTAAAGGTTCTCTCGATATTTTACTGTGTTCTTCGTTTAGCGATTTCACACGAGACAGTTCTACTTCTATGTTTTCAACTAATGCTTCGTTCTCCAGCAATGTTTGGGCGTTATTAATTTATTTTGTTAGCTGCGTTCTCATAGATATTTTCAACACGTTACTGACATCAATTTCACTTGCGGTAGTCATTTTTTCTTCGAATTTGTTTACACTTTACTACGGACGATGCCACGTCTTTTTTTTGCGACAAATAATTATGACGCAACGCCAGCTGGAAGATAAATAACCATCAAGGCTCTACACATATAATTCCCTATATGTCCGCGCGTGGAGTGGTGTCAACGTGCGACCGCTATGTGTGACGTTGCGTGCCAAGCAGCTCTAGTGGAGATGGGGTGGGTCTAAGAATAAAAATAAAATAGTAATAATGGCCTAGTGGCCGACGACCAATCTCAAATAATTCCGGAGGGGCGCCACTGACCAAAGCACCCTGGCCAGAAGGTTCCAGGTGGTACGGAGGCACACACGCAGACACAACCTTTACCTAAAAGTAGCACGCTTGCGGGCCAAAAAGAAGGAAAAAAAAACACCAAGCAATAATCAAAAATGCTTTTTTTTTTCTCAACCAATCATTAACTAAGATAATTATTTACTTACAAGGTTTATTATGCCATTCGAGATCTCGTAAGGTTTACAGTGGAAGCTACAAAATTTAGATGTCCACTAATCTTGTACTTAAAAGAAAAAAATAATTTAAGTGATTCCAATAAGTCTCAACAAAAATGTTCTAATATTACTTCAATCTTAAAGTAAATTACTGCTAGATAACAAGCCAAAAAAGGACAAACTAAGTAATTTACCTGTCCTGAAGGGAATTTAATTTATCAGATCAAACATATTGGCTGAAGGCATGACTCTAATTATAACTCACTAAATTTGAAAAATTGTACAAATTTACAAGCCACTATTGCTGCATCAAGTATTACATTAGTTCTTAAGGGACGCACATAAATTAAAATGGTAAGGCAAACCTGTGATTGCTGATTTCCTTCGGCTGATGTTATAAAAAAATATTGGTTTAGACCGGAAGTAGTTAATCGATTTGATCCAATTTATTACGGTAGTACAGCTTTACAATTCCTACTGGTGTAGATTCGGGGTTCGACACGGACCAAACTGCTACACAGCAACACCAAAATGTGTCGAACACCAGTTAGTTGCAGACACACACTTAATCCCAATCAAATGGAAGAATAAATGATTCCAAATGGTGCATGCTACAACAAAGGCTGACTAGATGTTAAAAGAAAAATTCTCACCTTCACTTTTGGAAGTCAATTATGCTTGGAACAAAACCATTAGATCTTCCTCTAAGGCATATGTTTATGATGCCATAGATCACAAATTCCGTACTGCCATATGCAACTAAATATTCATATATACCTGCATACCATATAACAGTGTTAAGATTACACCAATTTACCAGTGACCAATTTCCATACAAACTACCATCATTCGGGACACCTATGTGTCTCAGTGAACCTAATTCAACATTCGCTATGTTGAAACGGCTTGATGATCTTCTATGACAACAGTATGAAGGCTTCTACGGGTATTACAGACGACTAAAATTCCAGGTCCATCTCAACTTTACATAATTCCATTAAAAAAAAAGGTCTGTAGAATAGACTAGGAATGCAACACACCAATAAAATCAATGACCAGCTCGACAACGACTTTCCAAATTCATAGAACTTTTCCAACAAGGTTACCATTAAAATTTACCAAATAATATGTACAACTTTTCTATACAGCTGTACACTAGCATCGACAAAACCTTTCTAATAGAATCTTCTCAAATATCTTCTCAAATAAGCAATTACCCATACAATATTTCTGTGCTTGAGGAGCTGCTAATTAAATTTTCGTACATACAATTTCTCAGAACAAGCTGTTCTCTGGCCGAAAGTTCGTTCATTTCTCCACGCACTTATTCTGATTTTTTTCTACTATCAAATAATAATTAAAAAAAAAGGAAACCTCTTCTTTCTCCCAATTTTTATAGTGATTCGATTCCTCAGAGACGGCCCATTAATAGATAATTTGCATAGCAACAGGTAGAATTTCGCTCAAGTTTTATTTCACAAATAAATTGTCGATGAAAAATAAAATTCGCCATGGGCGCGCCGATTAAGAGGCTGCATTTACCGACGTGAATCACACGCTCTTTTAATTGCAAAATAAGACCTGTAGACAGGGTACGCCATTGTTCATCAGAGGCAGATAGCTGAAATCAAGCCACAAATTTTTAGAGAAGGGCTGAATCGGCGTAGGTAGAAAACCCACTATACCCACTAGGAGTGTTTAAGGTTGCATATATGTGAGTTCTACGGAACACATCTGCTCAGAATTAATAGGTTTAAACCAGAAGTTCGAATTTGTGACGGTGTTTGAAAATAAACCGTTACAACGATAGTTAAACACGTTACCGAGAATTTTCCGAGACTTTTATACACGCTCGCGACGATCACTACTGTTTTTCGATCTAGCAAATGTCCCTCGTTTTTCTCTTTCGTTAGCAAGGATTACTGTTTTTTTTTTCGATAGCACAGTTCACTCCTTTTTCGTTAGCGAGGACACTCCCGGGTCTTTTCGGCACCATAAAATGTGGAATATTTTTCGTTAAAGGAAACGATATACGTTACTAAAGTAATATAATGAAAATTAACGCATGTTCACTACATTAAACGTAATAACAAATAAAAGGAATATTCTCAAAGTCGTTTAAAATACGGTAGTAACTAGACTCTGTCTTTACAAGCTTCTTCTACCGCTTCATAACCCATTACCATTCATGGCTTGGCAGGAACTACAGCTGGTACCCACTTCGGGTACGGTCGACTCTTGCTTGACACGTTCAAGGGCTGGATACGACACCGGTTTTCTATGATAGTCTGGTAAATATTTCACACTGTAATACCTATTATTATTTCGTTGTTTGTATCTCGCAAGGTCCCTACCAGTTGCTGTCCACTTTTGTTGGTTAATCCCTTTACCTTTTTGTGAATACTAAATGAATTATATTTCTTTCATAGCTGCTCTATTTCCCAAAATTTTTCGGAATTCCATTCCTCCTTTGCATTTCTGCATTTTCGGCCAATGTTCTTGTTAAGTTATAACATAAACGAATACTATTTTATATAAAAGTTAGTAACAAAATGACATAAAAGAAAATTATGTGGTTGCTCGGGGCAGAACATGAGGTCTAATGCAATTGTGAAAATGATGTGGGTTCATGCCTTATAATTTGGGTGGTGCCAGACATACAAATAAAGATCGAAATTTGGTTAACTTCATTTATCAATAAATAATGATTTTATGTAATCCCAAATGATTGTAAGTTATTGTGATAGATGGAAGTAGTTGTAAATATTTTTTTAAGTTAAATATAACTTACAGATGAACAATGTACTTAAATATGGTGTCTTCTGTGGTGCTCCTTGGATCAACTGGATATGAGAGGGCTTGAGGCTATTCAGGGCTAGCGAAACCTCTGGATATATGTTGGGACCATTCAGGGCTGTCTCAGCCATTGGAATGACTTCCGCAGGTGCTCTGCATCGCATGGCGTCGAATGGGACTACCGTAATGATGTTGAACGAGGCCCTCAAAACGCTGGAGCTGATATGGCTTCCACAACGGTGTTGAATGGAGCTCCAATTATGATGATACTGAACGGGGCTCTTTTTTTTTTTTGTTCCCTCAGGGCTCGTCCGCGGCCTTGCCGCCCCGATAGCACCGCAACCCTTGGCTGATTGTGCATACCCCTAGTCTTACTCCACCCATTCCAAAATCACTGTGCCTTGAACTAGTCTGCACAGCGATTGGTAGGGTGAAGTTTTATATTGCTCTGTCTCCGGTCTAGAGTGACCGTAGATCAGTTGTCTTTTCCGGTCCAGAGCTATACACTCGCACAAGATGTGCTGGGCTGATTCCTCCCCCTCGCCGCAGAGTCTGCATGCGAGGTCCCCTTCGAACCGCCCCATTTTATGTAGGTGTTTCTTGACGGCCATGTGTCCCGTCAAGAGACCTGTTGTGTTTCTGAGCTGTCCTCTGCTAAGGTTTAGCAGCTCCACAGCTCTCTTTGAACTGGGTCCGTCAATTATTGACTTCCCATGTCTGAGCCCTGGACAGTCCGCCCAGTACACCTTGTGTTGGTTTCTGACCCAGGACTTAATGGCTCACCTGGCAGTGCTCTTTGACACGCCCAGAGCCGGTTCTGGTCCCATAAATGGTTCTGCTGACCCCCTCTTTGCGAGACTGTCAGCTTCTTCATTGCCTTTGACCCCCGAGTGACCCGGCACCCAGATGAGGGTCACCTCATTCTGCCCAGCCAGGTCGCTCGTCTCGTCTCGGCACTCACTCACCAGCCAGGAATTTACCCGTGGGCTACTTAGTGCCTTAAGGGCTGCCTGGCTGTCTGTGGCTATGAGGATCCGCTTGTTGGTGTAGCCCCTCCTCTTGTTCTCCCGCACACAGTGCAGGATGGCGTACATCTCGGCCTGAAACACCGTTGCATGGGCTCCGAGGGAAATACTGTGGCTTACCCTCGGTCCTTCCGAGTAAACACCTGCCCCCGTCCCACGCTCCCCGCCAGATCCGTCCGTGAACCAGACGAGCGCGTCCCGTGGTATGCCCGGTGTCTCCTCCCGCCATGCCCCGCGATCAGGGATTTCCACTGTGAAGTTGTTTTCCCTGCACATTCGCGGGCTCGCGAAGTCTGACCTCATTTCAAGCATGGGTTCCTTCACGATCTCCTGAATTTTGCAGTGGCCCCTGAAGCCTGGGTTGATCTTCAGTCTACCATTGCAGGCTAGTCTGTATAGTCCTAGCCTGGCCTCTCCCATAATAACGAAGTGTAGGGGGGGTAGATCCAGCAACACCTCCATGGCGGCTGTTGGGGTTGAAGACATGGCCCCTGTGATGCCTAGGCAAGCCATCCTTTGGATCTTGCCTAGTTTTTGTTTGGCACTGGATTGTGTCACCTTAGGCCACCAGACCAGTGCCGCATATGTTAACGATGGTCTGACCACCCTTGTGTACAGCCAGTGGGCCATACTAGGTCTTAGTCCCCACGTTTTTCCATATAGCCGCCTAGTGACGGCTAAGGTCATGACTGCCTTACGCAGTATTTTTCCAATGTGACCATTCCAGGTTAGCTTAGAGTCCAATACGACCCCAAGATATTTTACCTCCCTGGCCATTGGAACGCTCCTACCGTATAGAGTGAGAGTTCTGTGGCTTTCACACTTCCTCCTCCTCGTAAACGGCACGACGGTTGCTTTCTCGGGGCTCACCCCGAGCCCTTGATCAACCGTCCACCCTTCCACCACTTTCAGTGCAGTCTGCATACGCTCCCACACTGCCTGTGTGACCTTTCCTCGGACTATGATGACAATGTCGTCCGCATAGCCCTGTACCTCATACCCCCCTCCCGAGAGCCTCCCCAGCAGGCCGTCCACGACTAGACACCAGAGCAAGGGAGACAGAACGCTCCCCTGCGGACACCCCGCCGCGACCCCCGCCAGCAGAGTCCCTCCCGCGAGTGTGGTGAACACCGCCCTGTCCCTGAGCATGGAACCGATCCACCTGCAGCAGGTCTCCTCTATTCCACGCTCCCGGGCAGCTGCCAGAACCGATCCGAACGAGGTGTTGCTAAAGGCCCCCTCTATGTCTAGGAAGGCCCCCAGCGCCACCTCCTTGTTCTCCAGCGTATTCTCCAGTTTCAGCACCAGTTGGTGCAGTGCTGTTTCTGTTGAGAATCCTGCTCTGTATGCATATTGTCCGCAGTGTAGAGGATATGCTTCCAGTACACCGCCCCTAATGTGCCGGTCGAGCAGTTTTTCCACTGTTTTCAGCAAGAAGGACATGAGACTTATTGGCCTCAGGGACTTTGCCTGGTCTGTTGGACGCCCAGGTTTAGGAATAAATACAACCCTGGCCAGTCTCCATGCCCTCGGAATGTACCCCAGAGCCAGGCTGGCCCTCATAATGAGGGTAAGCACCGGCGCCAGTATATCTATCCCCTGTTGGAGCATGATGGGCATTATTCCATCAAATCCCGGCGATTTGTATGGCTTAAAGCTGTTAATGGCCCATCTGATTTTGCTCCAGGTAACCACCTCTTTAGCGACTGTCCAGTCTACTCTAGATGCCCGCCTATAAGGCGCCTCTATTTCTGAGTGTTCCCAGTCCGGAGGTGATTGGTTTATTATGTTACAGCCGGGGAAGTGCGTCTGGAGTAAAATTTCCATAGTTTCCTCCCCCGAGCTTGTAAAGCCTCCCGTGGGTGTTCTAAGGGAGCCTATGTTAGTCTGAGGGCCCTTAGACAGGATCTTGTGTAGTCGAGCACTCTCGGACGTGTTTTCCACTTCTTCGCAGTGCCTCCTCCACGACTCCTTCTTGGCGTCCCTCAGTCTTTTGTTATAGGTCGATAGGGCCTGTCTATATTCATCCCATGCTCCCGACCTTTTGGCCGCGTTAAACAGCTTACGAACCTGCGTCCTCCTTTGCCTGAGGTCCTCGTTCCACCATGGGACGTTCCTGGTGGACACCCTCATTTTCAGGGGGCAGTTGGCGTTATAGGCCGAGGTAATTGCGTCTCGCAATTGGACTGCTGCAATCTCGAGGTCTATTGAATCCCTTATGGCCCTCTCAACCCCCCGCAGTTCCACAGCTAGGTCTGCCCTGTAGGCTTCCCAGTCCGCCTTGCGGGGGTCCCGGTACCATACCGTTTCTCTTTCGACTTTGGTGATTTCAAACCGGATGTATCTGTGGTCTGAGCTACTCACTTCCCCAGACACAGCCCAGCTTTTAACAAAGTCACCCAGAAACTGGGTGGAAACTGTTAGGTCTAAAACTTCCTCACGCCGTGTTGTGACGAATGTCGGTTTATTACCTCTATTCAATATGTCTAAATTAAATTTCATAAAGAATTGTAAAAGTGCCTCACCCCTAGAGTTTGTGTCCGAGCTACCCCACAACTCATGGTGCGCATTCGCATCCATGCCGATGATGGTCTGCCATCCACCTGCTCTGCTACCCACCATCAGCTGCTCCAATTCGTTGGGTGGAGGAGGGTCCGTGCTGTCCCCTGGCAGATAGGCTGACGCGACAGTAATGTCCCTCAGCCCATCCGCTCCTCCACATCGGATTTTGATCGTTGCCAGGTCCCTGGAACAGAAATTCATTAGAGGGAGAAACTCTATCCCTTCCCTGACAAAAATGCAGGCCCTCGGATTCTCGCTGGACCTGCTGTAGATGAGCTTTCCATTAGCTCCGCCGAGTCCCTTGATCTCTCCTTTGTAGGAGTACGGTTCCTGGATGAGGGCCACATCCGTGTTCCTCAGAGCCATTAGTAGTCCGGCCGTGGCTGCCCTACTGTGTTGGAGGTTGACCTGAAGGAACCTAAGTCCCATTAACCCTTAATTGCTTCCCCAGTGGGCGGAAGCTAACCCTTCCCATGCCCCAGAATGCCTTGAAGGAGGTTCCTTCAAGGGCTCTGTAAGATGTCGGGTCGATCGAGAAGGCGAGCGTCTGTCCTTTCTCCTCTGCCTTCCTGCTTAGAACCGACCAGTGTTGCGTCCCCAGTTCAGGGTTCTGGATCTTAAGTCTGCTGATCACCGTCTCCTGCGGGACGGTGTCAGGGATCCGTACGAGGACCTTGCGTCTCTTTGGGAGTTCCTTGGGCTCGACGGCTGTCAAGTCCGCCCCCTCCCAAATCTGACCGAGGCCCCCGATCGTTTTCCGCAGCCAGTCCCGCGACTGCGGGCCGGCACAGGTTATCCAGAGGATGCCCCCCGTCAGGCGCGTCCGGTGGAACTGAGGCGGGCTCTCCCCTTCCTGAAGAGAGTCCACTGCAGCTACCACCGCAGCCTGGATCAGGTCCGCCTTCCCCTGGTCTAGCGTGACCTCAGGATGGCGTCTGTCAATCACCGCCATCCCGAGGCCCTCCGCAGCCTCCCTGTAAGAGCCAGTCTGCGCCGGTGTTCCGGCCTTAGTTCCTTTGGGAGGTCTGTCTGTAGTAGGCGTGCTAGAGCCAGAGCGCGGCGTCTTCCGACTCGCACTCTCCTCTTGCGCCTTTACAGGCACCCTGGCCCTTTTGGAACGTCTGTCTGTAGTGGGCGTGCTAGAGTTCGAGCGCGTCCTCTTCTGACCCGCACTCCCCTCTTGCGCCTTTACAGGTTTCTCGACCGTCCAGGTCCCGTCCGCCATTTTTTGCGCCCTCCGGAGCTTCTTTCTTTGCGCCCCGGAAAGACGCTTGGACTGCCGGGGCAGTCCCTCTACTCTAACAGTAGAGTCCTCACTGGTGGAGGGGCCCCCGGAGTCCGCGGAGCTCGCCGCCCTCCGGTGGGACCCAGCCTCCAGCTTGGGTGTCGGGGACAGGTCTCTGGCCGAAGCTACCCCCTGATCTCCGTATCTACGCCGGTCGTGGGACCTCCAGAGTCCGCTGCCGCACCCTGGCTCGTCTCCGTTTCCGGGATAGACTCAAGGCTCAAGTCTGTAGCCGGAGCCACTCCTCGAGCCTCATTGGTTTTGGTTTTATATGTATTTATAATCTTCATGTTGTTCCCACGAGAATGGGGGAAATACTGTCCACACCATCAGAACCCCCTGTGTGGTGCAAGGCGGGTTACTCTGGAGGGTTGCCTGGTACTCCAGAGGTTCCGTTCACGACACCATCGCCCTGGTGCCATCCATCCATAGGCACGGGTCACGTGACACCGTAGATTGGGGGAGTTTAGTTCGACCTCCTTGTCTAGATCCGTCATGTTTAGTTATTAGCAGGGTCACCTCGTGCAGGATGCGGATTTTTACCGCGCATGACGGTCTTGGGGAAAGCTTCATCGGGAGTTTATGTTGTTATTTCCACTTCCTCAGCTTGCCCCCTGGAGTCCTTTGGCCCGCGACTCCTTAACCCCGAACGGGGCTCTAGAAAATCGTGACGTTAAACGCATCTCCAATTATGGTGATGTTGGATGGGGCCCTTCAAACGATGGTGTTGAATGGGGCTCCAAACAATGGTGTTAAATGGGGCTCCAAACGGTGGTGTTAATGAGGCTCCAGCTAGTTGTTCTTAAAATTTTTACCATTGTTAAAAGTTTTGTTGAAAAGAGATCGAGCGAAACGCTGCAGGCTCTTATAAAGCATTCTCTTATCTCACAAACGAAAATGAACCACCAACTGTCGCTATTTAGTCGATCTGGTTATTCGCGAATAATACCAGAGAATATGTGTATTTCTATGGGCATGAATTTAAGGCGTTATATCATAATGTATATTGAGTAAGAAAGCAGTAAACTTAATTGACTAAAATAATAAATTCCATTGACTAACAAAATAATGAGATCGTGTACCAATGAACGCTCTAATGGAAATATATAAGTTGCAGAGCGTTTAATACGTTACAAAGTTATTTGTGCGTTTTTGCTTTTTCTTTTCTCTTCCATGAGGTTCAGTATTTCTGTGGTCATCCATTCTTCCTTGTTTCGTTTCGCTTAAACCCAATTTTAGTATCTTTTATGTGTATGATTGTCTTTTATCCACTTCCAAGTTGTTTCTACTTATACTGGCTGGGGTATATTCAATTCCTTGAACTGTTTTTCAATTTTAGAACCTATACGTATTCGTATAAGGATCCTTTAGCCTTTCGATATCAATGCGCCTGGTCTGTTTCTCCTTCTTAACGAATTTACACCATTTCATTTTGAACTACATTACAAGTGGATTGTGATCGCTGTTGATATCCGCTCTTGGATCTGTTTTTACCGATGTTATGTACTTTTTGAGCTCGAGATTCGCTATGATAAAATAAATTTGGTTGCGTACTATGTTATGCTTTTTATCTGCCGGTGTATCATTTCCTCGGGTGGAGTTTATATAATGTATTGGCGGCCAGTAACTTATTTTCGGTGAAAAATTGCATTAACCTGTCGCGCATAGTATTACCCAAGACCATACCTGCCCACGTAATTTCCGTCTTCGCCATGACGTACGTTAGCGTAAAAAACTAACTTCGGCATACATTTTATATTATGGTTCACTGATTTCAAGAGACCTGCTGTGATCAATTCTTTCTTTTTAGTTTCTTTTATATTCCGTTTTATAGTGTAAGGAGCTGACTGTACTATATTGTTTATATCGTCAATGATGTAGTTGATTACTTTTTTTGCAAGGTTTACTACAGCAATTTTTTGACTAATTTATAGTTTATTCGTTTAAGATCCCTTTTTGTTGTTGTTATATCCTGTTTTTTTTTAGTTGCTTCTAAATACAGAATTTCTATTGTCTTAAAATAATCTGTTACGTCATTCTCGATAATAGCAGGCTTGCAGCATATGATACTTTCCTTGGTTTTCATGAAAGCTAATCAATCATGTCCCCGCATTTCCGATTGGTATCCTGGTAGCTTTCTTTATAAGTCAAGTGTACTCTTGTTCACATCATACATTGAAGTAGTCGACACTTTCCACATTTCTTTTTAATATATCGATGCTGATGTCGTCTTCCACAAAATTGTATTTAGCATTTGAGTTGCTTTGTAAGTAATGGTATAATTTCTTACTAAACTGATGTATGTTTGCCGAAGGCAATCTATGTGAAGTTATTAGTATTGGCCAATCTGCTAACTTAGGTATAGCTGTTTTTAGTACTTTGATATTATTTATGTTTTGTATGTTTGTTTTATGTTTATATGTTTGTTTAACATATTCTAGTACCCTTCTTGTATCCTTTTGAAACTTCCGTACTATGTAGGTACGGTTTTGTACTTTGGTGTAGCTGCAGCACATTTACTGTTCACGTGATGGTCCCCACAATAACTACACAAGCGTTTTCTATTGCACTCTTTTGATTTATGTCCATGGTCATAGCAGTTATAGCATTATTTTATATACAAGTACTCTTTCACTCTACATATTTCACAGCCGACGTTTACCTTGGTGTTTTAAGGGAATTGGATCGAAAGCGTTAGGTGTTACCTGGATAGGTTTACTAACCGTCAAAAAGCCAAACACCAAATATTTTCCAACATAAAGCGTCACTTTTGAAAACAGCCAGCTTTAAAAAAAAAGAATGTTAGAATTTTCCAATTAAGACGACCTTCGACATAGATGTAGCTATCGCTTCTGGTTATGCCGCTATTAATTATGTATTTTTATTGAGTAAGTGTAGCCAAGATTAGCACCCAATCGCTACTTGTTAGATTTTATATCTAATTATTTTTTGAATAATTTTACTCTTCTAAAACACCTGTATGTAAGTATGTAAGTATGTGCTAAAGTCAGATAATGCAACACATTTGAAGAGAAGTTCACACCAGGCGCAGTAATATTAGCCTGAAAGCCCTAAATGTGAATTCTGGTTCAACTTGAAAGTTCGGTATTACATGCAGATATAAAATACATTTTCCTTGCACGTTCATACTAGAGAAAGCATTTATAAGCGCACAATTCAGGAGAATCGAACTTTAAGAACATTAGAGTACAAACGGTTAGAGAAATCCAGCTCTTCGAAAACCACTTTATTGCAGCCAAAACTTCTCATGTCACTATCTAGTGACAACATTTCAAGTTAAAGTGCATCTTGGTACTTTGCAGTCAGCGTCTTTTTCGCTTTACACGGTTCTAATCTTAATGTCAAACGAATTCAGACTTGAGTTTCAAAACGTCTTCTTGTTTGTCACTGTGCATTAATCCACTTTAGTTTCAAATTGGAAGTGGCATTGAAGTCAGACAAAATTTAAATGTCACTATAAAACGAGATGCTTCTAATTTCAAGAAAAAAATGGTTATAAAACTTAGCTGCTACAAAATGTTTACAAATTTCTCTTTCTTTTAGGAAGCGCTTCAAATAAATGTTAAAAGTTGCCATAACTGCCGAGAATTAATATTAACTAGATTTATGTACGAGATTTTGTTAGCAAACTTTCATCGAAAAAAATTGCTTATCACGAGATCTGGAGTTTTCTTCAAATGGGCGCATAAAATTTGCATCAACTGGGACACATAATTTTTTTTAAATATTCGACAGGAATAATTTGTGCTTGTTTAAAAATCTGTTCCATTTTGTTAATTAAAAATTTGGTTCAACCCAAATAAAAAAGTGCGGGATGCAGAAAGTGTGTTATGGTAGCGAATTTTCATTAAATGCTTCAAATTTGAATAACTCAATTTTCTATAAACCTAGAAAGTTGAATTTTGGTATGTAGTAAGGTCTATACTATTCTTGGTTGAACAGTGTAGACTCTACCAAAAAATGTCTGACAGTCTGGTTTACATGACAGTGAACACATATTGGTGGCGGATCATGTTTTAGAAGGTGCCTATGAGAAGGTTCCGTGTGACCTAATCTCAGACGTAGAATAAGGACTTGGCTTCTTCGGTCGTTCGGTATTGTTAGCCAAGGTTTAACTGATGATTCAACTGATCTCAATTTTAATATTGAGTTTAGGCACTGGGTTTGCCACGCACTGTATCTTTAATTAAGTATTTCACGTCATCTTTTAAGAATTGACTCACTTTAGTAGCATCCTTCACACTGATCGCTTGGCGGGCTTCGTTATCAGCTTTTTCATTCCCATGAATTCAGATATGTGACGGGATCCAGAGAAAAGTTGCCTCTTTACCTACAGCCTGTGACTTGTGCAATTCTTCCTTGATTTTCATTGCGATGCTATTTTTTAAATACATTCTTTCGATAGTTGGCAAAAAACTTAGAGAGTCAGTTAATATTACATACTTTTTGGAGTCAACTGATCATCACCACTGCAGGGTACAGTGCATAACAATAAGTGGATAACGGTCACTATTACATGTATATTCTTGAACATTCCATGAGAGCACAATGTATAAATTTGTGACGCACATTGTCAAATTAAGAGGTGTGACTTCTCCTGTGTTTATGTTAAATTTGTTCCACTGCAGTCATTAAAAATACATAATAAGTACACGTGGAGAAACGTAAATCACCACATCTTTTTAAGACCTAACGATCGTCTCGCTAACAACGTTAGCTTTACCAGAGGATAAAATATTCTAAACTAATTTTTGCTAAAAATTGTATTTATATTGATTCTTAGGTAAAGAACGAAGCCGAAAGAGCGATTTTAAGTCGCAGGCGCGAACTTTTTTTGTGTTTTGTATCTTCATAGACCGGACGAAATAAATAAAATCTCCCTTGTAGTTTCGTTTTTCCACCTAAGAGTCAATATAAATACAGGTTGTAGCAAAAATTAGTTTAGAATATTTCATCCTCTGATGAAGCTAACGTCTTTAAAAAGGTGTATTGTAGTAACTTGGATTTCTCCAAGTGTATTTATCAGTGCTCATCACGGGTTCCGATCTTCACTTAGTACAAAGACATAAATTATTAAGGTCTGCTGCTTCTTCTATAAGTTTTCCCCGTTGATCTCAATATAAAGAGCCCCATATATAATTGTATGCGTTCATGTCCCCAAGGGTTTTCTTGGTTGTGGTACCTGACTTGATAGTTATAGGAACTCATTTGTGTCAACTTTTTTCCCGGAGGTAAATAGAGATTACATATATTTATTGAACTGCTTCCCATTATTGTTACAGCGATAGCCTCAAGATTGATTTGTAAGTGAATACGTACGTTTTGTCGACTAGAATTGACGCATCTCCGCTGGCTATATTTTGTTGATTTTGCCTCAGCTTGTTATAAGCATGGTAATGTTTCAAGACTTTGTCAGTGTCATTTTTAAAGTTTGTTTCTGGTAAACAGAGCATATCACGCTTTTGTTATAAAATTATAGTTAGTAATACCGAGAAGTTCTTAAATCCAGTTATGTTCTACTGAAAAAAAATTATGAAAATTCATAATCAAGTTGAAGATTAATTTGCAATTTAATAATTTTTTAAAGAATAATCGCTTTCAGTATCTAATGTTAAATCGCATAAAGTTTGTATCTGAAGCTGGTTTACCAGGGTTTTCCTTAGCTTTGTACTTCTGACTTTTAACGATCGGTCTTTAATGTGTGGGTATATCTTTGTCAACATGTAGATTAATGCCGTATACTCTATAATATAGTTTTGAATGATGCTAACTGGATCTGGTGAACATTTAGTATTTTCAAAAAGATCCAGCAGGGGTCATAGTTCAAGATAACAGTTTAGCCGTTTTGTCTTACAAAAGTTTCTGAACTGATTCGACTGGAATCCTTGCCTGTTTTCTTTGTTTTCTGGGGATTGGGCTCTGTAGCCACAAGCTTATATAAAAATATTTTTTTCGCTTGATGTTGGTAGAGTCAATGTTTATTTTTGACTTGTTTGGGGTCGTTTAATTTCCATTTGCTCTTTATTTCCTTCCTTTGTTTGTGACTGATGTGATTCGCTATTTGGTATAGGTAACTGTTTAGGTGATGGTTGAATTGCGGTGACTGTAATCTGAAACAAAGGTGTGGTACTTGCTGTAGGTGTTGTAATATTTACATTTGACGTTGACGTGGTAGAGATATTTGTCATATGTGTATATTTGCTTTTCGAAAAATTAGTTAGAAGCTTGTTAAAGAGAGCGGACGATAATTTGAGGAATAAACTCGTCGAACTAAGCGTATTTGAACATCGGTAACCGTTTAATTATAAATTTAATAACTCACAACAAAACTCAACAATAACATTATTAACAACAACTAAATGAACTTAACGTAGACGCTTTACATCGTGAATAGTAATTAAACTGTGTTATTATGCTTACATATTTAAATCACAAGTGTCGCGTCTTTACATCTTAAGCAATCTAAATTAACTGTCTACATCGTAAGAACTTATTTATCTAATCTCATTTTTACTATCTCGTCATGTTTACCAACAATACTACTTATATTTTCTTGATTAGGTTGCGACCTTCCAATTTGTCGACTTCAGCATTCCTTCGTACCTTGCGAATTTACCGAATTTACTTTGTTTACTGTTTACATAATAAATGTGATATTTTCAATGCCAATCGATACAATTCTGACCTCTAATTAATTGCAATATTTACATTCCTTGCTGTAAAGAATTAAACTAAACTACTTTTACTTATTATTTTAGTGTTTTTAACAATTATGTTTCTACGTCTATTACGGCCCTTCTGCCAACCTTTCCTGTTCTCTGAACAAAGCTCTTATTTTCCATAACGTACAATGTTACAAAGAGACAAACTAACAGGTAATGCAATACAACATTGCTCCTTATGGAAAGACACGCGTTACTTATTGTTTTAAACGGAACGCGCCGTGTATTTTTACTTCTTTTGATATTCATTTTCTTGGACTGTCCTAAATTAGTTAATTTTGATAACAAAGCAACAATTTGCATAAGGATATTTCTATAATAGTATGCTTTGGTGCACCATTGAAACAAGAAAAAAAGTTGTTAGAACTTGTCAAAACCTCGATAAAGGAATTCCGATTGTTCTTACGCACTTCGTTTTTGTTTGTAATAGGTAGCCGCAAATAAAATATTTGAAAATGTTGTTATGCTTGTATGTTTTATAGAGTGTCACGAATATACCATTGAAGTATCACAACTTTATTTTAACATGTATTAAGTATTTTTAATTTCATTTGCATTCTCTCTATTGAGTAAATTCTTTGTTGTGGCAGGTATTCTGAGAGGACACAGCCAAGCAAAGTAATATTCCAAAGGTATAAATCAAATTTAACAAACTTCGGCTCTTTTGAGAAACCTAGGCCGAAAGTATATAATAAAGAGGATCGCGAAGCTAAATTAATTAACATGTTGAGTAGTGTAACTGTTGCACCTGAAACGTCTTGCAGAAGAATTGAGTCCCAAGCTGGTGTCAGCAGATCACGCGTTTCTTGTATTTTAAAACGTCACAAATCTCAAACATATAACTTTAGAGTAGTGCACAATTTACATCTTGGAGATGCTGAACGACGTGTTAATTTCTATCAGTGGTATCTCCAAAAACTTAATCAGGACGCAAATTTTGATGATGATGATTTCAGATGAAACATATATAAGTTGCGCTGGATTATTTAACCGTAATAATACAAGACATTGGGCAAGTGAAAACCAACATGTCACTGTTTCCCGTGAGCAACAAGGGAGATTTGGTTTTAGTTTAGCCTGCTTCATAAGGGGAACTAAAATTAAATATCACGTTAATCAGGATAATCTTAGCTCAGATCGGTATCTTAACATACTCCAAAATATATTATATAAGATGTCCCTTCAGCCCAGTGGAACCAGATCTTCTTTCAACAGGATGGTGCTCCGGCACATAATTCCCGAATAGTAAGAGGCGTTACTTAGATGACCACTTTCCCGAATGCTGCATTATGACGCACGGGCATACACGTTGGACTGCTAGGTCGCCCCTATTTGACTTTTTTTTTTGTAGGGACAATTCAAAAATTGATTTTATCGAACTCGGCATAATACAGTTGCAGATCTGCTTGATACTCCACACCAACCATATGCACAATTACAAAAACGCCAAATAGTAATTGTAAGTCCATCACACAGAATTAGGAAAGTATGTCATAAATGTATGGCAGAAAATGGCAATCAGTTTGAACATCTTCTTTAGTATTTGTATGTGTTCATCGTTGCCTGCACTTCAACAATACAGGTAGTATTTTTTGAAATGGGATATTCGTATTTTTCGTTTTTAAATTAGGCATTTCTTGGGTTTCATAATATTACATGAAAACAACATTTTTTTAAAAGCCCAATAAAATTAAATTTAAAATACATATAAAACTACCATGTTTGATTTATATTCATAATTATAAAAACCTGTTTCTTTCCATAAGTAACAATATTTTATTGCATTATATGTTAGTTTGTCTCTTTGTACGTTATGGAAAATAACAGTTTTTAAATAATTTTTCGGAAAGTAGTAATGATAAATATGTCAACCCTCATATCGTTGAAATCGCCTTAATTGGAGATATTAAAATAGCTAACAATATATAGGGTGTCCCACTAAAAAACATAGCTTTGACACTTTTATTGAAAATTTTTTTTTTTTGAAAATATCTGAATATACCTATTAATTCTACGGCAAAAGATCCACCAGAATCCGGTCTTAAATTTCTATATCGTGTCAAATAAAGAAAATCCAAATAGCAAACTTTTCAAAAGCGCCCTGTATCTACGAAACTAAGAAGGAGGCCATTTTTTTGTTTCATAAAAATCGGGCATAGTATTGCGAAAACTGTTTGTCTCTATGGTCAATAATAACTGAACTACTCCACATTTACAACGAAAATAAGACGCCCTGTGCACTTTTCAGATAAAAACCTGTTTGTTTGCACTTACAGTATGCTAAATTATCTCTGGATAGGAAGATTATGTAAGAATTTACCAGAAATTATTCTGGAATGGCTTCGTTTTGAAATTGTAAACAATAGCACCGGTTTAGAATGTCAAAACGAGAATTATCCGCGAAGCAATCGAGATTGAAAAACGTCCCGATTGTTTAAATAAGAGAGATGATGGTCTTCGCCTTCCGACTACTTGAAAACCTATTATATCTTCTTTACAAACACACAAAAAGGAAACAAATCCCACAGATAATTTTATTGCATCATTATCTGCCTCAACAAATGCCGGTGACCCTCTTAATCCTCCTCTAAATACCGTGACCAAAGCCCCCCACTTAATTGACGGTGACCCCACTACTTTCACTGATGACGAAACAGGTAGGCGGAACGACATATATAAGACAAGACATGCAACGAACTGCCAGATCTCTCTGAGGCCTAGGGTTGAACACACTGAGACCTCACAGACGATCTCCGGCGAAATTTGGGGAGTAGGCAAATTGAGTCCCCGTAATCGAGCTACAACAACCCAACCTACCTTTATCCACCGCTCTGAGGAGTAGGCAGATTAAGGCCTTAGAGTGTTCTTACATAATTCCTTTACCTACCTTTGTCCACCACTCTAAGGAGTAGGCAGATTGAGGCCTTAGAGTGTCCTTACATATTTCCTTTACCCACCTTTGTCCACCACTCTTAAGGAGTAGGCAGATTGAGGCCTTAGAGTGTCCTTACATATTTCCTTTACCCACCTTTGTCCACCACTCTAAGGAGTAGGCAGATTGAGGCCTTAGAGTGTCCTTACATATTTCATTTACCCACCTTTGTCCATCACTCTAAGGAGTAGGCAGATTGAGGCCTTAGAGTGTCCTTACATTTTTCCTTTACCTATTGAAAATGGCTCCAAAACAGGAGCCGAAACGTCGAGTTTCCATAAATTCTGGACGCGGTTTAACCCGAGAACCAAGCATGTCTCATATATATATATATATATATATATATATATATATATATATATATATATATATATATATATATATATATATATATATATATATATATATATATACTTATTGTGTATTACATATTGTATAATTTAATTGAATAAACAATAATAATAATTATATATATATATATATATATATATATATATATATATATATATATATATATATATATATATATATATATTATTTCTTACTTGCAGTAAGATCCTATTTGCTTTGCTTCGCCGGCTTTATTTTTGTAGCTTGTATATTTCTGTCCCTTAACTATAGAGTTTCTGACAACAATACGCTGATATTCGTTCAAATTTATCATTCCTTTGCGTCTCTTAGCAGCAGGTTCTCCAACATTATTGTTTTCAGCACTGGCCGTTGGTTGGTTATTGTTCATAATAGTTACAACATTAAGGACGTATTTTCTATAATAAAACAACATTTTATAAGCAGCAATAAAAAAACACTCTGATTGTTATAGGTTATGTTAAAAGCTATTGAAAAATGACAACTGGCAGCTTAATGCAGAAACAACCTTGCTCCGTGACTAAGGTTGTTTCAGAAATAAACGAATATTTTAAATCGTTATAAAAGCAAGGATGCTTACTGCATTTAGGTTCTTTTTAAATTAAATTTTGTGTTACCCAGAAAAATAAATGTTGATGTAATAAACCCAAAATGTCAAAAATTTGACTTGGGTTGTTTCTGAAATACGGGTGTCAAATATATTATTGCAATGAAATTTTTTGCAAGCCGCCATATCGAAATAACTTTTGCACAGAAAGTAATTTTAAAATTTTTATTTGTTCAAGTTGTTAGCCCTTTAGCTCTATATTATTTTTAGCAGCTCTGTCATCCTTATGTTCAGTAATTTTAGTTTTATCTGATTTTTTTACAAACAATTATAGTTTCATTTATCTCCTGTGTTACCGAAGAACGAGACAGAGAGAGAGAGAGAGAGAGAGAGAGAGAGAGAGAGAGAGAGAGGAGAAGGGTAAGCAAAAAGGAACAATTTAAACTGAAACACTTCCTAATAAGCAATTTGTTGATGTCAGAACTGCAGACAACAAGGGAATAGAAATTGTACTTATGATACCTTGCAATCCGCAGTTTGCGTATACACTAGCTATAGGCATGAGCCAGAAGCATTATCGAGAAACCGCGATAGTTATAATAGTAAATTAGCTCTCTATTTGCCAATGATTTTAATCTATACTCCTGACGTACTGAATTGTGATGAAGTCGCTACCGAATAGCGATTCCATTATTGTTAGAGGTTCAAGAGAGAGAGAGAGAGAGAGAGAGAGAGGGAGAGAGAAAGAGAAATGGCGCTAATGGCTGATCGCGTAGAAGCACACGTTAATACTGAAATTGCGATAGTTTGTGAAGTATCATTAATACTTGGAACAATTGCATCAGCTCGGTCAAGTTTATAACAGAAAGTGGTGCAGCGTCCCTTGTGATTTGGTTGCAATATCACCAACTTCAGTTAAGAACTGGAAGCTGGAAGCGCCTCTAATGCTGTTGACCAAAGTTCCTACTACTCCCATTAACTACTGATATCACCAAGTTTGCACTCTCTGATTACCTTCCAGTGCTAGTTATAAGTATCATCAACAAGAACGTGGAGGTAAATAACTCATAATAGACATGCTAAATTCGAGTCAAGTTGGGTTATTACTTGTGATCTAGTGCGGATTTACATACATAGATTTCATTACCTAAAATATTACCTTAGAGTTAAGATGTTCTTAGCAGAGTGGTGCTGATTATGGCCTTATCTAAATTACATGGCAAAATATATTCTTTCTTACATAACATTATAATTGAAGACAGTTCTAATAAGAATGCAAATATAACTGGGACTAGCTTTTAAAGTGATACGTCCTAAAACAATAAAACATTTATATAAATTATGTGATGGATTACTGTATAGGGCTTTTTTTCAAACAACTTTGCAGTGTGGAGCAGCCGAATGGAATAAATTCAGGATCTCAGTTACTGTGCATAATTATAAAAAATACCGAAACACGTCAATTTTATATTAAATAGTGTTGCAAATTGAATCCTAACTTCTACATAGCTCTGAGAATTTATTCTCTGCTGAAAGACATTATCATGGAATTAATTTAGAGCCCATGACTTGACCAAAAATAAAATATTTGTATCCCTGTCCCCATGAACTTTTGAAACGTTATATTACTCGAGTTCTATTAAAAAATCTCAATCTCCACCAAATCACCCCTTATTTATCCCCTCACCGCTGAAGCGATCTTACCCAAAAACAATTAGAAGCGTTCATTTGTCGGGTGCTAACTGGATACCAAATTTGAAGATGATATCTCAATGTGTTCGAAAGTTATTCCGACTATTAACAGACAGACCTACACGCCGACACACCGACAGGCCGACCGACCGAGAGACGAAAAAATTTGCGTTTCAGAATCAAGTTTTCTATATGTTTTGAGACTTTTTACGCCATTTTAGCAAAAAAATATTTCATCCCACACACATTCAACCCATAATATAATTTCAGCACATAATACCATATGCTTCTAATAAATAAAGCGTAAAACGTTTCATTACTCGAGTTTTAACGAAAAAAATTCAATTTTCGCCAAATCAGTCCCTCAACCCCCTTAAGCGATTTTACCCAAGAACAATCGGAACCGTTAGTTTGTCGGGTGCTAACTCTATACAAAATTTGAAGACGATATTAAAATTCGTTCTAAATTTATCATGGCTAGACACAGGCATACAGACCGACAGAGAAAAACAAATTCGTACCAATCATGTTTTATATAAGTTTTGATACCGTTTACTAATTTTAAACAAAAAAGAAAAAAAAATACATTTTTTTGCCGATGCGATACTTCCACGTTGTGATTAAAAAGGACACTCTGCAACGTAAAAACTTCACCTCTACATTTTAACCTTCTTTGAGTGACAATTGGAACCCCCAAATTTTTAAATAGTAGGTAGCGACTTGTGATGCCGCATTCGAAAGGTCTCCTAATTCTTTATTAAATAAGATACGGTGTTAAAATTTATTGTATTCACATAATTTATTGGTGTTCACAACTGTATTGTCCAAAACTCTTACTTTTGTTGAATTGTTTGCACTACACTATTTTTTCTTCTCTCGCCTATTACCGACATAACTGCAAATTTCTGTCGGATATTCATAATTTTAACTTATTTTACACATTTTTTAAAATCGGCTCATTACACTGAGTAAAATGACACCTCACACATGGGGTCTAAACCAAAAACTAAAAAAGTTTGGTTTGAGCATGTGCATATGCTATATTTGAATTCTACTCATCGATCCGAGTAAAATGACACCAAACATCATACCTCTAAACCAAAAACTAAAGAGGTTGAGCTTGCGCCTGCGCTAACCGCCAAATTTACATAAATCATTAAAAAATGAAATGGCGAGCTTTTTTATTTTGACAGGCGGCGCCAACTACCATTAAAATTTTAAATCTTTTGAATATTCGCGCCAACAGCCGCCAAAAAAGGCCGTCATCTTGGATTACGTCATCTCCGTTTAGAGCTAACATCACACTCTATACAGCCGCCATATTTGTTACGTCACACGCATGCTTAGTAGCAGGAGGCGGGTGGCGGTCTCTGCCTACTTTACGATTTGCCGCCTCTATTTCAAGGAACAGTTAGTAAAATGGTACAGCGATTTCGAGAGCTTGGACATGTGAGACATAAAAAGACTTCTTATGTACTGAGTAATGATACCCAATTTAAAAAAAAATTGGATCTAATGCTTGAGTTTGAGCGAAACCCACATACTTCAAGCCGACAAGCACAACGTTGGATGTTAACCATTCATCGATTATACGAATATTAAAAGAAAATAGAATGCAGTCCTATAAATTGGTGGCAACTCCAGGAGCTGGTGGACAAGGTTTTGATAGGAGAACGTCCTTGTGCGAACAGATGATGGAAATGTTAGATAACAATGTGATCCAACAAGAACATCTTTTGTTGACCATGCTAATCGTCAAAATTGTCGCTAGCGCTCTAAAGAAAAACCACACTGGATAAGAGAAGAACATACGCAATACCCTGAAAAGTTTATGTTTGGGCACGAATAGTTGGAAACCATGTCATTGGCCCCTTTTCCGTTATTGGGAATTTGAATGGAGATAATTATTCAGCACTATCCTAAAATAATGTCGTGCCAACTTCAGCCTGATCGATCAAACCCACAAGTTCTAGCGAATGTGATATCGTTTCAGTGGAATGGAGCACAAGCATATTACTAAATAAATGTCCCGCAGTACATCGACTTAATATTTTGAAATCACTGCATACGAAGGCGCTAGAACAGCTAACAAGATCATTACCCGATCTTACGCTATTATACTTCTTCTTATGAGGATATGTGACAAGTATGGTATACAACACTAAACCACGCGATTTCACTGACTTTAGAAGAATAACGATTGCTATTAGGTCGGATGAGATGATTTTTTTTTACTCTTAATTTTCGCAATAAATTTGAAAACCATAGCATTTTTGTACAGATAATGAAGATATCTTTCATATGTATCACAAGGGCCTCCTTTATATTTAAAAATTTTGGGGTCGCAACAGTCACCAGAAGAGGGTTGAATGTAGGTGTAAAGTTTTCACGTTCCACGATGTCATTTTTAGTTAATTTTCTTAGAAAAAATACAACAGCGGAGAGAACGCGACTTTTAAATCTTGAAAAAATACCTTCAAATGACCGGGAACTCTAGACCTCTAGAACCGATATCTGGCGTCAGTTTAAACACACACACACAAATATATATATATATATATATATATATATATATATATATATATATATATATATATATATATATATATATATATATATATATATATATATTATAAATAGTATTCTTTTACAAACTTTTACACTTCATTTTACCTCCGTGGGGGTTGAATTACGAAAGCTGAAATAGGTATTCCATTTTCTAGTGAAAAATCATTAATGCTGTGTCTCAAGTAAATCCGACTAACGATATATTTTAGACAGAAATATTTACACCCTCAGTGGTTAAATTTCGATATCAATATATATATATATATATATATATATATATATATATATATATATATATATATATATATATATATATATATATATATATATATATATATATATATATATGCCCTTCGAAGGGGAAGTGAAGCCGTGGCTCCCATGCTCAATCGATGTTGGGCACATTAAATATTTCCACTATCCTTACAGAAAGGCAGGGGTTCCGTGAAACGTACAGAATAGTGAGGTGAAAGGGCTCCCTGGCATCAGTGATTGGCGATAGCCGCGAAAATAGGCCGACGTTAAAGTTCAAAAAAGTCTGGACGCAGCAAGTGCGTTATGGTAGTGAATTTTCATAAAAATGTTTTTAATAACTACATATTATCTCTCTTTTTAATGAAAGACAGGCATAAATTTGGTTACCAATATAACCCATAAAGTAGAAGCAAACTTGATTGTTTTGGTAAGTACATAAATTAACAAATAATATAAACGAAAGCATTTCTGAAGGCGTCATTTTCATGGGACTGTTATCTATTAGTAAAAACGTTGTATCACAATTTTTTATATGCGCCAAAAATGTGAAAATTCGTAAAACAATTGAAATTACTTTAAAAAGATGAACACCATATTTTTTCCTCACAAACATACATTATAATTCGATGTAAAACACAAAAATGCAATAAAATAGAACATTTGTATCACCAGCAGTGCAGTCAAAAATGCGAGAACAATTAACCACATTAGGTACACTGACGACACCGTCTTAATTGAAAGCGGATTATAAGATCTACTGAGACCTAGGCTGTCACAACAGAGAGCGAACAGTGTAGATGCGGTATTAACCCTAAACCGGAAAGGTGGGACTTTTGGTACACTACCGGAAAGGTGGCATCTGAGAGACTACTATTGTTGGGTGCGAGTAAAATGACTACATTCTTGAAAAAATATGTAATTCTTAACAGAATCTGTAATTTTGCTCTTATTACAAGACATTTATATCAAAAAATTGCAAAAAACTAGTATAAATAACATAACATAAGAATTTTAATTGAATTTAACGCAAATTTAACATACGTTTTCTAAATCGCCCCCAAATATACTTAGATGACCTTGTAGTACAAATAAATTTTGTAGACCACTTCAATACAACATAAAAAACATTAAAAAAGACATTGGTTTTGTTAAAGAAAAAACTGTCTTTCCAGCAACCGCTAATCTTCACTTTTTGAAATGCATGAATCATACAGCGGCTTTGAACATTGTCAACAAATTGGGTGCCTGCATTTTACACAAACGTATCTGGTCATTCGATGGACAGCTCTTGGGCATATGGAACACGGTTTGCGTTTTTTCAGAGTAATTTGTTCCACAGCATAAGGATTTACTTGTGGTACACGCAGTATTATTCTTATAGTATTTCGCACGTCGTGCGGTATGCGAAGATTATCCAAACGTTTCCTCATATGTTCCTCCACTAATTGATTTGCTAGTTTTTTCGCAAATGAAGATTTATATTTTACAGTATTGTTTTTTCCAAAACACTGGCGCAAAATATATGAATTTACGATGGAAACGTCAAGGAGAAGAAAGAAAACTGTTGGTGGTCACCGGCGAGTGTGACTACTTGTTGAACTTTTTGTACATTTTTCGTCCATTGTATCAACTCCACCTTTATTAGTGTTGTAGTAAGCAATAATTTCAGGCTTCTGCGTTTCTGGATCTGTATAAATGCTATCGTGCGTTGAAGAAAGAAGAAGTGTGGCCTTTCCACGTTTGTCCACATAAGAAATCATAGTGACCTCTTCCCGAAATCCGTATTCTGTTGACCCCACATTTCTTTTTCGATTTGGTAAAAATGACAGAGGAATATCCGACTTATCTTTTTTAGTGTGCTTACATATTTTAGGCCATTTTTTTTCGTAAAATATTTATTACTTCCATTGAAGTAAACCAATTATCAGCGGTTATATTTCTGTTAGAGCCAAAAAGCGGATTTGCAAGATGAATCACTGCCTGAGCCGGTTTCAAAAATGTTTGCTCTTTTTGAGTTAGCCCAAATCTGTCTGAACCTTTTCCGAAATATATGTAGGCATTGTAGAGATACATCGTTCTAGCATCTGTTAGGCACATTATCTTGATGCCATATTTACATGACTTTTGGAGCATGTACATTTTAAATCGACAACGACCTCTAAAACTAACTAACATTTCATCAATTGTAGCCGACTGTCCCAGTCTATAAACATTTTGACAATTCTCTATAAATTTATTAAAAACTGATGAAATTGCAGCTACAGGATCTTCTTGCTTGCGAGTACCTCTAGTATCGGGATAGTCAAATCGCAAAGCTGATAAAAGAATGGAGACCGGTTTTGGCTCATGACTGCTCGAAATATATCGCGCCCGGAGCCATCTGTCGCGAAAACAGATTCTATATTTTCGTGATTTGACTTGAAAATAAGCGTAAAAATCAATAGGCCTACGAAAGCTTTCATTTCTACCATATCACATTCTCTTAGATTACTCATATCTGTTTCATACCGGAGACGCATTTGAGTGAGCTAATGGTTTGTCCAATATAATATTTCAAGCAAAATCTCCTCAGAAAACAACAAATTCCAAACTGAATGTGGTGTGACTTTTTGCCAAGATCACGTGCTCTACCTTTGAGAACAGGAAATTTCATTATGATATTATCTTTTCTAGTGCGCGATGAAGGACGAACCTCTGTCTTGCACCATCTAAGCCTGTTTTTGCCGTATACGTATTTAGCAGGTGTCTTCATAACTTTACTAACATTGTTCTCTTCGTGGCTTTCCGCATTTTCCGAGGCACTGTTTCCACTAATAGCATCCTCTTCCTCGCTTTCTGAAGCTTCAGAGTCACTGTTATGTTTGGATTGCAAATATTCATCCTCTAGAACTTCGTCTATATCACTTGCGTCACTAAGACCTTCATCAAACCACTGCATCACAGTCTCTTCAAAGTTTTAATCACAAAAACACACCCTTTTTGACGGTCCAGCCATTTTTATAATGTAAAACAAACTTACACTAACCGACACGTGGCGTCTGACAGATCCCGACACACTAATTATAATTTTAATTTTCGGTCTAAATTCCGTTATCAACTTGACAGTGGGAGATAATGGAGCTGTCCAATCACTTAAGGAATACATGGCATGACCGAGTTGTAGGCGTGTCCGTTTAAAAATAATTTACAAACTTTGGCGGGCAGTAGCCTGTCAGACGCCACCTTTCCGGTTAAGGGTTAATATTAAATAAAAATTTGCTACCGTAACGCACTTGCAGGGTCAAGACTTGCGGCGTCATTTATTCATTTTCTTACAATATAAGGTAGTTGTTTTTATCAATAAATATACGAGGCTACCAGCAGTATACAGGCACAGTATAGTTAAAACAAATTACAGTATAAATTATGTGTTGTGAAGTTAAGATCTCCAAAAGTAAATGTTTTGGTCTGTTAACTTGATTTGTTGAAAGACAATGAGCAAAGGTCAGCAATTCTGTGTCAACAATAACAGTATCTAACAATAACACAACCGTATTATTCCAGCCTACTTTGATAATATTATTCCACTTTCTACCAGCAACAACAACCACTACTACGACTGTTAATTCAATATGCAGAATGAGTTTTGGCTCCCGAAACTCAAGTCTCCTGCGTTTCGACCCCGCAAGTTCGCACCAGACTCTCTATAAATGTTGATGTTATTATTATAGTAGCTCTTCCTTACGACATGCTCCTAAGCTGACGCATTTCTCCTCTTACATTAGCTATTTAGCTTAACATAACCTAATTCCCTTAGATGGAGCCCTGGGAAAATACAACTGTCTAGGTGCTACTTAGCAGGATTCTTTTTACACGTTGTCATGGGAAAACTGCATTGGCGCTGCTTAATTAGCATAATGTCTTTTAAAAAAATAAAGTTAACAATTTTGCTGATTATAGTTAGAGCTTCTTTACTTTTAAATGGATAACATTTATAAGCATTGGATAGCGTCATACATATATAAGCAGTATACACACACACACTATATATATATATATATATATATATATATATATATATATATATATATATATATATATATATATATATATATAAACACGCTTGCAATGTTTGACTCATATTATGTTATTAGTTGTTGACTGTATTTAATTCTAAAGTAAGTAAGATATTCGAGAATTACATTGATTCACTTTTTAGTCTTTAAATTGTCGCGCCGGCTATTTTATAACCAAAATGAGAGATCTAAAATATGAATTCATGTTTTCATGTTAAACCCATTTCTGGTGATTCACCAATAGAGTGGTAACGATGGTGAGACTTTCGGATTTTTTTTTCAAGTAAGCGCGAATTAGAGTCCAAAAACTGATATACAAGGTCCGCTTAAATTTATATATATATATATATATATATATATATATATATATATATATATATATATATATATATATATATATATATATATATATATATATATATATATATATATATATATATGTTTTTGTGCGTGTATGGATCCGACCGATAACTCAAAAAATACTCAACTGGTTTGAATGACGAGTTCGTAAATTAGCTATAGCAGAGATTTTTCACCTAAAAAAATTCAAACATATTTTGAAAGCATTAGAGCAACAGGAATGAGACTTTGCATGTAGCTAGAAATGTTGTAAATAAACCTCTTTTGTGAATTTTAAGTAATTTGATTCACAAAATCTGTAGTCTTTTTTCCAAATTAAAAATAAAATCTGAAAGACATGAATTGAAACGACTCAAGTGGTTAAAGTCCAATGCCTAACAAAGACAAAGTAGTTAGCTACGATGGGTAGATTGGTAGTACATATAGGGCGAAACATTACAAATAACACGGGTGAAACTTACTACCCAAACTAGTGATCGAGAAATCTCTGCCACTAAAATCCCGAAGACCTTTTTCAGCCATTATGCGAAAGTACATCCAGGCCATCTTGCACGCCGTCAGAATGACAGATGATAGATTTTTAAAATACACTATATTTTTAGCTTGTTGGGCGGCCCGAATTACAATCTTAGACTAAAAATGTAGCATATAGTGGAAGGGTTTAAGGAAGGCAATAAGGACATTTTTACGGAAGTATCGTTTTTATAGAGACGTTTTTGTCAAACCATTATTTGGCAATTTTCATGTTACGTATTAGAATATGAGAATATATGAAAGAAATAACTAAAATATTGTAAACAAAATAGGCTCACGTCTCTATAAAAATGAGTTTAAAACATGTTGTTAATTTTGTAATTCTGTTCTTAACGTTTACTCTTAGGATATAATGTGTGTCTGTGTGTGTGTGTGCGCGCGCGCGCGCGCGTGTTTATGTTATTATTATTATTATTATTATTATTATTATTATTATTATTACAATTAACGAGGGGGAAAAACCATATAACATAAAAGCCAAGGGCTATATATCAGGACAATACTAGAAAGTAAAAACTAGACATTTCCAGAATTCCGCAGAGCACCTCCCCAATACACCATTTATTTTCAAAAGAAACGACATCATTTCTGCTTGAATACCATGAATATTCTTTAATTAAGCGGCACTTTAGTGTATTTTAAGTTTTTATCCTTTAAAATAATATGAAACTATGTGGTGCTTTTTGCTGTTGCACAAAAAGTTAACAAGGGCTGCTTTCTCACTAGTAAGTGGTACAAATCCTGCATATATGTCGACCATACGAAGCGACTTTGCAATTAGTTTATAGACAAGAGAACCAACAAATCTCCACAGAGCACAAACCTCCGAACATTCTGCTATCATGTGCCAGGATGTCGGTAATACCACATCACGAACAAAGAGCGGACAAGATTATTCCTGCTCTGCTTAAGAAAACTGGATCTGCCAACCTTTTTTTTTTTTTTTTGGCAAATCTAAGGGCGACAGTCGCACCATGGCCCATAGTGAGTTTAGAGCATAGTGCTTGCCAGTTGACTGTATCATCAGTCCATGCTCCTTTCATTGGCGCGGCGACACAAAATGCCCTCAAGGCTAAATCGCGTAAAATAGCCCTTTTGCTGCGGAGACTACAATCTGTGAGCTTTTCTTCAGTGGTTTTGAATGCAGTTTAAAAGATCACGTTTGGTGGGCCAATTTTGGGCAAAAGAACTGCGCAGGTTTCCGTTATCAATGCCTTAAAAAGGTGAAAGTTAATTCTAAGGTTATTTTTGAGGAGACACTTATCCTCTTTTAGCTGAATATTTTCGAATGAGTTCCATTTTACCCCATCAAAAAAATCGCCAATAGTGTAAACGCCTCTAGAAAACCAGAGGTTAGAGAACATAAAACTGCCTAATGATAAGCGCGAAGTGTGTGTGGGTGTGTGCGTGTGCGTGCGTGCGTGTCTCTCTCTCTCTCTCTGTGTGTGTGTGTGTGTGTGTTGTCGTATTATACGGCTGCGGCCGTCAGACTAGTCGTATATTAGAATAGGATAGAATACCACGTAAACAAACACTTGTTAGCCACCTCCATTGGCCAAGTGGTACGGTGTTTGTGTGACGACTCCACTCAACCATTCCTTTTCTAAATATGAATTAAGTGTTCTTTTAGAAAGCTTTTGTAACTTTAATGAAATTTGTAATACAACAATATAGGCTGACTTTACCTAGATATACCAAATTTTAATTTTCTAGCTATATATAAAATGGAGTTGTGGGCATTTGTCTCAAAAGGGGCTAGAACACAAGATTAAAATATTTTTTCTGTCACTAGAGAGATATCGTTGGTAACACTTTGCAAAAAATTCTACAAAAAAGCGTGTATTAGGACTCCCGAAACCGATGTTTAAGGCCAGTTAAATTGAAAGTATTAATCTAAGTAATATGGCGTAGTAACTATACAAAAGTCTTATGGAAATTCATCACTATAACGCACTTCCTGCGTCCTCAAATTTAATTTTTATTTATTTGTTACCATATTTTTAGGGTGGTTGATATAATATGCTATGACTTTGACTTTTACAGCTTATAATATAATAGCGCAGTGTGAAATAGTTAGAAAAATTATTTCACAACGTTTGCTACACGACCATGAAAATAAAATCGTTCTACTTAAAACAAAAATGCCAATTTTTTTTGAACACCAATGATTCTAAAAATTTGCAACTCCGAAGAATTTGGTGCGTTCGAATTTTTGATATTTGACGTTTTCGTCTTCGCAATCCATTAAATCATCCTGAATAAGTACAAACTTCATAGTTGTTTTTCTCGAGTTTTTTGATGCTAACCTGCATTTATGTGTAGTAGCATATAATTTTTAGTGAATTTTTATTTAAAAAAATTCACTAATGGAGAGGTATCGATGATGAGACTTTGCAAAAATTTTTGCAAATGAGCGCGAGTTTGGGCCCCTAGAACCCATATCCGGGGTCAGTTTCGATTTTTATATGTTTTATATATATATATATATATATATATATATATATATATATATATATATATATATATATATATATATATATGTATCCGACAACTAACTCCAAAAATTATTAACCAATTTTGATAAAACTCGGCAAGTGCCTTTCTTTTATTAATAGATTGGGTGAGTTCGTTAGCCAGAAAAATCTGACGCGATTTTTCGGGAAAATGTTGAGTATTCTTTCAAAAAAAAATTTTTTCTCCGAAAATTACAAAGATATTTCGATAAAATTTAGTGTACATATTGCTTTGGGGAAGACCTAACTACGTGCAAAATGCAGCTTTCTAGGGTTACAGAAAATTGAGCTATTCAAATTTGAAACATTTATTTTTAAATCACCGGGTTTTATTGACAATGGCTTATATGAAATATAGTATGCTGTTGCCTTGGTAATATTATTGCGCAGGTCTGTTAGACGCTGTAACGTTTACCGTATGTTACGAGATTGCTTATATGTTTGTTTGTTTGAGTGTAGGAATTATTTGTGTTATTTGGGAAATTTTTATATACAAGTGCAAATTATTCCTTTATTAATGTTAGTGGGTGGATTAAACAGTGTTTGTTATGTTTTATCAAGACATATAAAGGCTCGAAGTTTTACAAAAGGGCTGATATTATACAGGCTGACGCGTTTCTACGGTAAAGCTGAATATAATTATTATTATACAAGAGACGAGAAAAAATGGTATAAGTTAATTATAGGGTGTCTTGAGCTGCATCTTATAAAATTATTTTGACACTCACCGGCTGGCCCACAAGTCGATCGTTGGTGATCCCTACGATTTTTTTCGAACAGTCTTATTTTATTGCATTTTTTATCGAAATATGTTTGTAGGAAAAAAAAATCAAGACGCAGTAAGTGCGTTTTGGTAGCAAATTTTAATTAAATGCTTCAAATTTCAATAACTCAATTTGCTATTAACCTAAGATTTGTTGGTTAGAAAACCAGCGTTTAAGGTATATTGTCGGAAAATTTGTGTACATTTTCAAACAATAAGTTATTTTGATAAAATATGGCACATTGTTTTTAATTTTTTGAATCTTACTGTCATTCGCGAACAAAGTGACTATAATTTTCTGTAGGACGCTTATTTTACGAGTAAGCAATGAATCAGGTAAGTGTTTTAGAACTCAGTTCATGATTTTTAACCAGTCGTTGTTTGGTAGAAAATCGCAATGATACACTTTTATGCCTCCATTGGCCTGAATACACGCACGACATATTTTTAATATGGAAAATTTAATATCTTGATAATTTTTTGTACGACGATTATCTTTTTAGTGAATTTTTATTTAAACAAATTCACTAATAGAGAGGTATCGATGGTGAGACTTTGTAAAAATTCTTTCAAATGAGTGCGAACTAGGACCCCTAGAACCCATATCCGGGGTCAGTTTCAATTTATATATATATATATATATATATATATATATATATATATATATATATATATATATATATATATATATATATATATATATATATATATATATATATATATATATATATATATATATATATATATATATATATATATATATATATATATATATATATATATATATATATATATATGTATCCGTCTGATAACTCAAAAAATAATTACTTGATTTCGATTAAACTTGGCAAGTGCCTTTCTTTTATTAATGGCTTGGATGAGTTTGCCAGAAAAATCGGACGGGGTTTTCCGGAAAAATGTTGAGTTTTCTTTCAAAAATTTTTTTTTTCTCCGAAAGTAACAAAGCTGATTTAATGAAATTTAGTACTTATATTTACTCAGGAGAGATGTTAATATGTGCCAAAACTCAACTTTCTAGGTTTCTAGAGAATTGAGTTATTCAAATTTTAAATTTTCTTTCGAAAAAAATTTTTTTCTCCTAAAATTACAAAGTTATTTTAATAAAAATTTGTGGATATCTTGCCGAAGGAAAGAGCTTACTACGTTTTAAAACTAAATTCTCTAAGTTTATAGAAAATTGAGTTATTTAAATTTGAAGCATTTAATAAAAATTCATTACCATAACGCACTTGCTGCGTCCCGAGATTTTTTAAGCGTGTGTTGTCGTGTTTTATGGCTGCGGTCGTTAGACCATTCGCACATTTTAATATAATTTTTGAAAACGACAAAATCTAACAATTCTGGACAGCTAATAATTTACAAACATTAATCAACGTGCGTAATGTTATTCACACAGCCGTAAATTTAAATCCCCAATCATCTATTTTCCACTGCTGCATTTCTACTGTGAATTATATCGTTAGAACAAAGAGCAATTTACATGGCTAACAAATATCAAAGCAAATATTCGTTGAAAAAGCAAACATGCCAGAACCATAGAGAAGCAATGACTGCCGGTAGACACAACTAAATGTTAGTTTTATTTACTTCGCTTTAGCAAATAAACATACCAACGGTAAAAGCACCCCTCTCAATTGAATTCAGATAGCAAGGAACTTAATTTTGCTTTTAAGGGGTATTAAAGCAGATATTGGATGGTCGTTACCCTGATATACCTGATAATGGTCGGACATTTGCCTTCCGAGTCGACAAATAAATAGGCTCGGGTCACAGCGAAATGCGAAAGTAACGCTTTTATCTCAGTTGCTGCACCCACATTTCTCAACATTTTTTTGTTATATACTCATTTTGAAAGAAAGCATATTAAGTACAAAATATAAAACAACACTCTTGTTCTTTGTTTCTTTAACGTCGGTCTATTTACGCGACTATGGCCAATCACCGACGCCAGGGAGCAGTTTCACCTCAATATCCTGGAAATTTTACCAAACCCTTCCACTCTGGAAGGAGTGGTCGATCTTTAACGTGCCCGACATCGCATGGACATGGGACCGACGGACTTACGCCTCCTCCGAAGGGCGAAACGTGCAGATATTTAACTTGCTCAAATACAATGCCACAACCTCGGGTGATGTTAATGTTACAGTTTGTATTGAAAAAGTGAAACGAGACAACTTGCTCAAATACAATGCCACAACCTCGGTTGGTGTTAATGTTACAGTGTGTACTGAAAAACTGAAAGGAGAACCCTGAGATCGAACCTGGTACCCTTTGGTTCAGAGGCACATATTCTTACCACTGAACCACCGAGGCTTTATAACAGTTCTCACAGTTATAATAAGAATATAAATATTATAAGATTAATATATAATCTCTAAGAGGGTGGAGGCCTTACATAGCTTTTGTTTTATGGGCAGTATACTTTAGAAATTCGCGATGGAGCAAGTGCGCTAAAGTAGGACATTTTATAAGTTTTCTTTCTCCAACGCAACAACTATTCTGGAAGGAGAAACTCTAATCACCAGAAGATGATTTAATAAAAAAATATGCTGTATTGTTATGTGCAAAATTCTTATTTAACAGAAGAATGTAGGCCAGGAATCAGTTTTTCAGTAAATTTGTATGGTGTGATCTTTCAGATAATTAGTAGGTCCGCATTTAATTCTGGAATGGTGAACTTCCCAATCTTATCTGCATTTTATTAAGATTGATTATAAAGGGATGCCCGACAGCCTTCATCTCTTTGTATTGGGTTATCTAAAATGATTCCAGCAAGATGGGTCACCTCCTCATAATGTCAGAACTGTCGTTAAATACTAAAGTTAATGATTCTCAGATAGGTCCAAAGGTCCCATACATTAAGCACAACGGTCTCTGCATTTAAAATATCCAGATTATTCCATCAGGGAATTGCAATAAACAAAGTGTTTTGTAGATCAAGTCAAAATATAGATCATTTACTAGAAAGAACCACAAAAGCGTTCTACGACATCAAATGTAGCCAACGGTATAAATCGTAGAATTTCACTTTATATTAGGCATAAGGCTGGGCACTTTAAATTACTTATGTAGTTTTAACGAATTTCAGATTAACAGGTACTGTTACAACTAACCCAGGTCAACAAAAAGACATTAGAAGTAAATTCACTATTATTTATGAATAGATTTTACAGGCTTAACAAAAGATAACACGCCATTTATAATACTATTAAAGCATACTACGTGGGAATTACCAATCTGCCTTTACAATGAGGAATTTGTATATTTTTTTATTCTCCTCTTATTCAATTCCTCACATTGTATAAAACCAATTGCGATATAAAATTTAAATTTTTATCTAATAGCTTTCCTGCAAAAAAAATAGAAAATGAAAATAATTGTCTCAGCGCCAAATCGCAGTCGTAAACAAAGACGGTCTCTGTGACGTCACAATCCGGTATCGGCCAAAACGAGTCTTTCTTACTCACACAGAGATCCTCATCTAACCACTAGTGTTTATGCGACTTACGTGTGCCGGATAGTTATTGTTATAAACTTATATTATTGTTAATATCTATATACTCGTATTAATTATTTTAAAAACTGTACAGTATTATAGTATGGCTACAGAAGTTGGACTTGTCCAAGGACAATCTGATACTTTACCAAAAATTGATGTACTATCAATGTTTGCGTTTTTAGGAAACAACCCGAATTTCATGAGTGCTGAGCTAAAAGGAGTGAAAGCTGGGCGCTATGTGTCTGATATGAACCTTATTTTAACCTGTAAATATCTTTGTTGGATTTTATGGAGTCATTTATTATAAAATATAATGTAAATAAAAGCATAACCTCAAAATGTGATTCTCAATCTGCTGAAGCCATCACGCAGTCACGCACTTACTACCTGTGAACCTATAAATATTATACACTAGAAACCAAAACTACTTAAAATCGTGATAAAACTGCTCAGAATGCCATGCAAACACAATCGAAAACAAGACAGAGTTAAATGGCGATGCCCGCGTATCATCGAGGTGTACCGGATCCTGACGTCACAAGCCTCTTCACCAATCAGATCGCGTTTTTGCCCACCTTGTCTTTTTGAATTATATTCAATATTTGAATAATTGATTACTAATTAGTGGTTCACTTTAAGAGGGGTTTACTTGTAGACATATATTTTTAGAGTATTTTGCTTTACTTTAAATACGTTTTTCATCAACAGTACATTCTATGCAACTTCCTCATTTCTTGTGTGTTGTACACATTACCAGCTTATCTCAGAAGATACCCTTTATCTGACTGTGTAACCATATGGTTACATTGACAGAAACCTACTTCTAGCTCCACTGCCTGTATCTCTTGCCCTACCGGGAACCGTGACCATATGGATACATCCTTTAAATTGTTGGTTACATACACCACAAATCCGCCATAGAGAAAAATTTCGTTTATTGTCAGTTTCTAACCACATGTGTGACGTCTCATGTCGCTGTGTGCTGCATCGTATATGAAATCTTGTAATTTTCGTAGGTTATCTTCTTTTAATTTTAAAAATTCACTAATAGAGAGATATCGATGGTGAGACTTTGCCAAATTTTTTTCAAATGAGCGCGAACTAGGGCCCATAGAACCCGATCGGACCAGTTGTTCTGAAAAAAAAATTCCGAAAAAAAATTTATCTCAAAAAATTACAATTTTTCGTATGGAATTTGGTAGATATGTTGCCCTAGGAAATGCCTTAAAACATACCAAAATTCAACTTTCTAAGTTTATATAAAATTGAGTTATTCAAATTTAATGAAAATTCGCTACCATAACGCACTTGCTGCGCCCCGAACCTCTTTTTCTTTTGTATTACTTGTATCAGCTTCTAGGGGCTATAAACTATATATTTGGGCAATAATAATTATCAGAGACGATTTTCTTATTGTAAAAAACTCGGGACGTAGCAAGTGCGTTATGGTAGTGAATTTTTATTAAATGCTTCAAATTTGAATAACTCAATTTTCTATAAACTTAGAGAGTTTAATTTTGGTGTAGTAAGGTCTTTCCTAAGGCAAGATATTCACCAAATTTCATTAAAATAACTTTGTAATTTTCGGAGAAAAAAAAATTTCGAAAGAAAATTTAAAATTTGAATAACTCAATTTTCTATAAACCTAGAAATTTTAATTTCAGTACGTAGTAGGATCTCTCCCAAGGCAACATATGTAGTAAATTTCATTAAAACAGCTTTGTTACTTTCGGAGAAAAAAAAATTTCAAAAGAAAACTCAAAATTTTCCCGGAAAACCCTCTTCGATTTTTCTGGCTAACGAACTCATCCAAGCCATTAATAAACGAAAGCCACTTGCCAAGTTTCATCGAAATCGGTTAATTATTTTTTGAGTTATCAGACGGATACATATATATATATATATATATATATATATATATATATATATATATATATATATATATATATATATATATATATATATATATATATATATATATATAAACATATAAAAATTCAAACTGACCCCGGATATGGATCTAGGGGTCCTAGTTCGCGCTCATTTGAAAAATTTTTTGCAAAATCTCACCATCGATACCTCTCTATTAGTGAATTTTTTTAAATAAAAATTCACTAAAAACATTGCGACTAGTCGTTTATAAGCGAAAAATAATTCTCTAAAAAAAAGGTTCTATACAGTTTTCTTCTAAAATTTCCCAATTCATTATTATTTGAAATACTTAGGTACTATTCTTCCATAAGCGTAATGTTAAATGTGGAGATAACTTGGCGGCCGAATCGCCCATGGCCACACTATCTCTATCAAGTCACTGTAGAAAAGACGAGTGAGGTTTGCAAATCAATCATAAAGACGGAAGAGAGGACAATAAATCTAAAGTGAAGGTACGGAACGCTTATGCGGTGGAACATGAGTGGGTTTTAGTTGGATAATAAGTATGTAAAATAGTATAACAGTAAGAATAAGCAAAGCGACATTATTAACAGTAAAGACTGAAAAAGCGGCAATTCACAAGTAGAAGCAATGGAAACCACGTGTGTTGAGTATGAACGAGTATTAGGAAGAAACTATTGACTATTAATAAACTAGTAGCAAAAAGGATAAGCACTAAACCATCACTAATGTTACATTTATTAAGGGGTGGCAGCGACATCTATGCGCAAATAGTTAAAACATGCAATCGTTGAAATTTATTCTTAGTCAATACTACAATTATTAAAATTAAGGGGTGGCGGCAACATATATGCGCAAATAGTTAAAACATGCAATCGTTGAAATTTATTCTTAGTCAGTACTACAAGTATTAAAATTTTCTATAAACTTAGAGAGTTTAATTTTAATACGTAGTAAGCTCTTTCCTAAGGCAAGATATTCACAAAATTTAATTAAAATAGCTTTGTAATTTTCGGAGAAAAAAATTTTTTTCGAACAAAATTTAAAATTTGAATAACTCAATTTTCTCTTAACTTAGAAAGTTGAATTTTGGTACGTAGTAAGATCTCTCCTGAGGAAACATATATAGTAAATTTCATTAAAACATCTTTGTTACTTTCGGAGAAAAATTTTCTTTTCGAAAGAAAACTCAAAATTTTCCCGGAAAACTTCGTCCGATTTTTCTGGCTAACAGACTAGTCCAAGCCATTAATAAAAGAAAGGCACTTGCCAAGTTTCATCGAAACCGGTTGATTATTTTTTGAGTTATCAGACGGATACATATATATATATATATATATATATATATATATATATATATATATATATATATATATATATATATATATATATATATATATATATATATATATATATATATATATATATATATATATATATATATATATATATATATATATATATATATATATATATATATATATATATATATATATATATATATATATATATATATATATACAATAAAATATAAATAAAAATTCACTAAAATAGGGTTTGATTTTCATAGTAGTCATATGGTTACGTTGCGATAAAAGTATCTGCACGTAGTTTTGTCATAATAGAAATATGGATGATTTATTGCAAGAAATAACTCGTGAGTTTTTATGGGAAGAAAAAATGTAAATTTCCTCCTAACCCTGACATATCCGATAGCTCTGATACATCGGATGAAGAAGAAAAATGTTCGCGACGCAGAAAGTGCATTATAGTAGTGAATTTTCATAATAATTGTATACTAATAAGGTATATTATTAAAACTAATTCCTTAAATTTAAGCGGACCTGAGATAACGGTTTTAGAGGTCACAGTTAGCGATTATTTGAAGAAGTTTCTATTTTCTATGGAGCTAGAAAATTATAATTTGGTAGAGATATATGTAAATACTGCAAGTCTCTTTAAAAAAATTGCGTTACAAATTTCATTAAAGTTTTATAGAAAAAAGTTTATCATCTATCTGCCAAATCATAAGTAAGACAGGTATTTTCCTTTTAATTGCTTGGATAGTTTTGTTTTAGTCAACTCAATCGAACTAGTTTTTACAAACAAAACAACAAAAAACTTTTGTAAAACAAATTTGGAGTTATCCGTGAAGCTCATTATGTTATTTTTCTTTAATTTAGTACCCACGCTGCGCTTATATAACTGTGGTTTAAGATTTGAGATTCTGGCTTAATAGGAAATTGAGTTATCGGATTTCAAATATTTTTACAAACATTCTTTACCATAATGTATTTGCTGCACCCAGATGGTTTTCAACACTTATTTACTGTTGCTGTGTCCACACTTTTTAAAAATGATGAAATATTGTAGCTCTCTATATAAGCCTGTCAAACAAGGCAACCTAAATTTCATTTTTGGAAAAATATTTTAAACAAATGGAATGTGGTAACAATTTAAATATAAATTGAAAATCTTGGTTCGCTGCTTCGTCGCACGGGTTCCCCTTCCCCTTTTGCATGCCCACAACTACCCTCAATGCCTAAACGAGAACAATATAAACAAGGAAATGTTTCTTGGGAACAACCCCCAAGAAAGTTACAGGAGCTGCGGTGATTATAGGGGTTCTAGGCGAGATAAACAGAATTTTGAGAAGGTATAGCTGCAACATGGGATAAAGGCGGCTTACGGAGGTCCAACTAAGCTAGTTTTTTCTCACTTTCCGCTCAGTTTTCCTTTTTATCTTCTTCCCCGCCCAACACCACTGTTTCCAAAAAATATGTTTTGTGGTTTATGCGTCCAGAAGGATATCTAAGCATGTTAAAAAAAATTTTTTCTAAAAAGTCCCCGTGTGCTAATCTGCAAATTTACCGAAAATTTCATTTTTATTTACAAGCGAATGTACCTGCCAAATTATAAACGTGGCAGGTATTTTTCATTGTTAGTCGCTTGGATGATCCATTTTAGCCAACTCAATCGAACCAGTTTCTGCAAACAAAAAGACAAAAATGGTTTTCGAAAACAACTTTGTCGTTGCCTGTGAAGCTCATCGTGTAACTTTTTAAATTTAGTACCCACTCTGCTTTTATATAGGTTTTAGTATGTATCAAAACTGAGGATTCTAGTTTAGTAGGAAATTGAATTATCAACATTTATAATGTTTTTACGAAAATTCGCTACCAAAGCACACTTGCTACATCTAAACTCTTTTCAACACTTATTTACTATACTTTTTAAAAATGAAATAAATAAATATGAACAATACGAAATTTTAAAATTAAAATTTTAACAATTTACGCTGAACATCTGTTTATAGGTATACTTTAAACAACTGCATATTATGTAGTTTTATTTACCTCAAATTTTCCATATACGAGATGGAGAGTAAATAAAAACTAAAAGTAAACAATAAGTACCTTATTCTAAGGTATCAGCGGCAGCTGAGTCTATTTCGAGGTTATATTCTGATTCTTCTTTGTTAATAACGTGTCTAAATAAAGAAGAAAAAGAAAGTAACCTCGAATTCGACTCCCACCTGCTGTCAGTTGGCAAAATAATAAATGGCAAATAGGTAATTGGTGTTGTCAGATTTAACTAGGAGAGCGAGATGGCTTTTAAATACCCTGAAGAATGGGAAGCGTAATATTTATACATAATAAAACTCAGTTTTAGATTGCCTTTAAGCAAATTGAATCACTTTCGTAATTTTTGTTATTTATCACTATATATTTGTCTCATATCTTGAGTTGTTATCTTGAGAGTTTTGGCAAATGGCAACCCAACTGATTGCTTATTATGACATATTTTTGTAGCCTGTTCGTTTTAAGTTTAATTTGGAGCATTTGTTTGCAATAGCAGCGTAACCCTGATATATCTGTCTGACCTTGTCTAACATTATAGGCACCCATTCAGAGGTAATTTCAGGTTATATCATAAATTATTTATTAGTGAATTTTCGTAGAAAAAAATCACTAATGGGGCCATCCCGACTTTTGAATTTAAAAAAAATATGCAAATGAGCGCGAATTAGGACCCCTAGAACCCATATACGGAGTTTCAATTTTTATATGCTTATATATATATATATATATATATATATATATATATATATATATATATATATATATATATATATATATATATAGTATTAAATTTTTGTGACGGTAATAGTGTTATTTATCAAAAAATTGTGGCAACGCCGTCAGTTGTAGAATAAAACTCTTTATTATAGGCCGAGCTTTCGGAAAAATTTATTCCTTTATCAAGGCTACAACATGGAAAGAAAAAAGTTTACAATTTACTTGGAAAAATATAAAAGTTTAAAATACTTACATATAACATGAGTTCTACTAAACTAATTATCTAATAACAAACATGAAAAAAAAACCTTTTGATGAATTTGAGTGAAGTCTAATAAATGCCACTTTGGCATTTATTAGACTTCACTCAAATTCATCAAAAGGTTTTCTGTGTGTGTGTGTGTGTGTGTGTGTGTGTGTGTGTGTGTGTGTGTGTGTGTGTGTGTGTGTGTGTGTGTGTGTGTGTGTGTGTGTGTGTGTGTGTGTGTGTGTGTGTGTGTGTGTGTGTGTGTGTGTGTGTGTGTGTGTGTGTGTGTGTGTGTGTGTGTGTGTGTGTGTGTGTGTGTGTGTGTGTGTGTGTGTGTGTGTGTGTGTGTGTGTGTGTGTGTGTGTGTGTGTGTGTGTGTGTGTGTGTGTGTGTGTGTGTGTGTGTGTGTGTGTGTGTGTGTGTGTGTGTGTGTGTGTGTGTGTGTGTGTGTGTGTGTGTGTGTGTGTGTGTGTGTGTGTGTGTGTGTGTGTGTGTGTGTGTGTGTGTGTGTGTGTGTGTGTGTGTGTGTGTGTGTGTGTGTGTGTGTGTGTGTGTGTGTGTGTGTGTGTGTGTGTGTGTGTGTGTGTGTGTGTGTGTGTGTGTGTGTGTGTGTGTGTGTGTGTGTGTGTGTGTGTGTGTGTGTGTGTGTGTGTGTGTGTGTGTGTGTGTGTGTGTGTGTGTGTGTGTGTGTGTGTGTGTGTGTGTGTGTGTGTGTGTGTGTGTGTGTGTGTGTGTGTGTGTGTGTGTGTGTGTGTGTGTGTGTGTGTGTGTGTGTGTGTGTGTGTGTGTGTGTGTGTGTGTGTGTGTGTGTGTGTGTGTGTGTGTGTGTGTGTGTGTGTGTGTGTGTGTGTGTGTGTGTGTGTGTGTGTGTGTGTGTGTGTGTGTGTGTGTGTGTGTGTGTGTGTGTGTGTGTGTGTGTGTGTGTGTGTGTGTGTGTGTGTGTGTGTGTGTGTGTGTGTGTGTGTGTGTGTGTGTGTGTGTGTGTGTGTGTGTGTGTGTGTGTGTGTGTGTGTGTGTGTGTGTGTGTGTGTGTGTGTGTGTGTGTGTGTGTGTGTGTGTGTGTGTGTGTGTGTGTGTGTGTGTGTGTGTGTGTGTGTGTGTGTGTGTGTGTGTGTGTGTGTGTGTGTGTGTGTGTGTGTGTGTGTGTGTGTGTGTGTGTGTGTGTGTGTGTGTGTGTGTGTGTGTGTGTGTGTGTGTGTGTGTGTGTGTGTGTGTGTGTGTGTGTGTGTGTGTGTGTGTGTGTGTGTGTGTGTGTGTGTGTGTGTGTGTGTGTGTGTGTGTGTGTGTGTGTGTGTGTGTGTGTGTGTGTGTGTGTGTGTGTGTGTGTGTGTGTGTGTGTGTGTGTGTGTGTGTGTGTGTGTGTGTGTGTGTGTGTGTGTGTGTGTGTGTGTGTGTGTGTGTGTGTGTGTGTGTGTGTGTGTGTGTGTGTGTGTGTGTGTGTGTGTGTGTGTGTGTGTGTGTGTGTGTGTGTGTGTGTGTGTGTGTGTGTGTGTGTGTGTGTGTGTGTGTGTGTGTGTGTGTGTGTGTGTGTGTGTGTGTGTGTGTGTGTGTGTGTGTGTGTGTGTGTGTGTGTGTGTGTGTGTGTGTGTGTGTGTGTGTGTGTGTGTGTGTGTGTGTGTGTGTGTGTGTGTGTGTGTGTGTGTGTGTGTGTGTGTGTGTGTGTGTGTGTGTGTGTGTGTGTGTGTGTGTGTGTGTGTGTGTGTGTGTGTGTGTGTGTGTGTGTGTGTGTGTGTGTGTGTGTGTGTGTGTGTGTGTGTGTGTGTGTGTGTGTGTGTGTGTGTGTGTGTGTGTGTGTGTGTGTGTGTGTGTGTGTGTGTGTGTGTGTGTGTGTGTGTGTGTGTGTGTGTGTCTCTCATCCTGAACTCTGGAGCCTTCACAAATTGTGACTACTTACACTCTGCAGCACAATTTTAAATGTGTTTTTCTCAGTCAATATTCGCCTCAGGACGTCGAGCCTTGGCAATCTTCTATACTCTATGGTGTATTTGCTGTTGCCATCCTACTCATCTTGAAACTTTGCATGGAAGAAATAATATCGTAGATTGTTAAAATTTGTGTGAAAGGCGTCATAATTGAGGTTCATTCCGGTTCACACACTTTAATATTTGTGGCATCTCAAAACCATCCTTGTGCGTGGCGCCCTCTATGAAACTAAGCTCCGTTGTCATATTGTGTCGTTTCGCTTTCGAGGCTTTATTCCACATCGATAGTAGCGTGCTATTGTTATCTTGCAATGATGAGCTAAGCGCTTAGAACGGTATTATTCAGATACATGACTAGTAGTCTTCGAACTTCGAATATAGGTATTATACCGTTCAGCATTACTTTACATTTTAGAAACTTTTCATTATGATAATAATGAAAATAATAATAATAATAATAATAATAATAATAATAATAATAATAATAATAATAATAATAATAATAATTAATTTATACAAAAATATATCATGAGGAAATTATACCTATAAATTATTAATTTAAAGCTTTTAACTTAAAAATGAATGGAATTGATTAAGCAACTGAGTTGAAAAATTTATAACGCAAACAGAAAAGCGAATTTTAAATAAAAGTACGAACGCTGCGAATGGGTTATGATATCAAATTTTCAAAAAATGAATCGAATTTCAAAAACTTTTTCATTATTTACGTATATTTTTTCGTTGGAAACAATTTTTTTAAATTGTTTAATAGGACTGGCTACCGAAATCGTCGAGGAGATTTACAAAAGTTTATATTTAAAATAAAATTAAAAAAAACGGTTATTTATTTTTTATCGCTGGGATATATAAATAAAATATAATTTTTAATTTGAGCCTCGGTGGTTCAGTGGTAAGCACGTGTACCTCTGAACTGAGGGGTACCCGGTTATATTCCCAGGGTTTCCTTTTACGTTTTCAGTACATACTGTACAATTAACGTCAACCGAGGTTGGGAATTGTATTTGTGAACGTTTCACCATTCGGAGGGGGCGTAAAGCCACCGGTCCCGTAGCCATGCGATGTTGGGCACGCTAAAAATACCTACCCTCCTTACAGAAATGCAGGATTTCGGCAAAATTTTCAGGATAGTGAGGTGAAACAGCTCCCTGGCGTCGGTGATTGGCCATAGTCGCGGAAATAGACTGACGTTAAAAAATTAATTTTTCGTCCAGGCTTATTTTCAAAAGCCGAAACTCTACTATTGTTTTTTAAAATTAAAATCAGCTACCCATCATAACTGATTTGTGTGAAAGTAGGTATCACACCGATAACTCAGAAAATAATAGGCCGATTTTGATCAACTTTGGTGAGTACCTTCCTTTTACAAGTGCTGGGAGAAGTTCGTTAGTACGGAAAATCTGACCAGTTTTTCCTTGAAAATTTTAGGTTATCTTCCAGGAAATTTTTATATCTCCGAAAATAATAAGCTACAGCAACTAAATTTGGCACGCGGTTTTATATTATAGAATGTGAATTACATACCAAAATTTAAATACATATTATGCATAAACATACTGCATAATTGGATTCAAAATAAATTGTATAATAATAAAGCCTAATATAATTTCAATATTATGAATTTTTCAGCAAATTTTCGTGTAAAAAATATCTAAATTTTTGTAGTGTTTTTGAAAAAATCATTTTTTGGAAGATGTTTGTTAGGTGTTGGTAATAATAAATGTTTAATGAGTTATTGTTAAAACAAAGTATTTCACATTTTCGTGAAAAATAATTGTCCAGCTAATTTTGGTAAAAAACACAATTTTCGTGTACCCATACTTAGTCAATTTTTTGTAAATTTTCATTGTGGATAATTATATCTTGGCAGGTGTGTGAATAGCTTGAGAATAGGTTCGTTGTCAAGAAAAAATGACACCACTTTTTTCGCGAACATTTTTTCAAGATTATTTTCGGAAAATGATTGTACTTTTTCAAACAATAAAGTGATTTTTACGCAATATGGTACATTGTTTCTACTATGTAGGTTATACCAAATTGTATGCCTTTTATTAAAAAGACATATTTGCCATTAAAAATTTTTGTGAAAATTCACTACCATAACGCACTTGCTGCGTCTAGACTTTTTACATTTCATTTTAAATTGTATTCAGTTGTTACCATGGTTAGATATATTCACATCTTTATGAGTATCATACGACGCGACACATCTCTTCTGCCTTTAGGTTACTTGGAATTTTGTCCCGTCATAAATAGTATCTTTTAATGCCAGCGGTTGAGAAAATACCTTGTTTGTACGTTTGCTACAGATACGGTTCATTTCCACATTTAGATATATGCTAAAACATTGGTCGATCGATATTAAAACATGAACCAGGTCCACATGACAAATAAAACCGGTTAAAAGAATGACCTTATTATATTATAAACCCTTCAATTTTAAAGACGGTTAATATCCATACGGCGATTTTCGTAAAAAAGTATAGTGTTATTGAATTTTCGTAGAAAAAAATCACAAATGGGGAGATCCCGACTTTTGAATTTTGAAAAAATTTTTGCAAATGAGCGCGAACTAGGACCCCTAAAACACATATCCTGGGTCAGTTTCAATTTGTATATATATATATATATATATATATATATATATATATATATATATATATATATATATATATATATATACCGACTTTGGGTATCATAGCTTTTTTATTTTTTGAGATAAAAATTATTTTCAAAGAAAACTCAAAATTTTCCCGGAAAACCTCATTCGATTTTCCTGGCTAACGAACTTGTCCAAGCCACTTACAAAAGGAAGGTACCTGCCAAATTTGATCAAAATCGGGCCATTATTTTATTAGTATATATATATATATATATATATATATATATATATATATATATATATATATATATATATATATATATATATATATTATTTTATGAGTTTTCTTTGAAAATAATTTTTATCTCAAAAAATAAAAAAGCTATGATATCCAAAGTCGGTAGGTACGCTTACGATATAAAAAGTAAACTATACACCAAAATTTAGATTTCTATGTTACAAGAAAACAAAATTATGATAAAGTATTTGGTGCCAGAGATGAAATTTAATTACCATAACGTACTTGCTGCGTCCAGACTTTTGTCTTATAGACATACCGTATAACTTTGAAAGGGCGGTAGTACTTGCAACTGTCCACACCGTGCGGATATTTCTGAGCAGTGAGGATGTGTCGTGTTGTCGTTCAGGGCCCGTTAATTTGGAAAGGGGTCCATCTGAGCTCAGTCCCTCTGGTATCTGAGATACCTGGGATGAGTGAATGTTTCCCTTTGAGGGAGTCTGAAAGCCCTTCAGGCTAAAGTCCATATTAATAATAATAAAATTGTTTAAAAAATTATGAAATTTGCCGATGACGTTCCTTTTCCTTTAAAATGTTCTTTTGGAGAATTTGGTATTTTTAAAAATAACTGTTATTTCAGTGAAATTTGGTACGCAACTTGCTTTACGGCGAATCTAGCACGTACCAAATCTCGAATTAAAATCGAGTTATAGACATTTAAACTTTGTTTGCTTCTTCAGTAGACCAAATAAAGGGCAAACAACAAAAGTTTTTTTTTACGATAAACACCGCTTATCAAATTGGATGGACCAGAGGAAAGTAATTTTGGGCTAATGAGCTGGAAAGTTTTAAGACTGTTGAGATTAGTTTGTAGAAAAAAATGGCTAAATTAAAGGCTAAAACTAAGTTGATGCTTGTGGCTGATGGATCAAAAAGTCAGTTAACAAATGTCACAAATAACTTGAAATTACCTCTAAAAAAGTTTTGTAAAAATAATTTTTGACCATTGAATAAAATAATAAGCTGTTCGATATGCAATAATAGATTTTATTTGAGTCTCGGTTGTTCAGGGGTACGATTTTGCTGGACCTCTGGTGTAATAGATGAAAATCCCAACTTGGTCAATCTTTGTACAGTTTTGACTTCAATTTTCAAGAATTGAAAAATTTGCCCCTGAGGATGGCTACTAATTAGCTGAAACGCGTAGGGTTTAATAATAAATTTACTGTCTGGCTCTGAAGACTTTCATTGAGTATTTGATAGTAGTTGTTGTCAGTTGTTAAACTGCAATTGAGAAACAGTTTATTTCACAAAAATGCATAAAATAATATATCTACAGATGATTGGTTACGGAGATAAAACTCGATCACCGATGGAAGTTGCTCGCTTATTTCAAAACAAATTTTCCGATTTGCCGTCTATATCACATAGGAAAATTAGTAAAACTAATAGGAACTTTCCCAAGCTTGGATATGTAAGGCAGATACAAAAAAAAACTTCTAACCCACTGTTTAACGAATATAATGCTTGAGTTTAAAAAAGTTTGGACGCAGCAAGTGCGTTATGGAAGTGAAGTTTCTTAAAATCTGTTTAATAGAAAATATGACTTTTTAATGCAAGCAGGAATCAATTTGGTCACCGCTATAGCCTATATAGTAGGAACAATGTACCATATTTTAACAACATAACTTGTTTGAAAATGTACAAAAATTTTCCGGCAATAAGATTAAAACATTTCCGAGAAAACTCGTTTCCTAGCTGACGAACCTTAAGTTAATAGCAAAGTGCGTTATTAAATTTTGAAGCTTTTATTAAAAATTTTCTACTAAAACGCAATTACTTCGTCTCGATTTTTTTTACAAACATGCATCATATTTCAATAAAAATGCAATAAGTAATGTTCAAAAAAAAAGTAGGTATAACCAACGATTTATTGGCCAACCTGTGTTTGTCAAAATAATTTTATAAGATGCAGCTCAAAACACCTCATAGGTAACGTATACAATTTTTTCTCGTATCTTGCATAATAACAATTATATTGAGCTTTACCCTAGAAATGCGTCACACTGTATATATGTAAACAGAAAGTAAACCCGGATATGAATTCTAGGGGGGCTACTTTGCGCTCATTTGAAGAAATCATTTTAGAATTTAAAGGCCGCGGTCTCCTCATTAACGAATTTTTTCTATGAAAATTAGCTAAATATTATAGACCGCTAAACCATAAATTGAACTAAAACTACTTCCAAAGCATCAGAGAAAGTGTCTATTTTAAATGAATTTTCTGGAAATATTTTATTAAAATGAAGGGCAATAATGGTTTAAGCTGAAACTTAAGGGTTTGAAGAGCACTCTTTACATAATCCGTATTTCTGTCAGGTTCTTCGCCTAAATGTTGCTAATTTTGACGATTCAAATCGCGACTTTTGACGTTTTGAGGAAAACCCCAATTTTTTTTCTCTACATGCCTTTAACATTTTTGTCTTTAAACATAGAGACCTAAATTTTGGTACATTGTTCACCCTTTATATATATATATATATATATATATATATATATATATATATATATATATATATATATATATATATATATATAGTTATAGTAGATTTTTTCTAAATTCAAAAGTCGGGATCTCCTCGTTAGTGAATTTGTTTTAAGAAAATTCACTAAAACAAGCACTTGTGAAGCCACGGGAAAAGTTTACGACTGTATTAAATATGGAACAGTTTCACTAAGTTAGGGCAAGAATAAGCAACTAGATATGCTATTCAAATTGAATTAAGTCTTAAAACTTTCATCTCCTCTTTGTGTAATTATTTTTTATATAAAAACACGCTAAAAATTCATCCGAATAACAACAATCTGATTAGATAACGGTAAAGTGAAATGAGAAATAAAAAATTGAAAAAAGTAAAGTCACTAACTAGGATTCGAACTCGTCATGTAGGAATCGAATCCACGTTGTGCAGACCACTGAGCTACCTCGACATGTGTTTATTAGTGGTATCTCGCGCAATTCATTATTCAACGTTTTACAATATACACAAAACCATTCTGATTTACAATGCATTTTTTTTTGCTTATGTTTTAACGAAATTAAGGAAAATAACGACTTAGACTCATATCTAGGAGCTTGTTAGTCATTTCTTGTAGTATTTTTCACTCCCATTCGTACTTAATCAATTTTGACATTTTAGCTTTCTTGAATCAGATTTAATTAATTAAAAATTAATTAATCTCTAACTTTATATATGTTTGTATGTTTATCACTTTATTGACTCAGGAGAAAGGAAGGAAGGGAGAGAGAGATAGATTTTCAAATTTATTCTGTCAAATAAAAGTAGGGTACCTACCTATAAAGTTTAAATACAAAGTCTATGATTTATGTTGGTGCTAAAAGATCGTAGATTGCATTTCATATAAGATTTCGGCAAACATTTTAGTTAAATCAAGAAAAGTATTTTTTATAAATCAATTAAAAATTTCGCGACGGAGCAAATGCGTTATGCTAGCGAATTTTCATTAAATGCTTCAAATTTTTAGAACTCAATTTTCTATGAACCTAGAAAGTTGAGGTTTGGTATGTAGTAAGGTATTTACGTGGGCAACATACCAACCAAATTTTATCAAAAATAACTTTTCTTATTTTTTGAGATACAATTTTCTTTTCGGATTTTTTTTTTAAAGAAAAAAACTGGTCCGATAAGGCTGGCTGACGAACTCATCCAAGCTGTTAATAAAAAAAAAGGTTCTTGCCAAGTTTTATCAGAATCGGTTAATAAGTTTTTGAGTTACCGTGTGGATCATAAATACATATATATATATATATATATATATATATATATATATATATATATATATATATATATATATATATATATATATATATATATATATATATATATATATATATATATATATATATATATATATAAAGTCATAAAGTGTATACTGTATACCAAAATTCAGATCTCTATCTTAAAAGCCAAAAAAGTTAGAGGTTAATTAATTTTTAATTAATTAAATCTGATTCAAGAAAGCTAAAAGGTCAAAATTGATTAAGTACGAATGGGAGTGAAAAATACTACAACAAATGACTAACAAGCTCCTAGATATGAGTCTAAGTCGTTATTTTCCTTAATTTCGTTAAAACATAAGCAAAAAAAAAAGCATTGTAAATCAGAATGGTTTTGTGTATATTGTAAAACCTTTAATAATGAATTGCGCGAGATACCACTAATAAACACATGTCGAGGTAGCTCAGTGGTCTGCACAACGTGGATTCGATTCCTACATGACGAGTTCGAATCCTAGTTAGTGACTTTACTTTTTTCAATTTTTTTTTCTCATTTCACTTTACCGTTATCTAATCAGATTGTTGTTATTCGGATGAATTTTTAGCGTGTTTTTATATAAAAAATAATTACACAAAGAGGAGATCAAAGTTTTAATACTTAATTCAATTTGAATAGCATATCTAGTTGCTTATTCTTGCCCTAACTTAGTGAAACTGTTCCATATTTAATACAGTCGTAAACTTTTCCCGTGGCTTCACAAGTGCTGGTTTTAGTGAATTTTCTTAAAACAAATTCACTAACGAGGAGATCCCGACTTTTGAATTTAGAACAAATACTAGGCGCGCTCTACTATAACTATATATATATATATATATATATATATATATATATATATATATATATATATATATATATATATATATATATATATATATATATATATATATATATATATAAAAGGATGAACAGTGTACCAAAATTTAGGTCTCTATGTTTAAAGACAAAAATGTTAAAGGCATGTAGAAAAAAAAAATTGGGGTTTTCCTCAAAACGTCAAAAGTCGCGATTTGAATCGTCAAAATTAGCAACATTTAGGCGAAGAACCTGACAGAAATACGGATTATGTAAAGAGTGCTCTTCAAACCCTTAAGTTTCAGCTTAAACCATTATTGCCCTTCATTTTAATAAAATATTTCCAGAAAATTCATTTAAAATAGACACTTTCTCTGATGCTTTGGAAGTAGTTTTAGTTCAATTTATGGTTTAGCGGTCTATAATATTTAGCTAATTTTCATAGAAAAAATTCGTTAATGAGGAGACCGCGGCCTTTAAATTCTAAAATGATTTCTTCAAATGAGCGCAAAGTAGCCCCCCTAGAATTCATATCCGGGTTTACTTTCTGTTTACATATATACAGTGTGACGCATTTCTAGGGTAAAGCTCAATATAATTGTTATTATGCAAGATACGAGAAAAAATTGTATACGTTACCTATGAGGTGTTTTGAGCTGCATCTTATAAAATTATTTTTACAAACACAGGTTGGCCAATAAATCGTTGGTTATACCTACTTTTTTTTTGAACATTACTTATTGCATTTTTATCGAAATATGATGCATGTTTGTAAAAAAAATCGAGACGAAGTAATTGCGTTTTAGTAGCGAATTTTTAATAAAAGCTTCAAAATTTAATAACGCACTTTGCTATTAACTTAAGGTTCGTCAGCTAGGAAACGAGTTTTCTCGGAAATGTTTTAATCTTATTGCCGGAAAATTTTTGTACATTTTCAAACAAGTTATGTTGTTAAAATATGGTACATTGTTCCTACTATATAGGCTATAGCGGTGACCAAATTGATTCCTGCTTGCATTAAAAAGTCATATTTTCTATTAAACAGATTTTAAGAAACTTCACTTCCATAACGCACTTGCTGCGTCCAAACTTTTTTAAACTCAAGCATATATCTGTTAATATTTTTTCTTTAGGGCTAATATGCTAAAAAAGTTCTAAAACAAAAATATTTTTTTACCAGAAATGCAACAAATGGGTTATTATAAGTAAATAGGCTACTTTATGTTATCTTTGGTTGTCAAATTTTTAGAGATATCTGAGCTATCGTAAAACGGCCAAGAATCAATGTTTTGTATAAATTTGTACTAAAATTAAACAATTCACTTGAAACCACAAACAAATATACGTTCTTATTGAAACAGCTCCGTTTGGAAAGCTTTGTCAGATAAATAAATAAATATATATATATATATATATATATATATATATATATATATATATATATATATATATATATATATATATATATATATATATATATATATATGTATGTATCCAGCAAACAAAAAAACTGGATCTAAATAAAAAAAGATTGACTGCAAAATGTGTCCAACCTGTCAAAAATTGCATAAAAAGGCTGTGTAATCTCCATATAAGCCTTCCACCAAACAAATAATATTTGACTTTTAGAAATTAATATTATATTACACTTATCATGTAGACAAATAATGTTTTACAAACATGATACTTTTGTTTCTATATTGTTCATCATTCAGATAGTGTTATAATTATTCAAATTTAATTACTACATACTTGTGTATTTCTTCTAAAACAACGAGGATATGTTGATATAATATTTGGTACATACGTATGTTGTCTCATCTATAAAGAGTATTACATAACCATTTTTTAGGTTAATAAATTTTAATCCATTTTTATGAAAACTCGCTATCATAACACACTTGCTGCGATTGGACTTTTAAAATTTTATATACCTTAATTTCAATTTTTAAGATGCACGGTTGTTATAAAAATTCGCTATCGTAACGAACCTGCTGCACAAGGACTTTTTATTCAATTTGGAACACTTACTTAATCTGCTGTTGTTTGCCACATAGCAACCACCGTGATTAGGTAATTTTAATCATTTGCTTCAAAACGTTCTTTGTCACTTATTTATTAGTAGTCGAGTCAAAATTAAGGCATAAATATGTGTCAAATACGTGTCAACATTAATTTAGTTTCACAGTAATAGCTGTTACCTTACCAACTACGCAATGCAGCTAATTAGATAGAATAATTAATCTATCGAGCTAGAAACTTGATAAGCGTTTCATTACGCTAAAAAAATAGGTTCCGCCCTCAGTTAAAAAAAAAAATGCATTATTGTTAATTATTTTTTTTAACTAAAGTAACAACAGTTTCGACGAAAAATTATTTGGACGTTACAAAACAATAAATAAATTACATGTTGCTTAATTGCTTAAAATCCTTTTTCATTTAGGAAATTAAATAAATAAGAAGCCTCGTAAAAGTATTCATTGAAACGAAACAACAATTCAATTTTTAATATTTTACGCATGTGCTTTAAAAATCACGTAAATGTAATTGTTCATTATTATTACAATTAATATTTATTGTTAAAATTACAGTCAATAATTAAATAATAAAGTGAAATCAATCCTCACCTAAGCATATAATACGCAGGGACCAATGAAAGTAAATTTGACAACAGCGCTTTTACACAAAAGCTTGTAACCTAATAATTGTGACTACCTAGTTACACAAAATTCATGTTATCAAATAATTGTGACGTCCCATTTACACAGTTCATGTCTTGTAATTAATGTGGCACAGATGTCACAATTGAAAACTGGTTGTAGATTTCTTCCTACGGAGGGTAAAAGAAAATTACCAACATTTACGTAATCTGCATCAGATGGCGCTGCCCATGGCATACATTTAAACGAAAGTGCCACAACTGAGGCTTATTCATGATATGCCACAAATATTACAAGGCGTGTAATGGTGTGTGTGTGTGTGTGTGTGTGTGTGTGTGTGTGTGTGTGTGTGTGTGTGTGTGTGTGTGTGTGTCACACCGGTAACCCAAAAAATAATGGGCCGATTTTGATCAAATTTGGTATGTGCCTTCCTTTTGTAACTGGCTTGGATAAGTTCGTTAGTCAAAAAAATCGGACGAGGTTTTCCGGGAAAATTTTGAGTTTTCTTTCAACAAAAATTTTGATCTCAAAAAATAAAAAAGCTATGATAACCAATTTTGGTAGGTAGGTTTACGATATAAAAAGTAAACTATACATCAAATTTTAGGTTAATATGTTACAAGAAAAAAAATTTAATAAAATATTTGGTTCCAGATCATTTCTATGGAAATCCATTACCATAACGCACTTGCTGCGTCCAGACTTTTGTTATTTGGATATCATTCAAAATTTACTAAACCGATTAAGTTTAAATTTGGTAGAGAGGACTACGTACTCAATATCTACACGCGTGTAACGTTTTAGTTTCATACTTCTAGTAATTTAAAAGATATTGCGTTTTCAAACAGTTTTTCGCATTTTTGTGTATTTGAATGCCAAAAAGTCTAACGAACTCATCCAAGCTATTAAAAAATTAAGGGAATTGGCAAATTTGGCTTTGATTGGTGAAGTATTTTTGAGTTATCGGTTGGATACATACATGCATATATATATATATATATATATATATATATATATATATATATATATATATATATATATATATATATATATATATATATATATATATATATATATATAATCTTTTTAACTGACGTCGGATTTGGGTTCTAGGGTCCCTAATTCGCGCTCGTTTGAAGAAAATTTCCAAAAATATTACCATCGATACCTCTCTATTAGTGAATTTTCTTGCTGAAAATTCACTAAATGCAGCAAGAGCCGTTGAAGAAGTGAACTCCCCAATTTTAGATAATCAATATTATTTTTCATAGATGAATAAAACACAAGAATTAAAGATTGCAGAACATTCTGATGGGGAAAGTAACTCGGATAACGAAGACTCAGTCCCGCCAGTAATGACTACGCAAATCAAGACTAAGGGCAAAAGAAGAAAAGCTGAAGTTACATTCAATTCGACTGAAGAATATCTACCAGCGGCTGAGCCTTTTTTGAAACAAAAGACAATTTTTCCCCAGTAACCATTGTGCAGGTTCTATTTGCCCTTGAATATCTTTTGAATTTTTTTGTATGGAAGGTATTGAAAATATTGTGGAACAAACTAATTTATATAGTACTCAAGTAATGCTAAAGAATGTACTGATTTTCTTTTGATAATGTTGGGAGATTATTGGTCTGTAGATTTACGTGTACCAGATATTGCCACCTTATGTCAATCAAACGATTCAAGTTGTTGAGGCGGTTTCTACCTTTTAACAATAATGAACTAATTACTGAAGATACAAAAGACAGATGTTTCAAAGCTAGACAACTAATTGAACAAATTCGTGGAAATCGGAGAAAAAATCGCTCGGAGAATGATTTTTCAATTGACGAAACAGCGGTGGCTTACAAAGGCACCAGAGCTGGTTACTTACGTCAAAATATAAAAAATAAGCCACATAAATGGGGTTATATATATATTTTTTTTCTGGAATCATCTTAGAATTCATTCCATACCAGGGATCCACAACTTTTGACGTACTAATTGGAAAAAACAAGAAGTGACGGAATATGAATGTTCACTAGGGGTGGGAGCACCAGTTGTGATTTCTTTATGTAAATCACTTCCTCATCCAGCACATTCCAGAGTTTATTTCGATAACTATTTTTCTGGCTTACCTTTATTCAGCTACATAAAACAGAACATGAGCATACGAAGTCTAGACAGACTGCGATCAAACAGAATAGCAGGATGTCCTATTGTGTATTGATTAGAAGCACCTTATATGGAGTAAATTCAACGTCCAATCTGAAGCGTTTCAGTAAACCTGCTGGTTAAAAAGTTGATGTAGTTTGTCCAAATAATGTAAGGAAATGCAACAAGCATATGGGTGAAGTAGATAAGGCTGATGGACTAATGGGCTTCTACAAAACTCCAAGCAAAACCAAATGGGGCTATTTTGATATGTTTTCTTACCTTTGGGATATTAGCATGGTAAATGCCTGGCAACTTTACAGACAAGATTTGTCTGCTCTAAATGAAAAATATAAACCTTTTAAACATTTTAGGCTTGAAATTATTGAATCTCTTGCACAAACTGGTAAAAGTGGTAAAAAAGGAAGACCAAGCTTGGAAGCTGCAGATCATCCCGTAGTTGCTAGACCTGATAGCCTTTTACTAGAATGGGCTGTTATGCATACTGGCCTAAACATACAACGAAAGGGACAGCAGAAACTGCAAATCTGCCTGACTGAAAATACTGTTTTTACGACTTTCACAATTAATTTTTAGAACTTTGTATGTTTTCTTTTTTTTTCTTCTGTATCAACAGTGAACATATTTATATATTATTTGGTAGCGGTAGATTTTTTATATCGGGCAATGTAACCATATGTTCACATTTTCAAACTTCGTTATTTTTGAAAAATTGTGTCATTTCACAATTTTGTCAGCTTCAGATAGGCCTTAAAAACATGTATACCAAAGATCACCATTTTCGTTGAATTATTTTCATCTGTGACCGATAATAGGTTGTCCCCTAATCCAAAAAGGTATTACTTCATTCTTCTAAATTGTTAGATTCATTTCACTATACCATGGTAATTTGGTTCGAGATAATACAATTTTGAATTGATGTTAAAAAGTATCTAAGCCCATATGGTAACTTGATTTGTATAGAAATGGGCAATCTCTATAATTCAATAGCTCCCCTTACTTGGTGAAGCCGATCCAATGGATCAGGAATCAGTTTGGATATAGACGTAGAGACTATTTATCTTTGTCTAATGATGTTGTCAAGCAGCGAAACCGGTTACGGAGAAGATAACGAACATTTGTGAAGCCATAAAAATAGTCTCTACATCTATATTTAACCTGATTTATGTTTATGAAACTTTGTTTCACAGCTTAAGTGTAGTTAACTAAGTCAGGTAAGTCATGTTGTGGTACATGGTTGTATTTGTATTTTTACGCTCTCTAATGATTCAGCAATCCCATATGACCGCCACTAGAAAAACAAGTTGGAAACTCAGATCTAGTACGTCTGGTTCAATTCCAAGATACCCGTTTAATAGCTCGTAGCCAGTTATGGAAACATACGAATTTAGCGACATTTGACTTCATAATAAAAAATTATCAATGGCAGCTTATTTTTATATAAAGGCTTTAAAGTACCGCTAACAGGGGTTCATTTGAAAATCGCGGGGTAACATTGATAATATGTGTTGCAACTTTAAAAATTGCCGCGTAACGGTTTACCGGATTACGCCGCTTCAACCGGCAGTCGTATCGCATCACATATCGTGTGATGATGACGGTGAACGGCGTTAGTTGCCTAATTATAATGGTAGCTGAAAGTAAGAGAAGAAAGTGACAAAGAGTGGATTTGCAGATTGTGTGAACATAAAAACAACAGTTGCCTGAATAACTAGATAAGTTTTTAGGAAATGTTGTACAATTCATGTGAGATCTTATAGTTCTAACCTTTCACTAGCACATTTGCGATTGAATTCCGTCTATATTTACGTTTTGTAAAACACGAAATGCATAGCGGGGTTATTTTGGTCAAGTTCTTTGTTTAACATTGATCAAGTGATCAAAATTTCCCCAGCTAGTAAAGCTTTTTTAGAAAATTATTTTTATGTATTTGAAGCCTAAAAACATTTTAAATGCTTAACGGACTATTTCCATCGGTGGAAATAGTCCGCTGAACATTTGAAATAATAAATCACCGTCAAAAATATCCCGACATCAAGCCTAAAAAAGAGTAATATTTACTTACATAATTAGGGAGTGAGTGTTCAGTAGTATCAATTATAGCAATAATTATTGTTTTTTTTTTCTCCTCTGAGCAATGCCCGTGCAGATATCTATAAAAGAGAGAAAGGTCACCAACGGCACGTCGGTGGGCAGGGGATGGTAGGCTTTGGGTGAGGGTAGGGTCACTGATGAGACATATAGCTCTCTTCTGAATGGAGTCCAGGATAGCGAGTGTAGAAGCGGCAGCGGCACGCCAGATGTGGGGGCAGTATTCGAGGTTTGGCCTTATTGGTGAAGTATATAAGGTATAGAGATTAGCTGGTGAAAAGTATTTGCGAGCCCGGAAGAGAAAACCTAATTTCTTAGCAGCCGCTTCTGCAATTGATGTGACATGTTGGTGCCAATTGAGCTTTCGATCCACAGAAACGCCAACAAATGAAAAGGACTCATTACTTTGAATAACTTGGTAGTTCATTGTGATGGGTCTAGGGCTGGTTTATACCTGATGAGATATAAAACAAGACTGAAATTTGGTGGAGTTGAATTGTACAAGACTTCTACTTCCCCAGTAAAATATTTTTTGGAGATCCACAGAGACAGAACACTCCATAAGTCTGCAATCCTCATCTAATTGGGCTAAAGAAACAGGCTTAGGTTTTCAGATTATGCCTCGCAATTACAAGCATATCACAGGTACAAGAAAGTACAAAGTTTCACGCCAGGAGCAATTAGAGACTTCTTTGGAAAACATGACACAGAAACAGGATAGCATTCGTCGGGCAGCTAAAGAGTACTATATTCCGTTTGGCACGTTATAAAACAAATATAAAGGTATTTACACAGGTACATTATGTGGGGAGACTTACCTTGTTCACCAAAATAGAAGAGAAGCGACCAATCAAATGTGCCTCAGCATGTGAACACTGGGATTTTCTTCTATCAAAAGAAGACATGCAAAACTTAGCAAAAATTATCTAGATAAACAGGGTAAAGTTATTCCTCAACTGAAAGATAATAAGCCTGGCATAGACTGGGTTGACGGCCTTTTAAGGAGAAATAAATCCCAAGTTTGCAAAAGAGTAGCAGCGAATATTAAGATGGCTCGGGCAACCGTCAGCATACAGTCTCTGCAGAATTTCTTCGATAATCTTAAACTGAAAACTCAAAATGTTTGCACAGAAAATTTATCTAACTTCGACGAAACAAATTTTGTCTACGACCCAGGTAAGAAGTTGAAACTTTACTGAAGAGGCGTAAAATACCCGGAACAAATATGCAACTTTACCAAATCAGCAAAAACTGTTATGTTATGTGGGTCAGCTTCTAGTGTGTTACTCCCACCTTACGTTATTTACCGTTCTTCTATAATGTGGGACACTTGGACTGAAAATTATCCAAAAGTCTACCTATGTTGTGAATAAAGATGTTGTAGTCAGGGAGCCAGATATAACAGGACCAACTATGGGTGGATGGAAGCCTCAACTTTCAGGATTCCAGAAATCTGGAAGGAAAAAAGTTTTAATCGGTGACAATTTGGCTGCCCATTTCACTGAGGAGGTAATAAACCTTTGTGAAGCTAATAATATTGCCTTTGTCTGTTCGGTACACGATTCAGCACATCTTATTCAGGCACCAGATGTCTGCTTCTTTAGACCAAGGAAAGTTCTATGGCGCAAAGCTCCTTTACAGTGGAAAAGACAAGTTTCCTAAACTTCTTTAAGCAACATTGTTGACTTTGGATAAAAGTGACACTGGAGAGAAGGGTGAAATAAAGAGAAACTTGGTTATCGGTTTTGAAGCCACCGGAATCTATCCTCATAATCCAAATCGACTTTTGGTCAAACTACCAGGCTCATTATCCAGCTGAAGATTTTTTGGAAAAACATAGGTTCAGGGTACAAAAAAAAACAAGAAAATCTAAAAAGAACGTGATAAATATTGAGCCAGGAAAAATCGTAGTAACACACAAGACTGTTGAAGCAGAGTTTGCAGATCTTCAGTCAAATGCCACTACTTATAGCTCAGACGATGAGCACATCTTGAATGAGGATGAACCTGAGGTTCTAGGAAAAGCAGGTGACACTTTGGAAACACAAAATGATTCTGTTTATACGATTTATGCTAAGGGAAACTATGTTCCAGTCAGCCTGAAAGCTGAAAATACAGGTTTTTGCTGGTCAGATAACTTCAGTATTAGGCTCTGATCTGGTCAACTTTATTTTTTTTCAGATTTAAGAAAGGCAAAAAACTTTTTTGTGTTTCGTGAAAACGTCCGAGATCATAAAAATGGTGAATTCTCCTTCATAAGTACAAGAGGTCAATATGTCTTTAAGACTTTTGAATCATATTTTAGGTTCAACTCTACTACATTCATTTTAATACTTTTGTATAGTCAAAGAGAATCGCTGTTTTAAGTTTTAGTCTCAAGAAGAAATTGTCTTGTTTCATATATTTATATACTGAAACCTTTGTAAGTAGGTACCTATATATTATATGCCTACCTAACAATGTTAATTTTTTCGCCAGAAGAAACATTTTATTTTACATTTGCAAACAACAAACAGGTACACTTATCAGTTGATCTACCGGGAGTTTATTATAATATTCCCATCAAAATAACGACACAGTCAGTTTTTCCTCATTGTCCCTCTGTTTCCCCTTATTTTTTCTGTTTTTAAATATTTCCATGTTTTTTTTCAAAAGATTAATATCTGAACATGTTTACATTGATAATATCCTGCAAAAAAAACCAGCTGATCAAAGTTGCCCCGAAACTCGTGAAACTTTGATAACCATGTTTTTATTTTTTTTGCGAAAAAAAAAGTGATGGACCTACAGAATTAAATTTCCCGCTATTATATAGATATCACTGGTATCTATCACCTACAACATTTTGATCTTTATGTCTTTTATTGTACTGGAGTTAGAAAAGAAAATTCAACGAAAAGTTAACAAAGTAACTCCAGTTGACGTTATTTGTTACGGCCCTTGTCTTTCTAATACAATTAAATATTCTAAATTCGTCATCAAAATTTTCCTCAAATCGTATAATAAAAAGCCTTGATATTTAAAATTTAATCAACACTTGTCCTGCCAACCTACTGGCTGGGGTTTGTCCTGTGTTTTAAAAATCATATCTATTCTCTTCTGAGTTGCTTTTCCAATCCAATATTTGATAATGAGTTATGTCATGAACAATACACGGGTTATCACCTTTTCGCCTAGAACAACTAGCAGTAGTATTCCAATCGTGTGGCCAATATACCTTACCATCTTTTTTGAATTCGATGTAAATTGCTGAGTGCATAGAGCCAGACTCCAATGCGCTATGCTACAACCAATAACATCAAGTTTATACTTTGAAAATAAATGTTATATTTCTTGAACAGCCGTTAAGCACATTCAAACTACATATTTGTTCACATTTTGCCCTCCACATCTGTCACTAAAAAACCGAATTTGATTTACTGAATTAGGCAATTATTTAAAATAGGTTTGCCATATTGCAGTTTCTCAGCGACCACGTTTGTGAAATAAGGTGTTTTTTGAAGGACCATTCAGTACAAAAATCATTTGACCGAAATTGCAACTTACTGTTTCTACTCTATAGTTTTCTCCCCAATCTGTTGTTATCACGATCTTTATTATTTGCGGCAAGATGAGTTTGATATCCATTCTCCATAAAGTTCCTGTCGCTTGTAAATCTGTTGTAAGTCATACAAATACGAGATAGAATTAGATATACTATCCAGTAAATCATAAGAACAGCAAACAAAAACTGCACAGGTAGATATATCACACAGAGCGCAAAGGATACTGTCGCTAACTCAGGGCAACCACGTGCATCAACAAGATATCCCTAATTGTGTACTTACAGCAATACAAATTTTTCGGTTTTGGATCATATCTATATGATGTTGCTGCATTCGTCTTTATAGATTCCTAGTTGAACTTGTCTAATTAGAGCATTAAAAAGAGAGTAAAAAATAGTATGGGTATACATAGATAACTCAAAATGCTTCAAATTTGAGATATCTACTTGTAGTGTTAAGGGGACAATATATTTCCTTCAAACTACAGATTCGATGTAGTAAAATCATTTTACTTGAAAAATTGTAATCAAAGTTTTTCCGGAATTAACCTACTGAATTAGGAAAGTCCCTAAAATATATTTCCTGATGTCAAAAAAAACCATTACTGAGTATCAAGGTTTATGGATTAGATAGGTTGTCTGGTAACTTTCGACCAATCAGAAAGTGGCGCGGGAATCACATGAAGTGTGAATTTAAATCTAGTGGATTAATGGCGCATTGAATATAGAAACCAGCCGGCATTTATATGTCTGTATTTACAAAGTGATGTTCTTTTGAACTTGTAACGAGATTAAACATTTAATAAAAAGTTTAAATTAAGATTTTGTTCACACAGTAACAGAAAGTATTAAAGTTTTAGGATATTATTCGATTTCAAAGTAATGGATTCTGTTAATTGGTTTATCTTGAAAATGATTAAAAATTAAATAATACTTATGAAATTATAATCCATAATGCCTCAAATTGGACATAATTTTCTTCTTCTGAACTGCAATCTATGTTTTTGGTTTCCTGTTCTTAATTGTTTTCCTATTTTACTTGATAAGCTTCATTTAATAACATATGCAACTTTAATTTTTTAAGATTATAATATTTAGGTAGGTATGTACTTGTACACATTCAAAATAGTAGGTTAATAATTTATGCAATCAATTTAAAACCACAAAACTCCTGCATCTTTGGAGTTGTAAAATAGTATACTGAGTTAGCACAATAAGTAAATAATGTTTGTATATAATATTTAAGGAGGTATTTATTTGTACACATACAAAATAATAGGTTTATAATTTTGACAATCTATTTCAAAGCAAAAAACCATACTTCTTGTTACGGATTGTAAAATATTAATACATTGGGCAACTATATATAATAAGTAAAGTACTTACTTGTACACATACAAAATCGTAGGTTTATAATTTTTCCAATCAATTTCTAAGCAAAAAACTTATAGTAAAATAGTACACTGGGTTAGCACAATAAGTAAATTATTTTAGTATATAATATTTAGGTAGGTATCTATTTGTACACATATAAAATCGTAGCTTTATAATATTTGCAATCACTTATTGTAAGCAAAAAGCTTATACATCTTATATTTGATATTAAAATACTATATTGTGCTATTATATAATTTCTATTTGATTAAAAGATAAAAGCTTTTTAAAGGCTATTTCACTCTATCTTCAAAATTAATGCCAGCTTCTTTTAGCCCTTATTCTATGTAGATCAGAAATATGTTGCTGCAGTAAATTTTGGTGATTTTCATAATAATCTAGTTTTTTTCTTGAAACAATGGTTTTCAATTTGCAATTCTTCATAATTCCTTTTTAAGATATCATACTCTGTTTCTTTACTAAGGGGTGGTCTTTCTGACAAGTCTATGCTCAAAGTTTCCTCTTGACGCTTAATTCCATTAGCTGGTTCTGTAATGTTCAATGATGGTTCTTCATTCCTGATAATTAAACTTTCCACAATAGCTTTCCTATTTTGATGCATCATTCTCTTGGACCTTCCACTCTCATGTTTTTTTTTGCCCGTTCAACAGATATAATGAAGGGACAGCTGAAAATATAAATTTATAACAAGTAGGTATAATAAGTACCCTCAAAGGTCTTAGGCAAACTTCAAGTAATACGTAGGTACTACATACTCTTGGACAAAATACATAAATAATCAAAACCAACACACACAAACTTTGTGCCTGATTTTTTTAAATGCGTCGGTTGTGTATTCATTTTCCTAGCCTGCAACTCATCTTCAAAGGTTTAGAATGCTTACTGCCAATTCTCTTATTTGCAACATGCCAGACACCTTTGCGATAACATTTTCTTACCAATTATTTTTTAATCTTAGACCCTTTAGGAAAAAAAAGAAGGAAAGTGCCTCCCCACTTTCCTTTGCCGTTTTAGCATTATTTTTGCACGTTGATACGTTACAAATTGTTCCACTGGGCATCTAAAAAGATATTTAGGTTACGTTATCTATTGGCTTCTTTTTTTAAGTATGTATACTTTATTTTTTTAAATTAAACACATATTTACCTTTATGATGAATTACCGATTTAATTCTTGATTAAATAACGTTCAATTTGTCCTCAGGTTGATTCACTGCACACTTATGTTTACAGAATTACAACAAAACACCTTAAAAAATAAAATACAGTCTTTAAGATAATAGTTCCGATTTAACTGCTATTTCGTACAAAATAAACATTAAAATATGTCTGTAACTGATCGTGTTCGAAAAATGTTTAGCAAACACATTAAAAGTTACCTAAATTTCTAATAAATATTATTTACAGCACCAAAGCCAAACTTAAACTTTTGGTATTAGACTTCACATAACGTATTACTCACCTCTCGCGTTTCTCCCGTCTCCGAGTTACCAGACAACCTGTCTAATCTATAAACCTTGACTGCATATTATAAAACTGAATTGAATAAACAAAGATGTATATATTAAACCTGTTATTGTTGATAGTTTCTCAATCAACTTATCATATCATTTGAGTGACATATTATGTTGGCAGAATACATTAGCATCTTTTGGGGTGAATTGTGTATAAGAATCGCTACTGGAATTTAATCTGTGTTTTTTTTTTTAAGTCAACAACACACCACGAGGGCTTACAGCCTAAATACTATCGTACCGTGGGTGTTGACAAGGAGGAAAGAGGTAGCTTGTTAATTCTGGACTTGAAGGTTTGGAGGTTCGGAGGAGAAGGAAAAACATGTGCCGGCAAGGAATTCCACAACTTGGAAGTCCTCGGGACAAAAGAGCGGGCATAACAAGATGTTCTATGTCTGGTGACCTGGACATTAAAAGGGTGCATTCGCTCTGTTCCCCTGGTAGATCTGCTGGGGGCAGCAGGTGGGGGAATTATGGAGGAAAGCTCCTCTGAGCAGTGCCCGTGCAGATATCTATAAAAGAGAGAGAGGTCACCAACGGCACGTCGGTGGGCAAGGGATGGAAGCCTTTGGGTGAGGGTAGAGTCACCGATGAGACGTATAGCTCTCTTTTGAATGGAGTCCAGGATAGCGAGTGTAGAAGCGGCAGCTGCACCCCAGATGTGGGAGCAGTATTCGAGGTTTGGCCTTATTTGTGAAGTGTATAAGGTATAGAGATTAGTTGGTGAAAAGTATTTGCGAGCCCGGAAGAGGAAACCCAATTTCTTAGCTGCCGCTTCTGCAATTGATGTAACATGTTGGTGCCAATTAAGATTTCGATCCACAGAAATGCCAACAAGAGAAAAAGACTCATTACTTTGAATAACTTGGTTGTTCATTGTGATGGGTCTAGGGCTGCTGTATCTCTTGTGAGAAAGAAAGCAAGACTTAGTTTTGGTGGGGTTGAATTGTACAAGATTTCTACTTCCCCAGTCTAATTGGAGGTCTACGGAGACAGAACCCTCCATGAGTCTGCGATCCTCATCTAATTGGGCTAAAGAGACAGGCTTAGAATATTGTATGTTTGAGTGGAGGGTGCTGTCGTCCGCGTAACTGTGAACTGGGTTGGATGTGCTAGAGAGGAGGTCATTGATGTGGAGAAGAAACAAAGTAGGGGCTAAAGCTGAACCTTGAGGAACTCCTGCATTAATTGGATACAGTTTAGAGGAATGGCCATCCACAACAACAGATATGCTCCTGTTGGAGAGGAAATTTGCTGTCCAGGTACAAAGTTTTGGTGGTAGGCCATAGGCCGGAAGTTTATTAAGCAGCGCTGCGTGCCAGACCTGGTCGAATGCTTTGGATATGTCTAGAGCAACAATCTGGGATTCACCGTGTTGTTCCATAGACTTGTTCCAAGAATGGGTGACAAAGGAAAGGAGGTCGGCAGTTGATCTGCGCTGACGGAATCCATACTGTCTGTCGTGGATTAGACTGTGTTTTTCAAGGAATTTTAGTAGTTCGGTGTTTATATACTTTTCCATCACTTTAGAGATGACTGAAAGGAGAGAAATAGGCCTGTAGTTGCTAGGAAGCGCTTTGGATCCTTTCTTGGGGATGGGTTGTACTCGAGCAGTTTTCCAGTTACTAGGGAATATGCCTTTATTGTAAGATATCTGAAACAGACGAGTCAGGACAGGAGCAAGTTCTGGTGCGCATTTTTTGAGAATAATTGCTGGGATCTCGTCAAGGCCAGAGGCTTTCCTGGTATTAAGAGAAGAGAGCATCTTTCGTACCTTTTTAGTTTTGAAAATGATATCAGTCATTTTATGCGCGACATTGGGGACTGTTGGTGGTTGAACATTTGGAGGTGGGTTGAGAGTAGAATTTCCGGCGAACAACGAAGCAAAAAGTTCAGCCTTGCCCAGGGCGGTAGAAACAATTTCATCACCTGAGACAAGAGGTGGGAACGTGCTCTTGCAGAAATTATTCCCAATAGACTTAGCAAGAGTCCAGAAGGGTTTGCCGCCGTTGGAGCTTGAGAGGACTTTGTTTTTGATGTGGTTATTAAACGAGTTTTTTGCCTCAGAAAGAATGCGGACATAGCGGTTTCTTGCGTCGTTGAATGCTTGACGATTTTCTTGACTGGGATTGTGTAGAAGCGTTTTGTGAGCTTTGACCTTTTCAAGTCTGGCCTTGTCACAGGATTTAGAGAACCAGGGCTTTTGAGTGGCTGAAGAGGTTTTCTGTGTACGTGGAATAAATAATTCCATGCCAGCTTGGATAATTTCGGTGACGTTTTGTGAGATATCAGAGGGGTCAGGATGAGAGAAGCAGACAGACGCCCATGGAAATGAGGAAAAGTAATCCCGCATTTCGTCCCAGTTTGCGGAGTTGTAGTGCCAAACGATACGTGGGTGTGATGACTGTGTGACCTTGGGTTGCATTGCACAGGAAGCAGTGACCATGCCGTGGTCTGAGCGACCAAGGGGGGCGGTGACTGATATCTTATAGCATTCAGGATTTGTAGTAAGAAGGAGATCCAAGGGATTTGAGCTGTGTGTTGGGATACGAGGAAAGTAAGTAGGTTGCTGAACCATATTGGCCAAAGAATTGCTGACTGCAAAGGCCTCCGCTGCTCTCCCTTGTGGATCGGTTTTTGAAGATCCTAGCCATTCCTTATTATGTACATTGAAGTCGCCAAGAATAGTGACCTCGGAGGAAGGATATTCAGAAATCAGATAGTCGGTTTTTTCAGAAAGGTAGTCAAAGAGCTGGACAAAGTTGTTGTCAGAAGGTGACCGGTAAATGCAACAGATGAATTTAGTTGCAGCCCTGAGAGAGAGTTTTATCCATAGTATGTCTTTTCTTCCAGCTTCTAAATTGGGAAGTCTGGTGCAGGGTAGATTGCTACGGACGTATGCGCACACGCCTCCATGCAATCTAAAGGCAGCAAGGAGCTCATACCCCGGGAAATTAAGGTGATTAGTGGCTGTTTTGGCACTGATTTGGGTTTCGGTGAGGAAGAGGAGTTGGGGCCTGTTAGCCTGGAGGAAATGGTGGACGGAGTTCAGGTTAGAATTTAGGCCACATATATTCGAAAAGGATATGTTAAATCTTGATGTTGGCGCCCCCTGTACACCCCTCTCCCGGAGATCCGAATGGAGGGGTATTTTGCCTCCGGAATATTTTATACAAGGAGGAGCCATCATCATTTTTGCTTATAAGGGAAACCGACTCATACACCAGAACCGGAAACGTCCGTTGGGACTTCACCGGCCCCTTGATGTATGGGGTGGTACCTCCTCGGGCGTGAAAAAATCCTTTACTATTACATAAAGGAAAATTCCACTACCACCTGCTAAGGATTGGATTGGATCAATGTCTACCCCTTTAAAAATAAGATTAATAAAGGGACTATCAATTGTCCAGTAGTTATGATTTTCGACATAGTAGGAGGATACAAAACATTTTCATCATTTTGCATCCATGCCTATTGTCGGTGTGCTTGTACATTTAAAGGTTTGTCATTGGATAGTTATCTGTCACCCACACACTAAGTTAAACATAAATAAGTTGACACAGTTTCAATAGAACGTTTAATAGGTAAAATATGTACGCTATGTTTGACAAATTCCAGACTTTTTTGAGCTTGTATTTCTAACATAACGTCACGTTATAGAAAAATGTCAAACTGGTTTATGTTGTGTAGTTGTTCTCTCATTACTATACCTATAAGTAAAAAGCTTGTACATACACCTTCCCTGACAAATCACAGATGACACATATCGTTGTGACACAAATTCATTGTATCCCAAGAAAAAAAGATATATCATATCTGATACGTAAAACCTCACATCTGAAAATAGAACCACCGCACCCGAATATATTCCTCGCTATTTATCAAATGCTAAATTAGGAAATGATGGCACCGAAATTCATGATTTCATTTTACTTCCACTTCTATACTTTCGTATCTCAGCTCTGTCACGCACTCTGTGAAATTGATAACGCATATTTTCCAAGCAATGGACGCAGCGAAAGAGACGGAGAAATATAAATGGACACATAAAACGACAAGGAAGGCGATCTGTATGACGAACAGAATGTCTCGCGTCTGCTTCAATTTAAATTCGAATATCGTTTGGGAAATATTTAGGTCTCGACGGTAAATATGTCTCCCAAAATGTCTGAATTACCCACTGAGTTATCGTACTTTCTTCGAAGTAAACTGTATTAATGTCCCATTTGCCCTGAATTGATAACTGTCGGAACGTCTCTGAGCGAATAATCATCTTGTCGTTAACTCAAAGATCGTCTACCGCAATAATTTACTCTCAGATATGGCTTACGAATGTTGTTTTGCATAAAGTACAAACTTTAGATTACTTCTTACGACCTGAGGCGACGTTCATCAGTAACTGGCTTCGAATAACTTACAGATCATGATAATGGTAGAATAAAACTGTTTTGTTTAACTTTCAAACGACTACAATTACCACTTAATTGAAGAAAGTTTCTTAGAACAACAAAATTATTATCAAACTAAATTACAACTATAAGAAATACTGTTACGACATTCATTCTATATCAAAAACTTAAAGTAAATTAAAAATGTAATAACGGAATAACAGGTATTAAAAAACAGTAAGATAATATGAGCAGCCTCGGTAGTACAGTGGTGAGTACGTGTGCCTCTGGACCCAAGGGTCCCGTTGTAGAAACGCTAAATTATTTTTCAGTACATACGTACTGTAAATTAACCGATGTTGTAGCATTGTGTTTAAGTAAGTTGAATCTGTCCCCGTTCTGCCGTTCGGAGGGGGTGTTAAGCTGTCTGTCCCGTATACCATGCGATGCTGGTCACGTTACAGGTCTCAACGCTCATTGCAGAAACATTGCAACAACTATAATATTCCGTTTTTATCAAACCATTGTGTATCGTTATTTTGTAAATTTCTTGAATAAGTTAGCCAGTCCAATTCCACCCGTTTTTTTAATCTTTTTTTATTAGCATATTTTATTAGCGATCAGAACAATAAAACAATATAGAAAGTACTATTATGTTCTATCAGATAATCTGAACCGTTGTCAGGACTGAATCACGCCCAATAGTGCTATCCCAAGTATTGTCGAGGTAGGTAATGGACCTATTATGATTTCGCTAGGTCTTGGGGCAATTTTCTCTTTAGTCTTATTTTGGTTTGATCTTCTGCGAGAGTCCTAGCTGTGCTATTTTGATGAATATCCAGCCACAGTATAAGGTGATCATGTTGTGATCCAGCTTTACGTTGTGATTTCTTAGGAATTTCATCGTAGACCAATGGTATCTTTAAATCTGAATACAAAGGGTGATTGGTGACATACTATGGATCACTTGCTATGATTGCTAAAGTTTGTCTATGTTTATTTACTAAAGCATCTCCACAATTATATTCCGTCCAAACTAGTTCTATAACTAATTTGTCATGAATAATGTTTTGTGGATTTAATGGTGACTATCTACTTATTAACCAACATAGTTTTCTAACTTTTATTTTTAGTTATGCTTTCTTCTCCAATATATGAGCCTTCCAAGTTAGTTTTTTGTCAGTATGTAGTCCCAAATATTTTCTGGTCTGAGGTTTATATTTGTGGTTAATTTGCACCTAAGGACACTCGCTCGTTGAGATTGAACGCTAACTTACATGCAGTTAGACTTATTCACTTTGATACTCTGTTTTTGAACACAATCCTCTACTAGACCGATATGCGTTTGTAAGATCCCTGATACCCATTGTGAGTTTTCGTGTGCTGCAATTAATACAGTGTCATGTGAAAGCGTTAAGCGTTTTCAAAATTGTATTCCACTAACTAAAATATATGTTTGGTCATCTAATATATCAAATTCTATGGGACGTAATTTATAGGTAAGTTCTGAGTGTACTACTTCGATGTGAAAAACTCTGTACGCAGCAAGTGCGTTATGGAAGTGAATATTCATTAAAATGTTTTTAATTACAAATATATCGCTCTAATGCGAGCAGGCATCAATTTGGTTACCGTTATAACCTATATAGTAGGAACAATGTACCATATTTTATCAAAATAGTTATTTGAAGCTGTACAAAATTTTCCGAAAATAAACTTTAAATGTTTCCGAGAAAACTGGTCTCCTAGCCTATGAACCTTAGGTTAATAGCAAATTGAGTTATTGAAATTTGAAACATTTAAAGAAAATTCGCAACCAAAACGCCCTTGCTACGTTCATACAAAAATGTTCGAAAATAAAGTTAAATGTTGATTTCCCAACCAACAAAACTTACGTTAATAGCAAATTGGGTTATTGAAATTTGAAGGATTTAATGAAAATTTGTTACCAAAACGCAATTACTGCGTCGAGATTTTTTTCTTACAAACATGCATCATATTTCGATAAAAAAATGCTAATAAGCAGTAACGAATTTGTTCTACGAAATTAGGTAAAAATTATAGACCGTTAACCCATAAACTTTACTAAACCTACAGCGAAAGCATCAACTTAACTAAACCGACAGCCAAAGCATCGGAGAATGGGTCTACATGAAATGAATTTTCTGTAAACATTTTAGCAAAATAAAAGGCAGTGACGGTTGAATCTGAAACTTAAGGGTACGCAGAACACTCTTCTTGCAACATTTTCTTTTCACAATCCGTATTTGTTTTACGTTCTTTGCCTAAACATTGCCAATTTTGACGTTTCAAATTGCGAGTTTGACGTTTTGAGGAAAACTCCAAAATTTGTTTTTTAGCTGCCCGTAACTTTTTTGTCCCTGAACTTAAAAACATAAATTTTGGTACATAGTTCGCGCTTTATAATACAAACGCGTACCAAATTTAATTGCCCTAACTTTGTTATTTCCTGAGATATGAATTTTTTTAGACAGAAAACACAATATTTTCCGAGAAAACCTTGTCCGAATTTCCTGGATAACGAACATATTCAAGCCACTTGCAAAAGGAAGGTACTCACCAAATTTTATCAAGATCGCTCTATTATTTTTTGAGTTATCGGTGCGATATATATATATATATATATATATATATATATATATATATATATATATATATATATATATATATATATATATATATATATATATATATATATATATACATAAACACAGATCTTCCCATTAGTGAATTTTTTTAAGATGTAGCTCAAGACACCCCATAATTAATGGATACAATTTTTTTTTCATATTTTGCATAATAACGGATATATTGGGTTTTAAAGATTTTTTACGAAAATTTGACAAAAATGACATACCATTAACCGATAAACTCTATAGCCAACACTACTGTCAAAGTATCAGAGAAAGGGTCTATTAGAATGAATTTTCTGGGAATATTTTAGTAAAATGAAGGACAATGACGATTGAAACTAAAACTTCAGGCTTTGCAAAACATTTCTCTTGAGACATTTTCCTTCCATAACTCATATTATTTTCAGGTTAATTGCCTAAATATTACCAATTTTGACGTTTTAAATCGCGACTTTGACGTTTTGAGGAAAACCCAAATTTATTTTTCTTTAAATGCCTGTTACTTTCTGTCCTTTAACCTATAGAGCTAAAGTTTGGTAGGTAACTTACCTATAATGGTGTAAACCGGCGTACTGAATTCGGTTGCCCTTACTTTGTTGATTCCGAAGATATAAATTTTTTTCGAAAGAAAACACAAAGTTTTCCAGGAAAACCTCGGCGGATTTTCCTGGCTAACGAACTTATCCAAGCCACTTGCGAAAGGAAGGTACTCACCAAGTTTTATCAAAATCTGTTCATTATTTTTTTAGTTATAGGTGTGACACATAAATATATAAACACACACACACACACACACACACAAATATATATATATATATATATATATATATATATATATATATATATATATATATATATATATATATATATATATATATATATATATATATATATATAAAGTCTGAAACCGACCTCGGATTTGGGTTCCAGGGGTCCTAAATAGCGCTCATTTAAAGAAATTTTGTCATAATTGAAAAGTCGAAATTTCCTCATTAGTGATTTTTTTTAAGACAATACACTAAAAAGCCAATTATCATGAACTGAAGACCATTTCCTGGATTCTTCTTTTAGATAGATGTATCTGGCTTTCCCGGTAGCAATCTATGACGGATGTTATGTTGTTCGGGATGCCCTTCTATTTCATGAACTTCTGGTTAAAACAAAATTTTTCTTGAAACAAGTGAGCAACTTTGATCTGTGATTGTGTTTTATCTCCGTAACTAATCATCCGTAGAATTAACATTTTATGCATTTCTGTTAAATAAACCATGTTTCTGAATTGCAGTTAACAACTGACAACTACTGTCATGCAGTTACAATGACAGAGCAAGTTGTTAAGGCGTTTTAACAAAACCAGCATTGCCAAACACGTAGAACGTTGATAACTTTTCATGTCTTCTTTTTAATTATAACCGCCCAAAAGGGACACTGAAATGGTTTCTGCTTACTTTCTCATTATCAAAAATGGAACGTGATTAGTTATTAATTTTTGTGTGTGTTGTAGGGAATTTAGTCAATCAGATTAATTACCTTATTTTTGACTGTGATCTTTGGCAAATTTTTAAAACCATAGCAATTTTGTATAAAGAATGAAAGATATTTTTCATATGTATTACAAGGCCCTACTTCCTATTTAAAAATTTGGTGGTGGCAACTATCAAGCGAAGGGGTTGAATGTAAGAGTGAGGTTTTGACGTCGCAAGATGTCGTTTTTTAATCTGAAATTGACCTGTTTCGTTTTTTTTCAACAAATATGCACAATAATTTACATACTGAATTTATTCCATTTGGCTGTTCCACACTGTATATGTAGATACATAAGAATGAAAACCGACCTTCGATGGGTGTTTTTGGGGCCTAATATTGGCTCATTTGACAAATGACTTACAAAATTCAAAAGTTACGATCTCTTATTAAACAATAGTTATTGATATTTGTAGCCCTGAGAAAAGAGTCCTCTAAATTTATTTCCTTTTCAGATGATACTGCAGTACTCTGCGAAGAGGGCTCTTTTCTCAAGGCTACAATATCATTAATAATAGTTTAGTAAGAGATTATATACCTCAATAGTAACAATATATATAATATATATATATATATATATATATATATATATATATATATATATATATATATATATATATATATATATATATTTATTTATTTTATTTATTTATTTAATATGCAAATACATTTAGTAACTTAGTGATAAACACAAATATTAAACAACCAGGCTTACAAAGTAGATACATACATCTATGTCACATAAGTATACACTTGTCCGTGACATTATAACCTACCTATTTTATATTGCGTTACTCTTGTCTACTAATGTTTATTTAAAGAACAACAAACGCAAAACCGCCTAATAGGCTCCTCGACTTAATCAGCAAAAACTAAAATGAAATAAAAACAAATAAAACTAAAACACGCCATCCACACCATAGTTAATTGGACGTTGTCCAATGTAGAAACAACAGATACCAATTTGAAACACTCCAGTTCAATACTCATATGTCTTACCATAGAACAACTTCACACCACATCTTTTCCACCATATTATCAGCACATTCACATCCACCGACTCTCTTCTCTTCTTCTCTGACATTCTCCCTTACTAACATCCTCCCACTCTACACTGTCACCTCCTCCCCTATGCTCCATTACCCTATCTTTCTCTCGCATTTTTCCCTCACTCTCCACAGTCCGCTAAACACTTATAAGCCCCGAAAACACTCACCCAACTTACAAAATGCATCTGCCATGTTCGTGCAAATATTTATTACTACAAATTATTCCTGTTCTCATATGCCCCACTTTACATTATTTTATAATATTCTTTAAAGTAACACAATTATCAGCAACATAAGATCTTAGCGCTCTCTTAAATTTGTATTTACTTTTAATAGTTTTAATAGAAGTTGGAAGTTTGTTGTACAACTTTGGACCAAAAAATGATATGTACCGCTGAGATACCGTTTTTCTGTGATAAGAAGACGTAACAGATTTGCTACTCACACCTCTAGTAAGATAAGAGTGTTGTGCAGTACTTGGTACTTTTTTACTTCTGTGTACATGGTGAATGGTTGTTAGAATATACAGCCCCCTGATGTCCAATATATCTTTCCCGTAAAGCAACTCTGTAGAAAATGAAATGTCTTTTTTAAGCATAATTCTCAGTATAAAGTTCTGCGTAATTTGGAGAGGCGACAAAGTTGTACCATAAGCAGAGCCCCAGCATGTTATACCATATTTCAAAGTCGACTCGACAAGTGCCCTGTAAACTGGAAGTAAATTCTCATAATTTAATATATGTCTTATTTCATAAAAAGTTCTAAATAATTTTCTTATTTTTAAGTTGATTTTTTCTACATGACACCGCCACTTTAGGTGCCGGTCAAGCTCCACTCCCAAATACCTTAAGCTATTAACACAATTTATAGTTTCCGTATTATTGATAACGATGTTTCTTGAGGAAGGAGGCAGTCCGGCAACTGTGGGGGAAAAATGCATATATTTAGTTTTTTGAATATTAATATAAAGGCAATCATTTTTTAATGCATTACACAAGTTCCTGATAATGTCAGTTGCCTTATAATATGTACAATTCCAGGAAGAATCTTTAATCAGAATGGCAGTGTCATCGGCATAAGATATCACTGTACAGTACTCACTATATTCCAACAGTATGTCATTGATGTAAATAAGAAAGAAGATCGGGCCAAGTATTGTACCTTGTGGCACTCCACAACCTATGGCAATAGGGTCACTCAACATACCATTCACCCTTACTCGCTGTATTCTGTCTGTAAAGTAACTTTCAAACAGTTTCAGAACAACTCCCCTTATACCGATATTCTCTAATTTCATAATCAGTTTGGTATGATTAACAGTATCAAATGCCTTGCGCAGATCCAAAAATACTCCAAGAATCTTAGAATCTGAATCAAATCCACTTAAGATTTCCGAAACCAGCTCATGCAGTGCTGCTTCCGTAGATTTACCCTCACAGAATCCAAACTGTTTACTGTGTAATATGTCATGCTCTGCCAAGAAATGAGTCAGCCGTTTTTTTACACATTTCTCCAGAATTTTACAAAAGTTATTTATCAAACTTATTGGGCGGTAATTTGAAAAATCCAATTTATCTCCCTTCTTATGTATTGGGATAACAACTGATTCCTTAAACTGTGTTGGCAAATCGCCAGTTTCAAAAATTTTATCAATTATATGTTTTAAAGGTTCAAGAATATAAGCATGTGAAACCTGTATAGCTTTACAAGTCACCGTCATTTCCCGGAGAGCAATGTTTTTTTAAAGAGGAGATAACACTAATTAATTCATTATCATCCACAGGTATAAGAAATAAGCTATCTCGATTATTTCTACTTCCAATGTTTGGGACTGAATTTCTAGAAGCAGTATGGTCATTTATTGTTGCAAAATATTCATTAAATGACTGGGCTATAAGAGTACTATCAGTTAATATTTCTCCATTGCTAGATCTTAACGATGATAATTTTACACGAGACCCCTGATGGTTGCTAGCTTGCCGAACAACATTCCATACTTTTCTTGGATTGTTACCTGCTTTATAACTTTAGATTTGTAATAATTATTTTTAGTAGTTTTTATAATGGATAAAAGAGTGTTTTTATAAGTTATATATTCCTGATAAACGTCTGTATTATTTTTATTTTTCAACCATTTTTTTCTAAGTTTATCTCTTTTGTTGAGTGAAGCCAACAAACCCTTAGTAATCCAGCTATTCTTCTTTTTATTATTACTAGTATCATTTTTATATGGAATGAATTCAGTGGCGTTGCGTATATATACTAGAAATTTATTTATAAATATATCATATATAGTTTGTACATCAGTGCCCGACAACACATCAAGCCACTCTTCATTTTGTAAGGATTGGAGCAACAAATCTTCATTAAGCTTGGTAAAAAAATTTCGGTTCTGTATCAAACAATTACTATTAGAATCGAGATTTCGAGCATTATTATCCAATGCTGCAATCTCAAAGACAGTGGAAAAATGGTCTGTTATGCTTGTAGTTAGAATCGTTGGCTTCATTGTAATTATCCCCCTTTCTATCTTATTATTTAATCTCTGGTTTGAGCGAACAAACACATGGTCAATACACGATTGTGTGGCCTCTGTGATTCTTGTAGGCTTAGTTATATACGGGCTGTAACCGTGAGATTCCATCATATTTATAAAAGTCAAGTTACTACTATTATTTAGGTTGGAAATATCAAAATTTGTATCACCTATTATTAAATCTATATCACCATAATCACGGGCCTTAATAAAATTATTTAATTCATGAATGAATGTGTACTCATTAGATGACGGTGATCTATAAATAGCTGTAATATTAATCTTATATTGCAATAAATTTGTAGAAACTTTGATGAGCCCAGTTTCAGATAATATTTCTATTTCCGCCTGAAAAGGACGGTTATTTCTTATATAAAGCATAACGCCATCATTCTGTGTGAAACGACTATCATTGTATATCAACTCATAACCACTGATCTGATAATCCAGACAATTAGAAACATGCCAGGTCTCTGTCAATACTATGCAATCTAGATTAGCACCTTTCAAAGACTCTAACATAATTAAAAACTCGTTAAAATTTTTGTTGACACTACGTATATTCATCTGAAGAACATTGAACCGAATTCACTGATAATTTAATTCACAAGTATACTCGCTTATTTCTTTATAGACAGCATCGGGAAGACCTGAAGATTCATCAACAATTTCAAAAAAATCGCTAGCTTCCGCCATGTATCTATCTAGAGTAATTACTTCCCACCTCTGTAAACGAAACAGGACATAAAACGTAAAATGAAATCAATGAAAACTCGCCAACAAAAGTCGAAAATCCCTTACAATATTTTAGTAAAAACAATAAATACAATTATTTTTAATCGATATTATAAATACTCCAAAGAATTCCAACACCCTATCAGCGTGCTATCACAGTTGATATTAAAAAAGATATGAATCAGTTAAACAAAACCTTAAATAAAATGTACGAAATACCTGTATCAAAACCAAGTTTATCTTCTGTTGAGAATTATAGCTGTACAAGTCCAATAAAATACAACAAAAGTATATGATAACTAATTTTACTTAAGGAACAAACAAACAAAGTGAATTTGTCGAGGCTGCTCCCGTTCATCATATATTATCCAGTGATTCAGCGGTTTTTATAACTATCTTTTTATTTTTTATCCTAGCATAGATGTTACCTTTCCAAACCCAAGCATTTGTGCGACCCAGCTTTTCCACTGCTTTATTGTAGAGAAGAAGTTTGGCCCTTGTAAGCTCTTCGCATATTCCAATGCCACAACTCTTGAATAGTTTTCTCTGGTACAACAGCTGACTACATACATTTTGACTCACCAATTCAACCAGAATGGGTCTTGACTTGGCTCTATCTTCAACACTATCATTGGAAGGTCCAATTCTGTAGCATTTGACTAGGTCTTGAGAGTTGAGTTTAATGGGTATTTTTTCATTAATAGCCTTCAATGCTGTTTCCCCTGTATTTTCTTCTATTTCCTCTTTAATACCATAAATTCTAACTTTTTTAGAGTTCTTCATGTGTTGTTCCATATCTTCTATTACACTTTTTAATTTTTCGTTTTCCTTCTCAACATGAACCATTTCACCCTCTAATTTGGCATATCTTTGGAGGAGGTCATCGATGATTGGTTGTAATTTTGACACCACCACCTCAGCTATTTTGTTAGTTAGCGTCTCAATAAATTTATGGTCAGCTAACCTACTTTCAAAAACCTCACTGGAAATTGCACGAATTTCAAAATCCTGTGATTTTGTCACAGGCATTTTATCGACGTGGTTGAACCATATAAATCCGTTAACCAGAAGCAAACGGTAGCGTTATTAGAACAAATGGCCAATATTCACTACTTTTACAGTATTATTTACCAGCACTATCTCAAAACTCCAGCTAGATAGTTATTATGGACAGATCTATTGCTTGCACCACTTTATTTAGTTAACAAACCACCATTTTATCACCTATTAGCGGGAGCAAAGAATATGCGACTACTCAAGACGACGCATCACCCCAATTGATATATATATATATATATATATATATATATATATATATATATATATATATATATATATATATATATATATATATATATATTTATTTATTTATTTATTTATTTATTTATTTATTTATTTATGAGGAGAAATATAACAGGTACGAAGACAGTTCCTTGAGGAACTCCACTCTAAATTATTTTATTTTTATGAAAACAGCTACCAGCTTTTTTATGCTTCCTTCTCAACAAATAGTTCTTCATTAAGAAAAGTGACAAGCTTCGAACACTATTTCTCTCAAGTTACATCAACAACCCCGTGTGAGTTTCCTCCAGCTTTGCGTAGGATAGCAGTTTTCAGATCATATAACGCATGCTCAGTGAATAAGCTCGAATGAAATCTAAACTGGTTTTTATAAATAATTGCATGATGAGGTTTAATAAAATGATGAAGTTACATAATGAGGTTTAATGGGTTAATGCGTTTCCCACATATTTTAGCCAGCACGCTTATGAAACTTATTGTTCGGTAGTTGCCAGGGTTAAGCAGATGCCGAGTCTCAAATATCAGGATCAACAGTTTAAATTACCAGGATATATTCCCGGTTTTAGATATTTTATTTGCTATGAGACAGATTGGCAATGTTAGGGTACATGACAATTATTTGGTAGTAGCGTAGATGTACCACCTTCATCTGGACAACCACAAGATTCTAAACCACCAATACACCTTATTTTCTCTTTTACACTGACAGCATTAAGAAAAGTGGCTTTTCGCCTACTTGGATTTATAAATACACTGATTTCTATTTCGGTATTTAATTTTTAACTTATTGTCTATATTTATAAAATAGGCATTAAATATATTAGCTATCTCTGTTTTATCAAATGCTATTTATTTATTGAAACTTACAACAAAAATTTTATCTCAAAAAAAAGTTATTTTGATCAAATTTGGTTGGTATGTTGCCCTCGTAAATACCTTACTCCACGAAAACTTAACTTTCTAGGTTTACAGAAAGATGAGTTATACAAATTTGAAACATTTAATGAAACTTCTCGACCATAACGCAATTGCTGCGTCCGGAAATTTTTATCTTAAATATAAACTGCTTTGCTTGATATGACACGATTTTTATTTCTTATACCATTTAATTCCTTCTATTTTTCCTAATATTTCAGATTTATACTTAAAAGTAAGCTCTTTTATATTTGTACTTACATTATATTAATCATAGTTTTGTACTGTGTACTAAATAAGGAGGTAGACAATTATACATAACTTACTAAACGCACTCTCTTCAGACTCAAATTTTCTGCCATGGTGTGAAAAATAAAACTTCTGTAATAAGCGACGAAAGTAGTAAAACATTCTGTAGGTATAGGTGGAAAGCACTGAAACATGCTAAACGCAATACGAGATGATTTTCATAAGAACTTCAATGACTGTAAGAATGAGCATAGCGATGTCTGAATGACGGTGGGTGGGCTTTGTTCGATCTAGTCATCAAGAGGCAGTGGCGGCATTGTGTGTACGCGCCCTTATCTGTGACAACTGCCCCACCGAGGCGATAACAACTAACGAGCTTCCTGCTATCACTGGCGCCCTCACTCGCCATCCACACTAGCTCCTTTGATTAGATACGCCGGCTCTTTCATATTATCTTCCAGGGATGAACTAGCTCTTGAACTGATTGTTAGGAATTAATTAAAAGAAAGAACATCTTTTTACGCATCTCCTAACGTGATTCTCTGTCATTATGTTGACACAGGTTCTGTAACCATATTTGCGATCAAAAGGTTGAAATGAAGAAAATTACAAAGTATTATTTTTCTAACAAAATAAAAATCTCCGAAGATCACGTACAACCAGTCAACTTATTTGGTAAGCCGTCTTAAATTAAAGCGCTGTTTCAGTTCATTTATGCTAATTTATAAATTTTCCGACTTGGTAACCCAGTAGTAAGAACATATACTTGTAAAGCGAAATGTTATGTGTTCAATTCGCAGGAAGAGATCGTTTATGTTTTTTAATAATTACTGTAAAATAGAAATAAGGCACTAAAGAGCGAAAAATAACTGGATTACAGGTTTAACTAAAAAACAAAAATTAATTTAAATGAAATATTATTATACGCGCTACCTACTACTTCTACTACTGTTGGAAGTCGGCGCCAAGTCAATTAGGTAGTAGGTAGATCGGTTAGGTCCACTCTCGACACATCGCAAGTTTCTCTGCGCACGCAATGGAATGCGCGAGCGTGGGTCTTTGATCATTAACTACATATTTAGTTATTTCATTATGATTATAATCAGTTAATAGTTAAGCTCTTTATATCGTATTATTGTGTTTGGGGCATCGCACCGACTTCAAACAGATAAGTAGGTAGCGCATATAATCATATTTGATTTAAATTAATTATTGTGATTTGAAACCTGCAATCTAGTTATTTCTCGATTTTTAGTGCCTATTTTCAAGTCGATTTTTTTAAGTTTGTTTATTTATCCATATTTAGTGTAAATATACGTACGTAATGAGTGCGGTGTTACGAAACTTCTATAATATAATGCCGTATTACAGCACAAATTTAATAGATTATAAGATGATTTCCCCCTATTTCCCAAAGATCCCATCATCACATCCTGACTTGGTGAAAATGAGACCACCTCAGGAGTGATTGTTTAAAATTGCTCCACAATTGTCGAAAACATTGGTGAACATATATAAAAAATACATAGACAAACATAGAACCGACGCTTTTTGTGAAGTCGCTTAAGAATTGTAGCTCTCGGATTTAAAGATGCGAGACAACCACCAGATATCTTGATTTTCAATTTAGATCTAGAAAAATAAATTTATTGTGTAGATTAAAAATTATGATTCATATTTTGACAGAACCAGATGGCTTATAGTAAATTTTCGTAGAAAAAAATCACCAATGGGAGGATCCCGACTTTTGAATTTTGAAAAATGTCTGCAAATGAGCATGAACTAACACCCGGAGAATAGATATCCGGGGTCAGTTTCAATTTATATATATATATATATATATATATATATATATATATATATATATATATATATATATATATATATATATATATATATATATATATGTCTGTTATGTTATATTATATTATGTCACACCAACAACTTAGGAAATAATGCGGCGACCTGACCTGACCTGCCTTTTGTAAGTGACTTGGACAGGTTCGTTATCCAGGAAAATCGGATCAGGCTTTCCGGACACTTTTAGGTTCTATTTTGGAATTTTTTATCTCCGAAAGTAACAAAGCTATGATAACCAAATCTGGTACGTAGGTTAACGTTATAAAAGGTAAACTACACACTATAATTCACATCTCTATATTGCAGTAAAAAAGTTGTAGGTATTTATTTTAAGAAAATGTCTATTTCTAGAAAAATTTACTACCATAACGCACTTGCTGCGTCCATAACTTTTTAAATGATAGACCAGTTATTCTCCATCTATACACAAATGAAAACATCATAAATATATCATATTACACTTCCCTCTGGTTTTCTATGTTTCATTATAATAGATCATAACGAAGGACAATGGGATAGTATTTTCGAAACTGAATTAGAAAAATCTGTGGCTAATGGACATGAGCTTTCGAGTCCATCTAATTTAATTTAAATAACTAAAATAACTATCATAAATATAGGTAATGATATCAAATTGGATATAACAGAAATGTGTACCAGAAGGTTGCATATTATCGACATGCTCGTTTATTTTATTTAGCAAAGAATATGCTGATTGAAAAAAAAAACAGCAGGAATTAAAATAAATGAAAAACAATTTTATTGAAAAATGTACGCTAAGAACGCAACGCTGATAGAAAAAACTGAAAAAGGATGAAAAATGGTGGCTAACGACTGATTTAATTCAATGCCCGTCATGGTATTAGCTAGGGGAGGAGTTCTTTTCGCTCAAGAAATTTCTTCTCGCAGCTTCCTTCTTGATCACACACACACACACACACACACATATATATATATATATATATATATATATATATATATATATATATATATATATATATATATATATATATATATATATAATATATATATATATATATATATATATATATATATATATATATATATATATATATATATATATATATAATATTCTTTGTTTTCTGGATAAATAGCGTGCAGTGTTGTTTATAATCTTGGCGTTTCAAGTCGCATTTTGGATCCATTTTAGAAAGTATTGAAAAAATAAACAAATCAATAAAAAGGATGTTAGTTTGGGTGAAGTTAGATTAGATAAGGTTAGATAGTCATAAGTTCGAATCCGGGTCCTCAACTTGCCTGCTTCTTACATCTTACCACGGGGTATCGTCTCTAAAGTCCTAGAGATGCTCATATGACCTGACGTCCTTTTTATTTATTTATCTGTTTGTTTATTTTTTCCATAATTTTTAAAACTATTCAAAATAGAAGTCAAAATTTTAAGGTATCAATAATCTTGTACGCGGTTCAACCTGAACCCAGTATTTCTTACATTGGAAGCAGCGAAAGTTTGTCTATATACTGGTTAAAGGAAATTAAAGGCCTTTAAAAGCCTTTAATTTCCTTTAACCATGTCAAACCCAGACGTTATGACGTTATGTCTATATACCGACGCGTATATACAAACCTAAATATTATATACTAACAACCAGGGCATATTTTTGTTTGCTAAGTACCTCATTTCAAATCCTTAAAGCAGTACAAAAATAGTGAATGAAATTATAAAGCTCGGCTCTAGGTTAGTCCGAACCTGATCTTTCATAACAAAATGTATTTTCTTCTCAAAATTCACACACTTTTTGAATATGGGCACCTCTGTGGGGGCTCATATCTCCAACCTCTAACAACCCGAATCCTTTGTGAAATCATTCCTCTAACTTAATTCTGAGTTCTTGTTATCACCGTGAAATTCTCTGAATTATTCTTTGTAATTATCTGTATGCTTCATTATCTGGAAATTCGGTGATGGAATTGTTCCCGCAAGGTCCTACTTGGTTGCGGGAATTATATTAGCCTCAAATTAGAACACTCGTTTGATAAAATTTTGTTATGAAATTTGTATATGAACGTTGCAATTTGTAGAAAGTTTTATTGCAGAGTCAAAGATAAAGGGGCTGTTCATAGGCATAATAAACTGACAAAGAAGTAAATCTTGACCTTGTGTATTGTTGGTCGGGTCAGTAAAATATTTTCAACTTAACGCAAATCTGCGATGTTCCGTTGAGTAGAAAATATTCTATAAAATTAAAATGTGTTCTGGAATTACTTAAAGCATAAGTCCGTAAATATTGTTTAAAAAAAGCTCGGGACGCAGCAAGTGCGTTATGTTGGTGAATTTTTATTAAATGCTTCAAATTTTAATAACTCAATTTTCTATAAATTTAGAAAGTTTAATTTTAGAATGTAGTAAGTTTTTTCCTAGGGAAAGATATCCAGCAAATTTCATTTAAATAACTTTGTAACTTTCGGAAAAAACAATTTCTCGAAACAAAGTTTAAAATTTGAATAACTAAATTTTCTATAAACTTTGAAAGTTGCATTTTGGTACGTAGTAAGGTCTTTCCAAATGTAACATATGTAGTACATTTCATTAAAGCAGCTTTGTTATTTTCAGAGAAAAAAATGACCCGGGGAAATAATACTAATAATAAAACATGGGATAAGCGACTAAAGGACCAAACACTCGCAGTTAGGTTGACAGACCTGTACAAGCTAAGAGTAGTTCAGATCATCGCAGTGGTAAAATCATGGGTTTATAATATCAGACAGGCAAAAACTTACCACTGTTAGAGCCTCGGTGGCTCCGTGGTAAGATCATGTGCCTCTGAACCAGCGGGTACTGGGTTCGATTCACAAGGTTCCCCTTTTACTTTCTCAGTACGCACTGTAAAACTAACGTCAACTGAGGCCAGAATCCGACTCTAGAGGTTGTAGTTCTGAAATAAAACACCCAGCTTAGATGAAAAACTAAACAATAGACGCCAACGTAGTCTATATGGCACTCTTGGGAAAGTAGTTTATGGTTACAACACTTCTGTAGTTTTTAGTACAAAAACAGACCTGTTTATAGGGCCCCAACTAGTTTAAAATAACTTGACCTTTATTTTGAGTTTCACAATGAATTTTTAAAGAAAAAAATATAAGCTCAAAAACAGACCTGTTTGTAGCCTCCAAAACTAATCAGTTTTAAAAGTAACTTAGACTTTGCGAAGAAAACTACCTATAACATGCTCTAGTTAAAACCATTTTGAATGCTGAATGACTTGCGAGCCATTCTGATGTGCTCGCACTCACCAAGTAAATTCGACTACGACAGAACAGTCCTAAACATTTTAAAATTAGGAAAATGTGAACTGTACGTCAGAATAGATGGGTTGCACGACAGAAAATTAAAAAAAAAAGGTTGAATCAACGATAATTTTGTTGTTATAAACGCTGGTCCTCGCACGGCCAGTACGAGGTAGCTAGCCACTGGCCACAAAAATGTAAAAATGTGTTACGTAAAACGTCTACAAAATGTTTTGCCTGCCTTGTTAATGCTCCTGACGACTAAATAATCAACTGCCCGTCAAAACAAACAAAGTAACATATTTTCAAAACCACCAAACAACTAAAAAAGACAATGCACGACAGAAAGTGCACACAACGCCACGTAATACCCAATTTCTGGCTAATACGGCTGTGCATGCAACATTGCGCGGTAAGCTGATTATCTTAGAACATGTTTGTCTATTTCTGTGGGAGGTTCGCGCTACAAAGTTAACTATGTTTCCATGGTGGTAAGTTAATAGCTATATAATTAAATAAATAAGACATTAATTAATAATTATAATTAATATTGGGTGCGTACACTAAAGGATGACATCGGCTGTGGTTGAAGATTTTAGCGGAAACTAATCTGAGACGGAAGAAAGCGCTGTTGTAAAATCTAAACGAAAGCGACAACAAAATCGTATATGGTTGAAGGGAGAGTTTGATTCTGCAGACAAAACAGAAAAAAAACGTTGATTTAAAGAAGATACGGAAAAAATCGCCCTCATAGACAAGTCTAGATATATCCAAGGTGAAGTACCGTTGCAATGCAACAAAGTACAGGAAGAATGGATGCCCAGCTGGATTATATTTATGGTACCATGCTACTGGTGCTACAGTGTCCTTATTCACAACAGAATGTGATCATGACAACCATAAAACAGACTCTGCTAGAGGTTTAGATAACAAAATAAAGAATTTCCTTATACAAAAATATGAAGATGGCATAGAAAAAAACTAACACTATTAAACCTGACGCTATTTTAGCTGCGATTAGACAAAACAATATGATTGAGCCTCAAAAATCTAAGTACCTTAATTATTCAAAGCATCCAAGGCATGACAAATATGGATTCCCAACTATTTGTGGCATATAAATTAGTGTCAGGTGTAAACAAAACGACTCCACAGATAAACCATTTATCTTAAAATTTGTTTTACATTGTGAGTCATTTAACCCGAAAGGCAGGACCGAAAATTTGTTATTTTCACAGTGAGGCTATTAGAAGATTAAAACAAAACACAGACGGTTCACGTTGACGCGACATGTAAAGTCATATGGCAAAGATATTACTTAATTATTGCAGGGAATCGCGATAAAGGTCAAGTTTTTAATCCATTTGCTATTGCAGTTTTTAAAGTGAGAGTGCTGATGATTTTGGCTTCATTTTCGACGCACTACATAATTGTTGATGCTGGTGAAGGCATTCCTTAAGGTTTTATACATATATTTGGTGTACTTAGAGTGTGTGCTTCTTTCAAGTGCTGAAATATGTGTAAAATATTTTAAGAGGCTGACCAAAAAGGAAGATTTGAAAAATATATATGCTTTTCAAACGTGTAAGGATGACGGTACATTTACCACTGTATCCAAGCTTTTTTGGAAAAATTAATTAGAATAGAAGAACAAGTCAAAGAATTTATTGAAATTTAAAACATTCCACTCGCTGGAAAAATCTCAGTTTTCTTAACTTGTCAAACAATATTTCTTCGTCCTTGTCAAGTTGTGTATGAATACATTTTTATTGTTAGTTTGCCTATTTCTGTCGATGCGGTCTTATCGGGATTAATACAATTTTCTCGTGCAAGTTGTGTATTTAATTTAAATAGTCTTCTTTTTCTGCCGCTCATTAAATTTTTTGTCGTGTAATGCTATTTTGTAGCGGGTAATATTCTTTTTAGTTGTGAAAATACTTTAAAGCTGTTTATACTATTTAGTTGTCCCTTCTTACATCTTTTTTGTCGTTACTTTGTCATTTTCTGACGGGCTGATAAATTCCACCCCCTGGCTTATGTCGCTTGTTTTAAAAACTTAAAAAACTAGTCTAAAATTGGACGAAAAGTTTAATCATCTCACAAAATAAAAGTTATTTGTCGAAGTTGATCATCAAAACAAAACAAAAATCAAGGAACAATATCACACCTATTGTTTTAAAATTATTTTAGTGAATTTTCGTAAAAAATGTACTACTGAGGAGATCGCGATACTCCAAAAAGCAAAAATAGCCAATTTTTTGGCTGATACCTTGCTTTTGAGGCTGGATTGGACAGGTATGTTATCCTGAACCAGTCCCTCGTGAAAAATTTTGGGTTTCCTTTCGAAAAATGTTTCTCCAAACATAACAAAGCTACGGCAACCAAATTTGCCACTCAGGTTTACATTGTAAAAAGCAACCCACGCCAAAATTTAGATTTATAAGTAGTACAAGAAAACAAAAGGTATTAGCATTTAAAAAATCTAATTTGGGGTGCCACTGGTGACCAGAGAATGACACTAAAGCATTTTGTGGGGATAACAACACCTATTGAATATTACAGACAAGGAATAAGTTTTTTCGCGCAAAGAGATCAAGAAATAGCATCAGAATGACTTTGAAAATTGTATAGTTTTCCTCCCTCAGACGTCAAAGTTGCGATCTGAAACGTCAGAATTGACAAGTTTTAGACAAAGGTGCTGAAACGAATGAGGGTTATGTAGAATAAATGTCGTTACAAGACTCTTAAAGCCTTAAGTTTCTACATCAACCGCCATATCCTTCATTTTACTAAAATATTAGCAGAAAACTCATTTCAAAATCGATACATTTTCTGATATTTTGGCAGTAGTTTCAGTTATAGAGTTTTTGGTTTGGTACGCTATAATTTTTAGCGAATTTCCGTAGAAAAAACTTGCTATGGGGGAGATCGCGACTTTTGAATTTTGGAAAGATTTCTTCGAATGAGCGCAAACTAGGCTCCCTAGAACCTACATCCGGAGTCAGTTTCAGTTTCATATGTTTGAATATTTACAGGGTGGCGCATTTCTACGGCAAAGCTCTTATATATATATATATATATATATATATATATATATATATATATATATATATATATATATATATATATATATATATATATAAGATACAAGAAAAAATCATATACGTTATTTAGCTGCAGCTTACAAAATTATTTTTACTGTCAAAGGGTGGCTTATAAGTCGTTGGTGATCAAACTTTCCTTTTTTAAATGTACCACTCTTTATATTATTCCATTGTTACATTTTCCATCGAATTATAATGCGTATTTGTAAAAAAATAATATATTGTTCACCATTTTCGAGTTATTTATATTTTTTGCAACTTCCCACTTTTTGGCACGTACCAAAAATTATGATACTGCGTCATATACAGGCGCTCTCAAATAGTAGCTGAATTTAAAAAATCAAACTCTACTAGTCCATTTTTTTAGTTGAACAGTATCCTGTATGTTATTTGAATTTTAATGGCGATTATGTAATTTGAATTGTATGTATTTTGTCAGCAAATTTTGTTGTTAAATAGATAAGTCCGTTTTCGCTGAAATCATTTTTTGTTAAATTATTGTGAAATATTAGTGATTAACAATTAGTTATATAAGGTCAATGCAAAAAACTATGTTTGCAAATTCACATAAAAAATCTGTTTTCGGATTTTTTGAAAATAAATTTGTTTAGCAAGTTGTCGTGTAAAAAACTTTTTAGCTATGTTTAAGTAAAAATACTTTTAATATAAATTTTGTGTAACATTACTTGAGCCAATTTTTGTAAAAAAAAAAATTAATAATTTTCGTCAAAAGGTTGTTGGTCACTTTTAAAATAAAATGTTGGTTTGTCATTTTTGTCAAAGAGATTTTTCTTAATAATATCTTGGCAAGTGTAATTTTTGTGTAAATTGCTTGAATTGGTTGGTTGGCTCCGAAAATCGGATCAGTTTATCGGGAAAATGTTATTTAATTACAGCAGATTTTTACATTTTTCTCCGACAATAAAGTCATTTTGATGAAATATGGTACAGGGTTTCTACTATTAATGTTATACTTCTACCAAATTTAATGTCTTCATTAAACCAAAGACAAATTTGAAATTGGTGATATTTTTATAAAAATTCAATACCATGACGCATTTTCTGCGGCCGAACTTTTTTTAAATCTTTTCATCTCTAAATTACAAAAATACCAAACTTTTGAAATTCGAAAGCATTACTTGGTGACTATAGATATGTACCAGCAGCTAAGAAAATGCAATTTAAACTTAGAAGTTTCTTTATATAAGTACAATAATTGCATTAGAAATTACTTTCGGCTGAGTAGAAATAAATAGTCATATAAAAACAAATTGAATTTTTCCGTAGACAGCCACTGAACTTAGCAAAGAGCAATGTTAATTTAATTTCGAGCCAGAGCTACACAGTGTTCAGCCCACATAATTAAATTTTCAATCTACCATAATCATGTCCTCTCGTCTGAAAAATAAAAGAATATCCTACACTTTCGAAATCTTTCGATACACTTCCAATTTACTTTGAAAGTTTCCTAAAGTTCGGTTCGATAGTTCTATTCTCGCTGAGACGACGTTCTTTTGTTCCTAGCCATGTCATAGCTTGGCGATATCAAGTTGTTTTATTTCGTATGCCTTCTATGTCACAGTCATTCAATCTCCGCTAAAGACAAACACGAATTTGTTGAAGGTTCAGATAAAATCGGAGACATTTACTTGCTGGTTTCTAGAGGAGTATCCGGAAAATTAGAGCGAACAGAAAGAGAGCAGAAAATGAATAATAGTACCCTGAGGTTGTGTACTTTTATGTCATTTAGTTTTGAGATAAAAATAATGAGATGATGTATAAGGCATACGACTAAATAGAGGTTTATTTATACGTTATTATATTCAAGAATGGCTGAAAAAATATTTACTGCCTGGAGCTGGACGAAATATACTCAGCAATGAAGTTTAATACTGTATGCGCTATACACTAAATAAAGATTGAAATCTGTGGTGAGTACACTTGCGTATTTTTTTCTAATTTAAGTGGCTACGGCTGTTTGCCATTCGCGAATTCTCCCCCTCGTTACGTTTCTTCAGTGCTAGTTTAAGTTGGATAGTTTTATCATATCAGTAAGCTTTACATTACTTGTTATTGTACCGCATTGTAATATACATATACATAAGTATACAGGTCATATATGTAAAGTATCGTTTATGAAATTTGGTAATTTTTACTTAATTTAAAATTTGTCTTATTATATATTGGGATAGACAGGAACACACGCTTTATTCCTTAGGGGCCTAACTAGGCAGGTTTAAAAGACACACAAAGAGGCCCATGGTAAAGTAAGGAAATAGTATAGACAATATGATCGTATTCTCTACTACATAATGGTATCACAAGATCAAGAAGTACATACATTCATGTGTACCCGCACATAAAATTTATCTAATAGTAGTAAACCTACTTTTCATCCAGCCATTTGTTTTACATGAGATCATCCACACATATCACACACATCTAAACACTCATTCTTTTAGTGATACAGACCTATACTTAATTGATTTATTTAACTAAGAGTGTATGTTAACACCTTAATTTGTAAATTATTTGTATGCATTGCAATTAATGTACAAATGTCTGCATTTTTTTTTGTACATCGTAGTTGCGTAAGTTAGCGTCATTAGGGGATGAATAATTATAAATACATTACATCTACAGCTCTGATTATATTCTTGCGCAGGTAGTCGGTCTATACCGATAGAGGGTAGTCCAAAAACACAAAAATTAACATATCTCGTTTGGAGGAAATACCTAAATTATTGGAACATCTATCAAACGTACTTCTGCCGGTCTTTCTTGTAAAATGTCAATCGACTTGCTATAAGGGACGGTGCGAAATTTATACACTGTTTGTTATTACTATATTTTGCAATATATATATATATATATATATATATATATATATATATATATATATATATATACAGTGTGTCCCAAACTGGATGGGAAAAAATTTCTTCAATTAAGCGCTAATTAGGCCCCCCAGAACACATATCCGGGGTCAGTTTAAATTATATATATATATATATATATATATATATATATATATATATATATATATATATATATATATATATATATATATATATATATATATATATATATATACAGTGTGTCCCAAACTGGATGGGAAAAAATTTCTTCAATTAAGCGCTAATTAGGCCCCCCAGAACACATATCCGGGGTCAGTTTAAATTTATATATATATATATATATATATATATATATATATATATATATATATATATATATATATATATATATATATATATATATATATATATATATATATATATATATATATATATATATATATATATATATATATATTCAAAAAATAATGGGCCGATTTTGATTAAATTTGGTGAATACCTTCCTTTTGCAAATGGCTTGGATAAGTTCGTTAGCCAGGAAAATCGGTCGAGGTTTTCCCGGAAAATTTTGTGTTTTCTTTCAAAAAAAATTTATATCTCTGGAATTAACAAAGTAAAGGAAACCAAATTTGGTGCGCGGGTAATCTACATACCAAAATTTAGCGCTGTAGGTCAAAAGACAAAAAAGTTATAGGCATTTAAAGAAAAATAAATTGCGGTTTTTCACAAAACGTCAAAGTTGCGATTTAACGTCAAAATTGGCAACATTTAGGAAAAAAACTTGAATCTAATACGGGCTATGGAAATAAAATGTCTCAAGAAGAATGTTTTACAAACCCTGAAGTCTTAGCTTCAACCATCATTGTCCTTCATTTTAATAAAATGTTTCCAGAAAATTCATTGCAAATAGACCCTTTCTCTGATACTTGGTAGTAGTCCTAGCTATAGAGTTTATCGTTTAATGGTATATAATTTTTGTAGAATTTTCGTAAAAAAAAGCAATAAAGCTCAATATATCTGTTATTATACAAGATATGAAAAAAAATTGTATATATTAATTATAGGGTGTCTTAAGCTACATCTTAAAAAATTATTTCTACAATGACAGGGTGGCCCATAAGTCGTTGGTGATACAAATTTTCTTTTTTTTTTAAATCAAACACGCCTTATGTTATTGCATTTTCCATCGACATATAATGCATGTTTGTAAGAAAAAATTTCTGGACGCAGTAAGTGCGTTATGGTAGCGAATTTTGATCAAATGCTTAATATTTGAATAGCTCAATTTGCTATTAACCTATAAGGTTGACCAAGAAACGAGTTTTTTCGGAAACACTTTAAGTCTACTTTTGGAAATTTTTGTACATTTTCAAACAATAAAGTTATTTTGATGAAACATGGCACATTTTTTTTACTATATAGATTATACTGGTCACCAAATTTGATGCCTGCTTTCTTAAAAAAACACACATTATTGCTATTAAAAAATAGTTTTATAAAAATTCACTACCATTACGCACTTGCTGCGTCCAGAGTTTTATTTTCCTTTTCGAGTTATTTTGAAAAAAACAAAATTTGTCGATTTATTTTTCCTTTAATATCTAAGTAGGCGTTGATCTGACATGTCTAAGACTTACACATTATCAGGATACTTTTCACAGAGTAATCTTTTTGTGCTATTCTCAACTTTGGATTGCCATTTGTATTTGAGCTACAGGTATCAACGTTTGTTTTTATTATGGCATCCATAATGGATTTTTTTACTCGTGTGATAGCCTGTGAAAACAGATTTCCAATGATGTACAACATGCTTAAGAAATCTTGTAATTGCACTGACAATTTTGAGAAAAACCGTTTTGAGGATAGTAGGCTATAAAATCCAGTACCAGAAAACAAATGACAAAAAAATGTTTTCAAAAAGCAGTAGGCCGTGGAGTCTGACAATAGACCTCTACTTTTAACATAATTTTCCGTAATGATTCGCGATAAAAAATAGGAACTTTGAGCACATTAATGAATCGGCCCATTATTACAAATTATATTTTACATTACAACATTATCCTAAAAATTGTTATAATTTAATTAAATATGTAAACCTAGTAAATAACTAAATTTACTAACAGAACTCAATATAATGCAGATTATTCATTTACGAAGAAGATTTTAAAAATTGTTTGATTTTTAAACGTAAGTCAACTGAAAAACAATAGAAGAATGTTGAGATGGATATAACACTATCGCGACAATTAATAATACTGTCATTTTTATTATCTGAACAATTTAAGGTGTATTTAACACGCTGCTTAAAATTTTGTACTAGATAGTTTGTTTCCTGTTTATCTTAAATATTATTCAACGATATGTTCAGTAATGAAGAATATTTTGACATGTTGGAATGCTATATTCGTTCTAACCGACATACTGAGGCAGCTGCAAATTCATATCAAAACAACTACCCAGAAACACGACAACCAAACACCAAAATATTTCGCAGGATAGTGACCAATCTATTGAACGACGGTAGCTTCCACGCAAATAAAATACCAATGCATAGAAATGAAGAAAGAACTAATGCCATCTTACAGGTTTTAAACGAAAACCCTCTGCAATCTGTTCGGTTTTATGGTGAGCAAATTGACGTTCCAAAAAGTACGGTCATTACCAACCATATAAACCTACAATCGTACAAGTCTTAAATGTTGACGATTACCTTTAGCGACTTCAATTGTGCAGATGGTATCAAGGACAATGCCAGCAAGATGAAAATAATATGGATTGATCAATTCAGATTTACAAATTGGGCAAATGAAAATCCCCATCAAAGGAAAGAAAGACGATTGTAAGACAGATTTGGTATTAATGTTTGGTGCGGCTTACTAGGTAAAAAACTTTTATTTTTATTTATAGATTAGACAGTTAATTAAAAAAAACAGGTAACTTCATTGTTGGTTGTTCTTTTTTGAAAATAATTTAACTGGAGAAAGATATCTTAATCTATCGAGAAATGATATCTTACCAACAATTAGAAGAGTTCGCGATAATTGAGACGAGATTTGGTACCAACAAGACGGTTGTCCAGCTCACAATGCTAAGATCGTCAAAGAATTTTTGCACCAAAATTTTAATAATCGTGTCATTTGTAACACAGGGCTGTGCTCGAAGTCCTGATATAACACCCATGGACTTTAATTTTTGGGCTTCTCTGAAGAATGATGTGTATAAATTCGATCCACCACAAAATATCAATGAATTACGAATCAGAATCACGGAAACTATAAATCAAAACCGAAACACCCTGACCAGAGTTTGCAGTCACGTTGTAAAAAGGTGTATTAAGTGCATTCAACAAAACGGTGGCCATATTGGACAATTTTCGATTTAGTGTATTTTTAAGTTTCTATTTGATTATTTGTTGAGTTCAGTTTCTACCTGTGTTGTTTTGTGGAGTCTAAGTTTCTATTTGTTATTGCCGGCTTTCGCTATTAAACTGTTTCACATAATATTAGCTAGCATTATTACCTAATTAAGTATTATAAATTAAATCACAATATTTTTTATCGTGAATCATTACGGAAAATTATGTTAAAAGTAGAAGTCTATTGTTAGACTCCCTGGCCTACTGCTTTTTGCACACTTTTTTGTCGTTTGTTTTCTAGTATTGGATTTCATAACCTACTATCCTCAAAACGGTTTTTCTCAAAATTGTCAGTGCAACTACACGATTTCTCAAGCATTTTGTACATCATTGGAAAGCTCTTTTCACAGGCTATCACACGAGCTAAAATTCCTATATGGCTGCCATCATAAAAACAAACGTTGATACCTGTAGCTCAAAAACAAATGACAATTCAGAGTTGAGGCTAGCACAAAAAGATTACAAAAAGTGTCCTAAACTTGCAAGTCTTAGACATGTTAGATCAACGCCTACTTAGATATTAAAGAAACAACAACAATCGACAAATTTTGGTTTTTTCAAAATAACTAGAAAACAAAAAGATTACTCTGTAAAAAGTGTCCTGGTAATGTGCAAGTCTTAGAGATGTCAGATCAACGCCTACTTAGATATTGAAGAAAATAGAAATCGACAAATTTTGTTTTTTCCAAAATAACTCGAAAACGAAAAGAGGCAGGCCAAATACAAGTCATATTTGGAGCGACCATGAAATTCTACAAAACATTGCTGATTTAGCCGTCTCCCTATATCTAATAATAACGAAGATAGCAACACACTTCCATCCAGTTTGCGACACACTGTATATATACTTGCAAGAGCACTTAGCTGTCCCGGTTGTCTAACATTTTTAATCAACTTTAGAATATTCTTGTCTACGTGGTGATTATTATCCCAAATATGCCAGGCAACGGAATAGCTATCTATAGTACCGTATCTTAATTGTGCTAAATGTTCATTAAATCTAATTTAGATTGATCTTTAGCAAGTTTTTAAAGTAATTTTTGTCACAAGTGTTAGTTGCAATTTGGCTTTTAAAAAACTGCTACCTAGACCCCTCGTGATTCGGAGTTCAAATGGTAAGCATACAAAGTTTTTTGCTTTGGATTTCTCTCTTCTAAAAGTCGTTGACTCTGCTAACATTTACTTGGTTTTCTGGTCGTTAATTAACTTTTCCATTAGGCAAGCGGTGTATCCGTTATATTCGGCCACGTTCTTATTATATCCTAATTTTTGGGTATATTTATTTATATCTGAAGGAAGTTAAATTAACTTGTTTACTAAAAAATTCAGACTGGACATTTTGTGCGTACGTATGATGTGAGTCATTCGGAATGGAACTTAGAGTGGTGGTTTGATTCCTATGAACATCGAATTCTAAAGTGTCTTTATTTTTGATAACAGTGTATTTAGAAAGGGTAATTTACTATTAATTCTAATTCGTGTGGAAATTTTAAAGGATCAAATTTTTTGTTCAATTTGGCAACTACATCGTCTATTTTGCAAATGTTTGTATTAAGCACTGCGAAAATATCATCCACATAACGAAAACATATTCTACGAAAATACTTACTTTAACTTTTAAGATTTGTTTCAAATCTACTCATGGAAAGGTCCGCAAAAAATTGCTATAGGGGGACCTATTGCCGAGGCTTGGGTCTGTTAAAAAACCTATTGTTGAATTGACAAATATTTTGTTTAATACAAAGATTTCTGAAGGTTAAATTATCTTTGCAGACTTTTTCATTTATGTTATATTAGTTTTTAACAGCTCTTCTAAATACGCTACTGTTCGCTTTGTGTGAACGCTAGGAAACAATGACGTGACATCAAATGAAATCAAAACCTCGCCTTCAACCAACTTAACATTTTTAAATTTATTAATAAATTAAAGTGAACTAGTTATTGAAAAACTTGTTTGTTTGATGGCCATGCCTTTAAGCTCATTTGTCAACCGATTGGCTAACTTGGATGTCGGGGAATCTATAGCCAAAACAGTAGGTCTAATTCATTTTCCCGATTTATGAAATTTTGGGAGACAATACTTTTTGGGGACTTTTCGATTTACAACTTGTAACTTTCTTACTAAGTCTTTTGTTATAAAGTTGTGGCAATTCTTTAGACTCTTTTTAACATCCGAAACCATTTTTGGTAGAGGGTTTTTATTTAGTTTTTTTATACGGTCCCGTCTTTATTTCCTTATAAACTCTACCTTTATAATTGTTTTTGTCCAAAGTCACAACCTTATTACCTTTATCTGCTTTAACATAAAAACTATATTTTTCTCGAAATCGCTTAACTATTTTTATTTGATTCAGATTTTGGTTTTTAGTGGACTTATTTTCCTTCAAGCTTTTTGAAATTTTATGTCTACATGCTTCTCTAATAATTTTTTTCGAAGTTCAGTTAATATTTTAATTGCTGTTTTAATACTAGCAATCGTTTTTTTGTGACTGTAGACCGGATTGCAACATCCTGTTTAGGAGTTCGAGCTCATTTCTGTTAAACGACTGTGTATGTTAAATTCATCGTGCAGCTCTTCTAGTTGTTATATATGTATATATATATATATATATATATATATATATATATATATATATATATATATATATATATATATGTATATATATGTATATACCTATGGTAGGTCGGGTGATAGATCACTTCACAAGAAAGACCGGCAGAAGTACGCCCGATAGAAAATAAAATAATTTACCTATTTTCGCTACACAAAATATGTTAATTGTTATGTTGTTGGACCACGCTGTATTGTTATAGACTGACTACTTGCGCAAGAATATAAGCAGTGCTGTAGATGTATGATATTTAGAATTATTCATCCTCTGATGGCGCTAACTTGGTTAGTGAGACAATTGTCAGGTCAGGTCACAACTGTCACTACTGGGCTTTCGAAAATCCTCATGTAACTTGGCGAAGGGGATTTCAAAATAGGTGGTCCCTCAATGTATTCTGTGCAATATAAGGTATGTAGACCAGAAAGTTTTATTACAAACTATTTTCTAACAGACTAAGTAAGACCCAATAAGAAGTATGGCTTACCCATTTACTTCAATTCTGATTTCATATTGTGAAATTTGAGGTAACACAATCTACTCGTTATGATTATTATATGTTGAGGAAAGGAATCAGACATGGTACCAGCAAGATAGCGCGTCATCGCAGAGTACCAGAGCTGTTAGTGATGCACTGGAACAAATGTTTTCTGGCAGGTGGATAGCAAGCAAAAAGGATCCTTACTTCTGGCCCCCACGTTTTCCGGACTTTTTATCCCTAGACTACTCCATTTGGGGATTCATAAAGAATGTAGTGTATGGACATCGGGTCCAAATGGTTCACGCCATTTCACAGCCATTTGTTTTCCATGAGATCATTCACACATGTCACGCACATCTAAACACTCATTCTTTTACTGATACAGATATATACTTAATTGATTTATTTAACTAGGAGTGTATGTTTACACCTTAATTTGTAAATTATTTGTATGCATTGCAATTAATGTACAAATGTCTGCATTTCTTTTTTGTACATCGTAGTTGCGTAAGTTAGCGTCAATAGGGGATGAATAATCCTTAATAGATTACATCTACAGCTCTGTTTGTGTTCTTGCGCAGGTAGTCGGTCCATACCTAGAGAGGGTAGTCCAAAAACACAAAAATTAACATATTTCGTTTGGAGGAAATACGTAAATTATTGGAACATCTATCAAACTTACTTCTGCCGGTCTTTCTTGTAAAATGATCTGTCAACCGACTTGCTATAAGGGACGGTGCGAAATTTATACACTGTTTGTTATTACTATATTTTGCATATATATATATATATATATATATATATATATATATATATATATATATATATATATATATATATATATATATATATATATATATATATATATATATATATATATATACATACACAGTGTGTCCCAAACTGGATGGGAATGTATTACTATCTCTAAAAAATTTCTTCAATTGAGCGCTAATTAGGCCCCCCAGAACACATATCCGAGGTTAGTTTAAATTTTTATATGTATATATATATATATATATATATATATATATATATATATATATATATATATATATATATATATATATATATATATATATATTATACAGTGTGTCCCAAACTGGATGGGAATGTATTACTATCTCCGTTATTATTAGAGATAAGGGGACGGTTAAATTCGTAGTGTTTTGTAGAATTTCATACTCGTTCCAAATATGACTTGTATTTTGCTCTGCCTTTTCTCCTTTTCGAGTTATTTTGAAAAAAAAATTGTCGATTTATTTTTCCTTTAATATCTAAGTAGGCGTTGATCTGACATGTATAAGACTTACACATTATCAGGACACTTTTTACAGAGTAATCTTTTTGTGTTATTCTCAACTTTGGATTGCCATTTGTATTTGAGTTACAGGTATCAACGTTTGTTTTTATTATGGCATCCATAATGGATTTTTTTACTCGTGTGATAGCCTGTGAAAACAGCTTTCCAATGATGTACAACATGCTTAAGAAATCTTGTAATTGCACTGACAATTTTGAGAAAAACCGTTTTGAGGATAGTAGGCTATGAAATCCAGTACCAGAAAACAAATGACAAAAAAATGTTTTCAAAAAGCAGTAGGCCGTGGAGTCTAACAATAGACCTCTACTTTTAACATAATTTTCCGTAATGATTGGCGATAAAAAATAGGAATTTTGAGCACGCCAATGAATCGGCCCATTATTACAAATGATATTTTACATTACAACATTATTCTAAAAAATTGTTATAATTTAATTAAATATGTAAACCTAGTAAATAACTAAATTTACTAACAGAACCCAATATAAAGCAGATTAATGTTTTACGAAGAGGCCTTTGAAAATTGTTTGATTTTTAAACGTAAGTCAACTGAAAAACAACAGAGGAAAGTTGCGATGGATATAACACTATCGCGACAATTAATAATACTGTCATTTTCATTATCTGAACAATTTGAGGTGTATTTAACACGTTGCTTAAAATTTTGTACTAAATAGTTTGTTTCCTGTTTATTTTAAATATTATTCAACAATATGTTCAGTAATGAAGAATATTTATGTTGGAATGTTATATTCCTTCTAACCGAAATGCTGAGGCAGCTGGAAATTCATATCAAAACAACTACCCAGAAAGACAACAACCAAACACCATAATATTTCGCAGGATAGTGACCAATCTATTGAACGACGGTAGCTTCCACGAAAAGAAACCACCAATGCATATAAATGCAGAAAGAAATAATGCCGTCTTACAGGTTTCAAACGAAAACCCTCTGCAATCTGATCGGTTTTATAGTGAACAAATTGACGTTCCAAAAAGTACGGTCATTACCATCCATACAAACCTACAATCGTACAAGTCTTAAATGTTGACGACTACCTTTAGCGACTTCAATTGTGCAGATGGTATCAAGGACAATGTCAGCAAGATGAAAACAATATGGATTGATCAATTCAGATTTACAAATTGGGCAAATGAAAATCCCCATCAAAGGAAAGAAAGACGATTGTAAGACAGATTTGGTATTAATGTTTGGTGCGGCTTACTAGGTAAAAAACTTTTATTTTTATTTATAGATTAGACAGTTAATTAAAAAAAAACAGGTAACTTCATTGTTGGTTGTTCTTTTTTGAAAATAATTTAACTGGAGAAAGATATCTTAATCTATCGAGAAATGATATCTTACCAACAATTAGAAGAGTTCGCGATAATTGAGACGAGATTTGGTACCAACAAGACGGTTGTCCAGCTCACAATGCTAAGATCGTCAAAGAATTTTTGCACCAAAATTTTAATAATCGTGTCATTTGTAACACAGGGCTGTGCTCGAAGTCCTGATATAACACCCATGGACTTTAATTTTTGGGCTTCTCTGAAGAATGATGTGTATAAATTCGATCCACCACAAAATATCAATGAATTACGAATCAGAATCACGGAAACTATAAATCAAAACCGAAACACCCTGACCAAAGTTTGCAGTCACGTTGTAAAAAGGTGTATTAAGTGCATTCAACAAAACGGTGGCCATATTGGACAATTTTCGATTTAGTGTATTTTTAAGTTTCTATTTGATTATTTGTTGAGTTCAGTTTCTACCTGTGTTGTTTTGTGGAGTCTAAGTTTCTATTTGTTATTGCCGGCTTTCGCTATTAAACTGTTTCACATAATATTAGCTAGCATTATTACCTAATTAAGTATTATAAATTAAATCACAATATTTTTTATCGTGAATCATTACGGAAAATTATGTTAAAAGTAGAAGTCTATTGTTAGACTCCCTGGCCTACTGCTTTTTGCACACTTTTTTGTCGTTTGTTTTCTAGTATTGGATTTCATAACCTACTATCCTCAAAACGGTTTTTCTCAAAATTGTCAGTGCAACTACACGATTTCTCAAGCATTTTGTACATCATTGGAAAGCTCTTTTCACAGGCTATCACACGAGCTAAAATTCCTATATGGCTGCCATCATAAAAACAAACGTTGATACCTGTAGCTCAAAAACAAATGACAATTCAGAGTTGAGGCTAGCACAAAAAGATTACAAAAAGTGTCCTAAACTTGCAAGTCTTAGACATGTTAGATCAACGCCTACTTAGATATTAAAGAAACAACAACAATCGACAAATTTTGGTTTTTTCAAAATAACTAGAAAACAAAAAGATTACTCTGTAAAAAGTGTCCTGGTAATGTGCAAGTCTTAGAGATGTCAGATCAACGCCTACTTAGATATTGAAGAAAATAGAAATCGACAAATTTTGTTTTTTCCAAAATAACTCGAAAACGAAAAGAGGCAGGCCAAATACAAGTCATATTTGGAGCGACCATGAAATTCTACAAAACATTGCTGATTTAGCCGTCTCCCTATATCTAATAATAACGAAGATAGCAACACACTTCCATCCAGTTTGCGACACACTGTATATATACTTGCAAGAGCACTTAGCTGTCCCGGTTGTCTAACATTTTTAATCAACTTTAGAATATTCTTGTCTACGTGGTGATTATTATCCCAAATATGCCAGGCAACGGAATAGCTATCTATAGTACCGTATCTTAATTGTGCTAAATGTTCATTAAATCTAATTTAGATTGATCTTTAGCAAGTTTTTAAAGTAATTTTTGTCACAAGTGTTAGTTGCAATTTGGCTTTTAAAAAACTGCTACCTAGACCCCTCGTGATTCGGAGTTCAAATGGTAAGCATACAAAGTTTTTTGCTTTGGATTTCTCTCTTCTAAAAGTCGTTGACTCTGCTAACATTTACTTGGTTTTCTGGTCGTTAATTAACTTTTCCATTAGGCAATCGGTGTATCCGTTATATTCGGCCACGTTCTTATTATATCCTAATTTTTGGGTATATTTATTTATATCTGAAGGAAGTTAAATTAACTTGTTTACTAAAAAATTCAGACTGGACATTTTGTGCGTACGTATGATGTGAGTCATTCGGAATGGAACTTAGAGTGGTGGTTTGATTCCTATGAACATCGAATTCTAAAGTGTCTTTATTTTTGATAACAGTGTATTTAGAAAGGGTAATTTACTATTAATTCTAATTCGTGTGGAAATTTTAAAGGATCAAATTTTTTGTTCAATTTGGCAACTACATCGTCTATTTTGCAAATGTTTGTATTAAGCACTGCGAAAATATCATCCACATAACGAAAACATATTCTACGAAAATACTTACTTTAACTTTTAAGATTTGTTTCAAATCTACTCATGGAAAGGTCCGCAAAAAATTGCTATAGGGGGACCTATTGCCGAGGCTTGGGTCTGTTAAAAAACCTATTGTTGAATTGACAAATATTTTGTTTAATACAAAGATTTCTGAAGGTTAAATTATCTTTGCAGACTTTTTCATTTATGTTATATTAGTTTTTAACAGCTCTTCTAAATACGCTACTGTTTGCTTTGTGTGAACGCTAGGAAACAATGACGTGACATCAAATGAAATCAAAACCTCGCCTTCAACCAACTTAACATTTTTAAATTTATTAATAAATTAAAGTGAACTAGTTATTGAAAAACTTGTTTGTTTGATGGCCATGCCTTTAAGCTCATTTGTCAACCGATTGGCTAACTTGGATGTCGGGGAATCTATAGCCAAAACAGTAGGTCTAATTCATTTTCCCGATTTATGAAATTTTGGGAGACAATACTTTTTGGGGACTTTTCGATTTACAACTTGTAACTTTCTTACTAAGTCTTTTGTTATAAAGTTGTGGCAATTCTTTAGACTCTTTTTAACATCCGAAACCATTTTTGGTAGAGGGTTTTTATTTAGTTTTTTTATACGGTCCCGTCTTTATTTCCTTATAAACTCTACCTTTATAATTGTTTTTGTCCAAAGTCACAACCTTATTACCTTTATCTGCTTTAACATAAAAACTATATTTTTCTCGAAATCGCTTAACTATTTTTATTTGATTCAGATTTTGGTTTTTAGTGGACTTATTTTCCTTCAAGCTTTTTGAAATTTTATGTCTACATGCTTCTCTAATAATTTTTTTCGAAGTTCAGTTAATATTTTAATTGCTGTTTTAATACTAGCAATCGTTTTTTTGTGACTGTAGACCGGATTGCAACATCCTGTTTAGGAGTTCGAGCTCATTTCTGTTAAACGACTGTGTATGTTAAATTCATCGTGCAGCTCTTCTAGTTGTTATATATGTATATATATATATATATATATATATATATATATATATATATATATATATATATATATATATGTATATATATGTATATACCTATGGTAGGTCGGGTGATAGATCACTTCACAAGAAAGACCGGCAGAAGTACGCCCGATAGAAAATAAAATAATTTACCTATTTTCGCTACACAAAATATGTTAATTGTTATGTTGTTGGACCACGCTGTATTGTTATAGACTGACTACTTGCGCAAGAATATAAGCAGTGCTGTAGATGTATGATATTTAGAATTATTCATCCTCTGATGGCGCTAACTTGGTTAGTGAGACGATTGTCAGGTCAGGTCACAACTGTCACTACTGGGCTTTCGAAAATCCTCATGTAACTTGGCGAAGGGGATTTCAAAATAGGTGGTCCCTCAATGTATTCTGTGCAATATAAGGTATGTAGACCAGAAAGTTTTATTACAAACTATTTTCTAACAGACTAAGTAAGACCCAATAAGGAGTATGGCTTACCCATTTACTTCAATTCTGATTTCATATTGTGAAATTTGAGGTAACACAATCTACTCGTTATGATTATTATATGTTGAGGAAAGGAATCAGACATGGTACCAGCAAGATAGCGCGTCATCGCAGAGTACCAGAGCTGTTAGTGATGCACTGGAACAAATGTTTTCTGGCAGGTGGATAGCAAGCAAAAAGGATCCTTACTTCTGGCCCCCACGTTTTCCGGACTTTTTATCCCTAGACTACTCCATTTGGGGATTCATAAAGAATGTAGTGTATGGACATCGGGTCACGACTAAGGAAGATATGATCAGACGGGTTCGAGATGCTTTTGTGTTGCCGACATCAAACCAGATTGAGCAGGCCATCACTAAAATAGTTCAGCGAGCAAATAAGTGTTGGAGCAGAGGGATGTCTTCGAGCATTTATTATAATATGTATACATATCTTTATTTTTATATTTCAGTGTTCAATTGCTTGAATTTTATTTTCATTTTTATTTCTTTCGTTGTTTAGTTCAGTTAGTTAGTTTGTTTATTGACTAACTGAGTCGCAGTGTGGTAAGTTTCTAATAACGTCATCAATAGTTTCATAGGAAGGTGGAGGCAAGTCTTTATATGGTTTTACAAATACACGACATGATCCTGCTAACATTCGTCAGCATTCTCCGTGAATTAGTAGCATATTAATAAAATCCTAATTTGAGTACATCATATTTTTTTGAGATCAAACTGAATTTTTGTGCAGCAAGTAAAGTTCACTTAGTTGTACTACTTAACTCAAAACATAACTGTCAAACTGGGAATTTGGTTACTGTTCAAGTTTGCTATTTTCCATGGCACTCTATGGCAATCATAATACATACCCATATTGCATACTTCTAAGCTGAATATCTCAAAAACCGTAAGGTTTGGGCATAGCGAATGATTAACAAAATTGGAAGAGTAGTAAAAGGTCTTGCCAATGCCTTTATAATATACAGGGTGATTCATTTGAAAAAATGAGATATCCGCGCATATGCGTTTTTAGTTATCCTGTAGACAACAATAAACAATCATGCATAGCAAAAGAACTTCCAATTTGCATCAATTAATAAAATACAGGTCGTTGAAAGGGACATATTTTTGTAATAAAAATGGCCACTTCTCGTGAAGCACTTAGTATAAAGTAGCAAAACCTATATTTGGAGAATCGTCAAGATCAGGTGTATTCGAATTGGTAATAATGGGGTGTTCTATATACAATAAGCGAGTTAGTATCCACTTCCGATATAACCGGAAGTCGCAATATATTTTAAGTATTTTAGATAGATTGGGCATATTGAAAAACCGCATACTAAACATTTTCACAATCAAAATCAGTCCAGTTTCTCCAAAACGTTTAATACAAACTCGTAAAGAATCACCTGTATTTTGAAACAAAAATGATAAGCGTCTCCCAGTGAATTACGTTCACGCTTAATAATAGAATGAACTCGTACCCATTTTTCCTTTAAAATTTCTCAATTCAGACAGAGTGAAGCTTATTGACAATTTCAATTTCCAATAGGACCGTCTCGTATACATATATCGCTGACTTTATATAAAACGTCGAGGGAAAGTGTTGCTTGAAGAATTCCCCGAGGCAGTCCGGATAGCGGATAAAGAGAACCAGGGTCGGCTGGTTTCCTTCTTATAGAAAAGGGAATGAATGCAAGGTCATCCATCCCTGACGTTTCCAAATCGGAGGTCATCACTGTATGGTCAATACAAGGATTTAGGAAAGCTTTTGTAAGGAACGAAAGGTTATGACGTTTTTAGTAGAACGCCTACAAGAAACGGCGATAGGCAACTGGCACTTTGTGCCTTGAATTTTAATCGTCCAATTACGGAATGAGAAAAGGAATTCTATTCGTTTTTATGTTTTTACCGTATCACGTGAAATACAACGCGGCGCTAACAAAAAAAGTCGAATATATATTAACCTCGGTAATTTTGCTTCTCCGAGAAAAAAGCTGTTTATAATTTATTGGCTTTAATTTACAGATTGTGCATTAAAACTGCTGTAAACTTCAGGATTTAGGTCGAGGGTAGATAACATACTAACCAACATTCTAATGAAATATTCAGGTTGTTGTGGAAGAAAGATGCAAATTATTACATTATTAATAGATTCGTAAATAACCTGGGAACCAAGTGAGCTTCAGATTCAAAGGCACACTCAGCTATTTGTTACTCTGATACATTATATTTCAGAATTTATAATAATTATTAAAAGTCTCGACGCAGTAAGTGCGTTATAGTAGCGAACTTTTATTAAAATGATTTACACAGTCTTTGTTACCAAATTATATTATAAAATATTTATATATATATATATATATATATATATATATATATATATATATATATATATATATATATATATATATCTATATATATATATATATATATATATATATATATATATATATATATATATATATATATATATATATATATATATATATATATATATATATATATATATATATATATGTATATATTTGTGTGTGTGGTTGAGTATAGGGTGGGACAAAGTCGATGGCGTATTAGAAGCATACAGAGAACTAGAAAAGATAGAAATCTGACATTCGGGTTATGTTCATAAATGGTCACCATCTTCATTTTAAAAATATTGTTGATACTGCAGCGTTATCACATATATCCCTACCAACTTTGTCTTTTCAAATAAAACAGCCTGTATATTATGACAATTTCAGATTCCTCGGAATATTTTAAAAGTTTTTTATATTATGTATTTTTCACTTGCCTCAAGCCATTAGGGGGATAAAAATAGTTATTTAGGAAATTTTCCAACCTGCATCCATTATTAAACAAATTATTCTTTCCGTAACCAGCATAAGTGAGGGGGGGTCCGAGTTTTTTGTTTCAGTGTGCCAACAGGTTGCTAAATCGTGATATGGCATGCAAAGTAGTAGTAGTAACAATGGTGGAGAGGCTAGCGCCTGGTAATTAGGTCACATCGGACCCTTTTTGCCAACCCCAGCATCCAGAAACCATGCCCTACCCCTCCTCGGTTTCGCCACCAAACCTCCTTGACCTATAAATAAAGGTCATGGCGGTCTTCTTTTGGACGGAACTTACTTGGATCCCCTGTAGAATCCTCTAAGGAAACAATTTTATTCGAAGAGTCCCAAATGCCTCACATTTACACAGACAGTGCTAAGACGTTTCTTTAGTTTCGCCGCGTTCCTGGCAAATGGGATCCCCTTGACACCGACCAATGTAAGGTGTCTTCTGAGAGTACAGTGGTCTATTAGCATCTCAATGATGCGGCGAAATTCAGATCAACTCCTACCAACTGTAAGTTTTAAATATTGGACAATCTTATTGTAGCCTGAATTGTTAGATTTTTTGTGTAATTAGGTGATTCGTTGTCTGAAGTGTGGATAATGAAACATGGAGTATACCGACAAATATATCATGTAAGAATCCCTAAAACAGCTATATACTAAATACATGTGTGAATTCGATCAAATTGGTCACTTTTCTGTAGCATAATTAAATTTTGGTATGTCGCTATTTGTAAATTATTCTAAAATGGCTGTTTCTATTTATATTTTTGTTTCTTTTTATGAAATCTACTCAATGAAAAAGAAAACCTAATTACTAAATACGAATTTTGTTATGTCCTTAGAAGCAGCCTGGAGATGTCTTACCTGGTCAAACCAATTCATTTTAAAACGTTAAACATGATTGACCTATCGAAGCACGAGGCTTATCCAGAACAATTGACATCATAAGAACATTGGAACAGTACAACACCCATCAAGCTGCCAGGATTGCTTATTTTGCACACTGCCACAGTATTCTATCGCATGGAACATTCATATGGGTTAACTCGTCAGCAGCGGTACATGTGTTTGTCATGCAAAAAAGAGCAATAAGGACATTGTGTGCGTAGGTCCAAGAAAAAGCTGCCCTGATGTATTCGAGGCCAATGGGATACTTAGGTACCCTAACAGCCATGTTCATCAGTATATGTATTCAAAATATCCAGTAAATGTCGAAGCTCGCAACATCAATACCAACTGCAGGCGTGAATTAAAAATACCGTTGCACAAAAAGGAGAAAACAAAGCAGATGTTTGATTACTTGGGAATCAAATTCCTCAATTTTCTACCTAATGTTATTAAGATGCTCCCACTAACAAGATTTTAGTAGGTACTGGTGGATGTTATAAAACAAAAAACCAAGGCGAAGGAATTTATTAGTGCTCTAAACTAATGTGTATAGTGTTACATACTATTTGTATTCGTTCTTTGTAGTGTGTGTGTGGCTGTGTGTGTGCGTTAGGAAAAGCTTCGGAATGCAAGCTCCACTAGCCACAGACTTTATATATATATATATATATATATATATATATATATATATATATATATATATATATATATATATATATATATATATATATATATGTAATTCATTGTAGTCATAATTTAGCTTTATTTTAACTCAACGTTTCTGAAGGTACACAGACATTGACGGTACTATACTTACTCGATAGGGATAGTTAAGACATGCGTGAACACTCTCAGAGACTGTCGCCATATTTTGGCTATTTTTGCATTAAAGTTGTGTTTGTTTCCCTGCGCTTGATTTATCCATTGCATATTCTTACCTTTGCTTAATAAAAATTTATGCAAAATCAAAATGAATGCATCATTTGATATTTCTTTTTTCACAATAGTATTTGATTTGATGACTTGATTTTATGTCACATATGTTACCATATAGGTTGCTACATCGTGATATGGCATGCAAAGTAGTAGTAGTAACAATAGTGGAGAGGCTAGCTCCAGGTACATAGGCCACATCGAGCCGTTTTTGCCAACCCCGGCAACCAGAAACCATGCCCTACCCCTACTCGGTTTCGCCAACAAACCTCCTCGACCTATAAATAAAGGTCATGACGATCTTCTTTTGGACAGAACTTACTTGGATCCTCTGAAGAATCCTCTAACGAAACAATTTTATTCGAATAGTCCCAAAAGCCTCACATTTACATAGACAGTGCTAAGACGTTTCTTTAGTTTCGCCGGGTTCCTGGCAAATGGGATCCCGCTTGACACCGACCAATGTGAGGTGTCTTCTGAGAGTACTGTGGTCTGTTAGCACCTTAATGATGCGGAGAAATTCAGAGCAACTCCTACCAAGAAGCCATACATTATTGCCTCTGCCTCTTCTCGACGTCCCTCGCTTGTCTATAGCTGCTGACCAATCTACAGTGCTTCGGGCGACAGAACAGCCACCGAAAATCAAGCCTTGCGAGATCATTTGCCACCTCATTCCTCGCCACACCAAAATATTCCAGAACTCACACAATTTGTACTGTATTTGTCCTGAACAGCCCTGCAAAAGCGTCAGCGCACTCCTGAACCAGTATTGATACAATTTTGGGCGCTTAGACCGGCCGGAGGGCCGCCTGACTATATGAGCAAATGTATACCGATTGCTTGGGGCTGATCCTTACATCCTCTCTGGTAGCTATAGACATGATAGCGTATACCACCGTTTAGAATGCCCCGCTGTGCTGTTTCTACAGTTGTGATACGTCCGTAAAACAGACCAGGCTAGCAGGCTGGCAAGCAACATCATTTTTTCACGATTCAACCTGGCTGGAGATTTTAAGGGTATATGTCCTAGTCAACAATCCTCTGCATTTCATACCCTGATGTTGGAAATTGGGATTTCCTTTTCCACCGTCTTCGCAACTTTTTCTTGTCTTGTGATTGCTCCCTCACCGCACCAGTTTCCAGAGTCTAGAATTCTGAGACACGACGCGGTAGCCTCCCATCTAACACAGATAGCAAGCTGTTGCAGCAACAGCAAGACCTCTAGCGCGGCTGACGGCGTCATCTTGATAGCGCCGGTGATACCCAGAATTGAAGTTTTCCCAGCTTCCGGGTAGCAGTTTGGTTCACACCGCACCACCAGACCACTGCCCCTTATAGGACCTTTGGCCTGACGATCGTAGTGTAAATTCAATGAAGGATCCGAGGATTATATCTGGGTAGGTAGCACTGTTTTGTGGAAAAATAGCAATAGATATATCGATAAATACTTGTTATTAAATAATTTTCTTTATTTATTATTAGCATATAAAAATAGATAAACAGTAGCATTTTTGTGAAATACAAATACATTTCTTGACAAATATACAGGGTATCCCATTTAAAAACCAAACATTGGCCAGTATTTAAAAAAAAAGTAACATTTATAAAAAACTAACTACACTAGTAGATTCTACGTAAAATGTACTGAAATGATTTGTTTGAACCCTCTTGACAAGTTGTCAGACAACTGAAATACAAGGGGTACCTATAAATGAAATATTATCGCCCTGTAGATCGGAAACTAAGACGGCTATGTCAATTTTGTTTACGGCATCTTACGTTTTACAGAAAAGTGGCTAAGGTTCACGCAAACCGCAAGGTCCTATCTTTAATAATAAGTGAGATAACCAGCAATTGAAACCAAAATGCGACAGCCTGTACACCCACAAATAAGTTCACAATGCAACATGTATTTTTTAAGTCGCTTCTGTAAATATCGGGCGGGTTTACAAATTAATACGTACTAAATGCAGACATAGAGACTACTCCTCTGGCTTCGCAAGTGTTTGTTTTCTTCTCTGTCTGATGATGTCCTAAAACGTAGAAATAGAAAGAATTAAAGTAACACTTTTGAAGTCACATATATTTTACACATCTATATTTAGTATAGAGCGGTTTGCCCAAGTAAGGGCAAAAACAACTAATACATTATTACGTTATCAACCTACCGACATCCCTCTTACTTAAGTTGTTGTTCCATTGAAATATAATAGTAGCGAATTTACCCTAAATTCTTTAAAGTGGAATAACTCAATTTTCTATAAGCCTGGAAAGTTAAATTTTGGTATGTTCATCAAAATAACTTTTATATTCCTGGGGATGCATTTTTTTCGGCAGAATAATATTTTTTTCAGAAAAACTGGCCCTATCAGGCTGGCTAACGAACTCATCCAAGCTATTAATAGAGAAAGGTACATGCCGAGTTTTATCAAAATCGGTTAATTACTTTTTGAGTGATCGGTCGGATAAATGAAAACATAAAAATTTAAACAGACCTTGGTTTCGGATTATAGGGTCCCAAATTCGCGGTCATTTGAAAAAAATGTTTGCAAAGTATCACCATGGATATCTCTCTATTAGTGTTGTTTTTTAAATGAAAATTCGCTAAGAAATTCCAATTTGATATATGCTTTTCTATTTCTATTTATTTCACGTCTCGTGCAAAAAGCCAAAACGTGGTTATAGGCTCAACTTTAAGCTTTCTTGTCTTTCATCATTATAAAGATAAAATCTTTGAAAAAAAGGATTTGTCGCGTCAGAATTTTTGTTATGTATCTGCACCGATAAGTACCTATATCTGGACCCCACTGTGATTATCTTTGCCACAAAAGTATGTTAATGCCAGAAATAATGTGACTGTGTAGGTACTTATAAAGCTCGCAAAACCGAAAATCAATAGAAACACAGTGAGATTTGGAGAGACATAAATATTCGATATCAAAACGTTTGTGTACACTGTTTACACACCCTCTTTTTTATAGAACCATTAATAGCAGAGATATACTTTTTTCTTAGGAAACAACCACGTTCATTTTATGATCCATAAAAGTATCAATATATTTTACCCAAAAAAGATAGGATCTTTTAGCACATTCACTTATAGCTAAAAGAGGACCTATACCTAATCGTATTTTAACTTTTCTCCAAGCTTAATATCTAATTTTTAATTCATTTTCCGATAACATGCCTGAAGAGTAACTGACATGTGAAAACCTTATGATATTCAGCACGTACATATTTACTCAAAATTGCTGTGATGCATGGATTTGTATTTTTAGTGAATTTTTATTAAAAAAACTCACTAATAGAGAGGTATTGATGGTGAGACTTTGCAAAAATTTTTCAAATGAGCGCCAACTAGCTCCCATAGAAGCTATATCCGGGGTCAGTTTCAATTTCTATATGTTTATGTATACATTTATATATATATATATATATATATATATATATATATATATATATATATATATATATATATATATATATATATATATATATATATATATATATATATATATATAGGTTTCCAACCGATAACTCAAAAAATAGCTAACCGATTTGGCTGAACTCGGCAAGTGCCTTTCTTTTATTAATGGCTTGGATGAGTTTGTTAACGAGGAAAATCGGACAAGGTTCTCCGGGAAAATTTTAGGTTTTCTATTGATTTTTTTTAAAATTTACTACCATAACGCACTTGCTGCGTCCCGAACTTTTGACGAATTGAACAGCGGCGTGACTTACAGCTAATTAACACCAGCTTTGGCACACTATCATTACAGCCTATAAACGATGTCTCCTTATCTTTACAAGTGTGACTGTCTCTAGTCAATTCGTTGTAGCTTGCCACCTTTATCAGTTTGACCACACTGGCCAAAGTTTTACTCTTGGTCAGTTTCTTCCTTTTTTCAAGAATCTGTCAGTTATGTTTCCAGAATATTCTACAGGTGTTTCCCAACCGTACTGATAAAATGATAAAATAATAAAATAAAGAGGGTGTATCCTGACCTAATTTTAAGACGAAAAGATGGTATATAAGTTTTTCAAATGTTGCTTCGTCTTTGAAGTATAGGGTGTTAAAAAGACTTTTTTAGTTTTTTCTTATTTTAGTGCATTTTCGTAGAAAAAATTCACTAAGGGTAGATCCCGAGTTTTGAATTTGTTTGTTTAACTCAAAAAATAATTGGCCAATTTTGATGAAATTTGGCTGGTAGCTTCCTTTTGTGAGTGACTTGGACAAGTTTGTTATCCAGAAAAATCGGTTCAAGTTTTCTTGAAAAATGTAGGGTTCCCTTTCGCAAAAAAATCTGTCTCCGAAAATAACTTGTCAGAATATTCTACATGATGTTTCATGATAAAATGATAAAATAATAAAATAAAAATTTGCATCTAACCTAATCTTAAGACGAAAATATGGTATAAAAGTTTTTCAAATTTGTTCTTCTTTTGGTGAACTTTTCTACGAAAAGTCACTGATGGGGAGATCCCGACTTTTAAATTCTGTATATATATATATATATATATATATATATATATATATATATATATATATATATATATATATATATATATATATATATATATATATATATATATATATATATATATATATATATATATATATGTGTGTGTGTGTGTGTGTGTGTGTCACACCGATAACTCAAAAAATATTGGGTCGCTTTTGATGAAATTTTGCTGGTAGCTTCCTTTTGTGAGTGGCTCGAATAAGTTCGTTATCCAGCAAAATTGGATCAGATTTCCGGAAAAATTTAGGGTTTTCTTTCAAATATCTCCGAAAATAACACAGCTATGGTAACTAAATTTGGTATGTAGATTTACGTTATAAAAGTAAACTATATCTAAAAATTTCGACCTCTATGTTATAAGAAAAAATGCTATAAGCATTTTATAAAAAAATATTTCTATGAAAATTCACTACCATAACGCAATTGCTGCGTCTAGAATTTTTATCAATTACCTAATTGGTACGGCAATAATAATTATTTTGATAAATAATTGAAAAACTTTGAATAATTAACTCCCATGAATAAAAGTCAAATACATTTCTAAAAATGTCCTCCACGAGCGAGAAAACATATTACACGTACAAAGGGAGCTTTTACATCTTAAAACACCACGGGTGATATTGTGTTATTAAACGCGAAAAAATTATATGTCTTGACAAAAGCTGGGGTATATGAATTAGCTTGTACTACACACTGTGGCACCATTTACATCGCCAAAACTTCTATAAAATTGAAGACCAGATGCAAGGAATATATTTCTGCATTTAGAAATAATGCTGACAAATATACATTTGCAACACACCTATTATTTATAGTCCACATAGACCCACAGTTAATAACACATAAAGCCTCAACATTTTTGTAATAACAAACGTAAGCTTAAATTTTTTGGAGCTATAGAAGTAAAAAAGCACATACACGACAATAGCTACCTTGTTTTAATTAAGCAGACTGATTTAATGGATTACCCTTTCTCGTAAATTCTTATTTCTAATTAAATCAAATAAAATAGTGCAATAAGGTAATGAGTTGATTTGTCTCAATATTTTCATTGTATAGAATATACATTTTTAATGTTATTGTTTAGATAATTTATTGTCATAATTGTTGTTATAGTTATTATTGTTGTAGGTTAAATCTATTTTTATGTTAAATATTGACATACTCACGTAGACATTTTAGAGACGTCATCAGTCATTTTTATTTTTTATTTTATTTTAATTTTTAAAGAAATTTTGATCAAAGCATCGTAGGGTAGCAACGGATTATTATTTGCAGTTGTCATGAATTCGTATAAACTAATTTAATTTTCTCTTATCTAATGCTGTTAAACACCGAAACCAGTTACAGAGAATAAAACAAACATTTGTGACAGAGAAATAGTATCTATGTATGTTTATATTTGGTACGGAACGGTTTCACTAAGTAAGAGCAACAAGCATTAATAGATACAAGATTTAAAAATAAACGATGAACATCAGTATAATTGTAGTGTTAAACTTTAATGAAAAAAATTAATCTCTTTCATTAATTTTTCAATGTTGTACCCTATACAAATTATTCTTAAATTTCAAAATAAATAACTTAAAAGAAAACGGTTGTTATAATTCATGACCTAGATTTTATAAAGCAATCAGATGGGAATCATAAGAACCGGCATAATACAGGAGGATGAGGCTTTTCTTATAACGGATCTGAATAAATAAAAGGTAAACATAAGATTTACGACTTCGTAGAAATATCAATCTCGATACCAGTGGAACGTTTTAAATTTTCCTCTCAAGCACACAAAAAAACGAAAACATTTTAGTCATTTCCCCATATTTCTGTTAACTCTGTGTTTCTTTTAGTCCCGAATCTCGCTGGGGATTTTATTATCTACGAGCACCACGTCTCTTCCAATGATTGCTTCATTTCACCACTAATTTTTTCATCCCTCGGCAAAGATAAAATCAATACCAACCATAATCGGACAATGAAAAGATTTAAAAAAGGAATGCCAACTGTGATAAACCTAAGGAGTGTAATTCGATAGAAGCCAAATGCCTCTAGAATCTTTAATTAATTACGTTTTTTAAGTGACGTGTGTGTTTTGTTTCTTTAACGTCGATCTCCTTCCGCGACTATGGCCGATCGCCGACGCCAGTGAAGCTTCACTTCACTATCCAGGAAATTTTGACGAACCCCCACCTTTCTGTAAGAAGGGTAAGCATATTTAACATGCCCAAGATCGTATGGACACGGGACCGACGGCTTTACTCCCATCCGAAGGGCGGAAGGTGTAGACATTCAACTTGCTCAGATACAATGCCACAACCTCAGTTGATGTTAATTTTTCAGTATGTACTGAAAAAGTGAAAAAGAAATCCTAGGAATCGAATCCAGTACCATTCGGTTCAGAGGCATACGTTCTTACCACTAAACTACCGAGGCTCTGAAGTGACGTTAACATTTATTAGGTTGTAAAATTGCCAGCTGCTAAAAAGTTTTGTCTATCCCTAAACGTATAAATTTAAAGATTATAAAAAATGTATATGTACGTGTCGATGCCATCAAAAGCGGTTATGTCAAAATTTGTAAATTTCTAATCTAAACCTTTCGATATTATGTTATACGCTATACTATAGTATAGTATAGAATTATATCCCTGCTTTTTTTAACGTCGGTCAATTTCCGCGACTATGGCTAATCACCGATACGAGGCAGCAGTTTCGCCTCACTATGCTGAAATTATTGCCGAAGCCTCTCATTACTGTAGTGGGGGGAAGTGTCTTCAACGTACCCAACATTGCATGGTATACGATATCGACGGTTTCAAGCTCTCTACGAAGGGCGGAATGTGCAGACATACAACTTTTTCAAACACTAGTCGACAACTTTGGTTGATATTAGTTTATAGTATATACTAAGGATTAGTTTGCCCCAGTATCCTTGGGTCCAAAGCCAATTGTATCCTTAAATACTCAAAACCTTATGCTCTTGTATTATCATGATAATATATCGGTTGGAAATAGCCACACCGCGTTAAAAACATCGGTTAGACCGCCGAAGTTAAGCAGCATCGGAGACGGTCACTACTTGTTGGGCCATCATCTGGTAACATCGTGTCCTCTTAAATAACTTCGGAAGGCAATGGCAAACTAGCGAGTATATTTGCTAATCAAATTTTTTTTGTAAAAAGCGACACTTGAGGTAGCGTAGTAACGTAGTTTTTTATTTCTTTGTTATCAGAGTCTAAAAGCTATGGCGCATTATCGGTGCAACGAAGACTTTTTCTCTTCAGCATTTCCTTCCATTCCATTGTCGCTTCATCAACTGGGTCAAGTTTCCCAAAAAACTTTCCTCTTTGCCTGTTCCCTTTTGTTTTTTAAGTGGGTCCTTTAAAGGTCGTCAGAAAATCAAGATGTATCATAATACATTCAACAGGTCTAGCCCTTCTCCTGCCAATGTCTTTTGGTAAGCATATTTTTTTGTCAGCTTTTTAGTACACTTCGACTTTCTCTCGATGTGCTTTGGCTTTATCATTTCATTCACTTTTTATCAAAAAATTTATGGACGCCTTAACTTTGGGGTTTAATTTTTTTAAATTAGTTTAGTACCCCCAGAATTCATTTTTAAGGTCATTTAAAAATTTTATATTTTCATTTACTTCACACGTTATTTAATTTTTTTTGTGGTTACAGTCTCTTTGTATCTCTAAAATTTTGTGGTTGGTGTCAAGTTGAGACTTCCTATAGATTTGGAATATTGACAACCCTGTACCACGTCCGGCTATATCAACATTTTTTATAGTAAATCGATTGTTACATACTCGAGACTCCTTTTTTAATTAACTCCCAACGTTAATTAGCCCAAATAAAACCATATGAGTATTACTAGATTGTAAATTTAGAATGTCAGAATTGTAGAGTTTTAAACAAATATTTTTGCCAGTGACCTTTTTTTTTGTATTTTATATCAATCTGGATAGTTAAAGACGATTATGTTGTAATTAATGAATTAAGAAGCTTAATTAATTAGGATACTTACTCTTTGTTAGGGGATAATTTTGACTAAAAGATCATATTCTTCAGACTTCCAGTGCAAAATTTTATTGTGTTAGCTAATGGTACTTATTAATTTAGATATCTAGATAACGGCACAAATCCTAAATGTCAATAAGATCAAAAATAAAACAGGGTTAGGAATCTGTTTCAATAACGAGCAATAGCAAAACACAACAATATTTTTTATTAATCATAAAACACAGACAGTAATAAATAAAAGGTTATTCAAGTCAAAATTGAGCAATCGGTAAGCAGCAAATTTCAAAAATATTTTATCGTAAAAGAAATTTTTTTTGAATAAGCATAAATAAGGATTCAATCTGGCGATGTAGGTTAAATTATTTGCTCTAGGTGCATGCCCAACACTAAATCAATCAAATTTCTGAGCTCAAGGCTATTTACTCACTTTTGATTGCTTATTTAAATTTGAAAGGCAATATTAGGTAAAAGATTTTCGATTTTCCTTAGATAAAATTTAAAAAAAATTGTATGAGTCTGTAATCAAATTTTGCAAGAAAAATCACAAAATAATAATAATAATTATTATTATTATTGAAAGAGATGGGCTCTAATTTTAAACGGGCATCATTTAATGTTAGCACAAAGTGTTACTTTGTTTATTGAGATTAGTACACACAATTATTACTAACGGCTTAAGCAGAATGATCTTAAATTAAATAGTGTCCTTATATGCAATAATTTCGGCAATGTCACTCTAAAGAGATAACAATAAAAATCTGATTGATATAAGGATGATATGAAAATATAATGGCTTTTTTAGCTGTTTTTTTTTCCTGTCCAGTAGATTTTGAGATGCGAAGGATGTTATAAATTTTTAGTTTTTGTGTGTTAAGAAAAACTCACTTGCTGCTTTGTGTTTGATTACTGATTACCACGTCTCATTAAGTATCAAACTTGGACTTGACGGTAAGATTTCCATATCCATTAGCAGGACTTATCAAACCAAAGACAAAAGTGCAAATTAACAGGTTGGTGGTACGGCATGGCAATTATTTTCCCGGTAATTATTCATCAGCTAATCAGGAAAACTCATAAGTTTAGCTCAATAGTCTCCAGAATAATCCCAGAATTTGTCCCAGGTTAACCCGTAGAAATTCAGGTAAATTCCCACAATAGTAGGTGAGCTCCTACAGTTGGAGTTGCTCTCAAATTTAGACGTGGACATGGGCTTAGATAAATTCGTCGAATATTAGATACATTCCTAGAATCCCGCAATTTAATAGAAAATTGTCTGTAATTTATGAAACGACAGTTACCCTTCCCAACGAATGGGGCCTATTAGACAAAACAATTAACTTAACAGAAGACATTGCTATATGAAACATTAATTAACAGCACATGACTTGTTGCGATTTAAGTAGATAGTAGTTGAACTTTTCTTTGCACTGAGAGAGTGATTATTTGGCGGTCGTTGGTGAATCTGCCTCTGACGACGTTCTCGCCTCTATTTAAATCCTTGCCTACTGTGCCTCTACCGAAAATCCTACAGAGGAATATACTCGCGTCTGGTCGGTTAAAGTCCTCTTCCTGTTGCGTAACGCTCATGGCAAAGTAGAAACGCCGTTGAGAACTGTAACGTCTTTCTGCTTCTAAGAAGCTGGAATATCCATCGAAATTATGTTTTAACAGGCAGAATTTTTATTTTTCTTTATTCCAGTGTTTCGAGTGTATACAAAATAAGTGGCCCTTGACGATCCAACTGAGCCTAGTATTTCGATATTTTCAAATGAATAGCACATTGTATTAATATTCGACTTAAGGAAATTCATCTGCATCGTTAGCTATTTATATTACCGGGAATGAAAATATTTTTATTTCAAACAGTCTTTCTTTGTATGAAACACTTCAACAGTTAAATTTTTCAACGGTCGTAAAATAATATTCCGTTTAAAAATATTTAACAAGGAGTCAGACGTATGTTACCAAACAGAAAATTTTCACAGTTCTTCACGACCATAGTCGCTTTTTATTTAAAAAATACTACGAAAACCATTGAAAATCTTCAAACAGTTAGTAATACTTGGGGCGAGATGCATTTTTTCCAAGTTTTCAATATCATTGTCAGGAAATGACTTGTTGAACTAAACCTGCAATAGGTTGGCAGGAACTATTTTGACCGAGCAGCAGGTGTTGATTTACCTAAGTTCGAGTTTAATTCCACACATTTGTCAAAACTTATTAAAATGGCTTACGGGCTAATAAGAACTAGCGTAGCGAATATCTGTAAACTTTTGGTGAATTCTAGTCAAAATATTAAATTCATTAATTGTTATTGCCCTTAGTTGGCCAAACCGTTACATACTAAATTTAGATGTGGCTACTTATCTGGCTTCACAAGTGTTGTTTTTCTATTTTGCTACCGGTTTGCTACTTGACAGCATCATGAGACAGGAGAAAACTGAATTTATTTACACGCACCCCTGATAATTATAACTAAAAATTTGTTGCTATACCATATGTTTTGATCAAAAAGCAAATAGAATAAAAATTTCTGGACGCAACAAGTGCGCTATGGTAGCGAATTTTCACGAATAACTCATATTGCTATAAGCCTAAAAAGTTGACTTTTGGTATATAGTAAAGTCTTTACCAGGGCAATATACTTACTAAATTTGCTGTACATCTTCAGATATATTACCAATTTGGCGGGCACCGGTATCATTTAATAGAGGTATGTACTGCAATTGTTTGGCAAAATTATCTCCGAACATAGTTTCTACGATCTCACTTGCAGCTTAAAAATAAGCTCTTCACCAATGTTGTGAGGCTCTTTACATCTGGCTGTTTGATATGAAACCTTGTGTGTGTGTTTTGTTTCTTTAACGTCGGGCTATTTCCGCGACTATGGCCTATCACCGACGCCAGGAAGCAGTTTCACCTCACTATCCCGGAAATTTTTGCCGAACCCCCGCCTTTCTGTAAGGAGGGTAGGGATCTTTAACGTGCCCAACATCGCATGGACACGGGACCGACGGCTTTACGCCCCCTCCGAAGGGCGGAACGTGCAGACTTTCAACTTGCTCAAATACAATGCCAGAACCTCGGTTGATGTTAATGTTACAGTGTGTACTGAAAAAGTGAAAGGAGTATGCTGGGATCGAACCCAGTACCCTTTGGTTCAGAGGCACACGTTCTTACCCCTGAACCACCGAGGTTCCTGATATGAAACCTTGTAAGAGGCAATTGCGGTTCAAAGAATTCTTGGGGTTTGCTAACGTTTGAAGCGTTTACAAATGCCGTTTAGGTTTACTAGGTTTCGTGCTGTCTGATGCCAAAATTTTTGAAGAAATGAGAATTGCGGTTACCACGCAAATTACAACATACACATTCACGGTAGAAGGATTGACTCGACTGACACTGGCTAGAAATGAACGAGATGCAGCAGTTATACACGCCGCGCGGACGTTCTAGAATGTTCCATATAAATTGGAACTTCTCGCGAAGCGGCGAGAATGTGCGCTATGGTGAACGTAAGACAGGGGCGGCGCGATTAGAATTGTTGTTGAAAGTTGGGTCGCAAGTATTAAAAGGTTGATAAACGCTGCATAAAAGCAAGTGAAAAACCACTATGCGACATATGTGGCTCAGACTTAAGAGTAAAACATTTGTGAGTGGCCTTTGTATAGCCAACAACGATTAGAAAATAATATTTATGCGAACATTAGTGTAGCTTCCTCTAAAACTGTAATTTTAAATATATAGTAACCTTTTTGAAAATGTGCAAATATTCTATTGTGTGTTCATTATTGCGATACCGTAAGTGCTAATTTTACTAACGCTAATAACCCAATGGAGTGATGAGTTTCTTTTAATAACGAAAAAATATTTCCGAGAGTTCCAAATTATAAACTATTATCTATATAATCATTAGCAAAATTATTTTTCATTATTAGAATTATCCAATTATCACATCTGCATCTGCGCTACTGATTTGAGAGGCGTACCTACAACAATACGTTCATAAAAATAACCTTGTCACGTTCCACTGTTACGTGTTCGATTTTTAAAGCTCTGCTTCTACTTGGGAATGTTAACGCGAAAAAAGTATTGGTGGTTAAAGTCAGAAAGTCTCCTGTAGCAATAGGGAATTGTTTAGGAGTCTTGTAATGTATATTGACCTAGTCACAATCTCAACCTAAATAAGCTGCCAATAAAACCAAATTGATTTTACCCTGTTACGAAGTAAGTTTTGAACACATAATCCAATACAAGAAATTGAAAATTAGACAATGTTTTTCATTCGCTTTAACTAATCTTAATTAGCACATTTATGTAAAACTAAATAATTTTTGACGCTCCTTAGAAACGAAAATCGGTCTCGCTTTTATGAGAATGACAACCAAGATTTTGAAATAATAATAGTCCAATATGATAAGTCAATAATCAGACGAATTTCCAATTTTGTGAGTGTCTGTTTGTTTCTTTAACGTCGGTTTATTTCCGAGAATATGGCCAATCACTGACATCAGGGAGCAGTTTAACGTCACTATCTTGGACATTTTTGGGAACCCCGACCTTTCTGTAAGGAGGGTAGGGAGTCTTTAACGTGACCAACACCGCATGGACACCAAACCGACGGCTTTACGCCTCCTCTCAAGGGCGGAACGCGCAGACATTTAATAGACCGGCTGCCAAAGTGTTTTAAAAGTACAGTGTAAAGTCGGCATCGTCAGTGCACATGTTTTCAAAACAAAGAATAACCTCTCCAGCAAATAATCGCGTGTAAACAGTGCGTAACAACAAAACGCGCTACTGACGCCAAGGTATTTATATTACAATTGAGATAAATATAATTGTTGCAACTTTAAACTGAAACTGCTCAAACAAGTATCACAATTGTCAGTAAGAAATTTACAACGACGTAAAATGACATTTAAGTTAAGAATCTGAAAGAAAAAGAATTTAGCCCGTTAAATAAAGAGATTCAAAATAATATAAGTAGATGTCGCTGCGATATCCTCTCGAGAATATCGTGACAATTCAAACCTCAGCCATGTTAACAACTAAACCCGTTATATAACAACTTTGCAGAAAAGTATAGAAAGAAAATTTTAATTAAAGTCGGTTCGAACTGCAAACTAAAAACTTTTCAGTAATTATTAGAATTCAATGGCCAATATAAATTAGGGGATCCAATAAGAATCTAATGAATGTAAATGCTAGATAAAATTGTTTAAATTGTTTTCTCAATTGTTTAAGTAGAAAACTCTTATTAATAGAAATTAAGTTATTAACTTGAAATATTTTGAGGTTTCATTTCATATCAGGGTACATCATTTTAATAAAACTTTACAGAAAATTTAGATAAAACGTTTTAAAGGTAAGAATTTTCATTTGACCCCACTTAACCCCTGAAGAATAAAGTCTACATAAAGCCGAGGATACAAGTAAGAAGGAAACAAAGTAAATAAAAAAAAGTAAATTTAGTCAATTTAATATAAATATAAATATGTTTAATGTTGATTATAATTTTAAAAATTAATTTCTTACCTACATACATACATACATACATATATATATATATATATATATATATATATATATATATATATATATATATATATATATATATATATATATATTCTAAAAGTGTCAGAATTTGATTTTGAACCGTATAATAAATAAATTTAAAGGCGTCCAACTATAAACATATATAATCTGAGATTCATAAGTATAAATCATAATGTCCATTACAATACCAGTATACAAATATAGGAAACTAAAAATCTACAAATATTACAAACACATTACACAAAATATAATTAAACTGTACACTTAATAATATACATATTATATTATAAATACACATATAAAACCAACTCAATATATATATATATATATATATATATATATATATATATATATATATATATATATATATATACATATGTGATGTATTGACTCCATCTACAATCGGTGCACATTGGCAATTGTTCACAATTTGAAGTTTCACAGTTGTATGACGAATTACTCAGGATATTCACAAGTTTGTGGTACCTTACTTATTGAATTCGCTTAAATGCATGTGTATTTCTTTGAGTATAACGAAATATCGTTTGTATTCTGTATATGTAATATAAAGACTGTATCCGCGTATTATTGGCAGTACAACGAACAAATTTTACTGTAGACTGAAAGTTTGTCACTTACTGTTTGAAAGATTGACATTTAGTAAAGAACTCGAAGGAAATGCGAATATTGAGATCTATTATAACTCGAAGGAGCAGTTGAATTGCACAAAAGGTTTGAAATCGAACACACTAAATGTGTAGGTTACAGTCAAACGACCAGTTTTAAATGCAGGATGAAAGTCTATCGCTTACTCTTTAGAACACTGAGATCTAGTAAAGAACTAGAAGTAAAACCAGTGAAATATTGTAAGGAACTCCACTGGAAGAACTTGAAATATGGAGCACTCCGAGAGAATTCCGAAAGAATTGCAAAGATAGACATCTCGTAGAGAACTGAGAGCTTGTAAGCAACTCTACTGAAAGACCTTGGAAGATGAAGAACTCACAAAGAACTCTGAAGGAACTGCTAAGATTGAGATCGGGTAGCGAACTCGAGGGAACCGAATCGAGAGCTTGTAAGCAACTCGACTGGAAGATAGAGAACTCAGATGGAACTCAGCAGGAACTGTGAGTATTGAGATCAGGTAGCGAGCACGATGTAAATAAATCTAGAGCTTGTACGCAACTCGACTGGAAGATGCAGAACTCAGAGAGAACTCCGGAGGAACTGCGAAGATCGAGATCATGTAGAGAACTCGAAGGAAATGAATCAAGACCTTGTAATCAACTCGACTGGAAGAACTTAGAAGATGGATAACTCAGAGAGAACTCTTAAGGAACTACGATAATGGATATCAGTTAGACAACGGTCTAATTTCCTTTGAAACTCCGCCGAACACGTTGGGGGTTTTCCTTAAGCTTGCTTAAGATGGCGCTCGAATGCCCAAATGAGAACTTCAATCTTTATCTCGAAGTTCTTACCACTTATCCACAAACTGCGCAGGTACAAAGTCATAATCCGGCCAGTCTTGACCTATGCCTCTCGCGCATCAGCCACTGCATACGACATACACATCAATACCCTCTGAATTGTCCATAATAAAATTCAGAAACAGACACGTCTTATCCGAATTATTTTCTCCGTAGTACCACCGACTAGGATAAGCAACTTCTACTAAGGCATAAACGTTCAAAGCTTACCCTGACCTGATAACACCACTGCGACAAACTTTTTTTTAAATTTGAATATGACAGTTTCTTTGTTTAAGGGATGGAGTAGCAGATAACCATTTGGTTAGTCTAAGGGCCACCTATATATATACGATTTACGATGCAAATTTTATACTAGTGCTTTTGTTAGCAACCTAGTCGTGAAATTCAAATAGCCTCAGGAAACAACATGTTCTTCACTCCTTGCGTATTTTCTTTAAACTCGTCTAATTTATCAAAATTTTTAGCGAACATTTGGAGTGCTCCCTATATTAGTACGTGGCTTGCATGGCTAAAAAAGCCAAGAAGCTGCACGTTTGCATCCTTAACGTAGTGAATGTTTTCAAAATTATTAAAAGCACTGTTGTTTACGAAATCAAGTGTTTCTTAACATAGCCGGAACCTTCTTTGTTGTGGGAAAAGAAAGGGATAATGAGCACAATTAAAACTTGTTCATCAAAAATAGTAACAAAATGTGTGCCTTTTACAAAAACTTACGAATGAAGAAAAGAAAATCAAATACCTAGCTAAGACACACAAAAAAATGTTGCGGCTATTGGCAGCAATTAAAAATGACCGTTATTCTGATATTGTAAACGGATTTTCAAGTGGCTCTGTATCTGAAAGGTTATTTTTGGCATCAACTATGACCACAGACCGTGGCAAATTTCAATCAAAAGGTGCATATTTCTTTGTTGTTCCTGACGTACTATATTATTTAGCAGACTTAAAGACTGCTAAGAAAAAATTAAATGTATAAAAAATAAGAAACTTAAATAGGTAAAATATTTTGAGCCCTATGATGTGCTAATTAGTTATATTTAATTTTCTGTTGCCTTAATAAATGCGGTAGAACTGCAGTAACCCTGTTTGTAGTTGTGGAGAAAATTTGCTTTTTAATAAAACCGCAACCATAAATTAGCAAAGTTTAATTAAAATGTGAACGTAAAATGTTACGTTTGCTGTAAATTGTATTAATCTACTGGTAAAAGCTAGGCTACACAAAGTTAATTAACTTTTTATTGACTTACTCTCTTGGAATATATGTGCGAACTTTTTATACTTTTTATACCACTTATTCAACTTATTAATTAATAGATTAATTACTTTTTAGTTTACATTTTTTGCATGTAGTCTAGTCTGAAAATTACTCAACCACTTTATTTTAAATGCACATAATTTAATGCTAGGGTAAGATGTTTTAATTGAAACTGTGCAAATAATATTTAACGATAAATGTACTTATGTTCAGAGAAAAAAGGCTTTATTATTCTGTAAAAGTGTACACCACAGGAGCTGACCATAAACTAAACTGGAATCTAATTATTTTAGTGCATAATAATTTCCTCTACTAAAAACATTATCTTACAATACTAAGAATCCTAGATGGAATAAACAACACGTGTGCTTGACAATATGGTGAGACTGCGTTATGATATAATATAACTTCTCCCTTGTCAGATTGGAAAATTTGGTAAAAAATGCGAAAAAAAAAAAAAAAGTTCAATGTGTCTATATTTTGTTTCAAGCCTTTAATGACTTTAAATGTGAATATCTCCGATTTGCACTTCACACTATGATTTCATTTCTAAAACATATGTTCCTTTGAAGGGATACGTTGTCTCGGTTGTTGCCACATTTTTGGACAGCTACTGTAGATATTGCTGTTAATGCCCATTGATTTTTCTCTAAGCTTTGGGCCTTGGCGTTAACAACTTCTACTGGAATTTGATGACAACTCGTTACATTTTTGATGAATTTTAGCATTTTGACTTCACATGGTGGATCCCATTTAATGCCCGCTGAACTGGTTTTGTGAAAAAAAAATTATTAATTGGATACTTCTTGGCACTTTTTTTTCCGAATATATGTAGTAGTGTTCACTAACGAGCAGGTATCTCGAGTGGGGTATAATGGCTCTAAATGAATTAAGGTTTGGAGTAGGCAGTGGATATAAGTGGTAATAATTGCGGCCTTCTATTTCACAAATCGGGATTTATGTTATAAATATTTGATTTCCTTTACTGTAACATTTAGTTTCAATTGAACATTTTATAATACCGGCTCAAAAGATCATTTGATTTTATTTCCATCCAAATAATTACTGACTAAGTTAATTTCTCGTAACCACATATTCGGCTCAACTTTAGAAGTATGAAGAGTAACGATTTTAGAAAATGTTAGTGCTAACAGTATTTTCTCTAATATATCATAGGTAATCTGATACATGGTAGAAATTCGTGATATTGTCATCTGAATAAGAAAATAATTAAAATTATCTATGCTTTGAAAATTAATTCTTTTTATTGCGTGTTCAACTTGTTGCAGCCGAGACTCAAGTACAATTTTATTATGCTGCAAAGTTAGTATTTTAAATAAAACCTTTTATCGACTTTTGTAACAAGGTTATTTCTTCATTTACCAATGTTTTTAGTTTTCTTTGATTTTCTGACAAAATTCCTATTGCGTTGTCGTACCCATCTGCATCTGCCTGATCGAGGTTTCGGGTTAAGATCTTAATAAAACATCATAAAGGATTTACTAAACCACGTTTTGTTCTTTTAGTTAATATAATAATTGGATTGACTTGATTTAATTGCAAAATTATTTTATTCTCTAAAACTAAAGCTATGTTATACGAACTGAAAAATTATCTCTTATATTTTGTAAAATTGTTAAAATGCGATTTTAGTCTATTAAATTTTTGTTGTATTATATGGAATTGATTGACAATGGGTGTAACATCATATACTTGCACAAATGACCATAAATAAAATATGGTTTGGGCGTTACCTAACTTTAGGAGTAATAAGCCAGGATAGTTTAAAAGATCATGGATACGGCTAGTTCTGCCCCAGTTGTGGAGACGATTCTGTAAGAACAAGAATTTTTTGTTCCTTTAGGTGATCCATTTTCTCTTTGTTATCGGATTTATTTTTAATTTTAACTCGATGACGTAACATTTCAGTTATTTCAGAGGGACCTGTAAACTTATTAATTTTTTTATTTCTTTTAATATTTGTCCTATAATCGGTTTAACCTCACTTAAATTCATATTTTTCTGGGCCTAAACAGTTTTGTTTTTCAATTACTTTTTTTTTACCGTCTTTGTTAATGTTTTCATATAATTTTTTCAATTTTCCCCTATGGTTTATACATAATCTGCATAAAAACTTGAATCAGTTCATTCGGAGCGATCACGAGAATTTGCGTAACCTAGAGTCAGTTCTAATGGTGTAAATTTTTTAGTGGAATCAAGTGTTATTGTCAGCTCTTACTGCATACTTCATTACAGTTTTTATATTTTCATTTTTATATCTTTCCCTTAATATTCTCAAATGTTCAATGAATGTAGAGTGAAATCTTTCTACTGGTGCATTAGATTCATTATGCAAAGGTGTAGTAAAATGTTCTTTTATTTTGTGCGGTTCAAGTAATTATTGTACTGTCAATTTTTTTTCGTTTAGGACCATTTTTGATAGTTATCCGTTGAGGTAGCCCATAAAATGGAAAATAATGAATTAAAGTATTAAATACGTCTATACCTGTTTTACCGTGAATTGGGAAAGCTTGATCTAATTTGGAAAAAGCATCTATAACTGTAACAATTGACCGTCAGATTTGAAAACATCAACATGTAATAAATCAGATGGCTTGTCTACTGTTTCCGTTAAAAGAATTCGAGCATACGGTTTTTTCTACTATCTTTAGTCCTTTGACAAATTTCTCAATTGTTCATATAATCTGTAACATCTGTAGTAGGCCAATAATAATTACGTTTCAATCGCTCTGATGTTTTCGTTATAGCTCTATTATTACATTTCCCTTCATGTTCGTATTTTATTATTAAAATCCTTTCGTCCTTATCAATAACTGCATTAATTAATTTTGTACATTTAACTAGCTTGAGACTAGACAGTTGAAAATATTTCATGTATACTTTATTAAATTCCGAATTCATTGTTTTGCCATAAAAAGAAATGATATGTTTATGTGGAACCTGTATATTTTTTCAAAAATTCTATTACTAGTTTGCGTTGGATTTAGGACTTTTTACGTTTGTTATCTAACCTAGTTTGACTGACGTCAAGTAAATTATGATGATTTTTTTGGTATTAAACTTTGATTTTTTTTTGTTATTAACAATATCGTCCAGTATGTGAATACCATTATTGAGTGTTTGATTGCTACTTGAATGAGGTGTAAAAATAGTATTACTTTGGTTTTGGTTATGAGGTGGTCTTACTTTGAACAATTATTTTTGGTGACCTTTGTCGCATCCCGTCAATATTGTTATCGCTATGTGCATAAGAAGTTGAGGGTTGAAGTTCGGTAAAATTAGCAGTATTTTCCACAAATTCTAAAAAAAGCTCTAAGAGATCTTGATTAATATCACCAGGATTATTTATCAGACTCTCAGCTTCGATTAGATTTAAATTTATTCTCGATAATGCGTCTGCGTTTTTATTTTGGGAACCCCTTTTATATATGATTTCATAATCAAATTTCTCCAACTTCAAACGCCACCGTAAAAGTTTGCTATTAGCTTCTTTTAAACTAAAGATCCAAACAAGGGGTATATGATAGGTATAAATTTTAAATTTTAAATTTTGTACCATACAGATACGGTCGAAAATATTTACATGCCCATAAAATAGCTAACAGTTCTTTTTCTATGACAGAATATATATTTTCACTGTCGTTCAGAGTTGTACTAGCAAAAGTTTCAGGGTTGTCACTAGAGATATTTCCTTGAGATAAAACTGCGCCTAGAACGTAATTACTTGCATCTGTTGTAAGAATAAAAGGTGGATTAAAATCTTAATATTGTAGTATAGGGGAATTGCTAAGTACATTTTTACACTGTTAGAAAGCTTGTACAAATTCTGGTGTATGTTTAATTTGCATGTCTTTTTTTAAGCAAATCGTCATTGGCTTTGCTATTTTTGCAGTCTTTCATATTTCGCCTATAATATCCTACCAAACCTAGAAACGATTTAATTTTCGAGTTTTTGGTGATGAAAGGTTCCTTTTTGCTGATATTTTATCAAGATTCGGTTTTACTCCGGAGGGGATGACCACATGTCCAAGAAATAAGGCCTCTTTTCTAAGAAATTCAGAAAACTTTTGTTAACCTATAGAGATGTTCTTGTAAAGACGTGTTAAATATTACGATATCGTCCAAATACACAAGACATATCCCATTTTGTAGTCCCCTCAGTATATTATCGGCTAGTCACTGAAATGTCGAGGGAGAACCCTTCAAGTCCATTGCCATCCTCTTAAATTCATAATGACCTTGTTCTGTTTGAAATGCGGTTTTCGGAATGTCATCTGGGTGCATTTCTAATAACCGCTTGGCAGATCTAGGGTTGTAAGATATTGGCTTTTGCCCAATTCGGCTAAAATTTCTGTTATATTAGGTAAAGAATATCTGACGTCAATAGTTCTACCATTTAATTTGAGATCGACTTATCACGACTAGCCACTTTCTTTCACCAACGAAATCGAGTTCTTTCGGTACAATCTAGATGGGAATTGACCAAGGGGATGTCGAGTTTTGAATAATTCCCTGATCTAACATTTTTGAAATTTGTTGTTTTACTTCATTTCTGTGAATTTCTGGATATTGATAAGTTTTAGTAAATATAGGTGTACCATCTTTTAAATTCATTTTATGTGTAATTTGATTAGTAAACGTTAATGGGATTTGTTCACAATGAAAGATATCGCTAAACTCGTAACATAATTTTCTTTGTTACAATGATCTAACATTGTATTTTTTTAAATATTTTCTTGTTCTTCAGACATAATATCGTCAACTTCCATTTTTACATAAAAATTCATGTCAAATGGGTTATATCTAATGGTTCATTAAATGTTACTTTAACCGGATTATCTTTAGGATTTGTGATTGTGGTTACAGCAAAATTATTTTTAACGTTTACAAGTGCTAATGGCATTTCTGTACCAACACCAAAAATTTCGTGATTTAAAATTCCTAGTCCCTGATTTTGCTTTACAGGAATCCTTACTACATATTGAATTCTAGGTTCGATTGTTATATTAAAGTTTTGAATTTGCAAGGCTGATTATTGTTTTCAACCAAACTTGGTGAACTTTCATATTTTATTGGAATTTCGATATCTTTAGTATTTGATTTACAATTTTGTAAATCAATATTTGCGCCTAATTTATTTAATATATCTGCACCAACAAGACCATCGAATTTTTCCGAGAATTTAAATATATAAAATGTGTGCTTACCTTTAGTACTAAACAAATTAAAGGTTGGAATAGTAGCTACTTCATCATGACACGTCATTCCGTGAGCTGTTTGTATGTTAAACATTTCTTTTTTTATATATCTGCCATAACACCACTTATAAGCTAACATGGGATCGATGAGACTTTTAGATCTACCTGTATCTACAAGAAAGTGAGCATTTAAATAAGGCATGTACACATAGTCGAGATCTGTTCTTAGATTATTAAGTTGTATTATGTTCCACTGTTGGTCGGTTGTACTTGTGAAAAATTTATATTTTCGTTCTCTGGTTCTTGAAATTCGCCCTGAAAGAAATGATCAATACTTCTCTGAGAATATTCTGCATAATTGTCATAATTTCTAATATCGTCATATTCATTTAATTCATTTTCAAGACCTAAATTATCTGCAAACATATTACATAAACATCTGGAACGTAGGTGCCTTGTATTGTTTTAATTTTCATGAACATATAGACATAAGTTACTCGGTTCATCTTCGACTTGCTGTGCAAATAGTTCTTGATGAGTAAACGTTGGTCTTGACCTAGCTACAAATGGTGTCATATTTCTAAAGTTACTTGAACTCATGTCCATGGGGTGTGGGTACATCTTTAAATTGGCATTATTTCTAGAAATTAATTTTTGGTGATTATAATTTTGTGGTGCATAATTATGCCGTGAATTATTCGATCTATTTTCAAGCGTACCAAATGGCCTAGGCCGGAAATTCTGTCTTCCTTGATGGCTTTCTGAATGTGTTTCAGAGTTTTGGAAAATTATTAAATTGCTTTGCCGGATTATATAAATTATTCGCTAGAAAATTCCATATAGAGTGTTTCGAATTTACAAATTTATGAAACTTCTGAGGCGTTTATACATTAGTTGGTAAAGGATTAAGAGCAGGATTTTTATGTGATTGTTGCTGCCTGTAAAAAGCACTAGCATTTTGTCTAGATAATTTTTTTACGTTTTCCTCTTCCATCACTATAGACATAGATCTCTCTAAGCTACTAGGATATTTTAATCTAACGACTAATTTTAGTTCGTACGGTAATGCACTGATAAGTGTTTTTGATGCGAAATCATTATAATGTTCGAATTTTTTTATGATTTCGTTCTCGTCATCTATAGACATATTTAACTTAGCAAATAACATATCTCGCCAATCTTGAATTCTCATGTCAAATTGTGTGGATGATCCATTTTTTAAAGGTTTCATTGAAATAAGATATTATATCAGACAATCTATTCTTCTTTGATCAGAAAAAAATTAAAGTTAACGCATCCTTGATTGCAAACAAAGTATTAAGCTCTAGTCTTGGATAAATAAAATCGGCGGCTCTACCTATTAATTTTGACAAAAATTAAACAAACAACTATTTATTGTATGATCGGCTTCATGAGAATTTTGGAAATCTCTTAAAAATGCTTCGCAAGAATTTAAAAATCTATTTAACTGTCTAGCATTACCATCAAAAACAGGGATACTGTCGGCATGACACCTTAATAATAATAACTGCATATCTGTTGTGTTATTTACAATCGCAGCAGAAGCACCTTGTATGCTAGGCATATTTAATCTTAAAATATTTACGTTTTCAACCAAACTTGCGATATCAAGCTCAGACATAAAATTTTCCTAACTATATATATATATATATATATATATATATATATATATATATATATATATATATATATATATATATATATGTATATGTATATGTATATGTATATGTATATGTATATATATATATATATATATATATATATATATATATATATATATATATATATATATATATATATTAGATACGTATTTTGCCAGAAATATTATATTCCTTTAAATTTTAATGAAACAGAAAACTGCAATAATACGAATACGACAGGATTTAATGAATATAAAAGGAAAGCACCACTTACATTAATATTGTTAAGAACTTCATTTAGTGCTTTAAGGAATCAGCGATGTTTGTCCAGAATCTCAGGTCTTAACACTATTTTGATCTACAGGAACCAGCGATGCTTGTCCGGACTACCAGATCTTCTTAAATATACTTCTGAAGGAACCAGCGATTTTTGTTTAGACTCCCATATTTTCTTAGCTATCCTGTTTCGCAAGGAACCAGCGATTTTTGTCTGTATGCCTAAGAAAATGCTTCAGATAACCGTTTAGCGAGGGTTCTCAAACTTATAAAGGTTATTTTTTATTGAAATAAACTGCTAAAACAGAGCGAATCGCGAAGATTTTTGTTATAAACTCGTTTCCCAAAAGTCCTACCGACTGCGCCACAAATGTACTTAAGTTCATCGAACTTCTTTTTTAAAAAGCTTGGTTATTCTGAACCAGGAGTTTATACAACAGAAGCTGGCTCTAAACTAAACTAGAATCGAATTATTTTAGTGCATAATAATTTCCACTACTATAAAAGTTACCCTGCAATACTAAGAATCATAGATGGAATAAACAATACGTGTGCTTACAATGTAATGACACCGCGTTATGATATAATATAACTAAGGCATTCATAATCTAAGCTCAATAAACTCTAATGGGGTAGAGAGTAGAAAACCGGAATTTAGTGTGCTGTCGAATTACTTACGTAATATTCGTTTGTCGTATTATGCCTATTTATCATTAGCTTGCACATTAATATTTTACTGGTATTAAGATCGTCGGAAAAATTGGCCTGATCAAACTCTTAAGTGAATTGAAAATATTTGTTTCCGCTTATTCGAAAATAGTATAGCACTTTCAATTTGCCTTTAAATAATACTAAAGTTTTTAATTATAAACAAACGCGCTATTAGCCGGATGCGGATAAATAAGAATTTAGCTTTGATATAATATGTGCTCACGGACAGTTTTCTGAATTTTTTTGAGACGTGCTTAGAAGCCCCCATAAAACATGAGAAAGCATTCTTGGAAACAATCCACAAGAGCTTTGCGGCATCAGGAGTGAATAGTGATACTAGGCGGGAAAGAAGATAAAAAGGAAATTTAAACGGAAAATTCGAAAAACAGCTTAATGTGACGCCCTTAAGCTGTCTATTCACATTTTGTAGTTACACCTTTTTCAGGCCCCATTTACTCTACACAGCACCCCTATTTGCCCCGAGCCTTGTCACCTTCTTGTGGGTGAAATCATAATAAGTTTATTGTAGTTTACGCGTTCAGGGGTGGTTCCAAGTTTGTCGATCGAAAAAAATCTGAGGAAACACTTACCCTCCCCCACCCCATGCAGGAAGAACCCTGTTGTGACCAGGGTTTGTTTTTCTATTATAGAGTGTGCTCACGATCATTGTGAGAAGCATGGGGATTTCGGTTTCCGTAAAGTGGCAAAGGCGTTTAAATTACAAAAATGTTTCGGAATCACGGGGCACAATTATGCTGCCAAGAAACCCACAAAATTTCATTGACTTCTAAATATGTTTTCCTCAAGTTATTTGAAGAGGTCTAAAAAAATAAACATTTCCTTACTAATTCCTTGAGTTTTTCTCTACCAGACAGCAGTCTTAAATTCTCAGTATATCGTTTCGTTTCGAAGAAACCATCATCAATTTATTTTTTTATATAGCCTGCAAAAAAAGTTCACCGTGTATCATATGGCATTTCGTATTACGAAATCAGCGATATGTGGCACAATGTGGAAACTTATATTTTTCTTTGAAACTAATTAAATTTCGAAAATTTTGTTATGGTTTGCGTGAAACCATGGCAACGAAAAAAAAAGCCGAGTGTCAATTCTGGCCAGTGGATTTAACAAAACATTGTTCCAGTTATTAGCTACTGATGACCTAAGTTTTTACCCAGAATAGATATCGAAAAAAAATAACAACAAATAATAATTTGGCAAGACTTTATGTTAAGTTATAAAATTATAATTATTTAGAACAACACTTATTATTTGTTATCGTAGTATGATAATGGTTTTGTTTATCTATATATCTAAAACCTTAAACTATTAAAAACCTTTCTCCAATAATTGTTTAAACAAATCCATTATCTAGACAAGTCTCACTGTATAATCTGAAACACGATGTAAGATTTCAGGAGTAATTTCATAAAACACTGCTCGTACTGACTGAAATAACTATTCCTCATTTTTAAAACATTCATTGAATACGTAATTTGTAATATTACCCTACAAAAAGTCTAAGTGGGCTAAATCCGGTGACTTCGTTGGCCGGGGTGTATAAGTACCAGAAAATGTTCATAAACTATTGATGAGCATCCTTGATATTATGTGCTTGAGCATCATCTAGTTAAAAGAAGCAGTCGTATGCAGCACCTAACGGTAGATTATCTAATGCATCTTCCAGCTCATGTCGCAGAAAGTCAAATTAACGCTCACAAATGAGTGAATTGTGATAAAAAGACCTATGATCATTGTGCGAAAATCCCACACTAGATCCTAAGTTTTGATATCTGGGTGTTCTGTTTAAACGTTTATATCGTTGTAAACAACAGTGAGCGTTTGCCTGTTGGTATCTAATACACGCATATGCGAGGGGTACTCAAAAGAAACCAAACTTATATTTCTAAGTTAACTAATTATTCTTTTTAACAAAAAACCTTCAACTTCCTTCAAGGTAGTCGCCAGTGGTACAAGTACCCTTGTCTAATCTTATTCTTTTGTTATTCCATTGTACAAAACATTTTTGAAATTCGTCCTTTATGATGCACGACAGCGCCTCCGTCGTTTTTCCGTTTACCTCAGCAACGTCGGCAAAACCCTTACTTTTCATGTCGCTTTTCGTTCGAAATAATAACGCAAAGGGTCGCAGGGGAGAATAAAGAAAAAAATGAATAGAGGAAATAGGGTAGAAGGGTTATGCCATTTTCGGTCAAAATTGGCTCATATACATAGCTGTGTGAACAGAGGCGTTATCGTGGTGGAAAAAACAGTCGCCCGACTGATACAAGTCAGGCCTTTTGCACCGCAAACTGTTGCGCAATGTTTTAAAACTTTCGGGTAGAAAGTTTGAATAACTGTCTGATTCCGTGGAACAAACTCTACCTGGCAACTCCTCTCACATTCAAAAAACCAATCAGCATTGTTTTGACGTTTGATTTTATTTGACGAGCTTATTTGGGTCGAGGCAAATTTGGAGTCTTCCACTGGCTTGACTGCTGCTTCATTTCAGGATCGCAACCGCATCACCATAATTCGTCACCTGTAGTGACATTGGAATTTTTTTTTGATTATTTCGGAACTTTTCTTTTAAGGCACAACATGCTTCTATGCGACCTGGCTTTGTTCAGCAGTCACCAATCAAGGTACGGATTTGACAGTCACCCTTTTTATCCCCAAATCTTCCGTTAAAATTTGTTGAACTGAATTCCAAGTCACCATTCCTAGCTCAACAACCTTGTCAATCTTCCGCGGCCAATTTTTCGGGAGATTTTTTTGTGCATTTTTTCAACATTTTCATCGGTGAGAGGACGTCAATAGTGAGGTTTGTTATAAATTATCACATCTTTTGAAACGGGAAAATCACTCAAACACTTGAGTTTTACCAACAGCATCATTATTGTACATCGTTTTTATCATTACAAAAGTTTCTCTGACAGTTTTTCCGAGTAAGTAGCTAGCACGCTTTTCACAGGATCAGCCGCTGCAAAGAAGACGAGCACATAAAACAACTTTCAGTACTCTGGATCTGGAATGATAGCTCTATATTCTCTTAGCGGCACAACATAGTACTACAAAAACGCCGCCACAACAGCATCAGTTTGCTTTCTTCTGGGTACCCCCTCATAACAGACATTTTTTAATCTTAACTGGTCACCGATTAAAAAAAAAAATTTAATACCCATGTTTTTAAAAGTCACAGAATTAATTTTTCCTCTCAGGCACTAATTCGTATGGCAGCTCAACTTTTTAAACGTAATTTATTTATAATATTGCTACTACTGTCACCATTTTATAGCGATTATCATTAGACATATTTATATATTTTTAAGTTAAAACGTGTGAAAATAATTGACCTTAATACTCACCTCTAGTCGTTTTCTGCAAATTCTGTGCGTTGGAATTTCACAAGGGGACCTGTAAAAAGTAATCAGCGTAAGTGAATGAGTAATTGTCGCTCCTGTAGCGCTAAACATAAAAGTTTATTATCGCACCGAACCACACTGCTCAGCACAATGAGATAAAGCAACAATCCAGTCATTTGTTATGTCGTTTTATTCCATATGTTGAGGAGGAAAATGCTGGGGCCAGATCATGTTTCGGATATAAGTTAGAATAAGGGCTCTCTCTACGCACATTGTGGATATCAAACACACAGCTTCCAGAGAATTTCCTCGGAAAATTCCAGAGAATTTCTATTCCGTTCCACCTCGCAAATGTAACGCCACAAGCAGGGTAATGTTTGCGGTGCAATGACTTCATTGTTACAATATTAAATTACGCAACATGGTTACAAAGACCAATTTTAAATATATAGAAGTCTGGACGCAGCAACTGCGTTATGGGAGTGAATTTTCATAAAAATGTTTTTAATAGCAAAATTGTCTTTTTAATGCAAGCAGGCATCAATTTGGTCACTGGTATAACCTATATAGTAGGAGAAACGTACCACATTTTATCAAAATAACTTGATTGAAAATGTACAAAAATTTTCTGAAAATAAACTTTTAAACGTTTCCGAGAAAACTCGTTTCCTAGCTGACGAACCCTAGGTTAATATCAAATTGCGTTATTGAATTTTGAAGCATTTAATGAAAATTCGCTATCAAAACGCACTTACTGCGCCTCGTTTTTTTTTATAACATGCAACATATTTTGATGAAAAATAAAAAAATTCAATAAATAATGTTCAAAAAAAGGTATAGGTATCACCAACGACTAATGGGCCATCCTGTGATTATCAAAATAATTTTATAAGATGCAGCTCAAGACACCCTATAGGTAATATATACAATTTATTCTCATATCTTGCATAATAACAATAATATTGAGCTTTACCGTAGAAACGCGTCCTGTATATATATGTAAACATAAAGTAAACCCGGATATGGATTCTAGGGGGCCTAGTTTGCGCTCATTTGAAGAAATCTTTTTAGAATTTAAAAGCCGCAGTCTCCTCGTTAACGAATTTTTTCTACGAAAATTAGCTAAAAATTATAGACCGCTAAACCATAAACTTAACTAAAACTACTGACAAAGCATCAGAGAAAGGGCCTGTTTGAAATGAATTTTCTGGCAATATTTTAGTAAAATGAAGGGCACTGATGGTTGAAGCTGAAACTTAAGGGTTTGCATAACACTCTACACAATCCGTATTTTTTTCAGGTTCTTTGTCCAAATGTTGCAAATTTTGACATGTCAAATGGCGACTTTTTACGTTTTGAAGAAAACCCCAATTATTTTTTCTTTAAGTGCCTCTAACTCTTTTGTCTTTAAACTTACAGACCTAAATTTTGGTAAGTTGTTCCCCCTTTATGTATCTGTACACACACACACACACACACACACACATTTATATATATATATATATATATATATATATATATATATATATATATATTCATATATATATATATATATATATATATATATATATATATATATATATATATATATATATATATATATATATATATATATATATATATGGTGGCGCATTTTAAACGAAACAGATCGATTTGCGTCCAGATAAATTTTTTTTAAGAAACGCTGAAACACGTCAGTAATATTGAGGGGGACATGTTTTCACATAAAACTCACCTTTGTCACATTAACCCCTTAAGGGTGGTGATAACAACCCTTATATCTTAAATAGGGATCTTGGGTCGAGTGTTACATCATTTGAAAGCTCTTTCTTTTCTGAATTCAGCACACTATTTTGTTTTGGAAGTTTTATCAACTCGTTTAAAAATTATTCACAGTTGAAGATGCAAGAACGCATTTCACTCATTCTGATAACAAATGTGCTAATAGTCAATGTTTTGTTGGTTTTTAAACAAAAAATTCACTATCAGGACATTTCCTATCGGAATGAGAGAAGTGCGGTTTATCATTTCAGTTTATCGGTCGGTTTGATACTTTAATTACTCCTTTTTTTAAACACGATGACTGTGTTATTAAACTCTACAGTCAATCGCCATAATTGTCGTTATTGGGCAGATAATAATCCAAGAAATTTTCACGTAGTCTACACTCAAACTCCACAGAAATTAAATGTCTGGACTGGCATTTTTGGAGACCGTTTTAATCGAACCAATTTTTATTGATGGCAATTTGAGTGGCGAAACGTATTTGGAGTTACTAGAAGATATCGTTTGCCCTCTACTAATTGACATTGTTGAAAATGATGATCGCTATCAAGAAAATCAATTAGTGTTTCAACAAGATGGAGTTCCTCCGCATTTTTCACAACGTTTTAAGGAGTTTTTGAACAGAGAGTTTCCAGAGCAATGGATTGGGCGTAGAGGTGCTACTGAGTGGCCCCCTACATCACCGGATTTAACTCCTTGATACTTCTTTCTATGGGGCCATTTAAAGAGTAGGATTTTCGCAACAGAACCGGAGTCTCTGGAAGAATTACGACGACGCATTGTTGAAGAATGCCGTCTAATAACTTCACAAATGCCCCAGAATGTTAGAGCTCGTTTTGAACAAAATTTTTACTTTTGTATGGAAGCTGGTGGTCAACAGATTGAACACTAACTTAAGTGAATAAACATTTTTGAACGTTTGGTTTTGTTTCTTAGTTTTTTTTAACGAAAAATTGGCTAATTATCACAATGAATGAAATACGTTCTTGCAATTCCAACTGTGAATAATTTTTAAACGAGTTGATAAACCTTCCAAAAAAAATTAGTGTGCTTAATTCAGAAAAGAAAGAACTTTCAAATGATGTAACATTCGACCCATATTCCCTACTTAAAATATAAGGGTTGTTATCACCACCCTTAAGGGGTTGATGTGACAAAGTTGAGTTTTATGTCAAAACATGTCCCCCTCAATATTAAAATTGACGTGTTTCAGCGTTTCTTAAAAAAAATTTTCTCTGAAAGCAAATCGTTCTGTTTCATTTTCAATGAAAGTATATATTCTTCAGATTTGGTAATGTTAGTTTTATTGTAAACGCCTTAGCAACTTGCTGTGTAATTGTGACGGCATTAAAATAGTTGTCAGTGATTAACAGCAACTCAGCGACATGGTTTATTTAACAGAAATGTATGAAATAATGATTCTACAGATGATTGGTTACGGAGATAAAACGATCACCGATCGAATTTTCTCGTCTATTTCAAGCAAAAGCTCCTTATTTACCGCTTATATCCCAAAGCACAATTAGTAAAATTCAAATGCAATGTCGCGAGCTTGGACATATAAGGCAGATCAAAAAAACTTTTAATGCAGTGAGTTATGATACCAAATTGACTGTAATGCATGAGTTTGGGCAAAACCCACATACCTTGAGTCGACAAACAGCCACAACATTGGATGTTAGCCATTCATCGATTATTATCATATAAAAAGAAAATAAAAGGCGTCCCTGTGAATTGATATAAACTCAGGAGCTTATGGAAGAGGATTTGATAGAAGAACATCTTTTGGTGAACAAATGGTGGAAATGTTAGATAACAATGTTATCCAACCAGAACATGTTTTGCTTTCTAATGACTGCAGTAATAAACTTCACGGTCATGACAATCGTCAAAATTGTCGCTACTGGTCCAGAGGAACGTCACACTGGATGAGAGAAGAACATACGCAATACCCGAAAAACGTTTGGGCAGAAATAGTTGAAGACCATGTCATTGGTACCTTTTCATTGGTGGCAATTCGAGTGGAGCTAAACTTAGCAGTGCTCCAAAATAATGTTGTGCCGACTTTGGCAAACTAATATCCTGATCTAGAAAACCCATAAGTTTTAGCGAATGTTATATGATCGACCAAATCAATGTCCGGCAGTACCCCGGCGTACGATTTCCAGATCGCTGGAGAGGGAGGCAAGATCGTTAGAATGGCCAGCATCATCAACCAATCTTACGCTGTTAGACCTATTCTTATGGATATATGTAAAAAGTATGGTATACAAAACTAAGCCATGCGATTTAACTGTCTTAAGAAGAAAAACAAGGATTTCAATTCGGTCGGCCACGCCTTAGATGTTGATTAACGTTAGAATATATTTTTATTCACGATCAGGATGCTGCCAAAACGTTCAATGCATGCATTTTGAACATCTCCTACATTAAGAGTGATGTGCTTTTTATTTTTTCTCATCATTAGCTATGAAAGGCGGTTAGTTATTACCTTTTTAGTGTGTTGTGGCGAAGTTCTTCGACCAGGTGAATTTTTTTTTACTGTTAATTTTTGCAATACATTTTAAAACCATAGCATCTTTGAATGATAATGAAGAGGTCTCTCAAATGAAGTATTACAAGCACCTAATTTATATTTAAAATCTTGGAGGCTGTAGCTGCCACCCAGAGAGTCTTGAATGTAGGGCTAAAGTTTTCAGGTTGCAGGTCCAATAAAATTTACATGTTTTGGATTTTTAGTGAATTAGAAAAAAAAATCGCTAAAAAATCCCAAAACATGTTAATTTTATTGGATTTGGATTAAAAGATAACATCCTGCAACACACACACACACACACACACACACACACACACACACATATATATATATATATATATATATATATATATATATATATATATATATATATATATATATATATATATATATATATATTGCAGGATGTTATCTTTTAATCCAATATAATAAACATGTTTTGGGATATTTTAGTGATTTTTTTTAATTCACTAAAAATCCAAAACATGTCAATTTTGTTGTATCTGCAACCTGAAAACTATACTCCTACATTCAGCACCCCCTGAGTGGCAGTTGCAGCCTCAAAGATTTAAAATATAAATTAGGTGCTTGTAATACCTCATTTGAGGGACCTCTTCATCACACCGATAACTCAAAAAATAGTAGGCAGATTTTAATCAACTTGGGTACGTACCTTCCTTTTGCAAGTGGCTTGAATAAGTTCGTTACTCAGGAAAATCAGCCAAGATTTTCCCGGATTTTTTTTTTTGTTTTGTCCCGGAAAAAATTACATCTTCGGAAGTAACTTAGTAATGGCACCCAAATTTTGTATGCTGGTTTCTGTTATAAAGGGTATCATCCCATGTACCAGATTCAGATCTCTATGTTCAAAGACAAAAAAGTTATAGGTAAGCCTCTGATTCAGGAAAATTAAACCGTCAAAATTGATAATCATCGTAGTCGTATTAATGTCATTGAAAAATACGACACTAAATGACTAACAAGCTCTTATATTTGTGTCGTTACTTTTCTTCATTTCGTTAAAATACAAGCAAAAAATCCATTGTAAATAAAATTTGTTTGGTATAAATATTAAAGACGTCAGAAAATCAACATACTACTGTATATACCTGCTAGTAGATACATCTGTCATATCGACGGTGGTTCAGTGGTTTGACACGTTGCATCACATTATCGAGTCCTATAATAAGAGGAGGTCTAATCCTGGTTAGTGACTCTTTTTAAATATTTTTTTCTAGTCTTTCATTTCATTTTACCATTATCTGATCAGATTGTTGTTATTCCGCTGAATATTTTATGGAGTTTTTGTATAAAAAATTATTTAATGAAAAGGAGATGAAAACTTCAAGGACTGAATATAATCTGAATAACGTATCTGGTTGTTTGTTCTTGCCTTAACTTAGTGAAACCGTTCCATATTTAAGACAGTCGTAGAATTTTCCCGGGGCTTCACAAATGCTTGTTTTCTTCTGCAACCGATTTAAATTTTTAGTGATTTTCTTTAAAAAGTTCACTAATAAGGAGATCGCGACTTTTGAATTTGACAAATCCATATATATATATATATATATATATATATATATATATATATATATATATATATATATATATATATATATATATATATATATATATATATATATATATATATATATATATATATATATATATATATATATATATATATATATATATATATATATATATATATATATATATATATATATATATATATATATATATATACCGATAACTCAAAAAATAAGGCCGATTTTGATCAAATTTGGTGAGTACCTTACTAAGTGAAGATTGGAACCTGCTATGAGCACTGATAAGTCCACTTGGAGAACCCAAATCACCACAACACATCCTCTCAAAGACCTGACAATCGAATTCGTTAATTCCTTAGAACCCATATCCAGGGTTAGTTTCAGTTTTTATTTGCTTTCATATATACAGGGTGACGAATTTCTACGTACAGTTCAAAATATCCGTTATGATAGAGGAAATTACAAGTTTCTAAAAAAAGAAACTCAGGACGCAGCAATGGTTATGGCAGCGAATTTTCATTACATGTTTCAAATTTCAATAGCTCAGTTTGCTACTAACTTAATGTTCGTTGGCAGGAACCAGTTTTTTCGGGAACCTTTTCAGTTTATTTTCGTAAAATCTTTACATTTTCAAACAAAGTTATTTTGATGAAATATGTTACATTGCTTCTACTATATGGGTTATACTGGTAACCAAATTTTGTACCTGCTTTCTTTAAAAGAAAATACATATTTGCTATTAAAACATGAAAATTTACTTCCATAACGCACTTGCTACGTCCAGACTTTTACAAAAAATGCACAATAATTGAGATACTAAATTTATTCCATTTAAATATTTAACGGCCGGTTAGTTAATCAAGGCCTCAGACGACCAATCACAGCTTTAAAATATTTGGTTGTTATAGCAAAAACCCGACTCATAGTCTGTGATTGGTCATCTGAAGCCTTGATTAACCAACCTACCGTTAAATATTTAATCGAGCTCTGTAAAACTGGGCATGTTGTATTACTTGATAAGTCAAAAAATAATAAGCCAATTTTGATGCTATTAGGTTTTCTTTTGGAAACTTTGTCACTGCGTAAAAATCACCACAACTCATCTTTTTAAAGACCTGACGATCGTTTCTAAGAGGAATTCTCTTAGACTTTTTCATCAGCTGATGACATTAGCTTTGTTGGTGACACGATCGTCAGGTCTTTAAAAAATGTGTTGCGGTAATTTGGTTTCTCCAAGTGTACTTACGGGAGCTTTGTGTATCTCCAAGAATAACAAAGCAACCAAATTTGGTACGCATATTATAGAAAGTAAACTGTTTTAAGACATGGATCTTTAATTTAAACGAAGTAAAAGTTATAAGCATTTGAAAAAAGAAAGTATAAACATTTAAAGAACGAAAATAAGGTGCCGCTGCTGTTAATCGGAGAAACGCACAAGACTAAAATATTTAGCGTGAATAGCAAAATCTATCGAATATTACAGACAAGTTATTTTATCAGAAAAAGTTTAAGGAGTACCAGAAAAAATACTTTGTAAATTTTATAGCTATTTTTGTTTCAAAACGTCAAAGTGGCGGCTTGAAATGTCAAATTTGGCGTTATTTAATGTGACTAATCAATAAAACGATGATACGGGATCACCGATATTGACTTATCTATGTGCGGTAACACACGAGAGCCCTAAAGAGAATGCATTTAGAGAGTGACTGATTGCTAATGGTAGCTAATGCACTGATTGGCAGCATAACAATACGCAATGCTGTGTGCAGGTGTGCGTATCGGTGTGTATGTATATGTGAGGCCTTTGTGTGCACTAGCAGTAATGGTCACACATTACATTCAGTGTTCACTGAAAACTAAGTTACTAACTCCACAATTTAATGGAATGACCCTACTCTACATGCCGTAAAGAATATCTTAATTAGTCTTTTGTGCCGATCCCTACTGTAATCATGGCACATTATCAAGCTTGTGGTGCTGGTTAAAATAGCTGATTTCACTAGAGGGTTAATTTAGCAATATATTTGAGTTATATTAATAATAATTATAATAGCGATACAATGCGTTAAAATTACAGTGCGATAAAAACGAGCAGTTGAACATGTTTCAAGTTGTCTCTAAAAATTATATAAATACACAATTTGCAGCTATGCATGCATATGATGACTACGCACGATGACCTACAGTAGGGTAACTGTAAAATATTTTCGTTATTGTTATACGAAAAAAGTGTTAGCACAAAAGTTGTAGCCAATCATATGCTGCATAACCTGCGAATACTATTATAGATTCAGGCTCTTCAATATTACAGCGACATATCAAACCTTTATTTTTTAATGGACCATTGTGCGTGGTATTACAAGATTTGATAGAATTGTCAACATAAATAAAAACTCGGGACGCAGCAAGTGCGTTATGGTAGTGAATTTTTATTAAATGTTTCAAATTTAAATAACTCAATTTTCTATAAACTTGGAGAGTTTAATTTTAATACGTAGTGAGGTCTTTCCCAAGGCAAGATATCCACAAAATTTCATTAAAATAACTTTGAAATTTTCAGAGAAAAATTTTTTTTTCGAAAGAAAACTTAAAATTTAAATAACTTAATTTTCTCTAAACTTAAAACATTGAATTTTGGTACGTAGCAAGATCTCTGCTGAGGCAACATACATAGTAAATTTCATTAAAACAGCTTTGTTACTTTCGGAGAAAAAATTTTTTTTCGAAAGAAAACTCAAAATTTTTCCGGGAAACCCCGTCCAATTTTTCTGGATAACGAACTCATCCAAGCCATTAATAAAAGAAAGGCACTTGCCAAGTTTCATCGAAATCTGTTAATTATTTTTTGAGTTATGAGACGGATATATATTATATATATATATATATATATATATATATATATATATATATATATATATATATATATATATATATATATATATATATAAATATATATATATAAACATATAAAAATTAAACCTATTTACAAATGAACTTTAATAAGATATTATGCTGTGACAATACCTCTCTCAAGCAGTGGCGATTTCTCCTAGTAAGCTAGGTGTGCGTACAACCTAAAATATAATCAAAATGTGCACAGTTATATATGTTTTATTTCTTTTTCCCTTAGTCTTAATACACTACATATTTTATGACAATCGATTTAATTTACTTATTTGATTTCATAAATAGTCGGTTAATAGTGACTTGGAATGAAGTAGATACCACGTTTATAACATATTCAGAGAATATGGGTAGATCAATAGCAACTGGGAATGAATTCGGTCAGTTCCCGACCCACGTGTTTAAAATAGTGCAGAAAATACCATTGATTTTAACACTACAGCGAGCTATAAAAATTTGATTAACTCAGTTTTCTATAATCTTAGAAAGTTTAATTTTGGCATATAGTAAGGTATTTCCTAGGACAAGACATCCACAAAATTTCATTAAAATAACTTTGTAATTTTTGGAGAAAAAAAAATGTTTCAAAAGAAAATTTTAAATTTGAATAACTCAATTTTCTATAAACTGAGAAAGTTGAATTTTGGTACTTAGTAAGTCCTCTCCCAAGGCAACATATAGAGTAAATTTCATAAAAACAGCTTTGTTATTTTCGGTGAAAACATTTTTTTTTTAAAGAAAACTCAATTTTCCCGGAAAAACCCGTCCGATCTTCCTGCCTAACGAACTTATCCAAGCCATTAATAAAAGAAAGGCACTTGCCGAGTTTCATTGAAATCGGTTAATTATTTTTTGGTTTATCAGACGGATACACACACACACACACATATATATATATATATATATATATATATATATATATATATATATATATATATATATATATATATATATATATATATATATATATATATATGTGTGTGTATATATATATATATATATATATATATATATATATATATATATATATATATATATATATATATATATATAAACATATAAAAATTGAAACTGACCCCGGATATGGGTTCTAGGGGTCCTAAATCGCGCTCATTTGAAAAAAAATTTGCTAAGTCTCACCATCGATACCTCTCTATTAGTGAATTTTTTTAATTTTTTTTTTAAATAAAAATTCACTAAAACACCTAAGTGATTATATCCTTTAAAACTGTAAGTTATTTGCATAAATAAACCAAGAAATTCGTGGCCAATATTATGACAATATAATTTTTTTGCACTACTGTTTTAATCAAGAGCTCATAGATGACATGTTTTTTATTACCCTATTTATTTTTTTAATGCCAGAAAAAGCTGAATATTTGAATTATAAATAGTCTTGAAGTACAACGGCATACTTTTAAACATTTATTATGGAAATGAGATTTTCACATATAATTACCATTTCATGATTTACTAACAAATAGTCTTTTACTTCATATGTGTGTTCATTTGGTTTTTAACTTTGAAGGTGAGCATCTTGTTCCTTTAGTTTAGTATTCGTTATTATACTATTGTTTAAGTTAAAGTTATAGAGCCTCGGTGGTCCAGGGGTAAGTAGATGTACCTCTGAACCGAATGGTACCGGTTTCGATTCCCAGGGTTCCCCTTTCTCTTTTTCTGTACAAACTGTAATAAATTAACATCAACTGAGGTTCTGGCATTGTATTTGAGCATGTTGAATGTCTGAACGTTCCGCTCTTCGGCGGGGACGTAAAGCAGTCGGTCCCGTGTCCATGCGATGTTGGGCAGGTATTCGGCAAAATTTCCAGGATAGTGAGGTGAAACTGCTCCCTGGCCTCGGTGATTGGCCATAGTCGCGGAAATAGGCCGACGTTAAAGTTTAAAAAAAGAGTTAAAGTTATGTAATTAATTTATCATCTTTCATGTTCATGAAAATATATTTTAAATCAAGCCTTCTTTTAATGCTAACTCTATTTTCCACATCCGTTGTATTCTTAAGCCCGATTGATATAAAACTACTTTTATTAGTGAATTTTCATTAAAAAAATTCACTAACAGAGAGGTATCGAGACCTCCGAAACATTTCTTCAAAACGAGAGCGAATTAGGGCCGCTGGAACCCATTTCCATGGTCAGCTAAAATGTATATATATATATATATATATATATATATATATATATATATATATATATATATATATATATATATATATATATATATATATATATATATATATATATATATATATATATATATATATTTATATATATATATATATATATATCGTACCTCAAAAAATAATTTCCCGATTTTGATAAAATTTGGTATGGCCCTTCCTTTTGCAAGTGGCTTGGCTAAGTTCGTTAGCCAGGAAAATTGGACCAGATTTTTCCGGAAAATTTTGTGTTTTTTTCGAAAAAAAATTATGTCTCCGAAAATAACAACGTAAGGACAACAATATTCGATACGCCGTTATATACCGTTATAGGTAAGTTAAGTACCGAAGTTTAGCTCTGTGAGTTAAAAGATAAAAAAGTTATAGGCATTTAAAAACAAATAAATTGGGATTTTCCTGGAAACGTCGAAGTCGCGATTTAAAACGCCAAAATTGGCAACATTTAGGTAAAGAACCTGAAACTAATACAAGCTATGGAAAGAAAATGTCTCAAGAAGAATGTTTTACAAACCCAGAGGTCTTAGCTTCAACCGTCATTTTCCTTCAGTTTACTACAGTGTTTCCAGAAAATTTATTTCAAATAGACCCTTTCTCTGACGCTTTGGCAGTAGTCTTACCTATAGAGTTTACCGTGTAATGGTATATAATTTTTCTCGAATTTCAATGTGCTATTAACCTATAAGGTTGACCAAGAAACCAGTTTTTCAGAAACACTAAGTTTCTTTCGGAAATTTTTGTACATTTTCAAACAATAAAGTTATCTTGATGAAACATGGCACATTGTTTCTACTATATAGGTTATACTGGTAACCAAATTTGATGCCTTCTTTCTAAAATAAACCACATATTTGCTATTAAAAACATGTTTATGAAAATTTACTACCATAACGCACTTGCTGCGTCACAAACTTTTTTGTTAATGGCTTGGATGAGTTCGTTCAGCAGATCTAAACGCCCAAATGTTCTTAACAAAAAATTAAAAAATATTTTTAAAACGCAATATCTCTCAAATTCTTTAAGTGATTGAAACGAAAATCTACAACTTAAAAAAACGTAGACAGACATGGTTCTGTACCAATTTTCCAGTCTTTTAATCAAAGTAAAATAAAGTTATTCTAAATTGAAATTAAAATAATCCTCGACAATATCTACAATGCTGGACAAAGACAGATTATGTTACTTATACTGCTATGCTATTTAAATAAATGGTCGATAAAATCTAAAAAAAATGGAAGTTACAAGTATTATTGCAACATGTCAGAACGTAGACCAGGACACCATCTCGGTGTGGAACCAGGTAGTATGTTGTCACAACAGCTTTAGTTAACAGAAAATGTTATAGATGGAGGCATGTGTACAATCAGCTAACAAGTTTGTAGATTGTCAGACCTGGCCCATGTCTTTTATAATACCGGGACAACATTTGCAATGTCCTTTGCAATAATCAGAAAATGAAGATGATACTGATAGATAAGTTATTAGATCCACCATTTTTATTATCGATGATTTCGCAGGTTAGTTGGTCAATATTTTTTTTAGTAAATAGCAATTTAAAGCGTATTTCTGTATTTATCATGTCGTACGTTTCAAACAGGTACAGTCCCGCTTAAAATTAGACACACCTACGTTTGGCTTAGCGTCCAAACCTATCGAGCTTAATTTAAAAGGTGCTTGCTTTCGGAGTCGACCAGATTTCATTGTAGTCTTGGACAAAACCTAGATTTATACGCTCGCAAATTGCGAAATAGCTGCGAAACGTATGCCTATGTGTTTATTTAAAATAATATCCTAAAACTGTTGTTTTTTATTAGATTTTATAAATTTATTTTACTAATTATTGTCTGCACACAGACACGATCTGAATGTATTCTCTACTTTTAAGTCTATGTAGCCCAAATGTTAATTAAGGGCCCTCATTTATTATACTTACTTATCTTGTGCTTATAATGTAATATAAAAATAAAAATGAGTGAAACAGCAAGTGAATTTATTTGCTTTAGTGCTGTATTCGATATTACCTGCAAAAGCCCTTATAGGCGACAATGTGGAATGTAATTTCGGTAAATTTACAGTTTACTGCAAGGAGGGTTTTTAGATTTTTTTCAGAAACATGCTGAGAACCCCGCTTGGATGCACAAACAAGATGTTAAAACTGGCCACATTGGCTGCTTTTGGGCCAAAATCAATATACCATAACTACTGTCCTCGCGCATGCGCAGATTACAGTTGGTGATAAGTTTTTGCAAAATGGACGTCTCTCTCTCTCTCTCTCTCTCTCTATATATATATATATATATATATATATATATATATATATATATATATATATATATATATATATATATATATATATATTAGTCATAATTTGACAACGTGTCCACAAATAAGCCTTGCTTGTGCTTGTACAATACAAATACATACAAATAAAACTGCCAAAAATTATTTATACATACGTACTGATATTTTCTTTCGTTACCAAAACACACTTGCTGTGTCCATATTTTTATATTCAGTTTATAATTTACTCCGTATCTTATTCGTGACTAGATTCTTTGGTTATGTTAAATGTCAAATTTATATGTTCCGGAACCAACATATTTTGTATTCTATAGTTAAATGTGAAAGCATGATAACAGTGGCGGAAAAAAAAAGAAAAGTTTGGCGAAAAATTCTCCATAAAGCACGTTTGTAACCATTAAATAGTTATTAAATTTTTAGTCTCTTTTTTAGGAACTGAAAACTTGTTACAGAACATAATACATAGAACTATGTCAATTACTATACTTGCATACTAAATGTCGTAACAATAACTTTGTTATTGTAAAAGATGCAAAAATGTTCGAAAATGTGTGTGTGATGTTGGTATGTTCGCTGCGGTGTTTACACCATTCGCGCATTTACCTATTTCCTTGCCTTGGATCCGCTCTGTTCTAAAATGGAACAGATAATTTTCCCGGAAAATATGGACTGATTTTCCTGGCTAAAAAACTTACCCAAGGCATTTACTAAAGGAGCGCGCGAGCTGAGTTTCATTGAAACGGATCAATTATTTATTGAGTTATCAATGTTATACCTCCTATATATATATATATATATATATATATATATATATATATATATATATATATATATATATATATATATATATATATATATATATAAATTGAGACAACTGACTACGGGTATGTGTTCGTGTCCCAGATTGCGGCTCATTTATACAATTTTTTTCAAAATTCAAAAGCCGGGATCTCCTAAATAGTGAAATACTTCTACAAAAATTGACTGAAAAATTGTATCAGTATATATTTCAGTCGCCTGCGGGGACGAATTCGCGTGTACAGAGAGCAGATTAAAAAATAGTCTTGTTAAACGTTTCTATCTATGTAAAAAATCTACGACATATTTGTCGGTAAAAATGTGATAAATTTATTCCAAGTCATGAAAGTCTTAAAATCGATGGAGCAGTTTCATAAAGAAGACTAGTTCTGATACGACAGCACTACAAAATGGTAATTACGCTCCCAGAAATAAATTCAGTTTTACAAATTGTGTTATGTTAGACCAGCTTTGCAAATACTGGAGTTAAGCCCTAGAAGATGAGACTTTCCCACGTGACCTCTTATATGCAACGCTAAAATTGCGTTGATATATCAGAAACCTAATGCAAATTATGGAACTAAATTGGGTGTAGAGGAATTTATGTTGGTGCATGTAACCTTCCTGTGCTACAATTACCACTCCATGCAAATTATATTGTATTATGGCCGTCGGCTTTCCAACATGAAGATCTAGTTGGCTTAATATATATGACGCTATACATATTTTAACTGAAGTCGCAGTGTGCTGGGAAGCTATATTGCTATTCTAAGTTTTGGTGCTTTATTGTGCTACAAAGACCCTTACTGACAAAAGTTATTACAGGTCATAATCTTTTATTTTAAGGAGAAACTTCGTATTATAGAATTTTCCTCTTGATGCGCAATAATCGCTTGGCTACAATGTTGTGTCCTGAGGCGGCAGACAGTCCTTTGAACAGAGCGTGCCATCTGGAGGTAATATATGTGAATAGAGTTGTCCTTTTTCTTAACGAACAATATTCGAAACTGTTTCTGGTACCTAAATTTATATCTGTTTCGTTTCAATTCAGAAACTATGATATATAAATTAACACTTTTATAATACAACACGTCCAACCAACTTTTTTTGAAATCTCTTTTAAGAGATTTTGCTTTGTATAATGAAAAACCTGCAGTGGATATATAAATCCAGAGTGGCCATTTGTTATTGGCTACCATGTTTCATCAGTTTTTGTTTAGAGCTTAATGGGAAGAACAGGGAAATCGAAGTATTTGTCGTCAATCGATGCATCAGTGAGAAAAAATAGACAGATGGCACAAGTAATAAGGATACAGAAATGACTCATGTGATATTCCATTGGCAGAGTGTCTGTTTTAATTAGAACATATAAATTAAAATCTGGTTCTCGATTAAATTGTCATATTAGTTTGAAAGTTTACAGCACCTGAAAAGTAATCAGTAGCAAAATTAATCCGGGCAGAATTCTTGAAAATTGGGTGGTATGTAATTGTGAACATTTTACAGAATATTGTGAGATGTACGACAGCGTCGCCATCTCAGTGCAGAACCAGGTAGTAAGTTGTCACAATAGATCCATATAACACAAAATGTTATAACATAGAGACTGTGTACAACCAACTAACAGTTTTGTAAATTGGTAGCCCTGGCCCATTTCTTCCATAATATAGGGACAATGTATGTAAAGCTAGATGTATTTTCACCACAATTAGAACCGCAGACCGGTTCTACACCGAGATGGCGACCCTGTCGTATATCTCACAATGTTCTAGCAGGCTAACTACCATAGCCGTATAACTTTATAGGTATGTTCTCGCTGTAATTGCTATATCGTACTGACGAGCTCTAATTAGAGCGAAACCGGTTTGCGGTTCAATTATGGCGAGAATACATCTAGCCTTATATTTTACAGAATATTGACGAGAACATTGTTTGGAGTTTTGTAGTGGTAGTTTTTGAGACTAGAATCGACCATCAGTGCTCCATAATATTTAGATTAGTTCATTTGATTGATTACCTTATCAAATATGGAAACTTATGTAATTATATGAAGTATAAAGACGCCATGTTCTTTGCTTGAACAAGGAAAGTCAAATAACATTATTATTACATATTTGTGATGGAATAATTATCACTACTCGCTACAAGTGCGAAACATACATGGGTTTGCTGAGCTACTAATTTTCAACTATTCACTACCGAATGCTACTTTCATTCGTCACATGGTGAGGAGATTCCTTGTGTTTAAAATATGTTCTTCGGATATTTTCCAAGGATGCTTTATCTTGTGGGTTTTTCATCCCCTTCTGTATGCATAACACAACCCTTAATTCCTAAACAGCGAGAAAAGCCCTTGGGAATAACCCTCAAGAATCTTACAGAAACTGGGGGAATAGGGGCTATGTGCGGGCGGTAAGCAGGATTTTAAGGAGGTATAGCTGCCAAGTAGGATAAATACAGCTGATATGGGTCCAGCTAAGCCGTCTTTCGCATTTTTCCTTCATACTTCCTTTCTACCATATTCCCCGCTTTTGGGGGTTGATGGTAGGAAATGTTTTTGTGGTATATGCGTCCAACGGGATTTTAAGCATGTTTATGAAACAAGTCTCTAAAAGCTCCCCCGTGAGCTTTTCTGCAAATTTACCGATATGTATTATAACAAACCAAAATTGGTTGTCTACTCTACTACCTTCCCTTAGTCAAAAGTTAGTTTCTTTCTAAAACTGTGCATGGGCAGATAACATATTTATATAATTATTAACCTACTGCAATAATTATACTTGACAATAAGTATTGTAGACTTTTTTATTATTTAGCAGAGGAACCCCACAATTACTAATTATTATATATTTGATGAAGACAGGTTGATATGGGATTGCAGAGTGGAAAAAGGCTACTGAACATGCGGTTATTATGCCTTCTTAGAAACCTTGGAAAATATCCAGAGGGGAAAAAGTACAGTCTAGCTGTATTTTAAATAAAAGGAAAGTTGCTCTTCTCCTCACTGTGTGATGGATAAAATTAGCATTCGGTAGTGAATGTTTGAGCATCCGTAGCCCAGAAAACCCATATACGTCTCACACTTCCTTGTAAAGAGTGGTGATAATTTTTCAGTCACGAATATGTGATAATATCACTAAATGAAGATGGGAACCTATGATGAGCACTAATAAGTACACTTGGAGAACCCAAGTCACCACAACACATATTTTTAAAGACCTGACGATCTTTTCCTTAAAAGGGTTAGCGTTTAGAATTTTTCATCCTGTGATGACCCTAACCTTGTTAATTAAACGATCGTCAGGTCTTTAAAAAGATGTGTCGTGGTGATTTGGGTTCTCCAAGTGTACTTATATGTGATAATATCTTCCTTGTGCTTCAAATAATTGAATAGGTTTTCAATTTTGAGCCGGTAATCAACCAAATAAACTGCTCTAAATATGGAGCACTAATGGATGATTCTAAGCTCAAAAACTATCACAACCAAACTTCAAACTATAGTCTCGTCAACATTTTGTGAAATAATCACAGTTGCATACATTTCTCCACGCAATTTACCAGGATTTCTTTTGAAACTGATTACTTTTTAGTTTTAGGTAACGCAAACTCTCAAACTAATATGACAATTGACATTACAGTCGATTTCAAATTTTGCGTGAATCGAGAACGAGATTTTAATTTACATTTTTTAATTAAAAGGACTCTCCGACAATGAGATATCACAAAAGTTATTTCGTCATCGTTATTACTTATGACCCCTGTTAGTTTTTTCTCAATGATGCATCGATTAACACATAAATGCTTCGATTTCCCTGTCTCTCCGATAAGACTGTACAAAAAAATTAAACATGGCGTTGCTAATTCCACGTGATCGTTAACCAAATAAAACTCTGACGAACGTATGACCACACTGTCTCAGCCACTATGGAAAAACCTAACAGTTTCGCTAACAAAACTTTATCTATTAAAATAAATTAAAGCGCCGCCGGCTTATTAGGATTACAATTCCGGCAAATAGAAAAAAGTTTTGACACAGCAACTGCGTTGTGGTATCTAATTTCAATGAAAATTGTGTTAAAAATGAAGTTATTTTGCTTACTTAACGAAGTTAAAATGTTATCTAGTTAGTATCTTAAAGGACAGCGCTCCAGAGCGGATTGGGCGTTATTACATGGCACCTGTTATGGTAATGAAAATTCTCTTTAAATGTCTCTTTAGAGGTCTGGATTAATAGTGTGGAATGAATACCGTGGAGCATTGGTATTTAATAATTTTTAAATCCAAGTTTTGCCATCAAACCACCGCACCATATACCTTGTAAGCCAATAACCCCCAGTTGTGTTAAATTCTTTAATTAAATATAAGCAAAGGGGTGGTTTCTAGATTTAAAAATGAAACCCTGTTGTTTAGTTTTAAGAACTATTTTAATGTTTTAAAAATTATATTCATAAAAACAGTTTAATGACAAAATCTAGTGTTACTACCCTAATTTAGGAAATAACTCCTTAATTGATAAGATAGTTAAATTAACAAAGAACGTTAATGTCAAATAAATCCTCAAATATCTAGTCTATCAAATGTTTGCTATGTTAACAAATGACTAAATTAACAAAATAAGTTAATGTCAATTAAATCTTCAATTACGAGTATCTAGTATACAAAATATAGTGTTACTACCCTAGTATACAAAATGTTTACTATTTCAACAAATTACTAAATTACCAATTCCTCAATTCTCTAATCTACAAAACACTCATTATCTCCACAGATAACTAAATTAACAAATTGCTACCCCAAACTTAAGCCCTGGCTAAAATAAGTTATATGGCTGCTTAAAGACTTAAAATGCTCTTTGTCTAGAATATTATGTTTACTTTAGGCAATTATTATGTCTCGATATAGCTACCATGTAAAGGCTTTCCTTGAATAAATTTATGTGGAAGACTTGCCCCCTGAATTGTAGTACATATATAATTGGGAAGAGAACCAGGTGGGTCTTTATTCAGACCGTAACACTCACTAATCACTTATAATTTTAAATATTTCCAGAACGGTTTCATTTTTCGACTGAAACAAAAAAACTTTTGTTCCCTAAACTTAACACACTTGCCCCTATTCAAAGCTAATGACTTTAAAAATTTACTCCAATAAATTTCTCTACCCTCCAAGAAAAAATATCCGTTACCGGCCGCCGTTTCCTGAAATCGCTTTCTCTAGCGGGCTAAGATCCACTAAATCTATTTACTATGTCTCTGCACCACTGAAACTCTTTTGCGTCTCCTTTTATTTGTGGATGAGTGTCAACCAATTAAAAATTGCAACCTATGTGTAACGGACAATTTATCCACGCCTCTACATAAGGCTATTTTTTGGATTATTGTGTCCACGAATGGTTCTCTTGCTTATCGCTCATGCTGAATTTACTTACTTTATAGACCAACTGCAATGGTTTTTGCGACCAGCCATCATTGTCGTAGTAGTTGACAATAAAAATCCCTACTTGCCAGGTTCCGCGTTCAAGAACTGCATTTTCATCCCGCAGGTGGCTTCCTTGCTGAAACGGAAGGTTTAGCCACGTGCAAGCGGATAGCAAACATTGTATGGCCAGTCTAGAAGTCGCTTGCTAGAAAAATAACACTGCTCCAGCAGTTTCGAATTACATATACTTTGTGTTTTTGTAGCAAAACTCAATGTATTAAGATTGTTAAATTATTCCGCTAACGCAGGAATTTTCAACATCTATTCAACAGCTGCGTTCTACTTGCAATTTTGTAACGAATTTTATAAGCCGTAAAATAATACGGCATAATTTTTATTATTTTCACAATATACATATTATATTGCACTTAGAGATAGTTATGATGATTGTATAAAAAATTAGAGTATATCAAATCACCCGGCGATAGCTAAAATTATATCAGATGTCCCAGAAGTATGATTCTATTAAAATCTGAGAATATTAAAATTACATTATTACTTGGCAATAGCTATAACTACATAGGCTGTTTCGTAAATATTAGCTTTTTTTTCAACAACACACCACGAGGGCTTACAGCCTAAATACTATCGTACCGTAAGTACCGACAAGAAGGAAAGAGGCAGCTTGTTAATTCTGGACTTGAAGGTTTGGAGGTTAGGGGGAGAAGGAAAAACATGTGCCGGCAAGGAATTCCACAACTTGGAAGTCCTCGGGACAAAAGAGCGGGCATAACAAGATGTTCTATGTCTGGTGAGCTGGACAGTAAAAGGGTGCATTCGCTCTGTTCTCTTGATAGATCTGTTGTGGGCAGCAGGTGAAGGAACTATGGAAGAAAGCTCCTCTGAGCAGTGCCCGTGCAGATATCTATAAAAGAGAGAGAGGTCACCAACGTCACGTCGGTGGGCAAGGAATGGCAGCCTTTGGGTGAGGGTAGGGTCACCGATGAGACGTATAGCTCTCTTCTGAATGGAGTCCAGGATAGCGAGTGTAGAAGCGGCGACAGCACCCCAGATGTGGGAGCAGTATTCGAGGTTTGGTCTTATTTGTGACGTATATAAGGTATAGATATTAGCTCATGAAAAGTATTTGTGAGCCCGGAAGAGGAAACCTAATTTCTTAGCAGCCGCTTCTGCAATTGATGTTACATGTTGGTGCCAATTGAGATTTCGATCCACAGAAATGCCAACAAGTGAAAAGGACTCATTACTTTGAATAACTTGGTTGTTTATTGTGATGGGTCTAGGGCTGGTGTATCTTTTATGTGAAAGAAAGCAAGACTGTGATTTGGTGGGGTTGAATTGTACAAGATTTCTACTTTCCCAGTCTAATATTTTTTGGAGATCCACGGAGATAGAACCCTCCATGAGTCTGCGATCCTCATCTAATTGGGCTAAAGAGACAGGCTTCGAATATTGTATATTTGAGAGGAGGGTGCTGTCGTCCGCGTAACTGTGACCTGGGTTGGATGTGCTAGAGAGGACGTCAGTGATGTGGAGAAGAAACAAAGTAGGGGCTAAAGCTGAACCTTGAGGAACTCCTGCATTAATTGGATACAGTTTAGAGGAATGGCCATCCACGACAACAGAAATGCTACGGTTGAAGAGGAAGTTTGCTGTCCAGGTACATAGTTTTGGTGGTAATCCATAGACCGGCAGTTTATTAAGCAGCGCTGCGTGCCAGACCTGGTCGAATGCTTTGGATATGTCTAGAGCGACAATCTGGGATTCACCGTGTAGTTCCATAGACTTGTTCCAAGAATGGGTGACAAAGGAAAGGAGGACGGCAGTTGATCTGCGCTGACGGAATCCATACTACATGTCGTAGATTAGACAGTTTTTCAAGAAATTTTAGTAATTCGGTGTTTATATACTTTTCCATCAGTTTAGAGACGACTGAAAGGAGAGAAATAGGCCTGCAGTTGCTAGGAAGCGCTTTGGATCCTTTCTTGGGGACAGGTTGTACTCGAGCAGGTTTCCAGTTATTAGGGAATATGCCTCTATTGTAAGATGTCTGAAACAGACGAGTTAGGACAGGAGCAAGTTCTGGTGCGCATTATTTGAGAACAATTGCTGAGATCTTGTCAAGGCCAGAGGCTTTCCTGGTATTAAGAGAAGAGAGCATCTTTCGTACCTTTTTAGTTTTGAAAATGATATCCGTCATTTTATGCGCGACATTGGGGACTATTGCTGTTTGAACATTTGGTGATGGGTTGTGAGTAGAATTGCCTAAGAACATCTAGGGAATAAGATCAGCCTTGCCCAGGGCGGTAGAAACAATTTCATTCCCTGAGACAAGAGGTGGGAACTTGCTCTTGCAGAAATTATACCCAATAGATTTAGCAAGAGTCCAGAAGGGTTTGCTGCCGCTGGAGCTTAGGAGGACTTTGTTTTTGATGTGGTTATTAAACGAGTTTTTTTCCTCAGAAAGAATGCGGACATAGCAGTTTCTTGCGTCGTTAAATGCTTGACGGTTTTCTTTACTGGGATTGTGTAGAAGCTTTTTGTGAGCTTTGACCTTTTCAAGTCTGGCCTTGTCACAGGATTTAGAGAATTAGGGCTTTTGAGTGTCTGCAGAGGTTTTCTGTGTACGTGGAATAAATAACTCCATGCCAGCTTGGATAATTTCGGTGACGTTTTGTGAGATATCAGAGAGGTCAGGATGAGAGAAGCTGACAGAAGTCCATGGAAATGAGGAAAAGTAATCTCGGATTTCGTCCCAGTTCGCGGAGTTGTAGTGCCAAACGATACGTGGGTGTGCTGACTGTGTGACCTTGGTTTGCATTGCGCAGAAAGCAGTGACCATGCCGTGGTCTGAGCGACCCAGGGGGGCGGTGACTGATATCTTATAGCAGTCAGGATTTGTAGTAAGAAGGAGATCCAAGGGATTTGAGCTGTGTGTTGGGATGCGAGGAAAGTAAGTAGGTTGCTGAACCATATTGGTTAAAGAATTGCTGACTGCAAAGTCCTCCGCTGCTCTTCCTTGTGGATCGATTTTTGAAGATCCTAGCCATTCCTTATTATGGACATTGAAGTCGCCAAGAATCGGAGGAAGGATATTCAGAAATCAGATGGTCGGTTTTTCAAAAGGGTAGTCAAAGATCTGGACAAAGTTGTTGTCAGAGGGTGACCGGTAAATGCAACAGATGAATTTATTTGCAGCCCTGAGAGAGAGTTTTATCCATAGCATGTCTTTTCTTACAGCTTCTAAATCGGGGAGTCTGGTGCAGGGTATATTGCTATGGACGTACGCGCACATGCAATCTAAAAGAATACCCCGGGAAATTGAGGTGATTAGTGGCTGTTTTGGCACTGATTTGAGTTTCGGTGAGGAAGAGGAGTTGGGGCCTATTAGTCTGGAGGAATGGTGGACGGAGTTAATGTTAGAATTTAGGCCACATTTATTCGAGAAGAATATGTTAAATCTTGATGCTGGCGCCCCCTGTACACCCCTCTCCCGGAGATCCGAATGGAGGAGTATTTTACATCCGGAATCTTTTGTACAAGGAAGAGCCATCATCATTTTTGCTTATAAGGGAAACTGACTCATACACCAGAACGGGAAACGTCCGTTGGGACTTCACCGGCTCCTTGATGTAAGGGGTGGTACCTCCTCGGGCGTGAAGAAAATCCTTTACTATGACGTAATGGAAAATTCCACTACCACCTACCATTATGCAAGTATACCACACCAGCCAACTATTAAAGAGCTGACCAGCTCCAGAACTTGCTATTTAGATACTTAAGCAGGTGTCCTGCCTACACACTCTCGATACCCAATTTACCAGAATACTTCTTAAAACTGGACGATTGTTTCGCTAACTAAGTTAGCGTCATCGGAGTAATAAATAATCTAAGCATGTCACGACTGGAAATAATATTTGTACATTATGTGTCGCACAATTAACATTGTATTTACAGACAATTTCTTATTCATACTCCTATACTTTTATATGCGTCTTATTAACGGGAAGGAATTACACTTCGATTAGGTGCATTTAAAGTGTACGCGAATGTCATTTTTTCTAAAACTAGATACACAGATGAAGACATATGTTGCTTCACAAGTGCTTGTTTTCTTTGGATTTCATTGTATCGTTAGGCAGGGGAAAATTGAATTTATTTGTACCAATTCATGACTCTCATAAACAAAAATCCGTTGCTATCCTTGAGTTTTTTGATCAAATAAATCATTTGAAAATTAAATGAATATGAGAGAGAACGTCTCTAAAATTCTATGTGATGTATGTATAAAAATAAAATACACTTACAACAATGGTCAAGTTCACCAGGCTCCAGCAGGTTAGCTTAAGCGCTTAGCTGCTAATATCGATATATGTCAGTGGTCGGGGACTGATGAACTCACTGTTGGATTCAAGCACCATTTTGTAACGGTTGTCTGTCATTCCCCTTTGACAAATTGCCAACAGTTGAGTCCCAACACCAACTCAGCGGTACTGGTGAAGTACACGTTGACACCATTATTCAACTGGAGACGCCAGGTGAACTCGGTCAATAATAACAATAAAAACAATAATAATAATATAACTAATACAAATAACAAATATAAGGGTCGGAGCCATATAACGATATTATCGAGATACGTCAACTTATTACATTTTTATTACCATTTTTAATACAGCTATACGTATTCTGTTTGATATATTTCATTAGAAAAAATAGTTTCCAAAAAAGGGAAAACAATTAAATTAGTTTACACGTTTAAAACAAGGCAATTGCTGTTTTGTACGTGCTGTTATATTTCTTAAGCCTCAAAAAATTCAGATATGTTGCCAAATGTCAACATATTTTGACATAACAAGTCAGTGCTGGCGCCTGGTGAACTCGCGCTCTATAAAACCACCGAGAAAGAAAATTGGTTCTATAGGGGAATTAATACTTATTCGATGCTGGCGTCCAAAGTAATAGAAATTTACCAACGACCTGACAGCTCTTTTACGTTAAGCTAGGTTCATACAGACGTGTATTGCGAAACGTATCCCTATTGGTTTATTTTAAATTATATCGTAAAATAAACCAATAGGAATAAGTTTTGCAATTAGCGTCTGGATGAAAATAGTTGCCAAGAAAGGCAAATCAATTAAATCAGTTCACCCATTTAAAACAAGGCAAATGATGTTATGTACTAGCTGTTATATTTCTTAACACTCAAAAAAGTCAAGTTTGCGCTTGTCATTACAAACATGGAATGACTTTTTGCGGTTATTTTATGTGGACCTATGTTAAGTGTCGATAATATGTGTTAGAAATAATAAAACTGACAAATCTACAACTTCATTAATATTTATGAAAAGTAAAGGTAGTCCGACATTATAGCCATGCTTTAAAAATAAAAATACAAAAAAATATGTATATCTATCAAAATTCATTAATGACCACCACGACATGATTTTTCACTTATGACGTAACAATAATAAACACGACGTGACACCAAATATCAGAGGGGTATATAAACACCATCTTGCAGAGATATTGCTGGACCACATATCATTGCAGGTGATTTCAGCAGATCAGGAATTTCAGGAGTTGGCACTGAGGAGACAAGTGTAAGACGTCAAAAAATCAACAAGAATAAAAAAATTGAAAGAAAAGGCTGGAAAGTTTGCTGGTTTAGTTCAAATTCCTTACATAAAGGTCAGATTAAAAAAAAAACGTTGGAAAGTTATATAGCTTGGTACAGATTTTTTATATAACGGGCAAAGAAAAAGAAAAAGTTGGAAAGTTAGGTCATTTAGTTGAAATTTCTTATATAAAGGGCAGAGGAAAAGAGTAAATTGGAAAGTTAGATAGTTGATTTCAGATTACCTATATAAAGGTCAGATAAAAAAAGTTGCAAAATTGTATATTTTGTTTCAAATTCCCTATAAGAGAATCAGATAGAAAAGAAAGTTCGACACCGCCGCGACCAATCTCTGTGTGTGTGTGTTTGTGTGTGTAAACTAAATGAAAATGTTTAAAAATAGCCGTAATGAATATTCGCTATTTTACTTGTTGAACCCTTTATTTTGATACTCATAGGAAGGAAATTGTTGAGAAAGAAATATTCCGCCAAGTTACGTCTTGCACCATTTTGAATTCGTACGAATTCGATGGTACCATAATATTATATCATCATTAGAATTGAATAAGTTTCCAAAATTTCAAATCGATCGGACAATCGGAAGTGGGTTAAAATTCAATTACAATATTTGATTTTCAGACAGCTGTGAAGCTTAACAAAATTGTTTAATAAAACTCTGGACGCAGCAAGTGCGTTATGGTAGTGAATTTTCATAAAAATGTTTTTATTGCAAATATGTGTGTTTTCTTTTTAAGAAAGCAGGCATCAATTTTGGTTACCAGTGGCGATAAACGATAAACTATATAGCTAAGGCTACTGCCAAGCATCAGGGAAAGCGTCTATTTCAAATGAATTTTCCGGAAACCTATATAGTAAAAGCAATGTGCCATGTTTCATAAAAATAACTTTATTGTGTGAAAATGTACCAAGATTTCCAAAAGTAGACTTAAAGTGTTCCCGGAAAAACTCGTTTCTTCTCTCTCTATAACCTTATAGGTTAATAGCAAATTGGGCTATTCAAATATGAAGCATTTGATCAAAGTTCGCTACCATAACGCACTTGCTGCATCCAGAATTTCTTTTCTTACAAACATGCATTATATTTCGATGGAAAATGCAAAAATGCAATAACATAAGGCGTGTTTGATTAAAAAAAAAAGAAAATTTGTATCACCAATGACTTATGGGCCATCCTGTGATTGTAGAAATATTTTTTTAAGATGTAGCTCAAGACACCCTATAATTAATATATACAAATTTTTTTCAAATCTTGTATAATAACGGATATATTGAGCTTTATTGATTTTTTACGAAAATTCGACAAAAATTATATACCATTAAACGATAAACTCTATAGCTAAGGCTACTGCCAAGCATCAGGGAAAGCATTTATTTCAAATGAATTTTCTGGAAACATTTTAGTAAAATGAAGGACAATGACGGTTGAAACTAAGACTTCAGTGTTTGTAAAACATCCTTCTTGAGACATTTGATTTCCATAGCCCGTATTAGTTTCAAGTTCTTTGCCAAAATGTTGCCGATTTTGACGTTTTAAGTCGCAACTTTGACGTTTTGAGGAAAACCCCAATTTATTTTTCTTTAAATGCCTATAACTTTTTTGTTTTTTGACATACAGAGCTAAATTTTGGTAGGTAACTTACATATAAGGACATAAACCCGCGTACCAAATTTGGTTGCCCTTACTTTGTTAATTCGGGAGATATAAATTTTTTTCGAAAGAAAACACAAAATTTTCCGGGAAAACCTGGGCAGATTTTCCTGGCTAACGAACTTATCCAAGCCATTTGCAAAAGGAATTTATTCACCAAATTTAATCAAAATCGGCCTATTATTTTTTGAGTTATCGGTGTGATATATATATATATATATATATATATATATATATATATATATATATATATATATATATATATATATATATATATATATATATATATATATATAAACATATAAAAATTCAAACTGACCCCGGATATGTGTTCTGGGGGGCCTAATTAGCGCTCATTTGAAGAAATTTTTTCAAAATTCAAAAGTCGAGATCTCCTCATTTGTGAATTTTTTTAAGAAAATTCACTAAAAGTAATACAATTGGTCATTTTTAACAAAAACATTCACTTTCAGGTTAGTGAAATAAGACCAGCAAATTGTATAATTAATTTAAAATAAATGTATAAGCATCTTCGAAAAAAATGTGAACTTCTTTAGGGTGTTGCTGTTTTAAATGAATACTCTAAACAGGAAGCAATTCGCATTGCGATCGAGGTGAAAATTACCCGTGTGCTCCTATGTAATATTTAAGTTCAAGATTAGACGCTTGCTCCATGACCAACTATACAATTCAGAATTCTGTAGTTTGGAGCAGAAAACAGGGAAATAAAGGGAAACGAAAACTGTTGATTCATGATGTGGTCATTTATTTAACCAACTACCGCTTGTTCAGCAGAAAACATTGCCTTTGAACTGCAGGAGATTCTGTTATTTTACAGTTTTTCAACTGTTATTGTTACGGTTACTAGATGGGATTAAAACATTTGTCGCTCTTAATGGAAGATGGTGTTTATTCGTTCTTTTATAAGGGGTAAAAGTGTACCGCAGAAAACCGCAGAAATAGTTTTGATGGTGTGTTGAACATTTGAACGGTTTCACAGTATTTATCAACCTTTTGGTGAATTTTCGTAGAAAAATTCACAAATGCGGAGATCCCGACTTTTGAATTTAGTACAAACTAGGACTCCTAGAACTTTTATCCGGGGTCAGTTTCAATATATATATATATATATATATATATATATATATATATATATATATATATATATATATATATATATATCAGTCTCGACGGTAAATTGGTGCGGTGCGTATCGTTTTAGTCGCTGTTGTCAATAAATAAGTTTAAGAAAGTATATATTTGCAGGAAATACTGTAAAAATAGTGTCGTATTGTGCTTTTTCTTACTTATAATAAAATCGTTTTAATTAGAATAAAAATCATAGGTACTTTAATAGCATTTAAAGGCATAAGGTAAGAAATAAGATGGGAACCAATACGGACGGGAAGATGGGAACCAATACGGACGGGAGTTCTCTCCCGTCCGTAGCTGGCGACATGCAGGTAGATAACACAGACAATAACTCTGATAAAGATAAAAATATTAACACAGTTAATATGGATAAAAATGGTAAGTTTTCTTTTATAGATTTTAATAATAAATATAGTAGCCGAGATAAGGGTCCTAATTACTACGTCTATATAGAAAGTGTAGACAGAAATCTGGGAAAATTGCATCCCATAAGGATCGGCCATTATTTGAAATTAGATAAGGATATTAATAAATCTATAATAGACATTAAATCAATAGGAAAGAATAGAGTAAAAGTTATAATGAACAATTACACTGCCGCAAACAATTTAATACACAGTACAGAAATTTCAAAAAATAATCTGATTGCATATATTCCAAGATTTTTTACAGAAACAAAAGGTGTTGTGAGGTTTGTCGATACATTCTTTTCAGAAATATACTTACGGGAAAATATAGAATGCGACACAGAAGTAACAGAAGTAAAGCGCATGAAGAAATGGATTACAGATGAAAGCGGTCAGAGAAAACTTGTGGATCGACAAGTCATTATTATTTCTTTTCTTGGAGATACACTTCCAAAGTTTATTCGTATCAATAGGGTGAATTTCGAGGTCGAAAAATACATATATCCAGTACTTCAGTGCAGTACCTGTCTAAGGTATGGTCACTCCGCTAAGCTTTGTAAAAACAAAGAAAAACTATGTAAACAATGCTCTAAGCCAATTATTGAGGGTCAATTTTGTAATCATTCAGCCCCATATTGTATTTTTTGTAAGAATAACGACCATGCCACCATTTCAAAAGATTGTCCGCATTTTATTAGACAGAAAAAAATCAAGGAAATAATGTCTGCCAAAAATATTTCATTTAAAGAGGCTGAAAAGCTGGAAAGAAATCCTTCTTACTCAAATATTACTGTTAATAATAGATTTGATATTCTGTCGAATTTCTCTGACACATTTCCAACACTTAAATACCATCAACCAGTGACAAACTTTAGTATTACAAAACCCATACCTTTAATTTCAAAACCAAAACCACAAAAAATTAATACAAATTTTCCTTCTAACTCCTCTCCTAAGGAAAGTAAAAAGCGTAAAGCACCTTCTTCCCCAGTGACACCGAACCCATACAGAGAAGAATTCCTAACTTACAAGCAAAATATCTTAGATAATATAACGGAATATATAGTGCAACTTTTATCTGAAAAACAAAACAAACAAGAAATCATTAGTAGCAGCGTATTTATTGAAAAACTTAAAAAAAAATTAGATAATTTGATTGACAAGGAAAACGTTGATAAATTACCAACAAAAATTTTAGATTTTAGCGATGACGACACCCATTAAGCAGGGTTTAACTGTGTTGCAATGGAACGCACGTTCCATCATTAAAAATAAAAGTAACCTTCAGAATTTTTTAAATAAAAATATTGCAGAGATAATTTTAATAAATGAAACCTGGCTCAAGCCAGATAAACATAAAACTTTTGGTTTTAAGGGATACAGCCTCATTCGAAAAGATAGGCTAGAGCGCAGAGCAGGAGGGGTAGGCATTTTAATTTCTAATTCAATTAAATATAAAGTAATTGATGTTTGCGACATGGCTAACGGTAAAATAGATGCTTGTGCAGCGCATCTTGTGGACCTTGATATAGTAGTTGTTAGTGTTTATAAGGCTCCTAATGTTGTTCTCAGTTTTATAGAATGGCTTAACTTCTTTAAAAATTTTAATTCAAAAAATGTCATTATTGGAGGCGATCTAAATTGTCATCATTACTCTTGGGGGTCTCTAACTATAAATAGTGACGGTAGGTCAATTTTTGACGCTACTGAACTTTTAAACTTAGCTATTATAAATGATTGCCGTCCAACAAAAGTTACTACACCATTAGAGAACCCCTCGATGGTGGACTTAACTATAATCTCACCTAGTCTAATAAGTAAGACAAGCTGGGATGTTCTCGATGAGGCTCTTGGTTCTGATCACTATCTCATCAAAATTGAAGTCAATGTTTCGGTTAAAATATACACTACGAGTCCATATAAAAGATGGAAAGAAGCAGGAGCTGATTGGAATGCATTCCGGGTTGATCTAGATACTGCTATGGAGGAGCTGTCAGTGTTACCAGAGGCAAATAGGTACAATAGTTTCATTGAATGCGTTAGTAGTGTTGCAGATAATAACATTCCCCATGTTAAACCAAACAGGGCTGCAAACCCTAAGCCCATCTGGTGGGACACTGAGTGCTCTGACATGTTTCACAAAAGAAAAAATGCATTGAAAGATTATAAATTACAGTCAAATATGGAAAACTATTTAAAATATAAGAATATTGAAGCTCAAGCTAAGAGATTGTTTAAACAAAAAAGTAAGGATTGCTGGAAAAGTTATGTCACAAAATTAAACAGACAAACACCAATAAACAATATATGGTCATTTGTACGTAAAATGAACAACATAAATAAGCAACCTTCCGTATCTCATATGTCTGAAGAATTTATAGAAATAGCTATAACAAAGTTGGCCCCGCCCAGTGTTATGGTGGAGCCTTCCCCAAGCCCATTAGTTGTGACTAAGAGATGTCAATTGATGAATTCAAAATTTTCAATTCACGAATTAGAACAGGCCATCAGCGAATCAAAAAAGGCAGCACCTGGCATAGACAGGATTACATACAACATGCTAAAACAAATGCCGTTTTCAGCAAAGGAATATTTGCTGGAAATTATGAATTACTGGTGGGAGACCGCAAACGTAAGTGAGTCAGCCAAAATAATAGTCGTATGTCTACTACACAAATTCGGCGAATCAACTAATATACCTAATTCATACAGACCCATCTCACTTATGCCTTGCACAACAAAAACATACGAGAGATTAATTAAAACTAGATTAGAGCATTATTGTGAGTCTAATAATATTTTTCCTCAACATCAGTTTGGTTTCCGGCGGGGCATGGGCACCAATGAAGCAATTGGGTTACTGGTCACCGAGATACAATGCTGTTTTTCCGAAAATGCATGTTTATTGACAGTTTTTGTTGATTTAAAAGGTGCCTATGATGCAGTCAACCTAGAACTTCTATTCAATGATCTAGTATCGATTGGTCTTTCAGAATCAAATGCCTTTAGCATAACTCAACTATACACACAGCGAAAAATTTTCATAAGAGACAACAAAAATCAACTTCATGGTCCAAGGCTAACATCCGAAGGTATACCGCAAGGATCAATACTCAGCCCAATACTTTTTAATATTTATACAAGGAGTCTTCATAGTATGTTTGACGACGACATCCAGTGTATACAATATGCTGACGATTTGTGTATCGTGGCAAAAAGGAAGAGTCAAGAGGAATGTGCAGTGGTATATAGACATATATTGTATAAATTAAAAATGTGGATAGATGAAAGGGGATTTACCCTAAATGAAAAGAAATCAAACGTTGTTGTTTTCACTCGTCACAGAGTTCAGTTGCCAGAAATTATGAATAATACTTCATATCAGATTAAAGGAGTACAGCAGTGTAAATATTTGGGAATTCTGCTGGATCAAAAGTTATTATGGACAGGACAAATCAATAATATCGTTAGAAAATGTGATAAGGCAATCAATGTCCTGCGTATTATATCAAATGCAAAATGGGGTTCAGACACAGACATCCTGCTAGATTTTTATAGAGCCTATATAAGAGCAATCTTAGACTACGGTTGTATTTGTTATGGTTCAACTTCCAACACAAATTATAAAAAAGTGCAAGCCATACAGTTAAAAGCATTACGTATCTGCCTGGGTATTATGAAATCAACACCGAGAGAAATTGTATTTGCAGAGGCTCTTGAACCACCTCTAAAATTACGAATTCAGTACCTATCGAGAAAGTTTGCACTTAAAATTAGGTGCAGATCGATAGAATTCCAGAACAAATTATACTTTTTAATGATTCAGACATTAACCAATCCATACTGGAGAATCAAAAATTTTCCACCACTAGCAAAGGCCTTCATGGATACACAAGCATTTCAAGATTCTATTTTGACAAACGACAGACTTCCTGTATATTCAATTACATCTCTGGTCTCAGCAACCAAAGTCTCTGTGATTTTTCCTACCTACAGTGAACTTTTAGTGCTTAATAATAGCATACTCTGCCAATTATTAGATAGTTTCCCAAATACTATCAGAATTTTCACTGATGGCTCAAAAACAAATAGCGGAACCGGATGTGCAATCTACGTTCAGCAGGAGAACACAATGGTAAGATTCCTGTTGAATGATTGTGCATCGATTTATACAGCAGAACTGGTAGCTATCGAAGAGGCACTGAATTGGCTAGTGACGAATCAAAGAGAAAAGTCAGTGATTCTATCAGACTCACAAGCGGCACTAAAAAGTATACAATACTTCAGCCATAAAAAAGGTGACAACAAAACCTTATGTAACATTATGGCTTTGTGTAACAGTCCAACTCTCAAAGGTAACGTAGTTTTTATATGGGTTAAGGGCCATTGTTCTATTCCTGGTAACGAAATAGCTGATCAAGCAGCTAAAGAAGCCATAGTAAATCCAGACCAGTTGAATTACAGAACAGACTATAAGGATCTCGTTAGTATCATTCGACGTGAGATCAAAACAGAGTGGGAAATCATTTGGACTAACTTCACAACAAATAGTAACAATCATTATAAACTGTTACATCCAAGGCTTCCCTCTAAAGAAGAAGTATGCATATACAGAAGACCACGTCACTTTTCTACCACCATATCCAGACTCAAGACAGCCCACAACCGTCTACCAGCTCACCTACACAAAATAGGGGTTGCAGAATCACCCCTTTGCGAGTGTGATGGGAGGTCTGTATGTGACATCAACCATGTGATGTTTATGTGTACAAAGACCAGCAATCCAAGAATACAATTGTTGAGCGAAATAAATAAATATAATGCCACTAACAGCCCTTTAAACATAGTCACTCTGTTACAGAGTGGTAATATTGAAATATATAAAGCTATACATAATTTCTTTAGAGTTGCTAAAATTACTTTATAACATATAATTAACATCCTTAAACCAGTTTTGTAAATAGTAGAAAATTTGTAAATAATGTAATGTAGATTAGTAATGTAAGAGTATGAATGGTGTATCACCGATATTATAAAGGGAGTATGGAATTTTAATGTAGGTTTAGATTTAGGACATAGATTAAGTATAGTCATGTATTGTACACCAGTTTGGTATAAGATAATATATGTATAAATTAGCATAAGTGTTTTTTGAAAAAAAAAAAAGAAAAAAAAAGAGAAAATATTAAATGAAAAAAAAAATATATATAAAAAAATATATATATAAAAAACAATAAATAAAAAGATATATATATATATATATAAAAAAAAAAAAAAAAAAAAAAGATTCCAATTGGGACAAAGTAACAAATAAGAATTTTATTTAGATGTAGTAGTAGTAGATAGTCTAAATTAAGATCGTTATATTATATCAATTAATTATATCATCGTTAATAAACCAAAATCTGAAAGTAATATTAGGTAGCCAATTACAATGTCTTGTGACTAATGGAAATCTTCCAAGGTCAAACTTAAGGGAACACACACACACACACACACACATATATATATATATATACATACATACATACATACGTACATACATACATACATACATACATACATACATACATACATACATACATACATACATACATACATACATACATACATACATACATACATACATACATACATACATACATACATACATACATACATACATACATACATACATACATACATACATACATACATACATACATACATACATACATACATACATACATACATACATACATACATACATACATACATACATACATACATACATACATACATACATACATACATACATACATACATACATACATACATACATACATACATACATACATACATACATACATACATACATACATCCATACATACATACATACCTACATACATACATACATACATACATACATAGTTATCACTCCGATAACTCAAAAAATAATAGGCCGATTTTAATAAAATTTGACACGTAACCTCCCTTTGTAAGCAGCTTGGACAAGTGTTATTAGCTAGGAAGATTGATCTAGGCTTTGAGGGAAAATTTTGTGTTTTCTTTTTAAAAAAACTGATCTCCAAAAATAAAAGAGCTATGATAACCAAATTTGGTACGTAGGTTTATAATAGAAAAGGTAAACTATATACCAAAATTTAAATTTTTATATTACAAGAAAAAAACTTATAAAAAATATTTGGTTTCAGGTAATTTCCATGAAATTCACTACAATAATGCAGCTACTGCGTCCAGACTTTTTTTAAAGAGTAAGGTTAGGTAAGGTTATGCTGTGCTCATAATTTAGCTATTCCGCTAATGATGGCATAAGAAATAATAACTTTATTTATATTTGTAATTTTTTTACCGTTTTGTATTATAGTACTTATAAGGTAAAGCATAATGCCATTTTTGCCTCATACAAAATGTTTAACCTAGGTCAAATAATAGCCTGTTAAAAGATAATGGTGGTAACGATAATAAAATCTTGGCATTTGACTGCCGGCTGGTTTATTGCCGTAACTATAGCAAATGGTCGACATTATAGATCAGTCCGTTAATAGTGTGGTCCTTATTTGATTAAACCATTCCATATCAAATGGCGGATGACTTATAAAAACTATTATTTAATTTCAAGCTCAGTGTAACACTGACATCGGGGTTAAGGAGTCGCGGGCCAAAGGACTCCAGGGGACAAGCTGAGGAAGTGGAAATAACAACATAAACTTTCGATGAAGCTTTCCCCAAGACCGTCATGCGCGGTAAAAAGCCGCATCCTGCACGAGGTGACCCTACTTACAATTCTTTATGAAACTTAATTTAGACATATTGAATAGAGGTAATAAACCGACCTTCGTCACAACACGGCCTGAGGAAGTTTTAGATCTAACAGTTTCCACCCAGTTTCTGGGTAACTTTGTTAAGAGCTGGGCTGTGTCTGGGGAAGTGAGTATCTCAGCCCACAGATACATCCGGTTTGAAATCGCCAAAGTCGAAACACAAACAGTATGGTACCGGGACCCCCGCAAGGCGGAGTGGGAAGCCTACAGGTCAGACCTAGCTGTGGAACTGCGGGGGGTTAAGAGTACCATAGACAATTCAATAAACCTCGAGATTGCAGCAGGCCAATTGCGAGACACAATAACCTCGGCCTATAACGCCAACTGCCCCCTGAAAATGAGGGTGTCCACCAGGAACGTCCTGTGGTGGAACGAGGACCTCAGGCAAATGAGCACGCAGGTTCGTAAGCTGTTTAACGCGGCCAAAAGGTCGGGAGCATGGGATGAATATAGACAGACCCTAACGACCTATAACAAAAGACTGAGGGACGCCAAGAAGGAGTCGTGGAGGAGGCACTGCGAGGGAGTGGAAAACACGTCCGAGGGTGCTCGCCAACACAAGATCCTGTCCAAGGGCCCTCAGACTAACATAGGCTCCCTTAGAACATCCACGGGAGGCTTTACAAGCTCAGAGGAGGAAACTGTGGAAATTTTACTCCAGACGCACTTCCCCGGCTGTAACATAATAAACCAATCACCTCCGGACTGGGAACACTCAGAAATAGAGGCGCCTTATAGGCGGGCATCTAGAGGACAGTCGCTAAAGAGGTGGTTACCTGGAGCAAAATCAGATGGGCCATTAACAGCTTTAAGCCATACAAATCGCCGGGATTTGATGGAATAATGCCCATCATGCTCCAACAGGGGATAGATATACTGGCCCTCATTATGAGGGCCAGCCTGGCTCTGGGGTACATTCCGAGGGCATGAAGACTGGCCTGGGTTGTATTCATTCCTAAACCTGGGCGTCCAACAGACCAGGCAAAGTCCCTAAGGCCAATAAGTCTCATGTCCTTCTTGCTAAAAACAGTGGAAAAACTGCTCGACCGGCACATTAGGGGCGGGTAGTGGAAGCATATACCCTACACTGCGGACAATATGCATACAGAGCAGGATTCTCAACAGAAACAGCACTGCAACAACTGGTGCTGAAACTGTAGAATACGCTGGAGAACAGGAAGGTGGCGCTGGGGGCCTTCCTAGACATAGGGGGGCCTTTAGCAACACCTCGTTCGGATCGGTTCTGGCAGCTGTCCGGAAGCGTGGAATAGAGAAGACCTGCTGCAGGTGGATCGGTTCCATGCTCAGGTACAGGGCGGTGTTCACCTCACTCGCGGGAGGGACTCTGCTGGCGAGGGTCGCGGCGGGGTGTCCGCAGCGGAGCGCTCTGTCTCCCTTGCTCTGGTGCCTAGTCGTGGACAGCCTGCTGGGGAGGCTCTCGGGAGGGGGGGTATGAGGTACAGGGCTATGCGGACGACATTGTCATCAAAGTCCGAGGAAAGGTCACACAGGCAGTGTGGAATCGCATGCAGACTGCACTGAAAGTGGTGGAAGGGTGGACGGTTGATCAAGGACTCGGGATGAGACCCGAGAAAGCAACCGTCGTGCCGTTTACGAGGAGAAGGAAGTGCGACAGCCACAGAACTCTCACTATACGGTAGGAGCGTTCCAATAGCCAGGGAGGTAAAATATCTTGGGGTCGTATTGGACTCTAAGCTAACCTGGAATGGTCACATTGGAAAAATACTGCGTAAGGCAGTCATGACCTTAGCCGTCACTAGGCGGCTATAGGGAAAAACGTGGGAACTAAGACCTAGTATGGCCCACTGGCTGTACACAAGGGTGGTCAGACCATCGTTAGCATATGCGGCAGTGGTCTGGTGGCTTAGGTGACACAATCCAGTGCCAAACAAAAACTAGACAAGATCCAAAGGATGGCTTGCCTAGGCATCACAGGGGCCATGTCTTCAACCCCAAGAGCCGCCATGGAGGTGTTGCTGGATCTGCCCCCCTACACTTATTATAGGGAGGCCAGGATAGGACTATATAGACTAGCCTGCAATGGTAGACTGAATATCAACCCAGGCTTCAGAGGCCACTGCAAAATTCAGGAGCTCGTGAAGGAGCCCATGCTTAAAATGGGGTCAGACTTCGCGAGCCTGCGAATGTGCAGGGAAAACAACTTTACAGTGGAAATCCTCGACCGCGAGGTATGGCGGGAGGAGACGCCGGGCATACCACGGGACGCGCTCGTCTGGTTCACGGACGGATCCGGCGGGGAGCGTGGGAGGGGGCAGGTGTTTACTCGGAAGGACCGAGGGTAAGTCATAGTATTTCCCTCGGAGCCCATGCAACGGTGTTTCAGGCCGAGATGTACGCCATACTGCACTGTGTGCGGGAGAACAAGAGGAGGGGCGACACCAACAAGCGGATTCTCATAGCCACGACAACCAGGCAGCCCTTAAGGCACTAAGTAGCCCACGGGTAAATTCCTGGCTGGTGAGTGAGTGCCGAGACGAGACGAGCGACCTCGCTGGGTAGAATGAGGTGACCCTCATCTGGGTGACAAGTCACTCGGGGGTCAAAGGCAATGAAGAAGCTGACAGTCTCGCGAAGAGAGGGTCAGCAGAACCATTTATGGGACCAGAACCGGCTCTGGACGTGTCAAAGAGCACTGCCAGGGGAGCCATTAGGTCCTGGGTCAGAAACCAACACATGGTGTACTGGGCGGACTGTCCAGGGCTCAGACATGGGAAGTCAATAATCGACGGACCTAGTTCAAAGAGAGCTGTGGTGCTGCTAAGTCTTAGAAGAGGGCAGCTTAGAAACACAACAGGTCTCTTGACGGGACACATGGCCGTCAAGAAACACCTGCATAAAATGGGGCGGTTCGAAGGGGACCTCGCATGCAGACTCTGCGGCGAGAGGGAGGAATCAGCCCAGCACATCTTGTGCGAGTGTAAAGCTCTGGACCGCAAAATACAACTGATCTACGGTCAGTCTCGACCGGAGACAGAGCAATATAAAACTTCACCCTACCAATCGCTGTGCAGACTAGTTCAAGGCACAGTGATTTTGGAATGGGTGGAGTAAGACTAAGGGTATGTACAATCAACCAAAGGTTGCAGTGCTCTCGGGGCGACACGCCTGCGGACGAGCCCTAAAGGAAAAAAAAACACTGACATCTTTTCCACCAGTTTACAGATTTACATCGAACGACTTTCATTTCCCACTTTCACTTCTACTTACACCCTCCACTCCACACTCACTCCACATTCTCACCACCCAGCTTCTGTTCTGTCACCCTATCTTTCTCTCGATTTTTCTCTTTATCTTTTTCTACAGTTTTAGAACATTTCAAACTTCCAAAATCATTGAACCAACCTATATAATGTATCTGCTATACCACTGCAAATATTTACTATCATATATCTTTCCTGGTCTCATATACCCCACTATACATCACTTTATAATATTCCCTAAAGTAAACCAATTATCAGCACCATAAGTTCTTAGCGCTTTCCTAATTTTGTATTTGCTTCTTATAGTCCTATTAGAACCTGGAAGTTTGTTGAACAACTTTGAGCTACAAAATTATATATATATATATATATATATATATATATATATATATATATATATATATATATATATATATATATATATATATATATATATATATATATATATATATATATATATATATATATATATATTAACGACACAGATTTGTTACTTATAGTTATAGTAACATAAGAGTGTTGTCCAGAACTAGGTGCTTTATTATTTTTGTGCATATGACGATCAGAATATACAGCCCCTCCATGTCTAATGTATCTTTTCCGTAAAGCAATTCTGTGGAAAATGAAAAATCTTTTTTTAAGCATAATCCTTAGAATAAAATGCTGGGTAATCTGAAGAGGCGACAAACTTACCGTAAACATAATCCCAACATGCCAAACCATATCTCAAACTCGACTCGACAAGTGCTCTATAAACTGTAAGTAAAGTAGCATAATTTTAGATCCCTTATTTCATAACAGGTTCTTATATATTTTTTTATTTTTTAATTATTTTTTCTACATGACACCGCCACTTTATGTGCTGGTCAGGCTGCAGTCTCAAATACCTTAAGCTATTAACGTTACCCACAGATCCATTATTATTGATAACAATGTTTCTGTAGGAAGGAGGCAGACCCACGACTGTGGGGGTAAAATGCATATATTTCGTTTTTTCAGTATAATATAAATGGAATCATTTTTTCAATGCATCTCACATGAGTTACTATAACATATGTAAAATTCCAAGAAGATCCCTAGTTTGAATCGTCACCGTAAGGTATCCCTGTGCAATATTTACTATATTCCAACAGTATGTCATTCATGTAAATAAGAAACAAGCTCGGGACAAGTACCATGTGGTACCCCAACTATAATGGTAATAGGGTCAGTCAACACACCATCCACCCTTACTCGCTGTATTCTGTCTGTGAAGCAGTTTTCAAAGAGTTTCAGAATAACTCCCCTTATACCGATATTATCTAATTTCGAAATCAATTCGGTATGATCAACAGTACCAAATTCTTTACGTACATCTAGAAGAGTTCTAGAATTTGAACCAAATCCATTTAAAATTTTCGAAACTAGCTCAGGCAGCTAGCTTTAGTAGATCTACCCTCGCAGAACCCAAACTCTTTACTATATAATATGTCATGTTCTGACAAGAAATGAGTCAACCGATTTTTTACACGTTTTTCCAGAATTTTACAAAAATTATTTATTAAACTTACTCGCCGGTACTTTGAGAAGTTCAGTTTATCGCCTTTTGTATATATTAGAATAACAACAAAAAGCTAACCTTATTTATGAAGTGCTGAAACTACAATGTAATAAGAGACAAAGGATCATGGTGAGGCAGCATGATCTTTATACTGTGATGACAATAATTTTTATTTTAAGCAACGGCGTTTTTTTTTGTATATATGCATATCTTAACTATAATTTCTCATTTATTGTTGAACATTTTGTAAGTTGACTTACTAAAAGACTAATTTAATATATATATATATATATATATATATATATATATATATATATATATATATATATATATATATATATATATACCAACGTTTGATAATTTAACTCACTGGATCAGCACGTTTTAAAATCTAAAGGAATAGCTCAAAATGAAAACTGTCTTTTACTAAATATACATTTCGGAAAAAGGAGAGCATGTAACAACTTCATTCAAAATCCTTATATATTATTGCTCAGATGTGCGAGAAAAGCAGTAAACCCTGTCAGCATCTTTGTATTGGGCTGACGTGATAGGACGTTCACAACTCGTGTAAGAACTTGTATTTACATGGGATCTACGTGCCCTGACAAACTTTTATCTTGTCCAAGTTTGGACGCAACAGTAACTTCGGATCAGGTTAACACAACACAATAAGGAAAGCGATGCCTTAGAAAATTCTCGACGTGTTCTTATAACACTCAACTGTTTTTGTTTGGAACAAATGGTAAATAACTGTGAACGTGGCCGGCAAAAGTTTATCGTAGAGTGAAGCGCAAAAGCAATGCTTTGTGCTGCATATGTAGAAACATAATACAGTGCTTTCGTAAAGTTGTAAATCAATTCGTTAAAAATTGAGGAACAACTTTTCGGAAAAACTCTCAGAGCAGTCAAAATATATTGACGTGGCGCATTTTTTAAAGATAATTCATACATATAGGGTGATTTTTGTAAGAGCTATGACGTCATCTATATATGTTTTCAAATGCCAACCGCCTTTTTTATCACGGAATGTGAAAAAACATATTTTCCAGATACGACACAATAATTTATTTACTTTAATAAAAATCCGAATACCCAGTGAGCGTTGATCAATTTATACATAATGTGTGTTTAATCAAACCTACAAAAATGATTACATTTTCAAACTAATTTATTTACTAATAAGTGAGCCCGTCGCGGTTTCCTATGCATACGCCAACTATTTAAGGCATGCTTGAAATTAAATGATTTATGGTATCATGAGGAATGTCACTCCAGGTTTCTCGAATTCGGCGATGAAGGCCAACTAGGTTATTTGGTAGTTGTGGTAAATTACCCAGTTGATTGCCAATCATATCCCACACATGTTCGATTGGTGACAAGTCTGGGGAGCGAAAAGGTCACAGGGGCAAGGTGACGTTATTTTCTTGTAAAAACGTTGTATTAAACTTGCTGTACGAGGAAGTGAGCTGTCTTGTTAAAAAGGGTCGAATTAACCATCGTAAGTATTGTAGTGCAACAGATTGCAGTACGTTTCCAATGTAACCATTTGAATTCAAATATCTGTCAATAAAAACTAGAGTTGACCAGCCAAGGTACCTTATCGCACTCCATTCTCTTCTGCGACTATCGTGGCCTCAAAACCATAATCGGCACCTACCAGAGAACGCAACACGATTCCATTCAGCATCCTAATTTGATCTGCCGTGAGACCACTCAAGGCGAGAAGCACGATATCGCGGTGTCAGTGGGAGATATTAAAATGGTATATAGGAACAAAGCCCAAAAGCACCTATTCTGGGATATGTCGCTGCCATTACGACTATCTGTTATACAACTTCCAACCAAGGTTTTCCTTGTAAACCCTGTCTTGCCAGAATCCTCAAATGACTGTCTTCCCGTCCTGAAGTTGCTCTAGGTCGTCTGAACCCATGACGAAGATTCTGGATTTCTTCTTATCTTCAGACCACCTGGACCAACATTGTAGCACTGCTGACACACTGCGTCATATGCGGGTGGAAATTTGTCTCATTGAAAAACCGGTATCACGCATACCAATTATGCGCCCCGTGTCGATTTCACTTAAGTGATTGCAGATGTTCCGCAAACGGCGCCTAGCCATAACGACTCAATTCCTTAATAAGTTGAGCAAATTCGCCACAAAACGTTGCTTTAAACTGCAAAAAACTCAAATTTAGAGAGAAAAAACTTAACAAAAAAGCGTACATATGTGCATATTTCAATTCTTATCACAGAAAAAAACTGAGTGGTATGGAAAATTTCATCGCAATTGGTCGACTCTTACTTGGTGTTAAGATTTTTTGGAAAGTCAGTACATAACTAAGTTGGCGTGTGTATAGGTTAGCTAAAAAAATTAACGAGTTTGCAATTGTAAAATACAAATCAACTTAGTTAAATTTCCGAATTATGCAACGTTGGCTACCTGATAGTAGCCAGGACGATTTATAATTTATTTACGAATCATGCCAATAAATTCAGGAGGTGTATTTTGCGACGAATTCTTGCTTTTAATTCTTCTAAATTCCATTTCCTAGTAACATATAACTTACTTTTATATTATCCTCACAGATAAATCAACGGTTGAATCTGGGAATATCGCTGGCTATCCAATGGACCCTGTCCTCTATGTTCAACGATTCAGAAATACTTCTTCATATTGTGGAGGAGCACCATCTTGTTGATATAAAAAGACATCTCTTTGAAGACTAATTTTTCTACAACTGCATGTATGGTTATTAGTGCATAAATAAGGTTGTTTCAAATAAAATCCAACAATTTTGTACCAGTTAGGATTATGTAAAAACAGGGACCCAGAATTCCTTCGTTGACTACGCCGAACCACACATCCACTTTCTAGAGATTTTAAATGTGCTACTCCATCTTGAATCGAAAATACTTGGTATCCCCATAACGTCAGGTTTGCCTGTAGACATGGCTGTTCAAAGCAAATGTAGCCTTCTCATAATAAAATATTTTTTTACGAAACTATTACCGCAGTTTGCTTTTACCTCCAGCACAGTCGTATTCGGGCAACTTATGAACAAGGCATAATAATAAGGACAGTACTTTGATTTTTTTCAGAATTATATAGAGTGTGGATATTCCCAGAATCCCACTGGTTAAGTATTGAAGATTTTCTTGCACTGTCAACAAAATATTAGGCAGGTCTTCTTCTGATAGTGAGTAGTCGACCAGATTTAGGACAATCACGAACATGCACCAATTCGCGATATTTAGAGTGAATATCGCTTACCATATTTTGACTAATTGGTTACTGATTAGAATTGGTATTTTTTTCAGTATTTACTAATTAAAGACCCGCTTCGTAACAATACCTACAAAAAGAATGTAATTAAATTTAACAAATTATACAAATATCACCCCTTAGTTATTGTCCTAAAATCGAAATATTTCGCTTGAAAAACTTTTAATGAATTCTTACATATTTTTTTTAATTTACGAAAATATCCTTCTTCAACCTAAAAAATTTTTAGCAGGTCTTGGTGAAATCAAAGAGAACTTGGTAAATAATTAGGTGACAACAATACATATAATAATATCCTAAGAAAAAACAGTTAAAGTCTATTAGCACTAGATCTGGTTGAATAGTGCACTCGACTTCAGAAAGTCAGGAGCTGAGTTTGGTTTTCTCTGCTGGATCCTAGAAGATCGGTCAAGTTGTTTGCTTCGTATAATGGACATTCCACAAGGAGATATTGAACGCATTATTTATCACCGCTAAAACACACAGATGGGTGCAGTGTTTTCATTATATATCCGTGGGTAAATTTAGTATGGCCTATTCCGAACGTGGGTGTGACCGTCTGATTTTCTCTTCTATTTGATAGTGGTAGCTTATCATGTACTTTTGGTTCAATATGAAACAGTTTGGATGCTTGAGTCACCCGCATTTTTTGCCACTTGCTAGAGATAACCGTTTTTACATTTGATATCTTGAAATCCTAGTTCCTATAGTTTTGGTAGACTGGATCGTTATTGGAAGTGGCGACTCCTTTTGCAAGTTCATCCATAATTTAGTTTCCTTCGTTGTTTACGTGGGAGGGAGTGTAGATCAAAATTAGTTTCTTTTCATGTGCAACTATGTACGTCTTTTCATCTCTTAGTTCCCTTGCAATGTGATCTTTAGAGTAAATTTGGCTAGTTATTTGTAATGCATTCAAAGAGTCTGTGCAGACAACAGTCTGTTGTGTATCGTATAACATGCCAAGTGCTCCTTTTCTAGCATATAGTTCACCAATGAATATAGATGACGATTTAGGTAATTTTTATGTCAGGAATATATTGCATCTGTATAAATGAATTTATGGTTCCCATACTCAGATTTAATTTGTAGGAATTGCTTCCTTATTACACTTGGATTGGTGATAGTTTTCGGGTGATGTGGGCTCAATGTCATGTATGTGGCAGATGATGGTAAAGGCTCTTCAACACTTTCAAAGATTTTGCGGCATCTGTGGTTTATGGGAGCTGAAAGATCTTCTAAGTAAGGTCTAGCAGCCCTTTGAGGAAAACTCATCATTTGGATGTTCTGGTGTACCAAGAACTTTATACAGTAATTTGAAGGTAGCTGTTCTCTTCTCACTTGAAGGGAAATTTCATTTGCGAGCCTCCTAATACTTTCAGTAGGACTGGTTCGCTAACAACCAAGGGCTATTTTTCAGGCAGAGTTTTTGATAATTGCAAGCGTATGCAGCAGGTTATTACTGGCTGCACTGAAAACTATGGCACCATAGTCTATTCTAGATCTGATGAGCGTCCCATAGATGTTGGTCAGCACGTTTGTGTCGGCTCCCCACTTATAGTGTGTCAAAGTCTTCATCATACTAAATGAATTTTTAACTAGCTCTGTGTGTGGTCCCCATTGCAGTTTTCAGTCAAATGTTAATCCTAGAAATTTAACTTGTTCTACAGATCTTATATTTACGCCGTACAGATTCAGTTTTATTTCATTAACTCTTTTTGATTTGGAGAATACCATGCTCACTGTTTTATCTACAGAAAATCTCAATCCTGTAGTTCCTGACAACTGCTCAATATTTTTACGGCTGCTTGTAGCAGCTTTTGGGTACCTTCCAGGTTATTGCCTTTGCTTATATGATTAAAGCATCAGGACACAGACAAATCGAGCCTCGATGGTTCAGTGGTAAGAACGTGTGCCTCTGAACCTCAGGGTACTGGGTTCTATCCCACGGTTCTCCTTTCACCTTTTCAGTACATACAGTACAATTAACCTCGACAGAGGTTGTGGCATTGTATTTGAGTAAGTTGAATGTCTGCACGTTTCTCCCTTCGCAGGGGGCGTAAAGCCGTCGGTCCCGTGTCCATGCGATGTTGGGCATGTTAATTATCGCTACCTTCCTTGCAGAAAGGCAGGGGTTCGGCAATATTTCCAGGACAGTGAGGTGAAACTGCCCCCGGCTTCGGTGATTGTCCATAGTAGTGGAAATACACCGACGTTAAAGAAACAAAATACACATCAGTATACAGACTGGTTTTGACTAGTGGACATAAAAAATTTAGAATGTCGTTGATTGCCATCAGAAATAGTGTTACACTTTTTAGTGACCCTTGCGAAATTCCATTCTGAAGAGTTTTTATCGATGAATATTTTCCGTTAAGTTTCACTCTAAACTATCTGTTGCTTAGAAAGTTCATGACGAACGCCAGTATATTTCCATCAATATTCCAAGATGTTAGTTTACTGATTATGATATTCCTCCATGTCATGTCAATAGCTATTTCTAAATCTAATAACATCACGCCGATCTTTTGTTTTAGTGCAAAAGCCTCCAGTATCCACGTCTTCTAAGCAGAAGGTTACGCGATCGATTCCAGCTCGATGAATGTATGTTTTTTTTTCATTTTATTTTGACATTTGGGGAAAAAATAGTGCATAGACTTCATACGTTTTGAACAAAATCTCCTTTTTGTTTTAGACGCCTGAATAACTTTGTCACCTTTCCATCTGAAATTATAGTTTTCAGCAGACAATTTAGCGAATGTTCATGAAAAAAAATCGTTAATAGAGAGGTATCGATGGTGAGACTTTGCAAAAAATTTGTCCAATAAACGCGAATTTGGGCCCCCAGGAACCGATATATATATATATATATATATATATATATATATATATATATATATATATATATATATATATATATATATATATATATATATATATATATATATATATATATATATATATATATTGTGTGTGTGTGTGTGTGTGTGTGTGGTTGTGTGTGTATGTGTGTATGCAATCCACAACTCAGAAAGTTACCAACCGGTTTTGATTAAACCCGTCCAGAATCTTTCTTTTATTAATACCTTGGATGAGTTCGTTAACCAGCCCTTTCGACTAGTTAAAAAAAAAAAAAAATTTTTTTATCTAAAAAGATTACAAAGTTATTTAGCTGAAATTTGATTGGTATATTGCCCCCGTCAATGCCTTACCACGTATCAAAATTTAACTTCCTAGGTTTATATACAATTGAGTTACCATAACGCACCTGCTGTATCCGGAAATTTGTTTACATATATTTTTTTTACAAAATAGTGAGCAAATGTGTTTTTGTAAAAACTTAAATAATAATAATAATTATATATATATATATATATATATATATATATATATATATATATATATATATATATATATATATATATATATATATATATATCTGTGTGTGTGTGTGTGTTATAAAAATATACAGATTATGAATGTAAATATAGATCTAGATAATAAAAATACTAGTGAACGTTATTTATTATGCTACTTTCAAACATTACTGTTTGTAATATTTGTTACAGAAATAAGGAAAGGGACCAATTAACTTGTAATTTTTAGTTTTTCATGGGTCCCGTATAGAAAAAACTGAAACCTTATTCTTTCTGGCAGTAAATTTCAAAGACAATAAGCTGCAAGTAGAGTGGTGTCAGGCATGTGAACCTTAACAACTCGAGACATCTCAATAGAGCGGATCATGGGGGCTTTGTGTTCTGGCTGCTAGGTGCCAGACTTGGCAGCTAATAACTCTCGGTAAATTTCTTACTGTGACTTTTTGTACAGTATTGCCAGTTTTCCAGGAGCATGATCTAATCGTGTGTGTCTAACGTGCATTCTCTTATTCCTTAAGACCAAAGTTCCTGTCATTCAAAGTTATCGTAAGCCATAAATACTTGTTTTAGCAGGAAGATACATTATCTGCCGACGTTGTGATTTCAACATTACCTTGCGATGATATTTATATGAAAAGAGTCAGTCAATCTTTAATTTTATTAGACAAACAAGTATTCTAGTTAACTTCCAAGTCTCTTTACAAAGGTATTATACATTAATTTTACAGGTGAACAAAGTCCAAGTAGTATTTAAAAAGCACATGCAAAAAGATTTAAGGGCGACAAGGTAATTAATTTGGTAACTATTTTAGTCCCCATCTGGTGTTTTTATATTTGTTATCTTTATTTTTTTTGTAAATATTGCAGATAGTCGATTTAGTCGAGTATTTTAAAATAGGACTGGGTCTCTGAAGATTGTAATTTGTTTTTTATTAACAAGCTCATCACACTTTATCCTTTATTTTCTTGAATATCCTGCCCACTTTGCTCCAAAGCTTCATACTTAAAGATTTTGTGGAAGGTGTTCCCTTCTTCCTCACAAAGCAACTCACTGACACGTTCCTTTTTATATTTTACTCCTGCCTTTTGTGGATGTTGCTTCAGAATACAGTGTCCTGTAATCAGTATTGTCATCAGCATTATATTTAACCAGTTTGGGGCTAATATTTCAGATGAAATAGGTCTATTTGGCACTATTTCCTTGCTTTTAGTGAATTTTCTTTGAAAAAAAAATCACTATTGAGGAGATCGCGACTTTCATATTTTAAAAAAATTTCTTCAAGTGAGCGCGAAATAGGCCTCGTAAAACACATATCCTGGGTCAGTTTCATTTTTTATATGTTTATGTATGTATGTATATATATATATATATATATATATATATATATATATATATATATATATATATATATATATATATATATTACTATGATAAAAAGGTCTCAAACCATTTACTTACAGTTTGGACCAAATGTGTATGTACTCTTTTTGTAAATTGTATTTCATGACAATAAATATCTAAAACCAGGCCAATATAAATCATTGATATTACACGACACTAGCCAGGTGAAAACCATAAATAACAACACATTGTCACCAGACATATTCTTTGTTACTGATATTTAGTACTGGATACATGAGATATAAATAAGCTGAAAAAGAAATGTCCTATTCGTATTATTGCAGTTTTCTGTTTCATTAAAATTTAAAGGAATATAATATTTCTGGCAAAATACGTATCTAATATACATATCTAATATATATATATATATATATATATATATATATATATATATATATATATATATATATATATATATATATATATATATATAATGTAGAACAATATTAGTAAAGAGTAATTAAGCTACATACTTAAAGCTGTATGTATAGCTAGAAGTTTAAAAAACAGGTTAATTTTAAACCAAACAAATATTGTCAAAAGATTTTACTTACATCATTTAAGAATAAAATGTATTGAAAAACACTTTGTATATTAATAAGAAGTGAAATGAACACTCCTAAAGACAACAGTGGTTTAAAAAAAGGCTTCCCAAGCAAGATTGAACATTTAAAAGTGGTTTTACTTATATTGAAAATCATTGTTAATACTTAATAAGTTAGGTTATCCAAATGTCATATTTAGAAATAGGAACTTTTCTTTTGTAAACGTCATTAGAGTGAAGGATTTGAATTTGGCGGGCATCTAAATTAGACTTACCTGTCAAGAGAAGCGACGATAATTTTTCCATGCTATACTGGTTGTCGGTGTATATGCAGCTCAGGACAAAAGACAAGAACAATGAAATGTTGAAAATAATTTTCAGACAGCTTGCCATGAATTAGATACAGGAACAGGAAATAAGCTTCAATCTTGTTTTTCGACGATATCCGTTTTCCGTTTTGAAAAACAGGTTGTTTGATAAACGCCGAGAAAAGAGCGTCATTTTACCGTTCAGATAAATTATGCATTTTTAAGTGAATTTTGTGCGTTAACAGTACCAAATATGTCCAATAAGTAAACAAGCAGCTCAGTAGACGTTCCAGACCAGAAAATCACGACGGGAAATGAATATACGGGTAATATACAGCTAAACATTACCTGTATCACCAATCGTCAGACGCCAATTATTATAAGTCACAATTAAAGCAAGTTTCCTCTAAGTATTAATCAAGAAGAACGATCCATCTGTTATTGGGAAATAACTGTTTATATGAGGTTTCAGGAATATAACTGAAATTTAAACCAAATTTCCATAGTGTTTCACAAGCAAGATCATAGAGGGCGGATAGTGTATTCGAAACCGAAAGAAAAAATTTTGGCCATGTTGTTAAAAAACGCAAAGCAATTTTAAAATTCTGTCACTCAATAAACTAAAACTTTGCTAGTAATTTTAAACAGTAGAGGATTTAATAAGAAAAATTTTTTAGAATTTTCAAATCCAATTTAAATAAAAATATTTGTTATACTTTAAAATTTCTTGACGTAATTTCTTTGAGAGTATATTTATAAAATATATAAGAATTAATGGCATATAGCACCATCTCTAAATTAGAACCGACTAACTGAGACTGGAGTCAGAAGCCGAAGCAGCCGAGGAAATTTTAATTAAAGGACAAGTATATTATATATATATATATATATATATATATATATATATATATATATATATATATATATATATATATATATATATATATATTTGTGTGTGTGTGTGTGTGTGTGTGTGTGTGTTATTATTATTATTATTATTATTATTAACAATTACGGTGGACTATTAAACAACATTTACTTGGAGAATGTCCGTTATCTCAGTATTCAACAATGCCACAGTAATAAGACTATATATTGCAAAATAACGTTCCATTTTCTACACTGCATAAAACTCCTTTATAACACCATTGTTTAACAAAGCCCTCTAGGTAATGTTTCCCTGAATACCAAATAAATTCCTTATAAAGTCGTGACTTGAGACGAATTTTGAAAACAGTCAAATATGGTCTAATGTCCTTTTCTTCAAGGAAAACATCCATTAGCGCATTGTATATCGTCGACTTGGCAAGATTCAGCAAAAAATTGCAAATTTTACTTATTGGCCCCAAGTCCGCTGACAATCCAGCATAAATGTCTACCGCATATAAGGGTCTATTTAACAAATCAAGAAAAATACGCCTTATAAAATTCCATATATCCTTTGTTTTGGAACATTGCACGAAGAGATGCCAGGACGTTCCGATTATTTGGCACCAAGGACACAAGTCTGAATCTATCTTTCCTGCCCTATTCAGAAAAACCAGGTCCGCTAAGCGGTTCTTTGCTAGACGGAAAGCTATCGACTGTTGGTGGGAAACTGTTGGATGCTCTATAAAGCTCTTCCAGTAAACTGGATCATCAGACCAAGCTCCCTTTAAAGGAGCTCCGATCCGATAATGTTTGAGAGTTATTTCTTTGAGCAGGTCTCTCCTCGAATCCGTTGAAATATCCTTAATTTGTCCTCGTGAGTCAACAAATTGCCATGTAATGGAAGCCAAGTAGTTGCTATCTACATCGTTCTGATTAATGAAGTGGGAGCTAAATTTATCTTTCAACTGTTGAAAATTTATCCGTAAGTTACACTTAAGATATGGATTGTAACCTGATATATTTAGATCCTGAAAGTCTACCCAGTTGTCGTTGTCAATTAGCTGAGATATTTTGTACAAACCTAAGCTAAACCATAAGTTTGAAATTGTTAATTGGGCAAAATTTACAAGTCTACAGTCAATCAAGGGTAAGTCGCCAATCTTACATGATCTAAACATATTTGCAGCATTGAATTCTATTATGTCAAGAAAGGCCATGACTTGATACAAAAAATTGGGGAGGTGATTATCTCTATATGGGGAGGGCTTCATGACGAGAACTTGCCAGGTAAGGCCACAATTTCGATAGGTCGACAGAAAATATCGCGTCATTACTAACCACTTAGGTTCTTCTATGCAGGACAAGAACTTACAGGCAAACAGCAATCGAAACAACTTTACTTTACATTCGACATTAACCAAACCTAAACCACCATGTGATATAGGTAAGCAAAGATGCTGTTCTGTGACCCAGTGCTTTCTTCCAGCCCAAAATAATTCAATTAGAAATTTTTGTACGCCTTTAAGAAAGTTTGGTGGTATCGGTAACACTTGAAATGAATACCATAGGGTGGGAGCTATAAATTGGTTCATTACCATAACCCTTCCTCTCCAGGAGAGGGATGGCAAAACATTTTTCCATTTTGTTGCTGAATTTCTGACCTTAGAAAAGATTAACTCTAAAATATCGTCATTAATTACATTTATATCATTATTAAAAGTTACACCTAAAATATTAATGCTGTCTGAAGTCCATGAGATACCCAACGGTATTTCAGTTGTGCCTTTGAAACGTCCGAGCCAAAAACCTTTACACTTATTTCTATTTAAAATTGCTCCAGAATTTACAGAATATATTTCGAAAACCTCTACTAGACTGACAAAGTCACACTTTTCAGTTATTAAAACACTTACATCGTCTGCGTATGCTGACACTTTTAGATAATTAATTTCTCCAATGGGGCCAGGAAGTCTTAGACCGGTAAGTTTTTGTCTCAAGAGATTCAGCAAGGGTTCCAAACAGAGTGAAAAAAGAACGCCTGAGAGTGGACATCCCTGGCGTATACCCTTCTTAATAATAATTGGCGATGTCAAAAATTTTGCTGTTCTTATCATACATATGCCACTGGTGTACAAAAGATTTATTAATTTGATAAGATACGGACCAAAGTTATAGAGTCTTAAAAGTGTGAAAAGGTAGCTGTGTGTTATGTTGTCAAAAGCATTTTGTTGATCTAGAGAGACAATTGCTGCACCCTCATTTTGCTTGTTTACATAGGTAATAATGTCACGAAATAGATGTAAGGAGTCATAAATTGATCTGCCTGGAACACAGGAACTTTGATCCTCATGAACTAAAGTATTTATTACTTTGGAAATTCTAACAGAAATTGACTTCGAAATGATCTTATAATCCGTCGTCATGACAGATACAGGTCGCCAGTTTTTTAAAAGTAATGGGTCACCCTTCTTGAACAATAAAGAGATAACAGATGATCTTGCAGTACGTGGTAAGAGATTTTTACTAATTGCGTCAGTAACCATTTCGAGAAACCTATACTTTATTTTATCCCAAAAATGGAGATAAAATTCTGGTGTCAAGCCATCAATTCCAGGAGCCTTATTTTTATTAAGAGACCTCAAAGCAGCGGTAAGCTCTTCAATGCTTAGCGGCTCATCTAATGACTGTCTATTGACATCAGTTAGTGTATTTAAACCGCCAAATAGAGAACTCGCCAAGTTAACATTACCACCCTGGTCACTAAAGAGAGTCTTAAAATGTGCTTTTACAAAAGAACACACTCCTATGGCATCTGTGATTGTAGAGTTTCCATTTCGTAGTCCCTCGAAACGTTTGTGAGAGCTTAATATTGGACTTATCATCTCAGCCGTTGGCCTGTCTACATGGTAAAGGTGAGAGAGACCAATTGAGTGAAGTTTTTTCTCACTGTTTGCAAAGTATATTTGTTTGACTTGTTGATTGATTCTCAAGATATCAGCAATGTTATCATCAGTTATCTCATTCATCAATTCAGACAGAGCCCTTTCAGTGGCAACAAAAAACATCCTGTCATGACTACGTCTAAGGACCAAGTATTGTTCAGTCAATTCTTTGATACCAAGCTTAAAATTTTCCCACCAGGCTAAAGGATCTCTTTTAGAATCAGCAAGGAGTGATATTATATAATTGTTGATGCAGTCTGTATACTTTGGATCATTTAAAAGGTTGTTGTCAAATTTCCACAGCTTTAGCTTGTTTTCCTTTTGAAAATTCAGCAAAACAGACAATGCAAGGTGGTCTGAAAAGGACGGCAGTAGTTTTGAAGAAATGACATGTGTGAGAACATTATTGGAGCAATATATTCGATCTATTCTGGATGCAGACCTCCCGACATAGAACGTAAAACCACTCTTTCGAGCATTTGTAAGTGGCCACGCATCATGCAGCAAACAATTACTAACTAGGCTACTGAGTCTCCCGGACACCGCAAGATTTCTCTCCACAGAGTTCAACCTATCCCTCGCTGGAAGCAAGGTGCAATTGAAATCCCCGCACACTATAGCATGCTCCGTGGCACAGATGTTCAACCGGCTTACGTAATCCTCTAACTTACTAAGAACAGAAAGAGCTATATCTGAGTCGTGTGAAACATAGACAGACAATACATGCAATATCATATTTTTGACGACGAAAGTAGCTCTTTGTAAGTACCCGCGTATGAGCACCTCATGACTTCTCAGCATTAATCCTGAAGATACTTTATAACCGATTATTGTACCAGAGTAATTCTCTTGACAAGGGTTAATTAGAAAATTATAAGGGGAAAAAAGGAAAGGCAATGGCGATACCTCTAAATTAGTCTCCTGTAGACAAGCTATATCGGGTTTTACCTCATCTAGAAAGGACAACAAGGTACACCACTTGGCCTCACTTCTAAGACTTTTTGTATTAAGAGTTATTATTTTCATATTTGATGCGAATATTATTGTATAATTATTTTAATACGTTGAAGCTTCCGAACAAGAGGCCTCTGATGTGTAATCAGTAGAAACATCCCTTTGTTGTGGCCCCTTGGCAAGTGCAACACTTAATCGTTTCATTCTCTCTCTTAACGATCTTACTTCTATTAATGGATAGGCTTGACTAATCAGGGAAATTAGCTGCTTAATTTCTGGCGTGAATTCTTGTGCAATAGAAAACGGATTTCCCTGACCTTTAACCGATACCATAAAATCTTTAAATTCTTCATAATTAAGAATAAACTGCTTTTTGGCAAAGAGGGGTTTCAAAGGTTCAAAGGATTCGGGAGGTTCAGCTTTTTTTCTTTTTGTGCCGCTTATGCCTTTCCTTTCCTTGTGAATTTTCCGAAACTGGCTCTTTAAACGAGAGGCTACGTTCTGGTAAAGTTTCCTCAATTTCCGGTGAGTTTAAAGCTAAGCGTTTAAGTCCCTTAGGAGGTGTTGGGTTTACTTGAACTTCTAAGCTCGGTGCACCTTGAGCGAGGCCCAATGGTGCATTCGTCGCCTCTTCAACCACCACCGTGTTAGGTACATTATCAGAACCATTTTCTGGGCAATTTTTGGAAATATGACCAGGCTGCTTACATTTAAAGCAACGTAGTTCATCTGTAGCAAGAAAAACGCGATAGGCGTCACCTTCAAAGTTTATAACCAAAGATGATGGAAGGGTAAAATCATCATCGGGGACTATAAAAACCTGCCTACGGAAGCTGTACATGTGGGTGAATTCACTAAGGCCAAGCCCCATGCCCACATAACTTACCGGAGATACCAATCTAAACTTATTATCTCGAAGGACGTCTTCTATCAATTCATGGGGGATGCAAGGCGATACGCCCGACAAGATAATTCTTCTAGCGGGTGTAATAAGTCTCCTACTAGATACCAATGGAAATACCTGCATGGTCAGACATAAACTTATCGACAATGTCCTTGCTTGACAGATAAACACAAACCCTGTTATTTGATATGCGAGACGCAAATAGTAAATTTTTAGGCTGCACTACTTTTCCCAAGTTTACAATGTAGTCCTTAATCGGAATCCCCTCAATAGAATTTAATATAATCGCCTGATCTTTCCGTGGATAAACAACTTTTCTAAGAACTTGCGAAAATGATCTTGCTGAATTACCAGAATTCGAGTTTTGGTTTAAATTATCATTATCATTTACAGTTTGTATAACATTCACATTTGATGAAACCTTATCATTTGCTTGTAAACATCCCCCGTTTCCGGAGGCAACATCGTTGTTAAGTTCACTCATTTTTCTCTAAACCTATATTAAATTATGAATAAATAAATCTCTAGGAACACCCGACAGAACGGGGCCCCGAGAAAACTGTTATTCTTCCTATCAGCTGACGGTGATAAGAATTTGTATAAAATATATATTAAGAAAATAAATAACTTACCAGCTAAAAATTCTTTCAACTGTAGAAAAATAGAAAAAATCACTATTTTCTATGTACTTACGCCATTGTAAATCTACATATTTCTACGTAAGGAAATATAACGTATACATGACACACCAATACAAAAATCAAAAATTAATTCACTATTTTACCCACGTAAAAACCAATTAATATCGCAGCACACTTTAACGTGACTTCACTTCACGATACACAGTGTGTGTGTGTGTGTGTGTGTGTGTGTGTGTGTGTGTGTGTGTGTGTGTGTGTGTGTGTGTGTGTGTGTGTGTGTGTGTGTGTGTGTGTGTGTGTGTGTGTGTGTGTGTGTGTGTGTGTGTGTGTGTGTGTGTGTGTGTGTGTGTGTGTGTGTGTGTGTGTGTGTGTGTGTGTGTGTGTGTGTGTGTGTGTGTGTGTGTGTGTGTGTGTGTGTGTGTGTGTGTGTGTGTGTGTGTGTGTGTGTGTGTGTGTGTGTGTGTGTGTGTGTGTGTGTGTGTGTGTGTGTGTGTGTGTGTGTGTGTGTGTGTGTGTGTGTGTGTGTGTGTGTGTGTGTGTGTGTGTGTGTGTGTGTGTGTGTGTGTGTGTGTGTGTGTGTGTGTGTGTGTGTGTGTGTGTGTGTGTGTGTGTGTGTGTGTGTGTGTGTGTGTGTGTGTGTGTGTGTGTGTGTGTGTGTGTGTGTGTGTGTGTGTGTGTGTGTGTGTGTGTGTGTGTGTGTGTGTGTGTGTGTGTGTGTGTGTGTGTGTGTGTGTGTGTGTGTGTGTGTGTGTGTGTGTGTGTGTGTGTGTGTGTGTGTGTGTGTGTGTGTGTGTGTGTGTGTGTGTGTGTGTGTGTGTGTGTGTGTGTGTGTGTGTGTGTGTGTGTGTGTGTGTGTGTGTGTGTGTGTGTGTGTGTGTGTGTGTGTGTGTGTGTGTGTGTGTGTGTGTGTGTGTGTGTGTGTGTGTGTGTGTGTGTGTGTGTGTGTGTGTGTGTGTGTGTGTGTGTGTGTGTGTGTGTGTGTGTGTGTGTGTGTGTGTGTGTGTGTGTGTGTGTGTGTGTGTGTGTGTGTGTGTGTGTGTGTGTGTGTGTGTGTGTGTGTGTGTGTGTGTGTGTGTGTGTGTGTGTGTGTGTGTGTGTGTGTGTGTGTGTGTGTGTGTGTGTGTGTGTGTGTGTGTGTGTGTGTGTGTGTGTGTGTGTGTGTGTGTGTGTGTGTGTGTGTGTGTGTGTGTGTGTGTGTGTGTGTGTGTGTGTGTGTGTGTGTGTGTGTGTGTGTGTGTGTGTGTGTGTGTGTGTGTGTGTGTGTGTGTGTGTGTGTGTGTGTGTGTGTGTGTGTGTGTGTGTGTGTGTGTGTGTGTGTGTGTGTGTGTGTGTGTGTGTGTGTGTGTGTGTGTGTGTGTGTGTGTGTGTGTGTGTGTGTGTGTGTGTGTGTGTGTGTGTGTGTGTGTGTGTGTGTGTGTGTGTGTGTGTGTGTGTGTGTGTGTGTGTGTGTGTGTGTGTGTGTGTGTGTGTGTGTGTGTGTGTGTGTGTGTGTGTGTGTGTGTGTGTGTGTGTGTGTGTGTGTGTGTGTGTGTGTGTGTGTGTGTGTGTGTGTGTGTGTGTGTGTGTGTGTGTGTGTGTGTGTGTGTGTGTGTGTGTGTGTGTGTGTGTGTGTGTGTGTGTGTGTGTGTGTGTGTGTGTGTGTGTGTGTGTGTGTGTGTGTGTGTGTGTGTGTGTGTGTGTGTGTGTGTGTGTGTGTGTGTGTGTGTGTGTGTGTGTGTGTGTGTGTGTGTGTGTGTGTGTGTGTGTGTGTGTGTGTGTGTGTGTGTGTGTGTGTGTGTGTGTGTGTGTGTGTGTGTGTGTGTGTGTGTGTGTGTGTGTGTGTGTGTGTGTGTGTGTGTGTGTGTGTGTGTGTGTGTGTGTGTGTGTGTGTGTGTGTGTGTGTGTGTGTGTGTGTGTGTGTGTGTGTGTGTGTGTGTGTGTGTGTGTGTGTGTGTGTGTGTGTGTGTGTGTGTGTGTGTGTGTGTGTGTGTGTGTGTGTGTGTGTGTGTGTGTGTGTGTGTGTGTGTGTGTGTGTGTGTGTGTGTGTGTGTGTGTGTGTGTGTGTGTGTGTGTGTGTGTGTGTGTGTGTGTGTGTGTGTGTGTGTGTGTGTGTGTGTGTGTGTGTGTGTGTGTGTGTGTGTGTGTGTGTGTGTGTGTGTGTGTGTGTGTGTGTGTGTGTGTGTGTGTGTGTGTGTGTGTGTGTGTGTGTGTGTGTGTGTGTGTGTGTGTGTGTGTGTGTGTGTGTGTGTGTGTGTGTGTGTGTGTGTGTGTGTGTGTGTGTGTGTGTGTGTGTGTGTGTGTGTGTGTGTGTGTGTGTGTGTGTGTGTGTGTGTGTGTGTGTGTGTGTGTGTGTGTGTGTGTGTGTGTGTGTGTGTGTGTGTGTGTGTGTGTGTGTGTGTGTGTGTGTGTGTGTGTGTGTGTGTGTGTGTGTGTGTGTGTGTGTGTGTGTGTGTGTGTGTGTGTGTGTGTGTGTGTGTGTGTGTGTGTGTGTGTGTGTGTGTGTGTGTGTGTGTGTGTGTGTGTGTGTGTGTGTGTGTGTGTGTGTGTGTGTGTGTGTGTGTGTGTGTGTGTGTGTGTGTGTGTGTGTGTGTGTGTGTGTGTGTGTGTGTGTGTGTGTGTGTGTGTGTGTGTGTGTGTGTGTGTGTGTGTGTGTGTGTGTGTGTGTGTGTGTGTGTGTGTGTGTGTGTGTGTGTGTGTGTGTGTGTGTGTGTGTGTGTGTGTGTGTGTGTGTGTGTGTGTGTGTGTGTGTGTGTGTGTGTGTGTGTGTGTGTGTGTGTGTGTGTGTGTGTGTGTGTGTGTGTGTGTGTGTGTGTGTGTGTGTGTGTGTGTGTGTGTGTGTGTGTGTGTGTGTGTGGTATTTTAATTTGATTTGACAATAATACCTACAGGTTATACTGAATGCCCATGCATAATTTATGTAAATTTTACGTTAAATTTTGTATTAAAGTGTTATTAAATAATTAAATGATTTGTATGTTCCTGTTTATTTAGAATCTAACGTGTCTGTGTATGGTTGGTGGTCTACTCTTTGCCTCTGTTAAATAGCAATAAATACAGATATATTAATATAATTTAATTATTTGGTATATCTACTTTTGTTTAAAGGAAAATTAATTAACCGATTCACTAAAAGATTCAAACTGGCCATTTTTTGTACGTACGTATGATGTGAGTCGTTTGGGATATAGCTTAGAGTAGTGGTTTCCTTTCTTTAGACATCTAATTCTAAAGTGTCTTTATTCTTGATAACTAGTACATCTAAAAAGGGTAATTTATTATTAATTTCTAATTCATGGGTAAATTTTATAGAATCAAATTTATTGTTTAATTTGGAAATAAAATCTCTATTCTGCAAATGTTTTTGTTAAACACCGCGAAAATATCATCCACGTAACGACACCACACTCTAGGAAACTAACCACTTTCACTTTTAAGATCTGATTCAAATCTGCTCATGAAAAGGTCTGCAATAAATGGCGATAGCGGATTGCCCATAGCCGTGCCTTGGGTTTGTCTATATTAAGAACGTGGCCGAATATAACGGATACACTACTTGCCTAGTGGAAAAATCAATCAACAAACAGAAAACAAAGTAAATGTTGACGGAATCAACGACGTTCAGAAGAGAAAAGTGAGAAAAAAACTTTGTTTGCTTACCATTTGAACATAGAATCACGACGGGTCTAGACAGCATTTTTTTTTTAAATCAACTTACAGCTAACATTTTCAACAACAAATACGTTAAAAAACTTGCTAGGTAACCCAAAAGACAAGGATAGCACGGACAAAATGTCAGGAATTTATGAAAAAAAGTTGTCAAGATTGTAATCTTAAATACGTCAGACAAACAAAAGGATCGATTGGAATTAGATTCAAAGAACACTTATCCCAATTACGTTACGGTACTGTAGATATGTCTTCCGTCGCCCGACCCATTTGGGATAATAATCATCACGTGGATAAAGATAATCTGAAATTAATAAAAAAATGTTAGAAAACCAGGACAGCTAAACGCGTTCGAAATCGTATATATTGCGAAATGTAGTTACAACAAAAAATTTATGAACGCTTCACCACCGAAAATTAGGAGTCACCTGATCGATTGCTTTGTTAAATAAAATTTCCACGTTTCAGCACGTTTTAAAGATAACATAAGTATACAGATATTGCTCCTCCTTACCTACGATCCGGTATATAAGTTGATGTTAGTTTTTTCAGTATTTAGAATGTTTCTGATGAAGCTTACTTGGTTAGTTAAACGATCGTCAGGTCTTTTAAAATAATGTTATGGTGATTTGGGTTCTCCAAGTGTACTTATCAGTGCTCATCACAGGTTCCAATCTTCACTTAATGACGTGTTTCACACTTTTTTCCTGGCAGCTGCGGTTGCCAGCTCCTTTGCAATGGACCATATATATATATATATATATATATATATATATATATATATATATATATATATATATATATATATATATATATATATATATATATAAAGTGTGTGTCATTAAAGGTGAAGGGGTACCGTATCTCAGGAATGGATGGTCCAAGAGATTTGCAAAAAAATCCTGTTGAGGAAAGTGGCTAGAAGTGCTGGAAATAATTTTTAAGTTTATCTATGCCACTAGGGGGCGTAATTGTCCTATAAAAGAAGGTATTTTTTATGGAAAATGTCCCTATAAAAGCTACCAAAAAATTATACAGTGTTAATCTTACTGAAATTGTACATCTTGCTAATTCAACACTTTTTGCTGTAAGTTGTAAAATTACGGCACGAGAGGAGGAAGAAAGTCCACACATGAAAGCGTAAATAATTTTGCTTGGCTTAAACGAATTGGATGAAATCTGTGTTGCTTAAGAAAGGTATGGTAGTTAAAACGGGATGATACCTAAGTCACACTAATTTTCGCTGCCCTCGCCAGAGAACGCTATTCGAAAAACCTTTCTTTTTAAATTTTCTTCGAAATTTGTTGACATAGTTGTGATATCATAGTTGGCAATATGAATAAATTTGTAGGCGAATATGTAAAATATTCAATTCGATATCTCCATTAATTACGGAGTTATAGCCAAGAGAATAATTATTATTGTTAATTGATAAAAACAGTTGTTTCCAAAGGTCGGTGGTCAAGCGTGATATAACAAATGATACAATTTTATCCGCGGCCGTGCATTTTTTTTACTTTTTATTCCATATTTTATCTCATTCTGTGATTTGACAATCACAATTAATTTTTATCTGTTGTCTTGTTTTATGTGTCCTCGTTTACACTTTATTTAAGATTAGGGAACAAATTGAGACTATATATATATATATATATATAAAGTCTGTCTGAAACTGACCTCGGATATGGGTTTCAAAGGCTCTAGTTCACTCTTTTACAAATACATTTTTCGAAAATTCTTGACTAAAATTCGCTACAGTTTTATTGATTAGGCAAGCAGGAGCTCATTTTGCAAAAATCTGACGTTCGTTTCATCAACCACGTTAGTATTATCAGAGGATGAATAATTCTCAAGAAGAAACATTCATCGTCTGATGGCGCTAACTTGGTTAGTGAAACGATCGTCCTTTTTTTATATGTTGTGGTGATTTGGGTTCTCCAGGTGTACTTATCAGTGCTCACCACAGGTTCCAATCCTCATTTATAAAACAAGAGCTTTAGCTTCCTTGCATTGTAAGTTAATGTAGCAGTAATAAATAAATAAAATACATAAATACATATGTGCATTACTTAAAACTTAAAGTTGGGGCCTAATATTCACTTAGATATATTGAAAGAATTTCTAAACCGACAACACTGTTACCATATGTAATACTATGTTAAGTCAAACCAAGCTATGGTACTAAGTGGTTCTGACTTGCGAAGTGCCAGCTGAATTCGGACGCTCCCTTTTTAATCTCTCTTGGGTGGAAAGTGGAAAGAAGTGGCAAGTAAGACGCAGGATGTTATCTTTTAAATGACACTAGAAGTTAAGACGTCGTCCTTCTTTCTCTCTCTCTCTCTCTATTTATGTCTCTCTTTCTCTTATTTCTCTTATGCCTGGGTGATCTTAAAATACACACTTTATGTGACTGTTCGTACAGTTGAAGTTGTGATATATGCTGCACACACATATCCGAAGTTTTTAAGTTATGACAAATGCAGACCATGTACGCTGCTTCTCTTAGTGAACGACATACAGAGAGTAATGTCAGTTCTCGTTACTTTACCAGAATTCGAACTTGCTGTTAAAACTTATATCACAAAATTATTTCTTTCAGAGTTGTTGCTTAGATTTGCTAGCTGCAGCTAATTTTACAACCTGGTAAACAATAAGCTTGTATTGGTATTAATAAAGATGCATGCTTTGAAATACAGTCAGCCTGTTATTTTGGCTTCCAAACCATCTTCTTCTTAGCTCAGAGATAAACTTAAATCTCGCTTACACCTTCCTCCTTGTACTTTCTAAATGCTAAAGAAAGTTTCAATTGACAGCTCTAAAGTTCAGCAGAGCTGATAAGTTAAAAATCTTGAAAAGACAATAATTTTATCAAATTAGACAGTTTGAAAATTTGAAAGAATTCCAGGAACAAGCAGTATTACAGAAAGCACCTATCAAAACTAGGATCGGATATACTTTTCATTAGGTAATAGTCGAATTTCGGAACAAGTAGTTGCCAGCTCGAATTGTTCGACATAGAGAGCGTTCAAGTTAAAGATATTTAATGAATAATCATTGTTTAGCACACACAATTATGTTTTTTATTCCTCATTGTAATCACACATGCATTTGGTCTCTCAGGCACTCATTTACATAATAAATAAAAAATAATAGTACATAGACATGCATGTAACGTACGTACACATTAGTAGTGGCAGGCTTAAAAAAATTCGTAATCTGCGTTTGCTAAGCCTTCGGAACAGCTTGTCTTTCAAATTGTGAAAACTTTTGAATATGTTTTCATCACTTACCTCTAAAGCTTTTCTCATAAAACCCAATTCTTTTTGAATATCAGAGCGATGGGGAATTTTTTCAAATTCTTCTAAGGCACTTTCATCATTTGACTCTGAATTTTCTGTAGATCGAGAAACACTGTCTAAAATTTCTGGGTCACTACAGCATCATCCACAGTTAGTTCATTGTCAACTAGAAGATAATCTTCACACTTGCATCTCCTACATCAACCGCTGTCTCTATCCGTTGATTCCATAACGATTTAACTTTATTGATTTCCTCAATTGAGGTTTGTAGAATAGTGGTTAGAGGAAGAAGATCTTCATTATTCCAGTTACGATGCACACTAAACCCGGGTTTCTTGACACAGTTTTGTATGGTTTCCGCCTTCACATCAAACCTAGCTTTTTAAACGTACCTCACACAATCCAAAAGTGATAACTTTGCAAGGCTACCATTTTCCTCAAATGACCTGATCATCTTTAGCAGCACATATCGTCTGTAACGCACTTTATAGTATTATGGATAATTCTAATGTCCATTGGTTGTAGCCTAGCTGCCATATTTGATGGGATATATTCAATTTTGAAAGAGTTCAATTTGCATTGAATATCTTTGGGATGGCTGGATCAGTTATCAATTAACAACAAAATTTAGCGATTTTGGGCAGCAAAACTATTACATTTAACACTTGACAAACGATCAGCACGGATTGCTTTTGAGTAAAATTGCTCTGGAAAATAAGGAAAAAATGAAGTGTGATTTGGTAAAAATAGACATTTTTTCGTTAAACTTCGTATGATATAACATTTCAGGGTTTGTTTATTAGTAAACCATCAATTTCATAACTTATCTGGTATTCTGTAATGAAGTTAAAGTAGGCGTTGAATTTGTGGGGGTGGAATATAAATTTAGTTTTGAAAGAATATGACATTAGATTATCAAGGGTAAGTAGTGTTTTCCTCTCAATCTTCTGCTGTTCATTGTTAAATTCACATTTCATCATAAAATTATTATGGAGTTGTGGTAGATTGTGTTGATTTAGCACCGTTTTATAGATGTGTGTGTTGCACCAGACTCCAAGGGACAAAGTTTGTTTACTGTGGTCTTATTATCATTATTATATAAAGTTGTTTACATATTTTTTAACTCTTATTATGTAAATATAACGATAAACCCATATAAAGAGAAAAAATTATTAATTATTCTTGCCCTTACTTGGTGAGACCGCTCCATACTAAATACGGACGTAGGGACTATTTCTCTTGATTCAGAACGTACATTTCCTTCTATGTAACGGGTCTGATTGTTTGATGCTGCCAAATAGCGAAACCGGTTAGAGAGAAAAAAAACTTTTGTAAAGGCAGAAAAATAACATATATGTATATATTTTTTAAAAAAGCCGTAATATTTTGTTTATGTGCTAAGAAGCTTCAAGTATGATTTTTAAAAATTAATAATGGAGGAAAAAATAAAGAAACGGAGAAGCACTGCAAAACGTAGCAGATGAGAATTCTAGAATCTCAGAGAGTGTTTACAAACACCTCTTATCATATGTCTAGATCAGCAGTGAACAAAGTCAAGATTACTAATGTAAATTAGTTGAGGCAACCTAACTATTACCGGATCTTGATAATTCTGGACTTGAAGGTTTGGAGGTTCGGAGGAGAAGGAAAAAGATGTGCCGGCAAGGAATTCTACAACCTGGAAGTCCTCGCGACAAAAGAGCGGGCATAACAAGATGTTCTATGTCTGGTGACCTGGACAGTAAAAGGGTGCATTTGCTTTGTTCTCCTGGTAGATCTGTTGGTTGCAACAGGTGGAGGAACTATGGAAGAAAGCTCCTCTGAGTAGTGCCCGTGCAGATATCTATAAAAGAGGGAGAGGTAACCAACGGAACGTCGGTGGGAAAGGGATGACAGCCTTTGGATGAGGGTATTGTCACCGATGAGACGTATATCTCTCTTCTGAATGAAGTCCAGGATAGCGAGTGTAGAAGCGGCAGCGACACACCAGATGTGGGAGCAGTTTTCAAGGTTTGGCCTTATTTTGAAGTATATAACGTATAGAGATTAGCTGGTGAAAAGTATTTGCGGGCCTGGAAGAGGAAACCTAATTTCTTAGCAGCCCCTTCTGCAATTGATGTGACATGTTGGTGCCAATTGAGATTTCGATCCACAGAAATGAGTCATTACTTTAAATAACTTGGTTGTTCATTTTGATGGGCCTATTGCTGGTGTATCTCTTATGAGCTAGAATGCAAAACTGAGATTTGGTGGAGTTGAATTATACAAGATTTCTACTTCCGCAGTCTAATATTTTTTGGAGATCCACAGAGACAGAACCCTCCATGAGTCTGTGATCCTCATCTAATTGGGACATGCTTAGAATATTGTATATTTGAGTGGAGGGTGGGGTCGTCCGCGTAACTGTGAACTAGGTTGGATGTGCTAGAGAGGAGGGTATTGATGTGGAAAAGAGACAAAGTAGGGGCTAAAGCTGAACCTTTGGGGGCTCCTGAATTAATTGGATACAGTTTAGAGGAATGGCCATCCACGACAACAGAAATGGTGGTAGGCCATAGGCCAGAAGTTTATTAAGCAGCGCTACGTGCCAGAACTGGTCGAATATTTTGGATATGTCTGAAGCGACAATCTGCGATTCACAGTGTAGTTCCATAGACTTGTTACAAGAAAGGGTGACAAAGGAAAGAAGGTCGGCAGTTGATCTGCGCTGACGAAATCCATACTGCCTGTCCTAGATTAGACTGTGTTTTTTAAGAAATTTTAGTAATTCGGTGTTTGTATACTTTTCCATCACTTTAAAGACAACTGGAAGCAGATACATAGGCCTGTAGTTACTAGGAAGCGCTTTGGATCCTTTCTTGGGGACGGGTTGTACTCGAGCAGTTTTCCAGGTACTAGGGAATGTGCCTCTATTGCAAGATGTCTGAAATAGACGAGTCAGGACAGGAGCAAGTTCTGGTGCGCATTTTTTGGGAACAATTGCTGGGATCTCGTCAAGGCCAGAGGCTGTGCTGCTATTAAGAGAAGAGAGCATCTTTCGTACCTTTTTAGTTTTGAAAATGATATCCGTCATTTTATGCGCGACATTGGGGACTGTTGGTGGTTGAATATTTGGAGGTCGGTTGAGAGTATAATTGCTGGCGAACAACGAGGCAAAAAGTTCAGCCTTTCTCAGGAAGGTAGAAACAATTTCATCCCCTGAAACAAGAGGTGGAAATGTGATCTTGTATAAATTATTCCCAATAGATTTAGCAAGAGTCCAGAAGGGTTTGCTGCCGTTGGAGCTTGAAAGGACTTTGTTGTTGATGTGGTTATTTGCGTCGTTAAATACTTGACGGTTTTCTTGACTGGGATTGTGTAGAAACGTTTTGTGAGCTTTGACCTTTTCAAGTCTGGCCTTGTCATAGGATTTAGAGAACCAGGGCTTTTGAGTGGCTGAAGAGGTTTTTTGTGTACGTGGAATAAATAATTCCATGCCAGCTTGGATAACTTCAGTGACGTTTTGTGAGATATCAGAGGGGTCAGGATGAGAGAAGCAGACAGAAGCACATGAAAATGAGGAAAAGTAATCCCGCATTTTGTCCCAGTTTGCGGAGTTGTAGTGCCAAACGATACATGGGTGTGATGGCTGTGTGACCTCGGGTTGCATTGCGCAGGAAGCAGTAACCATGCCGTGGTCTGAGCGACCAAGTGGGGCGGTGACTGATGTCTTATAGCATTCAGGTTTTGTAGTCATAAGGAGATCCAAGGGATTTGAGCTGTGTATTGGAATGCGAAGAAAGTAAGTAGGTTGCTGAACCATATTGGCTAAAGATTTGCTGACTGTAAATGCGTCTGCTGCTCTCCCTTGTGGATCGGTTTTTGAGGACCCTAGCCATCCCTTATTTTGGACATTGAAGTCACCAAGAATAGTGACCTCGGAGCAAGGATATTCAGAAATCAGATGGTCGGTTTTTTCAGAAATGTAGTCGAAGAGCTGGACGACGTTGTTGTCAGAAGGTGGACGGTAAATGCAACAGATGAATTTAGTTGCAGCCTTGAGAGAGAGAGAGAGTTTCATCCAAAATATGTATTTTCTTCCAGCTTCTAAATTGGGGAGTTTGGTGTAGGTTAGATTGCTACGAACGAATGCACACACGCCTCTATGCAATCTAAAAGAAGTAAGGAGCTCACTCCTCGGGGATTTAGGTGATTAATGGCTATTTTGGCACTGATTTGGTTTTCAGTGAGGAAGAGGAGTTGGGGCCTATTAGCCTGGAGAAAATGGTGGACGGAGTTCAGGTTAGAGCTTAGGCCACATATATTCGAGAAGGATATGTTAAATATTGATGCCGGCGCCGCCTGCACATCCCTCTCTCGGAGTTCCGAATGGAGAGGTATTTTATCTACGGAATCTTTTGTACAAGGAAGAGCCATCATTATTTTTGTTTATAAGGGAAACCGACTCATACATCAGAAACGGAAACGTCCGTTGGGACTTCACCGGCCACTTGATCTAAGGTGTGGGCCCTCCTCTGGCGTGATAAAATCATTTGATAGCACGTAAATGAAAAGTCCATTACCACGTAACAAGCAACAAAAACACAACAAATAAAATTAATAATGGAGGAAAAAATAAAGAAAAGGAGAAGCACAGCAAAATGGAGAAGTTGAGGATTGTAGAATCTCAGAGAGTGTTTACAAACACCTCTCAATATCTGTATAGATCAGCAGTACACAAAATCAAGATTACTAATGTAAATTGGTTTAGGCAACCTAACTATCACCGGATATTTTTAGAACTGAGAATTTTATGTTAACTCGACTAAATAATGTTAGTTCAATATTTACTTATTGCTTTTATTCCATTATTTGTATTTTTATTAAGAAGGTTATTAATTAAGTTAAAGAAAAATTATTTGTCATCATACCCGCGCGGGCCAAAAAGTAAACTTTATGCCCGAAGGGTGTGTGGTGGTGATTCGGGTTCTCCAAGTGTACTTAATAGTGCTCATCACAGGTTACAATTTTCACATAGTGAACTTTTATTAACTGAATAATCTTATTTTCTTTACTAAATTTTAGGTTTATTAAATATTGCTGCTATAGCGCACTTGCTGCCTCACTACTGTTTATGTCACCTTCTTTCTACACACTCTGCTTAGAGCTTGTGGCTGGATGGTGTCTTTGATTATTATTATTTATCATTAGGTTGTAAATTTTGCATGATATATTTCAATCAAAAATAAGCCTACCCGGTATCTAAATTAATAAATTTTAATAATAATATTTAGCTTTAGCAGCGACCTTTGCACCATAGAGGTCCTGAAATTATAGTACAAACTCTATGATTTATTATTAGAGGGTAAAGTTTCTTAAAAGGAGGAAAGAAATCTCAAGAGCATAGCAATGCCTTACGGCAGTTGCATGACCGATAGTCTCAATGATTTATCGGCCCATTACCTCCACGTCACTGAATATTGGTTTGACTAACGGCTCTTTTAATTTAAACTCTCACATAGAGTGCTCTACCAATTTGAATGTTCACGCCCTACGCCTCGCGTTTCACTTATACTACCGCCACAGTAAAGTTACTTTCTGGGTTTGCGGATCTAAAATGCTAGTCTAAGTGAAGCATATACCTGATCTCGTAAAATGTAGCTATTTTCTAGCACATAAATTCAGGAAAAATGAGAAAAGGAAGCGAATTCAAGACGTAGGCGGTTTCATTAAACGATTCGAGCAAAAGGTAAACGGGTAAAACATCGGATATTTTCAGTGCAAAAACACATATTTAACTGTTGATAGAAGACACAGGTTTTTCTTTATTTTTTTTGGTTCAAATACCATAAAGTGAATGTTTGTCCTTGTTTATGTTTCAGATTTTTCTCGACTGTCAATGGGTCATGCCCTTTTTTAATATTTTATTGATTACTGTGTTCGGAAGTAGACTTTTTTGTTTTTAAAATAATGTAAAAATGCCCACACTGATATGTAAAAATATATGGTCGTAGATTAAATACTTGAATTGTACTTATCATTCGAGTCCGGCGTGGGACGTACCATGCATCGCACGGTATTTGCATGTGGCAAGTGCGACATTTGATTGTCGGTATAAACTGTAGTATAAAAATGAGAGTGAATACATTTAGCCTCGATTTTCCGGAAGTAAACAGAAAACATAGGCACAGTATAGATATAGATATCCTGCTATTACAAGATGTCTCTATCTTAGATTTTAGTTTTATTCAAGGCTACAAAGTTCTGATAAATGTAAATGAAAATAAGAGTTTTTTTTTAAAGAACACATTCCTTTTTCACATATGAAATATTTAGAAAATTCATGAAGGCTTAGCCTAAATGTAGAAAGTTTCAAAATAGCTAATACACATGCACTACGCGGAAATCAGAATAAAGCTGAGAGGTAACACGTTTTTGGAAATGAATTAGGAACATTACTGGCAGACAAAAAAGAAAATTGCACTAGAAACAAAAACGAAACATCAGATCCAAGTTCGTAAAACTGCTGTAATACTTTGAACTCCTTTTTAATATGGTTCAGTTTAAAAGACTGCTGGACCAATCAGAACGCTACACTGGTGATACTTGTTTTAATAAAAAAATGCATTTCAAGGCTGGACAGAATACAGTAATCAGGGAGCTGTCATGAAATTAAAATCAAGCAAAACACTTCCGCTGCCATTCTATGACCACTCTACAGCGCTAATATCAATTTAAATGTCAGACCGAAGAACAAAATCACCCTATGCATATTTGTGGAAAAATAGATAATGAATTCTGAGTGACGGAAACGTAAAAGGCATGTTTCAGTCTAACTGGAACTTCTGGAAAAGGCGAAAATCTTTCAAATATTTTTTAAACGTTATATTTTTGAAAGTATTAGAGTAACTGGAACCATACTTTATTTGTGGCTATAAATGATGTAAGTAAACCTATGTTGTAAATTTTAAGTCATTTGGTTCACAATATTTAGAGGTTTTTCCAAATTTAAATAAAATCTGAAAGACATGCGTTGACACGACTTAGTGGTTAAAGTTCAATGCCTGTTAGACAGAGTAGTTAACTGCCATGCGTATATTGATTCATATAACAGATATAAAGCATACATCAACAGTAAGCAACCAAAATAAATAAGAAGCATAAAACATACTACCCGAATTAATAATCGTGAAATCTCGGCCATACATATCACAAATGACAAACGGCATGAAATTAAAAATTTGTTAAGTGATTGTTTTTTACCTGGGGGATTCTATCAATTTTTAAAATACACAAATAACAGACGAAAAGAAAATGAAAATTCGTTAAGTGATTGTTTTTTAACTGGGGGATTCAATCAATTGTTAAAATACACTGTATTTGTGCCTTGATGAACGGCCCCAAATACAGTTTTAGACTGAAAGTGTAGCACAATATAGTGGAAATGGAAACAAAACCAAGTCAAGTCTCTATAAAAATATTTTTTAACAGTTTGTTCTTTTATCTTTAAACTTATACATAATGTGTTTCAAATGACAATTCTATCAATTCTCTAATTAATTATTACGTTTGCTTGTAATATTACATAAAATATCCCGGGGTATTAAGGCGGCGCCAAGTATCATGTAAACAAAACGTTAGTTAGCATATCGTGGATAGCTTAGGTAGGTTGCTTGCGTTCTACTCGGAAAGTTCCGAGATCGATTCCTGCTCGATGAATGTATGATTTTTTTGTTTTACTTTGACATTTAGAGAAACAATAGTGTACAGATATCATACGTTTTGAACAAGATCTCATTTTTGGTTAAAAGGCCTGAATAACTTTTGCACCCCTGAGTCTGAAATTATAACTTTTAGTAGATTTTCTCATTGTTGATATTTTAAAAACCGGTTTTATTAGGTTCACTAAAACGAAACCATTCAGGCAATTGATAATGAAAAATAACTGTTACGTTTACAATTTGGCAGATAATTGACTTTTCTAAATACGAATTAAGTTTCCTTCTCGAAAGCTTTTATAACAATGAAATTTATAATACAAGTTTCTTTTAAAGCACCTTACACTATCTATAGATATAGCAAAATTAATTTTCTAGTTTCATAGCAAATTGAGTTTTGGACATTGTTCCCAAAAGAAGTTAGAACAAGTTAGATTTTTTTGATCATATAGAGATATCGCTAGTAACACTGTCGAATGAGTTCTTCAAGTGTGCGCGTACTAAGAGTTCTAAAATCGGTCTTTAAGGTCTGTGTAAGTTAAAGTATTAAGTTTAGTAATATGCCGTATAATATTAGTGTACAATTCTTATGAAAATTAGCTACTATAACGCACTTGCTGCGTCCCGAAATTTTTCAAGTTAGTGACGACATACCATAGATGTAGCTGAGGCGTGAACTGCCGAGCAGTGAACACCGAAGCCAGCGTCTCGCTTATCGTACCGATAAGATTGTTTGATATTGTTTTACTATTATGAGTGAACAATTGTAATGGAAAATTTCCGTAAAAATACGATTAATGTAGACCTGAACAACCTTAAAGAAAGATTAACTCCCCTGGAAATCCACATGATTATTCAGGCCGAGCTGCAATTAGAACAGGATAAAGTCATAGCTATTGAAATCATTGATAATAAAGTTTATATTAAATTAAAATATCAGAACACGGCTGAAAAAAAATTAACTTAATTTGAAGATAGTAGAATTAGATATAAAAAAGCGAAACGACATTTGAAATTAAAATAACCAACGAGGACAATGTAACTGTGATAAGAGCCCATCACGTGCCTATATCAGTGCCTAATGAATTTACCTGCCGAGCACTTGGCGCTTACGGCAAAAAAATAGTTGTTAGAAATAAAACTTGGGGCAGGAATATGCCGTATCTTGTCCCATCGGGTGTGAGGGCTATTACTATACCACTGACTCAATCAATACCTTCTTATGTGATTTGCGTTGGCACTAAAACGTTGGTTACATATCCTGGCCAAGTTAAAACATGTAAAATATGTAGCAGCTCCGAACATTTCAGCGATCAATGTCAGAGGTCACCGACAGGTAGAACTGCTGAAATAAGAAACGAATCTGCTACTTATGCAAATATAAGTTCGAAGCGCATACGCAAACAAACTCAGGATGCAGGTGGCGCAATGACAATTGCAGTATAAAGCAATGAAAAAAATTAGAATGTTAATAAAGAGATGTTAAGTCAAGAGCACCTCAAAAACTTCTAGTGCCGCAATTGGCATTAGGCGAAAAGATAAGATCAGAAAAGGCAGAATTAAATCAGATGGAAAAGAATAATCTCTAAACACAAATAGAGCAAACTGATAATAAGAAAAGAAAGAACGTAGATATGAAATCCCCAACTTCAGAAGAAGAAGAACGTACAAGTTATCAAATAAAAAAGCCGAACAGCACTCAATGGTGTAAAGAAACAGATGAGGTAGATATAAGCAGAAACCAATAAGCAAACGAAGATGCAACAAGAAGAACAAGAAAGCTCGCGACAGCAAGAACAAGATCAGCAGTAGCACCCATACACGCATTAGAGGGAAAAACACACAGAAGTGAGCTGGTAAAGTGGAAAATATTGTATCAACTGAAGAGGCCCATCCACCGTAGCTGTTTATGTTATCGTCAAGAGAAGTAGCATTGCAATAGACGTGAGTATATCTCCTGTATCATCAAAATATAATAGTAAACAATAATGACAACATATATTAACAATGGTGCTTTTCAATCGCTAGTGATTGGAACTGTTAGCATGTGTGTGTGGAAAGAAACAAAACAAAACAGTGCATGTTAAAAAACTTTATTAAAACAAATGACATAGATGTGGTATTGTTACAAGAGGTAGCTTTTAATGATTTCTCTTTTTTATCTGACTACAATGTAGTTGCAAATATAAATACTAATTTAAGAGGTACAGCAGTTTTGATAAAAAACAATTTAAAATAAACATACATTGTAATGTTGGAGTCATCAAGGGGTATTAGCTTAGTTGTCAACGATGCAATACGAATAGTAAACATTAATGCCCCTAGTGGGTTACCAATCCATAACGAAAGAGATCATTTTTAGCGAATTTTTTTTTAATTCGCTAATGAGGAGTTCTGTGTTTATATATATATATATATATATATATATATATATATATATATATATATATATATATATATATATATATATATATATATATATATATATATATATATATATCCGAACCGATAACTCAAAAAATAATGGACCAAATTTGGTGAATAACAAAGCAAGGGCAACCAATTTAGTACCCGTATTTGTATTATGAAAAGTGAACTCTGCACCAAAATTTAGGTCTCTAGGTTTAAAGGCAAAGAAGTTATGGGCAGTCAAAGAAACAAATTTTGGAGTTTTCCTCAAAACGTCAAACTCGCAATTTTAAACGTCAAAATTGGCAATGCTTAGGCAAAGAACGTGAAATAAATACGGATTTTGAAAAAAAAAATGTTGCAAGAAGAGTGTTCTGCAAACCCTTAAGTTTCAGATTCAACCGTCATTGCCTTTCATTTTACTAAAATATTTACAGAAAATTCATTTCAAGTAGACCCTTTCTCTGATGCTTTGGCTGTCAGTATAGTTAAGTTGATGCTTTCGCTGTAGGTTTAGTGAAGTTTATAGTTTAACGGTCTATAATTTTTTAGCAAATTTTCGTAGAACAAATTCGTTACAGCATTTTTGCATTTTTTATTGAAATATGATGCGTTTGTTAGAAAAAAATCTGGACGCAGTAAGTGCGTTTTGGTAGCGAATTTTCGGTAAATTTGCAGTTTAGTTCCCGAACGCTTTTCAAAAAACTGTTTTCACAAGCCTGCCTAGGCCCCCCTGGATTCACAAACCCCAAGAAAAATTTCTTGTTTACACTCCCCAAGGAAGTTACGGGACCAGGAGTGTGTAGGGGTGTATAATTTTTTTTGGCTAATTTTCGTAGTACAAATTCGTTAAAGCATTTTTGCATTTTTTATCGAAATATGATAAATTTGTAATAAAAAGATGTAGACGCAGTAAGTGCGTTTTGGTAGCGAATTTTCGGTAAATTTGCAGTTTAGCTCCCCAACGCTTTTCAAAACCCTGTTTTCAGAAACCTGCCTAGCCCCCCCCCTGATCCACAAACCCCAATAAAATTTCTTGTTCACACTCCCCCAAGGAAGTTTCGGGACCAGGAGTGAGTGGGGGTGTATAATTTTTTTAGCTAATTTTTGTAGAACAAATTCGTTAATGCATTTTTGCATTTTTTATTGAAATATGATGCGTTTGTAAGAAAAAATACTGGACAGAGTAAGTGCGTTTTGGTAACGAATTTTCGGTAAATTTGCAGTTTAGCTCCCAAACGCTTTTCAAAAAACTGTTTTCAGAAACCTGCCTAGGCCTCCCCCTGAATTCACCAACCCCAATAAAAACTTCTTATTCACACCCCCCAAGAAAGTTACGAGACCAGGAGTGAGTAGGGGTGTATAATTTTTTTTAGGTAAATTTCGTAGAACAAATGCGTTAATCCATTTTTGCATTTTTTATCGAAATATGATGCGTTTGTAAGAAAAAAAATCTGGACGCAGTAAGCGCGTTTTGGTAGCGAATTTTCGGTAAATTTGCAGTATAGCCCCCGAACGCTTTCCAAAAAACTGTTTTCAGAAACCAGCCTAGCCCACTGCCACCGAATTTTCTTACCGAATTTTCATTAAATCTTTAAAATTTCAATAACTCAATTTGCTATTAACGTAAGCTTTGTTGGTTAGAAAACCAACATTTAAGTTTATTTTCGGAAATTTTTAGTATAAATAATTTTGATAAAATATAGTACATTGTTTCTACTACATAGGCTATACCGGTAATCAGATTGATGCCTGCTCGCATTTGATATTAAAAACATTTTTAAGGATATTCACTTTCATAACACATTTACTGAATCTAGACTTTTGAAAAATTTTTATATATTTTTCAAACAATAAATTTATTTCTATGAAATATGGTACATTGTTTCTACTATATAGGCAACCAAGTTTGATGCCTGCTTTCATCAAAGAAAGACATTTGCTATTAAAAATATTTTAAAGAAACTTCGCTACCACAACGCACTTGCTGCGTCCAGAGATTTTTTTAATATGAAGATGCCATTATTCAAAAAAAAAAAGGTAAATAGGTGGATTTTAGCTGCACAGTACATGATTCCGACACTGCAAGTCAAACATCCAATAAATATATTAGTTTGAATAAAATGATATCGGGTTTGAGGCTAGTTGATGTGTGGAAATTTAAAAATGATAATGCAAGAGCATACGCTTGCTTCCATGCATAGAGATGGGACAGATTTCATACTGGTGAGTCGGAAAGTAACTGTCTTGGTATGTGTCAGATGCGTCCCGCTCCCTTCATTAATCACCGGGCCGTCATAATGAAATACAGAATGCAACTAAATCGTAAAGTCGAACGTCGAGGACAATGGAAACTTAACAAAATGTTACTGGATGATGAGGGAACCAAAAACCTATTTGAAATTGAATATACCAACTCGGTTAAACATAAAAGGAAATATGGCACAACCATCACCTGGTAGTGTGAATATGCTAAGCCTAAAATTGCCATATTTTTCAAATGGCAAGGTAAAAAGCTCTACCAGTCCAGGAAACAAACAATACGTTATTACTATGAATGCTTAAATACACTTATGAATCATAGCACAATTGATCAAACTATATTGCAAGAAATAAAAAAATTTAAGAGTGCCATTCTGAGTACCATTATAAGGAAACAAAAAGTTCTCTACGACGGCACGATTATCAGATCACGTGAGAGACAAACTAGGCAATGAAACAATTTCGCTACATAATTTAATCAAAGAACAAAAAACAATTGACTGAAAAAAAATTGCAAATCTCACTCACAAGATGAGAAAAGACAAACGATGAAGAAATTTTACAACATGAAACTTATTACTTTACATAACTTTAGTCTGAAAAACTAACAAATAATACGACCAAAGATTAATGACTTACAGAAAATTATCGAATAAGTCAAACGAACAGCTATGTGAACCAATAATTGAGAAGGAATTTAGGAACGTGATGAAATTAAGCCAGAAAAGCGAATCCCCTGGCCCAGATGGAATAATCTTGGAATTCTACATAAAATATTGGGAAATAATAAAACATAATTATGCTTAACAAAATAAATAAGGGATGTAACATTCCAAAAGGCTTGAACATGGGAACGCTTGTGATAACTCCAAAGATAACAAACTTGCTAACCACAAAAGATTTTCGCCCAATCTCCCTACTAAATAGCGACTATAAAATATTTATGAAGTGTATGAAACACAGTTTTATGTCTAACATAGATGAAACTATTAGCACTGAACAAACAGAAACCTCAGTCGAATCCAATATTGTTGGTACACTAATACAAATAAGAGAAGCTGTGGTAACCTTCAGTAGTGATAATAAGAAGCTACTGCTACTTTAACTTGACTTTGACCACGCTTTTGATGGGGTGCAACACAAATATTTATTTGCACTATTAGAACAACTTAAACTAAACCCAGTAACGGTATCAGTAATCCAGAATTTATACACAAATTCAACAGCAAAACTTCAAGTTAACGGACGAGTCGCCAGCTACATAAATACAAAAGCAGGAGTTGGACAAGGTATCTCGATGATTTTATTTGCAACTTCACTGGAACCTTTATTACACAGGCTTAAGCAAGAGGGCATAAAATATACCGCATATGCTGACGATGTTACTCTCCTACTAGAAAATGAGGATGAGGTAACAAAGAGCAGAAAATACATCGATGAATACTGCATGCTTCAGCAGCAGAACTGAGTAGGAACAAATGCGAAGGCGTTGACCTGAGACCACGCAGATCAGACAGCCATATCAAATTTGGAGCTGAATTGTTTTTCCCTCACCCAAAAAATTAAGATATTAGTAATTTTTCCTGCATCCTAAGAGACATGTTCAACGAAAACTGGTATAAAATAACGACAAACATATAAATCGCACTAAATACAAACAAAAGACGATCACTATCATTATACCAACAAGTGGCATATGTGAACACGTATGCACTCTTAGAGGCGTGGTTTTTGGCTTATATTTTGGCTATTCCAAAAATGGTGGCAAATAGAATAGCCTTAGTAGTAGGATGATTTCTGCGAACAGGATCGATTCTCAGATTGGCTAGGCATAATCTTATATTGTAGAAAAGCAAAGGAGGTTTAGCATTACAGGATCCATGGTGCAAGCAAACTCTTTGTTAATAAGAAGCACTGTCCGCTATCTTAGAGACTACGATTGTCCATATTATACATTGGAGATGATCTAAAATCCGCCAGATATGGCTTCAGTGCCGTTAGTGGCCACACATATTAAGCGAGTTGTGGGAGAGATTGCATATATCAATTTTTGGGATATTATGGATCCACCCCAAAAGTCGAGGGAAATTTACAACGACCTCATAAAATAATACAAAACAACTCCAGACATAACTACAAAAACCAAGGATACTCAAATAAATTGAATGAGCGTATGGAGAAGCATAAACATGACGTGCTTTGACCACTGCCAAAAAAGCTTCTTATACATTCTGGTCCATGATATTTACCCGACACAACGATACAAATATATTTATATAAGGTTGGAAAAACTAGTACGAATCTATGTCTCAACTGTGCTATAAATTTCGATACAATATCCCACAGAATGCAATACAACGACGAAGCCAAAAATCGTCGCCCTGAGGGAAAAAAAAGCCAAAAATATCATCAATTTAGTGAAACACATTGTAGAATTAACAACGTGTGTAGGGTTTCATCTATCTAGACTACCAAGCTTCGATTTTGAATATAATAATTAGGAAAAAAAACACCTTTGTAGCATACATCTTATACGTAGATTAACTACATAACATATAATCCAAACATCAGAGATCAAGACTTTGCGCATCAGCTGACCTCCACTGTTAGTTGTAATCTAGGTTTTAAGGAGCAACTAAAGAACCTCGGTGGTTCAGGGGTAAGAACGTGTGCCTCTGAACCGAAGGGTACTGGGTTCGATCACAGGGCACTCCTTTCACTTTTTCAGTACAAACTGTAATATTAACATCAACCGAGGTTCTGGCATTGTATTTGAGCAAGTTGAATGTCTGCACGTTCCGCCCTTCGGAGGGGGCGTAAAGCCGTCGGTCCCGTGTCCATGCGATGTTGGGCACGTTAAATATCCCTACTATCCTTACAGAAAGGCAGGGGTTCGGCAAAATTTTCAGGATAGTGAGGTGAAACTGCTCACTGGCGTCGGTGATTGGCCATAGTCGCGGAAATAGGCCGACGTTAAAGAAACAAAACAAACACGCAAAAGAAGGAGCAACTAAATAAATGTATTTTTTCTTTTAAAATATAGGTAATTAGTTATAAAGGAATGAAATAGGTTTGTAGAATTAGAGATACTAAAGCATAATGTAGGATTTGAAATTATGTAGGTAAGTTTAAAAGGGAATTACTTAGTTATATTTTGTTAATTATATAGTTTTTATGTTGCGGTAATAAACGATGTTAAAAAAATAGATAGAAACAATTTGCCGTTTATAATTGTTCTTCCAGAACACTGAACTCTGCTCTCATTTGCATATTTTATTTGCATCTCTAGCCATGCTACCTTTTCAGGTTTAAATCTGATTATTTCTAGATATACAGTGCCTCTAGGATCACTACAAACTTTACGCCTAACAACATGTAATTCAATTACCAAGGCTTTTCATTTACATTTCCAATTTACACATAGAAAATTGGCAACTGCAGCAGAAAGTAACGGTCGGACGAGACTCAGGAATTTCATTATCATTCTAATTACGTTTGCGTGGTGAAATACGTGTTAGATAAACTTCAGCGCCTGATCTGATTTTCGCAGGGTTGTTAGCTGGTTATTAGTTTGCATTGCAGTTGCATTCAGTTTCGGTAAATTACTAACTTGTTATTGAGATTTCACAAACCCGTGAATGTCCTTATGCGAAGAATAGTGGATAAATGTAATACTGAGTCGATGCTAAAGTAAAAAAAAAACTCAAAGACGCAGCAAGTGGGTTGGGTAGCGAATTTTCTTTAACATTTTTAATAGCAAATTATTTCTTTGATGAAAGCAGGCATCAAACTTGGTTGCCTATATAGTAGAAACAATGTAACATATTTCATCGAAATAACTTTATTGTTTGAAAATATATAAACATTTTTTTAAAAGTCTGGATGCAGCAAGTGTGTTATGGAAGTGAATTTTCATTAAAATGTTTTTAATATCAAATGCGAGCAGGCATCAATCGGATTACCTGTATAGCCTATGCAGTAGAAACAATGTACTATATTTAATCAAAATTACTTATAGTTTGAAAATATACAAAATTTTTCCGAAAATAAACTTAAATGTTGGTTTCCTAACCAACAAAGATTACGTTAATAGCAAACTGAGTTATTGCAATTTGAAGGATTTAATGAAAATTCGGTAAATTTGCAGATTAGCTCCCGAACGCTTTTCAAAAAAATTTTTCCAGAAACATTACTAGGACCCCACCTGGATGCAGAAACCACAATACAAAATTCTTTTCACACCCTCCAAGGAAGTTAAGGGACCGGGAGTGAATAGGGGTGCTGGACGATGTAGGTAGTAAAAAGTAAATATGAGCAGAAAATGCAAATAAAACTGCTTAAAAGCTGTCTATTTAAAGCAATATCCCCATTAAACCCTGCCTACCCCGCACAGCCCCCTATTTGCCCCAGGTCACCTAACTTCCTTGAGGGGTATGAACGAGAAGTTTTTCTTGTGGTTTATGCAACGAGGGTGGTTGTATGCATACGTGGGGGGAAGGAAAATCCTTACGACTAAGCACCCCCCCCCCGGTTGACTTGCGGCAGGGGCGGGGGTTGGGGGGTGGATGCTTCGTCGTGGGGATTTTCCTTCCCCGTCGCGTGCATACAACCACCCTTGTTGCATAAACCACAAGAAAAATGTCTTGTTCCTACCCGCCAAGGAAGTTACGGCACCTGGGGGGATAGGGGTGCTGTGCGGGGTACGCAGGGTTTAAGGGGGATATGGCTTCAAAATGTGAAAAAGACAGCTTTCAAGCCAGTTTTATTCGCATTTTCTACTCATATTTCCTTTTTACTACCTACCCCGCTCAGTACCACTGCTCACTCCTGGTCCCGTAACTTCCTTCCTTGGGGGGTGTGAACAAGAAATGTTTCTTGGGGTTTGTGGATCCAGAGGGAGCCCTAGGCAGGTTTCTGAAAACAGTTTTTGGAAAAGCGTTCTGGAGCTAAACTGGACATTTACCGAAGATTCGCTATCAAAAGGCACTTACTGCGTCCAGATTTTTTTCTTATAAACGCATCATATTTCGATAAAAAATACAAAAATGCATAAACGAATTTGTTCTACGAAAATTATCTAAAAAAATTATAGACTGTTAAACCATAAACTTCACTAAACCTGCAACTAAAGCATCAATTTAACTGAACTGACAACCAAAGCATCAGAGAAAGGGTCTATTTGAAATGAATATTCTGCAAACATTTTAGTAAAATGAAGGACAATGATGGTTGAATCTGAAACTTAAGGGTTTGCAGAACACTCTTCTTGCAACATTTTCTTTTCACAATCGGTATTTGTTTCACGTTCTTTGCCTAAACACTTCCAATTTTGACGTTTAAAATTGAGAGTTTGACGTTTTGAGGAAAACTTCAAAATTTGCTTCTTTAACTGCATATAACTTATTTGTCTTTGAATATAGGGACCTAAGTTTCGGCACAGAATTCACTCTTTATAATACAAACACGCGTACCAAATTTGGTTGCCCTTACTTTGTCATTTACGGAGATATGAATTTTTTAGAATGAAACACAAAATTTTCCGGGAAAACCTGGTCTGATTTTCCTGACTAACGAACTTCTCCAAGCCACTTGCAAAAGGAAGGTACTCACCAAATTTGATCAAGATTGGTCCAATCTGACTATTTCTTAAAACGGTGAATAAGGGTAGGTTTCGTTGTTGTAGCTTTAAGGTTTCAGTGTGTTAAATCCCAGACCTAAGAAATATCTGACCATTCTTCTTAAGTCTTGTATTATTTATATTGTTTAGTCTACCTACCTCGTAATCACTGTGATTAGACGGGTCAATATCAAGTCAGGTCGCGTGCTGTCGTAACGGTGCTTAAAGGATTAAGCGTATTAGAGGTAGGTATTTGCTGAGTCAGGTAATGGGGCAGTCAAACTGCTTATTGATTTATTTGTCAATTTGTGCGTTTGTAATGATGAAATAGGTTTTTAAGTAATCGGAAATCGAAGACCATCATCTCTCTTATTTAAACTTATTTCGATCGCTTTGCGGATAATTCTGGTTTTGAAGTTGAAAACTGAGGCTATTGTTTTGGTATTGTCGACATTTGTTTTGTGTCCTGTATGAATATAGTGCACGGCCAGTGGGGAACAGGTGTCGGATTTTCTAACTGCGAGATTCTATTGTGGTTACATCTATTCGTTTGTCTGACATAGTTATGGAACAGTAGAAACAAGGAGTTTCGTAAACTCCGTGGGATTCGTGTCGAATCGTATCCTTGGGAGTTTTTACTAGATTCCACAGTTTTTTCTCTGTTGTGATGTAACATGTTAAAGCCAGCCTAACGGTGAGGAGTCTTCCTTTTTAGCAATTATTTTTTGAGGTGACAAAATAACTTAGGCTTTAAAGGGCGGAACATGCTGATATTCAACTCGCTCAAACACAATGCCAGAACCTCGGCCGATGTCAATTTACAGTATGTACTGATAAATTATTTGACGTGTCGATTGAACCCAGGACCCTTTGGTCCAGAGGCACACGTTCTTACTCTTGGATCACAGAGGCTGCTATTTTACCTTCAGAGCAGTGTTTATGAATCCACAAAATGTTATAATATCTAATAGTAAATAGCAAATATAACTGATATTTATTTTAATCTACACACCAGTTGCTCTAAACATTAAAAACTAAATATCATGGTATTATAAATAGAGGTATGCAATTAACGTCTTTGTAGTCATAAACCTTGTCCTTGTTCTCTATCAACTAATAGTAAAATATATTACTGTTTGTTTCTTGGCTATCCTGCCTTTCTGTTTGAACGCACAAGATATGATTTGTGCACATTACATGGAATCCCTAATATTAAATACAAATTAAGTCTATAATTGTTTACACGTGTTATACGAAAGGTACGAAAGAACAAAGAAAAAAGTTATTCTCCTAAAAGATTATGTGCCTTATCAAGGAAAATACACACCCAAACTTGGCCTTCGCATGAGGTTAAGTCTCTGAGGAATCGAGTGGGAGAAAATTGTGCCGTAAAACTGCTGTAGTTGACAAAATACTACCAGGGTAACCTGTTTTTCTTACCAATATCGAACTGGATGCTATGCAGACCTTACTTCTAACTTTCGATTTATATTTACAACTAATGTAAAAAGGGGGATTAGGTTCTCATTTTCAAAAAATTCTAGTGTATTTTAAAATAACAAAACTCGATCATCACCACAGTTTAAAGGCGACGCCACGTTGTTGTCTCAATCGTGACTGTCTGCCACAGCTGGTTGAAAACAGCTGCGCGATTGTTTCCCGTTAATTATATATATATATATATATATATATATATATATATATATATATATATATATATATATATATATATATATATATACATATATATATATATATATATATATATATATATATAATATACATACATATATATGTACATATATACAGGCTGTCCCTGAATTCAATGCACAACCGACATACCACACATTTTGCAGCCAAAATTAGGTTAATTAAGATCAGATCACCTCTATACAAAGCTGTGCCGTTTAGCCGTCAGAGGGCTTCAAAGTTATTCATTTTTTTTCTATTTTTTACCTATCTCCTAAATAGGTAATTCGATCATATTCAAATTTCACAGAAATATTCTAATCAGCAAGTGGCTTAGTCGTTTTGAAAACTAGTGATATTGCACCTCTACAAGGGTGTAAACTACCCCCACCCCTAACCTCTTTTATCGTATTTATTTCTCTGGCCGTTAGATAAATAACACATTAATTTTTTTTTGCAAAGATCGATCTTTTTTCAAATTTTTGTTGCTTGTGTAAAATTTTGCTTACTCTTTTAGTTTTTGCGCAAAATAGCTTTTAAGGTGAAGTTTTATGGAGAAATGCAATATTCATAAAATGTTTATTCAGCAATATAGAGACAATAAGAAAAGTAAAATTCGAGTAAAGTTTAAATTGAAACAAATTAAATCTAACATTAATTGTTCAAAATAGCAACCACTCCTCGCCTTAAAACTTCTAGTCTACGTAAAAAATTAATACTTATACGCTTTAAGTTTTCCCTATACCGCAGTGGGGCAACAGCTTCTTCAATGCTATCCCACAATTGCTCCTTGGTATGTATTTTTTATGAAATTCAGCTAGTTGGTCGACATTTGCGAAAAACTAGATACCTTGAATCTTCAGCTCCAAGGAGAAAACACTTATATGTTGGCTATGGGTGATCAAATTAATGCGTTTTGTAGAATACTCGAACTATAGGGTCGAAATATAAAGCAAAACCTAGAAATATTTGCAAATTCGGATGAATAAGACTTACAAGGCTGCAGAACATGTGGAAGTTATTTTTGTAACCATTAAAAATCATTTAGCAATGTTGGCAAAGAATTTTTAAAATGATTTTCTTGCTGACTTCAACTTGATAGCAAGTTACGAGTGGATTAGGGACCCATTTCAAAATATTCCCAAAGGTCTTTCAACTGCCAAAGAAGAAATCCTTATAAACTTCATCGCAAGTGGCGAAATTACAAGACAATTTAGTAATAAATTAGTCTTTAAATTTTAAGCAGGGTTAAATGATGAGTTTTCTGCACTGAAAACAAGAGCATTTCGTATACTATTCACATTTTCAATATCCTACCTTTAAAAAACCGGTTGAGTCTCAGCTAAATATATAAAAAGAGCTTAGAGTATCAATTCCTAATATTAATCTTCTTTCGCGAAATTTTGCTATGCAAGACAGACCAAAGGAAGTTACTAATAATCATTAATCCTCTTTTTAATTTAATATTGATAAGTTAATTATTAAATACTTTGTGCAATACTAATACAATCCTATATAAGTGTATTCTATTGTGTAAGCAGGATACCTGCTTAAGGATTTTGGCTAGTATCCAAGGGGATAGCTATAATTGCGGGACAGTCTATATAGTGCATAAATACCGCTAAATAGTGTTGTCATTTAATTTGGATTTATAATTGCGGGACAGTCTATATAGTGCATAAATGCCGCTAATTGTCATTTAATTGGGATTTGTAATTGGATGACAGTCTATATAGTGCCTAAATACCGCTAAATATTGTTGTCATTTAGTCGTACTTAATTACGTTTGAATTAGTAAAACAATCTAGCCGATGATATTTAATACAATATTAATAATTTGTTGCACCAATTAGAAATCGCGACATAGTTACAGCAAGAACAGCAGAATTAGGGCGTCAGCGAATTCTTTCACAGCCACGGTAATACATTTTATGGACTTTGTAGAAGTCTTGCGAAACGAAACATGCTTGGATAAGAAAATTTTGCCATGTAGGCGTCGGACGGTTTGTGACCTAAAGGCGCGTTTTGGGAAACAACATAAATAAGTTATTTAGTAACTTGCATGCTGACCGTGGAGTTTATTAAACTCTAACTCGCGAAGTCTGGAGAAAATGATAACTACCCACTGTCGCGAGTGTAGCAGGTAAGAGCGTTGTAGATTGGATGGAGATTTTAGAAGACTTAGCAGAAGACAATAAACAACAAGGCTGGGATTTGTTGAAAGAAAAATTAAAAGTATGGTCGAACGTAGAGGCGGGGACGAACGGTAAATTTCCCATAGATTGCAATTTGTAATTGGTTAAGTTCAGAGAAAAACTAATCCGGGCGGAGGAAGAATTTTCTTAGTAGGAAAAGCCGCAAAGCGAATAGAGTCAGGTTCTGGAGACGCGTAACGTCGGAAGCTCAAGATTGGAGCTTGGGGATTTAATGTCATTAGATTTGCAGAGTATAATTTGGTGTTAGAGCCTGGGTGGTTCAGGGGCAAGAACGTGTGCCTCTGAACCGAAGGGTACCGTGTTCGATCCCAGGGTTCTCCTTTCACTTTTTCAGTACAAACTGTAACATTAACATCAACCGAGGTTCTGGCATTGTATTTGAGCAAGTTAAATGTCTGCACGTTCCGCTCTTCCTAGGGGGCGTAAAGCCGCTGGTCCCATGTCCATGCAGTGTTGGGCACGTTAAAGATCCCTACCCTCCTTACAGAAAGACAGGGGTTCGACCAAATTTCCAGGATAGTAAGGTGAAACTGCTCATAGGCCGACGTTAAAGAAACAAAACACATACACACACAATTTGGTGTTAAGTTAGGAGACTTTAAAACAGAGGTTTTTTTAATTGTACGAATCAACCGGTGCCGCTCGACACCTAAACTAGAAGTGACAGTGTGTGGGGGCCCTTACAAGGAGCTTGTGGTTTCTTTCCTATTCTATTTACGTAAATGCGAGGGGGTAAGTCCTAGATATAACATATTTACAAGGATAGTAATTATACATGGTAGCTGTGTTGAGAGTTTGACTTTAGTGGTAGGTATCATAATTTTATTGGAATTAGATTTTATTTTGATAATTCACTAACGAATATATCTGTCACAAAACTTTGTTATCATAATTTTATGGGCATTAGATTATATTTTGATAATTCACTAACGAATATATCTGTCCTAAAATTTTAGAGATAGGAGAAGCGAATTTTTGGACAATATAGATTTGATTTTCTGGACTCATTTAACGCAGAGAAGGACTTAAAACTCTCCAGTGAAAGGAGTTACGTAAAAATCGCAATATAAATATTAATTCTTGTTGTAAACAGGTTGATTTTCTCTAATTTAAAATAAATTTTAAACTCATACACCTGGGTTTCATTTCTCACCTAAGAAAATCTAACCAGGGTTGTTTAAAGATACAGCTTAATAATAATAGTGACGTATACCCCCCACATGGTACATGCTACGCACGATAAATATGAAAATTTTTGTAAATTAACCAAAAATGCTCGGTCGTAGCATTCCAAATAACCTTTAAACAAGACACACACACACACACACACACACGCACGCACACACATATGATATATATATATATATATATATATATATATATATATATATATATATATATATATATATATATATATATATATATATATATATAATCAAACATTTAAAATGTTTTTATAAGTAGGTCTAATCAGTCAGCCATATTTGTTTGCTTCCAGATTTAAGAAAGTTTGCACCAGTTTCGATTGAGACAATCTTTTAAAGTATTTTCTTCCGGATTATATTGTGGAATTACTTTAGGTGTACTTTCAGAACATTCAGCTCTATCTATTTTTCCCTCAGTGCTGTGATAACTTCGTAAGTAGAATTCTGCATAAACCTTACAAAAGCTTTTAAGCTTTCATAATAAACTTATTTTCTTACAATATATACTTAAAATACCACTGCTAGTAGCTTTAAGCTATTTTATTTTAGGAACATACTTTTACCTTTTATAAAATGTTCGTAGAAACAATTCGCTTATTGTGAATCAATCTTTTGATACGGGGCACAATACCTTCTCATAAAGAAGTCCCTTCAAAGAAAACTGGACCAGTTACATGATGACTAACAATTTTTGCTCATATGTTCAGATTTTGAGAACATTGGGTATGAATTTCTTCCATCCAATAGGAGTTACTGTCAGACCAATATCGATAATTGTGTCTGTTTACATTACCATCAAGACAAAAGGCAGCTTTGTCGGGAAAAACAACGTAATTTATAATATCCCCATTTTCTTGAATAATCTGAATTATTTGTTCGCCAAATTCGATCTTTCTATCAAAATCCTCTGCTCAAAATTCTTGAGAATTATGAACTTTATAGGAGAAATACTTTTTCCGATGCAAAATCCGCTATACAGATCGTCTGGAGTTATTGCTGGTTCTAGCAAGTTCCAATGCAGAAGTTTTGGGAGTTTCTCAAACAGCGTCTTTTGGCCCAAAGTAGCAGTTACAGGGCAGCCCTGTTTCACGAAATTTGTGGCGAAGTCGGCTTACCGTTGACCTGTTAAGATGTGGGCGGTCAGCGTGAAACTCATTGAATAGATGGCAAACGTCACAAAACCACAGAAGCGACGGGAATCTATAAAATAGGTTGTAAGGATTCTGAAATTATATAAGTTGGGTAAAGTAAGAAAATTATTTAAACTAGATTTTAAGAACACTTAGCGCAATCGAGATATTGCATTATTGATAAATCCTGTATTACTCAGCATATTTGGGATATAGTCATCACGTCGCTAAAGAAAACCTCAAGTTAATAAAAAATGTCAGGCAGTCGAGTCGTTCAATCGTCGAGAAGACGATTTTCGCAACTTCTTGGCAACTGACATATAAATAGCAGTTTTAGTTTTTATTCGCGAAGTTTATTCATCCCTCTGATGACGCCAACTATATGAGCGCAACGATCGCCAAGTCTAAAAATTGTATTGTGATGGATTGGGTTCTCCAAATTATACTATTCATAATGTGAAGAACACCATTTTTATTAAGAATATGTTCCTCATATATGTATAAAGCTATCAAAATGATCCTTTCAAAGCGCTGCTTCAATAAGTTGGTTATGCTACTAAAATTATTTCTGCCAACCCATAATAATTCGATAGTCAGTTTTTACCCCAAACATTGTTTTAAAGTGCAACTCAATAAATTGAGAATTGTTTCATCCTCTGATGAAGCTAATGTTGTTAGCGAAAAGATCTTTAGGTCTTTGAAAAGATGTGTTGTGGTGATTTGGATTCTCCAAGTGTACTTATCAGTAATTTATTATTGAAAGTTTTCCAGAAATACTAAAACTTATACAAACATAATTTGGACTTCTCAACTTGCAAATATAATATTTATATTTGTTAGAATCGGTCACTCCTCCAGAAATAATTGACTACTTTCAATGTTAACACCACTACATATCCAAACAGGGAAAACTGATTTATTGAAAAAAATGTGTGCAAACTTTTAAATTAAATGAAAAAAGCTACCCATTGGAGACTTTGTGAAACATATTCCACATAACACTTTTTCTCTAGAAAGTTTATCTGCTTCAAAATTTTTTGCTCAACGATCGCCAATTTTGGAATTTAATTGCGAAATAAACGTGAGCTTTGTGAGCCTTGTGATTGGCAAGACCAATCTACTCGCCGAATGCTTTAGAGAATTTTATTCATTATCGTTGACATTGTAAAATGGTGCTTATAAAAAGTCCAAATGCAGTAGGTGCGTTATGGTAGCAAATTTATTTCAAAGTTTAATAACTTATTTTTTTATTGTACTAAATACAGACGTGGAGACTATTTCTCTGGCTTGATTAATTGCTTTTCTGCAAATGTCCCTTCTGAATTCTAAATGTTCTAAATGTTCTCCAGCGTTTCTGTGAGAGCCTCGGTGGTTCAGGGGTAAGAACGTGTGCCTCTGAACCGAGCGACTACTGAGTTCGATTCCCAGAATTTCCCTTTCACTTTTCAGTACATAATGTAATAAGCTAACATCAACCGAGGTTCTGACATTGTATTTTAGCAAGTTGAATCTTTGTAGGTTCCACCCTTCGAAGGGGGCGTAAATCCGTCGGTCCCATGTGTATGCGATGTTGGGCATGTTAAATATCCCTACCCTCCTTGCAAAATGGCAGGAGTTCGGCAAAATGTCCGCGAAAGTGAGGTGAAACTGCGGCCTGGCGTCCGTGATTGGCCATTGTCACGGAAATAGACGCAAGTTAAAGTAAAAAAAACCTTTCTGTGGATAGTTTCGCTGCTGGACAGTATCCTCAGGCAGAAGAAAATTGAATTAATACGATATCAGGACAGCTACAAATAGAGATCTGTTGCTATGTTATGATGTTTTGATCAAAACACTATTTAAAAATGAAAATAATAATGGCTACGTCACGTATGACAACATTTAACATAAAGATAGAATAAACCTATGACAGTAATAATAAATAAATACATTGAAAAACAATTACAACAATAAAATAACTAACAATGACATTAATAAAGCAGATCCTATACAACGAAATAATCGACACACATCAAGTCATTATTTTATTACAACTTTTTGGAAAAAATAGCAAGATTTATTTAATTAGGAGGAAGAGTATCCTAAAAGGGGGAATGCATTAAGTCAGTGTCCTCATTTTAAATAAGCTAGCTATTGTCGGGTATGTGCTTTTTCACTTCTAAAGCTTAAGAAAAGTCTAATGGATCTATTTCTAGTATCAATAATATGTTTTGCAAATGTAACTTTGCAGCGTGGCTATTTATAAATGCAAAAATATGTTCTTTGTATCTGGTGTTAAAATTTCTAGAAGTTTGACCGATGTAGATTGCGCTACAAAGTACACAAGCTCATTAGTTTAGATTTTGGTAAGTACTTTTATATATTTCTATCAAAGCCACGTGTGAACCAAATAAATTTTACATGATTTTACTGAATTTTTATCATGAAAATTCACTAATAGAGAGGTATCAATGGGGAGACTTTCGGAAAATTTCTTCAAATGAGCGTAAATTGGGGCCACTGAAATATATATATATATATATATATATATATATATATATATATATATATATATATATATATATATATATATATATACAGTGTGGAACAGCCAAATGGAATAAATTCGATAACGGATAAATGAGGACGTGTTGGGAAAAACGCTTGGACACGTCGATTTGTATTTTTAACTGCGCATCTTTTTCAAGAAAAAAAAATTATATAGGGTGCGTCATGTGACAGTGGCCAATACCAACTTTCTTATTTTAAATACAAGCCCCTGTATATTATTAATTTTTTGGATTCTTCAGAAAATTCTAGACATAATTCATGTACAATGTCCTATACCTATCTTCAACTGTTTCGGAAATATTAAGTATTTTCAGATTTATTACAAAAATTAACATTAAAAATAGAAAATTATTTTATTTCACAAATTCTAATAAGAAATACTGATTATTTCTTAATAATTTAAAAAAACAAAAAAAAAATTAATGTCAATGTAGTAAATGTTCAAAATGCTCGCCACGAACATCTTGGCAACATGCTAATCTGGTATAGAAATGTCTTCTAACATTACTCAACATCTCAGGCGTGACTGATCTAATCGCAAGCGTGATTCGTCTTTTTAAGTCATCTAAGTTGAGGGGCTTAGTTTTGTATACAATACTTTTGACATATCCCCACAAAAAGTAGTCTAATAGCGACAGATCAGGAGATCGTGCTGGCCATTCTATCGATCCGCGCCTCCCTATCCACCGATTTGGAAAAATTTGGTTCAGGTACTGCCGGACATTGATTTGGTAATGGGGCGGTGCTCCATCTTGCTGAAACCATATTTTATTGGCAGGAACTTGTGGGTTTGCTGGATCTGGATATAAGTTTGTCAAAGTTGGCACGACATTATTTTGGAGCAGTTCTAAATATTTATCCCCATTCAAGTTGCCATCAATGAAAAAGGGACCTACGATATGATTTCCAACAATTCCTGCCCAAACATTAACTTTTTCAGGATATTGCGTATGTTCCTCTCTCATCCAATGAGGATTCTCATTAGACCAATAGCGGCAATTTTGACGATTAACATGACCGTGAAGTGTAAATGTGCTCTCATCAGAAAACAAAACATCTTCTAATTGGATCACATTGTTATCTAACATTGCCATCATTTGTTCACAAAAATACGTTCTCCTATCGAAATCGTCCTCCATGAGCTCCTGAGTTGGTATCATTTTATAGGGATGCATTTTACTTTCCTTTAATGTTCGAAAAATTGCTGTGTGGCTAACGTTGAATAGTTGGGCTGCTTGTCGACCAGAAGTATGTGGGTTTTCTTGAAACTCAAGCGTAATATCCAATTTCGTATCATCACTTACTGCATTGGCAGCTACTTTTTTTATCTGTCTCACATGACCAAGCTCGCGAAACTGCTTTTCTATTTTGCTAATTGTTCCTTGGGATACAGGCGGCAAATTTGGAAATTTTTCGTGAAATAAGCGAGACACTTCCATCTGTGTCCGTGTGTTATCTCCATAACCAATCATTTGTAGAATGGTTATTTTGTGCATTTCTGTTAAATGAACCATTTTTCTGATATTATTACGTACAGTTAACGAAATTCAAACGACAATAGCACTGACACTAATCACTACTGTCATGCAGGCAGACAAAAAGTTGCTAAGGCTACGAGTTTTATACGAACAGAAAGAAAACTGTTTTTGTTTTTGTTTCATTTCATATCAGTAAAAAGAAACGCAGGAATGGTTTTTGTTTACTTTCTCATTATCAAGAGCTGAATGGGAAATAAGTATTGAATGCAATGTAGCGAATTTGTGAAATAAAATAATTTTCTATTTTTAATGTTAATTTTTGTAATAAATCTGAAAATACTTAATATTTCCGAAACAGTTGAAGATAGGTATAGAACATTGTACATGAATTATGTCTAGAATTTTCTGAAGAATCCAAAAAATTAATAATATACAGGGGCTTGTATTTAAAATAAGAAAGTTGGTATTGGCCACTGTCACATGACGCACCCTATATAATTTTTTTTTCTTGAAAAAGATGCGCAGTTAAAAATACAAATCGACGTGTCCAAGCGTTTTTCCCAACACGTCCTCATTTATCCGTTATCGAATTTATTCCATTTGGCTGTTCCACACTGTATATATATATATATATATATATATATATATATATATATATATATATATATATATATATATATATATATATATATATATATATATGTATGTATCCAATCGATAACTCAAAAAATACTTCACTGATTTGGACCAAATTTGGGAATTACCCTTATTTTGCTAATGGCTTGGATGAGATCGTTCATCAAATCTTAACGGCCAATGTTTGTTAATAAAAAATTTAAAAAAGTTTTTTTTAAACACAATATCTCTCTAATTGTCTAAGTGATTGATATGAAAATTAACAACTTAAAAGAACATAGATGGACGTGGTCGTCTACCAATTTTCAAGTCATTCGATCAAAGAAAATGAAAGTTATTCGAAATTAATAACAAAATAATCCTCGACATCACTTCAAATTCTGTAAGGCAATATCTACAATGTTGGACGAAGACAGATGACGTTATCTATGATGCTATGACGCTATGCTATTTAAATATATCGTAGATAAAAATCTAAACAATGGAAGTTGTTACAAGATGTCAAACTGGAGATCTTTGTGAGAGACACGACAGGGACGCCATCTCGGTGCAGGACCAAGTAGTATGTAGTCACGATAGCTCTAGTTTACACAAAATTTTATTAATTAAAAACTTTATAGAGCTGTGTACAATGTAAATGTATAACCAACTACCAGTTTTGTAAATTGTCAGCCTTGGACCATTTCTTTCCCAATACCGGGACAAAGATTGCGCCAAAAAGCGCTAAATTTTAGCATGCGAATGTATACTAATAAATAAAAAATTTAATGAAAGTGATTAAATTTGTTTAAAAGCAATCTAGAATTATGTTTCATTATCTATAAATTATAAGCATCCCATTTGTCACGTTCACGGTATTTAAAATTAAAAGCCATATATCTCTCACTCTCTCTCTCTCTCTGCTCTCTCCTAGTTTAATATGACTACACGTAGCTATTTGTCACAGAGAAGTGTGTACGCTTTGCACATCGTATAATCTTGAAATCGACTCCGCTGATGCTAATTGCTAATACCTTATTAGGATCTTATAATTTAAAACAACTAGGTACCTATATTCTAATACAAATAGTAGGTAAATAATAACCCAACTTTTAATTTTAACTTAACTTTAACAAAATGAATATAGTAGTATTTTATGATTGTCACATCTAATGAAACAAATATTAAAGTGGTAGGTAAACTGCATGTAGATTGTAGATATTGTATGTATTACCCAGTGAACTCTATACAGAACACTTGCAGTACTTGCATATTACATATAAAATATAAATGTTTTCAAATAATCGCTAACTGGGACTCTGAAACCGATCTCCAAGGTTCATTTAAATTTAAAGAATTAGTTTTAATAATATATCTTACTAATAGTGTACAATTCTTATGAAAATTCACTACTATAACGCACTTGCTGCGTCCCGAATTTTGTATTATGTTAGGAGATATGCATCTTTTTTCGACAAACTAGTCCGATTGCGCTACTTAGTTAACTCGTCCAAGAAACTTACAAAAGAAACAAACTTTCAAAGCTTGAACAAAATCAGTTAATTATTTCTTAAGATATCGCCCAGATACATACATAGTTTCACCACCGTGACCTCTTTATTAATGCATTTTCTTGACAAGCATTTACTAAAATTTGTTAGGCAGCGTTTACTTCTTTCCAAAGGCTTAATAGATATCAATATTTTGTTGCTATATTACAGCAAGATTTATCCATTTATGTTATTAACAGGGGCGGCTCCTCAATAAGCGCGCCCGTGCGCGCACACTGCCGCCTGCCGTGGAAAAAAATATATTTTCGCTATGCTATATTTTAATAAATTTTTATTTACTTTTTTACCTCCTGCATTCAACAAACAAAATTAAAATATCGAGGATCGCAGAGCGTCGGCAGCCATTAATACAGTATACAGAATCAGAATAAGTAGTGTTAATCGTTGCAGACGTTATATACATCCATATCCATATAAAGCACTCGGGCGGCGGTGTGTATTTTTCGGAGCTCTCATGAAATGCGATATTTCAGTGCGAAATGATCGCCGAATCTTGATGATCTTCGTCGAAAACGACCGTATAAGCAATCTGTTCTGCGCTATAAAATTACACACTAACAGTTTGTAGTGGACTTTTGGCAGAGCGTGTGTACCTACTACTACTACCTAGTAATATTCGTCTTCGCGTCGGATTGATTTTTAGTTATATCATTTCGTTGTTGTTTACATGTTCTAACAAGACAATTATTATTATTATTATGGTTACTACTTCGGGTTGCTTAATAAGTGGACAAAATAATTGTAATACTCTGATTGATTCAGTGAATATTTTAAATTTAAAGGTTAACATTTAACTACTATAACGTATAATTAACTAGAGGAAAACTTGGTAAATAGTTAATAATTATTAAGTTTAGTAAGTAGGTTTCTTTATAATACATTTTCGGAGAAAAAATATCCAACCAATAACTCAAAAAATAAGCAACTGGTTTGGATTAAACTCGGCAAATGCCTTTATTTTAATAATGGCTTGGGCGAGTTCGTTAGTCGGGAAAATCGGATAACGTTTTCCGGGAAAATTTTGAGTTTTGTTTCAAAAAATATATATTTTTCTCCAAAAATTACAAAGGTATTTTGATTAAATTTATTGAATATGTTGCCTTGTAAAAGACCTTACTACAAACTAAAGCTCAACTTTCTACATTTTTAGAAAATTGAGTTATTCAAATTTTGAGTTTTCTTTTGAAAAAAAAATTCTCCAAAAATTACAAATTTATTTTGAGGAAAGTTTCTGGATATGTTGCCCTGGGTAAGACCCTACTGTACACGAAAATTTAACTTTCTAAGTTTGTGGAAACTTGAGTTATTCAAATTTACTACCATAAGGCACTTGCTGCGTCCCGAACTTTTTTTTCTTGCGCACCCCCAATGCATTAAGGCACGAGCCGCTACTGGTTATTAATCAGAATTATATAATATTAAAAAATTTGAGTTTGAAACAAATGAAGAACTGAAAAAAACACTTTTATCATGTTTGACTATTTTTTAATAACATTTTTAAGACAACAATACATACGAATGCATACATTACTTACACCCACGTGAAATGCAATCCACTAGAAAAGCCCAAGTTTTAATTAATTTTACAATTGTAATTTCACCAACAATAACTTTGTGGTTAAAGCAACTTTGCAAGGCTACAAGAGTAATAAAACCTTCGCTCTTTGCAGAAGTATTCGCAAGTTTTAATACATAGTTTTATAATAGAACTTTTTTAACCAAAAAGTTTTCAAAGAGATGTGATTCCGTCTAATAAAAATTTTTAGCGTTTGCATGAAAGCTCGAAAGCGAACAAAGCTTGGGGAAATCGTAACATTTGCAGCAGTTAAGTAAACGTTATATGGGTCCTGGCAGACTCCAAGCCATCATTATGGAACCATTCACCGTGGAAAAATTTCTAGATTTCGTTCAGTTAATATCTAGTCACGTCTAGTGTCATTCGGAATCAAAAGTAATTTTCATGTTATAATAGATTTAATAAAAGCGGATGTGTTTTTTAGTGCTTTTTTAGTTACCTTTTGTGCCAAATTTATCGCACTGCAAGTAAACTTATACTAAATTTTCCGTATAAAAAATCGTAAACGCTAGTTCCTCCAATAACATTGTGACGACGTAAGCTCCCGCTATGCAACGTTACGTCGCACAAAAAAGCGCAGCGTTAATAGATCCCCTCAAAAGGAAAAAACTCGGGACGCAGCAAGTGCGTTATGGTAGTGAATTTTTATTAAATGCTTCAAATTTAAATAACTCAATTTTCTATAAACTTAGAGAGTTTAATTTCAATACGTAGTAAGGTTTTTCATAAGGCAAGATATCCACAAAATTTCATTAAAATAACTTTGTAATTTTCGGAGAAAAAAATTTTTTTCGAAAGAAAATTTAAAATTTGAGTAACTCAATTTTCTCTAAACTTAGAAAGTTGAATTTTGGTACGTAGTAAGGTTGAGGCAACATATATAGTAAATTTCATTGAAACAGCTTTGTTACTTTCGGAGAAAAAAAATTTTTTCGAAATAAAACTCAAAATTTTTCCGGAAAACCCCGTCTGATTTTTCTGGATAACGAACTCATCCAAGCCATTAATAAAAGACAGGCAGTTGCCAAGTTTCATCGAAATCGGTTAATTACAGCTACTGATGAAGACAACTTCGTTGTCGAAATACGTATCAAAAAAGATAGCGCATAACTCTGTTATTATTGTTGTAGTTTTTGGGGTTATTCTACTTTTTGTTTCAGTTTCCAGCCACAATGTCCAGTCTCAGTCTTTTGTCAATAAAAATTATTATTATTATTTGTTATTTTTTGAGATTTCAGATGTTTTTATGAAAATTGGCTACCATAACGCACTTGCTGCGTCTAGATTTTTTGAACTGCAATTTGCTTTTTTACAGTACATACCAACAAAATATCAATCAGATTTTGGACCATATCACATCGTCTTCTATTTTAACACTAAAATAAATTTAATATTGAATGAGACAAACTTTAATTACTTTTAGTAGTACCAATCATAATAAAAATATGTCTAGTCAAAGTAACAAAACCCGATAAAAAAACAATTACGAAAACTAATAAATGCTGTTGAGCCAAAAATAGCCTTGGTAATATATCATATTCCCTTTCTTTGTCCAATTTTATCATATCTTTTGTTGGTCAGTAACAAAAGCAAACAAATTATATCCCAAATGATACAGAAAACTTTACAACTCTAGATCTAAATAAAAGGACTGTAACAGCGGCAGAAGCAGAAGTCAATGGAAGGTTGATGAATGAATCTCATGAGTCAATAAGAAAAGCATTGACTAACCAACAGCAACCACATACTTATGATTTAAACATGTTTCGAATTTGAATAGCTCAATTTTCTGTAACCCTAGAAAGCTGAATTTTGGCACATAGTTAGGTATTTCCCAAAGCAATATGTAGACCAAATTTTATCGAAATTTTCGGAAAAAAAAATTTTTTTTGAAAGAAAACTCAAAATTTTCCCGGAAAACCCCGTTCGATTTTTCTAGCCAACGAACTCATCCAAGCCATTAATAAAAGAAAGGCACTTGCCGAGTTTCATCTAAATCGGTTAATTATTTTTTGAGTTATCAGACGGATACATATATATATATATATATATATATATATATATATATATATATATATATATATATATATATATATATATATATATATATATATATATATATATATATATATATATAAGCATATAAAAATTCAAACTGACCCCGGATATGGGTTCTAGGGGTCCTAATTCGCGCTCATTTGAAAGAATTTTTGCAAAGTCTCACCATCGATACCTCTCTATTAGTGAATTTTTTTAATAAAAATTCACTAAAAAAAGACTGGATGCAGCAAGTGCCTTATGGTCGCAGATTTTCATTAAAATGTTTTTAATGGCCACTAATAAAAAGTCTATGCGTTATGGAAGTGAATTTTCATAAAAATGTTTTTAATAGCAAATAAGTCTCTCTAATGCAAGCAGGCATCAATCTAATTACCGATATAGCCTATATAGTAGAAATAATGTACCATATTTTAACAAAATAACTTACTGTTTGAAAATGTGCAAAACTTTGACGAAAATAAACTTTAAATGTTTTTGAGAAAACTGGTTTCCTAGCCAACAAACCTTAGGTTAATAGCAAATTGAGTTATTTAAATTTGAAGCATTTAATGAAACTTCTGTATCAAAACGCACTTACTGCATCTGGTTTTTTTCTTACAAATATCCACAACACTTCGCCAATAAATGCAAAAATATGATAATCTAAGGGTCTTCAAAAAAAAAAGTGAGGTATTACCGTATGCAATTTTTTCTCGTATCTTGTGTAATAATAATTATATTGAGCTTTACCGTAGAAATACGTCACCCTGTATATATGTAAACACATAAAAAACTGTGTGTAAACCCGGATATGGATTATAGCGGGCCTAGTTTGAGCCTATTTGAAGAAATCTTTTTTAAAAGCAAAAGTCGCGGTCTTCTCATTAATTTTTCTACAAAAATTAGCTAAAAATTATAGACCTTAAAACGATAAAATTAACTAAAACTACCTTCAAAGCATCAGAGACAGAGCCTATTTGAAATGAATTTTTTCTAAATATTTTAGTAAAATGAAGGACAATGACGGTTGTAGCTGAAACACTCTTCTTGCGATATCTTCTTTACATAATCCGTATTTGTTTTAGGTTATTTGCCTAAATGTTGCCATTTTGACGTTTCAAATCGCGACTTTGACACTCGTACTAAATTTGGTTGCACTTACTTTGTTATTTCCGAAGATAAAAAAAAATCTTAAAAACAAACACAAATTTTTTTATTGGCTTGCACAATTTCTGCTTTTAGCTTTTGATCAATGAGAGTCGACAACCAACTCCTCAAATGATGACCTGCCTAAAATTTTAAGCTGGGCTCTGTAAGTCTGGTTATGCTTAATGCCTCAAAAACATAAAATGCCTCTTTTATAGGAATAGTGACCTGCAAGGCACGGACGTTCAGTTGGCTGGCAAAATACTGCCCAAAAAATCCGCAATCTTTACATTGGATATAACTATTACAGGTGATCTTTGTTGGCACATACATGTCTCCCAGATGGGAAAAGCAGCAGAAACGAAGCTTGAATTTCTCTTTCGGGTCACAAGTTGGTTTTCATCTCGGTAACTATTGACGCTGTATAAAGCACATATACGTCTACAGTTGGAATACTGTTCTCATATCTGAGATGCTGACACAAAGATAACCTTGCTCCTGCGTGATTATAATCAGAAATGAGCTCGTCTGCTTACAGAAGAGTCATCTATCACAGTCAATCTCACTTATCTGGTGAATGGTTGGAGATCTCTGCGTCTTCTATATTACTATCGACGTTGCTCCTTAACACTTGCTTCGTTAGTAACTGTGCTGGCTACCTTTAATCGGCTGACCCGGTTTTGTCAACAAGGTCACGCCTTTTGTGTTAAATCATATACTCTTCCAATGGGTCGTTACGAATCTTCGTTCTTGCCTAGATCACCTTAGCTTTGGAATGTCCTTCCGTGAGACATATTTCCGAAGACATATAATCTCCAAGTATTTAAGACACGAGTAAACACCCATCTTGTGATGAAACAATCAAGTTCATGATGTCTGAGAGACACATAAGTCTTGCCCTTCATGGATCATATCATACAAGAGTTCGGAACGCAGTATGTGCGTTATGGTAGTGAATTTATGTTACATGTTTCAAATTTGAATAACTCAAGTTTTAGTGAATTTTCTTAAAAAACATTCACTAATGAGGAGATCCCGACTTTTGAATTTTAAAAAAATTTCTTCAAATGACCGCGAACTAGGCCCCCTAGAACACATATCCGGGGTCCGTTTCAATTTTTATATGTTTATATATATATAAATATATATATATATATATATATATATATATATATATATATATATATATATATATATAAATATATATATATATATATATATATATATATATATATATATATATATATATATATATATATATATATGTATCACACCGATAACTCAAAAAATAATAGGCCGATTTTGACTAAATTTGGTGGAAAAATTCCTTTTGCAAATGGCTTGGATAAGTTCGTTAGCCAAGAAAATCTGCCCAGGTTTTCCCGGAATATTTTGTGTTTTCTTTCGAAAAAAATTTATATCTCCGGAATTAACAAAGTAAGGGCAACCAAATTTAGTGCGCAGGTTTACATCCTTATAGGTAAGTTACCTACCAAAATTAGCTATGTAGATCAAAAGACAAAAAAGTTATAGGCATTTAAAGAAAAATAAATTGGGGTTTTCCTCAAAACGTCAAAGTTGCGATTTAAAACGTCAAAATCGGCAACATTTAGGCAAAGAACTTGAATCTAATACGGGATGTGGAAATCAAATGTCTCAAGAAGGATCTTTTACAAACTCTGAAGTCTTAGTTTCAACCGTCATTGTCCTTCATTTTACTAAAATGTTTCCAGAAAATTCATTTCAAATAGACCCTTTCTCTGATGCTTGGCAGTAGCCTTAGCCATAGAGTTTATCGTTTAATGGTATATAATTTTTGTCGAATTTTCGTAAAAAATCAATAAAGCTCAATATATCCGTTATTATACAAGATATGAAGAAAATTTGTATATATTAATTATAGGGTGTCTTGAGCTACATCTTAAAAAATATTTCTACAATCACAGGATGGCCCATAAGTCTTTGGTGATACAAATTTTCTTTTTTTTTAATCAAACACGCCTTATGTTATTGCATTTTTGAATTTTTCAGCGATGCATGTTTGTAAGAAAAATGCTTCAAATTTAAATAGCTCAATTTGCTATTAACCTATAAGGTTGACCAAGAAACGAGTTTTTCCCGGAACACTTTAAGTTTACTTTTGGAAATTTTTGTACATTTTCACACAATAAAGTTATTTTTATGAAACATGGCACATTGTTTTTACTATATAGGTTATACTGGTAACCAAAATTGATGCCTGCTTTCTTAAAAAGGAAACACACATATTTGCAATTAAAAACATTTTTATGAAAATTCACTACCATAACGCACTTGCTGCGTCCAGAGTTTTTCATTGATGTATTAATTTTATTAACTGCTCTCATTAATGTGAATTGTCAACTTGGATTGAGAACAAATATATAAAGCTCTTAAGTAGTTTGATAAATGCTTCACATTTGTATCATTGCTTTGCATTTGAGTGAGCTGTGGCGTTCTTTAAGATTTGATCACTATAAAGTTGAAGTTTAGAATTATTTTACTGACTCAGAATAGAACTTCGATAACATTTTAAGCTCTTATTTTCGTACCCTGAGTAGTTTTTGTATGATGTATGTGAGCTAAGCGCGCGCACGTCCGCTAAAACTAAATGTTGGATTTAATTAACGAGGTCGTATGGTACTGAGCTACAATAGGATTTATAGTAACTGTTTTAAAGTGTAGAGAGCCAGATTTAGGAGATTATCTTTAGATGTTATGCTTTTCAGGTCAGGACATTTGTTGACGAGTGTATAGTTTAACTTATGGTGTTTGTCTTGATCTTTATTAGTGAATTTTCTTAAAAAAAATTCACTAATGAGGAGATCCCGACTTTTGAATTTTTAAAAAATTTCTTCAAATGAGCGCTAATTAGGCCCTCCAGAAAACATATCCGGGGTCAGTTTCGATTTTTATATGTTATATATATATATATATATATATATATATATATATATATATATATATATATATATATATATATATATATATATATATATATATATATATATATATGTATCACACCGATAACTCAAAAAATAATGGGCCGATTTTGATCAAATTTGGTGAAAAAATTCCTTTTGCAAATGGCTTGGATAAGTTCGTTAGCCAGGAAAATCTGCCCAGGTTTTCCCGGAAAATTTTGTGTTTTCTTTTGAAAAAAATTTATATCTCCGGAATTAACAAAGTAAGGGCAATTTAGTACGCAGGTTTACATCCTTATAGTTAAGTTACCTACCAAAATTTAGCTATGTAGGTCAAAAGACAAAAAAGTTATAGGCATTTAAAGAAAAATAAATTGAGGTTTTCCTCAAAACGTCAAAGTGGCGATTTAAAATGTCAAAAATGGCAACATTTAGGCAAATAACTTAAATCTAATACGGGCTATAGAAATAAAATGTCTCAAGAAGGATGTTTTACAAACCCTAAAGTCTTAGTTTCAACCGTCATTGTCCTTCATTTTGCTAAAATATTTGCAGAAAATTCATTTCAAATAGACCCTTTCTCTGATGCTTGGCAGTAGCCTTAGCTATAGAGTTTATCGTTTAATGGTATATAATTTTTGTCGTTTTCGTAAAAAATCAATAAAGCTCAATATATCCGTTATTATATAAGATATGAAGAAAATTTGTATATATTAATTATAGGGTGTCTTGAGCTACATCGTAAAATAATATTTCTACAATCACAGGGTGGCCCATAAGTCGTTGGTGATACAAATTTCCTTTTTTTTTAAATCAAGCACGCCTTATGTTATTGCATTTTTGCATTTTCCATCGAAATATAATGCATGTTTGTAAGAAAAGAGATTCTGGACGCAGCAAGTGCGTTATGGTAGCGAATTTTGATCAAATGTTTCATATTTGAACAGCTCAATTTGCTATTATACTATAAGGTTGACCAAGAAACGTGTTTTTTCGGGAACATTTTAAGTTAACTTTTGGAATTTTTTTACGTTTTCACACAATAAAGTTATTTTAATGGAACATGTCACATTGTTTTTACTATATAGGTTATATTGGTAACCAAATTTGATGCCTGCTTTCTTAAAAAAACACACATATTTGTTATTAAAAAGATTTTTATGAAAATTCACTACCATAACGCACTTGCTGCGTCCTGAGTTTTTTATAAGCTTAGAAAGTTTAGTTTTGGTGCGTTGTAAGGTTCTTTCTAAGGCCATATATCCACTAAATTTCATTAAAATATCATTAAAACTTTTGGAGATATAATTTTTTTGGGAAAGAAAACTGAAAACTTTCCCGGAAAACCTTGTCCGATTTCCTTGGCTAACGAACTCGTCCAAGCTGTTAATAAAACAGGTACTTGCCGAGTCTCATCCAAATCGGTTAATTACTTTTTAGTGAATTTTCTTAAAAACTTCACTAATGAGGCGCTCCCGACTTTTGAATTTTGAAAATATTTCTTCAAATGAGCGCTAATTAGGCCCCCCAGAGCAGATATCCAAGGTCAGTTTCATTTTTTATATGTTTATATATATATATATATATATATATATATATATATATATATATATATATATATATATATATATATATCACACCGATAAGTCAAAAAATAATGGGCCGATTTTGATTCAATTTGGCGAATACGTTCCCTTTGCAAATGGCTTGGATAAGCTCGTTATCCAGGAAAATCTGCCCAAGTTTTCCCGGAAAATTTTGTGTTTTCTTCCAAAAAAAATTTATATCCCTGGAATTAACAAAGTAAGGGCAACCAATTTGGTACGCGTGTTTATGTCAATATATGTAAGTTACCTACCAAAATTTAGCTCTATAGGTCAAAAGACAAAAAAGTTATAGGTATTTAAAGAGAAATAAATTGGGGTTTTCCTCAAAACGTCAAAGTTGCGATTTAAAACGTCAAAATTGGCAACATTTAGGCAAAGAACTTGAATCTAATACGGGCTATGGAAATAAAATGTCTCAAGAAGAATGTTTTACAAACCCTGATGTCTTAGTTTCTACCGTCACTGTCCTTCATTTTACTAACATATTTCGAGAAAATTCATTTCAAATAGACCCTTTCTCTGATGCTTGGCAGTAGTCTTAGCTATAGAGTTTATCGTTTAATGGTATATAATTTTTGTCGAATTTTCGTAAAAAATCAATAAAGCTCAATGTATCCGTTATTATACAAAATATGAAAAGAAATTGTATATATTAATTATGGAGTGTCTTGAGCTGCGTTTTAAAAAAATATTTCTACAATCACAGGATGGCACAAAAGTCGTTGGTGATACAAATTTTCTTTTTTTTTAATCAAAGACGCCTTATGTTATTGCATTTTTGTATTTTACATCGAAATATAATGCATGTTTATAAGAAAAGAAATTCTGGACGCAGCAAGTGCGACATGGTAGCCAATTTTGATCAAATGCTTCATATTTGAATAGCTCAATTTGATATTAACCTATAAGGTTGACCAAGAAACGAGTTTTTTCGGGAACACTTTAAGTTTACTTTCGGAAATTTTTGTACATTTTCAAACAATAAAATTATTTTGATGAAACGTGGCACATTGTTTTTACTATATATTTTTAAATCGAACATCTCTTATGCATATTTGCATTTTTCATCGACATATAATACATGTTTATGGAAAAAGAAATTTGGAACGCGGCAAGTGCGTTTTGGTAGAGAATTTTGTGTATGTTGTCTTGTTTCATGGCTGCGGTCGTCAGACCATTCGCACATTAACTTAATTTGCTATTAACTTAAGATTTGTTGGCTAGAAAACCAGTTTTTTCAGGAACATTTGAAATTTATTTTCGTAAACTTTTTGTACATTTTCAAGTTATTTTGATGAGATATCGTGCATTGTTTCTACTTTAATGTACTGGTAACCAAATTTGATATCTGCTTTCATTAAAAAAATACATATTTGCTATAAAAACATTTTATGAAAATTCACTTCCATAACGCATTTGCTGCGTCCAGAGTTTTGATTTATCGATTGGATACATATATATATATATATATATATATATATATATATATATATATATATATATATATATACAAAAATTGAAATTGACCCGGAATATAGGTTCTAGGGATCCTAGTTCTCTCATCTGAAAAAATGTTAGCAAAGTCTCTATACCTGTATACCTCCCTATTAGTGAATTTTTAAATTAAAATTCACTAAAAAGGATCGAATAATAGGGAATATGGTGCGTAGTAAGAAAATGTAGTAGCTATGGTGTGATAAATCATTACAACACAGTTTTACTGCATCTGATTTTGGAAGGTATAAATAGGGTCAAACAGTTAATAAATATATCGTTTACTTAACAATATAATGATAGAAATGAAAACGTAACAAACACTAACCATTTTCTTACTGCTTTTAATAATTACATAAAATGTGAATTAGTCCCAATTAGTGCTAAAGTACGTTTAATTGTAATGACGCTTATTAATCTCACAAAACTAATAACATAATATCAACAGGCTCCCGTATAATCTAAAATACGCAAAAATTAGCATTACCCATAGCAATGTTTTCCATGTTATGTAAAAACGGAATGATCATAATCCGTTATCCTAGAAATATTCCCCGTGAGTAGATTTGAATTCGGATTACATCAGAAGCCGACAGTTATATTATTCAACTGTTCAAAATCAAAAGTAATTTGCATATTGGAATAATTCGCATCTACCGATCTCAGTGTCATATATTTAGCCATATGAAAAATAAACTAAAAAGAAATGAAGTGTTGAAATATGCTCGCAATACACATGGTAATCTGGAAATGAATGGTGTGTTCTAGCGAGGTCTGCTACGTACAATAATTTCTGTTAACATGGTAGTAACAAGTCCGGTACAAATTTGTTAAGCATTATGTACTTTTAAACTTTTTATGATTTAACAGAGTCTACACGTTAATAAGAAGTTTTATAAAACTTACGTGTCTTTTTTTATTGAAATTTTTCTTTTTAGAGATTTTTCATAAAGAAAATTTTGCTTTTATAGAGGTAACGACTTTCAATTTTGCAAAATTATATCCTGTCGAATGGATACCAGAGGCCAATTCCAGACATTGTTCGGAAAGGTTTCCGCGGTCATTAGTGTTGGATATACTTGGTTTTCGGGTTGAACCGCGTCCAGATTTTATTAAAACTCGACGTTTCGTCACCTGCTTTGTAGCCATTTTTAACAGGCTAAGGAAATATAAAAGAAAATGGTTTCTAAAGCCTAGATTTCCAACTTGGCTAGATATCGCCTCTAAGTTGTACGTGTGCTCAAACCTAGGCCTAAAGAGACACATATGTGACAATAACTACCTTACCTTAAATGAGAAAATTGACTTCATGGATTCCCCTTCCTTGGAAACTATTCTCTCTAACTGAATATATCAATGAGTGAAAATTGGAACACTTATAAGTACAATTTGGAGAACCCAATTCATCACAACACAGTTTTCAGGCCTGATGATCGTTTCACCAACAAAGTTAGCGTCATCAACGCGATGAATAAACTAAACGAATAAAAACTAGAACTACTATTTATATGTTATTTGCCAAGCAGTTGCAAACAGCGACCTCTACGAAGGTATGTAGGCGATGTTTTTGCAGTATTTAATAGAAATGTATGCAAAGTAGATGATTAATTGTCAATTGAAACAGTAATATTAACTTTATTAAATTCACTCATAAGAAAGAAATTACTAACAAATTACCTTTTCTTGATTTATTAGTCATTAAAAATAGACACACTTTACAATTTGACATCCACAAACAGCTAGTTTGATTTTCTGGTCCATACATTAATACAGTTACCCTTAAATAAATAAATATACAACAGGGAACGTGAATATATTATAAATGTAGCTAAGTATAATGGTTACTCTGTCGGCTTAGTGGAAAATTAGTCAATAAATATAAAACAAAGAAAATGTTAGCGGAATCTACGATTTTCAGAAAGGATAAACCAGACAGAACCGTTGTCCGTTTACCGTTTGAACCACGAATTATAAGAGGTTTTGATACAATTTTTAAGCACACTAGTCTGGAGCTACCATTATCTACAAAAAAAATACATTAAACAATAGGTAACAATAGGTAACCCAAAGGATAAAGATAAAACCACACAAGTTTCGGAAATATATGAAATCGGTTATAAGGATTGTGAACTTAAATATGTTGGTCAAACTAAAAGAACTATTGAAACTAGATTTAAAAAACACTTAGCTCAACTGAGATATGAAACCATTGATAAATCATGCATTCTTTAGCATATTTGGAATAATAATCATCATGTAGATAAAGAAAATCTCAAGTTAATCAAAAATATCAGACAGTCGCGTCAGTTAGATGCTTACGAAAGTATATATATATATATATATATATATATATATATATATATATATATATATATATATATATATATATATATATATATATATATATAATTTATGTATCCATAAAAGAGTAATATAACATGAAATACAATATAAGCACTAGGATAATATAATGTGGTGATGTCACAGAGGTGCAATGTACTATACGAGAGACTCCAGCACACCACCTCCGATAATCATGGTGCACATTCTGTCTTTCTCGTGTTTTAGTTCTTTTCCCATTACATTTTTTTCACACTTTTGCCTGAGAGCAAGACCAAACAACATTAGTTCTTAAGGCATAAGTACAACTGAATCACCATTTGACATCACACACCGTATTTTTTTTATCCTTCTTTCAAGTTACTCCTTACTCTATTTAGTATCATCACTAGTTCTATTCACCCTCTATCGTAATAAATGTAAATCTCTCACACCTACTCTTTCACACAGCCACACAAGTGCGCGCGGCTACGCATGTACACATCATAGCCTATAAGTTCTTAAACCCACAAACTCCAACAAACACCAACAGCACCGGATAAATGTTCTTTCCCCCTTTTTTTTCAAAAATTTGCATTCAACCCTAAACGTTTAAATTTACCAGTACATGAAGATTTTTCCTAGAATAATTAAACATCCAATCTTTGAGTTTTACTTTATATCTGTAAAGACGCAAAGACCGCAACTGCCGAGGCAATTTACCGTACAATATAGGGGCCACGAAACTGGCGCATCTTTGTAAGTTTGTGCGGTACTCTCTCTTTATATCTTGTTCCATATCCGTGTTCTATGGCTATCGTTTGTGGATTTCTATGTATGTATAATAATATCTTTTTAGCGAATAACTGTCGAATATCCAACATTTGTCTCTCCTTGTATAGTAGTTCAGTTGGATAATCTATTGACTTATTATATATTATTTTAATAAACCTTCTCTGGATGATTTACAGGTTTTACTTAATTTTCTTTAAAAAATTCCTGTAAAGACTTTTTATTTTTAAGCAATCAAAAGTCGGCAAAGTAGTTATATTACATGAGAATGGTACGAATTTTGTCTTGTCCTAATTTATTTTCAAGAGGTTTTAATCAAACCAGTCCGTAACTAGCTGCAAATCAGTCTCAATTAACTCTTATAGATCTTTCCGTGAAGTTTATTTGTAAATTATATCTGTGTCATCAGCAAGAGCTATTATATCTCTCAGTGTCGTCAGAGATAAAAGACCATTTACATAAACAGTAAAAACAATAGGGCCAAGCACAGTACTTTGGGGCACACCGCGTTCAACATTTTCTGGTTAGCCGTACTGATATTCCACCTGGGTTAACTGGGTTAATTGCACACTCTCACTCTCTTTGACAGGTAACTCTTCATCTTCACCCCGAAATCCCATACTCTCCAACACTGATAGTAACCTGACATGATTGACAAAATCAAATGCTTTTGATACATCTAAAAACACCCCTATAACATATTTGCATATATATATATATATATATATATATATATATATATATATATATATATATATATATATATATATATATATATATATATATATATATATATATATATATATATATATCGTTAGAAATTTGAACAAATATGTTTCGATGAATAGAGTAGGTTTGGTTCTATGTAATCCATTTGTCGAGGTGTTATCTTAGTAATCAGTGTGTCCTTCTTAGAAGGAATATTGATAACGACCCACAGTCTTTAAACAGCAGGAATGAAATTTTAGTTACAGGGATTTCAGACTCAACAGTGGGGATTTGTCCGTATACCTTCGTAGAGGACGCTGTTCGCAAATGCTTGGCAAGTAACATATAAATGGTAGTTCTAGTTGTATTCGTTTAGTTTATGCATCCCTCTAATGACGGTAACTTGGTTAGCGAAAGGATTGTCAGGTCTAAAATCTCTGTTGTGATGGACTATATATATATATATATATATATATATATATATATATATATATATATATATATATATATATATATATATATATATATATATATATATACATATGTATATGTATGTGTATGTATAATAACACCACAGTAGACACACTTCGCACACAGAAGTCCTTGACTTGTGCGCGGGGAGCTTACACACATATAGACAAAAGACACCAGCCATATAACTCATCAGGAGCCGGCAGTTCCACATTCGAGTGAAAAAGGCTGTTTATCTAAATACGGGACTCGAACCCGCGACGTCCTGTTGCGATTCTAGAGTTAACTCACCTCGCGAACTGAACTATTCGGCATGTGTGTGTATATATATATATATATATATATATATATATATATATATATATATATATATATATATATATATATATATATATATATATATATGCGTATGTGTGTGTGTATCACACTAATAACTTAAAAAATAGTGAACGTAGTTTGATGAAATTCCTCTTGAAAATGGCTTGGATAAGTTTGTTGGCTAAAGAAATCAGATCAGGTTTTCCGCAAAAACTTGGTGTTTTACTTTGAAATTTTTTGTACCTCTGAAAATAACAAAGCTCTATATTCTCCAAAAAAAAATAATTATAAGCCTTTCATTTAAAAAATGGTTGGTGCCAGATCATTTCTATGAAAATTCACTACCATAACACACTTGCTTCGCCGACTTTTTCTCGTAATACCTATCAATTTATAGTCGTAAGGTCAGTTCTTATATTTTTCTATTATTCGCTTAATTTCCTACCTCATTACTTATTTGACTGATCTGTTTTTTCCTTTAAAACTTCATAACAAGAGAACTGGATAAGTATTTAAAATGTATGTCATTCAGAGTTCATGTGTTGTCACCCACCAAGTGTGAAAATGTGTTTTGTGTCCATCTTTAATATCTAGCGTTTCGCAGGCAGTGTTAACCATTTAAACGTTGCTAGTATTACATTATTGTAGATAATTTTAAAATCGCAAATACTTTGAAAACTGTTCATTTTAGCGTTCTTCTGCAAAGTGTTTTTTTTTTAATCACGAAAATACTACTTTTCATTTCAAAAGTAACAAAAAGTGTCAGTAATTTTAAAATTTGAAGTGTCCCGCAAGCAACGCCATCTGCCCGCTAAAGTCAAATCACGGAGGAATTATTTATTATCAGTATAAAGACTCAGCTACATTAAATTTGAAGGCAATACGTCTAAAAATTTTCCTAAATATCAAGCAAAATTGTCAGTAAATTAGAACCTGTGTCCTTCTGACTTTGACTTTTGAACCAAGGTGAATTTGGCTAAATTTTAATATTTTGATGAAAATAATCTACCTGTGCTCTGTCTACCATTACTTTTCGACTACCCTGTACAAGCATACATACTATATGCAAGTCTCTGTGACTCGGATATTCAGATTACAGCGGAATTCCTCATACATTCCAAGTGAGAGAGCCCATTGGCTGGCTCAAATTGTCCCGGAGGCCCGTCATGTAAAATTCCAGCTACACCACGACAAGCAACCGCGTCATATCCTGGAGCACCCACCAAATAGAAAACTTCTGCTTCGGCGAGACAGGTGAGTGCCGAACATATTAAATATAGCGACCAGACCGTAAAATAGTCGTACACTAGAATTCCACATACTTCTGTCAGACCCGGAATAAGCGATCACGCGTAGTAGTGAGGATTGTGATCTACACGAAGTGAACTGAAACATCTAAATGGAATTTGTGTGTGTGTGTTTCTGTTTCATTAACGTTTGTCCATTTCCACGACTATGGCAAATCACCGACGCCAGGGAGCAGTTTCGCTTCAATAGACTGGAAATTTTGTCAAAATCCTGACGTTCTCTAGTAAGGTAGGGATCGTTAACGTGTCCAACATCACATGGACACGAAAACGACGGATTTGCGCCCCCTTCTAAATGAGGAACGTGCATGTAAAGAATGCCACATCCTCTGTAGGTGTTAATTTTACAGCATGTACTAAAAGAGTGAAAGGAGAACCCTGTGAATCGAACCCAGCACGCTTCGGTGTAGAGGCACACGTTCTCACCACTGAACCACAGAGGCTCTTAAATGGAATGGACAAAGCAAAGGTGATCATTTCAGGCTATCAAACTTTTTATACCTACATTTATGCATAACTTATATATAGGTCGTATCCTTTGGTGTCTTTTTAGTGAAATTTTATTTAGAGAATTCATTAACAGAGAAGTTACGATTGTAAGACTTTCGACAATTTTATTCAATTGAGCGCGAATTGAGGCCCCCAGAACACATATCCAAGTTCTGTTTAAATTGTTTGTGGACCCTATTTCGCGCTCAATTGAATAAAATTTTCGAAAATCTTACGAAAGTCTTTGCATCGCTACACTTACTAATAAATTTTATTCAATTGAACGCAAATTGGGGTCCTCAGAAAACAGATATCGAAGGTCCGTTTAAATAGTTAGGTATATATATATATATATATATATATATATATATATATATATATATATATATATATATATATATATACATATATATATATATATATATATATATATATATATATATATATATATATATATATATATATGGTGGCGCATTGAAAACGAAACAGACCGATTTGCGTCCAGAGAATATTTTTTTAAAAACGCTAAAACACGTCAAATTTTAATATTGAGGGGGACATATTTTGACATAAAACTCAACTTTGGCACATCAACCCCTTAGGTGTGGTGATAATAACCCTTATATTCTAAATATAAGTCGAGTGTTACATCATTTGAAAGCTCTTTCTTTTCTGAATTCAGCACACTAATTATTTTGGAAGTTTTATTAACTCGTTTAAAATTTATTCACAGTTGAAGATGCAAAAACGCATTTCACTCATTCCGATAAGAAATGTGCTGATAGTTGATGTTTTGTTGGTTTGTAAACGAAAAATCGACTATCAGAACATTTCTTATCGGAATGAGAGAAATGCGGTTTATTATTTCCGTTTATCGGTCGGTTTGATACTTGATAGTACTACCGAAAATTAATTTCACAATGGTGTATTCTGTAGAAGAAAGAGTTGAAATAATTACTGTTTTTTTTTTTCAAAAACGATGACTGTGGCAACCGTACCGCGTATTTGTTTAATGAACGACATTCGAACAGACATGTTAACATTTTGGAGTTAGTTGCAAAGTTTCGACAAAGTGGTTCAGTAGCCAACAAAAAACGGGATTCTGAAGGTGAATTTCCGGTTATAAATGAGACTACTGAGATTGCAGTTTTAGGACAAATTGCTGCAGACCCAACTTTGAGCACGAGAAAATTGGCCACTGTTTCAAGCATCAAAAGAATAACTATTTAGCGAATATTGAAACATCATAAATTTCACCCGTATAAAATTCATCTTGTACAACAATTGAATGAAGATGATTTTGATCGGCGGCTGGAGTTTTGTTAAGTTATGACTGCACGAATAGCTGATAACGGGAACTTTCTGTTCAATATCTGTTTTTCAGACGAATGTACGTTTTTATTAAACTCTACAGTCAATCGTCATAATTGTCGTTATTGGGCAGATAATAATCCAAGAAATTTTTACGACGTCCACACTCAAACTCCACAGAAATTTAATGCCTGGACTGGAATTTTTGGAGACCGTTTAATCGGACCAATTTTTCTTGATGGGAATTTGAGTGGCGAAACGTATTTGGAGTTACTAGAACATATCGCTTACCCTCTACTAATTGACATTGTTGAAAATGATGATCGCTATTAAGAGAATCAATTAGTGTTTTAACAAGATGGAGCTCTTTCGCATTTTTCACAACGTGTTAGGGAGTTTTTGAACAGAGAGTTTCCAGGACAATGGATTGGTCGTAGAGGTGCTACTGAGTAGCCCCCTAGATCACCGGGTTTAACTACTTTAGACTTCTTTCTATGTGGCTATTTAAATAGTCGAATTTACGTAACAGAACCGGAGTATCTGGAAGACGCATTGTTGAAGAATGCCGTCTAATAACTCCACAAATGCTCCAGAATGTCAGAGCTCGTTTCGAACAAAATTTGTACTTTTGTATGGAAGCTGGCGGTCAACAATTTTAACATATACTTAACTGAATAAACATTTTTGGACGTTTGGTTTTGTTTTTGAGTTTTTTTAACGAAAAATTGACCAACTAATGCATTTCTTATCACAATGAATGAAATACGTTATTGCACCTCCAACTATGAATAATTTTTAAACTAAAAAATTTGTGTGCTGAATTCAGAAAGGAAAGAGATTTCAAATGATGTAACACTCGACCCATGTTCCCTATTTAAAATATAAGGGTTGTTATCACCACCCTTAAGGGGTTGATGTGGCAAAGTTGAGTTTTATGTCAAAACATATCCCCTGTAATATTAAAATTGACGTGTTTCAGCGTTTCTTAAAAAAAAATTTCTCTGGACGCAAATCGGTCTGTTTCGTTTTCAATGCGTCACCCTCTCTCTCTCTCTCTCTATATATATATATATATATATATATATATATATATATATATATATATATATATATATATATATAGCCGTGTTATTTTTGGTGCATTTTAGCTACAATTAGTATGCCGTACTGAAGAGCTCTAATGAGAGCGAAACCGGTCTACGGTTCTAATTGTTGCGAGAATGCATCTAGTCTTACATATAGGCAAGATCTTCAATAATCCGAACTGCCCTGCGCTGAGCTTGGAAGACCACATCACAGTGTGTGGAGTGACACCAAACCATTAGTGCATAAGAAAACACACTGTGTATATATCCGTTATTACGCATATATACACAGTGTGTTTTCTTGCCGATACAAGAGTTGACTCTAAAACCTCCCACACCAGACACCGCAGAATATATAAGCCACAGGACATCTTTCGGCAGACGTAATCACAATGTTCATCCCAATTCTCACCCCCCAAAACATGACAGATTATTTTCTTTCAGCACCGTTGCAATTCAGCGTATACCTAAGAGAAAATAAGAGATGTTCCGGTTTTGTGCTGTTCAAGCTCAATTGATTCGCTGAAACCCAGTCCTCTGTCACTGATATTGTTTTGCTCATATTTGATTCAACCCAGCATACATAAGGATTAGAGCAAACAAATATGGTATCATCCGCAAAGAGAACATACTCGCTCAGTTTTATCGTACTTGGAGGTCATTAATGAAAATAATGAGAGAAATGGGTCGTAAAACTGAGCCTTGAGGCACACCATATTTTTGGGTTAAGGTTTTTGAGCGGGTATTGGCTGTTTCGACATACTGTGCACGATTTGTTAAATATAATGACCAAGCCACGGCAAAAAAGCAGACAAAAATATGCGCATTTAAATGCGTCAAATTTACAAAAAATGCAAAGATTTTAGAAAAAATGCACTAAATTATGCATAGATTAAGTGTGCTAAATCACTGATTATGAACACTAATGCGTGAATCTGTACTTTCGTCTACTACAAACATGTTGAAGGAAACTTTTTAAGTTTGCTGCGATGTTGCATCTTCTTCAACTTTCCGCATGGTGAGAATGTGCTTTCCGGTTTTGACATGCTAATCTACAATGAAGTTTTAACGACATGAACCTGTAATGACCAAACAAAAAAAATTATATATATATATATATATACAGTGTGGAACAGCCAAATGGAATAAATTCGATAACGGATAAATGAGGACGTGTTGGGAAAAACGCTTGGACACGTCGATTTGTATTTTTAACTGCGCATCTTTTTCAAGAAAAAAAATTATATAGGGTGCGTCATGTGACAGTGGCCAATACCAACTTTCTTATTTTAAATACAAGCCCCTGTATATTATTAATTTTTTGGATTCTTCAGAAAATTCTAGACATAATTCATGTACAATGTCCTATACCTATCTTCAACTGTTTCGGAAATATTAAGTATTTTCAGATTTATTACAAAAATTAACATTAAAAATAGAAAATTATTTTATTTCACAAATTCTAATAATAAATACTGATTATTTCTTAATAATTTAAAAAAACAAAAAAAAATTAATGTCAATGTAGTAAATGTTCAAAATGCTCGCCACGAACATCTTGGCAACATGCTAATCTGGTATAGAAATGTCTTCTAACATTACTCAACATCTCAGGCGTGACTGATCTAATCGCAAGCGTGATTCGTCTTTTTAAGTCATCTAAGTTGAGGGGCTTAGTTTTGTATACAATACTTTTGACATATCCCCACAAAAAGTAGTCTAATAGCGACAGATCAGGAGATCGTGCTGGCCATTCTATCGATCCGCGCCTCCCTATCCACCGATTTGGAAAAATTTGGTTCAGGTACTGCCGGACATTGATTTGGTAATGGGGCGGTGCTCCATCTTGCTGAAACCATATTTTATTGGCAGGAACTTGTGGGTTTGCTGGATATGGATATAAGTTTGTCAAAGTTGGCACGACATTATTTTGGAGCAGTTCTAAATATTTATCCCCATTCAAGTTGCCATCAATGAAAAAGGGACCTACGATATGATTTCCAACAATTCCTGCCCAAACATTAACTTTTTCAGGATATTGCGTATGTTCCTCTCTCATCCAATGAGGATTCTCATTAGACCAATAGCGGCAATTTTGACGATTAACATGACCGTGAAGTGTAAATGTGCTCTCATCAGAAAACAAAACATCTTCTAATTGGATCACATTGTTATCTAACATTGCCATCATTTGTTCACAAAAATACGTTCTCCTATCGAAATCGTCCTCCATGAGCTCCTGAGTTGGTATCATTTTATAGGGATGCATTTTACTTTCCTTTAATGTTCGAAAAATTGCTGTGTGGCTAACGTTGAATAGTTGGGCTGCTTGTCGACCAGAAGTATGTGGGTTTTCTTGAAACTCAAGCGTAATATCCAATTTCGTATCATCACTTACTGCATTGGCAGCTACTTTTTTTATCTGTCTCACATGACCAAGCTCGCGAAACTGCTTTTCTATTTTGCTAATTGTTCCTTGGGATACAGGCGGCAAATTTGGAAATTTTTCGTGAAATAAGCGAGACACTTCCATCTGTGTCCGTGTGTTATCTCCATAACCAATCATTTGTAGAATGGTTATTTTGTGCATTTCTGTTAAATGAACCATTTTTCTGATATTATTACGTACAGTTAACGAAATTCAAACGACAATAGCACTGACACTAATCACTACTGTCATGCAGGCAGACAACAAGTTGCTAAGGCTACGAGTTTTATACGAACAGAAAGAAAACTGTTTTTGTTTTTGTTTCATTTCATATCAGTAAAAAGAAACGCAGGAATGGTTTTTGTTTACTTTCTCATTATCAAGAGCTGAATGGGAAATAAGTATTGAATGCAATGCAGCGAATTTGTGAAATAAAATAATTTTCTATTTTTAATGTTAATTTTTGTAATAAATCTGAAAATACTTAATATTTCCGAAACAGTTGAAGATAGGTATAGAACATTGTACATGAATTATGTCTAGAATTTTCTGAAAAATCCAAAAAATTAATAATATACAGGGGCTTGTATTTAAAATAAGAAAGTTGGTATTGGCCACTATCACATGACGCACCCTATATAATTTTTTTTTCTTGAAAAAGATGCGCAGTTAAAAATACAAATCGACGTGTCCAAGCGTTTTTCCCAACACGCCCTCATTTATCCGTTATCGAATTTATTCCATTTGGCTGTTCCACACTGTATATATATATATATATATATATATATATATATATATATATATATATATATATATATATATATATATATATATGTATGTATGTATGTATGTATGTATGTATGTATGTAAGTATGTATCCGAGCGATAACTAAAAATACTCAATTGGTTTGAACGAAATTTAGCACATATCTTCATTTTAGTAATATCACGAGTGCGCTATTTTCATCAAAATGTTTTAATGAGCAAATATGTGTTATTTTAAAGAAAGCAGGCTTCAAATTTGGTTACCAGTATGATCTATGTAGTAGAAACAATGTACCATATATCATCAAAATCACTTTATTGTTAAAAAATGTACAAACACTTTTAGAAAATAAACTTAAATTGTTCCCGAAAAAAACTGGTTTTCTGGCCAACGAACCTTATAGGTTAAAATAGCAAATTGAGTAATTCAAAATTTGTGTGTGGTGTGTGCGTTTTGTTTCTTTAACGTCCGCCTTTTTCCGCGACTATGGCCAATCACCGACGTCAGGGAGCAGTTTCACCTCACTATCCTGAAAATTTTGCCGAACCCCTGCCTTTCTGTAAGGAGGCTAGGGATCTTTGACGTGCTCAACATCGCATGTACACGGGACCGACGGGTTTACGCCCCCTCCGAAGGGCGGAACGTGCAGACATTCAACTTGCTCAAATACAATGCCAGAACCTCGGTTGATGTTAATGTTATAGTTTGTACTGAAAAAGTGAAAGGAGTACCCTGGGATCGAACCCAGTACCCTTCGGTTCAGAGACACACGTTCTTACCCCTGAACCACCGAGGTTATTATTCAAAATTTGAAGCATTCAACAAAGATTCTCTACCAGAACGTACTTGCTGCATCCTGAATTTTTTTTCTTACAAACATACATTATAGTTACGTCGTCAAAATTAGATACATTAAAGGTCAGCTCAGAACTGGCACGGACCAGGGAATCTGACTATCTAATTAAAACAAAGCATTGTTTAATTTATTTAAACTGAGGAGATTTTTCTGGCTAACGAACTTATCCAAGAAAATTAATATACAGAATCAAAAATTAAAGCAACTTGTAAAGTGTCAGAATAAAAAGAAAAACTAGTTGCTTGGGAAATTAACCTCGCAAACAATCTTTCTTCATAGTCGTCCAGCAAAACTGAGATTGACCTCTTAAACAAGTAAATAATTAAAGCAGCTTGAAAGTGTCACGTTAAAAACGAAAAACCAGTTCCTTGGGAAACTAACATCGTAAAAAATATTTCTTCAGAGTCTTTCAGCAAAAATGAAATTGGCGTCTTAAACAAGGGGCTGAAATTCAGTTTGCAGTCACAAAAAGACGCTCTAGTAATGTCATTGCTAGTAATGTAACAGGAATAAAAAAATACCCGAATCTTCAAAAACATTTAATCGGAAAGCCTTAAAGATAAAAAATCAAACATTTTTAAAGAAATTAGGTTCACTAAAAACAAAACTTTTATCCAAGTGATAGTAAAACGACTGCAAGAGGAGGATTGTTTTTATGTTAAAGTGGATAAAGGTAATAAGGTTGTGATTTTAGACACAAAAAGATTATGAAGATAGTCTTTGTTAGTGAAAGGATCGTCAGATCTTTAAAAAGATTTGTTGTGTTGTTTTGGGTTCTCTAAGTGTACTTATAATATATAGGGCGTTAAACCGGAAATTGTCCAGTTTGTAGATATTCCATGTAAATTGTACACGAGAAAATATATCAGAGTATAAGTATTTAGATTTATAGTGAGATCTGAAATACATTAACTTTTGATAAACAGATTCCGTGAATGACCCTGTATATTATGTGTTGCAAAAAAAAACAGTGATTTGAAAGAATTTTAACACCTAATAAGTAAAAGATGAATACCTAATTTTTGCAGCTATGCCGAATACCGAATAACAAAGAATGCAAAACAGTCATACTATCGTTTTTCCCTATCCAGAGTTTTCCGCATTTGCCCTAGGAAGAAGACCACCACCCACCTTGTTTACGTAAATAACTAATGCACACTCCGTGTTGTTTGTTCGATCCATTATCTTTTAAATTAAACTTGAAGGTTTACTGAGATTCTTACAGCGTGAAATTGCTCATTTTATAGATGGGGATACCACAAAGCCGAACTGGAGGATTTGCGGAGGAATGCGCTTCGCTCAACTCTAGTTAACTCTCTTTTTAATTTAGACTTTGTAATTGATTACTACCAAACAACGAATTTATAAGACCTAGATTCAAAAGTAAATAGTTTTCTATGTACGTCGAAGTTTTGCATCGACTAGTTGGATTATTAGAGAAAGAGCTTTGGAAATGAAATATAATTGAAGCAAAGTTAACACCATGTTATCTTGGGTTGGTATAATATCCTTTACGCCTCGCTTTGAACTGCCTTTTGAAATATTCCGCCACCTTACAATCATTCAAAAACAGTCTGACACATGAAACGCCTTACGGTAGCGAATTTTTACTTACATTATAATCCTCCAAGCCTCCTTCTTCTGTAAAACTCTACAACTAATAAGTTTGTTACACAGCCCAATCTGGACGACTTTTCTTTGAAGATAATTCACATCTCCAAAAATAACTAAACTGTTTTAGTTGAATCTGGTACACATGTTGCCTTAATAAAACCTTATGTACAGTGTGTCTAGATATCGTTGCCTTTTTTGTGGCATCTCTGCCTGTAGAAGAATATAAGTAGAGTTGTGGATATAACATATTTAGAATTATTCATCCTCTGATGACGCTAACTTGGTTAGTGAAACGATCGTCAGATTTTTTTTTCTGAATGTGTTGTGTTGATTTAGCTTTTCAAATGGTGCTTATCAGTGCTCATCACAGGTTCCAATCTTCCCTTAGTAAAAAGACTTATCAAAAATATTTTTAGTAAAATTCGCTCCCATAACACACTTTCTGGGTCTAGAGTTCCTAATATAAATGCTTACATAAATTTTATTATACAAGACAATTCATATCTCCAAAAATAACTAAACTGTTTTAATTGAATCTGGTACACATGTTGCCTTAATAAAATCTTATGTACAGTGTGTCTGGATATCGTTGCCTTTTTGTGGCATCTCTGCCTGTAGAAGAATATAAGTAGAGTTGTGGATATAACATATTTAGAATTATTCATCCTCTGATGACGCTAACTTGGTTAGTGAAACGATCGTCAGATTTTTTTTTCTGAATGTGTTGTGTTAATTTAGTTTTTCAAATGGTGCTTATCAGTGCTCATCACAGGTTCCAAAATTCCCTTAGTAAAAAGACTTATTATAAATATTTTTAATATAATTCGCTCCCATAACACACTTTCTGGGTACAGAGTTCTCAATATAAATGCTTACATAAATTTTATTACACACAGAAATATAATTTCTAAATATATGTCACAATAATGCAGTTACTGCCTAACTTTTTCGTTTTGCTAAATATGATAATATTAACGTTGTTTAGTCGACTTGAATAATACTAAATTTATTTATAAACCATTTAATACATAGGCCATATACATTAATTAAATGCAGCTGATCTAAGTGATATTTCTGGATAATTGGGATTTGACAGCTGCAGCGGCAGCATCACTGGCTGCATTCCTAACGTCCTTGTTTTTTAGAAATTCCATTGTAAACTCTTCCTGAGCTTTAGCCACGCTAGCATTACTACTACGGTATAGACGATGGATCTTGGTAATAAAATATAAATCACCAGCTGCAGCTCCAGCAAATGCTATCGCAACTATTAGTCCTGTAATTCCAAAAATTATAGTCTCTGCTGAAGATCCAAAAAGTTTCATAGCTGTTACCATACCAATGGTACCTGATCCTGGTATCCCAACAGCTTGAATTGTAGTAACAACGAACTGGAAAGAAAATGTGAAGAAAAACACCATAAAATTAAATGAAGAGTCTGAACGGAATGCTTTGTATGCTGGTCTGAACCAACATATATACGAAAACGGGGTAAACAACAACAAATAGAAGATTCCAAGTGCGATGACGTCAAAGTCTAATACAGCTAGCCCGACTAAAATGTTAGCTAGCATTATAACTACATGAAATATCCAAAGATAATATAGGTTTTGTACAATCTTCTGAAATTCCACAGGTATTTCAACTTCTATATCCTGATAGAAGCAGGGTTGGAAACAGCATATATTAGGCAAAGGTGGCCAATTGTTTTTTCTGACATTCATTGAAGTGTTTCTAATTGCTTCTTCACGACGTGCCAAATCCTCTTCTTTCTTTTCCAGCTCTTCTTGCATTCTATGTAACTCCTCGATATTTAGAACTGCTTTAGGTTGTCCATTTTGTGTTTGGCTACACAATTTTGGAACTTCTTGAAATGTTTGGATAACAGCAGGTTTATCTATGTATTGGAAGCCATCTAAGGTTCTATTTTCAAGTGTTTTATCAAATTTATCATATTCATTATTAATTAATTGATCATTTATATTGTTCGCTACAAGTTGAACATCTGGATCTGCAAAAGGGTTGTCAATTGTAGGATCATCAAAGAAGTTACTATTAAATGCAGGCATTTCTTTGGTACTAATTTATCAGTCCCATCGGCTACCTCAAAATAAATGTCTTAAAAACACTGTTGGTTCTACTGCGTGTACTAAAATGTTGTAATAAATTATTACTTACAGAACAGCTACAAATTTTATCCTTCGTTCTTCATAGTGACATTTCTAGCGTACTGTCAGTTTTGACACATGTAAATTGGCAGCGCATATAAGCACAAAAACAAGACCACCTCAAAAACAAAGCCTATCAGTACACGTTAAAAACGTCTATGACGTAGCGATAAGTTGACTTTCGTTGGCATTGACCAATGTTTATAGATTAGACAGGTTGTCTGGTAACTCGGAGACGGGAGAAACGCGAGAGGCGGGTAATACGTCATGTGAAGTCTAATGCCAAAAGTTTAAGTTTGGCTTTGGTGCTTTAAATAATATTTATTTGAAATTTAGTTAACTTTTAATGTGTTTGCTAAAAAATTGTCGAAAACGATCAGTTACAGACATATTTTAATGTTTATTTTGTACGAAGTAGCAGTGAAATCGAAACTATTATCTTAAAGACTGTATTTTATTTTTTAAGGTGTTTTGTTGTAATGTTGTAAACATAAGTGTACAGAATCAACCTGAGGACAAATTGCACGTTATTTAATCAAGAATTAAATTGGTAATTTATCATAAAGATAGATATGTGTTTAACTTCAAAAAATAAATTATACTACATACTTAAAAAAGTAGCCAATAGATAACTTAACCTAAATATCTTTTTAGATGCCCAGTGGAACAATTTGTAATGTATCAACATGCAAAATAATACTAAAACGGCAAAGAAAAGTGGAGAGACACTTTCCTTCTTTTCTTTTCCTAAAGGGCCTAAGATTAAAAAAGAATGGGTAAGAAAATGTTATCGCAAAGGTGTCTGTTGCAAATAAGAGAATTTGCAGTAAGCATTTTAAACCTGAGGATTTTGAAGATGAGTTGCGGGCTAGGATAATAAATACACAACCGACGCATCTAAAAAAAACAGGTACAAAGTTTGTGTTTGTTGGTTTTGATTATTTATTTTGTGTAAGAGTATGTAGTAGCTACGTATTATTTGAGGTTTGCCTGAGACCTATGAGGGTACCTATTATACCTACTTGTAGTAATAAATTTATATTTTTAGCTGTTCCTTCATTATATCTGTTAAACGGACAAGAAAAACATGATGAGAGTATAAGGTCCAAGAGAATGATGCACCAAAATAGGAAATCTATCGTGAAAAGTTAACTAGCAGAAATAAAGAATCATCATTGAGCATTACAGAACCAGCTGATGAAAGTAAGCGTCGAGAGGAAACTTTGAGCATATACTTGTCAGAAAGACCACCCTTTAGTGAAGAAACAGTAAAATATCTTGAAAAGAAAATATGAAGAATTGCAAATTGAAAACTTGTGTTTGAAGAAAAAATAGGTTACTATGAAAACCAACACAATTTACTGCAGCAACATATTTCTGATCTAGAAAAAGGGCTAAAAGAAGATGGCATTAATTTTGAAGATATAGTGAAAATAGCCTTTAAAGATCTTTTAACTTCTAATCAAATTGAAATTTCATTAAAAAAGGAAAAGCAAGGCATGTTGGACCCAAGAAGAATTATCTAGGGCATGTACTGTAAGGTAATGAATAAGATAGTTTTTTAAAATATTTTAAATCTCACTTTAAAATATTATTAGATATTTTAGCAAGTGAGCGTATATTTATTTAAGGAGCACTCTAAAATTTTCTTTTGGTGGATTATCCACACTGCAGCATTGGGCTGCAAACATTAACTTGACTAATGGCATCCTTGAAGATGTTTTAAATGTTATGGAGACTGCAGGAAACATAAAACATCATCTTTTTACAGCTACCATATTGTCCTATGATGAAGTTAAAGTGTCATCACTGTATGAGTACTACCAAAATAATGATGAAATTATGGGGCCACATTCTTATATGCAAGTGAGTGTCTAATAATCATTTTCGTTTGGTAGGTAATTTTTTTCTACAAGCTGTTATGATTACTCAATTTTTTATAGGTGACTATGGCACGAGGACTTTTTGCTAACTGGAAGCAAGCATATATATATATATATATATATATATATATATATATATATATATATATATATATATATATATATATATATATATATATATATATATATATATATATATATATATATATATATATATATATATATAGAGTTACTTGAAAAAGTCATTACCTCCTTACATAATGTAAAGTATAACGTTGTTGCTTATGTTTCGGATTGTGGCGGTGGGAATCAAGGAGTATGGAAAACCATGGACATTAATGAACAAAAGCTGTTTGTTGAGCATTCAGTTACAAAAAAGCCTTTTTATTTTTTGCTGATATTCCTCATGTCCTAAAGCTATTAAGAAGCTGGTTCCTTGATACTGGTTTTCTGCTGCAGGATAATACAGTCATTAATAAAAATCCTGTGAAATGCTTGCTAGAAAATACAAGATCAGACATTAATGCTTGTTATAACTAACCCCAGAACATTTAGAATGTGAAAGAGCTCAAAGGCAAAATGTTAAATTTGCAGCACAATTGTTTTCAAACACAACTGCTACAGCATTGAAGCATTACATCCCAGGGGAAGACCAAAAGGCAAGTGCTGTAGCTGGCGATTTTTTCCAGCTGATAACTAATTGGTTCAATAATATGAATTCTTATTCATCATCGACCTCAGTTCCAACAAAAAAACCATACGGCACCAATTTTTTTGCTTACAAAGTGATTGCAAAAATTATAAAGCTACGATTTTTATGTGTACAGATACCTACGTAAATCTTATATACTAAAATTATTTACTTATTGTGCTAACCCAGTGTATTATTTTACTATGAGTTTTTTGCTTAGAAATTGATTGTAAAAATTATAAACCTACGACTTTCTATGTATACTAATAAATATCTACCTAAATATTATGTGCTAAAATTATTTACTTATTATATATAGCGGCCCAATGTATTATTATTTTACAATTGTATGGTATTTTGCTTTGAAATTGATTGTAAAAATTATAAACCTATTATTTTGTACGTATACAAATAAATATTTCCTTAAATATTATATACAGACATTATTTACTTATTGTGCTAACTCAATGTACTATTTTACAACTCCAAAGATGAAGGAGTTTTGTCGTTGGAAATTGATTGCAAATATTATACACCAACTATTTTGTATGTGTACAAATACATACCTACCTAAATATTATAAACTTAAAAAATGTACTTATTGTGAAAGCTGCATGTTATTAAATAAAGCTTATTAAGTAAAATAGGAAAACAATTAAGTAAAAGAAACCAAAAACCTATATTGCAGTTCAGAACAAGAAAATCATGTCCAATTTGAGACATCATGAATTTATAATTTCATAAATATGTAGATTCTAATCATTTTCAAGATAAACCAGTTAATTGAATCCATTACTTTGAAATCGAATAATATGCTAAAACTTCAATACATTCTGTTACTATATGGAGAAAATCTTAATTTTAACTTGTTATTAAATGTTTAATCTTACGAAGCCGTGGAAGGGCCACGACGAATTTTTTTTATAATTGCCACTTTAATCTGGCAATTAGCGCTAATTGCGACTTTAAACTGGCAATTAGCACTAATTGCGACTTTAAACTGGCAATTATCTATAATTGCCAGTTTAAACTGACAATTAGCCTAATTGCCAGTTTAAACTGACAATTAGAGCTAATTGCGACTTTAAACTGACAATTATGAGAAGGAAAATAAGGAAGTTTTATATCAGCTGCTTGAAGTAAAAACCAGATGTGATAGTGTCTTTGTTTATTTATTTAGGTATATGCACTACCGAGTGGGATCCGCAAATATGCAACCATAAGTGATGATGTTACTAACTCACCATATATAAATACAAGTTCTATGTTCAGTGTAACTTACTAACCTTACTTCATAGATAAACCACAGCATAAGTATTATGCACAGAAGAAAGCCACAGTCGACAGATGGGCGATAAAATTCAACTGATGGCGCCTGGTGAATAGAAATAGATACAAAATAGAATCAGCATAGCCTATTTGATATTATGCTGATGCTATGCAATGAGAGCGTTTAATGAACGACACAGAGCCTCGGTGGTGCAGGGGTAAGAACGTGCACCTTTGAACTAAAGGGCACTGGGTTCGATTTCCAGCTACGGTTTCCCTTTCCCTTTTTCCGCACGTACTGAAACATTAATATCAACTTAGGTTGTGGCATTGTATTTGAGCAAGTTAAATATCGTTCATGTGCACGTTTAGCCCTTCGGAGAAGAATAAGTCCTGTGTCCATGCGATGTTGGACACGTTTAAGATCCCTACCGTCTTTACAGAAAGGCAGGGATTTGGCAAAATTTTCAGGATAGTGAAGTGAAACTGCTCGCTGGCGTCGGTGATTGGCCATAATCGCGGATAGACCGACGTTAAAGTACAAAAAATAATAATCATAATCGACTCGAATAACTATTCGGTACTCGAACGCATAATTGTGCCTTTAAAACTGTCTGAACGTCCACTTCCACTGTCGTTTAATAACTGTTCTAAGCTTCTAGCTGCACGAGTAAACGCTCTGGCAGCTTTTCACGCATCAAGTCGAGAGTTTGTGCCATAGATAAAGGTTATTGGTGCATTTTAAAAAACCGTTTTAATTTCTAAACTAACAAAGTTAAAAAGCAATTTTTTTATTTAATTATTTTAAATACGAATAGTATATGGTGATAAGTATGGTGACACAGATGATATGATGTAACTACTGTAATTTCGCAATAAATTGCAATTTTGAAAACTATTGGGACATACTATTATAAATTATGGTTGCTTTCGCGGTAAAACTTAAATATTTATTTACTTTCTAGTTTATATTATTATTGAAAATCTGCTCAGTAAAAACTTCGGTTCAGCGGATACACCTTACAAATAAGCGATTTTGTTATATAATTAAAGGCAATATTTCTCTTTTTAATGTAGAAAAATAATTATCATAATTATAAAGTAAACCTGCTAAGTTGCTGTTTTACTCTACCGAGAGTTGAGAAGTTACTTATGTTATTTATGCACTGTTTATGTCAATTGAAATTGAGAATTCACAAGATGTTCTAATCCCGGCGATTAAGTGTCATCATCAGATCTTTCGATAAAGACTCAGTTCCGTGGACCTGGGAGGTATAATTCACTAAGTGAAGATTGGAACCTGTGATGAGCACTGATACGTACATTTTGAGAACCCAAATCACCACAACATATCTTTTTAAAGACCTGGCGATCGTTTCAGTAACAAAGTTAGCGTCATCAGAGGACGAAAAATTCTAAACTACATGCAACTGAACATCACCGTTAATGCCGAGTCTTATAGGTAGACTGACACTGTGTATTGTACTTTAATTGCCGGACGAGGTTTTTGAACTGTCGTAACTTTACCGGCCAAGTTTCGGAATTTATATATATATATATATATATATATATATATATATATATATATATATATATATATATATATATGTGTGTGTGTGTGTGTGTGTGTGGTTTTTTTTTTTCTATATCAAAGACAGAATGCAACAAAGGGCTATAAATAAGTGGCGGCGCTCGGTTTAAGGAACTTTTGTTGCCTTAGAAATATAAATACTCTCGTACGCATCTAGCTTTGCTGGTTGTCTAACATTTTTGATAAGTTTCAGATTTTCTTTATCTATGTGGTGCTATTATCTCAAATATGTTGTGCCGCGCATGACTTGTCTACACTACCGTATATCAGCTGTGCCAGATGTTCCCTGAATCTGGTCTCAATGGTTCTTTTAGTCTGCTCAACATATTTAAGATGACAATCTTTATTTATGTTTAAGATTATAGTCTTCATCAGATCTATAAGGCAATCAAATGTAGTGTTTATATGTCGGTATATATATATATATATATATATATATATATATATATATATATATATATATATATATATATATATATATATATATATATATATATATATATATATATATATAACAAATTCTGATTTAATAGACATTAAATTATAAATTAGCTTGATAAATTATAATGCATTTTTACTTTTCAAGAGTTTATATAAAAATGTAATCAAACAATTTTCGCTGCAAATTGCTGATGGTAACTAAAATCATACATGCTCAAATAAATTAGCCTCCAACAAAAATTGGAAAGTTGCAATGTTTTTATTATACATATAATAAATGTATTGGGGTTTGTTGCAGTTCCGAAATTCGGGAGCTCTATTGAAGAGCCAAAAGTGTAGACAAAGAACTATATATCATTGTCCACTTTAGTAATGATAATGTGGGGTTTTATAGGTACAGACTAGGCTTGCACAATCCACTTTCATTCTCTGAACAGAATCAACTTGTTATTGTGAAACTAGCCATATAATTTATAATAATTATTAATTATATGAACGCTTCTGCAATCATAGGTTAGCTCTGTCAGGAGATGAGAGTAGAACAGAATGTTTATCCAGCTATATGTTTAAAAGTGTGATTGAAATTTTTTATTTACAATAGGGTTATTTATTGTCCTTAGTTAACAAATATTCAGTAATTGTGCAACTACATATATTTATGAGTTTAACATGAAAAGGAAAATAAAAGAGATTACCTAAATATAATTCAACCTTTTATTAGATCAGTAGTCAACAAGGTATAATAAAACATGTTTTTGTAAACCATCATATACAGTACCTACTTACTGCACCTATGTAAAATAAAAATTTGCAAAAACTTAACACTGCTAAATTTTTTTAAAGAATAACCAATATCTGCTTCTAGCTAAGTAAGGCTAGATGTATTCTTGTCACAATTAGAACCGTATACCGGTTTCGTTCTAATTAGAGCTATTCAGTATGGCATACTAATTGTAGCGAAAATACACCTATAAAGTAAAGCAGCTATGGTAGCCAGCCTTCCAACACTAAGTGAGTGGTAAGACACGAAGCAACGTGCCGCCAACTAGTTGCGGAACCAAGTAGTATGTTGTCGCGCCAGCTCCAAATAACACAAAGTGTTAAAAAAATAGAGACTGTATACAACCAACTAACAATTTAGTAAATTGTCAGCCCTGGCCCATTTCTACCCTAATATAGGGACAAAGTATAGGGACATGTATTATTGCCACAATTAGAACCGTAGACCGGTTTCGCTCTAATGAGAGCTTTTCAGTACGGCATACTAATTGTAGCGAAAATACACCTATAAAGTAAAACGGCTATGGTAGCCAGCCTTTCAACACTAAGTGGCGGCACGTTGCTTCGTGTCTTACCACTCACTTAGTGTTGGAAGGCTGGCTACCCTAGCCGTTTTACTTTATAGGTCTATTTTCGCTACAATTAGTATGCCATACTGAAGAGCTCTAATTATAGCGAAACCGGTCTACAGTTCTAATTGTGGCGAGAATAAATCTAGCCTTACATACTTTGTCCCTATATTAGGGTAGAAATGGGCCAGGGCTGACAATTTACTAAATTGTTAGTTGGTTGTATACATTCTCTTTTTTTTTAACACTGTGTTATTTGGAGCTGGCGTGACAACATACTACTTGGTTCCGCAACTAGGTGGCGGCACGTTGCTTCGTGTCTTACCACTCACTTAGTGTTTCTAGCTGCTTATTAATGAGAGTTGAAGTAACCAACTCCCTAAATAATGACCTGTCTAAAATTCTCAGCTGGAGATCTGCAAATTTGGTTATGTTTAATGCCTCAAAAACGCAGAATTGCCTCTTTTCTAGGAAGAGTGACCTGCAGGGCACGGACGTTCAAGTGGCGGGCAAAATACTGCCCAAAAAATGCACAATCTCTACCTTGGGCATAACTGTTACAGAGGATCTTTGCTAGCACTGACGTCTTTCCAATATTGCTAAAACTCCAGCAAAAAATCTTGAGTTTCTGCTGCGGACTAAAAGTTTCTTTTTCAGCTTTTGTTGCTGTATAAAGCACATAAACGTTCAAAGTTGGAAAATTGTTATGTCTGGGGTGCTGCTCCAAAGACAATCTTGTCCTTCCTAGATTCGATTTAGAAACGATCTGTTCGCCTTATAGGAGATTTATCTATTACAGTCAATCTCACTTCTCTCGCCCGCAGGAGAAAGATTGGAGATCGCTGCCTCTTCTTTCGCTATTACTATCGCCCTTGGTCCTTAGAAATTGCTTCGTTAGTAGCTTTGCTTGAGACCTCTAATCTGCAAACCCGTTTTAGTCAAAAAGCACACGCTTTTAGTCTCAAATTACCCACCTGTGAACAGTTCATTAAAAATCTTCATTCTTTCCTAGAGCATCTAAGCTTTGGAATGCTCTTCCAGCAGACATATAATCTCCAACGATTCAAGAAGCGAGTAAACACCCATCTTGTGGCAAAACAGTCAAGTGCCAGATGTCTTAGACACATAGGCTTTGCCTTTCATTAATTGTCATAAAAATGTTTATTTCCTTCAATTATGTTTGTGTGTTATTATCTTGGTGGTAGTATTGATACTGACAATGTTGCGCAAACTAATTTGTAACAGTATAGTGTTATGTAAAAAGGTAGACGAATACCTGGCAATAGTCGAAAAAAAACAACCATGTAATGAAGCTTAAGGGTGTGAAGCTAGCAATGACTCAATCAGAGCCACCTCAAAATCTGTCACGAAATTTACATTTACAAAAACTGGGAATGTTTATAGCAGGTATTAAAATATGGCATGATACAGAGCCTTTGTCCTTCTCTCCATGAAAATGAGGATAACTGGAAAAGCCTGAAACAACAGTTAAATTACATAATTAATTAGTTGCATATATCTTTATATTTGGAACTTAAGTGGTATATGAAAGTAGCAAATATAATTACTATTTGAGTAAAACGTGGTCGCCTAGGTACTGCACCTTAAAAGTACCACCAATAAAAGTACATTTAGAACCTGTAAAATTTGTAACAAATTCATGATTTACAAAAATCTAGGCACGATTTCCATTATTTATGGCCACAGTAACTGAAAAAAATTTTGTTAGTTTTATAGATTATGCCACGATCAGTTTTCAAAAATATTAATAATCAGATATATGCTTAGAAGTACTCATGTATGCATAAACCACAACAAAAACGTTGTGGAATAATTAAGGATGCTAAGTGAGGAAGAAGGCTAAAAGAAAATATGTAAAAGTCTGGACACAGCAAGGGCGTTATGGTAGTGAATTTTCATTAAAATATTTTTAGCAAATATGTATCTTTTTTTACGAAAGCAGGCATCAAATTTGGCTACTAGTATAACCTATATAGTGGAAAGAATGTGCCATGTGGAATTTTTAAATTATCATGAACCTATTGATATTTTGTTGCTAAAAATATTTTTTTCCGTGATGCTCGATATGTTGTATTGATGCTTCACTTTATGATACTGTGATGTCTATACTATACTTGACCAGCAAGTATTGACAGATCTTGTATTGATATTTACGAACATGTTGCTCATCAGCAAAAAGTGGAAATCAGGTGCCAATGTTGGCAGAGCAAACATAATTGCATAATTTTAGTTACATAGTGATAGTGTTAAATATATTTTTATAGATTTTTCTCCATACTGTATGTATAAAATACAGCATATTGATACTTTAGCCAGTATCAGCCAGAGGCTGGTAAACTACTTACAAAAAGTAGTTAACTATAAACTTCAATTACTTATAAAGAAAAGCATATTTTACAAAGTAACAGTATAACTCATCACTGCAATAGTTTACATACCATTACACCACTGACAGTGATGAGGTGATGCTTGACAAGCTAAATTGCCAATAGTGTGTCTCAACATGCAATTTAATAACTTTATCTTAATACTTCGTTAATTAAAATATTGTAAAATTAATAAAATTACTTTTTAAAAAGTAGTTAAAATTTTTAGAAGTTACAGTACTTACATGTAATTGAAATTGCTAATTAATTACTTTTTTTTAAAGTAGGTTAACTATATTTACTTTCTCATGGAAAGTAGTTAAATTAGTAGTTTATTTCATTTTATAGTTAACTACTGCCCAACTCTGGTGTTGGCCGACTACTGCATCACTAATTGAAATTTTTTTTCATTTCTAACCTCGTACCAATAGTTCATAGATGTTTTTTCTCCCGAACACAAACTTCCTTTAATTGTCTCTTAAACTCCAGTGCTTTGGTCTTAGACTCTTCCCTTGGGTGGTTGTAGTGAGCTATTATTAATTGAAGCTGATTATCTAGATGAACATCAGCTGGCACCTTCCCGGATCAGCTGGCATCTTATCCCGGTTGCTTTACATCCCAAGTTTCTACTGCTTTTACAAGCCATATATCTAAACAAAACAGGCAAGCAATTCTTTCAAAATACAACTAGCCTTATCTTTTAACTTTATCAGTACTTAACCTACCTTATTATTATATACACCAATAGAATAAGAATCCATTATGGTGAACTAAACCCTGATTACTTCTGCGTTCCATTTTAATGGCTATTTAACACAGCAAGTAAAAGCAAACAAAAGGTTCCTACTCCTGAATGAATAAAAATTAAGAAGGTAGTTATCTATTCATTACTCAAATAATTTACCTACTTGAAAAATTAATCAACGTAAATCGCAATCGTTTACTTAACCTTAAAACAGAACTGTCAAACTCAAACCATAATATAAACACACTATCACATCTGTTTTTTACTTCCAGCTGTTGATATACAACATCCATTTTTTTCCATCTCATAATTGTCAGTTTAAAGTCACAATTAGCGCTAATTGCCAGTTTAAACTGGCAATTAGACTAATTGACAGTTTAAACTGGCAATTATAGATAATTGCCAGTTTAAAGTCGCAATTAGCACTAATTGCCAGTTTAAAGTGGCAATTATAGAAAAAATTTGTCGTGGCCCCTCTACGGCTTCGTATAATCTTGTTATAAGTTCATATAAAACATAACTTTGTGACGTACTCCCGCGCAACTTTCTGATCGGTCGAAAGTTACCAGACAACCTATCTAATCTATAAACCTTGGGCATTGACATCTGTGTGATATTACCACATTTGTTAGTTTGTTATACTTTGTGTGTGCAAAAGAATTATTTTTCAATGATATCTTTTAGGTATTGAATTATTTTACCAATGGTTTTTATTTCAAATAAGTAAGTATGTCGCCCAAAAGCATTTACAATGATTATATCAATGTACTTATTAGATATTGTGAATTTGATGCTACCTCAACCGGGATTACTTACTGACTAAAAGGGTGACTTTGTGACAATAATCAATACAATTAGCAACCCTGTTTTTAACGTGTGCCATATTTCCGCCCCGAGTCTTTTTTTCTGATTTGAATAAGTAAATGTTGTTATTTCAGATTAGGGAAACTAAAGTAGACGAATTCGTCATAGTTGGAATGGAAAAATTAGATGTAATACTCTTATGCTAGTTGGCGTATTTTCATAAGTAACTTAAAGGCCTTTTTAGTGAATTTTCTTTAAAAAAATTCACTAATGAGGAGATCTCGACTTTTGAATTTTGAAAAAATTTCTTCAAATGAGCGCTAATTAGGCCTCCCAGAAATCATATCCGGGGTCAGTTTCAATTTTTATATGTTTATATATATATATATATATATATATATATATATATATATATATATATATATATATATATATATATATATATATACACTTTATTTGTTTGCTGTACGTTTGTGATTTCTTATTGGTTTGCGTGGACTGCAGTTTCGAACCGTCCCGGTTCATCATCAGCACGCTACAATATTCCTAAAGATATATATATATATATATATATATATATATATATATATATATATATATATATATATATATATATATATATATATATATATATGTATATATATATATATATATATATATATATATATTTTATATATATACATATATATATATATATATATATATATATATATATATATATATATATATATATATATATATATATATATATATATATATATATATATATATGTATCACACCGATAACTCAAAAAATAATGGGCGGATTTTGATCAAATTTGGTGAAAAAATTCCTTTTGCAAATGGCTTGATAAGTTCGTTAGTCAGGAAAATCTGCCCAGGTTTTCCCGGAAAATTTTGTGTTTTCTTTCGAAAAAAACTTATATCTCCGGAATTAACAAAGTAAGGGCAACCAAATTTGGTACGCAGGTTTACATCCTTATAGGTGAGTTACTTACCAAAATGTAGGTATATAGGTGACAAAAAAGTTATCGGCATTAAAAAAAAAAGGGGTTTTCCTCAAAACGTCAAAGTGGCGATTAAAAATGTCAAAATTGGCAACATTTAGGCAAATAACTTAAATCTAATACGGGCTATAGAAATAAAATATCTCAAGAAGGATGTTGTACAAACCCTAAAGTCTTAGTTTCAACCGTCATTGTCCTTCATTTTACTAAAATATTTGCAGAAAATTCATTTCAAATAGACCCTTTCTCTGATGCTTGGCAGTAGCCTTAGCTATAGAGTTTATCATTTAATGGTATATAATTATTGTCGAATTTTCGTAAAAAATCAATAAAGCTCAATATATCCGTTATTATATAAGATATGAAGAAAATTTGTATATATTAATTATAGGGTGTCTTGAGCTACATCTTAAAATAATATTTCTACAATTACAGGCTGGCCCATAAGTCGTTGGTGATACAAATTTCCTTTTTTTTTTTTAATCAAACTATGTTATTGCATTTTTGCATTTTCCATCGAAATATAATGCATGTTGGTAAGAAAAGAAATTCTGGACGCAGCAAGTGCGTTATGGTAGCGAATTTTGATCAAATGTTTCATATTTGAACAGCTCAATTTGCTATTAACCTATAAGGTTAACCAAGAAACGTGTTTTTTCGGGAACATTTTAGGTTTACTTTTGGAAATTTTTGTACATTTTAACACAATAAAGTTATTTTAATGGAACATGGCACATTGTTTTTACTATATAGGTTATACTGGTAACCAAATTTGATACCTGCTTTCTTAAAAAAACACATATTTGTTATTAAAAAGATTTTTATGAAAATTCACTACCATACGCACTTGCTGCGTCCAGAAGTTTTTATTTAACCGAAAGGCATCAACTCCGGTAGTGAGTATATATATATATATATATATATATATATATATATATATATATATATATATATATATATATATATATATATATATATATATATATATATATATATATATATATACAACCTTTCTAGTGGGGAGCTATATACTTAATTTTAACAAAATAATTTTATTGTTTGTGAAAATATATAAAAATTTCTGGGGAAAAAATTTTCAATGCAAATTAGTTAATTTTTTACCTGGCCAACGTACTGATTCAAATAATTTACGAAAAGAATTGACTTACAAAGAAATAGAAATTGTGAAAAATGTGATTTTCACGAAAGTTTATTATAGAAAAGTTACTCTGAAATTTTTTTTCACACAAGCTACCAAAATGTATATACAGAAATGCGCTAAAATAAATTTATCCGAGATCATAAGAAAATTAACTCAAAAAAATCATAAAAATATTTTTCACAAAAGCTATCTAAAAATATTCTTTTCACCAAAATTCACTAAAATGCAGAAACCTGATAAATTACTTTTACTACAAACAAAAGTTTAAAAAATATATTAGCCCTCCACGGAGATTCAAACCTGTGATTAGAAAACCAATTTCAATTCAATATTATCTCTTGGCATCTAGCAACGAACCCGCTTTTATATGCTTGCCTAATCCTTGTTCTTTAACTGAAATCTCATACATTTTTAAATGCATATAACTCGACTTTCTCTAAATCTACAAACCTAATATCTGGCACGTTTTATAGTCTCTATATATGCAATGATTGTGCCAAATTTTGTTAAAATTACCATTATTTTCGAAGATCAAATTTCAGATATCTAACTCTGCAGAGCAGTAGTTGTCTCGTGTCCCTATTTTTCCTCCCACAGCTTTATTGTTGCTATACTGTTTATATGTGGAAGTTGCTATGGAAGTGTAGAACAGCCACAAAACATGACATGGCCCTTAGCGCTGTGCTCCACTCAATTATATGGCAGTGCCAGTTTGTTGGAGCGCAGGTATGATATACTGAAGAGTCCAAAGAAGGACGAAATCGAGATGTATTTATCTGTCTTAGAATATGCCGTTTAATAATTTTTTAAATTCCGAGCAGTTCCGGAAATATCCGAAAAAAACTAAAAATCGAAGATTTTGATTATATTTTTGTTTGGCGTTATTTGGTGAGTTAGCCCGAAATCAAAAATATGTTTTCTTTACCTTTTTTTTTCAGCTTGACAATGGCGTTTATATTATATACCATTAAACGATAAACTCTATAGCTAAGACTACTGCCAATCATCAGAGAAAGGGTCTATTTGAAATGAATTTTCTGGAAACATTTTAGTAAAATGAAGGACAATGACGGTTGAAACTAAGACTTCAGGGTTTGTAAAACATCCTTCTTGAGACAGTTGATTTCCATAGCCCATATTAGATTTAAATTATTTGCCTAAATGTTGCCGATTTTGACGTTTTAAATCGCAACTGACGTTTTGAGGAAAACCCCAATTTATTTTTCGTTAAATGCCTATAACTTTTTTGTATTTTGACCTACATAGCTAAATTTTGGTAGATAACTTACCTGTAAGGATATAAACCCGCGTACCAAATTTGGTTGCCTTTACTTTGTTAATTCCGGAGATTTTCCTGGCTAACGAACTTATCCAAGCCATTTACAAAAGGAATTTATTCACCAAATTTAATCAAAATTGGTTTATTATTTTTTGAGTTATCGGTGTGATACACACACATACACACACACACACACACACACACACACACACATATATATATATATATATATATATATATATATATATATATATATATATATATATATATATATATATATATATATATATATAAACAAACATACAAAAATTGAAACTGACCCTGGATATGTGTTCTGGGGGGCCTAATTAGCGCTCATTTGAAGAAATTTTTTCAAAATTAAAAAGTCGGGATTTCCTCAGTGAATTTTTTTAAGAAATTTGAATTATAAAAAAAGCCATTTGCATATAATTTGTGTACGTGTATGCGTTTACGCGTGTGTGTATTGGCAAGTACGTGTGTGCGTGCGCGCGCGTGTGTTTGTGTGGGTGTATGTGCGCGCACGTGTGTGTGGTGTATGTATGTATCAATGTGGTATGTATGTGTATATGTGTGTATATATGTATATATTTTTTTTACTTTATTGTATTCAATATACCCCACATGTAAATATACAACTGAAAACGACTTGGTAGGTTAGTAGTAAGAAATAATATGGAAATATAGCAATAGTGTAACAGAAATTTGTAATTATTAGTTTTTAGCTGATCCTTTGTCTCTGCACCTTTGTTGTTATCCGTGGTCCAGTCAGTTTGTCTGAAGTCGTCCTGAAGGGCCCCTGGACACAAAAGTGTGTCCCTGTCTATCCCATATACATGATTTGGAATATATATATATATATATATATATATATATATATATATATATATATATATATATATATATATATATATATATAACAAAAACAAAAAAAGAATAAAAAAAAGAAAGAAAAAAATAAAAAAATGAGGAAAAAAAAGCAACAAAAAAAAAACAGATTAATATAAAAAAAAGTAAAAAATATTGAAGTAAAGAAAAAAAAAGAAGAGGAAAAATAAAAGAAAAAGGAAAGCAAAAATTATTATATGTATAAATAGGTTTAGATATTGTATATTTGTATATAGGTAACATAATTCTGTCTTCTAGATTATTAAGGTATTTGTATATATTTTTGTATATAAAATAGCAAAAGTTTGTGGCTGATGCAATTACTGTTCCAAGGTCATAAATACCGCCACCACCACTACCACCAAACTGCTGTTTTCAAACCACAAAAATTTAAATTAAAAATGATTGCGTGTAGTTGACTGTGACTCCATCGGAAGTTGTTTTATAAATATGACAGTTAGTAGGTACTTGTCAAACGAGATTGGTCCAAGCATCTTTTTGTTATAAATGCCTTTTTCAAATGAAGAAATATGAGATATGTTGAAACTTTATTACAAGTACGATAGGAACAGCACGAAAACAGCGCAAAGGTATTTTAAATTACATCCACAAAAGCAACAGCCGGATATAACATTATTTAAAATATTGGATGAACGTTAAGCTCAGTTAAGTGCTCTTGTAGTAAACAATTTTCGCACACACAGAAAATTAATGCATTTTATTCTTATTTTGTTTATGTACAAATTGTGTAATTTGCTTTTTTCAAGCCACAAATATTTAAACTAAAAGTATTACCATCTAGTTGGAATTTACTTTATAAACATAGTTACAATATTAGTGACTTTAAAGTAGGAGTAACAATACAACAATACAAAAAAACGTAAGAAAAAGCAGATAAATGAATACTAAAACATTACAATAACTGCTCGAAATGGTCATATTCTTCTTGTATACATAAACGAGGACGTCGCTTTAAATTGCTCACGACTCTAACAATGTCCTTTCTTCTAATTGACCTAAATTATTCAATTATATTTTCTCTAAGTTCTTCCAGGATGCTATAATCTTACTCCCTATCTTCAGTTCTTCCCAAAAAGATATCCAGAACCGTAAGATCGGGAGACCTTGCCGGCCACTTTACAGGCCCAGAATTACCTATCCATCTATGTGAAAAACTTTGCTCTAAATACTGACAAACTGTTCAAGTATTCTGTGAATTCCCTCCAAAGGATAGTCTGCGCCACAACAACGTTTTTAGATACTTTATAAGTAGACTTTGAAGGGTTTGCATTTATATAAACAAAAAGCCAAAACAATTTCACTCTTTCCTTAATGTTAAATAAATTTATCTCTGCCAGTAAGTTATGTCTAGTTGCTTCTTCCATTCAAGTCCCATATTTCATCCTTCGCTTTATAAAAGCACAAAACTGAGGTAAATGTTCATCCAATATTCTAAACAATGTTCTATTCGAATGTTGCCTTTCCGGACCTAATTCAAAATACATTTGCGCTATTTTCGTATTGTTCCTATTAAACTTGCAATAAAGTTTCAACATATCTCGTTTGTCTTCATTTGAGAGTGACATTTCTAACAAAAATGTGCATGGACTAATCTCGGTTGACAAGTACTAACTGTCATGTAAATAAAACAACTTTTAATGGAGTCGCGGGCAACTAAACGGTATCATTTTTAATTTAAATTTTCGTGGTTTCACAACAACGAATTATAACAAAACATACATCCGTTAATTCGGAATAAAACGCACTCTGTGTAAAAATACAATAGGGCGTCTATAGGAAAAAATAAAGGTTATGACGATGACGGAAATACAAAACATCGGATTACAAATCTGAAAACCCCGCTGTGTAGCCGAAAAAAGTGGCAATGAGAATCTATGTTTTGTTTTGGCCTAACTTGTCAAATAACGCCATAAGAAATAAAAACCAAATCTTCAGCTTTCACTTTAATTTCGGATACCTCCGGAACTCCTCAAATTAAAAAAATTCCTATAACTGCATCTTGTAAAACATATAAATGCGAAACTTTGCTGCAAATCAACCATTTTCGTATCTTCTATAGTTTCCGATATCCCAATGGTAGGGGTCGAATTTGATTTACCCTGTATATAAATTGGAACTGACCTTGGTTGTTCTTCTAGCGGCCTGAAGCATCGTTATTTGAAACAAATTTTCAAAAGTCTGGAAGCTGTAATCTTCTTATCAATTTTTTTGAAGAAAATATTGACACTCGTATACTCAAAAGCTAGACATTAATTTTTTGTAACATTTCAAGGCCTAATATTATTCAGAAGTTTTTTTCTTTTACGTTTTTCCAAATCATTTATACAAATGTCGTTTTCTTCAAAAGATAATGTATCTATAATATAGCTGACAATAAATACCAGTGTATTTTTTGTATCTGATAGCTTTAAGAGCGAATTTCCTAATACCTACGAGATATAGAAATTTGTAGAAAGGCACACTGCATAATATAATGCTTGCAAATATCGAAACGTGAAAAACTGATGATAAATCAACAAACTTAATCGAGCTGTCAGAAATTGAATTCAAGTTTAGACTCTCAAGAGTATAATACAAGTCTAGTCAAGGTCAAATCGAGATGATCCACATTTTAGAACAGGGTAAAGAAGACGCGAATAAGGAAGTTCGCGAAGAAGCGAAAGATCATCCATTCACGCTAAACTTTAATATACAAGGCAAACTAATTATCCGTCAAGTAAAGCGTTGAGCTTAAACAAAGTTTCAGCGAGTAACAGACAAGATTTAAGGCGTATTACACATTATATAATTTACTGCTCCTAGAAAATATCACAAGCTTGAATAAAAAGTATAATAAACGTGCAGGTTAGAGAACTGGCATAATGACTGTAGATGTTTTCTAAAATGTGTGTTACTCCTTATAATATAGGTTTTAGTGAATTTTCTCAAAAAATTAACTAATGGGGAGATCCCGACTTTTGAATTTTGAAAACATTTCTTCAAATGAGCGCAAACTAAACCCCCTTAGAAGCTAGCTACATCCGGGGTGAGTTTAAGTTTATTTATATATATATATATATATATATATATATATATATATATATATATATATATATATATATATATATATATATATATATATATATATATATATATAAATCTATCACACCGGTAACTCAAAAAATAATAATCTGATTTTAATGAAATTTGGAGAGTAGCTGAATAAGTGCGTTAGTTATAAAAATCGGACTTTTCCGGGTACATTTTGAGTTTCTTTCGGAAAAATTTCTTTTTTTGTGGGGATACCTTAAAAACAGAATGTATAAAACGCAACCTGCTGATTTAGATGATTTAAAAATGAAAATGAGAACAGAAATTAGGAACGTAACGCCTGACGTGTTGAACAGAGTTAGGGAAGAATTCCAGACCAGATTATTTCGTTGTATGCAAGTGAATGGAGAACATTTTAAACATTTATTATAAGAAAGGGGCGTTTTTAATAAGTTTATTTTCAAAATTTTAGTTTTAATATTCTGGTATTAAATTTCCAGCCTGTATTGAAAACTGTAATATTAGACCATACATATGGGGTATCTCCGCATTCAGAAAAATGTGATCCACAAATTGTGATGAAAAAATGTAGGGTTGCTATTTTTTTTTAATGGATAAAGTGGTGGGGGTAAAATGTTCGGAGTTTAATTTTCTTAACTATGATTATGAGATAATGTTCGATAAATTAAACTTCACGTGTCACAGCGTTTTCCACAAAAACTATGGTTTGCTGAATAATGAATTTTATTCCATAAGTGTGTTCTCACTGTATATATATATATATATATATATATATATATATATATATATATATATATATATATATATATATATATATATATATATATATATATATATAATGGAAACTTACCCCAGATCAAAAGTCGCGATTTGCCCATTAGTGAATTTTTTGTTAATTATTTTTTTAAATTCAATAAAGATATTTAAGAAACTTGTTTGTTTTGTTTAAAAATCAGTGGACGAGTAAACGAGTTACATTCGAAAACGAAAAAAGGTCTTTTTGGCGAATATTAAAAAAATAATTTATATGATTTTTGGATTTCGCTGCACCACTCTGACTATATATATATATATATATATATATATATATATATATATATATATATATATATATATATATATATATAATAATAATAATAATAATAATAATAATAGTAATAATAAAATAGCCTTTATTCACACAGTAGATAATACAATACTCAAGTGCACAATTAAAAAGAACAAAAAAAATACAACAATACAACGTTGTTTACAAAAACACAGTTGCATGTACATAATTAAAAGAAAAATAATAAGAAACTGTGTGAATTGGGCGAAGTTCAGACGGATGTATAATCATCCCCTGCTCTCCCACTTACGCCCATATGCAAAACTGGTAGTCAACAGCCAGCCCGGCAACCTGCTTAAACACCACGCATAATCAGCAACAGTTTCTTTTTGAAGGAACGCACAGAACAGCTCTTAACACTCTCATCAAGACCATTGTATATAGCGTATATCTGATAGGTAAAAGACCGTTTAAACAGTGTTAGCCTGTACTTAGGTGGTGAAATTAAGCCCTTCGACCGTATGTTAATGCTATGAACATCAGTTCTGTGCGTTACCTTTCTATACAAGTATGTTGGGACTCTAGACACAATAATAGAATGGAACAATGTTGCTGCTCTCAGAGTGAAACGATTACGCATATTAAGCCACTTCGCTTCATTTAGTTTATGCGAGATATGTTCGAATTTTCGAATACCATACGCGAACCTCAGACAGGAATTTTGCAGTCTCTGTATCCGATTATAATCGCAACCATCCAAGCATGGCGAATATAATTCCGAGCAATAGGCAAACTGCGAGAGGACTAAGGTATTCCCAAGCATTAGCTTAACACCAGTCGGAAGATAAGTCCTTTGTGGGTACAGCAGACGCAGGTTGTTGTAGGCCCGCTGAAGGCAGGCACCAACATGCCGCTTATATCTAAACTTGTTATCCATTATCACACCCAAGTTTCGCACCTCATCCAAAAGTTCCAGAGGCTCCCCATTGATCATGACCCTCACATTTACCTTTAAGCGCTCTACAAGAATCTGACTCCCAAACAAAATAGCAGCCGACTTCTTCGCATTTAGACACAGCGATTGGTCTTTGGACACTTTGTACAATGAATCCAGATCGGAATTCACCTTTCCCAGTGCATCCGAAAGCTCCGCGGCATTGAAGGAAATGTATATCTGAATGTCCTCAGCGTACATCTGTACTTTAGAATACTGAATGACCCTAGGGAAATGATTTACGTAAATAGCGAAAAGCAGGGGCCCAAGGACCGAGCCCTGCGGCACACCACACTCCACAAGACGAGCATCCGACTCGCAGCTGCCAACTCTCACAATAAGGTAGCGTTCCCTCAAGTAATTTCTGATCAACGCCAGAGCTTCCGAGCCCATCCCAACCGCTCTCAATATTTTCAGCAATATATTATGATTTATGGTGTCGAAGGCCTTGGAAAAATCCAACAGCACCAGTAGTGTCAGCATACCCTGGTCCGTGGCCCGCAAAATGTCATCTGTAACCCTTAGCAGTGCAGTGGCACAGCTATGATTAGCCCGGAATCCAGACTGAAAGTCAGATAAGATGTTCTTATCACTCAAGTAAGTCCTAAGCTGCGAGTCCAGCACCCTTTCCAGCAACTTTGATAATATGGGCAATATACTGATTATCCGCAGTTGATTCAACTCCGTAGGATCCGCCACCTTCGGAAACGGCAGCCCGATAGCACATTTCCAGATTTTTGGAAAATAGCCTTCCAGAATACACGAGTTGATTATGTGTGTTATGAAGCCAACTATATACCTGCTACAAAGCTTAATCATAGTAATGCTCAATCCATCACGTCCTGTTGCATTGGTCTTGATCGCATTTATGTGCCGGAGCACCGTCGGATCATCGACCAAACAAAACTGAAATCCTTCCCCACCACTAATCGCCCCGAAAAATGCAGACCCATTGATGCTGCTTCCCATAGGATCCTGACTTAAGCTATTGTTCATAAAGTGATCAGCGACTTTATGGGGATCCCTGAGAGCTTCAGGTAATGTTGTCTTTCTCTTGGTGCCTATATTAAGATGTTCCAGTTCTTTGTAAACAGTCTTTATATCCCCAGATTTAAATTTTTCGGATAGGTAGGCTTTCTTCTCCGTTTTGACTGTTACAGTTGCCGCATTCCGCAATCCCTTATAATCGTCCCAGGTCGCTTGACACGGATCGTTTCTAAACCTTGCCTTTGCTCTGTCTCTAAATTTCATCAGTAGGCGGGTGTTATCTGAGATCCAAGGGCTGTAAGGTTTGGTTACTCTGTATGTTCTGATAGGTGCATGTTTGTTGTATAAATCGCACAGCGTATGATTAAAAATAGCGACTAGGCCTCCTGACATTCAGAATCGCATAGATGATGTCATGATCTGATATACTACAAGACATAACCCCAGCATCCATTATGATGGCTTCATTGGATGCTACAATGTGATCCAGCAAGGCATTACGTCGAGTAGGTTCCACTATCAGCTGACTCACACTGAGCTCGTCCAACCTCCGCCTATATGCTATTATCTTTATGTCAGTTTCATTCAGCAAGTTTATATTTATGTCGCCAAGTATAATCAACTTATTAGACACACCGAGGGTACTGCAAACAGTACCCTCCAGCTCGTCGAAGAAGTCGTTATGATTCATGTCGTGGTTCCGATACATAATGCACGCCAAGAATGTTTGAGAGTTTATGCTAAGTTTAACGCACAACTGCTCGACTCTGTCCGAGGTAGGTACAATCATATACTTTATTTCATTTCTCACGTAAATAGCTATTCCCGACCCCCGGCCACGATAGTCCCTTCGAACCAATGCGTAACCGCCCACACTAAAATTCGTGCTGCTATCAGCAGTGCTTAGCCACGTTTCTGTCAGTCCAAAAATATCGAATGATTCCTGCAACACCACCTCACACACCTCCGCAAAGTGAGCCCTAAGTGATCGTACATTTAAGTGACCAACTTTTAGTTTCTTCATTCTTGAATACTTATTCCCAATTCCTACAATACTATAACACTACACTAAGCCTATACACAAAACACAAACAGAAACTACAAACTACAAGAAAGGAAAAAAAGAAATATACACATACATAAAAAAAAGTCATAAGAAGTACTAAATCTGGTAACAAATGTCTGACTTATGACAGACTATCTGGCCGCACAAAGAAACAAGTAAACAATCAATTCAAAGTGCCCACGCAGTCTACAAATAAGTTAAAGATACAAATAGTTGCAACACAGTTTGTCTTACTACTTCTTCAATGTTGTACTTGTTCTTGCAGGACTATTTGCCCTTGCTCTGGTTATATTGAGAGATAGAACCCTTTCCGCAGCGGCAGCAGCTACACTTCTAGTGGCAATCTTAATTTTACTATTTTCGAGGTTCTCCGCAGCAGAATTCAGCACATTCAAGCCTGAATCCTCGCGTCGACCAGGTTGCTGACGACCGGAGATTCTACCAGGTGTGGACGGCGCTGAGTGTGGTCTAGAATCCGCTTCCGAGGTCTGGCCCTCTTCAGTCACATCAAAGTCTTCCAGGTCTCCAGGTAGCTATACCTTACCATCAATACAAAGCCTTCCGTGTCTTATTCGTGCGTTTTTTCCGTTCTGCCTTGCTAACTTGAGGTGCTTTATGAGTATACTACTCTCTTCCCTCTGTTTTATCGTTAAATCATGTGCTATATACAAAGGTGTACCCTTTAATTTGCCGCTGTTTCTCAACACTTCAGCCTTCTTCAATTGGGATAAGAACTCAATTATGATGGGTCTACGTGCTTCCTTCTGTCCACGACCCACGCAATAGATATCATTAATATCTTCGAGTTTCACGTTTACCGAAAGTGAATGATTCAGCTTCTGCAGGATGAACTCTTTCAAGTTGCCATAGTCTCCATATTCAACCCTGTCCAACCCAAATAATACAACATTATTTTTCCTAGATTTTCATTCCAAAAATTTAACTCTGGTACGTAAATGTTTATTATCTTCTTCTAACAAAGACTGTTTTTTATTAGCTTCCTTCAATTTACTTAATAGATTTGCCTCTACATTCCTAATATCGTCCCTAATCTTTGATATCGCCAACAGTAAGTCGCCATTCGTAATCTCTTTATTGGGCATAATAAAGTCCTCAGTGGATACGCACCTTTATGAAAAATATATTTTCTTATCTCACACAGTTTATCTCCTTCCACGTAGATACTAAAGCAAACGATCTTTATTATTCTAACTTAGATTCGGTTTTAACTATTTTCTAATCAATTTCCTTCGTGAGAAATACAACAATTTGATAGAATGATGTTCAATCTGTGACTCACCCAGGTCTGACAAATTTGCTATCGCCACAAACCACTTAATTTTTATTCTCAAGCTAAGACAACCTAGAAACCTACTATCACTCACTTAGGAGGCGTACACATCCATATATATATATATATATATATATATATATATATATATATATATATATATATATATATATATATATATATAGTGTGTGTATGTATGTGTATACATATAAAAACAAAACGGGCTACCAATGTGGGTTCTAAGGCTCGTAGTTCGCGCTACTATAAAGAAATTTTTTCAAAATTAAAAAATCGCGATCTCCTCAACAGCGTAGTTTTTCTACGAAAATTTGCCAGAAAAAAGGAACAAAACAATCTTATACATTCTTGTTGGTTTATAGGTCACGATGTAGATGCTCACGTACCTTGCCAATCTATTACCCGCCTTTCTGAAACCACTGTGCACCGCACCAGAAGAAAATTTATAAAACGACCAGCTGTCTAAAATGCGACTGCTCCACCATGAAATACGACTTGCATCTTTCATTGAGTATATCCCTAAGGTGACTGGTTGCGAATATACAATGTGATGCATTATTGTATCTTTGTTTATTTTTTCAGTTTATTTCCGACGGTATTGAATACACGAGGTGCTGCATGAATTTTAGTGAGGTCGATGAGATGGGTTTAGCTACGCCGGGATCGACACTCATGCAGAAGCAAAAGTACAGCATCATGTTCATCCTGTAAAATACATGCCCCGAAAGCTGATCATGTCCGCAATAGAATTGGTTCGGTTAGAAATGAAACAGATGAACTAATTCCATTGATGCGAGTACGAACCTAAAGCCATTTTGTTGCTTGAAATGTACTCACAGCCAACAATCGAATTACTTACTCAATACATTGTAGTTTTCGTCCTCATAAATACTTGTAATTTGTGGTGCTTGTTAGACCATGTAATCTACGTTCAGAGCTTTGCATGCAAAGAGAAAAGTATCGAAATAGAAATTGTTTTGCAAGCGCACAGTTCACTGGCTCTATTTCACAAAAATTTTACTAAACTAAACTTGTTTAACAAAATTTGACGCCCAGTAAACGGTTTTCACCCAACTTATCACAATCGTGGACTTTAAAATTCTATAGTTGTTATTAACCGTAGAGGCTGGAAGTTATCTCGATACGTTTGCTAACTCAACTAACTATTAGCGTTAATATACTGTGGTTCTTTTCTGAATCCAAAAGTTTCCCTGCGATAATTTATTTCACACATAATGCCTTGAAAACATTTATTGGTGACCATAGTGCAGTGTTTATACGTATTTCCAGTGTCAAGTGCAGTGCGGACGGATCAGCAGTCATTAAACGAATAATTAGCGAGGCTAATATAGTCACCTTCATCAGATTGCTTGAACATGAGACATGGAAAAACGTACTCCAAGAGACCTCCCCTGAAAACGTAAACAACAATTTCGTGGCAACGTTTATCAACCATTTCAGTGCCTGTTTCCCAATTAGAAAAATTAGAAAAGGTAAGAAACGCAGAGCTCCTGCAACGGCAGAAGTTAACGACATGAAACATGTCGTCGCACTCAGTGGTGACTTTGCCCAACACTTTTGAATATTTAAGCCTATATTCAAAACAGTAAAGTCCGAACTTGATAAAGCTACTCGTATTAGCAGCAGCAACAACAAGAGCAAAACTATTTGGAAGACCATTAACGAACTAACAGTAAGGAACTCAAAATGTCAAACTGAATGCCCTGCAATAAATGCGGACCTTCCAGACCAGTTTGGCAACTTTTTCTCATATGCTGCTCAAAATGCAACTGCTCATCTACCTACCGATTTCCAATTTATCTTTATTGAATAGAGGGCGTTGCTTGCGGCTAACTTCAAGTTCGGAAATACCCCCACTTTTTATTAGCGTCGCTGCGAAACTCAACACTCAAGGCGAAAATGTTGCCCTTTGGAAACTAATATTTGACTGCCGCAATCAAATTAAGCTACGTAAAAAGCATTTACAAGCCCAGTCTTTTCACTATTAGAACGCTGTTCTGTAAAATGTCTGGTTAATAACATAAAGTATATACAGGGTGCTGAAATGAAGACTAAAAATTTTATAAGCCGTCAAGAAGCTCCCGTGTGCAAAAAATTGCTTACATGATTTTTAACCAAAAACAGTTTTAATTAGGACCCATGCTACAAGGTGGTGTTTGAATTCTCCGTTTATCCTTTTTGTTTACAGGTGGGTTAAAAAATAAAATTTAAAGACGTAGCAAGTGCGTTATGGTAGCGAATTTTCATTAAATGTTTAAATCTGTATAACTCAATTTTCTAGAAACCTATAAAGTTGATTTTTGGTATTTGATAAAGTATTTACTAGGTAAAAATATAGACCAGATTTCATAGAAATCACTTTGTGGTTTTTTGAGATGTAAATTATTTTTTTAGAAAAACTGGCCGGATAATATTGGATAACAAACTCTTTCAAGCTATTAATAAAATAAAGACTCTTGCCGAATTTAGTCAAAATCGGTTAATAACATGTTGAGTTATTGATTGGAAACTTGTAGTAATAATGGGCTGATTTGACCCTAATTAGATAATATTGTTCCTGTTTGTGATTTTCTGATAAATGGACATGCCATAAGAAGGTTTTTATTTTTTATCGTGTAAACGATTCAAGATACAGAGAAATTTCAAAAGACAAAAAACTTGTAGTTTTTGTTTCTTTATCTCACAATAATATACAAATCATATTGCAGTCAGTGGCGTACATTTTTATGTCACTAAATTTTGTTGAGGTGCGCCCCCTAACGCCAATGGACTTAACAATCTGTATCTAACTAGGGACAAATCGGCCCATTAATAATACAAACAACGCTGCCAAATTTCAAAACAATCGGTAAGGAGATATTTGAATAATTTAAAAAAACTCGTTATTTTGCAAAAAAATTAACACCTTGTATCTTGGAAACAATGCTTTTTAGCACCTATGTTTATGGCAACTTTTTTTCATAAAATGACCTGGGAAATCCACCCCTTAAATATTGTCCCATCTTTTTTAAACACCCTGTACACACACACACACACACAGATATATATATATATATATATATATATATATATATATATATATATATATATATATATATATATATATAGATTAAAGTTTAGACGGACGTTGGTTTCGGGTTCTAGGGGCCCAAGCTCACGCTCATTTGAAATTTTTTTTGCAAAGTCTCACCATCGATTTCTCTCTATCACCAAATTTTTTTAACTTAGATAGATGAACTAATTGATTTACAATATTTTACTAAACGTATAACTGCAGTTTCGCTAAAGTTCTGAGCTTTGTCAAATACAGAATTCTGTACAAACCTGAAAACATTAGCGAACCTGGAGTTTACGTTAAATAAAATAGTGTAAATCAATTTGTTTATTTATCTGAGTTGACAATGGATTTTCATCAAGTGTCGGCCTCCACAATATTATATAGTCTTTTTTGAAACAAAAATTCGCCAAAAAGAGCTTTTTTCGTTTTCGGATGTAACTTGTTTACTCGTCAACCGACTTTCGTAATAAAGGGCTCGCATTGAAGGCAAATATTTAAGCGGAGATGCTCAGTTAAGATAATAGACACAAAATAAACGATAAAAAGTCTGGGCGCAGCAAGTGCACCACATATTTTTATAACCTTTTTATCTTGTAACATATAAACCAGTTTTGGTATATAGTTTAACTATTATATCGCAAACCTACCTACCAAATTTGGCTACCATAGCTTTTTAGTTTTTTAGATAATACATTTTTTCAAGGAAAATTCAAAATCTTTCCGAAAAACCTGGTCCGGTTTTTCTGGCTAACAAAATTGTCCAATCGACTTACAAAAGGAAGGTATATGCCAATTTTTATTGAGTTATCGGTGTTATATATATATATATATATATATATATATATATATATATATATATATATATATATATATATATATATTCGACCTATATGGGAATGATACGTAGATAAATAAATTAATTTCCCACTGCAACACTAACAAATTAAAAAGTCACTTAAAACTTTAAAACACGAAAAGAACATGGAATTATTATCAAGCTCTTCTCTTCACACAAATTTGTGTTAGCGTTAGCACTGTCCGGAACGGGGTGAAAACTGTAAACATTAAAAGTAGTTCAATGTTAATATGGTACTAAATAATAAAATGTGTAAAAATCCTGGATGCAGCAAGTGCGTTATGGTAGTGAATTTTCATAGAAATGATCTGGCACAAAATATTTTATTATAACTTTTTTATCTTGCAACATAGAAATCTAAATTTTTTTGTATAGTTTAATTTTTATATCGTAAACCTACCTACCAAATTTGGTTATCTTATCTTTTTTATTTTTTGAGATACAAATTTTTTTCGAATAAAAACTCAAAATTTTCCCGGAAAACCTCGTCCGATTTTCCTGACTAACGAAATTATCCAATACATTTACAGAAGGAAGGTACATGCCAAATTTTATCAAAATCGGCCGATTATATTTTGAGTTATCGGTGTGAAACCTATGTATATATATATATATATATATATATATATATATATATATATATATATATATATATATATATATATATATATATATATATGTATATATATATATATATATATATATATATATATATATATATATATATATATATATATATATATATCTATATAGTTTATAGTTTATTGTTATATAAATAGTACAAAGCATCTTACAAATAAGTCTAAACTTGTGACTGCAAATGATGCAATTTTGACTAAATTTTAATCTAAATGTCAATTGTTCTAAAGTTCTGTCATCTGATTTCTAATCTCCAAAATTACCTCACCTCATTATGTACCATTACAATTTCTAAAAATATGAATGGTACTTGAAATCAGTTTCTTTATTTTAATCAAAAATTTCTATATTTTAAAACTTGACTCAAATTAAATTCTTATATATAAAAATTGAAACTGACCCCGGATATGGGTTCTAGAGGTCTTAATTCGCGCTCATTTGCAAACAAATTTTCAAAATTCAAAAGTCGAGATCTCCCCATTAGTGAATTTTTTCTACGAAAATTTACTAAAATGTATTATAGTCTTTGATTCTAGAATACTGTGGTCCAGGCAAGCGCAGTTGTAATGTTTCTAAATAATGCTATCACAACGTTTGTTAAACCGGCGTTCCATTCATTTGTCTTAAACGGTATTTTTACCGCTCACTGCAGTGTTAAAACGAATGGTATTTCCTTACTATTTTAAACACATGGGTGGGGGACTGTATTGTATACCAATACAGCTCTGTCGAGTGAAGTTGTTCGGAAATAACAACGCACACCTAACCCGAATTCATTTCCAGTTGCTATTGACCCACTCATATTTTCTGAATGAAGACGTGGTGCCGACTTCATTCCAAGTCACTATTAACCGACTATTTATGAAATCAAATAAGTAAATTAAATCAATTGTCATAACATATGTAGTGTATTAAGACTAAGGGAAAAAGAAATAAAACATATTTAACTGTGCACATTTTAATTATATTTTAGGGTGTGCGGCGCACACCTAGCTCACTAGGAGAAATCGCCACTGATATATATATATATATATATATATATATATATATATATATATATATATATATATATATATATATATATATATATAATATAAAAAGTTAAACTGACCCCGGATATGGGTTCTAAGGGTAATAGTTTGCGTGCGAAAAAAAAAATTCGAAATTCAGAATTCGGGATCTTCCCATTAGTGATTTTTTCTACGAAAATTCACTAATATACAGCGCAAATCCTAATCGTTAAAAAATTCGTTCCGCATGATTGATCAAGTTGCTTATGAAAGAACCATTAACTGTGACACTAAATTTTTTTCTCGTCTGCATAGGTCGAAAATTGTAGTTAAAAGAACTGAATTACAAACGGCTTGTTGCAAAGACAACTCATTCAAAGTCTCATCTGAAAATGCTCGAAACCTAGCCAATGATTGTTGTCATGCTTTTTGTCACATGAGTTGCAACCATTTTCAGATTAGAGCTTACATGAGTCCCTTTTAGAACAAACACTGTAGAGCTGTCACGGGGGCGTACTATAGTGAGTTTTTAAGTGATCTATGCAAAGAAATTGTGGAGAACGCCACAGTTCGCTAAATGTGTCCTCTTCTTCGACGCCACTGCTCACAAGTCGTCGATTGGACTGGACACAGTTGATAAAGTTGCTTCTTAATCCGCTAACCACCCACCCTATTACCCGTATTTGGCACCGTCAGACTATTATCTATTCTCAATGGTCAAAATCATTTGAAAAGAGGTGAACAGTTTTATTCAAAATACGAAGTCATATGGTTGTCGAGACGTGGTTTCAAGACCATGATAAAAAAATTAAAGGGCTTATAATCGTTCTAGGAATATTCTGCTAAATGTGTAAGTCTTAAAGAAGATTATGTTAAATAAATAAAATTTTCTTATAAACAATCAACTGCGATATATTATTATTAAATAATTATTAATTATTGCGTTTTTATTGTAGGCTAAGTACTTTTCAATGCCACATGGTTTTACCATTTATTATAAGTACATGTTCAAACAGAGATTGCGTTCATAATGTGGTCGTTTATCATAAAGAAACCGATAGCAGGCAAAGTACAAAAGCCATGTCGCCATTTACTTTTCTGGCTCGAATGTAATATCATGCTGAATAAATGGTTATTATTCGCGGAGCCTTATCAAAAATTATATTATTATCCCTTGATAGAGGTTTTATAAGGCCTTTTGACGTTTTTATGTTGGTAGCGAGATTAATATTTGTAATGGTTAATCGATACTTTTCGTGAGGATCGGACAATCCCACACTTGGATATAGCGTTATTTTATAAGTATAAGCACCCCCACAATATCGACTTCTTGTAAAACATATTTGTTTGATTTTTGAGGTTAAATTTTCTTAAGATGACAACTTGTCTGACACAAATATGTATGAAAATGTTTTACTGTCATTTAAATATTAATTAATGGTGTTTCCAATTTTTTTAAATGGGACCAGTACATTGTAAAAATCCGTTACTACAAAATACAGTGCAGTCACTGAAAATAACTCATTGAGATTTTCTTAATTATAGCACAGAAAACAAGAGATATCGGAAACGCTTCTATTAGTTAATAAGTTATACAGTTATTATACCAGCAATAATAATAATAATAATAATAATAATAATAATAATAATAATAATAATAATAATAATAATAATAATAATAATAATAATAATAATAATAATAATAATAATAATAATAATAATAATAATAATAATAATAATAATAATAATAATAATAATAATAATAATAAAAACCAGGGTCCGTCTGGCCTGGATGGTAGCACCCTGTAAGGGCCCTTGGCTAGGGTCGCAGGTCTGTCTGGCCGGTGGGTGTACTGCTTCCAGAAGTGTACTCACCGTTACTCGTAACGACGTAGACGGTACAGCCGGCGACGCCAGCTGTCCGCTGTTCTATTTACCCCCTTTTTCCTTAACCATATTACCGTACTCCTTACTCCATTCCCCACCTGGGCCACCAGCGTTAATTGGTGGCACACCCATGGAGCAAAACCAAAGTCTCGGAAAAATGACGCTGCCTGGGGTTCGCCAGGGCATATCTGGAGCCGGCGCTGGACATGACAGCATGCGGAACGTCGGTGGCGGGGTGCTGATGAGGCGGGCCCTTGTCATCAAATTACAACCCAAAATCAACAGCAGAGAAGCCTAGTGAGACCAGGAGCTCCACCCACTGAGGAGTCTGCGCAAGAAAATCAGACAGCGCTCTCCCAGATGGGATTACCAAGACGGCGCATGAAATGGACTATGGATATGAATGAAACCATTATGCGCATTTGCAACAAAGTACACAACTCGGACAACAGACGACCGGATATAGGCAACCACTTCACACCAAATTTCTCAGAATGCACCCACACATACAGGTGACTCAACAGAGAGTAGCAGATCAGTATCGTGTCATAGTTAGGAATAACCTTATTCTACAAACGAGACTGAATACCTTTAGACAGGACGTTGAGCATGAAATTACTAACATAGCGGTTACGGAAAATAACGATATCCTGTTTGATGGTAGTAATCTTGAACCTGTATATACTGAGCAAGAAGAGCACATTGAGGGTACGCAACAAAATGAGGAACACATCGACAAATTGTCCACAGAAATGAGTCATGCAGTCGCGGAGTATAAAGGAATAAATCCTCTTACTAGACCACTATTGCAGAGACTAAGGTTATCTACAAAGCTTGCAATTATAGTGGAAGTTTTGAACAGAATAATTTTACCATCGCCCCTTCTGGAGATCAACACATTGGAGCACATACATACACTGATTTACAGTGCAGCAACTGCAGCAATTGAAGCTTTAGGCATTAATATTTCTGATCAAAGGTCCAATCACAGAGATTCGTGTCAAAGAGTGCCCCCGTGGAAAAAAAGGTTGAAAAGTAGAGTGGACACACTTCCAAAAGAAATTGGACAACTGACGCAATACATTGGGGGAGTACACACAAGAAAATTGCAGAAAAGAGTAGAGGAAAAGATAGGTCAAGTTCGACTGGACTGAGCACAAGACCCAGTCAACCACACTGCACAAGAATGTTTGGACACCTTAAAACACAAGCTTTCTGTTTATGCAGATCCGGTTTTAGGAGATATAAAGCGAGCAACAATAAGAGGTGCAATGATACAATGTTTAAACGCTCTGAAAGGACTTTCTATTTTCTGCTTAATTCAGCTAGGAATGCAGCCACCGATACTTTTCCAAATAAGAAACAAATTGAAGCGTTGTGGAAAAGTCATTTGGCCACAACAGCCTTCTGCAATATTGGGTTAACGAAGAACACAGAGCTTGTCAGAATTATGAACAGATGCATCATGAGCCGTTTACCACAGATGAAGTGTCCGAGGTTATTAAAATGCTTCATAATTGGAAAGCACCCGGGCCTGATGGCGTGCAAAACTTTTGGCTGAAGAAATTTGGGTGTACACATCATCTATCGGCGGTGTTAATAAATGATGTTATACTTGACCCAAAGAATATGCTATTATCTTTCACACAAGGAGACACGTATCTTCTGCCAAAGGACCAGCATTGTTCTGAAGACCCGGCAGATACCGACCCTATATAAGTTGATCACATCCTGCCTTGAGAAGCGCATATGGGCGTACTGCGAACGGAACAACATAATTTCGAGGCAGCAAAAAGGGTGTGGCAAAAGATCTATGGGGTGCAAAGAACAGCTAATAATTGATTGGGTTGTGTCCAATTAAGCTTACAATAGACGAATAAATCTCTTTGCTGCCTACGTGGATTACAAAAAGACATTTGATTCAGTTCCAGGCGAATGGCTAATAAGTGTGCTGAAGATGTATAAGATCGATACTTACATGCTAAGGTTCATTGAATACACAATGTCCTGGAGAACAAAGATTCAGTTACGGGTACAAATGAGGGACAACATCGTAACCAGCACGATACCAATTAGAAGAGGTATATTTCAAAGCGACTCGCTAAGCCCAATGTGGTTCTGCGTCGCATTGGATCCACTATCAAACTGCCTGAACTCCACCAGATATGGCTTCAGTCTCAAAAGAAATGGCAGGAAGCAAATTAGGCTAAATTATATGCTGTATATGGATGATCTTAAGCTGGAGGCTTCCACAAAGAACAACCTGGAGCAATTCCTTAAAATCGTGGAAGTGTTTTCCAGAGATGTTGACATGCAGTTTGGACTCGACAAATGTCGCACCTTATGTTTAGTCAGAGGGAAAATACAACCAGGTGTATATGAAATGCAGAACGGACAGGAAATTTCCTCGATGGATGTAAAAGGGTGTTACAAATACCTGGGAATGCAGCAAGCGGGGAAAATAAACCACTCGGTAATGAAGAACGATCTGACAAATGAGTTTACGAAACGAGCAAAGCAGGTGGTGCAATTACATCTTAACAGCAAGAACCTGACAAAAGCTCTAAATACATATGCATTTTCTACACTTAGCTACTCATTTGGGATTGTGAACTGAAGTAAAACAGACATAGAAAATCTACAACAAAAGGTGCGAACACTCCTAACAAAATCCAAGAAGCATCATCTCCGTAGTGCTATCGAGCGAGTAACCCTACCTAGACACCAAGGTGCAAGAGGAGTGTTGGATATTGGAAAACAGTTGGACCAGCAGATAGTGAACCTGCGTACATATTTCCATCAGCAGGTGCTTACTTCTGAACTACACCGTGCCATATGTAAGGCAAAAGATTTGACACCGCTATAATTAACAGAAAGTTCAATACAGTCACCATCGGACTGATCAGGACAAGCTGCAATCTTGGATGCAGAAGCCTCTCCATGGGCGAAATCTGAATGAGACCTCCCAGGCACATGTCGACAAACTGGCGCCGAACTACTGGTTGGTGTCCGGAAAGATTTTTTCAGAGACAGAGTGTTTTTTGCTGGCCATACAAGATTAGGTCATCCAAACAAGAAACTACCTGAAGTATATAGTTGTAGATAATTCGGTCCAAAATGAAAAGTGTAGATTTGGGTGTCAGTCATCAGAGACTATCCAGCACGTCAAGCGTTTGCTGCAAAAGAGTATAAAGAGAGGCACGACGCAGTTGCTAAGATACTTCATCAAGAACTGGCTCTGAAACTGCGACTTTTAAACCTTAGTAAGGAGCCCTACTATAGATACACTCCTGATCCTGTTCTAGAGAACTCAGGATACAGATTGTACTGGGATTGTACACAGATCAACGAGTGGCACACAACAGGCCAGATATAATAAAAGTGGATAAGTCCTGCAACCAAGTGACGCTGATTGATGTGGCCATTCCAAATACTAATAATCTAGATATAAAGTACAACGAGAAGATCATTAAGTACAGAGACCTCGAGATAAAAGTAAGGAGACAGTTGAAGGCAGATAGTGTCCGAGTGATTCCAATAGTCATGTCGTCAACTGGTGTGGTTCCTAAGAATCTTCGAGAGAACATTAAGATACTGGGCCTCGGAGAGCATCTTTATACCGTTATGCAGAAGGCGGTACTACTTGCAACTGCCCACACCGTTCGGAGATTCCTGGGAAATGAGGATGTATCGCGTTGTTGTTCAGGGCCCGATAACTTGGAAAGGGCTCTATCTGAGCTCAGTCCCTTTGGTATCTGAGATACCTGAGATGAGTGACTGTTCCCCTTTGAAAGCGTGTGAAAGCCCTTCAGGCTAAAGTCGATAATAATAATAGTAATAATAGTAATAATAATAATAATAATAATAATAATAATAATAATAATAATAATAATAATAATAATAATAATAATAATAATAATAATAATAATAATAATAATAATAATAATAATAATAATAATAATAATAATAATAATAATAATAATAATAATAATAATAATAATAATAATCACTATTAAACCGCGTGAACGCTACCATATATGGCTTCGGTATAAAAGCAATGGCAAGGAGCAAATGAGGATAAATCATCATAAATATTGTAACGTTTTCGACCAAGATAATCGTATTTATTTAAATGAATTGTTTATCCCGGCAGTAATTAATATAATGTTTCAAATTCGATCCTTATCTTACAAAAACCTTTGTCACTATGAAAACAAATGATAAAGAAATTAAGGTAGGAAGAGAAAGTTAAAGGGCGCCAAGTGAGTCTTAATTTTTATAACCTAAAAACTACCAAAAACGTTGATCAAAATATATAATGACTGGATTTTAAATAACTTTTTTATAACAAATGATTTTGATAATAAGTTAAATATATAACAAAAAGAGTGCCTTAGATCAAGCCCTACAATTAGCAATAAGGTACCTTAGATGCCATGTTCAAAATAAAAGCTTTTGGCTAGCCAATCACTTTACAAACTATACATCATTTTAATTTAATTTAATTTAATTCATGGGGTCCTTGTTCTAAAAAAACTAGACATTGTAGCTTGGCATTTAACACCCTTTTGATATAACTTTAGGTTTGCAGCTCACGTTATTGCACTTGAAGATACGTAATTTATACTAAGTGGTGCAATCAGGTTTAACTTGCTAAAATGTATGATTCACATAAATCCCAGCATATAACCAATTATATGCAAATACTAGGAATACAATAGTTAAAAAGTCCAAAAGAAAAACCCTAAGAAACAATAATTTAGAAATTAATAGATATTTTAAATTTGGATCTTACTTTGTAGAATGCATAAGGGTTTTAAATTCAATGATAAACAGATATTTCAATTCCAGCTATTTCTCTACGAGAGAGGATAATATTGTTTTCTTTTGCAGTGTGTACAGAATCAAACGTAAAACAGTAGACAAATCAAACTAATAAATAAATGTCTCTTTTGTATCTGTTGCTAGGCATGTAGTGCCAATCTATTAAATTTCCAGTAATTTGACGCAGGTAACAGAGAAGCAGTGAAAAGGTATCAGACTTAGATTGGCATGGTGTAAAATCAACTAAAAATGGATGTGAATAGATTACAATATGGATTATCTTAAGCTGATGGCCTTCACAAAAAAACACCTGGACCAATTCCTTAAAATCATGGAAGGGTTTTCCAGAGATATTGACATGCAGTTTGGACTTGACAAATATATCTTATGTGTAGTCAAATGGAAGATACAACCAAGTGTATCTGAAATGCAGAATGGCCTGCAGATTGCGTCGATCGATGTAGAGTGTTACTAATACCTGGGAATACAGCAAGCGAAGAAAATAAACCACTCAGCAATGAAGAACGATCTGACAAATGAGTTTACGAAACGACGCGAGTACATTTCAACAGCAAGAATCTAGCTAAATCCCTTAATACATATGCATTTTCTGCACTTAGCTATTCATTTGGAATTCGAAAATCTACAACGGAAGATGCGAACACGCCTAACAAAATCCAAAAGGCGTCACCTCCGTAGTTCGATCGAGCGAGTAACCATACGTAGACAGCAGGGTGTAAGAGGAATGTTGGATATTGGTAAATAGTTAGACCAGCAGATATTGAACCTACGTATATATTTTCATCAGTGGGCGGTTACTTCTGAATTACACCGTGCCATATGCAATGCAAATTATTCAACACCGCTACAATTTAAATAAAGTGAAATACAAAGTCACCATAGGACTGATCAGGACAAGCTGCAATCTTGGATGCAGAAGCCTTTATGGGCGACACCTGAATGGGTTTTGGGTTTTCTTTCGAAAATAACAATGCTATGGTAACCAAATTTGATAGGTAGGCTTATGTTATAAAAATCAAACAGCAACATTTAGATATCCATGAAAAAAAGTTATAAACATTTATTAAGAAACAGGTTTCTATACTAATTGACTACCATAACGCATTTACTGCGTTCAGACTTATAGTGAATCTTCTTAGAAAAATTAGTTAATGGGGAGATCCCAACTTTTAAATTTTGAAAAAATGTCTTCAAATGAGCGCAAACCAGGACCTCTAGAACACATATCCGGGGTTACAATATCTGAATTTTTCTCACATACTTTTTGAGAAAACAAAACATTCTCTGGCCAAAACAATTAGGTAGAAATTTACCTAACAAATTAAAATTGAGAGCATTGGTAGATTTAATAGAAAACCTTTACTTTTACATTTGATATTTATTTTACTTCTTTGTAATGTACAACACATATTTGATTTACCAGGAGTCTTGATTTAAATAACTTCCATTATTAATTAGGTCAATAAATTTAAAAATTTGTGTTTTTAATATCTGTTTTGATTGAATAATAAATTCCTCATCTAACCTTTCTCAATTCTGGTGGTGCTATAGCTGGATATATATTATCTAGATCTCTTCAAACTAACTAACTAACCTAGTGCCGGTGTTTTAACTCGAAGATCTCATAAATCTAGAACTTTGGTAAGAACAAGATTGAAGCTGAGAAAGTATTTGATTATCTTTTCCTCTTCAAACTAAACAGTGTGTTCTATGTCTTACAAAATAATAAATCTCATAGATAAGTGCAATTAGGGTTTGGGAGATGATGATGACCTCACTATTGGCCGGATTTAGATCCACTTGAAATCTGTCACGAGATATCAATCGCGGACAACCATCAAATAAATACACTTGGGTCGTTAGGTGTAAAATTGGCACAGTTTAAAAATGTAATCATTGATTAATCAATGATGTATAAACATTATTTAAATTAACCAGCTTGGTTTTGGATATTTTAAAAAGTCAATAAATATATATATATATATATATATATATATATATATATATATATATATATATATATATATATATATATATATATATATATATATATATATATATATAGACGTAGACGCTATATTTCGCGCTTCAATAATATTGGTTTTCTTTGCTGTAAATGAAGGAGGTAGCCAGCGCGGAAATTGACTGGGGCAAGTGGTGCTTTTGAATTCAAGATGTTCTAGATGTTCCTCAACGTTTCTGTGACCAGTTTCGCTGCTTGGCAGCATCTTCAGGCAGAAGAAAATTGAATTACCTAATATAAATTTTGTGACAGCTGCGAATAAAGATCTGTTGCTATGTTATGATATTTTGATCAAAAAATTCATCAAAAAGAAAATAAAATAAAAGTGACACATGACATCTTCAAAATGTCTACGTGATATATGTCAATATCTATCATAAGCATAGAGTAAACAACAATAACACTAATAATTATAATCATAGTTACAACAATAAAATAACTAAACAACAACCATAATAAAGCCGGCTCTATACAATGAAAATATTGACACCTATCAACTCATTATCTTAGTACAAATTTTTTGAACAAAAATTGCTAGATTCATTTTGTTTGATTTATTTGATTTGGGATAAGAAGATCCAAGAAAAGGAAATTTATTAAATTAGTTCGCTCTTTAAAACAAAGTAGCTAATGTCATGTGTATGTTTCCGTAGGCAGAAGGGCGTTACCGTCAGAAAAAAACAAGCATAACACAAACTTACATATCTAAATATTCATCCACGTGTTCACTAATTTGTAGTAATTTTTTACTAACATAAATTAAACAAATCTTCGTAGACACAGTGTTTAAAGGTAATGCGTTGTTTGCGTTTTTGTAAAAACAAATTACAATACTTTTAGTTAAGATCCAGCTTCCGACCTTCTTAATTAAATAGCAATGTCAAAATCGATGCATCCCAACCCGTGCGACCAATGAAAATCTTATCACGTTATCCATTGCAAAAGATCGGTTACCTTACACGCGCCGTCTGCGTCGCTGTGAATTGAACAATCCAATTTTGGCGATTGTTTACCGTGGTCCGGAATCAATTTAAAGGTAACCGCATCACAGCCGCACATACCTGAACCTCCTCTATAAATGTATGTGCTTTGTGTCTCCTGCAGACTAAACATTTAATTTAACGCGATAATCCAGACCACACGTAATTTCCTGTGCAAGGCTGGGGAAATTCTCAATTCGCAGGAAAAGTCGAACCCAATCTATATAGGAGGCCACCGTGAAAACATTTGTAAGCAAATTGGTTCTACAGCAACGAGCCGATAGGAGACGCCTTACTTGATTAGCTGGGCGTATTTATATCTTACTGGAAGGCATTGCCAGGATTAACAGTTTAGATTTTCTTATCTCGAAGCTTAACCAATTCTGATTAAAGTACAATATAGTATATTATATTTCTAATCAAATTATGTAATTCTAACGTATCACAACGCTGCCCTACATGCGGATGAGAAACTCTCTGAACGCAGCGAGTCTGTTATGGTAGCAAATTTTAAAAAATATTTCAATTTAGAAATAATAGATACATTTATTTGCTATGAGCTGATACAATATTTTCAGATAAATACGTCAATAAAATACTAAAATATTAAAATAAATCGGTAAAAAATTATACAAAAAGGTCTGGGCACAGCAAATCCGTTATGGAATTGAATTTTTATTGAATTTTTTTTAATAGGAAGTATGTTTCTCTAATGCAAGGAGGCATCAACTTGGTTACCGGTATAACCAATATAGTAGGAACAATGTACCACATTTTATCAAAATAGCTTATTGTTTGAAAATGTACAAAGTTTTCCGAAAATAAACTTAAAATATGTCCGAGAAAAATTTCGTAGCCAACAAACCTTAGGTTAATAGCAGATCGAGTTATTGAAACTTGACCCATATAATGAAAATTTTTTACCAAAGCGCACTTACTGCGTCCGATTTTTTTCTTACAAACCTGCATCATATTTTGTTAAAAAATGCAAAAATGCAATAATATAAGGGTGTTCGAAAAAAAATTGGCAAAGAATTTTATAAGATGCAGCTCAAGACACCCTATAATTAATGTACAACGTTTTCTCGTATCTTGTATGATAACAATTATATTGAGCTTTACCTTAGAAATGCGTCATCCTATATATATGCAAACAGATCAAAACTGAAACTAAACCTATATATGGATTATAGGGGGCCTAGTTTGCACTCATTTGAATAAATATTTTTTAAATTCAAAAGTCGTGGTCTCCTCATTGACGAATTTTTTCTAGGAATATTAGCTAAAAATGATAGACCGTTAAACAATAAACTTAACTGAAACAAACCACCAAAGCATCAGAGAACGGGTCGATTTAAAATTAAATTTCTGGGAATATTTTAGTAAAAATAACAGTTGAAGATGAAACTCGAGGGTTTTCAGAACACTCTTCTTGCGAAATTTTCTTTACATACATTTTGTTTCATTTCAAAAAAAAAATATATATCCGGAATTAACAAAGTGAGGGCAACCAAATTTGGTGCGCGAGTTTACATCATTATAGGTAAGTCACCTACTAAAATTTAACTTTGTAGGTTGAAACAAAAAAAGTTATAGGCATTTGAAGAAAAATAAATTTTGGTTTTCCTCAAAACGTCAAAGTCGCGATTTAAAACGTCAAATCTGCTAATATTTGGGCAAAGAACCTGAAACTAATATGAGCTATGGAAAGAAAATGTCTCAAGAATAATGTTTTATGTTTCAAGCCTGAAGTTTTAGTTTCAATTGTCATTATCCTTTATTTTACTAAAGTATTTCCAGAAAATTCATTTCAAAGAGACCCTTTCTCTGATGCTTTGGCAGTGGTCTTAGCTATAGAGTTTATCGTTTAATGGTATATAATTTTTGTTGAAGTGACACCTTAAACGCAATGACAGAGTAAAACCACTCTCATCAGAAGTTTCCTCGATAAAAATAAAGGGTGGAGAAATAACTGTAAACCCTGCACTTCTTTTTAGTAGAATAATCTGCTCTGCATTATCTCCTGAAGAAATCAAACTGTGTTTTAAGTATGAATTAGCACCAAGCTCTGTTAGTTTATTTGATAACGGATCATTACGAAAAACTACTAAATCAGCGTTATATAAAATATTTGACAAACTATGCCTGCCGTTATTTCAAAATTCGTGTTCCATAACACATTACGTAATAGATGGAAGTTACTTACCTCATAAAGTTATCTGGCAAAGTCCTGCAATATTTTCAGATATATTTTCTCAGTACTACAATCACATAAAATATCATTATGGTCAAAATGTCATTGTGGTTTTTGACGGCTATGACGAAATGCAGACCAAAATTGTTGAACAAAAACGCAGGTCATCGGGCAAAAGAATAGTACCCATTGTACCTATTTCAGATTTATCTGCTGTCAGTATACCAAAAGGAGATTTTTCATCAAATGCCATCAACAAAACCAATTTCATACGTGCCCTCGGGAAAATGTTGCATGAAAATGGAGTCAATGTAAAATACTCAGATGGTGATGCCGATACTCTTATTGTAACCACAGCAGTATCTATCAGTGAAAAGTCTGAAGGTGCGGTTGCAGTAGTTAGCGATGATACAGATGTCATGGTGTTATTAATTCATTATTGTCAGAAAATACTATTTATGAGCCGTTCGGGAAAATTATCAAATCTAAATAAAATAAGCGACATATCGACCTTACAACAAAAATTGGGAGAGCTAAAGGATGTTAGTCTTAGTATGCACGCAATGTCCGGTTGTCACACAACGTCTGAGTTGTTCAGTAAAAGAAAGGTGAATTTAGTAAAGATTGCCCAGAATAAAAAGCTATAAACGCTGTTAAAAGAATTTTATAACCCTCAGGCTTCAAAGGATAAATTAGAAGCAGTTACTTCACAATTTTTCATAGGATCATATGTTAGAAAATAAACAAAACAGATTTGGAAAGTGTTAGATACATGCTTTACCAGCAGCACGTAGCTAAACAAAGCCTTAGTACTGATTTCAACTTGGCTTCATTACCACCTACCTCAAATAGTGCAAAGTATCACGGATTTAGAGTTTTCCATCAGGTAAGTGAGATTTATCATGCAAGTAAAACTTTTTATCATATTGTTTTCAATTTTCAGGTACAAGCGTGGTTAAATAATCATTTACCACCACAAGACTGGGGTTGGAGTCTAAGAAATCAAGATATGTAGCCAATTCATTCCGACCAAAGCATTCCCCTATATGGGTTCTAGATAAAATTTATTGCAATTGTTCATCAGGAGGGTGTAAAAAATCATGTACGTGCAAACGAATGGGCCTGAAGTGCACTATAGCATGTGGCCAATGCAACAGAATTATCTGTCTAAACCGGGCTGTAAATATGGATGTAGATTAACAAGACGATCTTTAGATTAGTTCACTTTTCTTTAATTAGACTTCTAGTAATAAAGTATTTTGGTTTATTATATCCACTACATATTAGCCCCCGAAGTTTACACCCCAAAAACCCCATATTACTGCACTGTATTATTACATGTTACCTTAACATTAATTTATATGTATTTGATTGAAGTAATCTAGCCAAAAATACATTACCTATTCGGAATATTCAGAAAAATACCCCCAATTAAAAAAAGTCACAGCTCCGCCACTGCTAACTTTTAAAAAAATTAAATAGATACTGCCGCTAGAAAATTTTCAGCCCTTTAACTTTGTTCTCTTGTTATTTTGTCCTACAATGCTTCGTTTCCAAGATATAAAGGAAAAGTAAAAAAAGACTAATTTTACCCCATTTGGGGGGCTATTTTGTGGGGACGGGCTCAACATTTTACCGCTGGAGTTTCAGGGTATATTTAGCACTTCAAAACAAAGCCCTGCACCAAATTTCAGCTTGTCTCTAATTTGTTGACTATCAACCCAGATTGGACCTCGGCTATTTCTTAACTCCAATTAAGCAAATTATATATATATGAAAGAAGTTTCTGAAAATGGGCTAACATAATGCACTTGCTGTGTCAAAACATTGACTACTGGTTTGTCCCTTCCTTTATCCACCTATTGACTGAGATAAGAATTTTTTTTAGGATTTTATTTTATACATAATATTAGATTATTCTTAAAAATAATTATGAAGGTACGCGCTTTTGGACTTCGTTCGTATAGACCATTATTGTGTTTGCCACTGACACCACTATATTGTGCTGCTCGGCTTGAGTGTTCTAGCGGCAGACCAAATCGGGATGGTGAATGGCATCGTGTTGTGTTCTCTGGCGAGTCTCGACTCTGCCTTTGGCCCCATGATAGTCACAGAAGAGAAAGAGGATTACGCAGAGAACGCAGAAATTTAGAATTTGCTGTGAAATGGCATACAGTCCTTACTGAATGGTGGGTGGGTGGTGGTATTGCGTACGTAACATATGGTAGCAGGTCACCTATATTTTATATTGTCAGAAAGTTCAATGCAAATGATTACATACAAAACGTCCAACCTGTTTCACTGCCGTACTTAAAGCGGTTTGATTTAACCCCCTTTACAAGGCAACGAACTTCCTCATACACCAAGGGCTACTACAAGGTTCTTACAAGAAAATAGCCTGACCATGCTTCAATTGCTTTTTTGCTCTCCAGATTTGCCCCAATCGAACGTGTGTGAGATATTTTCGTCTATCGACTTAGTAATCAACAATAACCTACTTGACCTTCATCGCCGAATTCAAGAATCCAGGGATGATATTCCTCGGGATACCATAAACCACTTAATTTCAAGCATGCCTCGAAGAGCTATTGAATGCTTAAGAAAATGCGACGGACCCACTCATTATTCAATAACTTTCTCATTTTTACTATTTTAGTTTGAGAATCTATTCATTTTTTAAGTTTTATTAAACACACATTATTTATAAATTTTGTGAAAATTGATCCACTCCTACTGGGTGTTCGGATGTTTTTGTAAGTCAGTACATATAAGTGAGCGGACCCTAAAATGGGTTCTAGAGGCTCTAGTATTAGCATTCGATTGAAAAAATATGTTCAAATTCAAAGTCGTTGCCTTTCATATGCAATTTTTTTAATTTAAATTATGCTAATGTTACTTAATTGACCTGCTTTAAAAAACAATAGATATAATTTAAAGAAAATGGGTTCTTGAAGCGCTGGTTAGCACTTGCTTGAAAAGATACGTTTAAATTCAGGTCGTTATCTTTTAATATGCAATTTTAAATAAAATGAAAGTTCTGCTAATGTCGTAACTTAATTTACATACTTTGAAAGTCAGTTCATATAATTTAAAAACCCTAAAAATGAGTTTTAGATGCTCTAGTGAGCATTCGTTTGAAAAAAATATGTTCAAGTTTAAAGTCATTACGTTTTAATATTAAAATTTTAAAATGAAATTTCTGGTAATGTCGTAACTTAATTGACATACTTTGAAAATCAGTTTATATAATTTAAGGACCCTAAAAATGGGTTTTAGAGGCTCTAGTGAGCATTCGTTTGAAAAAAAATTTGTTTAAATTTAAAGTCATTACCTTTTAATATGCAATTTTTTTAAATTAAAGTTCTGCTATTGTCGCAACTTAATTGACATACTTTGGAAGTCCGTACATATAATTTAAGGGACCCTAAAAATGGGATCTAGAGGCTCTAGTTAGGATTCGTTTGAAAAAAATATGTTCAAATCCAGTGTGGTCACCTTTTAATATGCATTTTTTAAATGAAAATTCGGCCATTGTCGTTACTTAGTTTACATACTTTATAATACTGACGTTATGTTGAAAAATGTAAGGAGTATTTTTATTGTGTGTAACCTACAGACATTGTACGGTACAGTTTTACACCACATATATTCGAAAATTTCTTGGTAGATGAGTTATTGTAGATAAATCATATTTATAATAGTTTAGTGGCAACAAATATATATTTTAGCATTCCATAGAATTATCCATCAAAGATTCAATTCAGTTAATATTATTGTATCCATAACTCAACAATAATCACCAATAACAATGATCATAAACTTCGCTTTGCGGCATTTAACTGTCCTTGCCAACTAAATCGCTTTTTCGTGTAAATTTCCTATTCTGAATTGCTCTTTCGCGGCGTTGCCCCGAAACTTTTTCAATGTTAATTAAAGAGCTTTGAGGGCCGCTACATAATTAACACTGTGAACTTGAGCACACTTTATGCCTCTCGTATTTATCTTAATTGCCACTCTAACAAAAAGAACTGCGTTCATCTTTGACCTGGTTTTATAACTGACACCTCTCTCCATAGGAATGTCTTGAATAGAGTTTCAGAATATTCATGGTTGTAATTTAGCTAAGGAGAAATAAGCAGTCAGCAGCTCGTCAACCACCAGTTACGATTATTATATAGTTCCTACGAAGAAGCTGCAAATCAAGATTTGTCATATTAAAAGTTTCTCAAGTGGTTACTGAGCCCATAAAACAAAAACCGCGTTTTGCCTGAATTTCGGAAGGGTAAAAAGTTGCCAATATTTTATGGAATTTATAATTCTAAAATAAGGAAATTCAATGTACTCATATCACTAGAGCAAGACTTTTAACTAATTTTAATGTAAATTTATGCAAGGAAATACTTTATGTTTTATTTTATTAAATTTTGCAGTATACTATACAGTACGTCTAAGGCTTGTGTCGTATATTCTTGCATAATTTAGACTGAGTATGCTTGAATTTTATGTGATAATGCTTAAAATCAAAAAAGTCGGGACGCAGCAAGTGCGTTATGATAGTGAATTTTCATAGAAATGATCTGGACCAAATATTTTATTGTAACTTTTTTTCTTGAAACATAGAAATCTAAATTTTGGTGTATAGTTTACCTTTTATATAGTTAACCTACCTACCAAATTTGGTTATTAAAGCTTTTTTATTTTTTAAATAATTTTTTTTTTTGAATGAAAACCCAAAATTTTCTTGGAAAACCTCGTCCGATCTTGTTGGTTAACGAACCTGTTCAAGCCACTTACAAAGGGAAGGTACATGCTAAATTTTACCAAAATCGTCTCATGATTTTTTTAGTTATCGGTGTGACACCTATATATATATATATATATATATATATATATATATATATATATATATATATATATATATATATATATATATATATAGCTATATATATATATATATACATACACATATATATATATATATATATATATATATATATATATATATATATATATATATATATATATATATATATATATATATATATATATAGTACTGGGTGGTCCATTTCGCTGGAAACGCTCATTTTTGTCCATTAATATCAGTTTTATGAAAATGTGTGTTGAACAAAATTTGTTGACACCAAATCACAGCATACCCTGAAAATATTTTCCACTGTACAGGGTGATCACTTTTCCCGTGGCAGACTAAACATGCATTTTGTTAAATGGAACGCCCGGTATATTTTTCATTTTTCAAACTCGTCTCAACAAATGCTACAAATTGATATAGCATATGATGGATCTGACTTGTCAAATTGTCGCGATATTCAGTTTTTTGTGTAAAAATGGTGGTGTTTTGAGTGGGCTGTGGATGAGTTATTTAGAGCTGCCAACAAAGTTTGTTTAATGGAAAATGAAATACCTCGGACGGACTTTCTATTGCAGTCAACAGAAAGCGCACTTGCCTTAACAGTAGATAGTGTGATTACATTTTGAAAAAAAAACAAAATTTTAAATGGCACCCCCTTTTTTTATTTCACAATTGGATCAACAATTAAATAACAAAAATTTTTTCGAGGTATTTCGATTTAAACTTGAAAAATACAATACATTAACAAGGCTCATTTAGCCTTACTCTAAAAAAGCACTCTAATGAGTTTAAAAAAAAGAGGAAACAGCACAATCAATGTCACGGATTTCTTTATGAACATCAAAAGTAGGGTTGATATTTGTTTAAAAATTTTTATTTAGTAAAACGAAAACAAACGACATATAAAAACGAATACGTCAGTACGGGCTTTCAAAAAAGACCGCAGTGGGCAATATCGCAATAAGAAGCAACCCATCAAAAATAATGCATAACGATACTGGTATTATACATATCTACTTTACATCTTGCGTTAAATTAATAGAGATATAATTTTAATTTAGCGTTTCAGTAATGACTGACTAATTTTTAATTTAAGTATAACATACAAAATCTGTATTTTACAAGTTTAAATCGCAATATCTCGAAAACTATGAGCTTACCGTGCCATGTGTGCTCAATAAAAAAAATAATTAATTGTTGATCCAATTTCGAAGGGGACCTCGCATGCAGACTCTGCGGCGAGGGGGAGGAATCAGCCCAGCACATCTTGTGCGAGTGTATAGCTCTGGACCGGAAAAGACAACTGATCTACGGTCACTCTAGACCGGAGACAGAGCAATATAAAACTTCACCCTACCAATCGCTGTGCAGACTAGTTCAAGGCACAGTGATTTTGGAATGGGTGGAGTAAGACTAGGGGTATGCACAATCAACCAAGGGTTGCGGTGCTATCGGGGCGGCAAGGCCGCGGACGAGCCCTGAGGGAACAAAAAAAAAAAAAAAAAAATTGTGAAATAAAAAAGGGGGTGCCATTTAAAATTTTGGAATGTTTTTTTCAAAAAGTGATCACACTATCTACTGTTAAGGCAAATCCGCTTTCTGTTGACTGCACTAGAAAGTCCGTTCGAGGTATTTCATTTTCCATTAAACAAACTTTGTTGGCAGCTCTAAATAACTCATCCACAGCCCACTCAAAACACCACAATTTTTACACAAAAAACTGAATATCGCAAAAATTTGACAATTTAGACCCATCATATGCTATATCAATTTGTAGCATTTGTTGAGACAAGTTTGACAAATGAAAAATATACCGGGCGTTCTATTTAAAAAAATGCATGTTCAGTCTGCCACGGGAAAATTGGTCACCCTGTACAGTAGAAAATATTTTCAGGATGTGCTGTGACTTAGTGTCAACAAATTTTGTACAACACATATTTTCATAAAACTGATATTAATGGGCAAAAATGAGCCTTTCCAGCGAAATGGACCACCCAGTATATATATATATATATATATATATATATATATATATATATATATATATATATATATATATATATATATATATATATATATAAACATATAAAAATTGAAACTGACCCCGGATATGGGTTTTCTACGAAAATTCACTAAAACTTTAAATAGTCACTATCATAACATTTTAAAGACGATGTCGGCCTTTCGTCGTTACCACTATTCTTTGCATCCAGTAGCTCTCTTTATTTCATTGTGACTTTCACGCTTCATCAAGTGTATCAGGTTTTCCAGAAGTTTTGCCCTTGGTCTACTGAGGAACTCAGATAATACGATTTTCTTAGAAGAACGCCGTTTTGTAAACAAATGATAAAAATATTAAATAACGATGGTATCCAACCAGAACATGTTTTGTTTTCTGATGAGTGCAGTTTTATATTTTACGGCCATGGTGGTTGTCAAAACTGTTGCTACACGTCTAAGAAAAATTCACACTGGATGAGAAAAGAACATTCGCAATACCCCAAAAAGATTAATGTTTGGGAAGGAATAGTTGGAAGCCATGTCACCAATCCCTTTTTTATTGAAAGCAATTTAAATGGAGATAAATAAATACTAAATCGAGGCACTTCCGGACATGGATTTATAATGTGGTGGTGGTCCATCCTACTGAAACCACAATTCGATTAAACTTGCGAATTTGTTTTGTTAGGATATAGGTATCCCAACGACATAGACTTTCTTATCACAGATAAAAAACACATAATAAAAGACGTGACTGTCCTAAATAGGTTTGCTACTGGGAGCGACCACAGGCTTGTTTGAGCAAAAGTAGCTATTGACATTGGCAAAGAACGACAAAAAATGATCAAAATGGGCAATAAATCAAATTTGCTAATAAATCCAGCAGATGTAAATAGCTTTGAACAGTGGATAACCACTAAATTAACCAAGGCTGAAATAGAATGCACCATTGGCAACGACATCAACAAATTGAATAATATCATCACAACCACAATAACTGAAGCCCAAAGTCGGCACTGCTCTACAAATCAGAGGGAGGAAAAACTAAACAAGAAGACCAAACTGCTCATAGAAAAAAGAAGAAATATGAGGTCCAAAAGCTATGCATCTGAAGGAGAATTGAGAGAAATAAATAGACAAATTTCAAAAGGCATTCGACGCGACGTAAGAGCTTCTAGATACAACCAAATTAAATATACCATAGAGAACAACAAGGGTATGAAAGTTCTACGTAGAAAGCTTGACAATGGAAGGAGACAAATAATAGAACTTAAAAATGCACAAGTACACATATTGACGAACAGGAAAGATTTTTTGAATATAGTGGACGAGTTTTATGGAATGCTATATAAAAGCCAAAGTGATATAAATCTACATACAGAATCTGACATACTAACCCGTAAAAAAGGTGTGGTTAACCAAGGCTTGGAAATACTGATGGAAATATCACTAGATGAGATTAAACTAGCCCTGAAAAAGATGAAAAATCAAAAATCGCCCGGAGAAGACTGCGTGGTTTCCGATGCGATAAAGATTGATGGTCCTTGCTTGCTCAAAAAAATCAAGTTCGACTTTGTCCAGCCAGTGGAACAGGCCTGTTTTCGAAGTGAGTTTGGAACCAATGATCATCTCCAAAGCGTCAAAACAGTGAAAAGACCATCGAATATGTCAGACCTCTTGTCCTTGCTTTTGTGGACTTCCATAAGGCTTTCGACACTGTGGAGCTGGACGCAGTGTTGCAGTTCCTAGAAGCATGCCGTATTGACTATCGCTACACCAAACTGATTTACAATATGTTCTTCTCCCATCCAGTGTGATTTTTTTGGACCAATAGCTACAATTTTACAATTAGCATGTCCGTGAAGTACAAAACTGCACTAACCAGAAAACAAAACAGGTTCTAGTTGGATAACATTGTTGTCTGATATTTCCATCATGTCACAAAGTGAATATTGGAACCTATGATAAGCACTGATAAGTAAACTTTGAGAACCCAAATCACCATAACACACCTTTTTAGAGCCTCCACGATAGTTTCACTAAAAATGCTGGCGTCATCAGAGGATGAAAAATTCTAAATCTTTCATCCTGTGATGACGATAACTTTGTTGGAGAAACAATCGTCAGGTCTTTGTGTTGTGGTGATTTGGGTTCTCCAAGTGTACTTATTTCCAACATGTGTTCACAAAAAGTTTCTCCTATCAAAATCGTCTTCCATGTACTCCTGAATTTATATCAATTTATGGGGATGCATTTTCTTTTCTTTTAATATTCCAAAAATTGATAAATGTTAACTTGAAGTTTGTGGATTCTCCTCAAACTAAAGCACTTGAAAGCAAAGAAATTTGGTGTCATTACTTAGTGCAATATAAGGTTTTTTTTTGTATCTACAAGCTCGCGAAATCGCTCAATTTTGTTAATTGACCCCTGGAATATAGGCGGCGAATCGAAAAGTTTTTCTTGAAATAAACCAGCAACTTCGATCTGTGATCTTGTTTTATCTCGGTAACCAATCATATGTAGAATTGTTCTTTTTTGCACTTCTGTTAAATACATTATTTGTCTGAATAAATGCAGCAAACAACTGACAACTACTGCCATGCGGTTATGCAGCAAGTTCTAAATCAAACTAACATGACGAACTATAAATAATGTTGATAATTCTTTTATGTCTTTTTAGCCTGTTATAGCAAAGTAGTTTGTCGATCATATGAAGTTCCTTCTTTTACTGTTAACTTTTGCGATAAATGTTAAAACCTTCGCATTTTCCAGTAGAGAATGAAAAGGTCTTTAAAATCAGGTATTAGAAACTCCTACTTTATATTTAAAAAAATCAGGTGCAACTGTAAGGCAATGGGGGTTTAATGTTTTTTATCGAAAATTGAAATGTTTTGGGATTTATTATAAATATGGGCAATAATTGAAATACTGAATTTATTCCATTTGGGTGGTTCACACTGTATATTCAAAGCCAATATGTTTTGGCTTTCATGAACTTTATTGTGAGAAACCTTTAGCAAATTCTACCATTTTGTATACAAGAGCAGTATAGAACATTAGTAAATAGCACATCAGAATTCATAGGCTGATCTGGATGCAATACCTATCCCATATTCCATTTCTTTTTTTGATATGCTAAGTTAGTTGCCATTAAATGATAACGTAATTATCATTATGGATATATGTAACGTGACAGTGCACTTCCATAATAATTAATTACAGAGGCTTTATGAGATTTAAATATGCACTATGCAACAATCAAATATGTAGCACGATTTTGACCAGCTGGATTACAAAATAAAATTAATTTGTCCATTGCAATATTAATGTGTTTTGTAAATTCAATTAATGGAATAATAGATTTTAAAATTTAACCAAATTTTTACTGGGTAGCAGTCCCGGTTTTTTTTTTCAATTGAAATGTTTGTATAAATATTTGTTTCTGCTTGTAGAAACGTTCAGTTTTAAATTACACCACAGGCATCATGTCACTGGCAGGTAACGAATTTTACCACAAACTGAAAAACGTTTATATAATATTTGTATTCGGTAAAAACCAGTCCATCAGTTCTTCAGCTCTATTTATTTTCACGTATCTCGATGGCGAAGTATGAGTTTTATTATTATACAGAAATAGACAAAGAAAAAATCAGAAAAAAGATATTTCGTGTAAGGTAAGGTGGGCCAAAAAATTTTTATTTTTACTTTCCAAATAACCAAAAAAAATTGCGTTTTAGTATGTACAATCACTAAAAAAACAATTTTTTTGAAAAATATCGGCTGTTATTACACAACAATTTTTAATAAAAAATAAGATGTAGAAGATGATTAGAAGTGCCTCTTTCACGTATATAGTAGCCCTTATTTTTTTAGATACTGCTACTTGCAAATGTTAATTATCTATATGTAATTGTGAAAAAGCAGGGATAGTACCTTATCAGGAACAAAATCGACTATGAGAGTGGTCATCGGGATTATCGATTTTAACGAAACTGAAAGGTTACTTGCCAAACATGCTCGAAAATCACTAGATACGAAACCACTGTCAAAATATAGTTTCGGGATATATAATTAGACACCCAGACCCAAATGATCCCCCCAGGACCAGGTAAACACATCGTTGCTGGACACACTGATATGCCAGAATTGGCAACAAATTCTAGTGAATTAAACTTAGATCAGTCACATCTTTACAGAATTTACAAAGCCATATCAAGTGGATATTTCAGTTTAACTTTAGCAAAATCGTAATCATGACAAGTTAGCTCATTCGAGATGGCTCACAACGGCAAATCGAGTACTTCGTCTGTATGCTGAAACTAAAGAGCCAACATCAAACATACAGGATCTGGTCGAGTTTATTGTGAAAGTCTATGCAGCGATGTAGTTTCGTATTAAACTCGATTCTAATTCAGCACTAGGGGTACTGCATATGTTTTAACCTGGTAAACGATCGCGGCACTTAAGGGAAGATCTAATAAATATTATAGAAGCAGGGATTTAAAAAAAATGGATATTTTGTTCAATCAGAAAACACGATTTTGTGTATGTTATCGCAATTGGGTACGGGAACTTAGTTTGAGAAGAATGTTTAAAGCTAGAGAACTACATCAGAACTCTACCAAATTAAGACCTTTTGTCGTACTAAAACTAAACTTCAATGTTGCAGCGTACTTTAACTTAATTAACTTGGAATGCGAGGCGACTAAGCCAGCAGTTATGGTCCACTTACCAGATAATGATATTCAGAAATGTATTGAAGATTTTGTACCACCAGAATTTGATTTTTAAAATGTCAATGTCACACCCAATCGGTAGAATAATGTGTAAAATTGGTTATCATATTTGGTTACATGTCAATAATCTAGAAATGGTTTCATCCATTCCAGAATAAAGTCAAAAGAGATCGTCCTAACTTTTGAAATGAAGCGATAATTTAAAATTATCTAAATATGAAAACTGTATTTCTTTCTTTGGGTAATTGATATTCTTATTCAATGCTAAATTATAAATTACCCCTTTAAATTAGTTTATCGATTAGTTCTAGTACTTTTTCGACATATCAATTCCTTAGGTTCCAAAGTATTTAAATTACTCCGCTCTCTTGAATAATAATTACTTAATATATGAAAGTTCATACTAGTACAATCCAAGTGAGGCTTAAAACGAGGTAGTAGACGGATTAAGATTTTACTTTAGAGGTGAAAAAAATGTAATAACTTAATTAAATTGTTATTGATGAATCAAAATTATTATTAAATTGAACACTACAATGTTTAATTAGTTTAATAAACAGTTAATGTTTACTTTCTCAATGTTGTTTGCTTCGTTTCAAAAGTTTTTTTCTCGGCTTTATTGCAGAGTAATTATTAAATATATGAAAAGTTATACTAGTACAATCCAATACATGTTGAAAAGAGGGTAGTGGGAGGCAAACTTCCCTTCTACCCTATGTATATATATATATATATATATATATATATATATATATATATATATATATATATATATATATATATATATATATATATATATATATATTTCAAAAGTTTTTTTCTCGGCTTTATTGCAGAGTAATTATTAAATATATGAAAAGTTATACTAGTACAATCCAATACATGTTGAAAAGAGGGTAGTGGGAGGCAAACTTCCCTTCTACCCTATGTATATATATATATATATATATATATATATATATATATATATATATATATATATATATATATATATATATATTACTTATTTATATTACTTTGGAAGTATAAAAAAGAGTTATAGCGACCTCAAACAGTGAAAGGCAGCTTATAGAGGGTAGTGTGATTTTATTCTTAAAATCCATTATTAAAGGGGTGGTAGCGGACTGAAGATATTATTTCAAAACTTTGATAAAAATCACAATAACTAAGCATACGAAACGACAATTTTGAAGGGTATTGTTATTCACTACTTCCAATTTTTTCTCCAAAGGTTTGCAACCTAGTGTACACTATGTAGCAGTCTAGCGTACTTACGACAAAGAAACAAAATTGTCAAGCAAGTAGTAAACATGGACGCTACATAGGAAGAGAAACAAATTTTACAGTCACATCTGTTGTTAAATGAGTTAACTGGTGTCGCACTTACCGCAAACGGCAACTAGCTTGTCCAATGTTTTGTAGACCTGGTTAATGATAAATTTTTGCCGAAACTGCACGTTGAATATATATATATATATATATATATATATATATATATATATATATATATATATATATATATATATATATATATATATATATATATATATATATATGACAAACTTGGAATCGTGGCCTTGAACGTGCCTATCCAAATTTAACGTTAATATTATATCGAATAGGGCACCCAGAAAGCCATGGAAGATGCGAAAGGTCCCAATGAGATTATTATTTTTTGTCTCACTTTTCCTAGCATCTCCGGTGTAATGGTTCTTCTGCATCTCTGACCCTATTTTGCATACCTTTCCTTGTTGTGGGCAGTGTAACGTATACACATCCTTTAGTATAGCCCCATAAGAAATCTAATGTGGTAATATCGCATGACCTTGGGGCCTGCTGAACGAAACGTCCACGCTCAATACATTTCTGACGATAATTTTCATCCAAAAACCCGTGTGATGGTAGTGCAGAATGCGGTGGACACAGTCTTGTTGCTGCTACATATTCTGACGTTTTGGGGCAATTGAGAGCCAAAATGAAAATGTCGCTAAATGACTGGTTTACTTGTAATTTCGGCAAGACCATTTCAATATATGCACTGCCATCTTTAGTCAACATGGAACCCAGTCCAGTTTATATAAGAAGCAACACTATTTTGTCATTCTACAAACCAAATTTATCGCCTTTAAACAGTCCAGCTTTCAGCGTAAAAAACTTAACGAGTGCGGCTTATGACTGATCGATTATATCCAACTCTCACTACAACCCCCTCGCCCACTGTAGCGAATGTTCCCAGCATATCTTAACGTCGCAAAGAGATCAACGCCACAACATCAGTAAGCCACGACAGTCGTAAGCGCGATACCCTTATGCTTTCGCGGCAGGATATTTGTGCATATCCTAAAGCTCTTCCTAGATCTAGACCAATGTGAGGTATAAAGAGAGGAAAATAGTGTGTTTAAACAGAAACACCTGAAAAGATAAGACTTAAAGGAGAACGAATCGAGAAAGACGCAAAGAAAACAAAACCCATAAAAATGCAAGAAAAAGTAAAGAAAGTTAAGAGTAATATGAAAAAAATGTTTTATGATAACGAGTCTGTTGAGTTTGATGCAAGCTCTAAACAAAATGTATGTACATGATAAATCCTCAGATGGCATTGAAACATTCAGTGCTGTTATGCAAGTAATTTGCATATAAATGACTTTACTATAGTATTGTTTGCTGTAAAAAATTTCGAATATTGTTTGTGGCTCGGATTGAAGCTATAGTGAAAGGGGCTTTTACAGTAAAGTTTATTGGAAAAAAAAGCCTGGATGCAGCAAGTGCGTTATGGTAGTGAATTTTCATAGACATGATCTGGCACAAAATATCTTATTATAACTTTTTTTTCTTGTAACATAGAAATCTAGATTTTGGTGTATAGTTTACTTTTTATATCGTAAACCTACCTACCAAATTTGGTTATCATAGATTTTTTATTTTTTAAGATAAATTTTTTTTTTCAAATGAAAACTCAAAATTTTTCCGGAAAACCTCGTCAGATTTTTCTGATTACCGAAATTATCAAAGCCATTTACAAAAGGAAGATACGTGATAAATTATATCAAAATCTGCCAATTATTCTTTGAGATAAAAAATTTTTTCGAATGAAAACTCAAAATTTTTTCCTGAAAACCTCATTCTGTTTTCTTGACTAACAAACTTGTCAAAGCCATTTACAAAAAGAAGGTACATGCCAAATTTTATTAAAATCGGCTTATTACTTTTTGAGATAAGAATTTTTTTCGAATGAAAACTCAAAATTTTCCCGGAAAACCTCATCCGATTTTTCTGACTAACGAGCTTATCCAAGCCATTTACAAAAGAAAGGTACGTGCCAAATTTTATCAAAATCGGCCTATTAATTTTTCAGTTATCGGTGTGATACATATATATATATATATATATATATATATATATATATATATATATATATATATATATATATATATATATATATATATATATATATATATATATATATATATATATATATAAACATATAAAAGTTGAAACTGACCCCGGATATGGGTTCTAAGGGTCCTAGATCGCGCTCATTTGCCAACGTAATTGAAAAATCAGACTTAGACGCTTAGAATGCTGAATGAACTGTGTGAACAGTATTTACTTGACGTAGATTTTTCTACTTTTAGAGACAAAATAATGTAACATGTCATTGAACAAGTGTTCATAGGTATCTATTATCAGATTCTGTTTTTTTTTTCAAAGTCTTTAAAGCTGCCCCGCACCCACAAGTCTTAGGTTTGTGCGACTGGGTTGGGGGGTGGGAGGAGCTTACATACACCTATAGACAACCACCCATAACACATCAGAAGCCGGTCCTTCCACATTCGAGTTCAAAAGACCAACTGTCTGAATACGGGACTCGAACCCGCGACCTCCTAGTCCGAATTTAGAGGTTACTCACCTCGTGAACTGCTCTATTCGGCCTGTTTATATTGTATTGAATGAAACAGAAAAATTAAATAACTAAAAAAACAATAAGATAAGGTATGACGCACTTGAAAAAAGTTGTGAGGTTTTTGATTCCCTTCAACATATCATAAAAAACCAAAGGTTGTTCCTTTTGAAAGATGCGTTTTTTTATAATTACAAGTTTTCCAGTTTTAAACATATTTTCTAAACATCTTGTAGCTTTTATCTCAAATATTTTTTAGGCAGCGCGTAAGCTTGAACTTAGCTTTCCTTCGGTCAAAATATAAAAGTTATCACAGCAAAACCCAGGTTAGTACAGAACAGTAATTTGATACTTATACTTGTGATTTTTTGCATACATTTATAATTAATTTAAGAACTATAAATTTTAGATTTTAAACCTATAACAAGAAAGTTTTGGAATTACACGTAGAATTTAACTATTGAATAATACACAAGGTGTTTTATGAAAAACTACCAACTTTGTACTGTTCTGCTGTTTAGCACATTCTTGTACCGTCTAATATAATTTTAACATGCGCACTAGGGTGGAGCGAAAATATCAACTTTTAAAATTTTAAACTCCTGTATGCGGAAAAGTGGCGTAGTAACGGGTTAATAACCCTTTTAAAATTTGAAGGCCATCGCTTGTTGTTTACCGGTGCCCCCACCACTTTAAAGTCGGCGCTTTCGGGTGCACTCATGAAAGGCTCGTCTAGGCATCATTTGGTTAGTTCTACGACAGGTTTTAGCTTGTACGTATGTGTTTTGTTAGTTTTATTACTATCAGTTGTTTATAACCATATTTGACGATATCAAAAATAATATTTTTTACGTTGTGGAAGTGGTAATAACATTCCAAAAACGAGCAAAGACGTTAAGTGTCCTGTTTGGAGCTCCGTCCAAATTTAAAAACAATGCGCTGCCGAGATACGCGGACGTTATGAAAAACTATCTATTTATACGGCAGTCCTTATTGGATGCTTCGAAAAATAAAGCAGAGCCTACATTGACACATATATCAACAATTTTACTTGCTGAAATTAAAGTAATATGGGCGAAATCCTCCTTACCAATCATTTCGGATCAACGAATCATACATTTAATTAGAAGTTATCATGAAAAAGTCCGAAAGAAAAAAAAACTATAAAGTCTAGGAATAGTGAAGTGCTCTTAACCAAAATAGCAGAGTTTAGACAAACTGCAGAAGGTAGGCTTTTTGACATTTCAACTTGTAAATGTGTTGATTTTTTGTTCTGAAAGTGCAAAAAAAGTACCTTTCAGGGAAAGAGAGTTTTTAACAGATCAAAGAACTGGCAGAAAAATGGGTGGTTCGGTTGATGTTATTACAACAACAAAATTGTTCTCTAGAAAGAAAGCGAACCAAAACAGTAACGAAGCCTGGTATTATCATAACAGAAACTGGGATTTCTAGACCAAATACATTTTTAATACCTAAAGATGAAGAAGATCACAACCTAGACGATCTGAATAAAACCAAAGATGGCCCAGATTTTGTTAATAAAGTTGATAATGTCAGAACCTGTCAGGCAATTCCAGGCACTTCGCAGATGAGATTAACTCTACCGAGCTTAGCCCAAGCCTGTGATCGTACTGGGGTTTCAGACAGGTCAACTGCGATAATAGCTAACGCCGTCCTAAAAGATGTTGGACTAATTTCAAAAGAAGATTAAAAAAAAATCGATCAAAGCAAAATTAGACGAGAACGTAAGCGAACACGAAAAACGATAAAGGAACAACACAATGTTGATAATAACCCTTTGTGTGCTATATATTTCGACGGTAGGAAGAATAAGACTAGTTCAAATAAAAGAAGGAAACACTTTCCATCGAAAAACAATTGTCGAAGAGCACATTGCACTCATTTCAGAACCAGGTTCAAAATATTTTGGCCACTTTGAAGTTTCCTCAAGTACAACTAAAAACATTACAATAAATATGTTTCAATTTCTCCAAAAGCAAATGGACTTGTCCGACATAGTCGCAATAGGATGTGATGGAAGAGCTGTCAATACGGGAATTCACAACAGTATTATTCGTAATCTAGAAGTGGAAACTGTAAAATCCTTACTGTGGATAATTTGCCTGCTGCACGGTAATGAATTACCACTTCGCCACCTAATTAAACACTTGAATGGAGAAACAATTGGGTAATTGGCAAGCAGCTGCAATCTTGCGAAAAACTACCAATTGTTTCATTTAAAAAGATTAACGTAGTAGTTCCAGAAGTAGATCCGAATATTTTAAGCACTGACCAGAAATATCTTTCAGAGATAAGTATTGCAATATCAAATGGCGTTATTTCTGAAGGTTTAGCTCAGAAGCAACCTGGAAAGTTGGCACATTCAAGACAACTGCCAACAGGATTCTGCGCTTATACATTGGAACTATAAATCCCTGTGAAGAATTCAAAATTTTAACAACCTATATATTAAAAGTGTATGTAACAATCTGGTTTTCTATTCAGCTGAAGCCAGATATGAAGTATGGTTCGCTGCATTTATTTAGTTTAATTCAGAGATCTCGATACCTACCCCACATTTAAGGCAGATCGTTGACAAAATTATTCAGCTGAACGGCTATTTCGCACACCCAGAAAACATCCTTTCATGTATGCTTAAAGACGAACGTTTGCACATTAGGAAAGTAGGCTTGCGACGAATTTTAAAATGTAGACCAAACCACTCTCAAGCTAATATAAGAAAATTTTAAGTGCCTTATATTAATTTCGAAGCTACAGATTACACTTAAGTAATAAATTGGCAAGCAGTAGCTGTAATAGAGCCTACAATTACAGGAACATTTTCTACAGAAGATCTGAGGGAAATGATTGCTGAAATCCCCAAGGAAATCGATATTTTTAAACTACCATGTCACACCCAAGCTGTCGAACGTTGCGTAAAACTTGTAATGGAAGCGTCGTTAGCAGTTTGTGGTTCTGATGCACGAGATGGTTTTATTAGAAATCGTAGTTATGGGCGTCAAATATTACCTAAATTTGAGAGTAAGAGAGATTATTTCAAGGCAGACCTATGAATTTGTAACTTGAGGAAGTGAGTGGCGGGTGGAGCTCGACTTGCAGCCACCTCCTCGTGGTGAGCTCTGTGTTGTTTTACCAAAAAACAAGCGAAGACCTGCAAGTTTATAAATTTATGAAATTACGTTAATTACTGAAACTTTGAGTGTCTAGGGGCACCGGAAAATACTGCCCTAGAAACTTCAGCTTTTGCAAGGTAAATATGCAGTACAGTATGCCACTTTTCCCGATATAGGGTTCACCAATTTCTAACAAAAATCTTTGCCCAAGTTTCACTTCACCCTAATAAATAATAAAATATAATATATACATTTTATTTCAAAATTGTACCCATAAACGACAAAGTTACTTTATTCATTCGTTTACTTACCCTGGGTGTATACATATCGCGTATAACAAAATGCAAGGGTCTCGTTATGTGTAAACATCTACATAGTTTTTTCATAGATTGATTTGTATAATTATTTATAGCAATCGAGAAGACTGCATTTTTAATGGTACTATCAGAAACTTGCTTAGCAATGTCTGCATGGCTAATTAACAAGATATAAATAAAATACAATGGTAGACCTTTGGGAAGCTTAGCTGTACTTTCAATAAAGTATTGCAAATTGCCCGAAATGCTACCACAGCAATGGAAGGCATGGTCTGCGCGGTGTCATCACAGAGGACGTAGTGAGTCTGGAGCTGCAGCAAAATGGTTTACAGTAGCTACTACACTTAAAGAAGTTCAGCACTTTCGGCACAACCAGAGCAATCGGACAAGAGCAGTTGAAAGCGACTAAATGACAGCCAAGTATAATATACGTAGAGATAGGAGATATGAGCAGTAGTTATACTGCCTTTGGGTTATTTTTCAATTGGCTAAAAGTTATAGACAGCTACGTCTGGAGTGATGCCAAAGGAAACCCAATGAAACCTAAAGTGAAATCACATCATTTTCAACAACGGGTCACGTTTTTGTTTGTAGGCTTTTAATGACTATAGACGCTTTTACGAAAAATGTGGGAGAAGGCATTGGTAGTTTTGTATACTAGGCAAGATTATATGTACCAGTGCAATATGCTATGGTGCACTTAGAAATGGGTCATCTCTAGCTAGGCAGGATCATGATTCTCCAGACCTTCAATAATAACTTTAATAACAGTTTGCGTTGTCTGGCTTTTAAGAACTAGAAACCTCTATATTTCAACAATATTGTGCCATACAACGTACAAATTTAGTTACCAGAGATTTCTTTAAATGTAAGCTAACGTAGCCCTTCTTTCATGGCAGGACAGAATACCTTATCGAACTTACATAAAACATGATGGGTAAAAAGTTTATTCTGTTACAATATTCTACACTAGATATACAATATTTACATCGCGAGGTGAGCTATGTTTGTGTGAACATGAGATAGAAGACATTGCACATCTCATTCGCAGCATACTTAGAAGAGTTGAGAATGTCAAAATTTGGCAAGGTGCAACTCACTTATAGTATTTAATTTTCTTTTAAAGAGCTTGCCTTTAATTCCTATTACTATTTAAGTCAATCGTTTGCCAAAATATCAAGGAGGTATACTCACATTTGCTATGTATTGCAAATTATATATCACGAAGCTGCGTTAGGAATCTGAAAGTCCTAAAAGGTTTCTAGTCACGAACCTTATAAAATAATTTAGGTTAGACATTTATAGATATATTTTTAGTAAAGTTGAACAGATACGTGTTTACGTTAACTGTATATAGTTTGAAAAGAACACTAGTTACTCACCTCTAAGTTTGCTCTGGTAACTTCAAAGATGATACCTGAAAATTTTAAAATTATCATCTTAAAAGTGTTGAGTAACTAAATAATGGAGTGCAGAAAAAATAATCTTATATTAGAAGCTCAACTGGTATTGCCAAGATTAGTTTGAAATAAAAGAACATACTAATACATTAAGATGGACAAGAGATGGAGAAAATTATTGTATTTGGTATGTTGTGTGTGTGTGTGTGTGTGTTGTATCCTGATAGCCTCGGAAACCAGGTCCATTTGGTATGTTAAATTTGGTGTGATTGGTGTTTTGGAAGGAAGATGTCAGATATATTGTAGAATTTTTTTATTAAGTTGTGTCATTAAGTACTATACAACTCCTAGGACTTTATTCTGCTGACAGCTGTGTAGTTTTAAGCAAACAAATAATAATAATAATAATAATCACATTTACTATGTGCTGCAAATTATATACGAGTATCATAAAGCTGCATACAAATGTGTAAGTATGCAACACCCCAATAAACCACGCTTGAACAAAAAATACTAAGAACAAAGCTTATATTAAATGAAAAATATTTATTCCTGTAAAATAAATAAACTAACAACTAAACAAAACAAAACAACAGCAATAATATTATATTGCAATTGAGATATTGGAAGAGTAAACAGCTACATAAATGAGTGTATTAATAACAGTTATAATCAGCCCGCATAGACCTTATTTTACCAATTATGGCAAAAAAAAATCTGACTAGTTTTTTTTAATTTGGTAAATTAGTAAGTTTTTACTTGGTGATAACATCTGCATAAATGCTGCTCAATTTAACAATAATCCCAAATCAAATCGCATTATTTATATTTGGTTTTCTTTAAAGTTTAATGCAGGACCCAGCGCAACACCTTCGTAGATTGTGTTTCCAAGAGGCAGTGACATCTAGTAAGCTTGGACCGTTTGTATGGACAAACAAAATTTATTGATGCCGTCGAAACGAACAATAACTTGTTAGAAATATCAGCGTGAAATCTAACGTTAAGGAGTTCAAGCATAGTCGCCCAATAAATATTTTATATAGAAGTTGGCGGCAATATTATTGTGGTATATTGTACTTTGTTTCTTCAACCTGGGTCTTCTTCCGCAGCTATGGTCCATCATCGAAACCAGATATAAGTTTCACCACTATCTTGGAGATTCTGTAGACGGTAAGGATTTCTAACGTACCCAACACGAAACCGACAGCTTTACGCCCCATCCCAAAGGCGGAACATGCATCCATTCAGTTTGCTCAAACACAATGACAAAAGTTGGGTAGATATCGGTTGCAGTTTGTTTGTTTATTAAAATCCCATACACGCAAACAGAGCCATCAGTCCATTGGTTATCTCACAGAGTAAAATCCTATAATTCCACACCAAACAGTTATATTGAATATTCGTTGAAAGTGACGCTCAGTTATTACATAAGGATTTTCATTATCCCATATGTGCTGTTTCTAAAATTGAAAACTCGTTGTCGTGTAGAGGTGGCTTCATCGGTAAACAGCACATTATTTTAAAAAATCACGGTAAAGGTTTATCTGAGTGCGCATAAAATGAGCAAACTCTAATCTACCTGGTAGGTCTGTTGGTAAAAAATTTTATACGGGTGTAAAATGGCAGAGATACAAAATTTCCTTATGAATGATTTTTTGGACTGTTATTTTACTTACACTGGTCGTTCTAGCTATTTTCCTACTACCAACTTCCGGATTTTCTTCCACCTGAGTTAGAATTTCCTCTTCTTGGTGAAGTTACTGCAATAGTGCGCCAGCTGTGTCCCACGTTGTCCCTTTTAGAACTAAAAGTACCAGTTTCTCCAAGTTGATTAAAAGGTCTTGAAATGGCTTTCGATTTGGCTTCCTTGTATTTGAATAATCTATAAATACCGATGATATACATTACGCCCGGTATAATCTGATTGAACATAAACGCAGACTATATCGCGTATCTCTTCATTTGAAAATAAATTATGTCTCGGCATTTTATCGTACATACAATTTAAATTACAATTAATCTACAGACTAAAATGTTATTTTAATTAGGTTCGAATAATACTTAACCGACAGTAGCAAACAAATTACGGTAATAAGACAAGTGGAAAAAGTCAATGTTTGATTTTAGTCCAAAGCATACTTAAAAATTGTACGGCTAAATTAGTTGAGGTACTTGTGATTTAATGCAACAACATTGGAGGTTTCTCGAAGACGGTGCGAGATAGCGACTATCGTAGAATATAAGTTTCTATGTAGATATAGTTTTGATATAAGAATTTGATACCAGAAATGTGATTTCTTGAAGTATAGGAAAGTTTTGAGGTTTTTAATACCGCAGCGGGCGCCCTCTATCCACTATAATCAAACTGTGAACAGATTTAAGTTCCTCGACCAAAGCAACCCCAAACCCCAAAAATGTTTTATGGATATGAGCATTTGTTAAGAAATAAGAAAAAAAGAAATATAGTATTTTAAATTTCACACCCTGCATCTCTTTAACTGTCAACTTTGGACTAAACTAGGGTCGGCTAAATCGAGATATTTTTGATCATAGGCATCTTCTCATGACTAAGTGCAGCTTGGAACCTGTAATGAGCACTGATAGGCATACTTGGAGAATCCAAATCACCACAACACATTTTAAAAAGACCTGACGATCGTTTCACTTACCAAGTTAGCATCATCAGAGGATTAATAATTCTTAATGTCTTATATCCGCAACTCTATTTACACGTGAATTAACATATTTTCGTTTGGCGGAAAAGCTGTATTCTTTTATTATCTCTTGGACGTGCTTCTACCGGTATTTAATTTATAAAGCAATCTATCCGGTGACTGATCATAGGCGGCTGAGCGAAGTTCATACATTTGTTATTACTACTATATTTAGCAATATATATATATATATATATATATATATATATATATATATATATATATATATATATATATATATATATATATATACTCTCGAAGGCATTTAGCTGTCCTGGTGGTCTAACATTTTTTATTAAGTTTAGATTATTCTCATTCACGTGGTGATTATTATCCCAAATACGTCCGGCGACCTAAGATCAATCTATAGTACCGGAGCTTAATTGTGCTAAATCTTCTTTTCATCTAATTGCAATAGATCTTTTTGTTTCTCCGACGTATTTAAGATCACAATCTTTAAAACTTATTTCATAAATTCCCGATATTTTAGGCGTACTATCGTTGTTTTTGGGTTACCTAGCAAGTTTTTTCAAGTATTTTTGTCGTAAATGTTAATTGAAAGTTGTCTTTTTTAATAGTGCTATCTAGACTCCTCGTGAATCAAGGTTTAAATGGTAAGCAAATAAAGTTTTTTCCGCTTTTTTATCTTCTAAGCGTCGTTGATTCCGCTGACATTTTCTTTGTTTTCTGTTTGTTAATTCATTTATCCACTAGGCAAGCAGTGGATCCGTTATATTAGGCCACGTTCCTAAGATAATTTTATTATTTGGTATAGCTACTTTAACTTAAAGGAAAAGCAATTAACCTGTTTACGAAAAAATTCAGACTGGCCATTTTTTGTGCGTACGTATGATGTAAGTCATTCGGAATATGGCTTAGAATGGTCGTTCCTTTTCTATAGACAATGAATTTTAAAGTGTCTTAATTTTTGATAACCAGTACATCTAGAAAGGGCAATTTAGTATTATTTTCTAATTCGAGAGTATATTTTATAGAATCAAATGTATTGCTTAATTTGGCAATAAAATCTTCTATTCTGCAAATATTTGTGTTAAACACTGCGGAAATATCATCCACGTAACGAAACAACACTCTAGGAAAATACTCACTTTCACTTTCAAGATCTGTTTCAAATCTACTCATGAAAAGGTCTGCAATAAATGAAGATAGCGGGTTGCCCATTGCCGTGCCTTGGGTTTGTTCAAAAAATTCATTGTTGAATTGAAAAATGTTTTGTTAAATACAAACGCTTGTTAAGGTTAAATATTCTTTGCACACATTTTCATTTATATTATTCATTTTTAAAAACTCTTCTAAACAGTTTGACGTTTGCTTCGTGGGAAAACAATGAGGTTACATCGAATGAAATTAAAACCTCGCCTTCAATCAATTTAGCCCCTTTAATTTTATTAATATATTCAAGTAAATTTGTTATTGATAACCTTTTTTGTTTGACGGCTTTTTTAACTCATTTGCCAACCACATTGCTAAATTGTGTGTCGGGGATTCTATAGCCGAAACAATAGGTATCATTGATTTTCCCGGTTTATGAATTTTTGGAAGACCGTCCTTTTTGGGGACTTTATGATTTGCAACTTATAACTTTTTTCCTAAGTATTTTGATACGTGGTTGTGACAACTCTTTAGGCTATTTTTAACGCCCGAAATAATTTTTGGTAGCGAGTTTTCATTTATTTTTTTAACGGTCCTGTCTCTGTGGCGTTATAAACGCTATAAACTAGATTTTGTTGCCAAATTAAACAATAAATTTGATTCTATAAAATTTACCGACGAATTAGAAAATAATAATAAATCACCCTTTCTAGATATGCTAGTTGTCAAGAATAAAAATACTTTAGAATTCGATGTCTATAGAAAAGAGACCACCATTCTAAGCTATATTCCGAATCACTCACATCATACGTACGGAAAAAATGGCTAGTTTGAATTTTTAAAATTCCTTTGAGTAAAAGTAGATATACCAAATAATTAAATTATCTTATGAACGTGGCCGAAAATAACGGATACACTGCTTGCCTAGTGGAGAAATTAATTAACAAACAGAAGAAAAAAAAAAGAAAATGCTAGCGGAATCAACGACGTTTAGAAGAGAGGGAAAAACTTTGTTTGCTTACCATTTGAACCACGAATCAGGAGTGGTTTAGATAGCATTGTTTTAAAAGTTAACTTGCAATTAACATTTATGACAAAAACTACTTTAAAAAACTTGATAAGACAAGGATAGTACAGCCAAAATTTAGGAAATGTATGAAATAGTTGTGAAGGTTGTGATGTTAAATACGTCGGACAAACAAAAATATTTATTGCAATTAAAGTCAAAGAACATTTAGCACAATTAAGATACAGGACTATAGATAGATGTCCCGACATATTTAGAATAACAATCACCACGTTTATGAGGAGAATCTAAAATTAATAACATATGTTAGAAAACCAGATCAGCTAAACGCCTACGAGGGTATATATATATATATATATATATATATATATATATATATATATATATATATATATATATATATATATATATATATATATATATATATATATATATACGTATGTATGTATGTATATATTGCTAAATATAGTAGTAATAAAACATGTATGAACCTCGCTCCGCCACCATCTGATAGATTGCTTTATAGAATAAATACCGGTAGAAGCACGTCCGAGAGATAATAAAAGATAACATATATTTTCGCCAAACAAAAATATGTTAATTTTGCTGTAGTTGAACCTCCCGAAGTCGCTAGTGACCGAGTACCTGCAGAATTTCAGAAGAATATAAATAGAGTTCCGGGTATAAGATATTTAGCAATATTCATGCTCTGATGATGCTAACTTGGTTAGTGAAACGATCGCCAGGCTCTTTAAATGTGTTGTGGTGATTTGATTTCTCCAAGTGTGCTTATCTGCTCATGAATTTTGACCCATTACCTCGGGACCACCCTCAAAGGCGACATCAGGTGCAGATAAGAAAACAAGCTCTTGTGTATCCATAAAAGCAGTATATATATTTCAGTAAATATTGGAACCTGTGATTAGCACTGGCAAGTACACATTTCGTCACAACACATTTTTAGGGCTTATGATCGTTTCGGTAACAAAGTTGCTGTCATCAGAGGAGTCAATAATAAATAAAAAATAAGCCAAGACAATAAAACTAAAACTAGTGTTTATATATTAGTTGATAAGCAAACGTGAACAGACTAACCTCCACTTTTAAGTCTAAACTACCTGTAATTAAAATTCCATTACCTGCTTTTGGATATACTGGGTGTCGTTACTAAGTGAATGAGTGACGATAGGAACCTGTGATGAACATTGCTAAGTACAATTTTGAAAACCCAATTCATCCCATTACAGTTTTTAGAGTTTATGCATCTCTTTGATGACGCTAACTTTCCTATCAAAACGATCCTGAGGTCTAAAAAATGTATTGTGATGAATAAGGTTCTCCAAGTTTTATTTATATGTCGTTATTAAGTAGTTTTTCTAAGAAAGAGTCACCACTTGTAAAGATAACAATTCTAAGAATAAACTACATACTCTACTCTCTTCATAAGAAATTGGTTATTTAAATTTTTAGCGATCTATATACTTTCATATGCCCTTAATTGTCATGGTTTCCTGACACTTTTAATTAACTTGATATTTTGGTTTTACACGTGGTGGTTATTATCCTAACTATTTGATCATCGGGTCTGAAAAATGAGTTGTGGTGAATTGTGTCCTCCAAAGTTACTTTTCTCTAGCTCTGTGTTTAAAATAGAGGGTGTTCTTTTTAGAAAGTCGACATTATTAATATATTTAGTATATAGAGTAAAGAATGCTTCTGAACATCCTTTTTAATGAAAATTTATTACCTCACATTTTTCAGCAGTTTTGCAACTTTCAGCTTCTAAATTATTTATATTTGAGATGTGTCTTGGCTTGTATGGTGCCATTTATTTGCCAAAAATCCCTAAAATGTATTAAGATTTAGGCAACGGTTGAAAATGAGGATACAATAGGCAATAAAAAATTACGTTAAATATGGAGAGAAAATCGACATTTGGAACAATATACAAGAGCATTAGTGGTCCAGAAGTAATAACGTGTGCCCCTAAAGCGAAGGATACTGGTTTCGATGCCCAGAGTTTCTCTTTCACTTTTTTAGTACAAATTGTGATAAATTAACAGAAACTGAGGTTCTGGCATTGTATTTGAGCAAGCTGGATGTCTGCAAGTTCCGCCCTTAGGAGATGGCATAAAGCCGTCGGTACCGTGTCCATGCAATATTAGGCACGTTAAAGATCCCTACCCTCCTTACAGCAAGGCAGGAGTTAGGCAAGGGTTCCAGGATAGTGAAGTGAAACTTCTCCCTGGCGTCGGTGATTGGCCATAGTCGCGGAAATTTGTCGATGTTAAGGTAAGAAAAAAAGCAATATACAGAATGCCCTATTCAAAATTACCAAATTAATAGCGATTATATATATATATATATATATATATATATATATATATATATATATATATATATATATATATATATATATATATATATATATATATATATATATATATATATATATATAAAACAGTATTTACCACCGCCCATCTTGTGTTTAAAAGATTGCAATCGACTAAATATTTCCTATAAATGAAACATTTAAATTCTTATTATATGTTCAACGATTTCTGTGAATCACCATACAATAGGCAATAAAAAATTACGTTAAATATGGAGAGAAATCGACATTAGGAACAATATACAAGAGCATCAGTGGTCCAGAAGTAATAACGTGTGCCCCTAAAGCGAAGGATACTGGTTTCGATGCCCAGAGTTTCTCTTTCACTTTTTCAGTACAAATTGTGATAAATTAACAGAAACTGAGGTTCTGGCATTGTATTTGAGCAAGCTGGATGTCTGCAAGTTCCGCCGTTGGGAGAGGGCATAAAGCCGTCGGTCCCGTGTCCATGCAATATTAGGAACGTTAATGATCCCTACCCTCCTTACAGCAAGTCAGGGATTAGGCAAGAGTTCCAGGATAGTGAGATGAAACTTCTCCCTGGCGTCGGTGATTGGCCATAGTCGCGGAAATTGGTCGATGTTAAGGTAAGAAAAAAAGCAATATACAGACTGCCCTATTCAAAATCACCAAATTAATAGCGATTATATATATATATATATATATATATATATATATATATATATATATATATATATATATATATATATATATATATATATATATATAACAGTATTTACCACCGCCCATCTTGTGTTTAAAAGATTGACATCGACTAAATATTTCCTCTAAATGAAACATTTAAATTCTTATTATATGTTCAAAGATTTCTTATAAGCTAATTCTGTGAATCACCGTATATAGTTGTAGAAAAAAATTACTTTTATATTAACACAGTTATCGACCGTTCTTAAACCTATCTTGTAGAGTTGATCTCTTGATAAGCAATCTTTTATTACCAAAATGCGCTAAAAAAGTTTATGTAAGAATTGGGATGCTTTCAAATTAAATGAAATAAAATGTATCTACTTTTTAGAGAGGTAGATATAAGTGTCAAATGTATGTGCGCCTTCGACGGGAATTTTTTCACCGCGAATGGAATGGAGAAACTCTACTTCCCAAATTGATTTTCATTTCTAAGATATACTTTATTGAATAAATATATTTTCCAATACATTTTAAATCAGATTCGAACAGATTCGTTTATGAATATCAATAAATATGTCATCTGTTCTATGTAAGGCTGAATCTAACGGAGTATTACTATTCCACGTTATATAACGACCATCTGTATTCATTTGTACAGTCATGAGTCAATAAAACGCTAAAAAGGATGGTAGTCAGGATATAGTGAATTTGGTTGTGGACGTCATTTTATTATAATGTTGCCGTTTCACGTACCCACTTAATGCCAAGCACAAATCTGGTATAAGGTTATATACGACTTACATGATTATGCAGTCCGTAGTTCAGACCTCCGCGGCGAGAGAGAAACTCGATTCAAATTGTGATTTTCAGTAAAAGGATTTAGATTTGCTGATGAGTTCTAAAATCGTCTAAAGATAATATAATGGACGCACTTTTTTCTGAAATATAATGAAATAAAGTGTTTTCTAGTTTAGTGCAATGATATCTGCAACAATCTTTCTACGCACTAAATTTACATTATACAGGTTTTCTATTTTAAAAGGTTGCACCACGGTTTTCTCAATAACTGCTGGGAATTTCGCAAAATCCTTAGACACGTCGATTTTGCTCGCTATGGAGGCACTTTTTTCAAACCCTAACAGAATTGTAGCACTCAATCTCCAGCTGGGCTGAATTTCACCTACTTGATTTGAATATAGAAGGTTGGCTGAGTGGCACCTTTTTAGAAAGCTCTTTTGATTCTCCACTCAAAACTTTAATTTTAACATCTACCGATTAGTTTATTAGTGTTGCTTTCAAATCTTAAGCTGCAATTTTATAATCTGCCGATGAAATTTTTAGATAAATTCAATATAAGACAAATTTAGTAAATATTTTTTATTAAAACACATGGAGATTTAAAGTAAAAAAAAAACGTGACACAAACTACGAAAAATCTACCTACGGATTATTATCCCTTTTATTGATTTTCATCAACTCGTACACTATATGAAGGAAAACTCAACATAACAAATCAAAAGTACTTTCTATTATACAGTGACCACCAACAATTTTATTATTTTTCAAAAAATAATCGATGGTTTAAACATGAAGTAAATACTATATTCTAGATATTTTATTTAGGATTTTTAAAAGCAAAGATCTAAAAAAAACTAATTTGTGGATTTTAAAATTACGGCTTTGAATAGAGAATCAAAAGGTTATTTGAAAAATGTGCCACGTGACAGTATGAGTAGTCACTAAAGAGGTTTATCTTTCGAACACATAGCCCTAAAAATCACAAAAAAATGACAAAAGCTTATATGCTGGATACGTATTTCAACAACGAAATTTTCTTTATCAGCAGCTTTCGATATCTCAAAATTTGAACTGAATTCTATTGGATTCTTTTCACGTTTTACATCAACGCTGGCATGCAGCACTTCTCAATAGGCATCACTTGAGACATTGCCTTCCAAACTCTGCTTATGGATAGACAGTACTCCGAAGAAGAGCCCCTTGCATGGTCTTCTGTTAACAAACAACAATCAAGTCTACAGCTTTGCTAAGCGCTAAGGATAACACTTTTCACGTTTCGTGCTCATCGACACGCCAAATATGTCCGTAATTTAAAATATCTGCACGTAATAAATGCACTATGTTAGTGAATTTTCATATAAATGATCAACGTAATTTTTTTACGATAATTATAAATGCGCCAAAAATAATGTTTGTCTGTAATATATAATAGAGTATGTTTAACTAACTAATATTTATATTTTGTGCCCTCCTGTTACCTCCAGTAGCACTTAACACTTTATTGGGTATGTGCCTAGAACTTTTTTTTTCTTTCATTTTAGACATCAAAACTTTGGTGTGTCGTTTACTTTCTGTAATATAAACCTGCCTACCAAATTTGGTCGCAATAGCTTTGTTATTTTCGGAACTACAAAAGTTTTCCAGAAGAAAACCTAAAATTTTTTTGGAAAAACAAGTTAGATTTTCCTGGATAACCAACCAATCTACGCCAGTTATAAAGGGATGAAACTTGCAAAATATGATCAAAATCGGCCCATTATATTTTGAGTAATCGGAGTAATACACGCATACAGTTTAGTTTAGTTTGGTTCATTAAAAAAAAATCATACAGTATGTTAACATAAGAAGTTTTAGACTTGTGCTGTATGATTACATAATTTATAAGGTTACTTCCAAATTCATTTGATACTTCTACATCAAATTCAGACAATTTCATATTTGTAACTACCTAATTATGATAACTTTGGCTTTCCTAATTCTCTTTTCCTAATGCTTTAACCATGGGCTTCAATTACTTTTACACTCCACTACCCTAAAATGCCTACTAAACTACAATTCTTCTCAAACAGCCCATATTTTCACCAAAATTTTTAATTTTATATGGTGCCAAAGTGACCTTACTTATATATATATATATATATATATATATATATATATATATATATATATATATATATATATATATATATATATATATATATATATATTTTTATAAATATATATATATATATATATATATATATATATATATATATATATATATATGTATATATATATATATATATATATATATATATATATATATATATATATATATATATATATATATATACAGGCTGGCGCATTGAAAAGGAGACAGACCGATTTGCGTCCAGAGAAATTATTTTTAAGAGACGCTGAAACACGTCAATTTTAAAATTGAGTGGGACATGTTTTGACATAAAACTCAACTTTGTCACATCAACCCCTTAAGGGTGGTGATAACAACCCTTATATTTCAAATAGGGAAGATGGATCGAGTGTTACATCGTTTGAAAGCTCTTTCTTTTCTGAATTCAGCACACTTATTTGTTTGGAAGTTTTATCAACTCGTTTAAAAATTATTCACAGTTAGAGTTACAAGAACGTATTTCATTCATTGTGATAAGAAATGCACTTTTTAGTCAATTTTTCGTAAAAAAAAAACTAAAAACAAAAATGTTTATTCAGTTAAGTAAGTGTTCAAATTGTTAACCACCAGCTTCCATACAAAAGTACAAATTTTGTTCAAAACGGGCTCAGACATTCTGAAGCATTTGTGGAGTTATTAGACGGCATTCTTCAACAATGCGTCGTTGTAATTCTTCCAGAAACTTAGGTTCTGTTGCGTAACTTCTACTCTTTAAATGTCCCTATAGAAAGATGTCTAAAGGAGTTAAATCCGGTAATCTAGGGGGCCACTCAATAGCACCTCTACGCCCAATCCATTGTCCTGGAAAGTCTCTGTTCAAAAACTCCCTAACACGTTGTGAAAAATGCGGAGGAGCTGCATCTTGCTGAACACTAATTGATTTTCTAGATAGCGATCATCATTTTCAACAATGTCAATTAGTAGAGGGTAAACGATATCTTATAGTAACTCCAAATACGTTTCGCCACTTAAATTGCCATCAAGATAAACTGGTCCGATTAAACGGTCTCCAAAAATGCCAGTCCATACATTCAATTTCTGTGGAGTTTGAGTGTGAACTTCGTGAAAATTTCTTGGATTATTATCTGCCCAATAACGACAATTATGACGATTGACTGTAGAGTTTAATAAAAACGCACACTCGTCTGAACAGAAAGTTCCCGTTATCAGCTCTTCGTGCAGTCATAACTTCACAAAACTCCAGCCGCCGGTCAAAATCATCTTCATTTAGTTGTTGTACAAGATGAATTTTATACGTGTTAAATTTATGATGCCTCAATATTCGCTAAATACTTGTTAAGTCTGCAGCAATTTGTCCTAAAATTTCAATCTCAGTAGTCTCATTTCTAACCGGAAATTCACGTTCAGGATCTCGTTTTTTTGTTGGCTACTGAACCACTTTGTCGAAACTTTGCAGCTAACTCCAAAATGTATTTTCTGTTAACATGTCTGTTCGGATGTCGCTCATTAAACAAATTTGCGGTACAGTTGGTCATCGCTTTTGAAAAAAAGAGTAATTAGTTCAACTCTTTCTTCTATAGAATACACCATTGTGAAATTAATTTTCGGTAGTACTATCAAGTATCAAACCGACCGCTAAACTGAAATAATAAACCGCATTTCTCTTATTCCGATAAGAAATGTTCTGATAGTCAATTTTTTGTTTACAAACCAACAGAATATTGACTATCAGCACATTTCTTATCGGAATGAGTGAAATGCGTTTTTGCATCTTCAACTGTGAATAATTTTTAACGAGTTGTTAAAACTTCCAAAAAAAATATTGTGCTGAATTAAGAAAATAAACAGCTTTCAAATGATGTAACACTCGACCCAGTTTCCCTATTTAAAATATAAGGGTTATTATCACCACCCTTAAGGGGTTGATGTGACAAAGTTGAGTTTTATGTGAGAACATATCTCCCTTAATATTAAAATTGATGTATTTCAGCGTTTCTTAAAAAAAAAATTCTCTGGACGCAAATTTCCCCACTCTATATATATATATATATATATATATATATATATATATATATATATATATATATATATATATATATATATATAGAGAGAGAGAGAGAGAGAGAGAGTAGTTAAAATTCGATTCTCACCATTGGGATCCTGTAAACCGTAAGAGATACGAGGATGGTTAAATTGGGGCAAAGTTGCGTGTTTCTATGGTGATAAATTGCCTAGATTTAGGTCTGAGGTGTCATTTTTCTTAATTATTCGAAAAACAACGTAAATTTTCAATTTTTGTTTTATGTTTTTCAACCGAATACCGAGAGAACTAGATTTTTTAGCTGTGAAAATGTTAGGACACTCTTTTATAAGCAATCTATATCTGTCATTATATTTCCCAATACGTTCTGGATGCAAGAGTTACAATAGTAAGCGCGATATTGCATGTTTACATTTTTAAAAAGTATTTTTTTCTGATTACAATGATATATCACACGATACCATGACATCTTACCTGCTATGAAAATTTGGAAAAAATCGTTTCTGCGAAGAGTTCGCTTCGATTAGGCAGGAACTCTTTACACTCGCCTGAAAAAAAAATCGTTCACCTATAGGTGCATATTGTTAACTGAATGTGACCACATCAAACATTAATGCTTTTTTAATTATTATGAGTAGTGAAGTATTTTTAAACTTGCCTTCACTCATGCTTTATGGGGATGTAGAAACAACTATTGTACTATACAAACAAAGTTTGTATAACTTCAAAAATATTTAATATCAACGTTAGGCAAACACAAAAATAGTAACAAACGGAAGATCCCACTAAAAATAAAGCAAGTCCGAAAAACGACAATCGTATTTCAACTTTTCATCTACAACCCCTACTTCAATTTCATCACATAATGCCAGATGAGTGGCGAAATTGAAAGTTTTTTAATAAACAAGCTGTGTGCCTGTGCACTATTCGATTTTTAACGAGAAATATCACTTTTCACCAAATCTCTCCTTATTTATACCCTACACACTGGGGCGATTATATACAAAAAACATGATGCCAGCTATATACCAAACCATATTATTTTACATTACGATCTAGTCCATTCAGTAAGAATAATGTGGTTGCCGCCTTTCCAGATATTCATTTAAATACTTTTCACTCTAGCGTTTATATTATCTTGGTAGTACATTTTTATCATGACTTTATTCTTTATTTGTAAAACTCATGATTTTCGAATAAATGGCACAAAGACAATGTACAGAGATACTATAAACATCAAAGTTTGGCCGAACTGTCAATATTTAGATCGTTAACAAATTTACTGGCCTTCCTTCCAAAGCACTTTTCGCAGAACTGATTTATTCCAAATGTTGATAGCAGATAGGATCTGATCGTATCGCATTTAAGCAAAAATGATGATGGCTCCTCCTTGTATAAAATATTCCGGAGGCAAAATACCCCTCCATTCGGATCTCCGGGAGAGGGGTGTACAGGGGGTGCCAACATCAAGATTTAACATATCCTTTTCGAATATATGTGGCCTAAATTCTAACCTGAACTCCGTCCACCATTTCCTCCAGGCTAACAGGCCCCAACTCCTCTTCCTCACCGAAACCCAAATCAGTGCCAAAACAGCCACTAATCACCTAAATTTCCCGGGGTATGAGCTCCTTACTGCCTTTAGATTGCATGGAGGCGTGTGCGCATACGTCCGTAGCAATCTACCCTGCACCAGACTTCCCAATTTAGAAGCTGGAAGAAAAGACATACTATGGATAAAACTCTCTCTCAGGGCTGCAACTAAATTTATCTGTTGCATTTACCGGTCACCTTCTGACAACAACTTTGTCCAGCTCTTTGACTACCTTTCTGAAAAAACCGACTATCTGATTTCTGAATATCCTTCCTCCGAGGTCACTATTCTTGGCGACTTCAATGTCCATAATAAGGAATGGCTAGGATCTTCAAAAACCGATCCACAAGGGAGAGCAGCGGAGGCCATTGCAGTCAGCAATTCTTTGGCCAATATGGTACAGCAACCTACTTACTTTCCTCGTATCCCAACACACAGCTCAAATCCCTTGGATCTCCTTCTTACTACAAATCCTGAATGTTATAAGATATCAGTCACCGCCCCCCGTGGTCGCTCAGACCACGGCATGGTCACTGCTTCCTGTGCAATGAAACCCGAGGTCACACAGTCATCACACCCACGTATCGTTTGGCACTACAACTCCGCAAACTGAGACGAAATGCGGGATTACTTTTCCTCATTTCCATGGGCGTCTGTCTGCTTCTCTCATCCTGACCCCTCTGATATCTCACAAAACGTCACCGAAATTATCCAAGCTGGCATGGAATTATTTATTCCACGTACACAGAAAACCTCTTCAGCCACTCAAAAGCCCTGGTTCTCTAAATCCTGTGACAAGGCCAGACTTGAAAAGGTCAAAGCTCACAAAACGCTTCTACACAATCCCAGTCAAGAAAATCGTCAAGCATTCAACGACGCAAGAAACCGCTATGTCCGCATTCTTTCTGAGGCAAAAAACTCGTTTAATAACCACATCAAAAACAAAGTCCTCTCAAGCTCCAACGACGGCAAACCCTTCTGGACTCTTGCTAAGTCTATTGGGAATAATTTCTGCAAGAGCACGTTCCCACCTCTTGTCTCAGGTGATGAAATTGTTTCTACCGCCCTGGGCAAGGCTGAACTTTTTGCTTCGTTGTTCGCCGGAAATTCTACTCTCAACCCACCTCCAAATGTTCAACCACCAACAGTCCCCAATGGCGCGCATAAAATGACTGATATCATTTTCCAAACTAAAAAGGTACGAAAGATGCTCTCTTCTCTTAATACCAGGAAAGCCTCTGGCCTTGACGAGATCCCAGCAATTGTTCTCAAAAAATGCGCACCAGAACTTGCTCCTGTCCTGACTCGTCTGTTTCAGATATCTTACAATAAAGGCATATTCCCTAGTAACTGGAAAACTGCTCGAGTACAACCCATCCCCAAGAAAGGATCCAAAGCGCTTCCTAGCAACTACAGGCCTATTTCTCTTCTTTCAGTCATGTCTAAAGTGATGGAAAAGTATATAAACACCCAACTACTAAAATTCCTTGAAAAACACAGTCTAATCCACGACAGGCAGTACGGATTCCGTCAGCGCAGATCGACTGCCGACCTCCTTTCCTTTGTCACCCATTCTTGGAACACGTCTATGGAACAACACGGTGAATCCCAGATTGTTGCTCTAGACATATCCAAAGCATTCGACCAGGTCTGGCACGCAGCGCTGCTTAATAAACTTCCGGCCTATGGCCTACCACCAAAACTCTGTACCTGGACAGCAAATTTCCTCTCCAACAGGAGCATATCTGTTGTTGTGGATGGCCATTCCTCTAAACTGTATCCAATTAATGCAGGAGTTCCTCAAGGTTCAGCTTTAGCCCCTACTTTGTTTCTTCTCCACATCAATGACCTCCTCTCTAGCACATCCAACCCAGTTCACAGTTACGCGGACGACAGCACCCTCCACTCAAACATACAATATTCTAAGCCTGTCTCTTTAGCCCAATTAGATGAGGATCGCAGACTCATGGAGGGTTCTGTCTCCGTAGACCTCCAAAAAATATTAGACTGGGGAAGTAGAAATCTTGTACAATTCAACCCCACCAAAACTAAGTCTTGCTTTCTTTCTCACAAGAGATACAGCAGCCCTAGACCCATCACAATGAACAACCAAGTTATTCAAAGTAATGAGTCCTTTTCTCTTGTTGGCATTACTGTGGATCGGAATCTTAATTGGCACCAACATGTTACATCAATTGCAGAAGCGGCTGCTAAGAAATTGGGTTTCCTCTTCCGGGCTCGCAAATTCTTTTCACCAACTAATCTCTATACCTTATACACTTCACAAATAAGGCCAAACCTCGAATACTGCTCCCACATCTGGGGTGCAGCTGCCGCTTCTACACTCGCTATCCTGGACTCCATTCAAAAGAGAGCTATACGTCTCATCGGTGACCCTACCCTCACCCAAAGGCTTCCATCCCTTGCCCACCGACGTGCCGTTGGTGACCTCTCTCTCTTTTATAGATATCTGCACGGGCACTGCTCAGAGGAGCTTTCCTCCATAATTCCCCCACCTGCTGCCCCCAGCAGATCTACCAGGGGAACAGAGCGAATGCACCCTTTTAACGTCCAGGTCACGAGACATAGAACATCTTGTTATGCCCGCTCTTTTGTCCCGAGGACTTCCAAGTTGTGAAATTCCTTGCCGGCACATGTTTTTCCTTCTCCTCCGAACCTCCAAACCTTCAAGTCCAGAATTAACAAGCTGCCTCTTTCCTCCTTGTCAACACCCACGGTACGATAGTATTTAGGCTGTAAGCCCTCGTGGTGTGTTGTTGACATAAAAAAAAAAAAATCGTGTAATATGTCATTCTAATCAGAAAACAAATGCAAAGTCTAAGTTAGGCCCAAAAGAAAAATCAAAGTTAAGTATTGTAAGTCGTTCATCAAGAACGCCTTGGAAAATATGATGACATATTTAGATCTCCCAACAAAAAGTGTCCTAACAATGTCATAATTAAAAAAGTCTAGTTCTTTCAGTATTTGCTTTTTATTATGGTACTAAACATTTGGGACCAATAGTCACAGACGCCTACAGAAGGTGGAAATTTAATGACTGATTATAAAACTTAAAACGTTCATTCTGAAATGCACAGTTATTAGGTAGTCAATGATAGTGAATTTTTGCATGCAACCTGCCGCGAGAATGTCGGATCTTAATTATAAATCAACAAGAAATAGACTTGTTACATCTTCATCTGCCTGAAAGCATATGTTTGCAACAAGACGGTGCATCACCTCACTGTGCTCCTCCTATACGGGAGTGTTTAATGAAACCTTTCCACAAAAGTGGATAAGAAGGAGAGGTTTCATTGAATGGCCGACGGGATCACCAGATCCTGTACCTCTGGACTTTTTCTTGTGGGTATATCTGAAAAACAGATTGTACAAAATACAACCTTTGGATTTAAATGAGTTAAAAAAAGGAAGATCAACCAGGGAAATTAGGAACATCGCACCGAAGGTTTTAAATAGAATCAGTGACGAGTTTTACATAAGACTATTCGTGTCGGCGAGAAAATGGGGAACACCTTAAACATCTAAATGTTCAAGATATGCTGAATTTAAATGTTTAGGAAGAAAAATGTTTCCTTTTGAATAATTGTGAATGTCAGAATAAACGGTTTAAGTTTTATTGTTTATCATTTAATTTTTACGCTGTATGGTGGTCGATGACTTCTAGACCCAAATTTTTGCTACCACCAACCAGAGGAAAATATTATCTTTGAATTTCCGTCAAAAAATTATGACGTTGCTATTTGAAAACAAAATTAACCAGAGGTGACGGTGAAATGGTGGGGGGTGTAAATTACAAACTAATACTACAAGGTGTGGAACCAAAAAAAATGTAGACATGTCCGAGGGTTTTTCATAAAAAATATTTCTCTTCGAACTATGAATTTTAATCCATAACTTCGGTCCACACTGATATATATATATATATATATATATATATATATATATATATATATATATATATATATATATATATATATATATATATATATAAAATCGTGTTAATTTTTTGAAATTTCAACAAAATTACTTTCTTGATGAAAATTCACTAAAAAAATATTTAATTGAGCTATAGGGATGAGCTGTTGTATTTGGGGATAATTACATAGTGCATCGACAAGCACGTATTTTAAGGGTTTTGCCTTTACCAAAATGACCCTACATCAAAAGTAAACTTTTTATGTTTCTTAGTTTCTACGAGTGTAAAAGTGGAAAATTTATGGCGAGCCACCTTGTGTTATACGAGTATAGGACATATGTGAAAGAATGAAACACTGTAAAAACTAACTGAAAATTAACTGGTTATTGGAACACAACGAGGGTTCATATAAGGACGTGATCGCTGTTCCAGTGTGCTATAAATTCAACTAGTTTTTCGGTGACGAATCAATTCTATGAGTTCGGAATCGTTCCAGATTGCAATACGATGGCCACAGTAAAGTCACTTTATTGCAGATCTTTTCAATTTGAGCGGTTTTATTGCGTCACGACCGAGGACTCTCTATTCTTATAGATAAAATTTGATTTTCTACATGTAGTACATTGTAAGTTTGGACTTACTTCCACTAACCTGAGATTTTATGGAGATTTTAAAGTCTTAAAGCGGTTGTTGATTTTATAACAATCTTCTTTATGGAATTTAGGTTGTGTTAGTAAAACGTCTATAAATGTTTCGTTGGGCTGAAAGTGAAAATGCAAATGCTTACACTGATAATTGACTTTAAAATATTTTTATTTAGCAGGTGCGTTTTGGTAGAAGTATTTTATAAATTTGATAATAATTTCTTTTTTGTCAACTTAGAAACTTCACATACAGTACAAAGCCAAGGACAGACGGCTTAACTTATATACAAAATTAAACTTAGTTATTCAGGTTGTCATGGCGATTTGAAAAAATGTCAAAGATCATGATTTATGGGACACTATGGGGCATTTTGTTTCTTACGAACGCTTATTTAATTTTGTTTTCTTAAATCTATAATATTTTTATCTGGGTAGAATAATGTATAAGTTGAAGTAGTTCGATTTTTAGTGAATTTTCTTAGAAAAAATCCACTAATGAGGAGATCCCGACTTTTGAATTAAAAAAAAATTCTTCGGATGAACGCGATCTAGGACCCCTAGAACCCATATGCGGGGTCAGTTTTAATTTTTCTATGTTTATAGGTATCAGATCGATAACACAAAAAAAATAATAGACCAATTTTGACAAAATTTACCATGTGCCTTCCTTTCGTAAGTGACTTGGACAAGTTTGTTAGACAGAGAAATCCAACCAGGTTTTCTGGGAAAATTTTGGGTTTCCATTGGAAAAAAATTGTACCTCAAAAAATAGAAAAGCTATGGTAACCAAGTTTGGTACGTAAGTTTACGATACCAAAGAGAAACTATATGCCAAAACTTATATTTCTATACTAAAAGAAACAAAGTTATAAAAAATATTTGGTGCCATACCATTTCTATGAAAATTCACTACCACAACGCACTTGGTGCGTCCAGACTTTTTTAAATTCATTTAGTTTCAAGTCTTGTTATCGGATTTTCAATTCCGTTTGTCCGATCGATTTGAAATTTTTTAAACTTATTCTTCGCACAAAATATACGAAGAAAGGTAAAATAGTCAGTAAGTCTTGACTTTATAACATTATTCAAAGGAATGTTTTCTGCATTGAAGTAGTACAAAGTAAATACTCTAAACTTAACCTGGATCTCGCTGTGTCCTAAAAGAAACTTGTTTGGTGGTTCGTCATTTACTTCGGTGATCGCATCAATTAACAGATAAATTTTTTATTGATGTATCAATATTTTTTTTATTTTTTATTTCAGCAACACACCACCAGGGCTTGCAGCCTACATACTTTCGTACCGTGGGTGTTAACAAGGAGTAAATAGGCCACTTGTTAATTCTGGACTTGAAGGTTTGGAGGTTCGGGGGGAAGGAAAAACATGTGCCGGCAAGGACACAACTTGGAAGTCCTCGGGACAAAAGAGCGGGCATAACAAAATCTTCTATGTCTGGTGACCTGGACAGTAAAAGGGTGCATTCGCTCTGTTCCCCTGGTAGATCTGTTGGGGGCAGCAGGTGGAGGAACTATGGAAGAAAGCTCCTCTGAGCAGTGCCCGTGTAGATATCTATAAGAGAGAGAGAGAGAGAGAGAGAGAGAGAGGTCACCAACGGCACGTCGGTGGGCAAGGGATGGCAGCCTTTGGGTGAGGGTACGGTCCGATGAGACATATAGATCTCTTCTGAATTGAGTCCAGGATAGCGAGTGTAGAAGCGGCAGCAGCACCCCAGATGCAGGAGCAGTATTCGAGGTTTGGTCTTATTTGTGAAGTAGATAAGGTATAGAGATTAGCTGGTGAAAAGTATTTGCGAGCCTGGAAGAGGAAACCTAATTTCTTAGCGGCCGCTTCTGCAATTGATGTGACATGTTGGTGCCAATTGAGATTTCGATCCACAGAAATGCCAACAAGTGAAAAGGACTCATTACTTTGAATAACTTTGTTGTTCACTGTGATGGGTCTAGGGCTGATGTACCTCTTATGAGAGAGAAAGCAAGACTGTGATTTGGTGGTGTTGAATTGTACAAGATTTATACTTCCCCAGTCTAATATTTTTGAAGATCCACGGAGACAGGACCCTCCATGAGTCTGCGATCCTCATCTAATTGGGCTAAAGAGACAGGCTTTGAATATTGTATATTTGAGTGGAGGGTGCTGTCGTCTGCGTAACTGTGAACTGGGTTGGATGTGCTAGAGAGGAGGTCATTGATGTGGAGAAGAAACAAAGTAGGGGCTGAAGCTGAACCTTGAGGAACTCCTGCATTAATTGGATACAGTTTAGAGGAATGGCCATCCACGACAAGAGAAATGCTCCGGTTGGAGAGGAAATTTGCTGTCCAGGTATAGAGTTTTGGTGGTAGGCCATAGGCTGGAAGTTTATTAAGCAGTGCTGCGTGCCAGACCTGGTCGAATGCTTTGGATATGTCTAGAGCGACAATCTGGGATTCACCGTGTAGTTCCATGGACTTGTTCCAAGGATGGGTGACAAAGGAAAGGAGGTCGGCAGTTGATCTACGCTGACAGAATCCATACTGCCTGTCGTGGATTAGCCTGTGTTTTTCAAGAAATTTTAGTAATTCGGGAATTCACGATCTCAATTATTGTGCATATTTATAAAAAAAGACAAAGTATGTTAATTTTAGGCTAAAAAATTACACCCTACAACGTGAAACTTCACCCCTGCATTCAACCTCCTTCGAGTGACAGTTGCCAGCCCCACATTTTTAAATAAGCAGTAGAGGCTCATGATACCTCATTTAAAAGGTATCTTAATTCTCTATTCAAAAATGCGATGGTTTTAAAATTTATTGCACAAATTAAAAGTAGAAAAAATAAATTCATCCAATTGACAAATTCCGCCACAAGGTATTAGAAAAATAATCGCGTTGTATTATTCATAATGAGAAAGCAAACAGTCCAATTCCAGTGTCCTATTTTTGCGGTGTCAGTAGGTATAGATAATTCCTTCTGGAACCCCCTCCCGCCTCCCAAGCTAGCTGGGAGGCGTGAGGCAGGAGGTGGAAGGTGAAATATATTAAGGATGAAGTAAGCTTTAAACTGAGATGAGGTTGTCCAAGATGGTGACAAAGATGGCCGCCCGTTGGAGCAAAAATTCGGAAAATTTAAAATTTTAAAAAGATGTTAGGTTAAGTTTTTCAAAATAAGAGTTTTCAAATAATTTGATTTTTGTAAAAAGTGACGTAACAAATATAGCGGTGGGTGCAGGCGCAAACTCAACTTTTTAGTTTTTGGTTTAGACCCCACATGTTTGGTATAGTTTTACTCGGCTTAGGAAGCAGAATTCATAATTAGCATATGCGCATGCGCAAACCTAACTTTTACAGTTTTAGCCTAAAACCCTACATGTTTGGTATCATTTTACTCGGGTCAGCAAGCAGATTTTAAAATTTTTAGAATATGCGAATGCCATACATGGCGACATAGCAACAACCAGGAGGCGGAGGGTAAGAGCTTTAAACAAAAATCCTAAGAATGTGCGAATGCCAGACATGGCATCAACCAGGAGGCGGAGAGGGTAAGAGCTCTAAACAAAAATCCTAAGAATGTGCGAATGCGAGACATGTTGAGCGCCACATATGGCAACATAGCAACAACCAAGAGGTGGAGGGTAAGAGCTCAAACAAAAATCCTAAGAATGTGCGAATGTCAGATATGTCGAATATTGCAACATGGTAACAGTTGTAAACAGAGAACAACCTTAAGCTTTAAACAAAAATCATAAGAATATGCGAATACCAGACATAGCGGCATAGCAACAACCGACAGCTACAAATTTTAAAGTGACCTCGACTACAAGCTGTAACATGCAACAGGAAATGAGTCGTGTAACAGGACATGAATCATGTGTTTTCAAATACAAATGTACGTGATCTTCTACAAATGTATGTGACCTTCTCCAAATGTATGTGACCTTCTACAAAAATGCAAACAACAACGATGACGGTTAAATGAATTTCAATAACAATTCAAAAGTGGGGGTATAAGTATATATAAACATTAGGTGGCAAACAAGTACATCAGTCTTTGTCTGCAATCTGCTCACAGTAGTTATTCTTAGTAGTTATAGTAGTGTATCTGTTCTGTTCAACATGTATGGGATGAAAGTCAACGACGGGCCTGAGGTCTTCAGGCCTGCTAATAACAGTGTTTGTGAAGATTGTTATTGGGGTCAAATAGATGCTTCCCCCCAGCACCGTGGTTTACTCCAGGTCCCGTAACTATTGAAGGGGTTTTCCCACATTTTAGTGAATTTTCATTAAGAAAATTTACTAATAGGGAGTTATCGATGGCGAGACTTTTGAAAATTTTCTTCAAATCAGCGCTAACTAGGACCTGTAGAGACCAAATCCAAGGTCACTTAGAAAGTTTAGGTGACCAAAAAAAAAAGATAAGTAAAACCTAAAAGTCCAAATTTAGAAATATCCCAAAAACTTTAAAAATTTTCGGAGATGTCTAACCGTCAATTTGTTGGGCTTTTGAGTGCGCAACTTCTCTTCCATTTAACCGAGCCTGTATCTGCTCCTTTTGGAGCTCCTCATAGTGTCCCCCCTTATCTTGGACACAGTATACATATATATATATATATATATATATATATATATATATATATATATATATATATATATATATATATATATATATATATATATATATATATATATATGTGTGTGTGTGTGTGTGCAGTTATTCAACCGATAACTCAAAAAATAGTTCACCAATCGAAACCAAATTCCCTTTATTTTGTTAATAGCTTGGATGAGTTTGTTAGACAGTTTTGACGCTCATATCCTTTTAGAAGAAAAATGAAAATAACTGTTTGGAAACGCAATATCTTCTAAGTTACTAGACATATTAAACTAAAACTTTACAGGCACGTACACATTATACAAGTGGTCCTACGTACCAAATTTGAACCCAATTGGTTAACTAGGTAAATAATAACCCAACTTTTAATTTTAACATAACTTTAACAAATGCCTTTGGCCGTCCACTGTGCCTGTAGTACATTATGATTCTAACATCCAATGAAACAAATAAGAAAGTGGTTATGTACATCAAATTCAGGTTTTTCATCAATTCATGTACGTATTGTATTACTAAAGTGAAAATTATTTCAAGAAGAAATACACCTACCGCAAACTAATATAAGTATAATACCTAGGTACTTATGGTTTTCTTTACTCTTAGCTTTTACTGTGTTTTTTTAAGAAATTTTAGTAATTGGGTGTTTATATACTTTTCCATCACCTTAGAGATGACTGAAAGGAGAGAAATAGGCCTGTAGTTGCTAGGAAGCGCTTTGGATCCTTTCTTGGGGACGGGTTATTCTCGAGCAGTTTTGCAGTTAACAGAGAATATGCCTCTATTGTAAGATGTCTGAAACAGACGAGTCAGGACAGGAGCAAGTTATGGTGAGCATTTTTTGAGAACAATTGCTGGGATCTCGTCAAGGCCAGAGGCTTTCCTGGTATTAAGAGAAGACAGCATCTTTCCTACCTTTTTAGTTTTGAAAAAGATATCCGCCACTTTATGCGCGACATTGGTGGTTGAACATCTGGAGGTGAGTTGGGAGTAGAATTGCTGGTGAACAACGAGACAAAAAGTTCCGCCTTGCCCAGGGCGGTAGAAACAATTTCATCCCCTGAAACAAGAGGTGGGAACGTGCTCTTGCAGAAATTGTTCCCAATAGATTTAGAGTCCAAAAGGGTTTGCTGCCGTTGGAGCTTGAGAGGACTTTGTTTTTGATGTCGTTATTAAACGAGTTTTTTGCCTCAGAAAGATTGCGGACATAGCGGTTTCTTGCGTCGTTAAATGCTTGACGGTTTTCTTGACTGGGATTGTGTAGAAGCGTTTTACGAGCTTTGACTTTTTCAAGTCTGGCCTTGTTACAGGATTTAGAGAACCAGGGCTTTTGAGTGGCTAAGGAGGTTTTCTGTGTACGTGGAATAAATAATTCCATGCCAGCTTGGATAACTTCGGTGACGTTTTGTGAGATATCAGAGGGTTCAGGATGAGAGAAGCAGACAGACGCCCATCGAAATGAGAAAAAGTAGTCTCGCATTTCGTCCCAGTTCGCGGAGTTGGAGTGCCAAACAATACGTGTGTGTGATGACTGTGTGACCTCGAGTTGCATTGCGCAGGAAGCAATGACCATGCCGTGGTCTGAGCGACCAAGGGAGGCGGTGACTGATGGCATTCAGGTTTTGTAGTAAAAATGGGATCCAAGGGATTTGAGCTCTGTGTTGGGATGCGAGGAAAGTAAGTAGGTTGCTAAACCATATTGGCTAAAGAATTGCTGACAGCGAAGGCCTCCGCTGCTCTCTCTTATGGATTGGTTTTTGAAGATCGTAGCCATTCCTTATTACGGACATTGAAGTCACCAAGAATAGTGGCCTCGGAGGTAGAATATTCAGAAAGGTAGTCGAAGAGCTGGACAAAGTTGTTGTTAGAAGGTGGCCGGTAAATGCAACAGATGAATTTAGTTGCAGCCTTGAGAGAGAGTTTCATCCAAAGTATGTCTTTTCTTCCAGCTTCTAAATTGGAGAGTCTGGTGCAGGGTAGATTGCTACGGAGGTATGCTCACACTCCTCCATGTAATCTAAAGGAAGTAGGGAGCTCATACCTCGAGAAATTAAGGTGATTAGTGGCTGTTTTGGCACTGATTGGGGTTTCGGTGAGGAAGAGGAGTTAGGGCCTATTAGCCTGGAGGAAATGGTGAACGGAGTTCAGGTTAGAATTTAGGCCACATATATTCGAAAAGGATATGTTAGCATTTACATAAAAAAGATAAATTTCTTCAAGTAATCGTTTACTGGGACCTCTGAAGCCAACTTCTAAGATCCATTTAAATTTAAAGAAGTGGTTTCAATAATATACGTTACTAATAGTGTACAATTCTTATGAAAATTATCTACTATAATGCACTTGTTGCATCCCGAACTTTTTCCTTCTTGCTTATGGTGAGATTGTATAAAACTAGATCTCTAAGTGAAAAGAAATAAAATGTCATAGGCATTTAACGAAAAAAAAATGTGTGCCACTGATGATCAGAGAATGGTACAAAACAATTATTTTTTTTGTATGAGTACAAACAAAGATTAAGTTTTCCTGAAACGAAAGGTCAAAAACTACCAGAAAAATTACTTTGAAAATCTTATAGCTTCTCTTCCTAAAACGCCAAAATCGTAATTTGAAACGTCAAAATTAACGACTTCAAAACAATTATTCTAAAAGCAATTCTGGTTATACAGGATGGCGCATTGAAAACGAAACAGACCGATTTGCGTCCAGAGAATTTTTTTTAAGAAACGCTGAAACACGTCAATTCTAATATTAAGGGGGACATGTTTTGACATAAAACTCAACTTTGTCACATCAACCCCTTAAGGGTGGTGATAACAACCCTTATATTTTAAATAAGGAACATGGGTCGAGTGTTACATCATTTGAAATCTCTTTATTTTCTGAATTCAGCACACAAATTTTTTTGGAAGTTTTATCAAGTCGTTTAAAAATTATTCACAGTTGAAGATGCAAGAACGTATTTCATTCATTGTGATAAGAAATGCACCAGTTAGTCAATTTTTCGTTAAAAAAACTTAACAACAAAACCAAACGTTCAAAAATCTTTATTCAGTTAAGTAAGTGTTCAAATTGTTAACCACCAGCTTCCATACAAAAGTACAAATTTTGTTCAAAACGAGCTCTGACATTCTGAAGCATTTCTGGAGTTATTAGACGGCATTCTTCAACAATCCGTTGTCGTAATTCTTCGAGAGACTCTGGTTCTGTTGCGAAAATTCTACTCTTTAAATTGTCCCATAGAAAGAAGTCTAAAGAAGTTAAATCCGGTGATCTAGGGGGCCACTCAATAGCACCTCTACGTCCAATCCATTATTCTGGAAACTCTCTGTTCAAAAACTCCCTAACACGTTGTGAAAAATGCGGAGGAGCTCCATCTTGTTGAAACACTAATTGATTTTCTTGATAGCGATAATCATTTCCTATATAGAAGAAATGTCATAATAATTGTGTTTTATAAAGCCGTATGCTTCTGCTTTAACCGTTACTGTCCTTCACTTTGCTAAAATGTTTCCAGAATTTTTTTGACATAGCATAATTATTTTTTCGCGGTACAAATTTTGTGAGTGTAATAAGAAGTGGCATTCTTTGAATACAATTCAAGGAAATAAAGTTTTGAATCAAAACCGCGATATAATAATTTATTCCTTTTTGTGCGATGTAAAACAGAAAAACAAATAAATACAAACTTAGAAAACTCATAATGACGCGACAATGTAACTGAGTAGGTCGATCGCCCGTTATAACAAACTCAAACACCTACAGAGCTTTTCGCTTACATCCGGTGGAATTATGTACCACAATTTATATGTTTGATGAGTAAAGCCCGTTTGCTGTCATTTTGAATGAATTAGGTATGTTAATATGTATAATACCTATGCAAATTAACGGCAATATGTTATGAATTGGAGCGGACATTTATATAACTGAAGAGCTACTGGCTATAACATGACGTCAGTGCTATGTCCTTCCTGCACTAGAATTATTATTTCCATAGTTGTCACATCTAAGCTTACAAAGTCATAAACTAAATTATTAGCACATACTGTAACTATGGATATAGTTACAAATGTAGATATGCATAATTCTCACATGAAGTATTTTTAATCTCAATTTAAAATACCGTGCGAGTTGTATCTATATAGACAAGAACTTTATCTGAATGTTTAAGTTAAGAAACCACAGATTATATCATTTTATCTAGTTTCTAACTATGTAGCTACTTTTTGTAGTTTAATTTGTAGGGGAGAGTGGTATATACTGGGACGCTTTTTTTCTTTGGGCTGTACATTTTTTGTTTTTATAAATGAACTTAAAATAATTGTCATATCTTGATTGTATCACTATTGCCTATGTTATTGCCAAAATTTAGTTAAAAAAATCGATTAGTGTGCCAAAAAATATGAGTGTCTCACTATGTACCACTGTCTCATTATGTACCATCCCTCTGGTTTATACTGGGACATCATCAAAAAAGTCGTCAAATGAAACACTTTATTAGAAAATATAAAAACAAAACATAAATTAAACATTCTAATAGAGAAATGACACAAATAAGTATTCTTATATGGTAACAAAATAACAAAAATAAATATTCTTGTGATAATAAAATACCCAAATATCCTATTATGGTGCAAATTGCTGCCTAACTAATATTATAAAATTGAAAATCGAAATTAAATCGCATTTGCTTCATTGCCCTTTCAGTGCCTCCAACAAATGTGGGTTTTGGCAATTTAGAAACAACATTTTTTTTATCGAGAGTGTCTTCGTCTTTTGTTTCCGGAAATACAAATTTATTATTTGATAATTTCCTTAGAAAGTTGATTTTATAACTTCCTTCTTCAACAGCCTCTACTTGTCCCACAAAGTATTTTCGGTGCTTTTTATGAGAATGCGTGATTTCATAAAATGCAATAACAAAATCTGTAACTTTTGTGTCGTCGTTTTCATCATCCACCTTCTCCTCTTCCTCTTCTATAAAACTCACATCACTTGGATCACTTATGACTTCATCTTCTATGTCATCTTCACTACTAGAGGGTTCAACAAGTATTTTTCTCTTAACACTTTTATGTTTTGTCAGTTTTGATAGTTTAAGACTTTTTTTGCGCATCTTTTCCATTTCTTCTTTCTCTTTTTCTTCCAGATTTGGTGTGTCTGTTAGGATTGTTGATTTTGCACGTTTTCTTCCTTTTCTAACAGTTTTTCTTTCTTGTGCTTTAACATATGGCCTAAGCTCTTCTGGTTTTGTGAACTTCTTGGTGGGTTCTGCAGAACGTGTGACCTGAGAAGTGGAACTTGTACTAGGTTGTGGTTCATTTTGAGGTTCATTTATTTTGTCAGTTTCAGTATCATTAGTCGTGTCTTGATCTGGTATTTGTCTATCTGTTACAGCAGAACATAAAAAATCCGATTCGTCGAAAACTTCAGGGTTAAACGGAGCTATACCAGAATTCCGAAATCCACTCATGATGTTTGATGGTACAAATGCTTGATGAAAAGCTGTTCCTGCAATCTCTGCTATATTGTAGATATTTACGGGAATTCCTGGATGGTTCAGTAGCCAGTCATCAACTGCTTTGTTATAATAAGTTTTAAATGGACCATAGCATGACACGTCTAGCGGTTGTAATTTATGACTGCAGTGAGGAGGCAGGGTCAGAAGTATCACTCCATTTTCTTTACAAAATTTGATCACATTGAAGTCACAGTGGCTTTCGTGGTTATCCAAAATAAGTAAAATTTTATTTTCTAAGCTACATCTGGTGTAATTAGTTAAGTGTTCAACATATTTCAGAAAATTTGGAGAGGTCATCCAGCCGGTGGGATGGGCAGCGCCTTTTGATCCCGGGGGAGCTCCGTTGAGCATATGAGGTTTAAAATTGTGCCTCGGAAATACAAACATGGGTGGTGTGTATGTGCCGTTTGCACATATGGTATTACACATAGTCACTAGAGTTCCCCTTTCGGCACTCGTTATTTTCCCCACTTGTTTGTCGCCACACGCTGCCAGAATTTTTGGCGGTTTTTGAACGGTTGTTACTGCAGTTTCATCACAATTATAAATTTGAGTTATTTCAAATTTGTGTTTTGACAATGCACGTTGGAGGTTATCAAAAAATATTTGAACATTATGCTTATTGAAGCTAGTAGCTCGCGTGATGCTCGTGGCCTCAGGCGTCCGTAAACTAATATTTGTCTGTCGTTTGCGAAATAAACGTATCCACTCCATTCCTGCTTTTTTATTGTCTTCCCAAGACTGGGGTATCTTCTTATTATTGGCAATCGCAAATTTGTACGCAAATTCCCGTGTGGAAGCAACAGTTAGTCCATAGCACATTTTTGAGCATTTAATTAGATAAAGTGCTAAAGCCGCTTCTTCATCGTCAGTGAATATTTGAGAAAATCCATGTTTCCGTTCAAAGCAAAAACTTTCTCGTTCATCTTCTGGAGTATTTCTGTATTTGGCTACCATCCTTTGCAAAGAAGACCTGCTCACACCATAAATATCTGCTGCAGTTCTTAAATTCTGCCTGCCAGAAATAATACTATCTACGGCAGTGCTCATCTGCGATTGACGCTGATTGTGGGAAGTCTTACTCTCTTTTATTGTTTTGGACTGATCCTTTCTTGGAATTTTTGGCATCTAGGAGGGAAAATGTCAAGTTTTACTTAATAGAAATATTAATTTGCCATTTTTCGAATATGGTGGTATATAGTGAGACGCAGTGGTATATAGTGGGACGTGTCCCACTATAGACCACATCAACTTGTCCCACAATAGACCACTAGGCACCTTTGTAAAAATAATTAAATTTTTGGACAATATATTTTGATAAGCTATGACAAATGGTAAGATACCTTGGTGATAGTTGGTAGGGCCCCCTCACCAAATTTGAAATTTATATTTCACAAAATAACTGTTTTTTAGCACAAATATTACACGCGTTAAATGTAACTTTTCGCTGAATTATATCGTGCAGCCATTTTATCACGTGAATGCTCCAATGGTAACTATGATTTCTGTGGTTTAAAACTACGATGTTTGTACATGCATCACTGTAAAAATACCAAGATTGGACTATCGACAACTAGATGGCCACAGAGTCCCTTGTCCCACTATAAACCACGGCCCAGTATATACCACTCTCCCCTACTTTAGTTTTTGTGTTTTCTAGTTTGACATATTTTTCTTTTCTAGTAGCTGTAAGTTGTCATTTTGTGAAAAATTTGCACAGAAAATATTTCGCCACAGCGAGGATTGTATCTTTTCAAATTTGAAAAAAATTCTTCAAACGGGCGCAAACTAGGTTCACTGGAACCAATATCTCACCTCAGTTACAAACTTATATTTAGGCTGTTCCAAATTAGGGGCACCATTATTGTTGGAGCTACGAGGTTGGTCATAAGCAAATTAAAGGCATCTTTCGAGGGAGAGTACGATGGTGAAAGTGGTATAACAATTGCGCATCGCGTTTTTGAGATATTATGGAAAATGTTATTGCCTTCAATGGAATACCCTATATATTATTATGGTTCGAACGAAAATTGAATTCTGAACATAAAGATCCTTACATATTATTTCGAAAATTTTCAAAATAACGAAGATATTGAGGGTTTTTAATTTTCGAGTACATACAAGGGTATCTAGTTCATTATTTAAACAATGTCAGGGTGCCTTTAGATGAAATGACATTTACGCGATTGTTGTTCCAGAGTTGTCAAAGTAGATAATATTCAACTCTCTCAACTTGTTGACTAATTCCTCTGTTAATTTTGTTACCTTTTTATTTGAAAATCAATGCAATGATTTTCACGCATTTAGAAAAATGCGGTGTTGGTGACATACATTTTATGCAGAAAAAATTCCACGGACGTACATAAACATTATCAACTGATATTTCCGAACCGCCAGATGCCACAGCGTCGGTATTTCTTGTTACTTTATAGAAAATTCAGATCCAATGAAAACACTTTTGTGAAAAGAAGAAGACCAAAATAATCCAATATGGTAACTGAGGTGAACCTGCTGGCTTATTTTGCGGCATATCCGAATAATTCAATTGGAGACCTATCTAAAGAAGCAGTTCTCCCTATCACCTTCATTCACAGAGTATTGAAGAAACACAATTTCATGCCATTCAAATATCATTCTGTACAAGTACTCCATGATGATGATGATGAAGATTAAGATTTTGTGAATGGTTAATGAACGCTTTCCAACAGAATTCAAATTTTCTTAGCCATATTTTGTGGAGTGAAGAGCCAACCCTCAAAATTAAGTTATGTTCAACAGAAAACATCACCATTATTACAGTCAAAAAAATCTATTTGTTGTGCATCCTACAGAGCTACAAAATAGGCTCAGTATTAAGTTATGGTCTAGTATGATGGGACTTAAATTATAGGCAGGTTCTTCTATCACTATTGGTTTAGACGAACTAGGTCTAGTAGATCAACAACTGGCATACTTCCACCAGGACGGGGCACCTCCTCATTCAAGCTTCGTTACAATTCATTTGCTGCAATATATATTTTGTATGTATATATATATATATATATATATATATATATATATATATATATATATATATATATATATATATATATATATATATATATATATATATATATATATATATATATATATATATATATATATATATATATATATACATATACATATACATATATATATATATATATATATATATATATATATATATATATATATATATATATATATATATATATATATAATCATAATAATTAATGGCTTTGATAAGTTTGTTAGCCAGGAAACTGTGACCAGGTTTTCCAAACAATACTTTGAAGATTTTATTAATGTTATTTTCAAAGTGCAAAAGTAGCGAATTGAAACGTCAAGATTGGTGATTTTTAAACAGAGATTCTGAAATTGGTGTCTACGGATTATCGATAACAAATATTGTTACAAGTTATTTAGGAAGGCCTTAAATACCTGTTTCAGCAAATGTTGTTTTTCATGTCATTAAAATATTTGAAGAAAGTTTATTTGAAATATATTATTTGTGTATATAATTGAGAAACTATTTTGGCACCCACACTTTATAACCTAAGTATTTCTGAAAACTTATATTTCTTAATTTGACCTAAGCAATGTCGAGCACAGTCGTTTCTCCGATGGATAATAAGTTTTTCATGGATCTTTTGTTTTAGAACATTTTGTTAGTTATTTTTGTAAAAAACATTTTAAGGCAAATTTTTTAGAATATATTTTTTGCAGCAAGTGCGTTAGGGTGGTGAATTTTCATCAAAATGTTTATAATAGCAAATATGTCTCTTTTTACGAAAATCTAGAAACGTTTTTTTAATAACTTACTAAACATTTATTATTATGCCTTTTACTTTTGAAACACAAAATACAGACTGTTCAGTTTGAAATAATTGAATTATTACAGCTTGATTTTAATTCAGTCACTATTTGAGATCAGCCTGTATACGGCATCCCGATTTTTTTCATATAATAATGTAAACGAAAACCTCTCTGAATGCGTCATTTGCATTAGATTCCGATTTCTTTTTATAAAACGCCGAAAGTTGCAAAACAATTGAAAGAACTCGAAGACAAACATGCATTACAATTCGATGGGAAATGCAAAAATGCAATAATATAAGGGGTGTTCGATTTAAAAAAAAAAGTATCGCCAACGACTTATGGGCCACCTCTGATTGACGAAATAGTTTTTATAAGATGCAGCTCAAGATACCCTACAATTAACGTATATTATCGTCTCTTGTATAATAACAATAATAGTAATATTGAGCGTTACCGTAGAAATGCGTCTATATACCTAAAACTACTGCTAAGTATCAGAGAAAGGGTCTATTTGAAATGAATTATCTGAAAATATTTTAGTAAAATAAAGGGCAATGACAATTGAAACTGAAACTTAAGGAATCGTAAAACACATTTCTTGCAACATTGTTTCTACATAGCCCGTATTAGATTTAGGTTCTTAAAAGTTGCCAATTACCTTTCAAATCGCGACTTTGACGTTTGAATAGGAAAAGCTATCAAATTTTTAATGTAATTTTTTTGACATTTCCTGACCTTTTTGCGCCAAAACTTAGTCTTTGTCAACACAAAATATTTTGCTCTGGTGCGTTTATCTGATCATCAGTGGCACTCATTTTTTTTTTATGCCTATAACAATTTTTGTCTTTTCACTCTATCTAACTGAATTTTCGTACATAGTTTACCTTTTGTGGCAAACAAGCGTACCAAATTCGGTTGCCCCAACTTTGTTATTTCCGGAAATATAAAACATTTTCGAAAGGAAAAACAAAATTTTCTGGGAACAACTGAGCAGATTTTCCTGGCTAATGAGCTTATCCATGCCATTTGCAAAAGAATAGTATCCACCAAAATTTATCGAACTCGGCTCATTATTTTTTTAATTATCGGTGTAATATACATACACACACACGCACACACACACACACACACACACACACACACACACACACACACACACACACACACACACACACACACACACACACACACACACACACACACACACACACACACACACACACACACACACACACACACACACACACACACACACACACACACACACACACACACACACACACACACACACACACACACACACACACACACACACACACACACACACACACACACACACACACACACACACACACACACACACACACACACACACACACACACACACACACACACACACACACACACACACACACACACACACACACACACACACACACACACACACACACACACACACACACACACACACACACACACACACACACACACACACACACACACACACACACACCACACACACACACACACACACACACACACACACACACACACACACACACACACACACACACACACACACACACACACACACACACACACACACACACACACACACACACACACACACACACACACACACACACACACACACACACACACACACACACACACACACACACACACACACACACACACACACACACACACACACACACACACACACACACACACACACACACACACACACACACACACACACACACACACACACACACACACACACACACACACACACACACACACACACACACACACACACACACACACACACACACACACACACACACACACACACACACACACACACACACACACACACACACACACACACACACACACACACACACACACACACACACACACACACACACACACACACACACACACACACACACACACACACACACACACACACACACACACACACACACACACACACACACACACACACACACACACACACACACACACACACACACACACACACACACACACACACACACACACACACACACACACACACACACACACACACACACACACACACACACACACACACACACACACACACACACACACACACACACACACACACACACACACACACACACACACACACACACACACACACACACACACACACACACACACACACACACACACACACACACACACACACACACACACACACACACACACACACACACACACACACACACACACACACACACACACACACACACACACACACACACACACACACACACACACACACACACACACACACACACACACACACACACACACACACACACACACACACACACACACACACACACACACACACACACACACACACACACACACACACACACACACACACACACACACACACACACACACACACACACACACACACACACACACACACACACACACACACACACACACACACACACACACACACACACACACACACACACACACACACACACACACACACACACACACACACACACACACACACACACACACACACACACACACACACACACACACACACACACACACACACACATATATATATATATATATATATATATATATATGCATATAAAAATTCAAACTGATCCTGGATTTGGGTTCCAGGGGGACTATTTCGTGCTCATTTGAAGAATTTTTCAAAATTCGAAAGGCGAGATCTCCTTATTAGTGAATTTTTTAAAAGAAAGTTCACTAGAAAATCTACATTTTTGAAGACTTTTCTAAATAAATAGTCGTAACAAATTTTCGAGGCCGCATTTTTTTAAGTAATTTAAATAAACCTTGGTATTACTTTTCTATATAATCATCTGTTCTCTTTACAGTTCTGATTGTCCTAGCAAATTTTCAAGGCAACATTCCTTAACGAACTTTAATGAACCTCTGTTACACTATCTTGTAAAATTCCTTATTGCTTTTACAGTTCTGATTGTCTATGCGAATTTTCTAAGCAACATTTTATAAAGAATTGGAGTAAACCCTTGTAAAACTGTTCTATATACGTTTGTTTTATTTAAAGTTTTGTTTTACCTAGCTAATTTTCAGGCCTACTTTTTCTAGCGGCTTGCAATAAGCCCCTGTATCACTATTATGTATAATTTTTTGTTATTTATACAGTTCTGATTGTCCTTGCGATTTTTCAAAGGTAATTTTTTTTATCGAATTAAGTAAACCCCTGTAACACATATAATTGTTGTTATTTTTATAGTTCTGGTTGTCCTAGGGAGTTTTCGAGGCAACATTTTCCAACGAATTGCAAAAAAACCCCTGTAGCACTAATTTATATAAATTTTTGTTTTATTTAAAGTTTTGGTTGTCCCAGTGATTTTTCGAAGCGTTAATTTCAACAAACCTTTGTAAAACTATTATATATAATCCTATATTTTCTTTACACTTCTGGTTGACATTAGCATACCACAGTTTTAAATAAGCATTGTAAATGTTTAGAACACACTTTTGTAATTCGAATCACCTACTTTGATGTTGGTGAAATGTGAATCATAATATTGTTAATGCCACATTGAATATGTGCCTTTTATGACAGGTATGAAATCATTTGAGCCCCGCATTTGAATGTTTGTAGGTTAGATACAACATATAAATCTGGCAAGCTTGGTGTGGCAATTGCAAATACAAAGACTTGTTATATATTCGTTACATAAATGCGCCTCAGCATGTAGAGCATTAATGGCAAACGATGCCTGAAACTCATCACACATCTTAGTAATTTAATTATCCCTCTTCATCCGTTCACATAATCATTCACCGTCACCAGCAATATTGACGCGACGTGCTGTAGCAGTTCTGGCTGTTGAGGCTTGCTGGAATTATTTACTAGGACTAATAGCATCATAATCTGCCTGCTGATCCTGGCAGAATTTTGAAAGTGCCTCACTTCATCTATATGCAAACATAATGTTACACTTGTGTGGTGATCGTAACAACGCAGGATGGCTAGACTATGTGGTCATATAAAATATTACAAATCATCATCACAGTCGGAACGCGATTCCACCATACCGTCGCAACTACGACTCTGAGCAGCTCTTTTTGTTTTATTATAGCATCCTCACTTGATCAATCTGGACAGGTTTCCTTGAAGTTTTTCTGTTGGTCAGCCTAGTATATAGTCCGAAAAATAAGGCAGTCATGAAGTTATTGTCTCAGAATATGTACAATACATTTTGCCTTCCTCCACCCAATAGAGAGTTATCGATAGTAAAATGAAGAGAACCCATATCCAGGGTCAGTTAAAGTTTTCTATTGTTTTTCCGTCATAAGTTTGCAAATCATTGAAATTTTAATTCTCAGACATCAAGTATGTCATGGTTCTGAAACTTAGCAAAACTATAGTACTTGTGGTCAGAATTCTTCTCATTGTGAAAAAAATTTCAAAAATCATACAGGGTGTTGTGTAACAAATTCAAATATCGATGACTTGAAACACGAAAAAGTATTTTTTCCAAATGGAACACCCTGTATATTGGCATTGCAGACGCTGGGAATGATATTCTGCTTCGATCTGTATCAGCATTTCCTATACCTATCTCCGATGATTTCCGAGTTATGATGGGAAATATGTGAATTTTGTATTATTCAAGATAATACTCTTTTCTTTTCTTTGTATTATAATATAATATATATAATGATAATAATAATAATAATCACAATAATAAGTATAATAATAATGATAACTTGTAACTGTTCAACGGTATCGGGGGATGTTAATAGATACCACCAGTAAGATTTGGGTATAGGACAAAAAGAACCCAGAATTTTTCATGTAGGTATTCCATTCATCTTCTGGGCGAGAAGAATGAAAACTTGTATTAGGTTTTTTTGTATGTGAGCTATAATGTCCTGTGTTTTTGTGTGTGTGTGTGTGTATTTTTTTTAATTGTGGGACATTAATGCCGCTCTTTAGATGAATGGAATAACTCCCAAGGAGTATTTTTTCCATTTAATTTTTCTCATTTCAGGGTGTTCAAATACGTTTTCACCTTATACCCTTTAAAAAGACGACATTCCGATTCTATTTGCATTGTTTGAGAAATAATTACATCTTCCACTCAATCCAACATAGTGAGGGATGTTTATAAATCGCCCTGAAACTAAATTACTTCCGACAATAGGCATGGATGCAAAATGATGAAAATGTTTTGTATCCTCCTACTATGTCGAAAATCATAACTACTGGACAATTGATAGTCCCTTTATTAATCTTATTTTTAAAGGGGTAGACATTGATCCAATCCACTCCATAGCAGGTGGTAGTGGAATTTTCCTTTATGTAATAGTAAAGGATTTTTTCACGCCCGAGGAGGTACCACCCCATACATCAAGGGGTCGGTGAAGTCCCAACGGACGTTTCCGGTTCTGGTGTATGAGTCGGTTTCCCTTATAAGCAAAAATGATGATGGCTCCTCCTTGTATAAAATATTCCGGAGGCAAAATACCCCTCCATTCGGATCTCCGGGAGAGGGGTGTACAGGGGGCGCCAACATCAAGATTTAACATATCCTTTTCGAATATATGTGGCCTAAATTCTAACCTGAACTCCGTCCACCATTTCCTCCAGGCTAATAGGCCCCAACTCCTCTTCCTCACCGAAACCCAAATCAGTGCCAAAACAGCCACTAATCACCTTAATTTCCCGGGGTATGAGCTCCTTACTGCCTTTAGATTGCATGGAGGCGTGTGCGCATACGTCCGTAGCAATCTACCCTGCACCAGACTTCCCAATTTAGAAGCTGGAAGAAAAGACATACTATGGATAAAACTCTCTCTCAGGGCTGCAACTAAATTCATCTGTTGCATTTACCGGTCACCTTCTGACAACAACTTTGTCCAGCTCTTTGACTACCTTTCTGAAAAAACCGACTATCTGATTTCTGAATATCCTTCCTCCGAGGTCACTATTCTTGGCGACTTCAATGTCCATAATAAGGAATGGCTAGGATCTTCAAAAACCGATCCACAAGGGAGAGCAGCGGAGGCCTTTGCAGTCAGCAATTCTTTGGCCAATATGGTTCAGCAACCTACTTACTTTCCTCGTATCCCAACACACAGCTCAAATCCCTTGGATCTCCTTCTTACTACAAATCCTGAATGCTATAAGATATCAGTCACCGCCCCCCTTGGTCGCTCAGACCACGGCATGGTCACTGCTTCCTGTGCAATGCAACCCGAGGTCACACAGTCATCACACCCACGTATCGTTTGGCACTACAACTCCGCAAACTGGGACGAAATGCGGGATTACTTTTCCTCATTTCCATGGGCGTCTGTCTGCTTCTCTCATCCTGACCCCTCTGATATCTCACAAAACGTCACCGAAATTATCCAAGCTGGCATGGAATTATTTATTCCACGTACACAGAAAACCTCTTCAGCCACTCAAAAGCCCTGGTTCTCTAAATCCTGTGACAAGGCCAGACTTGAAAAGGTCAAAGCTCACAAAACGCTTCTACACAATCCCAGTCAAGAAAATCGTCAAGCATTCAACGACGCAAGAAACCGCTATGTCCGCATTCTTTCTGAGGCAAAAAACTCGTTTAATAACCACATCAAAAACAAAGTCCTCTCAAGCTCCAACGGCGGCAAACCCTTCTGGACTCTTGCTAAGTCTATTGGGAATAATTTCTGCAAGAGCACGTTCCCACCTCTCGTCTCAGGTGATGAAATTGTTTCTACCGCCCTGGGCAAGGCTGAACTTTTTGCTTCGTTGTTCGCCGGAAATTCTACTCTCAACCCACCTCCAAATGTTCAACCACCAACAGTCCCCAATGTCGCGCATAAAATGACTGATATCATTTTCAAAACTAAAAAGGTACGAAACATGCTCTCTTCTCTTAATACCAGGAAAGCCTCTGGCCTTGACGAGATCCCAGCAATTGTTCTCCAAAAATGCGCACCAGAACTTGCTCCTGTCCTGACTCGTCTGTTTCAGATATCTTACAATAAAGGCATATTCCCTAGTAACTGGAAAACTGCTCGAGTACAACCCATCCCCAAGAAAGGATCCAAAGCGCTTCCTAGCAACTACAGGCCTATTTCTCTCCTTTCAGTCATCTCTAAAGTGATGGAAAAGTATATAAACACCGAACTACTAAAATTCCTTGAAAAACACAGTCTAATCCACGACAGGCAGTATGGATTCCGTCAGCGCAGATCGACTGCCGACCTCCTTTCCTTTGTCACCCATTCTTGGAACAAGTCTATGGAACAACACGGTGAATCCCAGATTGTTGCTCTAGACATATCCAAAGCATTCGACCAGGTCTGGCACGCAGCGCTGCTTAATAAACTTCCGGCCTATGGCCTACCACCAAAACTTTGTACCTGGACAGCAAATTTCCTCTCCAACAGGAGCATATCTGTTGTTGTGGATGGCCATTCCTCTAAACTGTATCCAATTAATGGAGGAGTTCCTCAAGGTTCAGCTTTGGCCCCTACTTTGTTTCTTCTCCACATCAATGACCTCCTCTCTAGCACATCCAACCCAGTTCACAGTTACGCGGACGACAGCACCCTCCACTCAAACATACAATATTCTAAGCCTGTCTCTTTAGCCCAATTAGATGAGGATCGCAGACTCATGGAGGGTTCTGTCTCCGTAGACCTCCAAAAAATATTAGACTGGGGAAGTAGAAATCTTGTACAATTCAACCCCACCAAAACTAAGTCTTGCTTTCTTTCTCACAAGAGATACAGCAGCCCTAGACCCATCACAATGAACAACCAAGTTATTCAAAGTAATGAGTCCTTTTCTCTTGTTGGCATTTCTGTGGATCGAAATCTTAATTGGCACCAACATGTTACATCAATTGCAGAAGCGGCAGCTAAGAAATTGGGTTTCCTCTTCCGGGCTCGCAAATACTTTTCACCAACTAATCTCTATACCTTATACACTTCACAAATAAGGCCAAACCTCGAATACTGCTCCCACATCTGGGGTGCAGCAGCCGCTTCTACACTCGCTATCCTGGACTCCATTCAAAAGAGAGCTATACGTCTCATCGGTGACCCTACCCTCACCCAAAGGCTTCCATCCCTTGCCCACCGACGTGCCGTTGGTGACCTCTCTCTCTTTTATAGATATCTGCACGGGCACTGCTCAGAGGAGCTTTCCTCCATAATTCCCCCACCTGCTGCCCCCAGCAGATCTACCAGGGGAGCAGAGCGAATGCACCCTTTTAATGTCCAGGTCACCAGACATAGAACATCTTGTTATGCCCGCTCTTTTGTCCCGAGGACTTCCAAGTTGTGGAATTCCTTGCCAGCACATGTTTTTCCTTCTCCTCCGAACCTCCAAACCTTCAAGTCCAGAATTAACAAGCTGCCTCTTTCCTCCTTGTCAACACCCACGGTACGATAGTATTTAGGCTGTAAGCCCTCGTGGTGTGTTGTTGACATAAAAAAAAAAAAAAAAAAACTTAAAATGAAAACAATTTATAGAACCATCTATCAATAATCAGTGAGTTTTAATACAAAAATAATCGATGAAACAGTGAGTGAATTAATAGAAAAAATGCGTATGAGTTTTAGTACAAAATGTGCTCTATATGACCACCATTGACTTCAAGACACTTCAGTAATCTTCTTTGCAATCCAGAATTAGTGGCTTTTCGGTTTATTTCTGGAGTGAGATCATTAAAAGCTTGTCTCACTTTAGCCTTCAGTTCTTCTCGGGACTTTATTTGGCTGGAACAAGCTTCATTTTTAATGTGACCCTATAAGAAAAATTCAGGGAGAGTCAGGTCTTGTGACCTTGCACGCGAAATCCATGGACCGCCGGGTTCAATCCAACGATCCTCAAGCATTCTTGTCAACTCCTGGTATACAGCTGCCGTAGAATGTGCTGGAGCGCCATCTAACTGGTACCAGAATTATGCATTAGGCAAACCAGTCAAGATACCAGCAACAACTCCACGAAGTATTTTAAGATAACTTTCTGAAGTCAACATTCCGTGGTATATATGAAAAAAAAACTCTTCCGTTTCCAATAACAGCGAAAACATTGAAACTGAATTGATACTGGAAATGCGCTTCCCGCATAAAGTGAGGATTTTGATCTGCCCAGAAATGACATCGCTTCTGATTGATGATCCTTTTTCTTGTAAATTTTGATGCGTCCGTTCATAAAATCCCATCTAACATACCTGGGTCTTCCTGGATCCGTACCATCAACCATTCACAAAATGCAACCCTTAATGTGGTCACCCTCCTGTAATCCATGTACTGTCCTTTGGGCATATGCATGCCACCCATGCTTTGAAAGAATTCTTTGAATTGACGTTCAAGTTAGTCTTAAATCTTCTACTGCCTGCCTGATGGAAGCATGCGCATCGGCCGTGAAATAACCCAACATATTGATTTAAATTGCTTCATTGTCGGTTATGTTTCTTGAAAGATTTCTATTTAAATTACCATTCTAGTTATTCCGAAAAATTGACTCGATTCTGGAGAACCCTGTCCTATTTATAGGTGGTAAATATGTAAATCTCTCATTGAGCAAGCGACACGTTCTACTCACGATTCTCCTGCATTCTCAGTCAATGTAAAATAAATTTAGAACGTTATCAGCAGAATATTCTTCAACAATATTTTTCATTGTGTACCTCACAATACTTAAAAAAAAATAGATCACTCTATTGCGATGACAACTAACGCGACTAATAATACATTTCTTTGACATAAGCTTTAATATTATGTCCAAAGCCTACTGTCCGACTAGGTAGATTCCCAATTTTGTAGTATATTCCCGTTTTATTCATATTACTTCTTATAAGTCAGAAATAATTCAAGATAGGTCTAGGAAATTCTGATACAGATCGAAGCAGAATATCATTCCAAAGGCTATGCGATGGGTGTTCCAGTCAGAAAAAATACTTTTTCGTGTTTGAAATAATCGATATTTGAACTTTGTTAAACAACACCCTGTATCATTTTTGTCATTATTTTCGCAATGAGAAGATATCTGATCACTAGTACTATAATTATGCTAAGTTTCAGAACAATGACATGCTTTATTCCTGAGAGTTTCCGTTTCAAAGATGTGCAACTTTATGACGGAAAAACAATAGAAAATCGAATATCTTGAGAACGGCCGACACCAGTATGGGCAACTGGCATATCGTTTTCCTCAGAATTGCGTGCTCTTTCCAAATATTCAATAATATATAGGATGTTACATTCAAATTAAGAAAGTTGTTGGCAATTTACGATACAACCGGAAGTGATAGTCACCAAAATATTTCGCTTATAATGAGCGGATGGTGATACATCCAGTTACAAATTTTTAGATTCGAAATCCTAGTACTAGGTCGAAAACTTCTAATGCACCCCTTACGTAGGACAGCCTATATATATATATATATATATATATATATATATATATATATATATATATATATATATATATATATATATATATATATATATATATATATATATATATATATATATATATATATATATATATATATATATATATATATATATATATATATATATATATATATATATATATATATTCAACCGATAACTCGAAAAATACTTTACTGATTTAAACGAAATTTGGGAATTTCGCTTATTTTATTAATGGCTCGGATGAGTTCGTTCGTCAGATCTCAACGCCCAATTTTTCTTTAAAAAAAATTAAATATATTTCTTAAAATGGATTATTTTTTAAATTGATTAAGTTATCCAAATGAAAATTTACAACCTAAAATAAGATTCATATACCTGGTTGTGTGCCGATTTTCAAGTCTTTTTATCAAAGAAAAATAAGGTTATACGAAATCAATAATAAAATATTCCTCTACATCACTGTAATGCAATAGCTACAATGTTGGACAAATACAGATGATGTTACCTGTACTACTATGCTATTTAAATAAATCGTACATGACAATCTAAGCAATGGAAGTTACAATCATTACAAGATGTTACTGTTCTTACCTGGTTGCCAGATCTTTAGAAATTTCATGTAGTTAAACCATTCATGTATAAACGTCTCAAATTTTCACAACTTCTGATAATAAGGAAAACATTTTATAACATTTAATTTATAAGTTAGTAATACCGTAATCCATAGCTGTATTTAATACCTTCAATCTTCGAATTACTCATTTCTTATGATTATTAATTTCTCCAATCCTAATTTAATCTATCTGACAACGTTGTTATACCGCGTTCATGACAGAGCCCCACTGTCATTTGTCATTCCGCGGTAATGACATTTATTGTCAACTGTCAATATCAAATTATAAATTTAACCTCTTTAGGTTTTAGACATGATACAATTACTATAGATATGATAATGCGGCTACCTATTTTTGCACTGTCACGCGCATGACGTCATGAAGTGAGTACAGCTGCAGCATAATAATATAATGCTACGGTACAGTGAGTTTGACGTTTCATCACATATCATAACCTCTTAACAAATTATGAAACTGTTGTTTTTTATTATATTTTATAAATATAATTTACTAATTTTTGTGTGCATACAGTTAGAAGTAACTTTTTATGATTAGAATACTACTTTTCAAATTTGTGTTTCCCCAATGTTAATTAAGGGCCTCTATTAATTATACTCATACATGCAATATAGAAATAAAAAATGCCATTGAACTTATTTAATTTAGTGCTGTATTCTATATTATCTGAAAAAGGCATTATAAACGGCGAAGTAGAATAAAATTTCGGTAAATTTTCAGTTTACTGGACGGAGGGTTGGTTTTTATAATTCTTTTTTCAAAAGCATGCTTAGAACCCCTCTTTGATGTACAAACCGCAAGGCAGATTTGTTGCAAACAACCCCCAAGAAAGTTAAGGAAGAAAAAATGAATAGGGGTACTGGACGGGGAGGAAATATGAGAGTAAAATGCTAAAAAAAACTCACTTAATCGGACTTTGAAAAGATGCGTTTTTCTCATTTTGCAGCAATACCTCCTTTTAACCCTGTCCACCCCTCACAGCATCCATATTCACCCCAGGAACCGTAACTTTCTTGGGGGTTGCCTACAACAAATTTTTCTTATGCTTTGTGCCTTAATGGTGGTTGTGTGTAGAGCCTCGTTTCTTCAGAAGTAATAACGTGTGCCTCTGAACCGAAGGGTACTGTGTTCAATACCAGAGTTTTCCTTTCACTTTTTCAGTACAAACGGTAACATTAACATTAATCGAGGTTCTGGCATTGTATCTGAGCAAGTTGAATATATCACGTTCCGACCTTCGAAGGGGGCGTAAATCCGCCGGCCCCATGTCCTTGCGATTTTAAGCACGTTATAGATCCCCACCCTTCTTACAGAAAGGCAGGGGTTTGGCGAAAATTTCCAGAATGGTAAGGTGAAACTGCTCGCGTCGGTGATTGACCATAGTCGCGGAAATAGGCCGACGTTAAAGAAACAAAACACACGCACACACGTGGTTGTGTGTATGCACAAGGAGAATGAGAACCCCCTGCGTTTTTGAGTGAGAAACCAGAAACCCTCTTTGTCCTGGGGGTTCTTCTTCCCATTCTGCATGTATACAATCACCCTCAATGCATTAACCACAGGCATTTTTTTATGTTCAGCTTTCTAGCGTAGTTTTTGTTGAGTATATTTCCTGTTCATAACTTGCTTTGTTTGAGCTTTGTATCCAAATTACTGCATTAATATTTATGCTGGAGATCTGTTTCTGCTTGCCCTTCTTTACCTTATTTTTTACTGTTCCTAATTTTTTATAATTTTCAATAAAAGGCTAAAACACTATTATAGTGCTCTTATGAAAAATCACTACCATAACGCACTTACTGCATCCTGGACTATTTCTCAGAAATCATGTTTCTACTATCAGTCCTTCTAACATACTTTGTACGTGTTTCTTTTGGTTTACCTTGCCTGTCATTTTTCTCTATGTCCGCTGCCTACCCCATATATTATAACTATAACACTCTATACGCATGAACTTCTTATTCAGTGTAAGTTAAAATATGTATTTCTGTGAATAATTTGTCATAATTTTCCTAAGGTGCATAAATAATTCTATTGATTTATACTACCTATTGGTTTATTTTTATATACGTTCGATTTTACTCCACCCCAAAGAAAAAGCCCAGGTGATCTGGCAAGCCACTTAATTTCACCTCTCTGAGTTATTCGCTGATTGGGAAATATCTGGTTCAAATATTCACGAACACGAAGGCCAAAGTGTGCTGCTTCATCATCTTGTTGAAACTTGACGTTCTCGCTGTTAGGGAAAATAGCTTCCAAACTCGGCACTACTTGTTGCTGCAACAAATGTAATTCTGGCCAATAACAACTTTTCATTCATTACTTTTTGCGGCTTTTATGTATGACTTTCTTCCAGCCACTGAGGATTAACTACAAACTAATACCCACAGCTTATCTATTAACGTACCTATCTAACATATACGTCACCTTGTTAGAGAAGAGTAGGTTATTGGCAAAATTAGGATCATCATTACGTTTTTCCATGAAAATCTCGCAAATGTCCGATTCCTGGTCGCAATTTCTTCGCGGAGTCCTTGAACCAAAGGAACTTTGTAAGGACCATTTTTTTTATGTATTTAAATAAATCAATGGATAATGGTAACAAACATCGTGGTCAAACTCAAACTGTCAAGACAACCTAGTAATATTTTCTCGCATGTCAAGTAGGTTATATTTTCAGTGGGCCATAACGACCCCTCCCCTGCGACCTTAGGGTCTATTATGGCTCACGCCCAATTGTCTTATATTTCACCCAACGGCCCAAGTCCAGCCTCTTACAGAGGTCGATAATTTTTGTAGGCGAAAGTTGATGCAGATCTCTGTGGTGCATGTTGTGTCTTGCTAAAGAGCAGATGTCTTGTCCAGTTTGCAGCCAAATAGGGACATAGCTCGTGTTCTGCTGTTGTGTCACTCTCCATACACAGTCGGCATTAGGTTTATTGTCCGACCCCTCATTGTCTTGTGCATGTGGTGACGCAAGCGACAGTATACAGGCCGGCCAGGGCTGTTAGTTCTTGTCTGTTTAGTCCTAGCCGTTTTCTTAATCATTTACTGTGAAAAGCCACTTATAAAGGTCTTAAAGTGTGCTAATTTTGTGCAGATTTGGCCATTGTTGATGCAAGTCAAGTAATACATTCAAAATGTATCACCATCAGATGCTGTCTTCGGTGGTCCAGATCTTGTTCAGTCTTTAACACTACCGGTTTTCCGGAACCTTTTTCATAGTTTGCTGACGTAAGACTGAATTATGTTAGGCCTATTAATTTATTATGAGTATTCCGTATTACAAGTCTTTAGTTGGGCTTTATTTATTTCTGTAATAATAATATGTATATTTTATTTTGTAATTTTAAATAGAGGTTTCTAAAAAGTATTTAGTGTTAACTCGAAAGTTAAATCACATTTAGTTCAGAGCTGAGGATATAGTTGACCACATCAGAGTTCTGGGTGTCATGATGTGAACCGTCCCGATAAAGTAATAGGATTTTTTTAGGGTAACCGTAATGTGCAGTAGTAGTAGCATGAGAGATCACGCAGTTGTTGCTCAACTCGTGACTACCGGCCAGCCGAGAGTGAACCAAGCTTTGCACACGTTTAAGTAGGCAGCTGCGGTCTGCTGAGAGCGTCAACGTTCCTGTCGATAATATTCTCTGACCTTTAGTTACTCATTTCCCTCTATGTGTATGAGAGAGATGCACAGATGCGTCTTTTTCGTGCGGATTTCTGCAGAGACTCTAGTCGAAGCGCACTTCCAACGGTTCTGTTCGACCAGTATCTCTCGAGTATACTTTATTGCTTAACGGTGGCGCACGCTTTTTCAGTATTTCTTTCAGTTGTCAATTTGTCTCATTAATTTCCGACTTTATGACTCTGGAAATCTGTTAATATTTCCGCCTCTATTTTCTAATATTCTAGATGATATTATTATGTCATTACGGAGTTATTTATTTCAGTAAATGTTCATTTCTGTAGATTTCCAATTTACAAACTTTTAATATTCCTTTGTACCAAAGTGAGGCAACGGCGGAGTTACGGTAACGAATACGATTTAATCTGTACAAAGTCGCCTAATTCCGTTCTTATTGATGGTTCATCATTAAATAAGCAAATAATGACCAATGAACTTTCCCAGATGTCCTTGTAAAATCAGTAAGAGCGTCAGGGAGGAGAAACTAAAATTAGATTTTCACAAGATATATCCAAACCTAGCATCGATTTGCCGTTTAATATCGAAGCAACTTATTATCAAACAGACTTCCTTTGAGATACCTCCTGTATCAGTAAGAGAGTTATGGTTGTGAAAAAAAAAGCGACCGTAACAAATGTATGAAGCCCGAAGCTAAAGACCAAATAAGCAAAACATAAAAAGCAGAGAAACTTTTTGAATATTAAAATGAACAAAAATAGCAAAAGCGAATTACAAGGGTAGGAACACAAATGTGTGCTAGAAGTAGTCAAAGCGGTACTTGAATGTCTAATCTTTTGAGCATATTTTAAGACATGAAACTTTCTTACAACAGTATTTGGGAAAAAGAAGACGAATACAAGAAAATCTCAAACGCCTGATCCAGTAGGTAAACGACGGAGTAAAGTACAGTACACTGAATAGTGCTGCTGGAGCAGTGTCATGGTTATGTCGATAATGCAACATATACTTTAGACTATGATAATTTTGATTGTTTACCCTAAAATTATTATTGACGTACGCACTGAAATAGCTTATTTAAAGTAATCTTTATTTAGAAAATAGAGCCACGAACAGTGCGGTACACGAAATAATTATATACTTTATAATGGAAGATATCTTTTATAGCCGAAAGTTAATTGAACCAATTTTACACAACTCTAGTAAAATGCGCAGGTAATATACCTGACATTCAACTCGATTCGTTGTTTGGAACAGCCATAATTGCTCCAAAAAATTCAGCAGTTCGTTACACACATAACTTATCCTGGAGGTATAAGTACGTATGGTTCGAATTACACGCTGGAATATTCTCCATAATTCACAAACGACGATAAACTTCTCGCCTGCAGATAAAAAGTAAAAACCAAACCAACAGAATTATGTATGTCTCTTTATCGGTGACTCCCGAACCGTACATGGGAAAAGTTAGTAGCAAAACGGTAAATACAACTAAATATAGATGGAACTTTACATTAGTCCTTAAGTATTTTTGTATAACTTTCAACCTAATCGCTGACTAATTAGTTTGTTTCTGGTAAAGTACGAAAATCCGGACGCAGCAAGTGCGTTTTGGTATGGTTTTGTTAATATAATTATAAATTGGAAGATTGTGGATTGACAACGCCGATTTAACATTCAACAATTATATATATATATATATATATATATATATATATATATATATATATATATATATATATATATATATATATATATATATATATATATATATATATATATATATATATATATATATATATATATATATATATATATATATATATATATATATATATATATATATATATATAACCGGGCTCACTGTTTAGCAGCATCATCAAACAGGAGAAAATTAAATTTATTTATTTATACGCATTCATTAGAACTACAAATAAAAATCCGCTACGTTATGATATTTTGAGCAAAAAATTCTTCAAAAATAAAAATATAATAAAAAAAGGTCTGGACGCAGCAAGTGCGTTACGGGAGTGAATTTTCATAAAAATGTTTTTAATAGCAAATGCGAGCAGGCATCAATCTGATTACCGGTATAGCCTATGTGGTAGAAACAATGTACCATATTTTATCAAAATTATAATACTCGTACCAAATTTGGTTGCGCTTGCTTTGTTACTTCCGGAGATATAATTTTTTTTAGAAATAAAACAAAATTTGCCGGGAAAACCTAGGCCAATTTTCCTGGATAATGAACTTATCCAAGCCACTTGCAAAAGGAAGGTACTCACCAAATTTGGTCAAGATCGGCCAATTAGTTTTTGAAATATCGGTGTGATATATATATATATATATATATATATATATATATATATATATATATATATATATATATATATATATATATATATATATATATACAGAGTGATTCATAAGTGGTAACCAAAAATGAAACCCCATGTTCTTTGAACAATTTTAGAGTGGGTATGTCCTATAAAATTTTTTTCCTATAATGCTTCATTAAAAAGATACAGGGTGTTAAAATTGAATTTCAAAAAATAAAATTTTCCAATTTTTTAAAAAGTAGCACATATATTTTGCTGAAACTTCGCATGTGTAGGCTGCTATGTAAGGCGCGTATTCTACCATAACAATTGAATCGGCTAAGCCAGCAGTGGCGCGCGTACCCACATGTCATTGGTTATCCCTCAAGAAAAAAACGGGTAAGCCAAAGATATATTTTTTTCATTTTTTGAATCTTACTTTCATTCGTGAACAAAATGACTCTCTTGATAATTTTCTGTACGACGCTTATTTTACGAGTAAGCAATGAATCAGTTAAGTGTTTTAGAGCACAGTTCATGATTTTTAACCAGTCGTTGTTTGGTAGAAAATCGCAATAATACACTTTTATGCCTCCATTGGCCTGAATACACGCACAACATCTTTTTAATATGGAAAATTTAATGTCTTGATAATTTTTTGTACGACGATTATCTTTGTTTTATTTTAGTAAGTAGTAGTCTGGTTTGCCAAAGTTGTCATTAAGTGTCACTTGACGTTTAGGTTAACAAATTATTATTTTGAATAGGTGTAAGTGGTAAACTTTATAATATTGCAAAATTTTCTACTCTTTTACTTCTTATAATGCAGTACACGTCAGAAGAGTATGCAGATATATCCGGCAAAGTCCAGCTAAGCTGTTTTTTCGCATTTTTGTTTATATTTCTCTTTTACTTTCTTCCTCTCCAAGCACTCCCATTTACTCATGGTACCGTAACTTTCTTGGGTGTAGTGTGCACGAAATATTTCTTATGGTTAATGCACCCCAAAAGGGTTCTAACCATGTTTCTGAATTTTTTTAGGCATTCCGTGAGCTGATCTACAAGTTTACCAAATATTTTATTTTTACTTTAAGAGGGAAAGCTTATCTCCACTTTCCAATGCCTTTTTAGAATTATTTTTGCACATTAATTTTTGGTTGTTGTATATTAAATTCATACGTATCTACCTTTATGAGGATTCACTGATTTAATTATTAAATAGAAAAATAATCTTGAATAAATAACGTCAAATTCGTAATACCGTTGATTCACAGTGCAGTTATGTTTATAACACAAAACCTTAAAGTGAAATATTCTCTTTTAGACAATAATTTTGATTTAGCTGTTATTTTATACTAAATAAACCTTGAAATCTGTAACTGATCGTATTCAAAAAAGAATACCAAACACATTAAAAGTTACAGAAATTTTTCATAAGTGTTATTTGAAACACGTAATATCCGAATCTAAAATACACATGACGTATTACCCTCCTCTCGCGTCTCCCCACTCTCAGAGTTACGAAAAACCTGCCTAATCTATAAGCCTTGGGCATGCATCACGTAGAGATTTCGAAGACGCCCTCTGTTTGTTTAGTGAATTTTCTTTAAAAAATTCGCTAATGAGGAGCTCCCGACTTTTGAATTTTGGTACGTACCTTCCTTTTGCAAGTGAGTTGGATAGGTTCATTAGCCAAGAAAATTCTACCCCAGATCACCTGGAAAACCTCTCCCTGGTGTTGTCCAGGTGCAGCTACGAGGGTATTCGGGTCTCTTGCATCAATCTGAATATGGTAGCGGACCCCTTAGCCTCCTAGGTCGCTTTGTGTCTGCTTCGACTAATGAGATGCCACCGCTTTTGCTTGAATTTGTCGAGCTGACCCCCACATACATCAGCTTTGCAAGTGGCAGATTTACCGCCGCCTGCACCTACTACATAGCGTAAGTATTAACGAATCCTTCTTAGCGGTGATTTTTAAAACCACCTCACTGAATGTTGACTCCATTATGTCTTTCAGACGGAGTTTATACCCACTGTCGACAACTCCACGCATTCTTTAGCGCTTCGCTTTCAGCTGATACTTCTGCCGCCAGGTCTTCTCTCACAGGGAGTTTCACGCCATCGCCTTACTTCTCCCCGAGTTCAAGTTATAGCGACCTTTTGTATTTCGCAGCTACCGCCGTCCAGGTCTCGACTAATTTTATAATTTTGGCCGACGCTCCCTCCATAGTGTTGACGGGTTCCATTTTTGTCACGTTCCTCTGCTCCTTGGAATTGTTTTCCAGGAATATTTTAAATGTTACTAATCTTTCCGTGCTGCTTGTGTTTAATAGGTTTTTCAACGAAATAAGCTTTAAGAAGTGGTAAGGAACGCATTTTTCAAAGTTTTGCACTCGGTTATATACCAGGCACAACAAGACAAGAAACTACTTCTGTATGACCCTAATTTCCCAAAAAATGCTTTAAAAGCATTTCCTCTTACGGAGCGGACAATTATGCAACCGCACACTTGAATCATTCAAACAAGACTGGGCTGCTGGTGACAGGGAATAATCGTTAAGCTGATAACGCGACATCGCAGTTAGAATGTGATGATAATGATAATCTTCACTGTGATTTATTATACCACTTCTCAGATGGTGACTATTTTTCAAATATATTTGTATTTCTAGTTAGCAAAACGATCATCAAATCAAAGTGGCAACAAAGTGAACCTTATTGTTTGTAACAATATTACCTGAATATTTAAAACATGTGTTTAGGATTTGGCAACGTTGAATGCAGACAGGACATTCTGTTGAATCAACATTGTCATTTTCTTATCAACAAGCCACCAAAAACAGACGGATATAACTTTTATATATTTATTAGAGAATGATAGTCAACACATGTACTCAACAAAAACAGCGTTCCTGAAAACTTGGACAAACTAACTGGACAAAACTTTTGAAGCGCTGAATGAGAGGGCTTGTTTCGTGAGCTTTATCTTAAGTGCTATTTACAAGCAAGAAAAGGATACCCCACAAGGCGGCATTCTCGGCATATATCACTAGGATGAAGTATGAATCCCTCTTGTAAAGTTTCGAGTCCTGCCGTCTTTAGCTTAAAATATACCATGCAGCCGAGTCCACCCAAATAAAGCATATGGGTTGCAATCAGATAAGCGGCGACAGAAAAATGCACCTGGGGAAGCAGGTGAATACTGAGCGACACTGTCAGGCAGTGTTGTCAAGGATGTCATGTTATACTTGAATATTTGTGTAAATCTATTTTAAAAATATTCTTGGCAGCAGAATATTTTGATTTAGCACACTTCAGTACAAAACATAAAGACTAAGGAGGACATGAAGATAATAAAACATTTGCAATTTGTTAAGAGGAGGTTATAAAATAATGTTACACAAAGATACAGGGGATTCTTGGCAGCAAAATATTTTGATTTAGCTCACTTCAGTACAAAAATTAAAGACTAAGGAGGACATGAAGATAATAAAACATTTTGCAGTTTGTGCATGAAGACAAATAAAAATCTCTGGACGCAGCAAGTGCATTATGGTAGCGAATTTTCTTTAAAGTATTTTTAATAGCAAATGTCTTTCTTTGATAAAAGCAGGAATCAAAATTGGTTGCCTATATAGTAGAAACAATGTACCATATTTCATCGAAATAAATTTATTGTTTGAAAATATATAAACATTTTTCAAAAGTCTAGATGCAGCAAATGTGTTATGGAAGTGAATTTCCATAAAAATGTTTTTAGTAGCAAATGCGAGCAGGCATCAATCTGATTACCGATATAGCCGATGTAGTATTAAAAGCCTGGACGCAGCAAGTGCGTTATGGTAGTGAATTTTCATAGAAATGATCTGGCATAAAATATTTTATTATAACTTTTTTTTCTTGTAACATATAAATCTACATTTTGGTGTATAGTTTACTTTTTATATCGTAAACCTGCCTACCAAATTTGGTTATCATATTTTTTTTATTTTTTAAGAAAAAAATTTTTTTCAAATGAAAACTCAAAATTTTTCCGGAAAACCTCGTCTGATTTTTCTGATTAACGAACTTATCAAAGCCATTTACAAAAGAAAGGTACATGCCAAATTTGTTCAAAATTGGCCCATTTATCTTTGAGATAAAATATTCTTTCGAATAAAAATACAAAATTTTCCCAGAAAACCTCGTTCGATTTTCCTGACTAACAAACTTGTTAAAGCCATTTACAAAGGGAAGGTTCATGCCAAATTTTATTAAAATCGGCTTATTACTTTTTAAGATAAGAATTTTTTTCTAATGAAAACTCAAAGTTTTCCCGGAAAACCTCGTCTGATTTTCCTGACTAACGAACTTATCCAAGCCATTTACAAAAGAAAGGTACATGCCAAATTTTGTCAAAATCGGCCCATTATTTTTTGAGTTATCGGTGTGATACACACACACACACACACACACACACACACATATATATATATATATATATATATATATATATATATATATATATATATATATATATATATATATATATATATATATATATATATATATATATATATATATATATATATATATATATATATATATATATATATATATATATATATATATATATATAATAACATATAAAAATTGAAACTGACCCCGGATATGGGTTCTAGGGGTCCCAGTTCGCGGTCATTTGCAAAGATTTTTTCAAAATTCAAAAGTCAGGATCTCCCCATTAGTGAATTTTTTCTACGAAAATTCACCTACAATGTACTATATTTTATCAAAATTACTTATGGTTTGAAAATATACAAAAATTTTCCGAAAATAAACTTAAATGTTGGTTTTCTAACCAACAAAGCTTACGATAATAGCAAATTGAGTTATTGAAATTTGAAGGATTTAATGGAAATTCGGTAAATTTGCAGATTAGCTCCCGAACGCTTTTCAAAAAACTGTTTTCAGAAGCATTACTAGGACCCCACCTGGATGCACAAACCACAAGAAAAATGTCTTGTTCACACCCCCCCAAGGAAGTTATGGAACTGGGAGTGGATAGGGGTGCTGTGCGGGGTAGGCAGGGTTTAAGGGGGATATGGCTTCAAGATGTGAAAAAGACAGCTTTCAAGCCCGCTTTATTCGAATTTTCTGCTCATATTTCCTTTTTACTACCGACCCTGCCCAGCACCCCTACTCACTCCTGGTCCTGTAACTTCCTTGGGGGGTGTGAACAAGCAATTTTCCTTGGGATTTGTGGATTCAGGAGGGGGGGGGTATGCATGTTTCTGAAAACAGTTTTTTGAAAAGCGTTCGGGAGCTAACCTGCAAATTTACCGAAAATTCGCTACCAAAACGCACTTACTGCGTTCAGTTTTTTTTTCTTACAAACGCATCATATTTAGATAAAAAATGCAAAAATGCATTAACGAATTTGTTCTACAAAAATTAGTTAAAAAAATTATACACCCCTACTCACTCCTGGTCCCGTAACTTCCTTGGGGAGTATGAACAAGAAACTTTTCTTGGGGTTTGTGTATACGGGGGGCCCTAGGCAGGTTTCTAAAAACAGTGTTTTAAAAAACATTCGGGAGCTAAACTGCAAATTACCGAAAATTCGCTACCAAAACGCACTTACTACGTCTAAATCTTTTTCTTACAAACGCATCATATTTCAATAAAAAATGCAAAAATGCATTAACGAATTTGTTCTACGAAAATTTGCTAAAAAAATTATAGACCGTTAAACCATAAACTTCACTAAACCTACAGCGAAAGCATCAACTTAACTAAACCGACAGCCAAAGCATCAGCGAAAGGGTCTATTTGAAATGAATTTTCTGGAAATATTTTAGTAAAATAAAGGGCAACGACGGTTGAATCTGAAACTTAAGGGTTTGCAGAATCATCTTCTTGCAACATTTTCTTTTCATAATCCGTATCTGTTTCATGTTTTTTGCCTAAACAATTTTGTCGTTTAAAATTGCGAGTTTGACGTTTTGAGGAAAACTCCAAAATTTGTTTCTTTAAGTGCCCATAACGTCCTTGACTTTAAAGCTACAGATCTAAATTTGAATACAGAGTTCACTCTTTATAATACAAACACGCGTACCAAATTTGGTTGTCCTAGCCTTGTTATTTCCGGAGATATGAATTTTTTTAGAAAGAAACTACAAAATTTTCCGGGAAAACCAGGCCCAATTTTCCTGGATAACGAATTTATCCAAGCCACTTGCAAAAGGAAGGTACTCACCAAATTTGATCAAGATTGGTCCATTATTTTTTGAGTTATCGGTCGGATATATATATATATATATATATATATATATATATATATATATATATATATATATATATATATATATATATACAAACCTCCTCATTAGCAAATTTAAAAAAAATCGCTAAAAACAGGGTGCTCTGATAAAAAAATGAATGAAAACATATGAGAAGAGGTGAGAGGAGAAAGATAGAGCTGTAAAACATTTAAAGCAGAAAGGCAAAATTTATTAGACGTACTCTGAGATAATAACTTTATGACACATTATTTAAGAGCACATGTCTATAAAAGATGGAAAATGTAGGCTAAGAGGTAATTTCTAGAAAACCTGGCAAACTGATAAAGTGTGAACGTTTTAGTGAAATGAAGCGTGCTACTGGATACATAGAGTTATGATTGCGACGACAGGGTGACATCGCCTTTAGATTGTGGTGATACCGCACAAAGAAAAAGAATTAATGAAATCTTAGATGTAATATGAAACGAAAAAATTTCATAAATAGGAGTGATCTGTAACAAGATGGATGACTGGCAAAATAGAATTATTTAAATAATGTGGCACGTGGCCAAATTAGCTAAGAAATAGAATTTGTCATTGCGCATGTGTATTTTTTTAACTAAAAATATCACCGTTGTTACTGCGGTTAAATCAGTTTAATGAAAAATGATAAATACACTTGTTGACGCTTTGCAGGTTATAATTATATTTAGTTACAATATTTCAGTTTCACTGACATCAAATATTACGTAGCTAATCGAAAACGGTCATAAGAGCAAGGCACTGGGTCTGAGCCTCATTAAGTATATCCTGCAAAATTTTACTAGCTGATTTTGTGATAAGTGAATTTTCGTAGAAAGAATTTACTGATGTTCTTTATTTTATGAATTCAGCCCACTAATTTTTTTGGAAATTAAAAAACTCGTTTAAAAATTATTCACAGTTGGAGTTGCAAGAACGTATTTCATTCATTGTGATGAGAAATGCACTAATTAGTCAATTTTTCGTTAAAAAAAACTAAAAAACAAAACCAAACATCCAAAAATGTTTATTCAGTTAAGTAAGTGTTCAAATTGTTGACCACCAGCTTCCATACAAAAATACAAATTTTGTTCAAAACGAGCTCTGATATTGTGGAGCATTTGTGGAGTTATTAGACGGCATTCTTCAACAATGCCTCGTCGTAATTCTTCCCTAGACTCCGGTTCTGTTGCGTAAATTCTACTCTTTAAATGGCCCTATAGAAAGAAGTCTAAAGGAGTTAAATCCGGTGCTCTAGGGGGCCACTTAATAGCACCTCTACGCCCAATCCTTTGTCCTGGAAACTTTCTGTTCAAAAACTCCCTAACACGTTGTGAAAAATGCGTGGGAGCTCGATCTTGTTGAAACACTAATTGATTTTCCTGATAGCAATCATCATTTTCAACAATGTCAATTAGTAGAGGGTAAACCATATCTTCTAGTAACTCCAAATACGTTTTGCCACTCAAATTGCCATCAAGAAAAATTGGTCCGATTAAACGGTCTCCAAAAATGCCAGTCCAGACATTCAATTTCTGTGGAGTTTGAGTGTGGACTTCGTGAAAATTTCTTGGACTATTATCTGCCCAATAACGACAATTATGACGATTGACTGTAGAGTTTAATAAAAACGTACACTCGTCTGAAAAAACAGATATTTAACAGAAAATTCCCGTTATCAGCTATTCGTGCAGTCACAAAACTTCAGTCGCCGATCAAAATCATCTTCATTCAGTTGTTGTACAAGATGAATTTTATACGGGTAAAATTTATGGTGCTTCAATATTCGCTGAATAGTTCTTCTTTTGAAGTTTGAAGCAGTGGCCAAATTTCTCGTGCTCAAATTTGGGTCTGCAACAATTTGTTCTAAAACTTCAATCTCAGTAGTCTCATTTCTAAACGGAAATTCACGTTCAGCATCCCGTCTTTGTTGGCTACTGAACCACTTTGTCGAAACTTTGCAACTAACTCCAAAATGTATTTTATGTTAACATGTCTGTTCGGATGTCGTTCATTAAACAAATTTGCGATGCGGTTGGCACAGTCATCGTTTTTGAAAAAAAAAATTATTTCAACTCTTTCTTCTACAGAATACACCACTGTGAAATTAATTTTCGGTAGTACTATCAAGTATCAAACCGACCGATTAACTGAAATAATAAACCGCATTTCTCTTAATACGATAATAAATGTTCTGATAGTCAATTTTTTGTTTACAAACCAACAGAATATTGACTATCAACACATTTCTTATCAGAATGAGTGAAATGCGTTTTCGCATGTTCAACTATGAATAATTTTTAACCGAGTTGATAAAACTTCCAAAAAATCGGTGTGCTGAATTCAGAAAAGAAAGATCTTTTAAATGATGTAACACTAGACCCATGTTCCCTATTTAAAATATAAGGGTTGTTATCACCACCCTCAAGGGGTTGATGTGACAAAGTTGAGTTTTATGTTAAAACATGTCCCCCTCAATATTAAACGTATTTAGGCGTTTCTTAAAAAAAAAATCTGGACGCAAATCGGTCAGTTTCGTTTTCAATGCGCCATCACACATTCGATGTATATCACACTGATAACTCAAAATTTAATGGACCGATTTTGATAAAATTTGGTAAGTACCTCCTTTTGCAGTTTGACTGGACAAGTTCAGTAATAAAGAAAATTTGATTTCACATCCAAAGAATCAGAAACGAATACAGATTATGTAGAAGCAGTATCGTAAGAAGTGTGTTTTGCAAAGTCTTAAGTTTCAGTTTCAACCGTCGTTGTCCTTCATTTTGCTAAAATTTTTGCAGAAAATGTATTTCAAATAAACCCTTTCTCTGATGTTTTGGCAACAGTTTCATTTGTAGAGTTTCTGGTTTAATAGTCTATAATTTCTTGCGAATTTTCTTTAAAAAAATCGTTATCGAGGAGACCGCGACTTTTACATTTTGAAAAGAGTTTTTCAAATGAGCGCGAACACTCTAGAACTCACATCTGGGGTGAGTTTCAGTTTTTATCTCTTTAGATATATAGATATGGAGCATTTTTACAGTAACGCTCAATATATGCGTAATTATACAACTTAAGAGAAAAATTATATACGTTAATCATAGGGTGTTTTGAACTGCATCTTATAAAATTATTTTGACAACCAGAGTGGCCCATAAGTCGGTGGTAAAACAAGGTTTCTTTTTTTTTAATAGAAGATCTCATATTATTGTAAATTAGCATTTTTGAATTTTCCTTCAAATTAAAATGCATGTGTCTAGGGAACAAAATTTATAACGTTGAGTCATTTTAACCGTTTTGCATCTTTTTAGATTTTTGGCACATATAAAAAATTGTAATAAGGTACCTATACCAATAGACAACAGGGCCCCATGAAAATGATGCATTCAGAGAAGAGGTTTTCGTTTATATTATTCCTCGAAAAGTCGAGATGCCACATACAAGCCGCTTTCAAATATTGGCCGAATTTGAAAAAATTAAAACTGCCACTCAATTTTTTTAAATGGAACAACCTTTATTTTATGTTTCAGAATGAGCGGCATGCCCTTTGCTTCAACTTTCTTATAACTTTCCCTATACCTGAGAACTCTAGTTTTGAATATATATATATATATATATATATATATATATATATATATATATATATATATATATATATATATATATATATATATATATATATATATATATATATATATATATATATATATATTTATAATCGCCTACCACGATTCACGTAGCGATCAGCTTGAAAAAATTAGTTTTTTATTGAATTATCATAACCGATCAGATTGTGCGATTATTTCGCCAATTTAAAAGACAAATATTAAGATATTTGAATTGGTGCAAAAAAAGTAAGAAACCATTAATTTGGTAGGATTGTGTTTGTTTACCTTTTTGATAATATATACAATTAGTTGATAAAGTGTTTTCACAAATGTCAAATAAAACCTCATAGTAACAAAATTAAATAGTGCATACAGACTTGGAGAATACTTTTCTGGCTTCACTGTTGGTTTTTAGTGGTGAAGGACGTAGCCAGCGCGTGAGCTAACTGGAGCAAGTGGCCCTTCGAATTCTGGAAGTTCTAGGATGTTCTTCAATGCTTCTGTGACTATAGTTTCGCTGCTTGACAGCATTTTCAGACAGATTAAAATTGAATTAGTACGAAATCATGACAACTACAAATAAATATCTGTTGCTATGTTATGATATGATGTTTTGATCAAAAAATTTTATCAAATTGAAAATAAAATGAAACACAGATACACAATACTTAACATAAAAACTAGAACTAGTCTATAATAACTAAGATAACAGTTACAACAATAAAATAACTTAACAATAACAGTATAAAAGTAGTCTCTATACAACGAAAATATCGACATACATCAACCCATTATTATATTACAACTTTTTTGAAATAATAGTTAAATTTATTTTCTTTGACATATTTAATTAGAAAGAAGAATATCCAAGAAAGGGTAATTCATTAAATCAGTTTGCTCGTTTAAACAAGGTAGTTATTGTCGTGTGTGTGCTTTTTGACTTCTAAAGCTTCAAAAAAGTCTAGTTTACGTTTGTCATTATAAAAATGTTGTGGTTGTATGCGGTTATTTATTGTAGGTCTATGTTCGGTATCAATAATATGTTTTGCAAATGTAGATTTGTCAGCGTGGTTATTTCTAAATGCAGAAATATGTTCTTTGTATCGGGTGTTAAAATTTCTAGAAGTTTGACCTATGTAGATTGCGTTACAATGTGTACAAGCTAATTTATAAACTCCAGCTTTTGTCAAGAAACAAGATTTTTCTTTCGCGTTAAATAACAAATCACGCGTCGTGTTGTAAGATTTAGAAGCTACCTTTGTATTTGTACAAGTGTTTAAAATTTTTGAAATGTTTTCTGAAATGGTTCCGAAATAAGTTATCGAAACGTATCTGTTGTCTTCTTTGTCTCTAATATTTGGATAAATTAAATTAATCGCTAATTTGTATTCTTTTCTCTCTATCATTTTATCTATTATTTTAACAGAGTAGCCATTATTAAATGCTGTTTGCTTAATTATTGAAATTTCTTTTTCAAAATTGTTTTGCGGCATAGGTATTGAAAATGCACGATGTATCATAGAATGATAGGCTGGCAGCTTTTGTGAAAAAGGGTGACATGAATCGTATGGTATGGTTGTGTCAGTGTAAGTTGGTTTCCTATATATTGAAAAGTCAAATGAATTATTTTCTAATTTTCTAATTGTTAAGTCTAAAAAGTTTATACAACTTTTAGCTTCTTCTTCTAAAGTAAACTTAATATTTGTGTGAAAGCTATTAATAAAATTTAAAAATTCCTTTAATTCTGTATGACTACCTTGAAAACATGCTAAAATATCATCTAAGTATCTGTACCAAAAGACAATATATAACATAGCAACAGATATTTATTTGTAGTTGTCATGATTTCGTACTAATTCAATTTCAATCTGTCTGAAAATGCTGTCAAGCAGCGAAACTATAGTCACAGAAGCATTGAAGAACATCGTAGAACTTCCAGAATTCGAAGGGCCACTTGCTCCAGTTAGCTCACGCGCTGGCTACGTCCTTCACCACTAAAAACCAACAGTGAAGCCAGAGAAGTATTCTCCAAGTCTGTATGCAGTATGGACAAGTTTCACCAAGTAAGGGCAACAACAATCAATGAAAATTAAATAGCTTTCTTATGTCCGACAGCTTGTGTAATGAAAATATGGCCGCCTATGTTTTTCTTTACTTCCACTTCATATGTCCGTGAAAAATTAAGAAACAACTTTCTTGCATTTTATTATTTTTTTCAATTTTGATTACAGATTAGGTATATAATTTGAATGATATGAATTTCTTACCAAATTTTGCGCAAAATATATTAATTCAATTTTTTTAGTGTTTCCATAGGAATCATTTTTTGTATAACTTTGTGAAATGTTGGTAATTAATAAGAAAAGTTTGTTAAGTTATTGAAAAAAAAATTCCACATTTTCGTGAAACATAATTGTCTTGTAAAAAATATAATTTTCGTGTAACATTACTTAAGCCCATTTTTGTAAGCAAAATGACGAATTTTCGTAAAACAAATTGTGCGCAAATTTTTATGCAAACATTTTCTTTCATTTTTGTAAACACCTTTTTTGGATAAAGGTGTGTAAGTACCTTAAAGAAATTCGTTGATCAGGAACATTTGAAGTTTATTTTTGGGAAATTTTTGTACTTTTTCAAACAACTAAATTATTTTGATAAAATATGGTACATTGTTTCTTAGGTTATACTATTTGATGCCTTTCAATAAAAAACACATATTTGCAATTAAAAATATTTTATGAAAATTCACTACGACAACGCACTTTCTGCGTTAAGATTTTTTTCACTTAAACCAGGCAATTTATAAAGGGCGAAGCCTAAATTATTTTTCCTTTATTAAAAAAACAATTTAAATTATTTAAACGTTGATTATGTCTTTTGGATACTGATGCCAATATTAAGCAAATCCGTAAATTTGGATCTGTTAACTTGACAACATAGCCAAAAACCTTCTTTTGTGTCTTGTTCACGTATAGTGTTCTAGCACAAGTGGTGTTACCTTTTATATCGCGATGTCCTGAATTTACGTAAAGCTATAAAAGCAAATCGAGGACACGTGTAGCGTGCAAGAAGATACCGAATTACTAGTTGTAAAATCTGAAGGGAAGTAACGAGATGGCAGCTTTAGAATGGAGACCTGGAATTTGAAGGATCTTACAGCTTTCAATCAAGTGTCACTACACGCAGCACTTCTAAAATCATGAAAGCCTTCAGCGACATACATCACACTTATAGTCTTCGAGAAAAACTTGTGTTAGTTAAATCATTGTAGCGGTCGAGGTTTGTTTTTAATATCGATGTATAGTTAAAAAAGCTGTTGACAAATTTTTTGCCATAAAAATGCATGAAATTGAAACATGCACATATATATATGAGGTTTTTAAGGACTTTTATAAATGCACAGATAGTTGACATAAAGCTTTATTTCTCTTTCCGGAAATAATTGTCTCCAGAGAAATAGGGTGTATCTTGCGAATTGAATACAAATTTCGGAAAACAATAGAACATTACCTTTTTGGGATAGAAATAAACCTGTGTTTTAATAATAGATTACTCTGTATATTATTAGATTTTTGAGCGAATATTTGTAAAGAAATCCGATGTGTCTATGTTTGATGATGATAAAGCTATTACTAGTTTGAGTTAATAATTAATTAATATTTTTTTATTAATATATTAAATTATAATAATTTATTACATTAAAAGTGATCCGTCCGGATATTTCTTATTCTCGCTAAAAAAATTATGTTTAACTTCTTATCGTAATATCATGAAACTTTGGCGTCTGCAAAAAAGAAAGGTAGCATATATTTAACATTCCTTATACCGTTTAAATTTTTGTCCACAAGTTAAAATTTTAGGTAAAAATAGGATACTCATATATAAACACATAACTTAACTGTTTTATTTCCAAGTAACTCGTCTGATACTTCAAAATGCGTTACATAGCTACTTTTAAGAGCTACATGTGGGGATATATATATATATATATATATATATATATATATATATATATATATATATATATATATATATATATATATATATATACAACAATGTAATAGCATGCAGTGCGTTTTTAACCGTCTGAATATCATTAATTATTTTCTCTTTTATTTCAAAATAGCTGGAAAGAATTTTAATTATCACTAGGTATATGATTCCTACATAATGTTATATAATAAAGTTTGGTTTCCCCAATAACTTCCACGAATGGGAAAATATACAGATATGTCTCTCAGATCAAGCGCTAAGCACACTGAGACACCAGAAACGATTTCCGGTGAGAGCTGGGGGTCGGCAGATTAAGGCCCCGAAAACTAACTACAACAACCCAACCTACTCTTATTCACTGTTCTAAGAACTAGGCAAATTGAAGATTTGCCAACCATTGCCTTTCAGATTCCCTTAACTTATTGGAGATGGCTTTAAGACAGGAGCCGCGGTTCAATCCGAGAGCGAACTGTTTCTCACAGATATAAGGAATTGGCTACAATTCAATAGCAGAGTGCAATCTGCTTGCCTAATAGTGTAAAAATTAGACAGAGCTGAGCAATTCCAGACCTGCGTGGAGTCTATCGTATTAAAGCATGTATTGAAATAGATTGTAATCCGTGTATTATGAGCTTGTGCATTAACACAACTACCTAAGAGGCGAAATACGGTTTATAATATATTCCACCCGTGCCATAATATAATAGCAGAGGTAAAAAAGTTGTGAGAAGGTATACTCTAAAAAGATCTGAGTATGACGAGCGACTCCGCAAGGTCTGGAATGATCAGGTTTGTCTCATTTTTATACTTCTGTGTAGAAGGACGTGTAGACTGTGCTATGCTTCGAACTGTACCACGCAGTGTGGATTGACATGTGTAGTCATTCCATCACATGTCCCAACAGATGCTTATCCTGGAAAAACAATCTATTGCGGTATCGCTTTGTCCTTGTCACACCCACCGATAGTTGTTTTTTCTAAGGCGAAAGAATTAGAATTTTACAAGCTATAAGAATGTATAAAAAAATGGTAAAATTCGTTTCTCTTTCACTTCGAATAACTGCGTAACTGGCACATCTGTGAGCCACAAATCTCAAGTTTCAATATCGTAACCTATACAGTGTGTTCACAACTTGAGTGCAAAAAAAAATCGACTTTTGGGGTGACCTGTATAAACGCTACTAGTATCTTGCAAATATTAGAATGCCAATGGATTAAGAGTCATCTAGTGTATAAATTTACACAATATCATCCTTATATATTATACAAAGTGTTCATAATAAGAAAACATACCCTTTCGCAATGTATTACCCAATTTGGATTTTAATCGGACCAGCATCTTAAACTTTGGGAAGACACCACTCCATTAATTCTGAGAGTAGCTAAGTGAAGATTAGAACCTACGAGGAGCACTGATAGGTACACTTGGAGAACTAAAATCACCACAACACATCTTTTTAAAGACCTGATGATCGTTTCACTAACAAAGTTAGCGTCATCAGAGGGTGAAAAATTATATTTTTCATCTTACTTATTAGTACTCATGAAAGGCTTCAATATTCACTTAGCTACTTTCAGAAATAATGGAGTGGTGTCTTTCCAAAATTTATGATGCTGGTCAAATTGGGTAATACATTGCAAAAGGGTAGGTTTTCGTATTTATTATGAACACTCTGATGTGCCTAAATCGATAAAGATATTTGTTCTTATATTTCTTAGTCATTTTGGGGGTCTTATTTGTTATCGTAGTAGGCTATGGAAAAAGCAAATCTTAAAATATTGCATATCAGGATGTGGAGCTTTTAGAGCACTTTATTTAAAGGAATTTGTTTTAAAAATCGGCCGATCCGTTATAAAATAATAGATTGTCGCCACTTAAAGTGAAACACGCTGTATATATAAACACATAATAATTCAAACGGACCTTGATTTCGGCTTCGGGGGGCCCAAATTCGCGCTCATTTGAAACATTTTATGCAAAGTCTCACCATCGATACCTCTCTAGTTTAATAAAAATTCGCTAAACAAACCATATAATACATATTCAAGAATAAACATGGTAGTTTCACTTCCTTAATATTTTGTGCGTTAGTTGCCCTCTCCCTTATCTAAACACCCTTCCAGATCACGGACGATATCTGTCATGTCTTGTTCAAGTATATCCTGGAGAATAAATTTTTTTTTATGTTTTTAAGCTCCTCCAGGACTCTAGGCTTGCTTTTAAATACCTTGCTCTTTGAATAACCCTAAAGAAATAAGTCACTGATAGTAATGTTAGGAAATCTCGCGGGTCAATGCAGAGAACCATTTTGAGAAATGAGTATGTTTGGAAATGTATCTTGCAAGATCGCCATACTTTGTTTTGCAATATGATAGATGGCACCAGCGTACTGGAAAAATTTTTTTTTCAAGTTGCTGTATGGCAAATGTCTAAACCGTACATTTATCCAGTCTAGAATTGACCGCGGCATTTTTTAAAAAAATGCGGGTCAGTAATCGTTGATGATGCATTAAACAATCTCTTTTTGATAATGTAAAGTATTTCATAAATTTCACATGGGTTTTCTGTAGCCCAATAGCTTTTTGCTATTCTGTTTATTAACCATATCGTGTAAGGTGAAGGTAGCTTCGAAACTCATAAAAAGAGATTGTGCATTCTCTGGTTGATTATTCTTAGGTGCAAAAAAGCTCAGGTTGGCACTGTTTATCAAGTTCATTTAATTTCTAAACTACAGCCATTTTTTACGGGAAATAATCCTATGGAGAATTCTTCGGGTACTTGTGGCAGATAAATTTAACGCTGCCGCATATCATCTTCATTCAACTGATCGAGCTGGACTACGAAGAATTGACCAGTTGTTCATTTTCAGGATTGCATGCCGATCGTCTCCTGCCAGTTTACCAGTTCATTTTTTTGTTTAACTGACCCATGATTTTGCCACTTACAGAACCAATGCGAAATTACATTTTGACTCAGAACCTCATGAATAAAATGACGACGAAATAACCGTTGAGTTATAATTAATTATGAAACCAAATTTAACCAATTTTGAACATAAAATATGCGTTGATGCATATATGAGTGCCTCGTACTAACAACTGTTGAATCATCTCCAAAGGCTGGAACGCTGTCATAAGTTTCTATATCTCAGACACATTTTTTATTCTACTTTAAAAATAAACAAATCGTTTTGGCTCTGACTGTACTTTCTGCTTTATTTATATGCAATAAATAATTCATGAAGCATCAAATGCCCCATAACTTGTTCGCTGTAACAACTAATATAAACCTAGAACTTGGACAAAGTTTTATTAGTGTGACGTACGTTGCTCGTCTTATGCATTTATGCCATGGATGTCTTGAAAACTGTAAACTTTCAACTGAATCAGCTGCATACTGTGTAGCAAACTCCTCTAATCTTATACTGCCTGTTTCATATCGCCCTAATCTAGACGCTGTTGAAGACACTATTCCGCACTATAACTGATTCTGTATATCTTCTTTCATGGGTTTTATAAAAATGTCCTGAACAGACCATACACTGGATTAAACTGCAACTGCAATGCGCTGAAAGATATTAGTCGTTCCTAAAGTTGCGCGTTTGTTCAACTTCTCAGCATTAAGCAAGGACAAGTTTAGATAGGTTTCACGAGATTTTACAACAAAAAGTGCACAGTGATCTAGCTAAAGTATAATTTTCCACAAGAAAGTCTCTAACACAAATCAACTACCTTTAAAGTTATTTCAGTTTCTAGGTATAAAATATATTATAAGTTCTTGGAAGACAATACAAATAACGAGAATAGAGATATAGTTTTAGTGTTATTAATATGCGCGATGTATCTTGCTATGAGAAAGGTTCGTTACTATGTAACACATCTAAAAAACTTATTTACAAAAAGTATATACCAACAGAGTGTTCTATATTTTCAAGGTAAACTAAAACCTATAGTTTCTTGGAGAATGGCATAAATGTGAGAAGTACTTTGTTCTCTAGTTGAACTTTGTACAGGATTAGAAAAACATCGTCTTGGCTTCTGTTTTGGATCAATTTTTAAGAGTTTAAGGAAATATGAAAGAAATAGAGCTAAAAGGCCTCATTATGTCTCCGGTGAACGGTAGTGGATAAGAGAAAGGTTGGGTTGTGGCAATTCGATTTCGGGGTATCAATCTACCTATCCCCAAATCTCTCTTAAAATCGTCTCTAAGGTCTCAGTATGCTTAACCCTAGACCTACGAGATATCTAGATTGTCTCAACAATACATCACTGACAGCAACAATAAAACAGAAACCGTATGTGTTTTTAGTAGTAATCGAAATGTTTCTAGCCTTACACGTTTTCTCAAATCCTATACTATTAAACGAGCAATGTTTATAAATAAATAAATAAACAAATATATATATATATATATATATATATATATATATATATATATATATATATATATATATATATATATATATATATATATATATATATATAACTATGATCTAAGGTACCAAATAATTTTTGTATCAATGTAAATAAAACCATGTGTAATACTCTGTATAGCGTTTAGAAAAAGTATATTATATGTTATATTATATTTAATCCTTTATTTATTAGTTTATATGAATATATTGTTATAAATATATGTGCATTTATTTCTTTTTATTGTTGAATAAAATTATTGTTTATACAAATTTATACTGGAAACATGTTTTGAATAAATATTTTAATTAAATGTACTATGTGTTCCTTATTTTCTCTATACAGTCGTGTACTAAGAGTTGCGTAAATAGAAACTTGTATTTGTGTAATATTTTGAATTATAACTACATAATTTTTTTTCTACCTGTTCCAAAAGAATGAAACATATAAATCATATATATATATATATATATATATATATATATATATATATATATATATATATATATATATATATATATATATATATATATATATATGTAGGGTTAGGGCTGACAAAAATAATTGTCCCGACGTTTTGGCTTTTCGTTTTATTTTAAATCTAGGGGTAAATTACACTTTAATGTTTATAATGTTGAAGTAACTAAACTAATAAGAGATAACTTGTGATATATATGATACAAAGGGATAAGTAATGCTTCACTAGAGAGTCGTTATTTTGAGATGTTCTCTCTCTCTCGCGTCTTACGTCGTTCTTCTGAGATGTTCTCTCGCTCGCGTCTTACGTCGTTCTTCTGAGATGTTCTCTCGCTCGCGTCTTACGTCGTTCTCCCGAGATGTTCTCTCGCTCGCGTCTTACGTCGTTCTCTTGTGCTTCTTCCAGAACGGAAATGCCTTCGCGTCCAAACAGGCTGGCCACACGTAACTGTTTTACTTCAAGCGGCTTTCGAATAATCATAGGCGGCTCGTGCGGGTGGATCCCACAACTCGGTCATCCTGCGGCTCATCTGACTCAGATGAGGAATAGTCATCGTAGGTTATTCCCCAAGGCTTCATATAATCGGAACTTGACGAAGAGACTCTCGGTCCTTCTTCATCTCCGATCCGTTCAACTATCTGTCATTTGAACTAATTTTAATCACTTTATAAGGTCCTAAAAATTTTGGGTGCAATTTGATATTAGAACCGAATTGAGTTTTCTTAATTGCAACTACGTCACCAACTTTATATAATTTTGCTTGCTTACGTCGTCTATTATACGTCCTTTGATTTTCTTTTTGAACAGCAGATATAGCCTCGTTAGCAGCTGTTCTTAACTCACTTCGTTCGCTTTCAAAAATTTCTTTCCTAAGATCCTCTAAGATTTCCAAAAGTTCTACGTCTTCTTTCCTCTTCATATCAACACCGAACATGAGTTTGAAAGAGTTATTTTTGATACTTCGATTATAACTGCAATTCAAGTGTCGTTGTAAGACTGCTGTATATTTGTACCATTCCTGAGGTTTATCGACTGACATTCTTCTCAACGCACTGGTCACGGTTTGAACTATTTTTACAACCTGCCAGTTTCCTCGTGGTACTCCTGTCGTTATCTGTACGTGACCGATATTTTCACTTTCACAGTATTGTTTGAAATCATCGGATCTGAACGCTCCTCCTATGTCCGTGATTATCCTTCTGGGATTTCCAAAAATTGTCTGTTGCGAGACTAATTTTTCTATCACTTCTTTGCTGCTTAACCTTTTGGTAGGATAAATCCACGTGAACTTCGTGAAAGCATCGACAACAAGAAAAATATATTTGTAGCTTTTCTTCGTTGACTCGAAAGGTCGGCAGTGATCTAAGTGATATGTGTCTAACGGAAGATCACCTTTAGGTATTGAGTGTAGAAATCCTTCTTGCTTCCATTGTTTCTTATTTATAATGCCGTCACTTGATTCGGGCTTAATATTACCTATTTCGTCGTTCAGTACAAATCTTAACTGGAGATCTTGCTCATTTGTGTGCGTCGTCTTTGTGGGGACATAACCACTAAGCGGATCATTATAACTAGTTTCAGTCGCGAATGGTGATGCCTTTTTGGTCTTTTTACGAACAATATCCGTCAAACCTTCTTCTTCTATCTGAACACCTTCTAATACTTCTTGTTTATAATTTGCTGCTTCCTGTCGTTTAGCTGCGTCTTTCTTCTTTTCTTTTGTGAGGTCTTCGTTTGGTAGACGTCTTTGACTATCATAGATTGGATCTTCACTACTCAGAATTATTTTCATCTGTACACCAGTTTCTTCCGTCTTTTCTGGGATATAATTTTGCACCATACTTTCCAAATTTTTCTTTACGTTTGAATCTTGTATGTGGCTGACGCCGATTTCCTTTTCAGATTCAATAATATTTATTTGCATCATAGAATTGCTTTCGTTAAGTTTGTGAATCACAATTCTGTCACTGGATATTTATAAATATTTCAGCTTGCGTTAATATCGGATTTCCTATTATCACTTCAAAATTTGTTGAATTTGTTGGAATAATATGAAATGTTAATCTCAATTCTTCATCGCCAACAATAGTACGTGAGGTAAATGAACCTAAAGTCTTGATGGAGTTGCAACCTATACCCGATATTTGAGTTACATTCGGCATAAGGATATGTCTACTCAAAAACTTTTTGTAGACGTCCTCTCTTATAGCGTTAATGTCGCTACCTGTATCAAAAAGAGCAGGTAATTTAACGTTGTCAATAGACATGCTAATAATGTTGGACTTTTGCAAGACATTGATCGTTGTCGTCTTAGTATCTTCCTTGCTAATCTTCTTAGGACAGTAGTTAGAGATATGCCCATAGTCGTTACAATTGAAACACTTTAGTCCTTTTGCCTTAGATGGACATAGTCTTGACTTATGGCCTTTCATCCCACAATTAAAACATCTATTAACGTCCGAAATATTCTTCTTAGAAGTACCGTCATCTGATCTGTCCATTGTGTGTTTCGTTAGTTTTTCCGTCCGTCCCTTGTTAGGGTTATTATGAAAATGATTTTTTGATTTAATCGTTTCATACAACTTGAGTTTTTCCTTGAAGTCACTGAATGACTTTGATCCATATAATATGAATTTGTCTGAAGACTCATCAAGTATGCCGTCGATAATACATTGAACTAAGGCTTCAGTTTCAATGTTTGCCCTATTTCCAATTTCTCTCATTTTCAAAGCGTAATCTTGAAATGATTCGTCTCTTCTTTTTTTTTCTATTCATCAACGTCTTGTGTATCTGTGCGCTACTAATTTTCACTTCAAATTCTGCTTTCAATAACTGCTTTAGTTTGTCCCACGTCGTGATTCCTTTTTCGGCCTGAATGAACAATTTCGCTGTCCCCTTCAAAGTCTTTTTCGCAAATATTAACTTCTGAAGTTCGTTCCATCCAGTAAGTGCAGCAATTTCCTCAAAATCATCAATCCACTTTCCGATTGGATAGTCCGATTGGCCATTGAATGATCGAATAGAATCCTCAACGTCACGGAATGTAAGCGCAAATGACATACGATCGTTCTGTGTTCTTCGTCCTGAATTACTTCCTAAATCTTGAATATGGCTAGATAAGCTGTGAATGGATTCGTCGTCTTGTTCTTCTTCCCTTACGTCATTTTGTCTACCTCTCACGTCTTCTTCTTCTGCGTTTATGACTTCTATCTTATTCAAAAATAAACATATTCGATTCGTTAATACGTCTTCATCTCCAGAGTAATCCAAATTAAAACATGGCATACAGCAATCAAATCAGCTAAATCTAATTTAGAAATCACATCGTCGACTTTCGTTTTAAATTCTTCAGAATTTCCTTCTAAATTGAATCCGGAGAAATTCCTGAGCTTTCTTCGAACCCAGCGAGGTTGACCTTCCTCACCAAACGCGGCTATATACAAAGATTTTACGGCTTTCAATGACGAATTTTTCAAATTATAATCAATTTTCCCAATGTCTGCTAACGTTGCCATTTCTTCTGAATTATAATTTAAACGTTCAATCGATCGGCGTAAGCGTCTTTAATTTCAAATGCTCGATTATAAAAAGTTTATTTCTACTTCCTCTTCGTCGTCTTATTACCCTCTGTAATAATAAACAATATCTAATCTACCTTGTAATCTACGTCTTTTGATAATCAGTCGTCGTTTTATTAAGTTCAAATGTGACATCAAATGTGGATAATAAATTCTGAAACTGTCGTATTACTCGTATCTGAAACAATGTGCGTGCCTCTAATGTGTTTTCTGAACAAAATAATATACGCGCTAAATGAAAAAAATATTTAAAGTAACCGAATTCGAACGACTCTCGTCGGAAGTATTTTACAAAATTAATGACAATATTAAATATGTAATGATATGCTGAAATAACAAATTCTAATTGACTGGAAACAAATATAAATGGATTAAATATTTCAATAGTTAAATTATTCAAAATCTGAAAAAGTTCTTTCAAAGAAATGTCTACGGCACTGATAAAATAAATAAAGTACGGCTTTAAACAGGAACACTAAAAGTGGTCATACAACACCAAAGGTCCTCTTCGTACAATGGCGTCTGCCCTTGAGTGGCGTGAAAGTCGATGACTGGGGCCAAGATATCGTGGGGTAGAGAGAAATGCAACATCCAGGTATAACAGCTATTTGTAGATGGCTCGGCGTTTCTTGCAACGGCTTTGTGATGCACTTTTCTTTGTTATGGAGCAATTCACCAATTCTGAATTACTTCAATTTGTTTCCTCAATTTGAAAGTTTGTAATTTTCGACAATACACTGAACTGTTTTTAATGGTAGATGGTTTTACACTTCGTTTATCGGTTTTCAATATTACTATAAAAAATAATAAATCGTACACTTCGGAAAGTTCACTTCGAAACTTGATTTCGATTCTTCGTCGCGTTTATACGAATTACGTCGGTATAGTATCACTTTAATTCATACGTATTTACTTCACTTTATATCCCGGAATTCGTACAATTTCACACGTTTCCCGATGCGTTTCACATGCCGGCAGAGCTCCCAATTTGTAGGGTTAGGGCTGACAAAAATAATTGTCCCGACGTTTTGGCTTTTCGTTTTATTTTAAATCTAGGGGTAAATTACACTTTAATGTTTATAATGTTGAAGTAACTAAACTAATAAGAGATAACTTGTGATATATATGATACAAAGGGATAAGTAATGCTTCACTAATAGAGAGTCGTTATTTTGAGATGTTCTCTCTCTCGCGTCTTACGTCGTTCTTCTGAGATGTTCTCTCGCTCGCGTCTTACGTCGTTCTTCTGAGATGTTCTCTCGCTCGCGTCCTACGTCGTTCTCCCGAGATGTTCTCTCTCTCGCTCGCGTCTTACGTCGTTCTCTCGTGCTTCTTCCAGAACGGAAATGCCTTCGCGTCCAAACAGGCTGGCCACACGTAACTGTTTTACTTCGAGCGGCTTTCGAATAATCATAGGCGGCTCGTGCGGGTGGATCCCACACACACACACACACACATATATATATATATATATATATATATATATATATATATATATATATATATATAATATATATATATAATATATATATATATATGTATATATATATATATATATATATATATATATATATATATATATATATATATATATATATATATATATATATATATATATATATATATATATACATATATATATATATATATATATATATATATATATATATATATATATATATATATATATATATATATATATATATACATATATATATATATATATATATATATATATATATATATATATATATATATATATATATATATATATATATATATATATACATATATATGATTTATATGTTTCATTGTTTTATTCTATTATATATGTATATGTATATATATATATATACATATATACATCTTAACTTTGATTTAAATTCTACCGGCGCTCTTATCCCAGTTCTGGCCTTCAAATTTTCTTAAACTTTTCTTTATGATATTTTTTTGTTTGTTTACTACTTGTTTTAGTCTTATATTTCTTTATTGCTGTAATACCTCAGCTAAACATTGATACTTTTTTTTTATTTTACAAAAACAGTTTATTACATCACAAACCATTTTTTTAAACTTAAATTTTTGGGATGAAATTTTATAGAGGACCTCATTGTCTCTTATCTCTGTTATGATCTTACCTTTCTAATTTAGTAATAAAAAAAATTAGATTACAGTTATCAATTTTAAAATTTATATACCTAAACTTTTGTAATACTTTGATTTAAATACCGTGTCTAACCCTTATTGGTCTCTTCTTTAACTACAGTCTGTCACTAATCATATTTTTCTATATTTGGTTATTATGTTCGCAATTATTACTATTATTATGTTTGACAATAATATTATTGACTTTCTAAGCAAATGTAGTTCTTCTACTTTACAGTTTACTGTTTATTGTGGCCAGTTAAAAATTTAACTCTAAAACTTACACGCGGACTTCCATCTTTTCCCGTTACCATGGTTACTACAGGCAGTTAAAATTGCATTTAGCTACTCCTACATACTTTCAAAGAAATTATGACATAAAATTTATCCAAAAGAACTCACAATAGGTTTTTTTATCTTCAGCGTAATTTTCGTTGATAATTTGAATGTGAATACTTTATAATTTGAATATTTATGTAAGTGACGCCACAAAGCGTCTTTTCTTTACCACAGAAATTTTAATAGGGAGTTTTCAATTATTTGCATACGAAACGCCAAACAAATTATATCAATTTATTGCATTCTTCTTCAAGATATTTGTTCATTTCGGTTGTCACCTGTCCACATTCGGGTGATACTGTATTGTTTTTGACGGATTAGAGCATATAAATTTTGTCAATTCAAATTTAATTTCCAATCATTTGTTATTTAATCTTTAAATATAAATTTTCCTGCATAGTTAGGGATCAATCTAATACTAACATAAAAATTACTATTTATGTAGAGCTGTGTGGGATCAATTACAATCTTATAATTGTTGTTTAATTTTTTTTAAACTATAAGTCACTCAGGTAAATGTATTGCTGCCCTTTGCGTTATTAAAATTTAAAATAAAATATAAGTTTTCTTTGTTTTAAATACCTAAAAATATATAATATTAAATTTGCTCCTTTTGTGATTTGTAGCCTAACTCTTTCTTGTAAATCTGTTTTGGATATAAAACATATCACATTACATCAAGTTTTTACATTTGCTGCCACTTATATCTACTCATATAAACGTAAATTAATTTCTAAAGTAACTTAGGACTATGCATGTACTTTATAAATATACACACAATCGACTTTCAGTGTTTATTGTGAAATGTGCGACAGGGTCGCCATCTCGGTGCCAAATCAGGTAGTTTGTTGTCACGACAGCTCCAAATAACACAAAATGTTATAAAATAGAGACTGTGTAAAACCACTAACAATTGTGTAAATTGTCAGTCCTGCCCATTTCTTCTCTAATATACGGACAATGTATGTAAGGCTAGATGTATTCTCACCATAATTAGAACCACAGACCGGTTTCGCTCTAATTCGAGCTCGTCAGTACGGTATACTAATTTCAGCGAGAACACACCTATATGGCTATGGTAGCCAGCCTCATAAAACATGAGATGTACGACAAGGTTGCCATCTCCGTGAGAAACTAGGTAGTTTGTTGTCACAACAGCTCCAAACACAAGATTATATAAAATAGAGACTGTGTATAACCAATTAACCGTTTTGTAAATGGTCAGATCTGGCCGATTTCTTCCTTAATGTAGGGACAATGTATGTAAGGCTATATATATTCTCACCATAATTAGAACCGCAGACCGGTTTCGCTATAATTAGAGCTCATCGATACGGTATACTAATTACAGAGAAGAAAAAAATTGTTACACAGTCTCTATTTTATAACATTTTGTGTTATTTTGAGGTGTCATGACAACATAATACCTGGTTATGCACCGACATGGCGACCCTGCCGTACATCTCACCATGTTCTAGGAGGCTGGCTACCATAGGTACTATATAGGTGTAATTTCGCTGTAATTAGTTTACCGAACTGATGAGCTCTAATTAAAGCGGAACAGGTCTGCAGTTTTAATTATGGTGAGAATACATCTAGCCTTACACATTGTCCCTATATTAGGGAAGAAATGGGTCAGGTCTGACAATTTACAAAGTTGTAAGTTGGTTGTACACAATCTCTATTTTATAACATGTTGTATTATTTGAAGCTGAAATTATAAACCTAATGTGTAATTACCAATGTAAGTAAAAAAATATATAAGCGGAAAATGTTAATTTAATATATAATTGATAGTTCACTTTATAGTTGTAAAGTGGGTCTGTGATTAAAGGCGATTAATATTGTTATTATTAAATACTCAATATTTCATGTTGCAAGCTGTCAGAAATAACAACGGTATTTAAGTCTGTCACTTTAAAGTTTCATTTGACATGTGTCAAAACAATTTATGAAAATGTAAATATGTATAAATAAGCAAATTAATTATTTCCTATCTTTTTTGTACCAAAGCTAATTTAAACATTTCAATGTTTTTCCTCAAAAATTCGCTAAATAATCCCCTAATCGAATCGTTTAACATAATTAAAGAAAAAACTGGAAAAAAAATGTGTTAAACTGTGTGAATCATGGTATGCTATTATAAATGAATATATTTTCAAAACTATAGTCTTTAGATATGGGCGGTATAATACAGGATTTTGAACAGAGGCCGTTCACTTCTATAACATAAACATTTGAAAAAATTGAGTTGCGTAATTTACTTCTTTTAAAATTCAGCCACTATTTAAGAGCGCCTGTATATCGCGTCTCGGTTTTTTGCCGAACTATTTAAACAAAAGCCTCCCTGAATGCGTCATTTTCACGGGACTCTGATTACTATTGGTAAAAACTGCAGTATGCAAAATTTCTGATATGTGCCAAAACAAGTGAAATAACCTGAAAGCGATGCATTATTGCATTTTCCTTTAAAGGATGGAAAATGCGATAATGCAATAATAAAAGTGGTGTTCCATTAAAAAAAGAAAACTCGTATTATCAACGACTTATGGGCCTTCATTTGATTGTAAAAATATTTTTTAAGGTGCAGCTCAAACCCCCCTATAATTAATTATATTTATTTATATAATATTTCTCCGTATCTTGTATAGTTAATAACGGATATATTGAGCCTTAGCGAAGAAATGCGCCACTCTGTGTATATGTAAAATGTAAAAACTGAAGTTGATCGCGGATATTTCTTCTAGTGGGTCTAGCTCGCGCTTATTTGAAGAAATGTTTTCAAAATTCAAAAGTCGATGTCTCCCTAATAATGATTTTATTCTGTGAAAACTTGCTAAAAATGATAGACTATTAAACCACAAAATCTGTAACTGAAACTATTTCCAAAGCATCACAGAAAGGGTCTATTCGAAATGAATTTTCTGCAAATATTTTAGGACCATGATGGTTGAAGCTGTAACTTAACGGCTTTGTTAGACACACTTATTAAGAAATTTCTTGTGCAAGAGTCGTATTTGTCTCCGGTTGTTCGTTTAACAATTGCAAAGTTTGACGTTTCAAATCGCGATTTCAACGTTTTAAGAGAAGGAAGTATACAATTTTAAAAGTTGTTTTTTGACATTTCTTGACATTTTTGCGTCAAGAAAACTTAATGCTTGTCTGTAGTATACAATATATTTTGTTATCCACACAAAACATTTTAGTTTTGTGCGTTTTTCTGGTCATCAGTGCCACCCAAAAGTTTCAGTTTTAAATGCTTATAATTTTTTTCTTGTTAACTTAGAGATCTGAGTTTCGGCATGGAGAGTAATTTGTAGAGCTGTGTTATTTTCGGAGTCATAAAAATTTTCCGAGAGAAAACTTAAAATTTTCCCAGAAAAACTAGTTCCATTTTCCTGGATAACGAACTTATCCAAGTCACTTGCAAAGGGAAGGTACACACCAAAGTTGATCAAAATCGGCCTATTATTTTTTGAATTATCGGTGTGATATATATATATATATATATATATATATATATATATATATATATATATATATATATATATATATATATATTATAATAAACACAGATCTATCGATTAGCGATGATTGACTTTTCAAATGCAAGGACTAAGTTCATAGTTAGTGTTTTGTTTTACTATTCTCTGCTCTTGCCAATAATTACCGCCATCAAATAATAATATAATTACCTAATAATCGCCCAATATTTTAAACCCACATCATTATAATCCGCGTTATTAAAGTCCCTAAAGGCACTGCAGAAATACATTAATTACAAGATTACATTAGAGAAGTGGAGTATGACAGAATGACAAGTATCATTATCTTTATATTGCAGTCTTGTCTTGGAAATGTCCCTTAACCTGAGTTTGAAAAATGAAAGCACATAAAGATAATCGCTTTACGGACTGGAAGGAAATTCAATTCTAAGTTCCATAAGGTTATTTTACCGCAAAAAATATTTTATAAAGAATTATTTTATAGGTTTACTAACAGCTTTGTTTCTAGTTCACTAGTTATGTGTTTCTGGGTTAAATACTATTAAAGTTTTTTATTCGCGCACCTATTTAAAGTATTTTTATTTTCACTGTGTTATATCGAAATGTTTGATAATCCATCTAAACCGTGATCAAGTCTAGTCTATCCAAGGCCGTCATGGAGGACGGAAGAGGATCCACGTTTTTTCTGGGCAAATTATTTTAAAACAAACTACGAAGAAACCTTCCTTATTACAAGATATGTTGGCACGTAGCAACTGCGTTAGACTATTGAATTTTCATAAGGTTTGTAATAATAAACCGGAAGTGGGGAGAAGTGTGCCAAAATGTTAGTCGTATAGACAAGCGCAAGTAGAAGTGTTTGTGAAGTAGTAAATCTCTGAAGAACCTGCAATTTTAACAAAATTGATAGTGAAAATTTAAGAAAGTTTTGTAAATTTATTGAATTAGGCATTACATCTAGTATTTAGTCTCCTGAAAGTGTTGTAAGACATGAAGCACAGGTATGCATTATGAGGATCCTGATCTCGATTCTGAGCATTGTAACCGGGGCATTAGTTGTGTCTTTGATACAAATCATATGTTTCTAACCGCTAGCTCGCGCTCCATCTAATATCTCTCTCTTTCTCTCTCTCTTTCTCTCTCTCTTTCTCTCTCTCTTTCTCTCTCTCTCTTTCTCTCTCTTTCTCTCTCTCTTTCTCTCTCTATCTCTCTCTCTTTCTATCTCTCCCTCTAACCAAGCCAAATTACTACTAAAGTGCGTTCATCAATCTCTAACTGTTGAGACAACAGCTCATACAAATACGTAAGAGATCGATAATCAATGCTTGATATATATGAGTTTAAAATATTCTCCTGAAAGTCTTGTAAGACATGAAGCACAGGTCTTCATTATGAAGGTCTAAATATATATTCCCGATTCTGAGCGTTGGAAGCGGGGGATTAGTTGTGTTTTTGCTATAAATCATATGTTTTCATTATCTTCCAAGCTCGCACTCTACGATCTTTGCTGTCCGTCTCCTTCTAACCAATCTAAATTATTATTAAAATGTGTTCATCAATCTCTACCTACAGCTAGTAAGCCCTTCAACTGTTGGAGCTTGGTGAACCATTCTCTAATGCGTCGTCTATCAGAGACGCTGTCTAACACTTTATAGATGTGTTCACACACGCGGGTGCTTGTCGATAGATGACATCTTTCTTTGTCTTACCCATCTCTTTACTATTGATAATAAGGACTCTGAAATACACTGAACAGTCATACGCATATATAGCAACTTAAAACACTTTATTACAATGCTCTGCCGTAGTCTCATAGGCTACGTGGTAGATCGACAACCTAGAGATTGTGGGTTCAATTCTGGCTTCGTACAAATTCGGTTTTTTATATAGCAGCAGACGTGTGACACCTCTCTCTCTAAATCATATTTAGATCTAGATTCCTGGATCCAGATCATGATTCTGAGACTCTGACCTCGCCGCCCCCACCACCGTCTTCGGGCGTCTCCGTCGCGGTGCTCCGAACGTCCCCGACTATCCGCGCTGCCTCAGCATGGGGAGGGGTCGGGGATAATCTTGGTCGTTTTCTCTTATGAAGATTAACATGGAGAGGTGGTTCCGTATTCCCGTTCCCACAAATTTGGTCGTTTTTTCTTATGGGATTTAACATGGGGAAGTGAGCCAAAACCGGTATAGTTATATCTACTCTAACTAGATTGTAGCTTGCACATACACAAGCGAAAGCTTATTTGTACAACACATTGTGTTGTCTATATTCAAAATTAACTTTACTACAGATACACACCTTACTTTGTCTTCTGAACGTGCTTCAGCATATTTATCGTACATTTAAATAGCTGGTTTTCATTACGTATTTACTTCAAAGTATGAAATATTTTGTCGTCAACTCAATGTAAACTATCACGCAATTAGTTACATGGTGTTAAGAAACATTTCTAGTCAAAACTCTTTTGATATATGCATCTTTGGTCATTCAATTTAACAGTAATTTCCTTTTTTAACACAAACACCTAATATCGGAATAAAAAGAAGAAAAAAAACAAAAACTGTGTCAGGTCGACTATGCTTTTAAGGGGGACACATTTAGTTCGTGCCTATTTTAAGCTCTCTACTAGTGAATTTTTTCTACTAAAATTCAGTAAAATTGTGAAAATAATTTATTTGAAAATTCAATGCACTTGTTGAGTCCCGATTTTTTAGCCAACTTTAACTACAACATTTTGCAAATTGAGAGGTGAGAACTTTGGAATTTTCAAAAAGATTGTTTAAGTGAGGGGAATTAGAGGTTTTGCGGCCATTTCCGAGGTTCATTTAAATGTTCATGTTCATGTAGAGAGTGTTGAGAAAGTAGACGATAAACGAGAAAGCAGATTCTAGAAATGATTTGTGACGATTTGACGCCAATCTTCTTATTAAAAAATGCTGTGTAACGGAGCTAGAACTCTTTTGAGAATGCGCTTCAACATCAGGCTTTCGCTAAACAATTTACCAAACAACCGAACAATTCGTCCTAGCAGAGATGGAGATTTACAAATACGCAAGTGGCTCCAACAACAATGTTCTCAATATTTCCAGCACCAGTGCTGTGAACTTTCCTGTCATATACAGAAACCTGACAGAATAGTGTTCCTACTCGGTGATGATCGATTCCGACTATGGAGCTAAGTAAGCTTGGTATCGTTGCTCTTTGGTTTATATCCATGACATTGACAGTTGTCTTCTTGCTCGTGTCATCTGTCATTTCTGTCACTTGTCGTTTTCGTTTTCAGTCATCCTTCCAATTGTACAGGATTTGTTTTTATAAGTGCACAGACTCAATTTTGCTGCTTTAATAAAATAAAAATAAGCAATGTCGATATTCATCTTCTAGCTGCTGCAAGCCTGGAGCTGCTGTTATTCTCTTCCTTAATGTTATTTTCGTTTGGAAATCTGAAGACAATAGACGAAATTAAAACTTTGACAATTTTCCATACAGCCCATCTTCTGTAACACAAACGGAAAATGCAAGTACTAATTGTCAGATAAGCTTCTTTTTTTTTCGGTTCTTTCTGAATTTGCTTGTTTAGATGTTCTCAGGAGGTTTTTTTCAGGTGTGTAGCCTGCTGTGTTTGTCGCTTTGGTTTTAGTTAGTTAATTATTTGACTTTTAACTTGTGTTGACTCCTCCAGAGTGTTATCATTGTGGGACTTAGTCCTGTTAAATGTGTAAAGAAATACTGTTTTAACTCCTGACACTTTATTAGTTTAGTTTTCAAACCATTCGGCCTTAGTTTTAATGTTTGACTTTAGCTTTTGTTGGATTTTTACGCTTTCTATATCTGCTGGGTAATGCTCGCATGTAAAACCTAGAAACATAACTTCTGACAACCATCTTTTTTTATTCAAGGTCTTTAACCACTGAAGATGTTTCGAGTGAACCGAAACGCGTAGGGTTAAAAATAATACACTGTCTGGTAGAAAATCTCCTTAATTCTCATTCCTTTTCATCATATCAAATAATATTATCGTTGTGAATGTTTTTAGCCTACGAAATGTCTCACGATTAAAGTGGCTTTTCTTTGAGTTCAGATGCCTCGGAGTTAACTGCTTAAAAAAATCAGCAGCCTAAATTTAATATAAATAAGTTTAACAGCTATGATGATATACTTAGGAGTGAAAGAATGTGTGTGTGTGTGTGTTTTGTTTCTTTAACGTCGGCCTATTTCCGCGACTATGGCTAATCACCGACACCAGGGAGCAGTTTCACCTCCCTTTACCTGGAATTTTTGCCGAACCTCTGTCTTTCTGTAAGGGGGGTAGGGATCTTTAACGCGTCCAACATCGCATGGACACGGGACCGACGGCTTTACGCCCCCTCCGAAAGGCGGAACGTGCAGACATTCAACTTGCTCCAGTACAATGCCAGAACATCGCCTAATGTTAATGTTACAGTTTGTACTGAAAAAGTGAAAGGAGTACCCTGGGATCGAACCCAGTACCCTTCGGTTCAGAGGCACACGTTCTTACCCCTGAACCACCGAGGTTCTTAGGAATGAAAGAGAATTACATTAGGTATTACAAAACTATGAACATTTGCTAATATAACGCACTTGTTATTTAATATACGATCAAGAATGTCTCATGATTTCTAGTGTTGTCATTTGGGTCAGACAATGCAATATTATTTTTCGTGTTATACAGTATATCGTGAAAGAAACATTCTACTGTAATATCTTCTAATAAAACGTCATCTTGGAGAATCACTGCATTACATGACACTGGCATCTTTCTTGCTCAAAAATTTTCGCTCACATTGTGAAACGACTTACTGATGGTCTATATTTAAATGAATCTGCAGTTTGTATTCAGGTGCAGTGTAACAGAGCGCCCTCTAACGGTACCTGATTCTGATCCAGAAGTAATGATAACACTACTTTTACGAGCATTTCATGACACTAAACTAGTTTATGGATTATATTCGCCAAGCTTATATCGATAAATTTACATTTCTATTTGCATTCGGAAGATTTTTTGATAGTAGAGTCGAGAACTTCGTGGAAGTTTTCTCTTCATTTATGTTGTCACAATATTTATACATGTAAGGGCGTTTTAGATATAGTCACACCCTAAGGGTGAAGTTGCATTGTTCTCACAATCATGACTCCCTGTCTCAGCAGCTCTTTTCATTTCACTAGGTACAGGGTAAAAAATATCGGGCGTGTATTAGAAGAGTACGTAAAACTTGCAAGATTTTCGATAGATAAAGCCCACTACATAAAAAATATTGACATAACAACTGCATTTCTGGTTGTACCGGAAATGACTATTCACTTCCTTATTTCAAATAGAACAGGCTTTCATGAATTTATAGGCCCACTAGAAACCGCTATGAAATTTCGCAGATAATGACGAGCCCCTAAAAAATTGCCTATAGAAGAAAATAAGGTTAAAAAGGCATTTTATTTAAAAATAAGAACAATATGCTTTTAGTTAATGTGATGGATGGGCTTGTTCCTTGCCACAACTTGAAATTATTTTAGGCGCCCAGTTTTAAACTTAATTCAGATTCAGCATTCAGTCGATCCCTGTACTTCGATTTTATCATCACCGGGTGTGAAAACCCACTCTCGTAAGTAAGCAACCACGAAGGGAAAAAGGTAATTCACCACTTTGCGTGAGAGACTCAGATATTCTTCCTCTCTTGCTGGCCAAAAATTATTTAATTACATCATTTTAAAATCAGCCTAAAGACCAGTGTCTTTAGGCTGATTTTAAAATGATGTAATTAAATAATTTTTGGCCAGCAAGAGAGGAAGAATATCTGAGTCTCTCACGCAAAGTGGTGAATTACCTTTTTCCCTTATCCCTATCTGCGGACACTTCCAGCAAAGATTCAAACTGCATGGTGCTCAAAACAGCATTGATGCTTTTAGTTTTGACCATAAATGAGTTTCCGATCCTGTCTTCAGCATTACCATATCGGGCAAGTCTATTTTCAGTTCGTCAGAGAGCTGAGAAAGATGAAGAACAATTCCAGCTTATTATGTATATATATATATATATATATATATATATATATATATATATATATATATATATATATATATATATATATATATATATATATATATATATACATTTGTGTGTGTGTCCAACCGATGACCCAAAAAAATCTGTGTGCAGCAAGTGCGTTATGGTAGTGAATTTTCATAGAAATGATGTAGTTTTGACCATAAATGAGTTTCCAATCCTGTCTTCAGCATTACCATATTGGGCAAGTCTATTTTCAGTTCGTTAGAGAGCTGAGAAAGATGAAGAACAATTCCAGCTTATTATATATATATATATATATATATATATATATATATATATATATATATATATATATATATATATTTGTGTGTGTGTGTGTCCAACCGATGACCCAAAAAAAATCTGAGTGCAGCAAGTGCGTTATGGTAGTGAATTTTCGTAGAAATGATCGGGCACGAAATATTTTTTATAACTTTTTTTAAATTTAACATAGAAATATAAATTTTAGTGTATAGTTTCCCTTTAATATTGTAAACTTACGTATCAAATTTGGTTACCATAGGTTTTCTATTTTTTTAGATAAAAACTTTTTTCGAAAGGAAATTTAAAATTTTCCTGGAAAACCTGGTCTGATTTTCCTGGTTAACGAAGTTATCTAAGCCACTTACAAAGGAAAGGCATACGCTAAATTTCATCAAAATCGGTCCATATATATATATATATATATATATATATATATATATATATATATATATATATATATATATATATATATATATATATATATATATATATATATATATATATCTGTGTGTGTGTGTCACACCGACAACTCAAAAGCAATGTGCCGATTTTGATAAAATTTTGTGAGTGCCTTCCTTTCGCAAGTTCATTAGTCAGGAAAATCGAAAAAGTTTTTCCCGGAAAATTCTGTGTTTTCTTTCGAAAACTTTTTGTATATCCGGAAATAGCAAATTGCAACAAAATTTGGTATGGTTTTTATATCGGAAAAAACAAACTAGGCACCAAAATTTGGATCTATATGTTAAAAGAAAAAAAGTTATAAGTATTATATTATTTCCTCCTAAAACGTGAAAGCCGCGATTCGAAGCGTCAATGTTGGCATGTTCCATATTCTACATAAAGAATCTGAAACTAATACGGCTTATGTAGAAGAAATGGAGTAAGAAGTGTGTTCTATAAAGCCTTAAGTTTCGGCTTCAGCCGTCATTGTCCTTCATTTTACGTAAATATTTGCCAAAAATGAATTTCAAAGAGATCCTTTCTCTGATGCATTAGTACTTTTAGTTATATGGTTTATTCTATATATTAATACATGAAGAAAAATTGTGTACCCCGTTTCAAGCACATTACACGCACAGAACAGTGTTAGATTTGGCATAGTCAAAGTTCATATAAGGAAGAAGAACAGAAAGATAATATGTATGTACAATATGTATTACAAACAGATGCAACATTGCATTGTTCTAACTAGACAGTATGATTACCAGTACCAGGTTTAAGTTGACAGTTAATATATTAATATGTCAATGTAAAACGCATATTACTCTATGGTCGAACAGGTGTATATGGATGCGTTCATACGTTCATACTGAATATTATACTTTAGTTTTGCAGTTCCTAAAAAAGTAACTACAAATTTAATGAAGTATTTGAACGTTACGTTTTTGAAATATTCTAGTGAATTTTCAATAAACATAATAATTTATCTTTGTGATTTTTCTTTTGTTTCCGTACCTAGTCATTTTGGTATTGCGTTTTTTAGTGAATTTTCTTTAAAAAAATCACTAATATATTGAGATAGCGACTTTTGCATTTGGAAAAAATATTCTTAAATGAGCCCGAACTGGACCCCCTAGAACACATTTCCATATATATCTATATATATTATATAAATATACACAAATATATATATATATATATATATATATATATATATATATATATATATATATATATTATATATATATATATACATATATATATATATATATATATATATATATATATATATATATATATATATATATATATATATATATATATATATATATATATATATATATATATATATATATATATATATATATATAAATATATATATAACTAGAAAAACTATTCACTATGTAAAGATTGTAACCTGTGATGAGCACTGATAAGTACACTTGGAGAACCAAATCACCACAACACATTTTTAAAAACCCGACGAATATTCAATAACCAAGTTAGGGTCATCAGGGGATGAATAATCCTAAATGTTTGTCGGCAAAAAGCTTTTTTTTTTGCTTACCATTTGAACCGCGAATCACGAGGCGTCTACATAGCATTTTTAAAAGGCCAATTTTCAGCTAACATTTTTGATAAAAATAGCTTTAAAAACTTTCTAGATAACCCAAAAGAAAAGGATAGTACAGGTAAAATGTCGGAGATCTATGATTGTAAAGATTGTGTTCTTAAATTCGTCGAACAAACAAAAAGATGTATTGAAATTAGATTTAAACAACATTTAACAAAACTAACATATGGTACTATTTAGAGATTTCGCATCGCCAGGAATATTTGGGATAATAATCACCACGAAGATAAAAATAACCTAAAGTTAATCGAAAATGTTAGGTACCCAGGACAGATAAACGCTTTAGAAAGCATATATATATATATATATATATATATATATATATATATATATATATATATATATATATATATATATATATATATATATATATATATATATATATATATATATATATATATATTACTGAATATAGTAATAACAGAAATTGTATAAATTCGGCCCCGCCAGCTATGTCCAGTTCGTAGATTGATCACTTTACTAGAGATACCAACAATGGGATGTTGATAACCGAATTTAGGTAGAAGATAAGTTCCGGCAAGCAAGCAGTATTTTTTTTTTTGAACTACCCTCAATCGTCAAAGCCGGGTACCTGCGCCGAAGATAATATATACAATGTTGTTGTCGTTGCACATTTAGAATTATTTATCCTCTGATGACGCTAAGTTGGTTAGTGAAAGGATCATCAGGTTTTTTTAAATGTGTTGTGGTGATTTGGATTCTCCAAGTGTACTTATCAGTGCTCATCACAGGTTCCAGTCTCCACTTAGTTTTTTTCACTTCTAGTTTACAAAATTAAGGGCTATAAATTGTACAAGTTTTTCGCAAAATATAAATATAAAATCGTTTTTTTAATGTGTTGTGATGATTTAGGTTCTCCAAGTGTACTTAGAGAAAATATAAAACTTAAAAGATTTAAGTTAGAATTCGGCGCCAACTATCTTTTCCAAGATACTTGCAAAGAAAAGTACTTGGCAAATTGCACTAAAATCGTTTGATGCTGAAAATATTATACTGCTGGTAAGAGTGGCATTGCGTGCAGAATTTTTCTAATCTGCTTTGTAATCATTTAAAAACGACAGTTTAAGAATTTTAAATATTGGCCATTTTCATTGCAAAATAGATAACAAATTCATCAACTTTCCAATCTGCGTAGAGAAGCATAAAATTATACAGGTTAAAATTTTCTCATTTAAATGTAAATCCGCCAGTGCTTACACTTTTGTGCGTTACTTTGCTAATACTGACATAAATTCTGCTTTTTTGCAGATTATGCAAATGCAAATTAAAAAGATGACTGTTATAGATTAACATGCGAATGCGTGCTTCAGGCGAGCCTTCAATTAACAACGAGTTTAATTGTTTTCAGAATGGCCGATAGACTTTTTTTATTTTTAGGTAGTAAATTATTTTCAGCCTAGGGCTTTTATTTTGTTCGTTCACTATGTTTAGTTTCCGAATACTATTATTAAGCAGGCTGCAGACAAATGTGCATGTTTTCAACCATCAACGTGCATCCACATGCGTCGCGTATTAACGTAAAGCATTTTTGCCCACAAATCACGTGAGATATCTATCACGGGTGTTTATCAATTGATAGTCCTCGATTTGTTGCAGTAAGAAATGTGGCCTTTTTGGCAGGTTTTTTTTGTCAAAATTAGATAATATACGAGGGCGGGTCAATAATCCAAAGACTTTTTGAATGAAAGATAGGTTTTTTGACAAAAAATCATTTATTTCTCAACATAGTCACCTTTAAGCTCTATACACATCGTCCAACGTTTCTCCAATTTTTATCCCTTCCAAAAATTAAGATTTGTCGAGATCCTCAAAATAGGTATTTGTGAGATGATTTCATCATTGAAGTCAAATCTCTTTCCGCTGAGCCAATTTTTGAGTTTGAAAACAAGAACACTCGGGGCTAAATCCTGAGAATAGAACGGATGAGGAAGCAACTCGTAGCTCAATTTATGCAATTTTGCCTTGAAAGCTACACGTATGTGCACCCTTGCATTGGCTTGGTGGAAAATAATTTTTTTCTTGGCGAAATGCAGTCGTTGTTTCTTCAAATTTTCGTTAAATCGGTCCAGTAAGTTCCCTTTTAAATGTAATCAGTGTGGAAAATACTGCGTGCGTCCAAAAAACGATCGCCATTACTTTACTCGCTGACAAACCCACCTTGACCTTCTTCAGCGCCGATTCGCATGGAGAAACCCACTGTTTTGACTGCTGCTTGGCCTCTAGTGTGTTGTGGTGAATCCATGTTTCGTCCACGTTTATAAAACGGCGCAAAAACTTGTACCTATTGCGGTTGAACAACGCCAAACACTCCTTCAAAGTTGGCACCAGATTGCGTTTGAGGTCGATTGTGAGCAAACGAGGCATCCATCTTGCGGAAAGCTTTCTCATACCCAAGCGATCATGCAAAATCGAAACCACTGAACCATGTGATATGCCTATGGCCACAATCTCCCGCACTTTCAATCCCCGATAGGTTAACACCATATCATTAATTTTTTCAATTGTTTCGGGTGTAGTGACTTCAACTGGGCGTCCAGAACGTTTGGCGTTTGTGCTTGTACGGCCGCAACGAAATTCAGTAAACCACATTTTTACCATAGAAATTGATGGTACAGAGTCTCCATAGTACTTATCAAGCTTAGCCTTGGTTTGAGTGATGTTTCTTTCCGCAAAAAAATTATATTTGATGAGCCCACGAAAATCACTTTTTTCCATTTTCGTTATAACTCAAGAAGTTGTCTGCTTTCAATGGCTATCTAACACAAACTAAATGACGCAGCTTGTTCAAAATTTGACATGAGTCAACTGGCAGATGCTTGTTGACAGGAGCAGTGTTGCCGTTCCTGTGAAGAGGCGGGAAATTCAAAAAGTCACGGACTTATTGACACGCCCTCATATAATAAATCAATATAGGGGTGTCCAAAAAGTAAAGCTACAAACAAAACAGTAGATGCCAGAGATAATTGGATGACGATTTGAAGTAAATTTCTTGTTTAAAAATGATTTCGAACTGAGCTAGAGCTCTTTCTCTTTAGAACGCGTCCACCCAATTAGATAAAATTTGACACCCAAATGATTCTTAGTATATCTAATTGTCGACTGCATATACTCTATACAGACTTGGAGACTACTTCACTGGCTTCACTGTTGGATTTTGATCCTGTAAATGAAGGACGTAGCCAGCGCATAAGATAACTACAGCAAGTGGCCCTTCTGGATTCTAGATGTTCTAGCATGTCCTAGTTCTGTAATCGGTTTCTGTGCCTGACAGCATCATCAGACAGCTGAAAATTGAATACGTACGAGCTCATAAAAACCACAAATAAAGATATGTTGCTATGTGATGATATTTTGGACAAAACATTATTGAAAAACAAAGATGACGGATGACGCCATCAAAATGTCTACGTGATGTATGTCAATATTTAACATAAATAAAAAACTAACCTTTAGCAATAATAACGATAATAACGTTTACAGCAATAAAATAACTAAACAATAACAGTAATAAAGCAGACTATATACAATGAAAATATCTAAACACATCAATTCATTATCGTATTACAACTTTGTTGAAAAAATAGTTAGAATTATTTTGTTTGACTTATTTAATTAGGGAAAAGAATCCCCAAGAAGGGGTAGTCCATTAAATCAGTTTGCTCATCTAAAACAAAATTGCTATTGTCGTGTATGTGCTGTTTTACTACTAAAGTGTCAAAAAGTCTAGTTTACCCTTGTCATTACAGAAATGTTGTGGTATATGCAGTTATTTATTGTGGCTCTATATTGGATATCAATAATATGCTTTGCCAATGTATATTTGTCAGCGTTGTTATTTCTAGATGCAGAAATATGTTCTCTACATCAGGTGTTGAAATTTATAGAAGTTTGACCTATGTAGATTGCGCTACAATGTGTCCAAGCTAATTTGCAAACTCCACTTTTGTCAAGACACAAGATTTTTCTTTCGCGTTAAATAGCAAATCACGCGTCGTGTTGTAAGATTTAAAAGCTACCTCTGTATTTGTACAGGTATTTAACTTATTTGAAATGTTTTCTGAAATTGTTCCAAAATAAGTTATCAAAACATAGCTGTTGTCTTTCCTGTATCTAATATCTAGATAAATTGAATTAATCGCTAATTGATATTCTTTTTTCTTTATCATTTTATCTATTATTTTAGCAGAATAGCCACTATTAAATGCTATTTGCTTTATTATTGAAATTTCTTTTTCAAAATTGTTTTTGGGCATAGGTATTGAAAATGCACGACGTATCATAAAATGATGGGCTGAGAGGTTTTGTGAAAAAGGGTGACATGAATCATATGGTATGGTTGTGTTAGTGTAACTTGGTTTCCTAAATATTGAAAAAATAAATGAATTATTTTCTCACATTCTAATCGTCCAAAAAATTTATACCGCTATCAGCTTCTTCTTCTAAAGTAAACTTAATATTTGTGTAAAGGTTATTAATAAAATTTAAAAATTCATTTAATCCTGTATGACTACCTTAAAGACATGCTAAAATGTTTATCTACGTATCTGTACCAAAAGATAATATTATGTGAAAGTTCTGATGTTAAAATTTGGTTTTATAACTTTTCTATATGTTGGCTAATAAAGGAGACAATGGACTACCCATAGGTATGCCTTAATTTTTCATACAAATTTTATCTTTAAATTTAAAATAGTTTGGTTTTATACATTCGTTAAAAAGGTTTATTATTTATTTTCTTACTTTCTTTTATAGTAAAACGTTTTCTAATAGAGGTAAACATTTTCTAGGGGATATCTTAGAATACATGCCACAAACCTCAAACGAGACTAGTTTACTATTTGTAGGAATAATTAAGTTATTTAATCTTTATGTTAGCTAATGAGAATTCTTAACTGAATATTTTCGAATGTAATGGTATTCTCTAATAAGTGAAACCAGTTTGCTCGCTATCTTATGATTAGGTGTTTTAACATGGTTAACTACTGGTCTCACAGGAATATTTGGCTTGTGAATTTTCAGGTAGCCATACATATTTGATGGTTGTGTACTTTTATATAAAATATATTTATTGGAGCGGGGTATCTTTCTCGATTATGTAAATGTTGTGTCCTTTCTAGGTTTCTAATTTTATTTGTCTGTGTTAAGCATTTTTTACAATTCCTACTTTTTCTCTTGAAAAAATTCTGAATGTAGCTTAAAATGTTCAGCACAAAACTGGGCAATAAATGTGGTTAACTACCTACAGCGGGTAGCTGAAATTCAAACAAGATTTGCATTATTTGTAAAGTCCTAAACCAATGAACTGTACAATAGCACTTTACTGGGATTAAATGAAGTACCACGTAACTAGCAATTTATTTTTCCATTAACTGAAACGCCCATATATATATATATATATATATATATATATATATATATATATATATATATATATATATATATATATATATATATATATATATATATATATATATATATATATATATATATATATATATATATATATATATTCTGGCCATTTTCCTTCATTCTTCGCGTGTTTTTTTTTTCATCATCGGCATAGATTTAAAACGCATTTGACAAATATTTGGCTCATCTTAATTATAACAACTAATAACCAGGGGGACACATTAGATCGATTTATTCGCAGCCAAGGACGTCAGGAGGATGCATATAAGTTTTTACTACGATTAGAGATAAAATATTACATTAGTTAACGGAAATATCCACAGTCATACACTATTGCTTGTAGCCTTTATATGTTTCTTTATTAATTTAAATTTGTAGAACCATCTCCTAAGTCACTTTAACAAATTGTTTTCCTTGAAATAGCTTCTTCTATTGCTTACTTTTCTTATTTACTACCTGTATGGTTACTGCAAACTTTGATAGTGGCCACTCGAAGTAAAACAAATTGTCGGATACTAAACAGACCTAAATTATTTTGCCACCATTAGAATTGCACAGCTTATTAATTTTAAAATACCCAAATTGCTGGTAATTGCTCGTAATACAGCTAGTATAATTTGTAATCTTAGAATCTAATCATCAAATGCTCATTTGTTTTGCTTGACTACTCAAGTCAACAGTAACAACCCAGCAGCAACCAATATTCATATAGATCAGAACCACTTTTTTTATCGTATCCTAGTTTCCTTTGTTTTTCCTTTGTGGTGTGGAGACGCCGGGAAATATTTAGACTTCTTCTAAAGAACACCGTCACAATATCAGATATTACGCGAATGCAAAAATATTTAGACAGCACAAACAATAAGAACCATCAGAGCAAAGGAGCGTTAGCAGAGAGCAAATCTACCGTTACTGCAACCTAAAAATTCGACGTTAGATAGTCTTGCTATCTTGAAAATTTAGAGGGTTATATTTCATAAAACAAAGGTAAAGGAATATAGCTAGCAGTTCAGAGCAGACGCGCTTGAAGTACAGAGACATTCAGACAGTTTCAATCAAGAGAGTTAATTCATAAAAAATGTTTTTAATAACAAATATGTGTATTTTTTTAAGAAAGCAGGCATCAAATTTGGTTACTAGTATAACCAATATAGTAAAAACAATGTGCCTTGTTTCATCAAAATAACTTTATTGTGTGAAAATGTACAAAAATTTCCAAAAGTCAACTTAAAGTGTTCCCGAAAAAACACGTTTCTTGGTCAACCTTATAGGTTAATAGCAAATTGAGCTGTTCAAATATGAAACATTTAATGAAAATTCGCTACCATAACGCACTTGCTGCGTCCAGAATTTCTTTTCTCACAAACATGCATTATATTTCGATGGAAAATGCAAAAATGCAATAACATATGGCGTGTTTGATTTTAAAAAAATGGAAATTTGTATCACCAACGACTTATGGGCCACCCTGTGATTGTAGAAATATTATTTTAAGATGTAGCTCAAGACACCCTATAATTAATATATACAAAAATTTTTCATATCTTATATAATAACGGATATATTGAGCTTTATTGATTTTTTACGAAAATTCGACAAAAATTATATACCATTAAACGATAAACTCTATAGCTAAGGCTACTGCCAAGCATCACAGAAAGGGTCTATTTGAAATGAATTTTCTGGGAATATTTTAGTAAAATGAAGGACAATGACGATTGAAACTAAGACTTTAGGGTTTGTAAAACATCCTTCTTGAGACATTTTATTTCTATAGCCAGTATTAGATTCAAGTTCTTTACCTAAATGTTGACATTTTAAATCGACACTTTGACGTTTTGACGTTATAAGGATATAAACCAGCGTACTAAATTTGGTTGCCCTTACTTTGTTAATTCCGGAGATATAAATTTTTTTCGAAAGAAAACACAAAATTTTCTGGGAAAACCTAGGCAGATTTTCCTACTTAACGAACTCATCCAAGCCATTTGCAAAAGGAATTTTTTCACCAAATTTAATCAAAATCGGCCCATTATTTTTTGAGTGTGATACATATATATATATATATATATATATATATATATATATATATTATATATATATATATATATATATATATATATATATATATATATATATAAACATATAAAAATTGAAACTGACCCCGGATATGTTTTCTGGGGGGCCTAATTAGCGCTCATTTGAAGAAATTTTTTCAAAATTCAAAAGTCGGGATCTCCTCATTAGTGAATTTTTTTAAGAAAATTCACTAATAAAGTCGAGCCTAGCTACCCGCACCCAGCAGAATCTATTCTATAGGCTACATAATTATGAGACTAGACATTGCCGGCATCAAAAGTGGTTCCGTTATTAATGACGCCCGGTTCTGTCACGTGTAAGTCATCCACGACTATGCAATTCTAATTGGCTTTAGCGACATTAACTGCACTTTCAGATAAAACATGTCGTATCAAAACAGTCTAAGTCTATTTCCAATTGAGTTGCTAAAAAACTTAACAGTCGTGGTTAACAAAATGCCTAATAATAGCTCGGAAACGATTCAGCAGTGAATGCTATAAAAGTCATTCGCAAACTTATATAAAAAAATGCAAACTGCAAAATATACAAAACCTTGTTTTTAATTGCACGCTTGAGCTTAAAAATGATAATTATATGAGATAAAAGAATGGAATGGGTTTTCTTTATGAATTAAAATCATACTACATAAACGGAAAATATAAATAATGAACGTCCTTTTCCGTGCAAGACTACAGTGTAAACAAGAGGAAATGAGAAAATTATCTGCAGGCAAATACTACTCCAGTATTGTAATATTTAACTATGACCTGCCTACGTAATCCTTGGAATTTATTTCATATATGAGAATATTCGCTCAACAGGTATTGCATTGGAAAATATCTTTTCCATTAATTTTTATAACACTTTATCTCAGGTTTGCTGCTATGCGCAATTAACCAAACTACATCCAAGCTTTAAAGTCAAAAATCTGGTAATAGTGTCGAGTCTATTTGTCTTCGGTAATAGGTAATTATAATCCAATGGTCGAACACGCTTAGAATTTTAGTTATTGCCTTCTTCGGCTGTTGAGAACACGGGTCGGGTATCCGACACATAACAGTAGAGACAGTGATTTGGTGGAGAGCTTCATTAATTCGAGAGTTTGCTAAAGTATTTGAAATTGCACTAGGAAATATTATTTACTCTACATACCTACGGTTGCTTTAGGGAGTCTAGCATGGTTTCCTTAGGCATTGATATACGGTCACCAAGCTCATCTCTATTTATCATTACGTCGTCAAGGCACTATATCAGGACAGGAGATGAACGTTATCTATCTAGACTTCTCCAAAGCCTCTAAGCACATAGATCACGGAGTATTTCTGCAGAAATTGGTCTCTCTTCATTCTTGTATGCCAGTAGTAATTAACGCTCAGTAAAAGAAATGATTTTGTGCGGGAAAATGTGCACAGAACACCTAAGTTTGTTGTGAGATGTGGCATTTCTCAGGGATCGGTGTTGAAACCCTTTATTTCTGTATCTTCGTCAATGATATTGCGTCGGATCTTGTAAACGTTTTCTGTAGATGACCTGGTGATATTTTACAGAAAGGATGATGGTTTCAACTGTTAGAAACTTCAAGGGGATATCATGAACTTGGGAAAATCGTGCGGCAAAAATATGCTACAGGTCAACCTTGAAAAGAATTTACTTTTTTTTTTAAAAGTATAGTCAAATGTATTTACCCACTCAATTAGCAGCTTTCCGTTTTATCGCTTAAATAGTGTAAAAGTTCTAAGTGTTATTCTAAACTTCAAAGCTTGCACTTACGGAACATCTAATGGTCTTTTCAAAGTATAGGGTAATTGGGTTTGTGTAACGAAATTCACGGAATTTTGTGTCTACGAAATTCATGGAATTTTGTGTCTACGAAATTCACGGCATTTGGTGTCTTTAGGTAGGCAGTTGTTATTCATTGCTTTTGTCCGCTCAAGATTGAGATACACCTTGATCGTATGGCAGCCACATTGTTCGAAGCGTATTATAAAAATTGAGTGGATACAGCAATGCATTCTCAAATTGCTTATTTTTGACAAGGACGAAATATACCCTCCGATTGTTTTTCACAGCATACTTTGTTTCAAAGATTAAATCAGTAGGATTTGAATATACGGAAGTATTTTGCTGCTGTTGCCTTTATGGTAAACCTGCTCATAAACCAAATTAGCTGTATGTTTATTTTAGGATAACGACGGTTTTTCATGGGTAAACAGCAGGTTAGCAATAACATCCAAATGTGCCACTTCTACACCAAGTGTGTATTTTATTCCTTGTTCCACATCAATATTAATGAGGATGTTCAAAATACATGCCTTCAACGTCTCGGCAGCATCTTAATCGCAATTAAATATGCATTTTAACGTTAACCAACAATTGAGGCGTGACCGACCCAATCGCAATCGTTATTCTTCTTTTTAAGTCAGTTTAATCGCGTGATTTAGTTTTCTATGCCATATTTTACAAGTATCCCCATAAAAAGAAGCCTATTAGCGAAGATCAGGTGATCGCACTGATTTGGACCTATTAAGTCGGAATACTGCTGGACATTGATTTGGTAATGTGCTGGTGCCCCATCCTGTTAAAACAATATTACGTTGGCTGGAACTTATGGTTTTGCTCGATTTCAAATATAGCACGCCATCATTTTGGAGCAGTGCTAAATAATTATCTCCATTCAAATTACCATCAGTCAAAAAAAGGACCAATGACATGGCTGCCAACTATTCCTGCTCAAACATTAACCTTTTCAGGGTATTACGTTTGTTCTTTCATCAAGTGTGCATTTTCTTAAGACAAATAGCGATAATTTTGACCATCATCATCGCCGTGATTTGTAAAACTGCATTGATCAGAAAACAAAACATGTTCTAGTTGGATAACATTGTTATTTGACATTTCCACCATTTGTTTTCCAAAATGCGATCTTTTATCAAACTCGTCTTCCATTAGCTCCTGAGTTTGCATCAAGTTATGGTGATGCATTTGATTTTCGTTTAATGTTCGAATAATCGATGAATGGCCAACATCCAATCTTGTGGCTGCTTGTAGGCTCGGAGTATGTCGGTTTTCCTCAAACGTAAGCATTACATCAAATTTAAATTCATATGATATATAATTACTCAGCGCATTAAAAGATTGTTTTTGTATCTGCCTTATCTGTCAAAGCTTGTAAAATTGCTATTTAATTTTACTACTAACCCTTGGGATATAGACGGTAAATTGTTTTTTTTTTTAATAAGCGAGCAACTTCGATTTGTGACCGTGTTTTATCTCCGTAACCAATCATATGTAGAATTGTTATTTTATGCATTTCTGTTAAATAAACCATGTTTCTAAATTGCAGTTAACTGACAACTACTGTCGTGCGGTTACAATAATACAGCAAGTTGCTAAGGCGATTTAAATAAAACTAACCTTGCCAACTATAAAGAATGTTGGTATTTTTTAACCGACTTCAAAAAAGGAGGAGGTTCTCAATTCGCCTGTATGTTTTTTTTTTTTTTTTTTTTTTTTTTTTTTTTTTTTTTTTTTTTTTTTTTTTTTTTAAATGTGTGTTACCTCAGAACTTTTTTCTAGGTGAACCGATTTTGATGATTCTTTTTTTATTTGAAAGCTGGTGCTTCTCGTGTGGTCCCATATAAATGTAATCAGGATCTGACCAGTAGTTTTTGAGTTATCCTTAATAATGCGTATTTAATTGGCTTCAACTACCTACATTTGATGATGATTGTGCATCACAACCAACGATTCAGTCCTTCTGTTGAGAAAGAAACAGTGTTTCCGCGGAAACAAAACTTATCCGAGACTTCAGTATTTAATTTATTAACTAGATACTAATTTATTATATTTATATAAATCATTAAACATTATAATATTTATATAAATCATTAAACATTATGACTAAAATGACTACAACGCCCGCTGGAATACGACATTAAAACAAAGTTCCACCAACTAACTCAATGGTGTAGAAGTATGGTGTCCGCTTAGAGTGTGGGAGCTCCCAGGTTCAAATCCCGGACGAGTCCAAATACCTTTTATTTGCTTTTTTTAACCGACTTCAAACAAGGAGGAGATTCTCAATTCGCCTGTATGTTTTTAGTGAATTTTTATTTTAAAAAATTCACTAATAGAGAGGTATCGATGGTGAGACTTTGCAAAAATTCTTTCAAATGAGTGCGAACTAGGACCCCTAGAACCCATATCCGGGGTCAGTTTCAAGTTTTATATGTTATATATATATATATATATATATATATATATATATATATATATATATATATATATATATATATATATATATATATATATATATATATATATATATATATATATGTATCCAACCGCTAACTCAAAAAATAATTAACCGATTTCGATGAAACTTGGCAAGTGCCTTTCTTTTATTAATGGCTTGGATGAGTTCGTTAGTCAGAAAAATCGGACGGGGTTTTCCGGGAAAATTTTGAGTTTTCTTTCGAAGAAATTTTTTTCTCCAAAAGTAACAAAGCTGTTTTAATGAAATTTAGTATATATGTTGCCTCGGGAGAGATTGTACTGCGTACCAAAATTCAACTGTCTAAGTTTAAAGAAAATTGAGTTAGTCAAATTTTAAATTTTCTTTCGAAAAAATATTTTTTCTCCGAAAATTACAAAGTTATTTTAATGAAATTTTGTGGATATCTTGCCTTAGGAAAAAAAACCTTACTACATAAAAATTAAACTCTCTAAGTTTATAGAAAATCGAGTTATTTAAATTTGAAGCATTTAATAAAAATTCACTACCATAACGCACTTGCTGCGTCCCGAGTTTTTTATGTGTGTTACCTCAGAACTTTTTTCTAGGTAAACCCATTTGATGATTCTTTTAGTGAATTTTCTTTAAAAAGAATGCACTAATGAAGAGATCTCGACTTTTGAATTTTGAAAAAATTTCTTCAAATGAGCGCTATTTAGGACCCCTGGAACCCAAATCCGAGGTTGGTTTCAGACTTTATATATATATATATATATATATATATATATATATATATATATATATATATATATATATATATATATATATATATATATATATATATATATATATATATATATATATATATATATATATATATATATATATATATATATATATATATATATATATATATATATATATATATATATACATATGTTTATATATTTATGTGTCACACCTATAACTAAAAAAATAATGGACCGATTTTGATAAAATTAGGTGAGTACCTTCCTTTTGCGAGTGGCTTGGATAAGTTCGTTAGTCAGAAAAATCCACCGAGGTTTTCCCGGAAAATTTAGTGTTTTCTTTCGAAAAAAATCGAAAAAAAGTGATATCTCCGGAATTAACAAAGTAAGGGCAACCAAATTTCATACGCGCATTTACATCATTATAGGTAAGTTACCTACCAAAATTTAGGTCTGTAAGTTAAAGGACAAAAAACTTACAGGTATTTCAAGAAAAATAAATTTGGATTTTCCTCAAAACGTCAAAGTCGCTATTTTAAACGTCAAAATTGGTAATATTTAGGCAATGAACCTGAAAATAATATGAACTATGGAAGGAAAATGTCTCAAGGACTATGTTTTACAAAGCCTGAAGTCTTAGTTTCAAACGTCATTGTCCTTCATTTTAATAAAATATTCCCAGAAAATTCATTTCAAGTAGACCCTTTCTCTGATACTTTCGCAGTAGTGTTGGCTATAGAGTTTATCGGTTAAAGGTATATCATTTTTGTCGAATTTTCGTAAAAAATCTTTAAAGACCAATATATCCGTTATTATGCAAGATACGGAAAAAAATTGTATACTTTAATTATAAGGTGTCTTCAGCTACATCTTAACAAAATATTTCTACAATTACAGGATGGCCCATAAGTCGTTGGTGATTCAAATTTTCTTTAAAAAATTCACTAATGGGGAGATCCGTATATATATATATATATATATATATATATATATATATATATATATATATATATATATATATATATATATATATATATATATAGATCGTACCGACAACTCAAAAAATAATATACTGATTTTGGGCAAATTTGTTGAGTACCTTCTTTTTGTAGGTGGATTGGAACCGTTAGCCAGGAAAATCGGATAAGGTTTTCCCGGAAAATTTTGTGTTTTCTTTCTAAAAAAATTCATATCTCCGGAAATAACAAAGTCAGGGCAACCAAATTTGGTACGCGTATTTGTATTATAAAGAGTAAACCATGTACAAGTCTCTAAGTTTAAGGACAAAAAAGTTACGGGCAGCTGAAGAAACAAATTTTGGAGTTTTCCTCAAAACGTCAAACTTCCAATTTAAAACGTCAAAATTGGCAATGTTTACGCAAAGAACGTTAAACAAATACGGATTGTGAAAAGAAAATGATGCCAGAAGAGTGTTCTGCGAACCCTTAAGTTTCAGATACAACCGTCATTGGCCTTCATTTTACTAACATATTTTACAGAAAATACATTTCAAGTAGACCCTTTCTCCGATGCTTTGGCTGTCGGTTTAGTTAAGTTGATGCTTTCGCTGTAGGTTTAGTGAAGTTTATGGTTAAACGGTCTATAATTTTTAGCTAATTTTCATACAACAAATTCGTTAATTCATTTTTGCATTTTTTATCGAAATATGATGTATGTTTGTAAGAAACAAATCTGGACGCAGTAAGTGCGTTTTGGTAGCGAATTTTCATTAAATCCTTCAAATTTCAATAACTCATTTGGCTATTAACGTAAGTTTTGTTGGTTAGGAAACCAACATTTAACTTTATTTTCGGAACATTTTTGTATGAACGCAGCAAGGGCGTTTTGTTTGCGAATTTTCATTAAATGTTTCAAATTTCAATAACTCAATTGGCTATTAACCTAAGGGTCATTGGCTAGGAGACCAGTTTTTTTTCGGAAATATTTAAAGTTTATTTTCGGACAATGTTTGTACATTTTCAAATAATTATTTTGATAAAATATGGTACATTGTTCCTACTATATAGGTTATACTGGTAACCAAATTTCATGCAAGCTTTCTTAAAAAAAATATCCTATTAAAAACATTTTTATGAAAATTCACTACCATAACGCACTTTCTGCGTCCAGAGTTTTTTATTTTATTTGAAAGCTGGTGCTTGTCGTGTGGTCCCATATAAATGTGATCAGGATCTGATCTAGTTTTTGAGTTATCCTTAATAATGCGTATTTAATTGACTTCGACTACATTGATGATGTTCTTGTGTGTTATCTCAGAACTTTTTTCTAGTTGAACCGATTTTGATGATTCTTCTTTTATTTGAGAGCTGGTGCTTCTCGTGTGGTCTCATATAAATGTGATCAAGATCTGACCAATAGTGTTTCAGTTATCCTTAATAATGCGTATTTAATTGACTTCGACTACATTGCTGATGATTGTTGATCACACCGAGGCGGTGGGCACGTTGCGCTTCCGTCTCATTGGATAGACGATTGTGGATCACGCCGAGGCGGTGGGCACGTTGCGCTTTCGTCTCATTGGATTGTGGTCGTGGGTCAAGCCGAGACGTTGAGTACGTTTTTGGAAATTTTCTTGTTCAAAACTTTTTTCCTGTAAGCCTGCATTTTCGAAAGTCTATTTTTGCGCTATTCACAAGTCTCTTTTTAAATGGCCCTGGAGGTGTATTTCCTATTTTGAGACAGGCGTTTCTCCTCTTCTCCGTTGGTCTCATTTAAACGGCGCTCTCATATGAGCAGCGCGTTTAGTTGGTCTACTCATATTGGGACTATTTAATACAAATATAAAGCTTTAGATTCACTAAAAATAAAGAAATAAATAAAAATTTTAACAAAATGGAAAACCGACTTCACAAAAAAATATTCTAAAACAAAAAATGCACTAAAAAGTAAAAAATAATTGCGTATTCTTCTGTCTACAACTTACAATCAACTTATTTTTTCCACCCAATGTACGATCTATGCATTTACCACGCAAGAATGTAGGTACCCACTTAAACTTAACCTCTAACTCAACACATAACTATGACTAACAAACAATTATCAAAACATTTATTTAGAGTTCACCTAAGCAGAAAGTTTTAAATATATGTGTAGACTGTTAAAAGACAATCAAATTATTAGGATCATATAATGTAAAATTATTGTTATTTTTGGAGTCGGTGTCAGCCAAGGAAATACGACAATATACCTTACATTAATAATACGAGAATACCTTATGAAATCTATTTTACAAATGAAATTTTATACAATATACTGTGACTACATCCTGAGACCTTGGAACGACAATATACCAATACCTAATTAAACCTATTTACAAATGAACTAAAATAAGATATTATGCTGTGACAATACCTCTCTCAAGACAAAGTACCATTACCTAATTCAGCCTATATACAAATGAAATTTAATACGACAATATCAAGCAACATTGATACGAAAATGTAGCTATAATAATAAACATAAAGAATTATCTTAAGAAAGACGGTGTAGAATGAAAAAGAATCGCAATCGGTTTATAATCAACTAACTCCTATCGCTTCTCATCATCTCTTGACTGACGCGTATGGCCGGCGTACGCGTTTGCCTCGCTCACTCGGTTATATCCCTCCAACCATTCTTCCCAGCGCGCGCGCGCAATCGACTCGCCGGCGCCGCCTGCTGCGTCTATGTGTGTACAGTGTGTATGCCAATTGTTATATAGTAAGACATTTCACGTTTAAGTAGTTACAAACCCATCTTGGCTGACACCGACTCCAAAAATAACAATAATTTTACATTATATGATCCTAATAATTTGATTGTCTTTTAACAGTCTACACATATATTTAAAACTTTCTGCTTAGGTGAACTCTAAATAAATGTTTTGATAATTGTTTGTTAGTCATAGTTATGTGTTGAGTTAGAGGTTAAGTTTAAGTGGGTACCTACATTCTTGCGTGGTAAATGCATAGATCGTACATTGGGTGGAAAAAATAAGTTGATTGTAAGTTGTAGACAGAAGAATACGCAATTATTTTTTACTTTTTAGTGCATTTTTTGTTTTAGAATATTTTTTTGTGAAGTCGGTTTTCCATTTTGTTAAAATTTTTATTTATTGTGTCTTATTTTTAATTGATATAGTCCAAAAAGGACACTAATTTATCAAGAATGAAAGGCAATTGATTATTAATTTTTTAGTCTGTTGTAGCGAAGTTCGTCAATCAGAATTTATTTTCTATTACTGTTAATTTTTGCAATACATTTGAAAACCTAGCATTTTTGAATATATATTTTAAATGAGGTATCACAATTACCTTTTTCATGTATAAACATTTGGGGGTTTCAACTGTCACTCAAATGTATATAAATGTAGCGGAAAAGTTTCCACGTTGTAGGATGTTATTGTTTTATCTGAAATAATTGGATACTTATGATATGATACTTCAATATCTTAAAGCCTGTAAACAATCTTCAAAATTTTGGGCTTCTTGTACAAAAATAACTATTGATATTTTGTTGTATACTATGTCGTATCTGTAACAATCGACTGATGATAACAATTGTCTGCTGTGTGACATCTGTCATAAAAACTAATCAACCATAAGTTTGGTAATTTTTTGCGATACAATCTACAGATAAAAGCAGTAAATTTACGTTTTGGTTGTCTTGCAAAGTGCATCCATATAATTTTCAACTTTTGCTGCTTCAAATTAGTTCTTAAATTTTTGGTAAAATGCGATTATCAATAGCTCAAAGAATTGAAGTTCTAAAGATAATTGGTTTTGGTGACACGATCCGAACTCAAGCAGAAGTCTGTATTCTGTTTAATACTAAATATCCAGATATGTCTATCAATTAACAGTGAGTCGAATAGATAAGAAATTTCGAGAAACCTCTAGGGTGGAAGATTTGTCAAAAACAGGTCGCCAGTCTTTAAGTGAAGAAGTAAAATTAAACCTCTTATTGGCAATGTAAGAGAATCATCACAGTAGTTTTAGGCGAATTGGTCGAGACAATGGAATTCCATTTCAGATGGCACATACAGTATTAAAACATGAAAAGCTTTATCCTTATAGAATAGAGCGGTTAAAGCAGTCCGATGAGGATCCAGACAATAGGATGCAGTTTTGTGCAACATTAATGGATAAATGTAATGATATCTACTTTTACATTACATGGCGAAGTTAACCGTCGAAACTGTAGATAGTGAGCAACGGAAAATCCAAGATGGATGCGACAGAATCGCACACAATATGCACGAAAGGTAAATGTTTGGGAGGGAATTGTAAGAAGTAGGATTATTGGTCTTTACTTTTTTTATGGAACTATAAATGGAGCATCATCTACAAGTTTTACAGCAGTGTCTCATTGCGACGTTATTGAACTTATTTCCTGATGGACGCAATGCTGGTATGGTAAATCATAACTTGTAGTATCAACAACATGGTGCCCCCGCGCAGTAAGACGGTAGTGTTTGACAGTATCTGGATCAACAATTTCCCTACAGATGGATTCGCAAGCGTGGTGCAATCGAGTGGCCAGCAAGATCACCTGACCTAACTCGCTTAGATTTTTTGTGTGGGGTCGTTTGAAGAACGTGGTATTAAAAAGTAAACCAGATAATATCGACGAATTAAAAGCAATAATTGGAACCGAATGTACCAATATTTCTTATTGTGTGCATTTAAATATTTATTTTGTGGATGTAGAACGTTTTACTTCAGCTTTTTGATGTTTATTATATTTTGTAAGTTGACGCGGACGGATAATACAACGAAAAATATAAGTAACGATTTTATATGGTACTAGACGAGTTTTAGCTTGATAATTTTATTTTTATTAAGACGAAATTAAGTCTTAATAAATCAATTGAATTTTAATTTCTTTAGACGACTTTTGAGACGGAATTAAATAAGTTAGTTTGGATTTATTTAAAGATTAGAAGCAACATTTTTAATTAGGCTTTATTCAAAAAGTTACACCTTTTTGTGCGGTGAGGGTTTTTCTTTGAATGAGGAAAGATGACGACTTTAGAAGTAATTCCCAAAGTGGGATATAATATTGCTAATGGTAGTCTCAGGGCGGTTAAGGCGCTTCATGTGGTGACTCATGGAGAAGAAGGTCAGGGCCGCGGTATAAGAAGGCACTTAAAGCAGTTCGGCGGGTTTTCCTTTGACGTTTCTTCAGCAGAATTTTGCGAGAAGATAGAGGACGTAAAATCTAAGCTGGAATTAGTCTACATGGTAGCAGTGTGCCACATTTTATACATCGATTATTCTGGAATTGAAAATGAAATCGTGAAGAGAATCTGCACATATCTGACGGACCTCAGAGTGCAGGTAAATGGGGTCAATGACATACCGGAGGAAGGCACTGATAATGAGGAGTATGATGAACTTGTTTCTATACCAGAGTCAGATGAGGTTTTGACAACACAAACACGTGGTCGAAAGGAAAGAGCTGGCTAATTTACATTAACTTTCCGAGATGTAGAGAATTTGATTCGCCAGTTTAGTAGACAAGACGACTATCAAATAGAGAGATGGATAGAAGAGTTTGAGGAGATAGCCGAGGTTACCGGTTGGAACGATCTCCAGAAATTAATTTTTGCCAGAAAGTCATTATACGGTATGACTAAATTATATATTCGTGCGGAGAAGGGAGTAACCAATTGGACAAAACTGACGCGACTATTGAAGAAGAGTTTCAAGTCAAAGTGAGTAGTGCCGATATACACAGAATGCTCATGTTTCGTAAGCTAAAGAGAGAAGAATATTTGTCCCAGTATGCTTTGGTAATGCGCGAAATTGAAGCTCGTGCAAACATAGACGCTGATGTTGTAATCCAATACATCATGGATGGTATTCTGGACGATTCTGCAAATAAAGTCATCGTGTATAATGCACGTTCCTTTAACCATTTTAAAGAGAAGGTGAAGATGTATGAGAAGATAGTTTCAAAGCTGTCGGCCACAGCAGCTAAGGGAAGCACTCTAGAAAATAAGGTAGTTAAAAATAATTTTGTAGTGACAGAGAAGACTTGATGGACAAGTCCGCCCAAAATGCAAAGCTGATATGTTTTAACTGTGGAGAGAAAAATCACATGTATAAGCAGTGTCCATCCAGAGAGAAAGGAATTAAGTGTTTTATTTGTAACGATTTTGGAGATATTGCTACGGCCTGTCCAAAGAAAACTACAAAAGGCGAAACAAAAACAGCGACACACGTGAGAAACATGGTTTCATCGGCATTGGCCCAAGTCAAGCTGCAAGTCAATGATGTTACCATTGATGCTTTGTTTGACACTGGGAGCGATATGAGCGGCATAAGAGAAGATACTTACAGACAGTATCTCAAGGATATTTATTTTGTGCCAAGTTTGACTTACATTACCGGAATTGGCGGCAATAAGATCCAGACTCTTGGTTTATTTAAAAGGAATGTCACAGTGCATGTGAACAGTTTGATCTGACTTTCCACATTTTGCCAGTGAGGAAGGTAGACTTTAAAGCGGTTATAGGCAATAATAATAATTTTCAAGTACAAGCAATTATAAGCGAAGATGGAATTATATTGCATAAAAAAGCCGACTTTCTTATGAAAATGACCATAGATGAGACCGGCGAAAATATTGAGACGGAACGAATCAAAGACAAAAACTCAAGACGACAGTAGAAAAGATTATGAAAAATTATGAACCTGAAAAGACCGAATCCGCAGATGTTGAAATGAGGATTATATTGAGAGACGAGGAACCTACTTACCAAATTCCCAGGCGATTGGCAATGCCAGAAAATCAGGAGCTAGACAGTCAAATAAGAAAATAGCTTAGTGGAGGTATTATTAGACCCAGCTCTTTATACTTTGCAAGTCATAGAGTTTTGGTAAGAAAGAAAGATGGCAATATTAGACTTTGTGTAGACTATAAGAAGCTAAATCGGAAAATATTTAAGGATCGGTTTCCCTTGGTATTACTAGAATATGTACAGGATAAGTTACAAAATACCAGGTTTTTCGGCACCATCGATTTAAAAAATGGATATTTCCACGTTCCAGTCGAAGAAGAGAGCAGAAAATATACCTAAATCTGTGACCCATAGTGGTTAGTATGAACTTCTTAGGTGTCCTTTTGTATTGTGCAATAGTCCATCTGTTTTTTGAGGTATCAGCAGAATCTTTAAACCATTAGACTAAAATATTCAAATATCTTTCATGGATGACATCGTAATCCCTTCAACCAATGAAGAGGAGGGTGTATAACGCCTAAAGCAAGTCTTAGATACTGCAAAAAGGTATGAACTGCAGATAAAGAAGAAAAAATGTTAACTGCTGCAGAGAAAAATAGAATTTTTGGGATATAATATAGAAAATAGAACAATCAAGCCTTCAAGGTCCAAAACATCAGCGATCAGGAAATTTCCCAAACCACAGACGCATAAGCAAATTCAAAGCTATTTAGGATTAACTATTTACTTCAGAAAATTCATTCCATCGTACGCAGTTTTAGCAAAACCATTAAGCGGCTAATTAAGAAAAGGTGTCAGTTTCAAATTCGGTGATGTTCAGAGAGAAGCCTTAACCAAACTTAAGGAAATGCTGTCGAGCGAACCAGTTTTGTGCATTTATAAACAGGGCTCAGAAACGGAGTTGCATACTGACGCCTATAATCTTGGCTATGGTGCAATTTTGCTCAAAAAATTCGAAGATAATAAAATATTTCACCCAATATATTACATGCCCAGAAAGACTACGCCTGTCGAAGAAAACTACAATAGTTACCAGTTGAAAGTCTTAGCAGTAATAGAAGCGCTTATAAAATTTAGAGTTTGCCTACTAGGAATAAAGTTTAAAATAGTAACCGACTGTCAAGCTTTTCAGAAAACTATGGACAAACGAGATATTACACCAAAAGTGGCTAGATGGGCCCTTCTGCTCGAAGAGTTCGACCATACAATCGACCATAGAAATTCTGATATAATGAAACACGTAAACCCTCTAAGTCTTTATCCAATCATTATAGTAATCGAAGACGTGTCACTCAGAAAAGTGTGTGTCGCACAGATGCAAGACTCGACGTTAAAGCCTGTAGTACAGATTCTACAGATGTGCGATCGCTATGACGACTATGTGTTGATAAATGGTACCCTATATAAAAAGAAGAGTGGGGATAAGCTTCTGGTTATTTCTAGGAGTATGCAGAATGAGATTATTCGAACAGCTCATGAACAAGGACACATTGGTGTAAGGAAAACCGAATGCCTCATTAACCAAAATTATTACATACCCAAATTGACTACGAAGATTGAAAAATACATTGTCACCTGTGTTACCTATATCCTAAGTAACAGAAAATGTGGACAGCAAGAAGGTTTTCTGAACTCCATTCCCAAGGAATGCGTTCCGCTAGACACGTACCATATAGATCATTGCGGGCCTTTTGAGACAACTAAGAATAATTACAAACATACTTTATTCGTGATCTGTTAGTTTACTAAATTTGTCTGGGTATTTCCTACTAAAACATTTGGCACCGGAGAAGTATTGGAGCGGTTATCTAGGATCCAGCCAACGTTTGGAAATCCAAGAAGAGTAATCACCGACAAAGGTGGAGCATTCCGTGCTCAGGAATTTAAAGACTACTGCCAGAATGAGAATATCCGACATATTGAGGCAACAACAGAAGTTACAAGAGGTAATGGACATGTAGAAAATATGGTCAAGATAGTCACGAGTGCTCATCGCAGATCACCATGTGACGATCCTGCCAATTGGTACAAACATACCAGTCGTATACAGCTGGATGGTCAACAGAAGTACGAACTATGCACCCTTCTGACTGATGTTTGGAACGCAGATGCGAAAGAGGGAAAACTTGGATAATCTGCAAGCACTTGAAGAAACGGGCCAAGAGTTGTTTGACAAATAGCGGGAAGAATGCAGAGAAAGGGCGAAATACCAAATTCAGACCGTGCAAAGAGAGAACGCCAATATTTTTAACAAGAAGCAAAAAAAGCGACCACGTATAGTCTTAACCAAATTGTCGCTATTGAAAGAACCCAGTTTGGCACTCAGGTCAAACTGTACCCCAAATTTTTAGGACCTTACAAAATAATAAAAGTCAAGCGTAACGACCGCTACGATGTGGAAAGGATAGGCAAAGAGAGGGCCCTAGAATTACGTCGACCAGCGCAGACTATATGAAGCCATGGATATATGATTCTGATTCAGCCGGGTCCGATGAAGTGTAGGATGACCGAGTTGTGGGATTTACCATTGACAACAATTAGGTTTTAATTTTTTATTTAGTTCTATCATTAGTTTGTAAGGTATGGCAACAGCGCATCAGTGGCGATTTCTCCTAGTGAGCTAGGTGTGCGCCGCACACCCTAAAATTTAATTAAAATGTGCACAGTTAAATATGTTTTATTTCTTTTTCCCTTAGTCTTAATACACTACCCTATGTTATGACAATCGATTTAATTTACTTATTTGATTTCATAAATAGTCGGTTAATAGTCACTTGGAATGAAGTCGGCACCACGTCTTCATTCGGAAATATGAGTAGGTCAATAGCAACTGGGAATGAATTCTGGTTAGGTGTGCGTTGTTATTTCCGAACAACTTCACTCGACAGAGCTGTATTGGTATACAATACAGTCCCCCACCCATCTGTTTAAAATAGTAAGGAAATACCATTCGTTTTAACACTGCAGTGAGCGGTAAAAATACCGCTCAAGACAAATGAATGGAACGCCGGTTTAACAAACGTTGTGATAGCATTATTTACAAACATTACAACTGCGCTTGCCTGAACCACAGTATTCTAGAATCAAAGACTATAATACATTTTAGTAAATTTTCGTAGAAAAGATTCACTAATAGGGAGATCTCGACTTTTGAATTTTGAAAAATTGTTTGCAAATGAGCGCGAACTAGGACCCCTAGAACCCATATCCGGGGTCAGTTTCAATTTTTATATATAAGAATTTAATTTGAGTCAAGTTTTAAAATATAGAAATTTTTGATTAAAATGAAGAAACTGATTTCAAGTACCATCCATATTTCTAGAAATTGTAATGGTTCATAATGAGGTGAGGTAATTTTGGAGATTAGAAATCAGATGACAGAACTTTAGAACAATTGACATTTAGATTAAAATTTAGTCAAAATTGCATCATTTGCAGCCACAAGTTTAGACTTATTTGTAAGATGCTTTGTACTATTTATATAACAATAAACTATATATATATATATATATATATATATATATATATATATATATATATATATATATATATATATATATATATATACATCGGTATCACACCGATAACTCAAAATATAATTGGCCGATTTTGATAAAATTTGGCATGTACCTTCCTTCTGTAAATGTATTGGATAATTTCGTTAGTCAGGAAAATCGGACGAGGTTTTCCGGAAAAATTTTGAGTTTTTATTCGAAAAAAATTTGTATCTCAAAAAATAAAAAAGATAAGATAACCAAATTTGGTAGGTAGATTTACGATTGAAAATTAAACTATACACGAAAATTTAGATTTCTATGTTGCAAGATAAAAAAGTTATAATAAAATATTTTGTGCCAGATCATTTCTATGAAAATTTCTATGCTGCATCCAGGATTTTTACACATTTTATTATTTAGTACCATATTAACATTGAACTACTTTTAATGCTTACAGTTTTCACCCCGTTCCGGACAGTGCTAACGCTAACACAAATTTGTGTGAAGAGAAGAGCTTGATAATAATTCCATGTTCTTTTCGTGTTTTAAAGTTTTAAGTGTCTTTTTAATTTGTTAGTGTTGCAGTGGGAAATTAATTTATTTATCTACGTCTCATTCCCATATGGGTCGAATATATATATATATATATATATATATATATATATATATATATATATATATATATATATATATATATATATATGTACATTTAGTGTTAATAATTTTTAAAACCACCACTAACAGCAACTCGTTAACGCACACCCGAACATTTTGGTCAGGAGACGCCACTGCAGCGCATACGAATCACTTAGGATGATAAAGACGAAACCACGACAGTAGCATGGAAGAGACGGACAACAGAGCCTAAAGACGAAAGTATTATCTGTCGGCCTCAATAACGATAGCAAATGTATTGTTATTGTTGAAGTTCCTTTGTATATAAATGTAATAATCATTTAGTCATAGTAGAGTAAACAAATAGGTGAATGTAGTTTGTGTTAAAGTTGAAAATACCCAGTGTTTGTTTTATGAGCCAACTATATATATATATATATATATATATATATATATATATATATATATATATATATATATATATATATATGTGTGTGTGTGTGTGTGTGTGTGTATGTGTGTGTATATATATGACTTCTACTGACTCGAAAACATGGGTTCCAGGGGTCCTAGTTCGTTTTACTATAAAAAAATGTTCAAAATTATAAAGTCGCCATCTCGTTTTAGCGGACTTTTTCTACAAAGATTTGCTAAAAATTGAGATATCAATGCTAAACATCGACATTACTCCCTAATGACTGATTTTTTGGTTCCCCCACTCGCCGCGATTAATTCAGTATGGCTAAAAAAGTTATATTATCTTCAATATCAAACAATCTACTTATAGAACGCTATGAATATTTGTTCTTTCCTAAAGCGTCTAAGTATATTTTCGGAGACATTGAATGTTCAGCTACTCAAAAAGAAAATTGTATCCATTTTGTGGTACAACAAACTATTATTAACTTATTGCTTCTTCGGGAAAAGAAGCTACGCATTTCATGGACAACTTTGTTACAAAAATGTTTAGTTTTTTATACCGTTTAATTAATTTTTAAAATTTTGATTTCTGGAACCTCCTCTAAGACAATTTTTAATGCCGTTATTGTGCACTGCCTTTTTGTTAAGAATCTGAACAATTCTTCTTTCACATAAATATACTTTTAAATAACCTTTTAAACCGTTGGAAATTTAAAGCCACTCTATTATATGACGTCAAACGTTTGTGTTTTTCTTTTACTACCGCAGAGCCTGCAAGTACTTTAGGGCATGAGCGACATCAAAGAGAAGCAAAAGAACACGATGTATCCATCGGTATGCAAATACACGCCGGCCATACATCACGGGCTTAACACGCGTCGCGACGCCCCTAAGAGGAGGTCAAGAGGGCAAAGTGCAGGCCAGAATGTTTGAGTCGGGTGGACGTAAGAGGTCGACCGGAAAATGCTCAGTAGGGATGCTCAAAGCGTTTAAACTCCAGTAGTTCCCCACTGGAAAAGAATAATATTCAATCGATGTAATAACTCTGATGTTAGCTAGAGCAAAAATGATTTCGATTAAATCCTTGAAAATTGCTGGAAAGAATTGAAGTCTATGGCGTAACAATCCCACTCTCTTTAGACATAAATTGACGGATATTTCAGCTAAGCTTTCAATAAAGAAAATCGGATAACAGGAATAAATTGGAAAACTAATGTGGATTCTGCTATAGCTGATTGAAGAGTTGAATTTAATTTGTGTCCATAACCTTTTAAAAAAGATTACAGGTTACTGATCTATTTGATACAACACAACAAAATTTTAGATTAAAAAGATTTGTCTCGTTAAAAACTTTTGTTTGCGTTTTTGTTTTTAGTGAATTTTTATTTTAAAAAAATCACTAATAGAGAGGTATCGATGGTGAGACCTTGCAAAACTTTTTTCAAATTAGCGCGAACTAGGACTCCTTGAACCCATATCCGGGGTCAGTTTCAATTTATATATGTATATATATATATATATATATATATATATATATATATATATATATATATATATATATATATATATATATATATCCGTGTTATAACTCAAAAAATAATTAACCGAGTTAAATGAAACTAGGCAAGCGCATTTCTTTTATTAATAGCTTGGATGAGTTCGTTAGCCAGGAAAATTGGACGTGGCTTTCCGAGAAAATTTTGAGTTTTCTTTCAAAAAAAATTTTTTCTCTGAAAATAACAAAGTTGCTTTAATGAAATTTACTATACATGTTGCCTTCGGAGAGATCCTACCAGTTATCAAAATCCAACTTTCTAAGTTTATAGAAAATTGATTTATTCAAATTTTAATTATTTTTTTTTGAAAAATTTTTCTCCGAAAATTACAAAGATATTTTAATGAAATTTGGTGGATATCTTTTCCTACAAAATACCTTACTACGTACCAAAACAAAACTTTCTAGGTTTAGAGAAAATTGAGTTATTCAAATTTGAAGCATTTAATAAAAATTCACTACTATAACGCACTTGCTGCGTATCGAGCTTTTAGTGAATTTTCTTTAAAAAAATTCACTAATGAGGAGATCCCGACTTTTGAATTTTGAAAAAATTTCTACAAGTGAGCGCTAATTAGGTCCCCCAGAAAACATATCCGGGGTCAGTTTCGATTTTTATATGTTTATATATATATATATATATATATATATATATATATATATATATATATATATATATATATATATATATATATATATATATATATATATATATATATATATATATATATATATATATATTTATATATATATGTATCACACCGATAACTCAAAAAATAATGGGCCGATTTTAATCAAATTTTGGTGAAAAAATTCCTTTTGCAAATGGCTTGGATGAGTTCGTTAGCCAGGAAAATCTGCCCAGGTTTTCCCGGAAAATTTTGTGTTTTCTTTTGAAAAAAATTTATATCTCCGGAATTAACAAAGTAAGGGCAACCAAATTTGGTATGCAGGTTTACATCCTTATAGGTAAGTTACCTACCAAAATTTAGCTATGTAGCTCAGAAGACAAAAAAGTTATAGGCATTTAAAGAAAACTAAATTGAGGTTTGCCTCAAAACGTCAAAGTGGCGATTTAAAATGTCAAAATTGGCAACATTTAGGCAAATAACTCAAATCTAATACGGGCTATAGAAATAAAATGTCTCAAGAATGATGTTTTACAAACCCTAAAGTCTTAGTTTCAACCGTCATTGTCCTTCATTTTACTAAATTATTTGCAAAAAATTCATTTCAAATATACCCTTTCTCTGATGCTTGGCAGTAGCCTTAGCTATAGACTCTATCGTTTAATGGTATATAATTTTTGTCGAATTTTCGTAAAAAATAAATAAAGCTCAATATATCCGTTATTATATAAGATATGAAGAAAATTTGTAAATATTAATTATAGGGTGTCTTGAGCTACATCTTAAAATAATATTTCTACAATCACAGGGTGGGCCATAAGTCGTTGGTGATACAAATTTCCCTTTTTTTTTTTTAATCAAACACGCCTTATGTTTTTGCATTTTCCATCGAAATATAATGCATGTTTGTACGAAAAGAAAGTCTGGACGCAGCAAGTGCGTTATGGTAGCGAATTTTGATCAAATGTTTCATATTTGAACAGCTCAATTTGCTATTAACCTATAAGGTTGACCAAGAAACGTGTTTTTTCGGGAACATTTTAAGTTAACTTTTGGAAATTTTTGTACATTTTCACACAATAAAGTTATTTTAATTGAACATGGCACATTGTTTTTACTATATAGGTTATATTGGTAACCAAATTTGATGCCTGCTTTCCTAAAAAAACACTCATATTTGTTATTAAAAAGATTTTTATGAAAATTCACTACCATAACGCACTTGCTGCGTCCAGATTTTTTTTATAATTAAATAGTCCTATTTTATAAATTCCAACAGAGCCTCGATAGTACAGTGGAAAGGACGTGCACCTCTGGACAGAGGAGTAAATGCTTCGATTCCCAGGGTTTCTCTTTTACTTTTTCAGTACATACTGTAATATATCGGGACGCAGCAGGTGCGTTATAATATTGAATTTTCATACGAATTCTACACAATAAGGACGGTATATTACTAAAAGTAATACCTTTATTTTAAGCAAACTTCGAATATGGAAGTCCTAATACAAGCTCATTTGAAAAATTTATCTCTTTCGATTATCAAAAAAATATTCAAATCTTGTTTATAGCTCAGTTTTAGAAAAAAAATGAATTCCCTAAACTCAAATTTCTGTGACGCTATAAAATTAAAATTTAGTAAATCTAGTTACTGTAGGTCTCTTTAAAAGAAAATTGTATTACAAATTTCATTAAAGTTACAAAAGCTTATCAGCAGGAAACTTAATTCATACGCAAGAGGTGAAGCCATTATTCAAATAACTTACGTACTTAAACAACTAATCAACGAATATTAACGTTCATATTCTTATTCTTTGATTTCCAATTTTAAAAATATATTATTATACGATCATCTCCTATTTCACTCCAAAACCGAACTGTCAAAGCATTATAATTAAACAGAACATATTACTGTTCTTGAGTTTCCAATTTTCAAGCATAATATAGGTACAAATTGGTATATCTATTTCAATGACAATCATTTATACTTAACCTCAAAACAGAACTGTCAAATCATAATAAATAAACAAAACACGTTATGATTCCTTAGTTTACAATCTTAAAAGCAATATACAACCATTTACTTTACCTCACAACAGAACTGTCCAATCGTAATAAATAAACAAAACACACTATCCCATCTAGTTTTTACTTCAAGTAGCTGACATAAAGCTTCCTTAGTTTCCCCTACAAATCCGCGCTTCCGAATATACCTGAATAAGGGTGAGAGCGCCACAGTTCGGGTGAGAGCGTTATCGTTGCACTATGATGTATGCCGTTGATATATGTATCAATCTACGCATGGTAGGTGACTACTTTGTCTTTGTCTGGCATCATACTTTAACCACTTAAGTTGTTTTAATTCATGTCTTTCAAATTGAAATGAAGGCATGTGCCAGGTTTCGTTCAAACAGATGAGTATTTTTTGACTTATCGTTAGGATGCTTATATACTTATATACTATATATATATATATATATATATATATATATATATATATATATATATATATATATATATATAAATTTCAAACGGACCTTGGATATGGGTTATAATACCCTAATTCGCTCTCATTTCAAAAAATTTCCTGAAAGTCTCACCATCGTTACCTCTCTATTATATGAATTTTCTTAAAGGAAATTTGCTAAATTTAACATTGACCGAGGTTGTGGCATTGTATTCGAGCAAGTTTAATGTCTGCACAATTCGCCCTTTGGAGGGGTCGTAAAGCCGTCTGTCCCGTTTCCATACAATGCTGGGCACGTTAAAGATACCTACGCTCCTTACAGAAAGGCAAGAGTTCGGCAAAATTTTCAGGATTATAGGGTGAAACTGCTGCCTGGAGTCGATGATTGGCCATAGTCGCAGAAATAGACCAACATTAAAGGAACAAAAACAACAACAAATATATAAAGAATAGTACGCATATCACGATATGCCAGAAATGTTATTGGATATGTGTGTTAAAAGTTAGATCTCGTAGTAGTCAATAATTTTGGATAGTTAATGTATTATTACGTCTTAGCTTTCCAAGTTTTTGTCGCAAAAAACTTGTTTTAATAAAATTGGGTACCCATGCTGCTTTCTATAATCGATAGTCCATTTAATATTTAACTAACAACTTTAAATGAACTAAATGAATTAAATTGGCAATAGAAGGAAATTTTTGCGAGAAGCTCGTGATGTATTTAATGAAACATTCCGTGACAGGATCCAGTATCAAGAACCTTGCGCAGATTTAATGAAACAGAAAGAGTAACAAAACTTCCAGGATGTGGAGGAAAAACACAGCTATAAATGAGAACAACGCACATATTGTCTTGTTAAGTGTACATAAACCACTAAGGACTTCGCTGCCAAAACTGACTGTAAAATACAATATTTGTGAACGATATGCGAGTAAGATATTAAAATATAATTGATTTTGTTCTTATCTAGTAAAACTGCACGAACAATTGAAACAAGAGGATCCTGATAAGCGTATGCAGTTTGGCCAAGAAATATTGGATGTCATTGAAGGTAATGCAAGTTTTATCAACAGCTTACTATTTTCTGATAAAACAACATTTGGTGTCAACGGTTTTGTAAATAGACGTAATTCCCGGTACTATTGAGCTTGATATTTTCACTAGATGGAACAGGGCCAATATCCGTAAAAAATTAACGTCTGGGCGGGTACATTTGGAAGAGCAATTATTGAGGCTTTGTTTTTTAAAGAAACTTTGAATGCGGACCGTTATTTGCAACTACTTTGTCAGGAGATTCTGCCTGAACTAGTTCGGTTATTTACTAACCTCGCAATTAATCTGCATTTGTCGAACAATATTTGGTATCAGCAGGATGGTAATACACCTCATTATACTGTTGAGGACAGACAATAACTAAATCAACTATTTTTGTAGAGATGGGTGCGAAGAAGAAGATACCTAGAGTGACCGGCACAGTCACCAAATTTGACCCCATTGTACTATTTTATTTGAGGCAATTTAAAATCGGTGGCCTATGAGAACCTTCAGCAATCTTTATCGGAGCTGGAAACTCAAATCATAACTGCCGCTAGCGAAATAATACATGAAAATCTTCAAAACAGTATCAGGTTATTTGTCTACAGATTGGAATCTGTCAAGCCCCTGACGTTTTCAATCTGAACACTTGTTACAAGTAATTTTCATATATTTATCATGTGTTTTTAGTGAATTTTCTTAAAAAAAATCACTAACGAGAAGATCCCGACTTCTGAATTTTGAAAACATTTCTTTGAATAAGCGCTAACTAGGCCCACTAGAACACATATCCGGGGTCAATTTCAATTTATATATATATATATATATATATATATATATATATATATATATATATATATATATATATATATATATATATATATATATATATATATATATATATATATATATATATATATATATATATATATATATATATATATATATATATATACTTCACACCGACACAGACTCAAAAATAAGTTTTGGATAAGTTCGTTAGCCACGAAAATCGGCTCAAGTTTTTCCGGAAAATTTTGGGTTTTCTTTCGAAAAACATTATATCTCCAGAAATAAGAAAGTAAAGGAAACCAAATTTGGTACGCGGATTTATATTATTGTGCGTCAATTGCCTACCAAAATGTAGCTCTATAAGTTAGAAGACAAAAAAAATTGCGGCATTTAAAGAAAAATAAATTGGGGTTTTCCTCAAAACGTTAAAGTCGCAATTTAAAACGTTAAAATTCGCAACATTTAGGCAAAGAACATGAAACTAGTACGGACTATGGAAAGAAAATGTCTCAAGAAGAATGTTTTGCAAACCCTGAAGTCCTAGCTTCAACCCTCATTGTCCTTCATTTTACTAAAATGTTTTCAGAAAATTCATTTCAAATAGGCCCTTTCTCTGATGATTTGGCAGTAGTATTAACTGTATAGTTTATCGTTTAATGGTATATAATTTTTGTTGAATTTTTATAAAAAACAATAAAGCTCAATACATCCGTTATTATATAAGATACGAAAAAAAAGATGTATACATTAATTATAGGGTGTCTTAAGCTAATTCCTAAAAAATTATTTCTACAATCACAGGGTGCCCATAAGTCGCTGGTATTACAAATTTTCTTTTTTTTTAATCGAACACGCTTTATTTTATTGCACTTTTGCATTTTCCATCGAAATATAATGCATGTTTGTAAGAAAATAATTTCGGGACGCAGCAAGTGCCTTATGGTAGCAAATTTTCATTAAAAGCTTTAAATTTTAATAGCTCAGTTTGCTATTAACCTATAAGGTTGACCAGGAAATCAGTTTTTTCGGGAACACTTTAAGTTAACTTTCGAAAATGTATTTACATTTTCAAGCAATAAAGTTATTTTGATGCAACATGGCACATTGTTTCTACTACATAGGTTATACTGGTAACCAAATTTGATGCCTGCTTCCTTAAAAAAACATACATATTTGCTATTAAAAAACATTTTTATCAAAATTCACTACCATAACGCACTTTCTGCGTCCAGACTTTTTTTGTTATCAATGTATTGTGTTCAGTTGTCTTGTTTAAATTAAAATATTTTATAGTGTGCGTTGTATTCAGTTGTATCCAGTTGTTTTCTCAGATATTGCAATACACATCACACTTATCCTTTCCATTCGTTTAATTAAGTGACTTGGCCAAATATACTTTAAGATGTAACAGTATAATTTATTTCACTGTATATATCGCTAGCTGCCTGCGAAAATATACTTCTTTTTTCAAAACCAACATTCATAAATATGACAAATCTGTCAGGATTATTGACACCCCTGTATCGCATTAAAATTATCTATCCGACAAAAGCATAAAAGACAGGGTACTTATTTTTTCAAATGACGTTATAACTTCAATACATGACACATGACAAAAAACTCTAAACGTCACTAAATAGTTATAAAGTATATATATATATATATATATATATATATATATATATATATATATATATATATATATATATATATATATATATATATATATATATATACTTTCATTCGAGTCAACTTGAAACCAAGGCCACAAATAGGGTGTTTCTACCATTTTTCCGAATCTTGCATATATGTTTTGCAAAAAGCATTTAATGGCATATGTCCGCGTACCCACGCAATTAAGAAATGTATTAGATTTACAAGCCAGTCCGATATAAATAATTGATAATTATATTTTAATTATAAAGAGATTGCCTGTAAATTTATAAAGCTTATAGAGATAACCAAACTAAATCCTCCACTTAAAACATTCATCTATGCGAAGGGCTTTTTCATTAACCCAGATATTACACATGGATACAAACTGATAATGGTGCTGTTTAATTTCGTATATCCAGGCTTAACAAAAATTCATAAATACTCCTGGAAATTTCATTTATATATGGGAGCTCAACTGGAAAATAGCGTAGACCATTGTCCACTAATCCTTCTCTTTGGAGACTATTGTCGACCAAAAACTCACACAGTGCAGTATTAGAATTCATGTGCGTCATAGGCGGCCATGAAAAATAAAAAGTATCTCATTTTAGTGACACAAATCTGCTACTTACTCATACTTTGTCTATTGCTTAAATCCTACTCGGACACACTTTTTTACACAGTTTGGCTGCAAATTCAATTTTCTGTATAAAAATTTGTTTCGTTATACATTTTTTATGGTTTCATACCACGTATATGTTTTAGATTCATCTATACGGGGTGGTCAGAAAAATAGTTGTACACGTAATAGTAGTAGTAAGTTATTGGTATCAACGTACTATGATTTTTTCAAACTTACCTTAGTCCAGAGCCTACACTTAAGAGAGCAACAGGATATTAGAGTAGGAGATTGAATTTTAGTTTCCTCGATATCTTGGAAAAAGTTTTATTTATTGCCTTGAAATTTCCCACACATAAGTCTTGCGTAGTGATAGATAAATAATTCATTTACAATTTGGATCTAGCAAGGAGTGGGTTTTACTTGGGGAACCATTCAATTATTAAAACTACATACACATTTTGTACGCGAAGCTAGTAAACAATTGATTTTGAAGTAATAACATCATTGTTCCATAAACTGAACCCCATATTGTTTGATAGGGAATTACAAAGAGAGTGTAAAATGCATGAATTAGTGAAATAAAGAGTAAGAAAAGACATAGCGAGTTCATTAAACCTAACTGACTCATATACGAAACTACACCCCTATCAGAATATTACAACTCTCAGTTCCTAATACTACAAGGGTGGTACTTCAAATATGGTAAAAGTTTGAATTTGTATAAATGGAGAGAAACGACAATTTTTTTACTGAACTCGCTTGCTTTACTAATTATTACATCTTACATAGGTCTTATGATATGTTTTCCGCTAAGATGAAGCGCAGCTGTGAAAAAAGGACTATCTAACTGGAAAATAATATAAAATATAAAAATTCTGTAGGTAGAGAAAATACCTTGTAATAATTTACTGTAATTAAGTGAAACAGTAGAAATAATAGTGGCGCAGTAAAAAAAGTGAAGTAAACTGAACCTAAAATAGAAACGCCCTGTATATTACACAACTTTTAATAACACTTTCTTATACAGTACTATAGCATAAGCTTTCTAATGCCAATAAAATATAAAGTAACATAACATGTTTGCAAAATTTGATACTTTCGAATTGTTCTCGGTTAGAGCGGCCACGTATAGGTGATTGTATCTGGGAAAAGGTGTATTTGTGAATACAAATAAATTAACCCTAATCAGTATATTATTTTGTTATATGTGTTAAGGCGTTATTATAAGTTAAGGGGAGTAGATTAACAGAAATAATGGAACTTGATGGCAGCAAATGGTGGAAGCGCCCGGTTTCTATTTATAAGAAATATTAATAACTTGTTTTAAAATGTCTTAATTGGCGCTCGTAACATCAGCCATGAAATCAAAAGACCTACTAATTTGAGTGGCTAACGTTACTGCATATAATAAAACAACGTGCTTTCGTTATTAATATTAACGGTAAAATGTAATAATCGATGTCGGTATATGCAGAAAGCTTACTAACGGAAAAGCCAATCCAAGATTTTGATATGTGAAATTTGCTAAATTTAATTATCAAAGTGCAATAACTCTTCAACTAAAAATATGTGGTAGTCTTCATATGGGTGGAGTAAAATTAACCTCGGTTAACTTTTAGTGAATTTTCGGGAGATCCTGAGTTTTTATTTCTGAAAAATCTTCTTTAAATAAGTGCGAACTAGGACCCCTAGAACCCATATCCAAAGTCAGATTTACTTTTTATATGTATATGTATATGTATATATATATATATATATATATATATATATATATATATATATATATATATATATATATATATATATATATATATATATATATATATATATATATATATATATATATATATATATATATATATATATATATATATATATATATATATATATATATATATATACAGGGTGAGCCACGGTGGAGGGAGTATTAAAAGTATATGGAGAATAAATCAACCGATTGCTCTGAAATTTTGGTTACGGATGTAATGGCGTATGATCTCTCGACCTAAAATATTTTTGAAAATGCAGTGTTGCCACATATACGTAAAACTGGCAACATCTTCGTAATTTTAAATAGAACACCCTATATATTTTTGCTTTTTTTGAATTGTCGTCTTTTTTTGAGTAACTTTTGTTGATATTTTTCTATACCTATCTCAAGTCGTTTTCGAGATAATAATTATTTTCTGAATTTATTACCAAAAATTTGACTGTCATTAAATCGTGTTTTCTCCTACCGACGAAGCGATTTAAAGATAATTTTTTAGCTACGGTTAGGCAAGGTCTAGGGGCATCTCCTCCAATAATCAAATGTTTAGAATATCATACAGGGTGAGTTAGAGAACGTTTTCTATAAGTGACTCGGAGAAATGCACGAAAGTCATTTTTTTTAAATAGAACGCCCTGTATATTTTCAATTTTTTTGGATCGTCTTCTCTTTTTGAGTAACTTTTGTTAATATTTCCCTATACCTATCTCAAGGCGTTTTCGATTTATGGTCACTTTTCTCTAACCTATCCAAGATTATTGGTCTTTTTGTATATCATAATGGGTGGGCCATGAAATTTCTATTTTGTCAATTTGACATGACAACAGACATGCTGTTTATCTAAATAAATTTGACTTTAGTTATATTTACATTCAATTTGAATAGCTATAGCACAAATATGGCAGAAAATAATTATACAAACACAGTTTTAATGGATTTGTTTATTATTGATGGACAGTGCAATAAGATTATCAGCAGAACTTGTAGAAGATTTAATGATAAATATCCGAATTTGCCGCAGATGAATAACAAAGATATCGTTACCAGTTTTGGTAGGCAGCTTTGTATTATAAGATGTGAATTACATACCAAAACAACTCCATATGTTAGAACAAAAAACTTATAACGTTCACATAAAAAAAATTATGACACTTTTGATCAAAAAAACGCACAAGACCAAAATATTGTGCATTAAATGAAATCTGCTAAATATGACAGGCAAAGACTATATTTTGTTGGCTTGAATATATCAAACAATAGGAGAAAAAATTACCTTAAAAATTTTACAGTTCTCTTCTGAAAATGTCACAGTACGATGATCTAAAACGTTAAATGTAAATTTTTACAAAGGTTATGTGCATGATGTGCCGGAAATAGTAAAATATAACGTAACACAACATCTCTGCATAATTTAATTTTATGATTTTATTATTATAAAAAAGTGTTTTAGAGTGGCTGTGAGGGGCTGCATCTTCAAGAGAGTGAATTTCTGTGTATAAAGAGATTAGCTTTAGTCATTGTATTTTGTTACAAGATTAGGTGTTATTTTAAGTCAGTCCTAAGGAAAGATAAAATCTGGTAGTAACAAATGGTGGAAGCGCACTATTCCTATTAATAAGCAATATTTAATAAGTGCTTTCACAGGCCACAATATGTCTTAACCGATGTTTGTAAAACTAGATATGGAATCAAGCGTCCTACTAATTTAACTGCCTTTATTGCAACATATTGACACACTGCGTAGCTGTTATTAATAACAACAATGATGTAACAGTCAACGTCATTATACGCAGAAAACTTACTAACGAAAAAGCCAATCTTGAATTTTATTATGTAAAATTTGCATTAAACAGGATACAATAACTCTTGACCTGAAATTGTCTGGGAGAATCTGCAAATGGTTGAAGGTGAAATTAACATCTGTTAAATTTTATTTAATTGAATTAGAAAAAGTTAAATACAAAGAATGTAGAAAACTTTTCTCTCACTGCCTTTCATTTTTCAGAATTAATGTGTTTCAACCAAACAAGCTGGACAAGTAGTTGTGGTATTGTTGTAAGTTTGTGTCAGTCATCTTATATATATATATATATATATATATATATATATATATATATATATATATATATATATATATATATATATATATATATATATATATATATATATATATATATATTAGAGAATGTGTATGCTGGGATAAGTGGAAGAGCAGAGCACGCATTTATGTGTTTCACTGGACTTCGCGCCGGTACTACATTAAAGATTTATAGTTTTTTGTGAATTTTGTATTATTTTCTTTTGGTTGTAGTGGTGCAAAGACTTACTATTATTATTATTATTATTTATATTATATACAGGGGCCCACCACATACGGCACGGGCTCTCACGTCTACATTTCTCATTATTTCGAATTTATTTCAAACGGAGATTGTGTATGTTGAAAAGGACTACAACCTAAAAATATTTTTAAATATAGAAAATGATCCAAAAAAAAGTGTGACACCTCAAAGTTATCTTTTTTTCTTATGGAACACTCGGTATTTGACAGCGTTTTTGAATTCTATGGGAAAAAATAAGGTACACTTACTCCAGGGATCCATATACCCAGCTATTACGGTTTCCCGGATATCTGATTTTTCGACGAATGTGAGATTTTCGAAAAAAATTGTATCTCCATTGTCAGATGATATCGTAAAAAACTCCTTATATTTTGATGGTGGATTTGGTGCTTCAGCAACTACTGTAGTCAATCTTTAGCAATACTCTACAAGGCATTCAAATTTCAAGTTTTATTATTGGTACATTCAAAGCAGATTATTTCATTTATTTAAAATACAACACTCCATATTTTTTGCTGTATTTCATAAATAAAATAATTTACTTTCATATGACACAAGGGTTCTCTACTCGAACTTTTATCATTGTTTTTGCATAAATAGAAATGTTTTCATTTTTAACCACAAATTTACCTTGCTTTCTTTAAAATTCAATCTAGAGACTAATCCAAGGTAAACAAATAGTAAAAATAATAACAGGAAAAGCAAGAGTTAGTATAATAAACATATTTCTACAAATGTTCAAACTGACGTCCATCCAGTTCAATGCATAGTCGTAGCATTTGTTCAAAGGACCGCTTGACATTGAGCAACATTTACGACGATACTATATTGAAAGCATTGCATCTGCGTTGTTTCATGTCATCTTGTGTGGTCTAAGCGATACGATATTCTTAACATGTCCCAACAAGAAAAAATCTAGACGTGTTAGGTCTGGCGATCTGGCTGGCCAGTTTTGTAGACCTTGTTTTAACCATTTATATGGTGTCTACTAAGTCCTTGCCACATTATGTTTTGAAAAAATATTCCAAAAGTTCAGGCAAACTTTGGCGATGACACCTATGACACATATCTCCGTTAGGTGGCCATTGGAAAAGTAAGGACCTATTTCTCTTGACCCTAATATATAATTTAAATTATGTCTGTTTACCAAGCCGTTACTGTGGAAAGTCGCTTCGTCTGTAAACAGCACATAATCAAAAATGTGTTCATCCTCACCCAACATATTTAATGCCCACATACAGAAATCAAGTCGCAGATTAAAGTCAGTTCTTGATTTAATTGGATATGGTAGGGATAAAATATGAGTTTCTGCAACATTCTGCCAATGCTCTGCCTCCTTAGTGGCGTTGCCTAACTGCCTTTGTGCTGTCTTATGTGGTGATTTTTTATAAGGGATCCAATGACCGCAAACACATTTTTTCATTTCCGGTAATTGGACCCTGTTTATTGGTCTTCTCATACGCTATGCTTCCAAAACTCCTAACGATATATCAAAACTTTTTCTGGGTGCATGATTTCGTGCTAGATATTTTTGTGTGTAAACTCGTGATTGCAGTAAACGATCTTCATGATATTCGCCAATAATTAGAATAATATCGATTCGTTCCTTTATGTGATACGTTTTCATTTCAAATACAACAATTTTAGAAATGATAAGATTACAACGGAGAGTAGCGATATAATTGAAGAATTAGAAGTGTAGTGGGTAGTTACATACAAAAGTTGACAATAATTAAAAAGTTGTCACAGGCATGTGTACAATCAAGTTACCATGTACGTTTCATTCATTTTAATATCCGATGCAGAGAATTTGTCATCAAGAGAAAAGTCTTATCTATAAAAAAAACGGTTACAGCTAGCCATAAGAAGGCCTCATGTCGTTTTTAAGGCAGTCGAATATAGCTTCAGATTATCTTATAACATACAGGCTCTTCCATTTGAAATAAACACAATAATCAACACAACAATTATAAAAGTGTAAATAGCGCCAGAACCGCTGCACTTGGGTATAGGGAATCCTAGGATCACATGAAATCGATTTATTTTTTCTATAAAATTTAGCAAAAATATATGGTACATACAGAGAAGTAGTTTCCAAGTATGTATGTAGTATGGACAAGTTTTACCAAGTAAGGACAACAACAATTAAAGAAAAATATATAGGATGTTCTATTTGAAAGAAATGAAATAAATTGCTATAAATGTGTCGATAATAAAACTTAAATTTTCGAACGGCCTGTAGAGTATTGCGAAATATTAACTGCTGTAGTTGATAAAGTACCAGATGCACCATCAAAAGCTAGTGAGTTTTTTACGATATCATCTGACAACAAAAATAAGATTTTTTGTCTAAAACCTCACATTCATCGAAAAATCAATATATCTGGGAAACCGTATTAGCTAGGTATAGAGATCCTTGAAGTAGTTAAACCTTGTTTTTCCCATAAAATTTAAAAACAGTGTCAAATACCAGGTATGCCATAAGAAAAAACATAACTTTTTTTGGATCATGCTGTATATTATAAAATAATTTTGGGTTGTGTCCTTTTCAACCTACACAATCTCCGTTTGAAATAAATTCGAAATAACGAAAATTACAGCAATGAGAGCCCGTGGCCTATGTGGTTTGGCACGCTGTATATATATATATATATATATATATATATATATATATATATATATATATATATATATATATATATATATATATATATATATATATATATATATTCTGCAGGTCTTAGTTCGAACTTATTTGAAAAAGATTTTTGAAAGCCTGTCAGTCGTCATGTTTGCCATAAAATTATGACGCAGTGACGTCCAAAAATTTTGGGATAATTTTATGTAGCATATCAAGAAAAAATAATGCGCGTTGTTTTGTTTTACATTATTACCATAAAGAAAAATCGCCCAAAAATAAACAGCTTGTTTAATGATGCGGCCTGTTTCTAACTCTAGTCACGTATGCTACTAAGTTTCTGTGTTACTGGTTGCCTGTTACGAATGGTGTTAAATTAGAGACTACATTTATATGTATGTATATAGGGTTAATTCGAATCTGTATAATTTTCAAATATATGTTTGTACTAAAGCCCAGCTGAACTATGATAACTCCACTCGCTTTACCCTTTATTTATTGCATCTACATAACTTCATATAGTGTTAATTATCACATATTTGTTTTGTATGCCACGCTATGTTTCATTACCGATAAAATAACCGAATATTGCGTATCCGTTATGTGTTGCTTGTAATTTTAGATGTGTAAAAACTTTTAATAAAATAAAAATACTTTCTAGCAAATTTTGATTTAGTTATATGTATATGTATATATATATATATATATATATATATATATATATATATATATATATATATATATATATATATATATATATATATATATATATATATATATATATATATATATATATATATATATATATATATATATATATATATATATATATATATATATATTTGTGTGTGTGTGTGTGATTGTGTACATACAAGATAGTTTTCGAAGCTTCTACGCCACCTAGAGACTTCCGGTTTCGATTTTCACAATACATTCTTTTCAAGTGCCATTGGGCAAATAAGGGACAGAAGAGTCCACTCATTGGTTATTCAACCTTACAAATTGAACAAACCAAAACAAATCAAATATAATCAAGGGTCAATACAAGCGCGTTGGAAAATCATCCAGGACAGAAGAGTCCGCAGAAACATAAATAGTCTGGACGCAGCAAGTGCGTTATGAAACTGAATTTTCATAAAACTGTTTTTTTACCGGTATAACCTACATAATAAAACCGTATTTTATAAAAATAATTTTATTGTTTGAAACTTTACCCAAATTTTTCAAAAATAAACCTAAAGTCTTTCGGAGAAAACTGATTTCCTAGCCAACAAACTTTAGATTAATAACATTTTTAGTTATTGAAATTTGAAGCATTTAATGAAAATTTGCTACCAAAACGCACTTATTGCGTCTCGATTTTTTTTCTCACAAACATTTATTAAATTTCGATAAAAAATGCACAAGTGTAATAATATAAGGGATGTTCAAAAAAAAAATTTTCGCTAACGAGTTATGGGCCTCCCCGTGATTGTCAAACTAATTCTATAGGATGCAGTTCAAGACACCCTATAATTAACGTGTACATTCTTTTCTCGTATTTTGTATAATAACGATTATATTGAGCTTTATCGTTTAAATGCGTCGGCCTGTATATATGTAAACAGGTAAAAAATAAAACTATTCCCGGATATGGATTCTAGGGGGGATAGTTTGCACTCATTTGAAGAAATCTTTTCTAGATTTAAAAGTCGATGTTTCATCATTAACGATTTCGTTTCAGGAAAATTCGGTAAAAATTATATACCATTAAACCATAACCTTAAAACACTACTTCCAAAGCATCAGATAAGGAGTCTATTTGAAATAAATTTTCTGGAAACATTTTAGTAAAATAAAGGACAGTGACGGCTGAAGCTTAAACTGAAGGGTTAGTAAAACACTCTTCTTGCAAAATTTTCTCTACAGAAGCCGTATTCGTTTTAGGTTCATTGCCCAAATGTTGCCAATTTTGCCTTTTCAAATCGCGATTTTGGTGTTTTGAGGAAAATGACAAGTTATATTTTGAAATGCCTATAACTGTTTTGTTGTTTAACGTACAGATATATATATATATATATATATATATATATATATATATATATATATATATATATATATATATATATATATATATATATATATTAGTGCATAGTTTATCTTCTATGACTTACTTCCGGAGATATAAAAGTTTTCCGAAATAAAACGTAAGATTTTTCTGGCAAGCTACTTGCAAAAAGGCAGTAATCACCTAATTTTGAAAGTTTTTTTCTAAATTCAAAAGTGGCGATCAATAGGATTTTTTAAGAAATTCACTAATTTCAAGGGCAAAAAAGGTCGTACAAAGTTACCTAATCCAATAATAACCTTTATATCGTATCAAATTAAAGGAATAAAATAGAGAAAAAGAATAATTTGTCAGCAGCACAGAAAGTTATAGGTCAATCAATGAACAAGTTGCTAGTAAATATGAAACAAGAACCAATAAATAGAAGACCATTTGAAAGTTTCGAAGAAAAAGAAATATTTACAAAAACAGCAAAATAAAGCTACAGTACACAACCCTTACTATGAAGCTAAATTAAAGCTTTGACCAAATGAGAAAGGTACATGATAATATTGGAAAAAAAAAAACAAACAATGAAGCAGCAAATACAAGCTGAAGCTGAAAATGATTCAAAAGAAGAAAGGTTGAAAAGTACACTTTCTAATTACCAAGGGAAAAGAAAAACGTTAGCGAAAAATTGGAGCAAACAGAACTCACAAAACTTACAAAAAGACAGAATGTTATAGTAAACCAATTTCATCGAATAATATAATAATCAGAAATGATATATGAAAACAATGTACTTTCCAGGTATGAAAAAATTGTGAAAGGACAAGATAATGAATGAGAATTAATGAAAAATAACGTAATGGAGATAAATATCCTGACAAATTCAGAATTTTAAGTTGAAGCATATTTTAAGCTAAGGCAGTCGTACAACAATACCAACGAAAAACAATCATAATTATGTAAAAATCTGTCAAACCTCAATTCGGTGCAAAATAGCAGCAAATTTTCAACGACACAAATACCACTATTTACAGGAAATTATGAAGAATGGCCAGCATTCCAACAATTATTCCAGAAAGTACTAGATTACTAGATTGAAACAAGGCTTTATTTAATACCGCAAAAATTTAATGCTTGAAAACCCAAAACAAAGGTGAAACGAGCAAAGCAATTCAGTATTTACAAAAAAGTAAACCGAATTATAAAACAGCATGGGAGTATATAAGTGAAATGTAGAGCAATGCAAACCTGATAGTATCCAAATTAATTGTGAAAATTATCGAAGCTCCAATAATATATTAGGGAAATTAAAAAATTATTACAAAAAAATGGGATGCAAAGGCGAACAAACTATACAAGTCAGCAAGTAAAAATCCGAGAAAAGTTCAAAGGTTGAACGAAATATTAACGTTTCTGCGAACAAGGTTTCAGAACATAGAAGCATCAGGACACTAAGTGAGTAGCGAACGTGTCGCCACCTAGTTCGGAACCAAGTACTTGTTGTCACGCCCGCTCCAAATAATACAGAGTATTAAAAATAGAGACGGTATACAACTAACTAACAATTTAAAAAATTGTTAACCCTGGTCCATTTCTACCCCAATATAGGGACAAAGTATGTAAGACTAGATGCATTCTCGCAACAATTAGAACCGTGGTTCTAATTGTTGCGAGAATGCATCTAGTCTTAGCATCAGGAAGAACAGGGAGGAACATTTTTTCCTGTTTTCCAACAAAGTTCTTATGTTTTTAGTGACTTTTCTTTAAAAAAAATCGCTAATGGGTGATATGTGTTTATATATATATATATATATATATATATATATATATATATATATATATATATATATATATATATATATATATATATATAATACAATTGGCGGATGTTGATAAAATTTGGTAGGTACCTTCCTTTTCTAAGCGACTTGGAGCCAAGAAAATCAGACCCATTTTTTCCTTAAAAATTTTGTGTTCACTTTTGAAAATTTTGTATATCTCCGAAAATAACAAAGCTATATATATATATATATATATATATATATATATATATATATATATATATATATATATATATATATATATATATATAATCATACCGATAACTCAAAAAATGATTGGCCGATGTTGATAAAATTTGGTAGGTACCTTCTTTTTCTAAGCGACTTGGAGCCAAGAAAATCAGACCCATTTTTTCCTTAAAAATTTTTAGTTCTCTTTTGAAAATTTTGTATATCTAAGAAAATAACAAAGCTGTCGCAACCACATTTGGTACCCAGGTTTACACTATTAAACTTACCCTACATCCAAATTCAGATCTCAAAGTTGAAAGAAAAAAATTATAGACATTTAAAAAAAATTGGGTGCCACTGATGACCAGAGAAATGCAGCAAACCAAAATATTTTGTTTGGATAACAAAATTTCTTATTATATTACGTTATATTATTTACATTATATTATTTATAATGTAGTTTTCTTGACGCAAAAAGGTCAAGAAATAACAGAAAAATTACCCTCAAAATTTTATAGTTTTTCGTCTGCAAATGCCAGAGTCGCGAAATTAACGTCAAAATTTGCAATTTTTAGGCGGATAACCTGAACAAATACGTGTTGTGTAAAAGAAATGTCATAATAGATTAATCTTACGAAGCCTTAAGTTACTGCTTCAACCACATTGTCATTCATCTTACTATAATGTTTGTAGAAAATTCATGTCAAATAGACCCCTTCTCTGATGATTTGGCAGTAGTTTCAGTTATATAGTTTGTGGTTTAATAGTCCATATTTTTTCGCGAATTTTCGTAGAAAAATACGTTATTGAGAAGACCGTGACTTTAGAATTTTAAAAATATTTCTTCAAACGAGTGCGAACTAGGCTCTCCGTCAATTTCATTTTTTATAGGTGGATTTTTACTGTAAAACTCAATATATCCGTTATTATACAGAGTACAGGAAAATTTTATAAAAGTTTTATAGGGCGTTATGAGCTGCATCTTATAAAATTACGTTGACAATCACAGGCTGGCCCATGAGTCGTTGGTGAAAGAAGTTTAATTTATTTTTTATTTTTTCTCTATAATTTTTATCTAATTTTCATTCACATTTATTTACAAGAAATTCATAATTGAGGCGACCGCGACTTTTGAATTTCAAAAAGATTTTTTCAATTAAGCGCAAACTCAGTTCCATAAGGCCCATATCCGGGGTTAGTTTCAGTTTTTATCTGTTTACATATTTACAGGGTGACGCATATCCTCGATAAAGCTCAATATTACTGTTATTTTACAAGATACGAGAAACAATTGTATACGTTATTTATAGGGTGTCTTGAGCTGCTTCTTAAAAGATTATTTTAACAATCACAGGATGGCCAACTAGTCGTTGTGAAAGAAGTTTTTTTTATCGGAACACCCCTTTTATTGTAGCATTATTGTATTTTCCAGCCAACTTTAATGCAATCTTGTACGGAGAAAAAACTTATACCGCCCATATTTTTTGAGTTATTTCAATTGTTTTACAATTTTTTACATTTTGGAACACATCAGAAATTGTGATACGGCGTTTTCATCAATGAAAATCTAAAGCCCATGAAAATGACGCATTTATAGAGGTTTTCGAATATATTGTTCGTCAAAAAAACCGAGATGTCATATACAAGACGTTCTCAAATTATTTAGCCAATCTTTGTAAAATAATTGGCGAATTTTCATGAAACAGATTGTTTACAAATCATCATCTAAATATTTTTTTAATTTCTGTCAAAAAGCTTTCTGTGAATAGGTGTATCTTGGCTGGTGTAGTTTTTATGTACATTACGTAGATAGGTTGGTTGGCCAGGAAAGTCTGACTAGTTTTTACTTTCACGTCGTCACAACCTGTAGAGGTATCGGCGTCAAAAATTTCAACAACCTTTTTTTCGCTTAAACGTCATAAAAAGTATCAAAACATATAGAAAACATGTTTGGGAATGATTTTTTCTCTGTCGGACTGTGGGTCTGTCGATCTGTCAAACAGTCAGTTGTCGGTTTGTATGTCTGTCTGTTTGTAGCAACGATAACTTTAGAATGAATTGACATATAGTCTTCAAATGTGGTATACAATTAACACTCGATAAACATATGGTTCGGATTGTTTTTGGGTAAAATCGCTTAAGTGGATAGGGGATTAATGGGGGGTGATTTGGTGAAAATGGACATTTTTTCGTTAAAACTCAAGTAATATAACGTTCTGGGTTTACTTATTAGAAAACTTTTCATTTCACCAAACATACGGTATTCTATGCTAAAATTAAATCAATGTGTGGAGGTGGAATATTGCTGACAAAAAGTTTGATTCTTTTTGTTTGCTAAAACAGCGTAAAAAGTCTCGAAATATATCGAAAACTTGATTCTGGAACGAATTTTACTAAAATAAGTTCATGAAATTCATTTCAAATAGACCTTTTATCTCATGCTTTGGCATTAGTTTTAGTTGAAGTTTATGGTTTAATAGTCTGAAGTTTTTAGCGAATTATCGTAAAAAGAGCTCAGTATATCCACTAATACACAAGCAAAAATTGTATACGTTAATTATAGGTTGTGTTGAGCTCCATCTTCTGAAATTAATTTTAGAATCCCAGCGTGATCCATACGTCGTTGGTAATACAAATTTTCCTTTTTTAAATAGAGCACATCTTATGCATTTTTTTATTGTTCACCTTAATATAACACATGTTTGTGGGAAAAATCTCTGTACGCGGCAAGTGCGTTTCGGTAGCGAATTTTTTTTATTTCCGTTTCAACAACTCATTTTGTTATTAACTTAAGGTTGGTTGGCTAGGAAACAAATTTTTTCGGCAACATTTTAGGTTTATTTTCGGAAGATTTTTGTACACTTTCGAACAATAAAACTATTTTCATTTTGATTTTCATAGGAATGATTGGGCCACAAATATTTTTATAACGTTCTTTTTCTGTAGGATAGAAATCTAAACTTTGGTGTGTAGTTTCCCTTTAATGTCATAAACTTGCGTACCAAATTTGGTTACCATAGGTTTCTTATTTCCAGTGATATAATTTTTTTCCGAAAGAAAACACAAACTTTTTCAGGTAAATCTAGGCCGATATATATATATATATATATATATATATATATATATATATATATATATATATATATATATAACATATAAAAATGACCCTAGATATGGGTTGTAGGGGTCCTAGTTGGCGCTCATTTGAAATTTTTTTTTCAAAATTCAAAAGTCGAGATTTCCCTTTTAGTTAATTTTTTCTAAGAAAATTCACTAAAGACATATTTTCTATTAAAAATCTTTTTATGAAAATTCAGTTCCTTCCATAACTCACTTTCTGTGTGAAAACTTTTTCTTAAGTAATCTGTTGTTTTTATGAAATAACACTACTGTAGACAAACTCCGCACCTAGAAGTCTTTGACCTATGGGGGTGGGGATCTTACATACACATATAGACAGAGGACACCACCCGTAACTCATCAAAAGTCGGTATTTCTACATTCGAGTGAAAAAGACCGACTGTCCGAATACGGGGCTCGAACCCGCGACCTCCTAGGACAATTTAACAGGCAACTCACCTCGATAACTGAGCCATTCAGCCTGTCAAATAAGTAGGTTAATTGATTTGTTCTTTCCTGGTAGGTTCTGTGAATAAAATATACGTTTATTTTATCTAGCATTGAAATACTTATAACGATCGAAAACTTAAGGTGGTCAAGTCACCCACTCTCCCTTACCTACATAAATTTGTTTAGCATTCAGTGTATGAAACGCAGGAGCGAAGCTATTTGTATGCAAGACATTTCGCTTCGAAGACATTCGCACCTCATTATGAACCCTGAAGGTAGAGTAATTTACTGTTTTGTAACAAAGAGAATCCAAGGACCGCTAATCCGTCATCACAGTAGAAAATCTCTTCGGCGACAACTGTAAGTTGGACGCAGTAAAATTCTTTACGAGCAGGCGTAAAACACACAAACGTGCTGCCTGTATGTTTGTACTTAGTAAACTGAACTCGTCCTGTGCCTTGTTTTGTTCACTCGGGCGTGATCCTCAAGGTGTGAATTCATCAGGGTTGGCCAAACAAAAGAACATAGCTTGGTGTTAATTGGATATATAAATTCCCAGTTGTCATGGTGCGCCATGAAATATTAAGCAAGGTTTAACTTAATAGGTAGAAACAAAAGATTATTGCGTGAGGGTTTCAGTATATCACTCATATTGTGGTCGCTTCTGTAAAATTCTAATAGTAGCATTAAAAGCTTCAGATTGGTGTACGTATATGCTGCTATGATTTGTGTATTTTCCTATATGAATTTGCAAAAAGTGGTCGTGACTTTTAAAGTAAAAAAGACACCTTTTAAATGAGCGCGAACTAGGACCCTAGAAGCTTAACCCGAGGTCTGTTTCAGAACTGATTGTGCATATATATATATATATATATATATATATATATATATATATATATATATATATATATATATATATATATATATATATATATATATATATATATATATATATATATATATATATATATATATATATATATATTTAATATTGATAACCCTACTGTTTGGGTGCTACTTAACTTTATATTTATTAATTTTATGTATAATTTTATCTAGAGAAAATTTTACGTGAGCCTCACGTCTTAGATATCTTTATTTTGAATATACTTACTTATTGTAAATAAAATTTTTTTTATATGGTATTTATATTGTTTAATTCTGACCAGCTACTGACTCCATACATCCAGGGTATGTGGTGAATGCATTTCCTTGCCCATAATTTAACCAAATATATATTTTAAATTTCCTCAAATAATAATACTACTTTCAATTATATGTATGTTGATTTAATTCTTTTAAAGCTATATGGATACAAAATTTAACAAATCATATGGCAAATAACATAACACCCCTATTTATTCAATGAATTACAAAAGTTACTGGAGCTCTTTTATTTATATTTTATTTTTGATCAAAGGAAAATTTGCTTGCGCTTTTTCGAAACTGATGAATTTAAAATATGAATGGATTTCTTATTTACAATATTATCTAAATTAAAGGTTAATGTACATTATTGATACCAATTCTCATTCGCATATTCTGTGTTTGAATTTATAATTTCGATTTACTCTTTAAAGAAATGAAAAGAAAGGCCTTTCTATGTAATGCAGAATTATGTACCTTTAAAACTTATAAATCCCTTGCTTGACAACCACTGGTCGTCTGGTTGGAATTGCTGGTTGCTATGCAGCCATCTTGTAAGCTTCTAATTTGAAAATTCAGCATCCTTTGGCGTCGACAATTATTTGGATATTTTATATTCTTCTTGTAGCACTGATTTTTAACTACCTTTCTATTCAAAAGTTGCACTATGTATAACTTTATACTTTCCAAATATTTAAAACTATACTTTGTCGATGAAAATACTTATTTTCATTTAATTGTTTTAGCTAAACTGCTCTAGCATCCTCTTCCTACGATGACCAAATTTTGAGAGAGCGATTTAATTATTCTTCCTGTCATTTCAGATTATTCAAACCAAAGCAAACTATATATTTTATTGTCTGTCACTTTTCCTGATCATAGACATGTTGGTTTTGTCTATGTACACGTCGAACTTCAAAATAAATTTGCATTGAATGTCAGTGTCAAATTCACTGATCCCCACTTTCATTATAAATGACATATCTTAAAAATATTTCCCAAACATCAACAAAAACAACTCTTAACATATATATATATATATATATATATATATATATATATATATATATTGACTTTTTAAAATATCTAAAACCAAGCTGGTTAATTTAAATAATGTTTATACATCATTGATTAATCAATGATTACATTTTTAAACTGTGCCAATTTTACGACAAAAGTAATTTTCAAACTTTAAATAGGGGCGCTTGGATATTATAAACATTTTAACAGATTAAGATAAACTTTAATCCTTTTCTAAATACATATAACCAACAAAACACTTTTCCAATTTTATAACAAATTGTATTAACTATTATTTAAACCAATTTCCACCTCTTTGTTTATCCGTTTGTTTTGGTTTCACGCTACATTTCACTAATTTTTAAATGTCTGATTGTAACTTAATCCAAAGTCATTTAGATTTCATTAGATTGGAGTGTTTATCTGTTTCAGTACATTTTCACTGTGCTTATGGTTAAACTACGAATTATCTGCTCTTTTTATAAGTAGCTAATAAATTTAGTTTGATATTGCAAAATATCAATACAACATATATATATATATATATATATATATATATATATATATATATATATATATATATATATATATATTATTCTGTTTAGAACATTGTCATTTATTGATGTAGATTTTCTGCTACAAGGACAAGCTTAGGACTATTTGAGGAACATGTTAACTAAGATAAACAACATGTACTTATCCCATGTTAACACGTCATCACAGATTTGTAAATAATGTAGGAAAGTTTTGTAAGTGGCTTGGATAAGTTCGTTTGCCAGAAAAATCAGACCAGGTTTTCCGGAAAAATTTTGATCATTCTTTCTTTATATCAAAAAGAAGCTTACGCGCTGGCTACGTCCTTCATTTACAAAATAGAACCCAACAGTAAAGGTGGAGAAGTAGTATCCAAGCCTGTATTTAAAATGAAAAAGTTATTGTAACGATATTTGGTAGGTACAAAAAGTAAACTATACATTAAAATTTAGATTTCTATGTGACAAGAAAGAACAGTTATAAAAAATATTTGGTGCCAGATCATTTCTAGCAAAATTCGATACCATAACAAACTTGCTACGTCCAGATGTTATTTCTTTTATCAGTGCCAACCCCTGAAATACCTGATGTATCAAAATTCATCTTCAATGTCCTTTGGTCCAGCAAAATCTTTGACTCCCGGTGTTTATGTACCGCTTTGACATTTGATGTCATGTCGCACTGTTACGTGACAAGCGAAAATTGACCTCATAATGGTCATTAATGTTATTTGATAATCATATAGGAAGACATGCTAGTTTCTGCTGCACACACTACTATTCTTAATATAATTAATTTTGACAGACGCTACCATTAAAATACATTATTTTACCCATCACTTACCCACTTTTCAAATATATATATATATATATATATATATATATATATATATATATATATATATATATATATATCACAGGATTTTTAACACGACATTTCTGTATACTATACGAGGAGAAAGGTTAAGGGCAAGGCCGCAAGGAGGCACCCGCATACACGTGTTTCAAGCTTATTAGCTATCGTTAGTGCGGTATAGCCAGGTGATGATGGAAACACTCTAGATGAAGAAGCAAAAATACACGGAGTCACAACAGGCAACCAGTGCACATTTGCAGCATCAGTAGGATCGAGGGCAACTACCAAATTCGCCAAGGAGGCAAAGAAATCACCTGCGTGAGCATCCGGAGCCCAGGAGTCATACTATATATAACAGATTTTTTTAACACGGCATTTCTGTATACTATACAAGGATATATTGTATAGTATGCAGGTGATTTATATATATATATATATATATATATATATATATATATATATATATATATATATATATATATATATATATATATATATATATATATATATATATATATATATATATATATATATATATATATATATATATATATATATATATATATATATATATATATATATATATAATTAAAAAAAATCAATTTTATATTAAAAACTGACATCCTGCAACGTCAAAACTTCACCCCTACATTCAACCTCGTTCGAGTGACAATTGCAACTCTCAAATTTTTAAATGGGAGGTAGGGGCTTGTAATACCACATTTGAAAGATATTTTTATTCCCATTCAAAAATGCCATGGTTTTAAAATTTATTGCAAAAACTAACAGTAAACAAATTTGCCTGATTGACGAACTACAAAGTCTTCAGCTGGTATTTTGGACCAACTGCGCAGACGTCTGAACTCAGCTTCATTTGGTATTCCCTTTTCTATAACCGGAAGTATGTTATGCTAAAAATAAGTGTCTTATCCGAACTTGCAGCGTGCCCGTGTAGAAACTAGACGGTAATCTGTTCTACATAAATTATTGCTTATATAATACAGAAGCTCATTAACCCTAAATTGACTAAAAAATTGGTCAACCTTTACAAAAAATGGCTATTTTTTCTCCTTTGTTTTGATCCAAATTGTGTATAATTAAAGCTATTCCTGATTCATTTTATTGGGTTAGTTTAACAGTTTTATTATTCTGTTTAGAACATTGTTATTTATTTATGTAGATTTTCTGTTACAAGGACAAACTTACGATTATTTGAAGAACGTGTTAACTAAGATAAACAACATGTACTAATTTACACGATGTTAACATGTCATCACAGATTTGTAAATAATGTAGGAAAGATACAAAGGAGTTTTATTAAATGATGATCTCGAGTTACGTTTCTCTCACATATTCACTATGGTATTCTAATAATAATTACATGTTTTTGTAACGCAAATACATTAGGAAAATGCAACTTATTCGAGCTTTACTACTAGTGTATTAAATTTCTGCGAACGCAAGACACGCTAATCAGTAACACGTAATAAAATTATTTAATTCAACGCATCTCGCAGCAACCTTTTTAAACTTAAAAGGAGGAAAGACTGTTTTGCTATTAGAGTTTAGTACTAGAAGTTAGTCTAATCACAGTAGTTGTAGTGCCACCATCGTAGTAATATAATTTCAATTTCATATACAAGGCTTAATAAATATATAAGTAACATAAATAAATAAAGTTTGAAGTTGATAATTAGAGTTAGTTTTGGAACTTTTAAAAAGGGCTCTCTTACTTCATTCCCGTTAAATCCGATAAACAGAAACCTACGCGTTTTGAACCCTTAATGGCTGCTCATATACACCACTCGTAACAAATCAAATCATATATATACATATATATATATATATATATATATATATATATATATATATATATATATATAAATATATATTTGTGTGTGTGTGTGTGTGTGTGTGTAATATAAAATGATACCCTGGGACCTATTTGTCTAATAGAAAATTATTCAGACATTCACTACATTAAGACGGCATCAAAAATATATATCGGTCAAAAATAGTACACCTTTTAGTTGATAAGAGTGACTTCGTCAGAATGTTTTTTAGAGATATATAATATACAATAAACTTGATCGTAAACTGACATAAGAAATTTTGTTGCTTTTAATTTATTTTTGTATTATGCTTTGGCATGTTGTTACAGAATCGTATCATGTAATAATACTTTGTATTAGTAACTACTTAATAAAAATCTACAGATATTGTTATTACTTACCAGCTCACCAAACGATCTGTTCCCTAGTTGAGATTCCTGCAACAATAAAACGTTTTAAGTAGTTTCACACATTTCAGGAGAAACAAATGTAAACTAATAACGTTTTCTACAAACTAGGAGATTTGGATTAGTTCAACCATTGGGATTCCGCGGTTACAAGACATATAGATATGGTTGAATCACAGAAAGAATGGGCAATATATAGGCAATCTGAGACTTTCCATCAAATTTATAATTACTTGAATGGTTTCGGAGATAGCTCGTAGCTTTTTGCCAAATCAACAGTTTATAAACAAGATAGCACTAAAAATCGACTGGCACTGTCAGTTTTCGAATATCTCGTCAGGTTACGCTTAGCGACAATCAATGGCCGAGTTCACCAGGCGCCAACTGTTTCCAACAGTTGAATTGTTGCGTCGACATTTGTTGAAATTTTGTCAAAATTTCTTGACACAACAATTCAACTGTTTTCACTGTTGGCGCCTGGTGAACTCGCCCAGTTTATTTTTTATCTTTCTTTAAAAGAGAAAATAGTTTTTCTCAAACGGTATATTGATAACGATATTCACCCTTTGCAAGAATCATAATATTGGGCTGATATGCTTTAATTGGAAGAACCTAAGTAGGCGTGGAGTATAACAGAATATTTTCTGATCTAGGTGGCTTTAAATTGTATTCATTCACAAAGTGTGATAATATCACAGCCACAAGTTATATTTATCAAGAATAAATAATAATTTAAAACCAGGTGAAGAAAGGAAGCGTCTATTTTTTCATAAGATCATCAAACTAAAACCAGCGCAACTACTGCGTGCATGCTTTTTCTTGAATGAAATATTTGAGGGCACTTGCTTATTTCATACTTATACCAATGCATACTATACACACGTCATGTTTCTAGTGCATGCATTTAAAAGCATTTAATATATAACATCCTGGGTCTAGAATTTTTTATAGTTGTTATTAAAAAACGGCTTACTCACATAAATTAGATATTTGTGGAGCAAAGTCCTAAAAGTACAATTTTGTGTTACCTGTAACTGACTAAGTATGTTATCTTTGCTAGAATATCGTTATAGCATGCAATAACAGATTCAACTAGTGCAACGTGAACCAAAAACGGTTTGTCGTGGTCAAGAAGGTGCCTAACAGTATAAAACGTATAAATAAGTTTTTGTACTTCTTTCATTTGAACAATTTAATATGCTCATTGCATTTTAAATTAGTGTCCACAGTTAGACCTAAATATTATTTGTCAATTTTATGTACTTACCATTTCCATTATAAAATTGTCTCTTATGTGTACCAATTCCGCTGTTAAAGTGGTTTAAGAATGCATGACTTAAGTTTTGTCAGTATTGAATATAAAAATATATCCCAGATATTTTATAAATTGTTAGTCCCGTTTTTTGGACTCTCTTTCTGAACAGTATCCCAATCAATTTCTTATTCCAAATACTAGCAACATTTTATCTGCACATACGACTCTAGTACAGCTACGTAGATTTCTACAAAGACGTAATTAATGTAGATAAAAAATTACTGCGAACTAATAACACTTCCTTGTAGTAGGCGCAATGTTTAGTTGGGATTTTTTCACTCAAATGGTGACTAATTTTGACCCTCTGTATACTTCTAATAACTAATTTTAAATCACTAAGTGAAGATTGGAACCTGTGATGACCACTGACAAGCACACTTTAAGAATCCAAATCGCCACAACACATTAAAAAAAACCTGACGATCCTTTCACTAACCAAGCTAGTGCCATCGGAGGATGAAAAACTTTAAATATCTTATATCCGCAACTCTATATTCTTTTACAATTCTGCAGGTACTCGGTCACTAGCGTTTTTTAGGAGGTTCAACGACACCAAAAATAACATATCTCGTTTAGCGGAAATATCTGTATTCTTTTATTATCTCTGGGACGTGCCTTTGCCGGTATATTGTTTTAGAAGGCAATCTATCAGCTAACTGCTCCTAGGCGGCGGACCGAGGTTTATACGTTTCTTATTATTACTATACTTAACAATATATATATATATATATATATATATATATATATATATATATATATATATATATATATATATATATATATATATATATATATATATATATATATATATATATATATATATATATATATATATATATATATATTCAAAGGCGTTTAGCTGTCCTGCTTGCCTAACTTTTTTATTAATTTTAGATTCTCCCCATTAACATGTGGATTATTATCCCAAATATGTCGGGCGACCAAAGATATGTCTATAGTATCTTAGTTGTGCTAACTGTTCTTTTAGTCTAAGTGCAATACGTCTTTTTGTTTGTCCGACGTATTTAAAATCACAATCTTTACAACATATTTCATAAATTTCCGACATTTTGACCGCACTATCCTTGTCTTTCGGGTTACCTAGCACGTTTTAAAATATTTTTTATCAAAAATGTTTACTGCAACTTGGCTTCTTTTAAAATGCTGTCTAGAACCCTCGTGATCCGAGGTTCAAATAGTAAGCAATCAAAGTTTTTTCGGCTTTCTCTCTTCTAAACGTCGTTGATTCTGCTTACATTTTCTTTGTTTTCTTTTTGTTAATTAATTTATTCACTAGGCAAGCAGTGTACCCGTTATATTCGGCCGCATTCTTAATATAATTTAACTCCTTGGTAGATCTACTTTTACTTAAAGGAAAATTAATCAACCTGTTTACTAAAATAGTCAGACTGTCCACTTTTTGTGCGTACGTATGATATGAGTCATTTGGGATGTAGCTTAGAGTGGTGGTTTCCTTTCTATGGACATCAAATTATAAAGTGACTTTATTCTTGATAACTAGTACATCTGGAAAGAATAACTTATTATTAGTTTTTAATTTATGGGTATATTTTGAAGAATCAAATTTATTATTTAATTTGGCAATAACATATTCTATTCCGCAAATGTGTGTGTTAAACACTGCGAAAATACCACCCACGTAACGAAAGCATACTCTATGAAAATACTCCCTTCCACTTTTAAGATCTGTTTCAAATCTACTCACAAAAATGTCTTTAATAAATGGCGATAGCGGGTTGCCCATTGCAATGCCTGGGGTTTGTTCAAAATAATCATTGTTGAGTTGAAAAGTATCTTATTTTATGCAGATTTTTGTTTATACACAGGTGGTTATAAATCGGTTTATGGCAAAATTTATTGGGAAATAAATATTTGCAGATTTTAATTATGAAATATTAGTTGGAGTTGCGGTAACGAAATGCAATTTTCGTTACAACACAAACAATACAACAACATTATACCTTCCACGTGGGTTAGGAGGAACTAAATTATTTTTAATGCCGTTCCTAATTTTAACTCAATTTACGAAAGAGTTTTGAAAAAATATATATTTGCAAAAACTGATTTAAACTGGCTGGCTCTTAACAATAAAACATCTGACAAGTTTCTTTAAAATAAACGATTTATTTTTGAATCAAAAATTCTTGTGAAGCTTCTACGCCTTATAAATCCAAAACAAACTATTTGAGGCAAAATTTTAATTTGACGTTACCCATATTTTAGTGAATTTTCCTAGAGAAAAATCACTAATGGGGAGATCCCGACTTTTAGTACGTAGGTTTAGGTTATAGTAAGTAAACAAAATACCAAAATTTAGATCTCTATGTTACAAGAAAAAGGCTATAAGCATTTAATTAAAAATATTGATGCCAGATCATTCTATAACATTCACTACCACAGCGAACTTGCCTCGTCAAGACTTTTTTATTTTTGCGTAAATTTTATCCTCCGTTAGAATTTTCTGCAACTTTTTGTGATGTTTTACGTGAAAAGATATAATTTAACGTTATAGCTTGTACAAGACTATAAACCATTAGACCAGCAACATCAATTTATTTTTTATATAATATTCCAGTAGAGGCGACTAAGTGTAAAAGGCATTCGATCTCTTCAAGCACGACCTGTTTATTGGGCATCCATAAAAAATTCAGAACGGCATGAAATAGAATCTGACATGGTTTCTCTGTAGCTTTGTGATCAAACATCGACAAACATGTTCGCTATCTGATCACAGTTCAAAGAGCTACCCAGCAGCTAAGAAACTTTAGACATGAAAAGCGTCGCCAGATCCTCTATCGAGGGATAAACTTGTATTATTTTGTAATAATGTTTCCTTAAATAACACAACCTCGCCAACAAAGGAGATATATTTAGTGGCTACTCATGCATGTAGGAACAGAAATGTCTTAAGTCTATAAAGTAAACAGAGTTCTACAAATTCAAAGTAATCATTATTATAATATATCTAACAAAAAAAACCTTTCCCAACACAGGGTATCAGCAAAATACCGCGCAGAATATATACTTTTTTTTCAGTTTTTCTTAGTTTAGGAGGTACAATTCAAATTCAAGTTTTAGCTTTCACTACACTCATGCCACCTTTATTCAGTATATCCAGAAGTGCTGGTTAAGAATGGAGCATTAAATCTTACACCTTTGAATTTAAAGTTTCTTTTTGTATAATAAAATCATCAAATTATGCCGTACAGACAGCTAGAAATTAGGAGGTTTAGCGGCAGCTCCCTTTTTTCGATATAATCTTGGCTTTGAACGTGTTCGTTTATCCACGGTCTTGATTTTATAAAATCTTACCTTACCGCATGAAAGCAATGTGTTATGATAATACGCTGTAAATTATTTATGCCAACAGCCTACTTCAGAACGAAGAGCATGAATTTGGAAACAACATTAATCCAGACAACAAAATGACAATCACCTCTTATGCTGATGATACCAACTTTCTGATGGGTAGACAAAATGTCCAGGAAGTTGTGGCCGATGCTGACAAAACCTTCAAAATGCTCACCAACTGGGTTCATAAAAACCAATTTGCGCCCAATAAGGATAAGACAGCATGCGTGCTTTTTAAGTCATCTAAATCAAAAAGAGATATTGGACAAGATTATACTTATTATTATATACTTTATTAGCTGAAATTATACAATACGTCTATACAGTAAGTCCATTTTGACTTGTGTTGTATATAGTGACATAATTTAAACTGTTTATTCTAAAAATACTTGACGCTGCATTATCCAAATATGACATACTTCGAATTTTGACACACCATTTTAAATAAACCTTTTATACCATTTTTTCTTCCATCTTACATTTCCAATCACTGCCTTCATTTACTACTATTCTTTACACATCCATCATTACTTTCCCATCATCATTCTTCATTTACTTTCCATGTTTATACCAAATATATAAAATTTTATAGACAACCGAACCGCTTCATTCTGACAATTATGTGTAACTTGATGGCCAAACCGTAACTCTGGAGATCTCTACGAAATTACCAGCACTTCACATCGATAGTGGGGTAAAGTAGAATGTCCACATCGATGAACTCTGCTCGCGAATCTCATCCCTTTCGTACGCAATAAGAACACTAACCCAAAGAAGCGATACCTCTACTATGTTGTCACTGTATTATGGGTGTTTCTACTTACAACTAAGGTTTGGCATTGTATACTGGGGATTAGCAAGTGAAGCAAGTCAAGTTTTTAAACAACAAACACAAATAATGAAAATCGTTATCCCGCATAGACACACTTCCAGAAAAACTTTTGAGGAACAGGGTATCCTTACACTCTCCAGCATCTACATTATGGAAGTTCTAGGCTATGTGTTTTAAAACAAGATCAACTACACACACAATGCAGTTGAACATGACTATAATACCCACAAGAGGTAAAAATAACCTGAAAACTGACAAACATTGCACAGCTCTGTTGTTTAATGCATTGCCAGAAGATGTATGGAGTGTAGACACTTTACCAGCTTTCAAGAAGAGTGTGAAAACAATTCTCCGAAACAAGACGTGCTACTTTGTGGACGATTTGTACATATAAACTACCACAAAACCATATATTATTTTAATTTTTTTTAGTAATATGCACTCCTTGTCAGTAATATAGTAGCCATGATATAAACCTTGTCCACCTGGTGTTTCTAAAAACCAAATTGGATTTAGATCTGTATTCTGCAACTTTTTTAAAGGTTATTGTGTGTTTTTATGATTATTTTTGTCCTGCTTTTATGTGTTATTCAACGAAAAATTTTCTTAATTATTATATGATTGTATGCGTTATGGAATTTTATTGTTAACCTGTAGATCTGCATAAACATCCCTGTGTCAGTTAGGTGACATTGTTCTATTTGATTGTTAATATCCTGAAAATCTGTGACACCAGACTTGATGGTGTCGGGAAGTGAGGAGGGGCATTCCACAATGTTCAATTTTAGGCCCATTCTTATATCTTTTATACACCGATGACCTACCATGACTACTAAATCATCAAACCGGGTTTTTTGCAGAAGGCACATTGAGGAGCAAAGAAGAAGAGATATCTGCTTGTTTTTGTGAAGCACTTAATATCTTGGAAAACTGGTTGAGTGCAAACGAGTTAAAATTAAATCTGCCAAAAACACTTTAGATACAATTTGTTAATAAGGAGCGCAGGAGTGCGCCACTTGAATATAAGTAACAAAGATGCCGAAATTACCTCAAGTAAATATACAAAGTTTCTGGATGTCTAGGTAGACTGTCTTCTTAATTGAGAGACCCATGTGAGCTACGTGGCTGCTTTCACTGCATCATTTTCATTTGCGTTGAGCTCGTTGACTAATGTAGTGAGTCGTGAGACAGTACTTGTATGTCTGGATAAACTGTTTTCTCAATTGAGAGGCCAATGTGAGCTACCTGGCTACTTTTATTGCATCATTTGCATCTGCGTTACGCACATTGACTGATGTAGTGAGCCGCAAGACAGTATTTATGGCCTATCATGCATTTGTCCAATTTCGCAAAAGATATGGACTTATGTTTTGGGGCAGCTCGGTAGTTGCATTTAGAATATTTGAGCTGCAAATAAGGTATACAGGGTGCTTCACGGTGAGTGGCCTATTAGACGTTTCTAGAGAACTACATCTATTTAAATTCTGAAAATTGGTATCCGCACTTTTTGATACTGATCTTTCTAACTAATATATTTTCAATTAGCCTGCACTTCCGGTTATACCGGAAGTCAACACAAACTTTGTTTTTTTTTATGAAATGCCCTGTATATTATCAGCTTTTTGAAGTACACATTCAATTTAAGGGCCACTTGATGACAACATATTCGGGCTAGTTTGTACCATTTTGGATTTATTCGTCATTTTGTAGAAAATATTACGATTGTAGCGCTTTAGAAAAATCCAGATATCCTTAAAGACATGCAAGATAGAAACATGCGTTTTCACTATCCCATAGAGCGTAAAAATTCCTACATAATCCTAAAAAGACAATACGATTTTAAGATAACTGTTATTTATAACATACATTTGAACTTGAAACTCTTCAATCATTGATAATTTGACTTTTTGCAATGGAACGATACCCATATGAACCCAGCATCTGCTTAGGCGTTAAATTCCCTATATTTTAAGTATACATTACCTTATACCTATCTCATACAGTTTTCTTTGAAAATTGATTTTAAAATATTAATGGTCAGCCGGGTGGCGCCAACGGTTGACTACTTCTACCTTCAATGAGTAACTTATTTTAAAAGGGGCACACAGTAAGTTGCAGTTCCAACCGATTCCTTTTTTGATAACTTTCCGACCTATATTGGGTATTTGCTTTAGCTAAAAAGGACAGTTTTTGAGGTATTTAGAAACATTCAAAAACATAACACAGCATAATTTTTCCTTATACTGTGGTTAAACGTCAACGTTAAGGCAAATGTGCCATGATGAACAATTTATATTACATACTTGTCATTCTAAATTATTCGATAAATGTCAATGTACTAATGCTCACAGTTAACATGGAAAATCATTATTCCAATGCAGATTATTTAAATTTATTTTACATCCATGCAGAATGTAACCGAATTATTAGTAGAACATGTAGTAGGTTTAATGAGTTAAATCCTAATCTGCCACCCATGAGTGAAAAGAAATTTAAAAGGATTGAGTTAAATTTCTTAGAATTTATTACTTTTAGAGCACCAAAGTTAATTCCAATCCCGTGACTAGAGATGAACATAACGAAATAACTGTCCTGGTTTATTTCGAAGCATATCCACATGCAACTATTTACACTGCAATGAACGACCTACGTATTCCTTGCTCCTCTGTAGAAACAATCTTGTGGAAGCAGACAATGCACAACTAAAAGTTTACTTTAGTGCAAGCTCTGCATCCAGAAGATGGTAGTAAAAGGGTCCAGTTTTGTGAAACAATGTTAATTCATATTCAAGGAGATGATGACTTAAAAAAATTATATGGGCTGATGAATCGAAATTTTCTCATGAAGGAGTTTTCAATGGACATAACAGTCATGTTTGGGCAAATCAAAACACTCACGCTATTGGGAAAGGGGATTTCAAGTAAAAATTAGTAACAATGTGTTTTGTTTTTTGAAAGGTAATAACTCTTATTATCATATTTATGATGGAACCTTAGTTTCCAATCGTTACATGGAAATATTAAGAACAATAGTTACAGATTTTTAGACAATTTACCATTATCAGAATATAGAACTTGTTGGTATCAACATGACGGAGCTCCTTCTCACTTTACACTAAAATAGCTTACACGCTCAACGATCTATTTGAAGATAGATGCTCCTTGTATATGGCCCGCAAGAAGTCCAGATCTTACCCCGCTTGATTTCCATCTTTGGGGAAAGATAAAAACCAAAGTATACACGCCCGTCAATTCACGCGAAGAATTAGAGATCAAAGTAAGAAAGGCGTTTGAAGAGTTAGATAGGAATGATATTCTGTCGGCAACCACTAGCGGCATTACGACAAGAATATTAAAATGTTTGAGTGTTCATGGACAACATTTGGAGCAGTTACTAGTTTAGGAGGTGTGAGTTGTTTTGTTACTCCTGTTGTAATAATACTTCGAGGATTTATAAGGTTGTGTAAGGTAATAAGATCACTGTTGTTATCCTTAAAATATTTTAAATACATTTTCAAACACAGTAACAATATTTCTTTATTAGAATTTTTAACTTGAACATGAAATATTTTTGTTTCTTTCTACTGTATTTTTTTGGTACGATCAAAAAAAATGACATCGCCCCGCTAACAATTACTATTTTCAAATCACTTTTCAAAAAAAACTATAAGAGACAGGTATAAGGTAACGTATACTTAAAAGATAGGGAATTTAACTCTGAATCAGATGCTGGGGACATATGGGTACCGCTCCATTCAAAAAAAAATCAAGTTATCTCTAATTGAATATTTTCAAATTCAAATGTATGTTATAAATAACAGTTATCTTAAAATCATATTGTGTTTATAACAGTATGTAGGAATTTTTATGCTCTATGGGATAGTAAAAACCGCATGTTTTTATCTTGCATGCCTTTAAAGATATCGGAATTTTTCTAAAGCGCTCCAATCGTAATTTTTTCTACAAAATGGCGAATAAATCCAAAATAGTACGAACTAGTACAAATATGTTGTCATCAAGTGGCCCTTAAATTGAACGTGTAATTCAAAAAGCTAATAATATACAGGGTGTTTCATTTAAAAAAACAAAGTTTGTGTCGACTTCCGGTATAACCGGAAGTGCAGGCTAATTGAACATATTTTAGTTAGAAAGATCAGTATTAAAAACGTGCGGATAACTTAAATAGATGTAGTTCTCCAGAAATGTCTAATAGGCCACTCACCGTGAAGCACCATGTATAGGAGTTGTTTTTAACTTGAAGGAAAGAGATAGCTGTATTCAAATCTTATTATCGAAAATTATGAGATACTTACCCTTCCTTGTCTTTATATATATATATATATATATATATATATATATATATATATATATATATATATATATATATATATATATATATATATATATATGTATATGTATATGTATATATGTATATATAATTCTATTACTGTCTCGACTCACTACGCTAGTCAATGTACGCAACGCAAATGTAATAAAACAACCAGCCAGGTTACTCAAATGGGAATATCTGTTGAAAAGGCAGTCAATACAGACACCCATAAACTTTGTGGCGCACTCAGGAACTGCTTGTTAAGAAAATATATGGTAAAATTAAGTCACTACCCTAGTCTTGTTATAAACCTATAGGCAGTTCTACAGATTATGCACACTTAAAAAATCTACGACGTTAACAAAAAATATTACAGAATCAGATTTACCGTGACTATGTTCTCCAAACTGAACAAGCAGTGAATAACAATCCAAAAAATTGTGGTAGTTGATAGATGGTGAAAAAAAATATTTCTGAGATGTCTCATCAGATGTATGATGGGGACAGGGAATTGTCTGGATCAGAAAACATAAATAGAGCTTTCTCTACATTATTTGATAAGTATTATACTCCTCTTATTTGCAATAATAAAGAGAGTACAGGTATGAATAACTGTAAATTTTTAATTATATCTTGCGCCTAGATATTTTTTCTGTAGGTGAGGTTCAGAAAGTCTTTACAACTGTGGTAATGCTATGACAGCCGGCCCTGATAACATATCAGCGTTGTTTGTGAAAACTGTGCATATATACTTTCCGTGCCTCTGTCAATTATATTTTAGTTGTGTCTAAAAACTTGTCGCTCACCAGATCAATGGAAGGAATCTAACGCGAGCGCGGTGTTTAAGTCGGGTGATAGAAATATGATTTAGAACTACCGCCATGCAATTTTTGGAAGGCATTTGAATTTTTTTGCACGGTTTTAGGTGCATTAACAAATACACCTAATCATAAGATAGCCAGCAAACTGGTTTCACTTATTAGGGTATACAATTACATTCCAAAATATTCAGTTAAAAATTATTATGTACTACCACAAAAATTAAATAACTTAATTATTCCTACAAATAGTAAATTAGTCTCACCCGATGTTTGTAGCATGTATTCTAAGATACCCCCTCGCGAATGTTTACATCTATTAGAAGACGCTCTAATAGAAAAAAACGTAAATGTCATAAAAAGACAAGAAATCATCAATCTCTTTAATGAATGTATAAAACAAAATTATTTTAGATTTAACGATAAAATGTATATGCAAAATGAAGGCCTACATATGGGTTGTCCGTTATATCTTTCATTAGTCAACATATTTATGGAAAACTTAGAAAACCAAATTTTAACCTCAGAACTTTTGCATAATATTGTCTTTTGTACAGATACGTAGATGATATTTTATCATGTTTTCAAGGTACCCATACAGAATTAAGAGAATTTTTTAATTTTATTAACAACCTTTACACAATTATTAAGTTTATTTTAGAAGAAGAAGCTAATAGTTGTATAATTTTTTTAGACTTAACTATTTGAAAGTTTGAAAATAATTCGTTTGACTTTTCAATCAATAGGAAATCAAATTAAACTGACACAACCATACCATACGATTGATGTCACGCTTTTTCACAAAAACTGTCAGCCTATCACTCTATAATACATCAAGCATTTTCGATACCTATGTCCCAAAACATTTTTTTGAATTTCAATAATTGAGCAAATAGCATTTAATAATGGCTACTCTGTTAAAATAATAGATAGGATGATAGAGAGAAAAGAATACAAACTAGCGATTAATTTAGTTTATAAAAATATACAGACAAAAAAGACAACAGGTATGTTGAAACCATTCCAGAAAATATTTCAAAATTTTAAATACATATACAAGTTAAAAGGTAGCATTTAAATTTTACAACACGACGCGTGATTTGTCATTTAACGCGGAATAATAACATTGTTTCTTGACAAAAGCTGGAGTGTATAAATTAGCTTACACACATTGTTACGCAATCTACATAGGTCGAGCTCATAGAAAAAACATATTTCTGCATTTAGAAATAACCACGCTGACAAATCTACATTTGCAAAATATATTATTGATACCCAACATAGCCACTACATTTTTTAATGGGAAGCGTAAAGCAGACTTTTTGAGGCTTATAAGTCAAAAAGCACACACACACGACAATGTTTTAAATGAGCAAACTCATTTAATGGGTTCCCCGTTCTGGGATATTCTTCTTACTAATTACATAAATAGAGTAAAATAAATCTAACTATTTTTTCAAAAAGATTGTAATAAGATAATGAGTTGATGTTTGTCGATATTTTCATTGTATATAGTCTACTTTATTAGTGTTACTATTTAGTTATTTTATTGTTGTAGCTGTCGCTATAGTTATTTCTGTTATAGGTTAGTTCTATATGTATATTAGATATTGACATACATCACGTAGGCATTTTTATTTTCAATTTCGAAGAATTTTTTGATCAAAATATCATGACATAACAACAAATCTTTATTTGTAGTTGGCATGATTTCGTGTTAATTCAATTTTTATCTGTCTGAGGATGCTGTCAAACAGCGAAACCAGTTACAGAAACGTTGAAAACCTAAAATTCAGAAGGGCCACTTGCTCCAACTGGCTTACGCGCTGACTACGTCCTTCACTGACACAAACAACACCCAACAGTGAAGCCAGAGAAGTAGTATCCAAGTCTGTATGTACTACCAACTTTATCAGTAACTTTTATTATGTATAAAAACGCATTATGCTGAGCACGTGACGGTGTGTGCAAATTGTAAATATGTTATCACCCTGTATGCTTATGGTTGTGATGTACCTGCTCATCAGTATTTAATCTTTGTTTACAGCGTTTAATATCCTTAGATTACACAGATTCAATTATACGTTGTTGTGATTATTATATGTAGATCTCGATGCGATGCCCTTAGGTGCTATATATGTGTGTATTTATTTATTCTACGCTGATGGAGATTCTCTTGGAAAATGGTGCTTCGCTGGCGTTTATTTATTTATAATTATGGTTTATTATAGTGGAGCAAAAACAAGCCATGTTGACTTTGGTGCTATCTTAATTATAAAATTACGTTACAGAATTGTAACATTGGTGTGAATAAATTAAATTAAATTAGATAAAAAATTGAATCTCGAATGTAACTGAAAGGTAGTTTAATTGGAAATTTCCAAGAAGATCAATAAAAGAAAAATTGGTTTTGGCATACAAATTTGCTTGCTCTACCAATTGTTAGATAGTTTTGGCTCATTGTTTGGCAAGTTTATAAGTGAGTGAAAAGTGGGCAGACTTCCTCCTACAAGCAGGGTCAGCAAAGCTTGAGCTAAGTTATGTTGTGGCGACAAAACTAGAATTTTATATACAACGTATTCTGCTAAGTAGTGAGTCATTTATCTAATACCTAAGAAATAAATTGAGATAGATATAGTATATTTAGCATTTTAATTTATGCAGCAAGAAACGGGACTTTAAAGCGCCGACACAAATAAAATCGCCACTGTGCTCGATTAACAATATAAAGTAATAGACGGAGAGCCAGGGGTGAAAAAATTCTCTGAATTTATAAAATCTGATTTTTTGACAGTTAATTAGGTACGCTGTGCACGTACACATATTCTGGTCAGTCAAGCGAATCTTAGAACAAGTGCCATAGGTGCGCCAACAAAGATGTCGTTTTTCCCGGGGTAATAAAATGAATTTACAAAAGCTGATAATTGTTATACAGATTCTATATTGTATAACAATAAAAAATATGTTAGTCAGTCAGCTGCATACGGGAACAGAGCTGGTCAGTCAGTTCGAATGTGTGTATGAAAAATAAATAATGTGCAATTTATTTACAAAACTTCGACATATTTTTGTGGGTATATATTAATCTGTTAAACATTAAAAAATAGTTAGTCAACTGTTTTGTAGAACAACGCCCGTCAGTCAGCAAAAAAGAAATAAATATTTCGTGCGCGCCGGGCGCATGCTCGCTCTTCTCCTCCCATTATTAATATTTAAAATATCAGAAAACTATGTGAAATTATAATTTATAAGTTATTAATTGGTATTTTTATTGATAATATATGAATATATTTATTGATAATATATATATATATATATATATATATATATATATATATATATATATATATATATATAAATTATATTAACAGATTAACAGACAATTTATTTATTAATGAAGTGTAACGGGATAACATTATGAAAAAAATGTTAAAAAATTAACTATTAAAACAAACGTATAGTTGATGATTATTCTATATAAAGAATATATGTATATATTAAAAAATTTTTTTTTTCAATCACATTCAAAAGCAAATTCTACCTCTGAAATATCTAACTCTGATATTTCTCACTGAGATCCTGATTTATTATCTAAAAAATAAGTGAAATTATGTAATTTCAATCGTACAATTCAATTTAGCAATAGTATTATTTACAAACCTAAATTTTTCTGCGGGGGTTGAATGACGACGTCGTTGATTAGCTGAGGTAACTTATCACCTTTAAACCAATGAAATTCATAAACATTGTCACTACTCTTTCAGTCGTGATCCATTGGTGATCGTTTTGTTATTATTTTGTAATGCGCATTACGCCAAATGTTGGCGATGTAAGCGGCTCTTAAAAAGTGTTGCATTAACTGAGTCTGACGCCGCAGGCACGCATGAAATTTTTATACCTTTTTTCGCTGACTGACGAGCGTTGTTCTACAAAAAATTTGACTGACTATTTTTTAATGTTTAATAGATCAATATATACCCACAAAAAATGTTCAAGCTTTGTAAATAAATTGCACATTATTTATTTTTCATACACACATTCGAACTGACTGACCAGCTCTGTTCCCATATGCAGCTGACTGACTGACATAACTTTTATTGTTATACAATATAGAATCTGTATAACAATTATCAGCTTTTGTAAATTCATTTTATTACCCCGGTAAAAACTATATCTTTGTTGGCGCAACTGTGACACCTGTTCTAAGATTCGCTTGATTGACCAGAATATGTGTACGCACACAGCGTACCTAATTAACTATAAAAAAATCAGCTTTTGTAAATTCAGATAATTTTTTCACCTCTGACTCTTAGACTAAAACCTGATAAAAAGAAGGTACACCGAATAAAAGAGAAGTAAGTAGTACTAAATGCAATGAGAAAAGAAATACACAGGGTTAGCATAACTAAACCAACGAAGCCATAACATTTAAGCCGAGAAAGGTAGCGGTTTTTAAATAAGCACGGTTGCGCAACAGATTATTTTTGATGATTGGGTAGAATTATTGACAGGTTTGGGGCAGCCCCTATGTGTAGGGTGACAAAACTTTAATTTTTTCAATAGAAATATGTGTCATGCGACAAATTTTCGGAAGCGTATTCAGCATATTTTCTGATGGTAATAATTTTTCTTTAGAAAGAAAGAAAATGATCGGCTTTTCATGAAATTTGTTTGAGAAAATAATACCATCCTATTTTATTAAATAAGGTGCTCAAATTGAGCCCCTTGGACATCTTGACAATAGTAAAGACTCTTATCGAAGTGATGAGTCCAGTTTTTTAGTGATCTGTTGAAAGGCCATCACAATTCGGTCTCGCAACTGTTCCAAATTTGCAGGCCGATCGCTGTAAACAACGTTTTTTTGTAAATGACCCTAAAGAAAAATCGAGGGGAGACAAGCCTGGAGACCTACCGCGCCATTCTATGAGTCCTCTTATGGCTATCCATCGCTTAGAAAATGTCACAAAAATATATCCCATTACCTCTCAACTGAAATGACGTGGGGCGCCATCTTGTTTGAAGCAGACATTGGGAAGTCATCTAGAAACAATGCTCTGATACGGCGCACTATATTGTCTTGTAATAATATATATATATATATATATATATATATATATAATAATCTTATATAGCGTGGACCTGTTGAAGCCCCTTCAAAGGAAGAAAGCCCAGTTACATGATGACGAATGATTCCTGCCCATACGTGGAATTTGTCCGGATATTGAGTATGACTTTCATCCAAGGGGGTTAATGTCAGACCAATATTGACAATTGTGTCTATTTACACTACCATTAAGACAAAGGCTTCATCGGAAGAAACAACGTAGTTTTAAAAACCTTCATTTAGTTGAATAATCTATATTGTTTGTTAATAAACTTCGATTCTTATATTTAAATCTCCTGCCAAACGTCCTTGCAGGTTGTGAACATTAAAGAGAAAATACTTTTTCGACACAAAATCCGCTAGCAAATTCCAACGCAAAAGCTTTGGGTGTTTCTTGTAGTAGCAGCTACAGGGCGGCCGAACTTTGCGCGGTCTTTTAAGGTCCCTGTTTCAGCAAATTTGTAGTAAAGTCTGCTAACCGTAAACTTGTTAAGGGGTTGGTGGTCAGGGTGAACCTCATTAAATAAATGACAAACGTCATTAAAGGTTCATTTACGATCACCATAACTGATCATCGTTAAAACTTCGATACGTTCTTGTGTGAACCATATCACAAAAAAGTTAATGAACAAAATCACTGATGTTTTTATTCACAAACCAAAAGGCTTGCCACTATAGAAGATCAGACTAATAAATTTCACAAAATTCATTCTATGGATGAAATTATTAAACTGTAGCCTATATTATCGATTAAGTAAATTCCATGTCTGATAGGTCCGTGTATTTTGAACTTTTTTGGACAGAGGTAACATTAATTGCATAGTCTTTATTTTACTTTATCTATTTTGATGAAAAGCGGATTGTTTCCGTTCTTGCCGAAGGTAACTTAAAAATAATTAACACCACAAAAAAGTACGCTGAATGCGCTATCTAAAATGTGACCCGTGACCCATGTTTCTGTTTAAGAAATTAAATGGTTGTCACCCTCCAAAAAGGGGCTGTCTCAAAAAGTGTCGATAATGCTACCAAATAAGTGCACATACTCGGTTATGTAATCATACAAATTTTGAGTTCGATGCTTTTCTTGGTTTAAAAGCTATGTTCTTATGCACAACTCTCTCTCTCTCTCTATATATATATATATATATATATATATATATATATATATATATATATATATATATATATATATATATATATATATATATATATATATATATATATATATATATAGAGAGAGAGAGAGAGAGAGAGAAACGTATAACAAATTTCACCTCACACAACCAATAAAAATTTAAAAAACTACCTCATACACCCACACATACATAGTAGCTACAAGAGATTCACAATCCCAGTCTTGTGGTAGTTCATTTTTGCGTTTTCAATCTATTTGAGATAATAATACTTTTAAATGAGTGAATATTGGAACCTGTGATGAGCACTGATAAGTACAATTTGGAGAACCCAATTCATCACAATACAGTTTTCTGGCACGACTATCGTTTCGCTAACAAAGTTAGCGTCATCAAGGGGATGGGGCATCCCCATATATATATATATATATATATATATATATATATATATATATATATATATATATATATATATATATATATATATATATTGAAAACGCAAAAATGAACTACCACCAGACTGGAATTGTGAATCTCTCGTAGCTACTATGTGTGTGGGCGTAAGTGGTAGTTTTTTTTTTTTCTTGGTTATGTGAGGTTCAATTTAAGATGCGTTTCTGGTCCATCATTTACAGGATAGATATATTGAAGCTAAATTTTACCAACACATAGTCTTTGACTTTGTTGGTTATCTTATTGTTTGCTGATAGAAAACATAAAAAGAGACATGTGGATAAATTTGTTAATATTGTTCTTTCTTCTCGTAAAACCCAGATTGTATCTTTTCAGTAAAGAAAAGTAGTTACTAAGTATTATTGTGTGCGTGTACGTGTAGGTTTATTTGTGTGCGTGTGTTGTTTGTAAGAAAGTTGAATTTTTCAAGCTAATGTTAAATTGAGTTTTCATAAATTGGATTTTTTTGGAAAATTTGCTACCACAACGTATTTTCTGCGAAAAGACGCTTCTCTGGTATGAATTCCATCGTACTAGTTACGAACTGGCTATGTCCTGTAGTGATAGAGTGGGTTGCTTTGGCTCTTCGGAATTTATATACCGAAACCAGTGTGGCTCCATTTACGACGCTGCTTATTCCATTGGGCTTGTTCGTTTTAATTCGCAGCATCTGCGGCAAAAGAATAGCAAGCCTTTGTTTGATAACGAAAGTTTTTTAGCACGTCAAGACCTAACGGACTACTTGAAAATTTGTAAAGCATGTAACTTTTCAACAGGCGTTTGCAAGAAATACGGTGACAAAAAAAGATGGTACAGAAGTATCATTTTATCGAGGAAGAAGAAGTACTTCCAGGAACTTGCTCAAAAGTTACAAAATCGATCCTGTTTCTGGAGTTATGTAAAATCATTAAGAAGTCGTAAATATAGCGATGCTTTGTCTATAAAAAGTTGGAAAAGTTTTTAAAAGACGATTTATCGATACCCGGTCAAAACAATAGATAGTAGATTTTATTGTGACGCCGGCACCGGATTCTGGATATTGAGATCGCCCTGGATCAGCTGCGAGCAACTATAGCATTCTGCAGATCAAGAAAGGCAACAGGTAGTGATAAGATCTCATACGAGTTTATTGGTGCTTTGCCTCAAAACTGGAAGCTGTACCTATTAGGTCTGTTTAACGTCTACCTTTAACAGGAGCAACTGCCTGACGAATTGTCAAAGTTTACCATGCCAATATTACACAAAGGTGATGCTGTGGACGAACATGGTAACTACAGAGGAATCGCCCTAGGCAACTGCATTTAGAAAGTATTTTCCCAAATTTTGCTTCAGCGGTTGCTGAGTTGGGATAAAACGACAAATGTGCTACCTGAATGTTAAAATAGATTTAGGCCGGGAAGGGGACGCATAGGCAGTATATTTACGCTATACAGTATTATTCGATTGCAGTTACGACTTAGGGGCCGTAGGGTCCATGTCGCTTTTGTAGATTCTAAACGTGCGTTTGAATCTGTTGACTACAGTCTGTTGTGGCAACAATTATTCGCTTTGGGTGTATCTTAAAAATAATTCGAATACTTAGATGTCTTTACAAAAAAGCTTCCCTGGGAGTGAGAGTAGGCAACGAATATTCTAGGCGTGTAAATATGGGAAGTGGGTTACTTCAGGATGAGCCTTTAAGCTCTTTCTTGTTTTCATTTTTTTCTAGCAGATATTGAACAGTATTTTCGAAAGAAAGGCTAGCAAGGATTAAGTGTGGATGATAAGGCCAACGTTATCATGCTACTCTACGCGGACGATTTGGTACTTTTGGCTGACTCTTAAATCGATCTGCAGAGAAAGCTGAATACGCTAAAAAATATGTGGCTGAAAATAAGCTGGTCCTCAACACACTCAAAACAAAGGCAATGTGCTTTAATAGAGGCGGTACAATAAATAACAGTTTACTTAAGTTATTATATGATAACTCTGAGCTGAAGTGGTGAAGCCGTTTAGGTACTTGGGTGTGGTGTTTTCATCATATTCTTGTCTTCACTGTATGTCAAAAAGCATAGTTTCTAAGTGCTCACAATCCGATGGCTATTATTGTTACATCGAAAATAAATTCTTGGAGTAAAAGAGTTAAGCTCTATCAATCTATAGTGCTGGGCGTAGTGCGAAATTGTTGTGCCATTTGGGCACTTAGGTATCTAGAAGTTATTGAACAAATTCAGGTTAAGATTATTTAAGTCCCTGCTTTCGCTTCCGCTTAACACTCCCGATTTCATGTTAAGACTGGAGACAGGAACTATCAGCCTAGCTCTGATGGTATTTCAGAGTTGCTTAACTTGGCTGGAGAAACTGTTGAGTATGGACGCTCATAGATATCTATATGTTTGTTTCAAAAAGACTACGTGCACTTCAGGGGACTGATCCCAAATATAACTGGACTTCGCAATTTCAGAAGTTGTTTGAATTGTTTGGTGCAAGCCTTCAGTTGGAATCGCTCCTCCTTCATCGCTGTGTCTAAAAAAGAAAAAGTTGATGGAAGATTTTGAGGGCTAGTTGTTTGATAGAGATGTGGGGCGTTTAAGTACTTCAACATATTCGAAATGTGATAGTAGCTTTGGTGTATTTCGTGAACTGCGTAGTTATCTTAGCTTTGCCGTGCCAATGTTTCTGAATATTTGCTCAAATTTTCTGTCCAATAAATCCCGTATAAAATTTACTTACAAAAGTCTATGTACTTCATAGAAACAGAGGTAGTATGTTTAGTGTGTAACAGACAAAAGATTGAAACACTCAAACATCTATTCTTTGAGTGCCCTATGTGCAATTCACTTAGGTCTGCATTTATTAAAGGTCTCCAAAAACCTAGAGGGCTTGGTGGCCATGGTCGATGCCATGGATATTGCATATCTGAGAAGTGTAGCCTATTTTGCCTTTTAAAGCTAAGATATTTTTTAACGGACGAATAACTGTCTAGATTGTTTTTATTGTTGTGTAGGTTATATAACGGTGCACTTTATTATTTTTTTCGAATTGTATTTAATTATTCCAAATATTTACTAGTGATGCTATCCAGGATTTTTTTACTGTTATTACTGTTTTTGTGACACACTTCATCTCTTACGCAGGTAATTTTGGCTACTCTAAAGTGGATAGATTTTAGGAGTGCCAAAGCCTTGTAATAAGACCCGGTCTTGTAATACACTAAACATATTATTATTATTGTTATTATTATTATTATTATTAACATTATTATTTTCTACGTTCTGACTTCTTCTAGAAATTAATTACCTAATCACCTCAGACACACGATCAAAACTTTCCAGGTGGTTAACAGCAGAAATATTTGTGGGTTAAAAATCTGACCTCAATATTAAACTGATTAGTAAAGCTCCAAATAACTTAATTACATGACAATCATTGAGGAGAACCATTAAAACCGAATTAATAGAGAATCATCGGGAGTGCGATAACCAGTTCACGTAGACGCATTCAGGTCACCGCCTTCCACATTTACATAATATTTGTCAGATCCTCGGTCTAAATAAAGCAGAGAAAAGCGATATCCCGATGAGTTGTTCTTTATTCTTGTCGCATTCTGCATCGACCATAAAGCGGTGTTGTGGTGAGCACTTCTTTTCGAGTTATAATGAAATTAGGAATATTTACAATGGCCACCTGGGCAAAAATTATCCGAATCCTTCCAAAGAATAAATAAAAGGTTTAATTAAGAGATTATCCACATTTCGCGCCATTTCCTAATGCTTAATGAAATTATTATTCAGCACGTGCCTTATCTTAGAAGAATTACAAATTTTAAAAGTCGCAGTAAGTGCCTTGTGGAAAATAATTTTCATGAAGTTTGTCTTTTGTTTTGAAAATAGAGTTACTACTAATATTAATTACATCTATGGCAAGATAAATAATTCAGTACATTCTCAAAATGATTTGGGATTTTCTGCTTGTAAAAAACTCTATTTATTCAAATTCGCCTCAAATAGTGCTGTTACGACATATGATAGTACCGCTAAGAATGTTTTGTTTTTTAGTGAATTTTCGTAGAAAAATTCACAAATTGGGAGATTTCGACTTTTCAATTTTGAAAAACTGCCTTCAAATGAGCATGAACTAGAATATCTAGAACCCATATCGAGAGTCAGTTTCAGTATATATATATATATATATATATATATATATATATATATATATATATATATATATATATATATATATATATATATTAGCTGTTGCCCGCGACTTAATCCGCATTGAATACGGTTATAATAATAATAATAATAATAATGATAATCATACTTTCGCGTTGTATAGGCCTAGCATCATAGTCGTAAATACCTTACACACTGACATACATATACAAATTCAACCTAACACCACAGTTAATATTGCAGCAGAAAAAACTCAAAAGTGCATGTTTTGGCTATTTTTTTCTATGCGACGTTCTTTACTATTTTTGAGGGCGGTGTCAGAACAATTAGGCTATAAGCTGAGCCCACAAGTAAACACGCTAAGTAAACTTGTCCATGGGAGAAACAGTCCTGTTTTAAGTCAACTCCTGAGAATTTTAAAGTGTGTCCCTGTGACTTATTACTTGTCATAGCGACGCATACTTCGGGGGAAACTGCAGTTTCTTGAATTTAAAACGGAGATCATTTGGAATCAAAGGGATACGCGGAATAAATATTATTTCTCCTTGACCAGACCCGGTTATAATAGTTGCATCTACTACATTACGCTGCAAAACTTTAACTTGTATCCTAGTATCATTACTAACTTTGAAATAACAAACAACTTAATACCTAAATTACAAAGAATTAAGTACGGAAATACTAACTACCTAATGAACTGTAAACTAAGCTCACAGTTAAACAGATAAAAAGATGAATAAATCAGTATTCAACCGAACGACCAATAAATGTCCTCATTGGCGAATTGTTTCTGCAAAAATTCGCTAAAATAAAATACAGCAATGTAAAGAATTAATATGACTAAGCGGCACAATATTTTGTCCGAAAATACAGTGGCTTCAAGAGCAATCTGCTGAGACTCTGTGTGTTTAAGATAAGGATGGCCTTAAAGAACATTATTTGTGGTTATCGAATATCTCAAAGTATATTCTTTGCGTGAAAAGAATAAATGTTTCGGAATTACCCTTTTGTTTCTTCCACCGTGTGTCCATCTTCACTTTGCTATACCGCACTGGTGAGAGCTAATAAGCTTGAAACACGTGTATACGGTTGTCTCCTTGCGGTTTTGACCTTAGCCATTTTCGCTGAATATAGTATACAATTGGCCACGTTGTATAAAAAATCATGTTATTATTGCAACTCACGGGCTCCGGATGCCACGCGGATCATTCCTGTTGCCGTGGCGATTTTGGTTGTTGCCCTTGAATTGGGGTCCTCCAGATGCAAATGTGAACTGGTTGCCTGTTGTGACTTCGTGTGTTTTTGTTCCTTCTTCCAGCATGTGTCCATCTTCACCTGGCTATACCGCACTGATGGGAGCTAATAAGCTTGAAAGACGTGTATGCGGTAGTCTCCTTGCGGCTTTGCCCTTCACCTTTCTCCTTATATATAGTACGCAATTGACCGTGTTATATCAAAAATCATAACGCGAGTTTTATTGTAACTAATTACGGAATAGGAAACATGAATAAACAACCTTTTTGTAAATTTGACTGGAATCGAAAAGTGTCACACTGACATATGCAGCTAACTGTTGTGTGTTTGAATTTGTTTTTTGTTTTTGTCTAGGAGATATAAATAGTGGTAGTAATTTCTAAAATTATTATGTTTCCTCAAGTTTTTTACATTGTCTTTAAAAGTGATTTCAAATTCTTCTAAATAAATTCTTTTATTATTTAGGGTTTGACAATGTAAAATAGAAACATCACTAAAATTTATATTGTGGTCAATGTCGAGATTATATTCAGACAGAGCTCAAAATCGTTTTTGTAAACGTATGTCACTTTTGTGCTGTGTTAATCTATCTTTAAGGACTCTTCTTGTTTGGCCAATGAATTTTAAACTAGAATTACTACATAATAATAGTAATGTTTATATTTTACACTGTGAAACTTAAATAATAAAAGAATGTGTTTAGTAGAATTTGAAATTACTTTTAAACACAATTTAATAAACTTAAAGAAAGATAATAATTTTAGAAATCACTATCCCTATTTATATTTCTTGAGAAAAAAAAAACCAATTCAAACACACAACAGTTAGCTGCATATGCCAGTGTGGCACTGTTCGACTTCAGCCAAGTTTACAAAAAGGTTGTTTTTTCATGTTTCTTATTCCGTAATAGTTAAAGTAAAACTATTGTTATATGTAAGTTTTTTAAACCTTTCTATTTTTCCTTTGTAAACTGTAAACTTTTTCTTACCATAATGTAGCCTTGAGAATGCAATAGACAATTCCGAAAGCTCGGCATTTAATAAAGAGTTTTCATTTTACAACTGACGGCTTTCCCACAATTAATAACAATATTACCGTCACAAAAACTGAATACTATATAAATATGAAATTTTCCAAAGCTTATTATATACTTATATACAGGCTGTTCTGTACAAGAAACATGTATTTAGTTTCTGTCCTAAAATTCAAGAGCTAAATTTTTTTTTTGAAATACGAGATGAAGTCGATAAAAAATAACGTAAAAATTTCCTGGTTACAATTTTCTTCTTAGCCATAAAATAAAAAGGTTTTGGAAGAGAAGATCTAATGTTAATCACGCTGTATAATATCCTGCCGCTTCCCCATTCCCGTCTTTCTGTTTATCCCTCTCTTTCTCTCTGTTTGCCGTAGGTGTGTATGTGTGTGTATGTGTTTTAATCAGTTTACAAGGTTAGTACTTTTTATTTGATATTAAATCTAAGATTAGAAGTTCAAGAGACGATATAGACTGTATCTAGGTTACTAACTTGGGAAGCGTATTTCAAATATCATTATTAATATTTACTTAATAAAATTAATACAGCCCTCCTCGTGTTTTGCAGAATATTCTACCATAGTGAACGTGTATCGTGTGCAAGCTCTAATATATGTAATATCTCCTGCATAATTATTCCTGAGAGAGATTATTTCAGACGAAATAGTCTGGCAGGTAAAATTAATCAGAACTATAAGATAAATGCGTCCCGGAGCTGCAATTCTGGCAAACAAGGCTCGTAATAGTGGAAAAGTCTACTGTACTTTCAAGGATAATGTATGTAAAAACTATGCCAAGTAGAGGACCTGAGAGGCGGATTACTCGACTTTCCGAAACATTCCTCCTTCTCAAACTATGCCTGCTTAACATATCCTTCGCTGAAGTTGAGAGTGAACTCCTGAAGTCTCCGCGTCTTTTTTTTTCGTGTGATCCGTTTATGTAAATGCTTAAGTACAGGTTAAGATTTATTGGAGCAGGCTGATCCTTGCATTATTATCATAATGGTTTTGTCAAAATATACATGGGATATTTGGGGGCTTATATATGGTATCCTCAAAACCGTTATTCAAGAGGTGAAATGATTTATATTTTACGCAAGGACAGAAGTTATTGTAGGTTACGTAGACAGAAAAAAAGGTACTTGTCAGTATGCATGAGGCTTCTTAGGTTTTTATTTGGTAGAAAAGTGTCGCATACGATTTTGTAATTGACAGAAATTAATTAAATGAGCTCAAACTAAGGCATCTGCAAGCCGTATTCACAGACAGCTATAATAGTTTTTCTATCTTTAAAAATTCTTTTGAACAGAACTGAACGCAGTTCTACAGGAATTTCCGTCCTTCAAAAAAACTCATGTAGTTCTTTGTATTGGAATACGTCGTAGCTAATCCTTTTGTCAGGTTTATTCGTCGAGTAAATACTGGAACCTGTGATGAGCACTGATAAGTACTATTTAGAGAACCCAAGAACACCGAAGATAATTGTGCACCAACTGAAAACATGACCGAGACTGAAGCTGACGGAAACTAACGATGATTGAGATGGTAAAAGGAGAAATGTTGAAAAGAGATTCTGCTGATGATTCAACATCGTAAGAAGTTTCTCTAAGAAATTCTAAAACGACACGCCAACCTTCAACTGCCAGAATTCAGAAGCAGGGCACTAAAACGGAATAACTGCCCTTCCCAAGCAGTTAACCACCAATAGAAATGTTGGTTTTTTCAATCATCTCTCCGGTACTCACAGTTGCAAGAAAAAACTGAAGAAAACTAACAGAAAACAGCATTCTGAAATACTGACATCCTACTTATGAAAAAGAAGAGAAATAACGGCTGAAAGAAGAGAAACACTGAGCAAAAACTCAGAAAACAAAAGTACAAAAAGTTAGGAAGAAGGTATTAAGCGAGATTGGCAGTAATGAAGACCGATATTGATGAGAACAAGAATCGTGACGATGATGAGCTGGACGATATTTCGAGACTTTCTAAGTATGGTCGATGCGGGTGAATTTGGAAAGTCAAAGAAACACTGGAACTGTTTGTGGCAACTGAATCCACAATTATTACAGAGTAGTTGACAGTCCTAAAATATATAATTGTAATAAGTAACTCTGTCAAAGTTTGTTTCTAAGAGTTCCTGTTTTGTTTATTAGTGAATTTTCTTTAAAAAAATTCACTAATGAGGAGATCCCGACTTACGAATTTTGAAAAAATTTCTTCAAATGAGCGCTATTTAGGACCCCCGGAACCCAAATCCGAGGTCAGTTTCAGACTTTATATGTTTATATATATATATATATATATATATATATATATATATATATATATATATATATATATATATATATATATATATATATATATATATATATATATATATATATAAATTTAGCTCCGTAGGTTAAAGGAGAAAAAAGTTACAGGCATTCAAAGAAAAATAAATTTGGGTTCTCCTCAAAACGTCAAAATCGCGATTTTAAACGTCAGAATTGGTGAGTACCTTCCTTTTGCAAATGGCTTGGATATGTTTGTTATCCAGGAAAATCCGACAAGGTTTTCCCGGAAAATTTTGTGTTTTCTTGCAAAAAAAAATTATATCTCCAAAATTAACAAAGTAAGGGCAACCAAATTTTATACGCCGGTTTATATCATTATAGGCAAGTTACCTACCAAAATTTAGCTCTGTAGGTTAAAAGAGAAAAAAGTTATAGGCATTTAAACAAAAATAAATTGGGGTTTTTCACAAAACGTCAAAGTTGCGATTTAAACGTCAAAATTGGCAACATTTAGGAAAAGAACTTGAATCTAATACGGGCTATGGAAATAAAATGTCTCAAGAAGAATGTTTTACAAACCCTGAAGTCTTAGTTTCAACCGTCATTGTCCTTCATTTTAATAAAATGTTTCCAGAAAATTCATTTCAAATAGACCCTTTCTCTGATGCGTGGCAGTAGCCTTAGCTATAGAGTTTATCGTTAATAGTATATAATTTTTGTAGAATTTTCGTAAAAAAAATCAATAAAGCTCAATATATCTGTTATTATACCAGATATGAAAAAAAATTGTATATATTAATTATAGGGTGTCTTGAGCTACATCTTAAAACAATAATTCTACAATCACAGGGTGGCCCATAAGTCGTTTGTGATACAAATTTTCTTTTTTTTTTTTAATCAAACACACGTTATGTTATTGCATTTTTGCATTTTCCATCGAAATATAATGCATGTTTGTAAGAACACAAATTCTGGACGCAGTAAGTGCGTTATGGTAGCGAATTTTGATCAAATGCTTAATATTTGAATAGCTCAATTTGCTATTAACCTATAAGGTTGACCAAAAAACGAGTTTTTTCGGGAACACTTTAAGTTTACTTTCGGAAATTTTTGTACATTTTCAAACAATAAAGTTATTTTGATGAAACATGGCACATTGTTTTTACTATATAGGTTATACTGGTAACCAAAATTGATGCCTGCTTTCTTAAAAAAACACACATTATTGCTATTAAAAAATAGTTTTATGAAAATTCACTACCATAACGCACTTGCTGCGTCCCGAGATTTTAACTTTTGAGAGTTTTTTATTTTGGTTATTAACTTTCACAGTTTCTATTTTTAATAAGTGTTCGTCAAGCACAATTTGGGGAACCCAGTTCATCACAATACAGTTTTTAGAGCTGACGATCGTTTCACTTACAAAGTTATAGTCATCAGAGGAATGAATAAACTAAGCAAATAAAAAGTAGAACTACATTATATATGTCAGTTGGCAATCAGTTGCGAACAGCGTCGAAGGTACACAAACAGACTTCCCCACTGTTGAGTCTTAAATAAATATATATATATATATATATATATATATATATATATATATATATATATATATATATATACATATATATATATATATATATATATATATATATATATATATATATATATATATATATATTAACTTAATTTTTTCCGTATCTACATGATAATTATTATCCCAATGATGCTGAGCAACACATGATCTGTAAATAGTGCCATATCTCAGTTGGGCTAAATGTTCTTTAAATGTTGTTTCAATAGTTCTTATAGTTTTCCCAACATATTTAGGTTTACAATCCTTGCATCTTAAAAATGCTATTAAAACCTCTCGTAACTCGCGGTTCAAATATCAAATAATAAACAGACAACGGTTCTGTCTGGTTTATCTCTCCTGAAAATCGTATATTCAGCTAACATTGTCTTTGTTTAATGTTTATTGACTGATATTTCCACTAAGCAGACAGAGTAACCAGTATACCAAGCTATAGTTTTGATATGCTTAAGTTCTCTATTGTCTTTCTTTATTTGAGTAAAACTGTATTAATCTATAAACCAAAAAATTCAAACTAGCTTTTTTGTGAAAAACAGTAATGTGTGTCAATCACAGTAGTGGTTTCCTTTCTGTGGATGTCAAATTCTAAAATGTTTCTATTTTTAATGAATAATACATCAAGAGAATGTAATTTGTTATTAATTTATATTTCATGCGTGAATTTAATGAAGTCAAATTTACTGTTTAATTTGGCAATAAAATCATCTACCTTACATACACTTGTATTCAAAACTGCAAAAGCATAGTCGACATAACGAAAGCATACTCTATAAAAATAGTCATTTTCATTTGCTGAGTTTGAAGATTTGTTACATTTATATATTCTTTGCAGACCTCTTCATCTATGTTGTTTATTTTTAACAAATGGTCTAAGTACGTTAGCGTTTCTTTATGGGAACACTGGGAAATACATCAAACCTTATTAAAACCTCGCCTTCAACTAATTTAATATTATTAATAAATAAATTTATTAATAAATGCAAGTGAATTTGAAACAGAAAAATTTTGTGTTTGATAGGCAAGCTTGTCAATTCGTTTGTTAATTTAATTTAACCACTTCACTATATTGTATTTTTGGGAATCTATTGCTGAAACAACAGGTCTTACCGATTTTCCGGGTTTATGTATTGAAATTTTTTTTAAGAAACGCTGAAACACCTCAATTTTAATATTAAGGGGGACATGTTTTGACATAAAACTCAACCTTGTCACATCAACCTCTTAAGGGTGGTAATAATAACCCTTATATTTTAAATAGGGAACATGGGTCGAGTGTTACATTCTTTTCTGAATTCAGCACACCATTTTTTTTGGAAGTTTTATTAACTCGTTTAAAAATTTTTCACAGTGGGAGTTGCAAGAACGTATTTCATTCATTGTGAAAAGAAATGCACTGATTAGACAATTTTTTGTTAAAATAAACTAAAAAACAAAGCCAAACGTTCCAAATTGTTTATTCAGTTAAGTAAGTGTTGAAATTGTTGACCACTAGCTTCCATACAAAAGTACAAATTTTGTTCAAAACGAGCTGTGATATTCTGGAGCATTTGTGGAGTTACTAGATGGCATCCTTCAACAATGCGTCGTCGTAATTCTTGCAGAGACTCCGGTTCTGTTGCGTGAATTCTACTCTTTAAATGCCCCTATAGAAAGAAGTCTAAAGGAGTTAAATCCGGTGATCTAGGGGGCGACTCAATAACACCTCTACACCAAATCCATTGCTCTGGAAACTCTCTGTCCCAAAACTCCCTAACACGTTATGAAAAATGCAGAGGAGCTCCATCTTGTTGAAACACTAATTGGTTTTCTTGATAGCGACCAGCATTTTCAACAATGTCAATTAGTAGAGGGTAAACGATATCTTCTAGTAACTCCAAATACGTTTCGCGACTCAAATTTCCATCAAGAAAAATTGGTCCGATTAAACGGTCTCCAAAAATGCCAGTTCAGATATTCAATTTCTGTGGAGTTTGAGTGTGGACTTCGTGAAAATTTCTTGGATTATGATCTGCCCAATAACGACAATTATAACGATTGACTGTAGAGTTTAATAAAAACGTACACTCGTCTGAGAAAACAGATATTGAACAGAAAGTTCCCGTTATCAGCTATGCGTGCAGTCATAACTTCACAAAACTCCAGCCGCCGATCAAAATCATCTTCATTTAGTTGTTGTACAAGATGAATTTTATACGGGTGAAATTTATGATGCTTCAATATTCGCTGAATAGTTCTTCTTTTGATGTTTGAAACAGTGGCCAATTTTCTCGTGCTCAAAGTTGGGTCTGCAGCAATTTGTCCTAAAACTTCAATCTCAGTAGTCTCATTTATAACCGGAAATTCACGTTCAGGATCCCGTTTTTTTGTTGGCTATTGAACCACTTTGTCAAGATTTTGCAAATAACTTCAAAATGTATTTTCTGTTAACATGTCCGTTCGGATGTCGTTCATTAAACAAATTTGCGATACGGTTGGCACAGTCATTGTTTTTGAAAAAAAGAGTAATTATTTCAACTCTTTCTTCTACAGAATACACCATTGTGAAATTAATTTTTGGTAGTACTATCAAGTATCAAATCGACCAATAAACTGAAATAATAAACCGCATTTCTCTCATTCCGATAAGAAATGTTCTGAAAATCAATTTTCAGAACATTTCTTATCGGAAACATTGACTATCAGCTCATTTCTTATCGGAATGAGTGAAATACGTTTTGGCATCTTCACCTGTGAATAATTTGTAAACGAGTTGATAAAACTTTCAAAAAAATTTGTGTGCTGAATTCAGAAACGAAAGTGCTTTCAAATTATGTAACAGTCGAGTCATGTTTCCTATTTAAAATATAAGGCTTGTTATCACCACCCTTAAGGGGTTGATGTGACAAAGTTGAGTTTTATGTCAAAACATGTCCCCCTTAATATTAAAATTGACGTGTTTCAGCGTTTCTTAAAAAAATTCTCTGGACGCAAATCGGTCTGTTTTGTTTTCAAGGCGCCACCCTATATAAAATATGTGTGTAGACAAAACTTAAAAAAACAAACAAACAAACAAAAACATAAATTTGTAATGAATGGGTTCTATTGCTATGCGTGGCAAACAATCATTATATAACAAAGTTAAGAAACAAAAGTATTGTAATGGGGGGCGATGCAAATATTGTGACTATTTAAGGACTTTTTACCAAAAATATGTGGTTAATCAAAGGAAACTTTCGATGCTAGCTTACAACCACCACCACCACCATCACAAGCTGATTTAATTTATTGTGATGTATATTGATATTTTTAAGTAACTTTGCGTTGATGATGCGGAACATGTTCCTCTCAAAAATTGCACCATTCTTGTTATTCAAAATTAACTAACTTACGGGTAAACTTTTATGTAAACTATATGCTCCTATTTCTAACGTACTACGTTTTGAGTACAGATATTGCATATCTAAGTCAAGCCATTTTTGTTTGGCAAAATTTCTCACTTTTTGGCCTATTTTTGTGTTTTTATAATTCCAAATTTTGACATTAAAGTAGCTAAAATTGGGAATGAGTGATTTTTGTAGCAGGATTTTTGAAAAGGGATATCTGCATCTATTAATCTAGTTTTACAACTTAGCTTACGGGTAAGATTCGATTGCGTCTTTACCGTAAGTTAAGTTCTAAAATTAAATTAATAGGTGCAGATATCGCTTTTCTAAAATCCTGCAAACAAAAATCTGTTATTCCCAATTTTATCAAATACAATATATAGGTTTATAGTTTCTTATGTTTTGAAACAATTTGTTATCACTTACTAGTAGCTCGAAAACAAATATAATTGTATGTAATAGGAGGGCGAAAATGACGCGTCATCATACCCAACTGCAATCGTCATCTTGCTACCAATGGTTAGATGACGCAAATGCAAAAATTGTATGATCACCCATAACAAATTTTCTAAAGACTGATATCGCCGTCTAGAATCATTTAGCCCTTAGTTAATCCCTTGAAGTACCTCCCATGTCCGTTGAAATCTTGCTATCTGGTTTTGTTAGCTGGTTTTTACCCTTAGGTGCATCATTTTCGGCACGTCTCCCCTACGCTCAAAATCTAAATCAATTTGGGAAGCGTGTCATCTGTCAACCAAAGGGAATTGAAACAACTGTGGCCGGTGATTCCTTATTAGTATAGTATTAGTTGGCCGAGTCACTAGCATATCCGCACTATCGGCTCTCGGTTTTTAACGCTAACGATTGAGCCGTGGACCGATGCATGTTGGGTAATTTTATCCTCCTTGGTACAAACAGTGGCAGTATTCCGAGATCATTCCAGGTATGCCGACGTTATTCCTGATTAGAAAGTATATCTGCTGCAGAGACTGCCCGGCAGGTCACCACTCCGTTGCCAGTCCGCGCCACTAGGAGGCAAAATCGATGCATGATGCACTTGCCGAATGAACTATTTTGGTACATCAAAATTCAAGCATTTAATGTCAATGTGAAAATATCTGTTATATTAATTGGTTCCTACCTGTCATATTCAAAAAGCATTACTACATTAATACTATTACCCTTACTACATATAAAAATTTAAACTGACCACGTATAATTGGTTCTAAGGGTCCTAGTTCTTGCTCACTTGAAAAAAAAATTAAAATTCAAAAGTCGGAATCTCCTGATTAGTGGATTTTTTCTACAAAAAGTCACTAATAATTTTTTTCCTTACAAACATGCATTATAATTTGATAGAAAATGCAAAATTCAATAGCAAAAGGGGTGTTCTATTAAAAAAAGAAAGCGCATATCACCAACAACTTCTCGGTCGGCCTGCGAATATCAAAATAGGTTTATAAGATGCACCTTGAGACACCCGATTATTAACTATATAATTTTGTCTTGTATCTTGTGTAGTGACGGATATAATGAGCTATACCGTAGTAATGTGCCACCCTGTAACTATGTGTAAACAGACAAAAACTGAATCTCACCCCATATATTGGTTTTAGGGGTTCTAGTTTGCGCTCATTTGAAGAAACCTTTTCAAAATTCATAAGTCGCTGTCTTCTCAATAAGGAATTTTTTCTACAGATATCTGCTAAAATTACAGACTATTAAACCATCAGCTCTATAGCTGAAATTACTGCCAACCCAGAAAAGTCAAAAAGAGTGTCTGCATGCCTATAACTTTTTTATTTATATCTATAAATCTGAATTTTTGAACGTAAGGTAACTTTGACATTAGAAACGTGTATACCAAATTTGGTTGTCATGTCTTTTCTCAAATTTTCCTGGATATCGAACTTATCCAAACCACGTACTTAAGAAATTTCATCAAAATAGGCCGATTATTTTTTTAATTTATCGGTACGATATATACACACACAAATATATATATATATATATATATATATATATATATATATATATATATATATATATATATATATATATATATATATAGAAACACAGATCTCCTCATTAGTGAATTTTTCGTTTTACGATAATTTCGCTAAAAAAATTTGTAATAAATCTATAGGTTCCTCATAATTGTAACAGTAAGAAGATGTCGTTTTCTTAGTGGCACTAACTAGGTGATTTTATCCACGATATCATAAGGTTCCTCTATGAAATTTCCCTAATACCGCCTAATCGGAGAGCACTTTAACCCTCAAACGAAAACAAATTTAGAGAAACGTGACAACATTACATTTACTCCTTACAATTACGTCTGTCATCAGGCAAATTGCATCGAGTCGCCTAGTAGAATGTTACAGTCACTTAACTAAATATGCTAATTTCTATAATTAGTGCGTGTAAATACTTGGCTGGGAGTTGTGTGGTTATAACTTTGCCAAAACTTCTAACAAACTTCTCCCTCTACCTATTGTTCTCTAATCTATCCCAATCTCTCACTGAGCTCCCTTACATATTATCTTCAGTCTATACGCTATTATTTATTGTCTCGCTAAATTACCATTTGAATTTGGTTTAGGCAACACTAAGAACTACTACTTGTTTAAGTGATAAAGTTTGGAGATGATGCACCCACGAGCAAACTTATAAACTTGATAGTGCACTTAATTCAATTAAAAATTAACTTTACATGAAAAATACATTCGATTTATATCTCTGCATGTCATCTCACTGAGGCATGATATCATAAAGCAATGTGATGGATGTAAAACACTTACACTGTCTCTGAATTAGTGTAAAATGCCATCGATGCAAGGAATATTTAGTATGCATACACACATACAGCTTGGAACAGCCACATGGAATAAATTTAGTATCTCAATTATTGTGCATATTTCAAAAAATCCCGAAACAAGTTAAATAAAGAATAAAAAAATGACATCTTGCAAGTTATAACTTCACTCCTACATTCAACCCCCTTAGAGTGGCAGCTGCAACCACCAATTTTTCAAATAGGAAGTAAGGGCTTGTGATACCTCATTTGGAAGGACTCTTCATTCTCTATTCAAAAATGCTATGGTTTTAAAATTTTATGCGAAAATTTTAACGCTCGACTTTTACGTCAGCTTACATTTTGATAATATAAGCTAATGTTTTACCAACTGTTTGCAAGTTGGGCGAATGGGCGAAAAATATATCGTCCTACAGAATTATTAAAATTCGCTATGTGGTACACACCGCTCTGACGCCTTGTAAGAGGTTTCTAAGAGACGAATATACCTGATAAGCACAATTTGGAGAACCCACTTCATCAGAATACAGTTTTTGTCGCTGTATTGTAATGAATTGCGTTCTCCAAATTGAACTTATCACTGCACATCACAGGTTCCAATCTTCACTCAGCGAATATACCTGACAAAAAAGATTTAGCTACGACGAATTCCAATACAAAGAACTATTGATGGTGAAATAAAATATTGCATAAGGAAAACACTAAATTATTTAGGAGATAAATAACCTAGTAAAATACATTTCTCTACAATGTAATTTCGAATGCAAGAAAAATTTCTGGAATTTTTTTATAAAAAAGAACGATTCAACTGTTAAAGGTCTGAAACAACACGCAGTTCAACTGCCAACAAAGGAAATATAATATAGCTTTAACATCTTTATGTTCAGGCGGTTTTTTATACGTACTAGGCATCCGAAAGTCGTTGCAAATGTAATCGAATAACTTTTAAAATATTCCGCTAAGCGCAGCCAATCAGAACAAGTTATTTCAAAATTCATTCAGTGGGAACATAGTCGAACTGGAAGGAAACAAAAAAGACTCTTCATTCGGCTGTCACCAACAAAAGCGATACCGTGCTTATAAATCTAAAGTCCACTGTTTAAGATCAGATAATAATTAGAATAATTATTTTACTTGAGTAGTGCCGCAGTCTAAAGTAAAAAAAAAATGTGATTGTAATTTTTGCCGAAAACAAACCTCATCCTAAACGATGAGGTTCTAGGTTCTAGGCTTTCTAGATTCTATATTCTAGGTGTTGGGTTTATGTATGTATGTTATTGAGTCACAATTATAATATAACTTCTGGATGCTTAATTCTGAATTTTCAAACGTGAGTTTTCAATTAAGTTATAACTCTTGTATTGTGACGTCATAAACTTAAGCTTATGAAAATTTGGCTCTTGGTGATTTACTTTGAGATCCCGGTCTTAAATAGAAAACATGCAAATCAGAAGGCAAATTAACTGGTAACAAATAGCTACCGAAACAAGGGAGTCTACATTTTTGAACTGAATTAGTTGCATCTCTTCACCCTGTCAAAATGCTTTTGGCAACCTGATTGATTCAGTCAAGAACAATTCAGTTCAATTTTTTGTTGCAGTAATGTTGCTATTATAAAGATACATAATTATATTTGAACTTGTTAGCGAATGTTCGTTAAGAAAAATTCGCTAATAGAGAGGTCACTATGAAAAGCTTTTGAAAAAATGTCTTTGGATGAGCGCGAAGTTGGGTCTTCAAAAACCCAAAACTAAGGTCCGTTAAAATTTTTAGATGCTTTTTCCAAATTTAAATAAAATCAGAAATGCATGCGTTGAGACGACTTAGTGGTTAAAGTCCAATGCCTGACAGAGTAGTTAACTGCTACGGGTAGCTTGATTTATACAACAGGTATAAACTATACATCAACGGTAACCAAACAAAATAAATAACTGGCGTAAAACATACTACCCAAACCTACAATCGTGAAATCTTGGCCACAAATATCGCAAATGACAGACACGATATTAAAAATTTGCCAAGTGAGTGTTAGTTAACTAGGGGATTCGATTTTTAAAATACACAATATTTTTAGCCTGATGAACGGCCCCAAAATACAGTTTTAGTACACCATAGATATATTATGCTGTAGTTTTAGACTGAAAGTGTAGCACAGTATAGTAAAAATGTAAACAAAATCACGTCAAGTTTCTATAAAAATGATACCAAAACAGTTTATTTTATCTTTAAACGGAAACATAAAACGTTATATAAGAGCAAAACAGTCGTTGAATGTGTTTCAATAGCAATTCTACTAATTCTGTAATTAATCGTTACATATTCTTTTAATATAATATCCCGGGTATGAACCTCTGTTAAGTATCATGTAAATAAAACGTCAGTTAACGTATCCTTAGATATTTCAGTTGTAGCATTCTTGTCTTCTACGTAGAAGGTTGCGTGATTGATTCCAGCTAGATGAATGTATATAATTTTTTTTTGCATTTGGAGAAACAATAGTTCACAGATTTCATACGTTTTGAACAAGAGCGCATTTTTGCCTAAAACGCCTGAATTACTTTCGCACCTTTCACTCTGAAATTATAATTTTCAGCAGACATTTTGTTATTGTTGATATTGAAAAAACCGGTTAGATTAGGTTGACTAAAACAAAGTCATTCTAGTGATTAAGAAGAAAAAATAACTGCTACGTTGATAATTGGACAGCTACTTTACTTTTCTAAATATGAATTAAGTTTCCTTCTGGAAATCTTTCGTAGCTTTAATGAAATTTGTAACGGAAGTTTATTTTGAAAGTATCTACCTATATAGCAAAATTTAATTTTTAGCTTCATAGAAGATTCAGCTTTGGACACTTTTCTCAAAAGGAGTTAAAGCACAAGATTTTTTTGATAATAGAGAAATATCGATGGTAACACTTTCGAAAGAATTCTTTAAATATGCACGTACAAGGGCCTCTAAAATTGATCCTCAAGGTCTGTGTAAGTTTAAAGTATTAGTTTTAGTAATATTCTGTATAATAATAGTGTACAAATATTATGAAAATTCACTAGTATACCGCACTTGCTGCTTCCTTACATTTTTCACTTAATGTTTAATGTAGTCCAAAAACCTGAAATGAATTAATTTACCGTGATTACTGTAACTAAACTACTTTAAACAGTCACATTAACAATCTTATAATTGCTGCCAATATCATTTAAATCCATCACTTCAATACTTTATAAAAAATCATTTTTACTCTCTGATAAAAGCTTGTTTTCTTTAAAATTAACTAGTAAAGAATAAATGTACAACAACAAGCATTAGGCTCGAATGCATTGCTGAATCAGGGAATGCGGCACTTCTTACTAAGTAAACTATGTGGCCACATCATACGTGTTACAACTTTCGATAGAAAAGTTCTTTTAAAGCTCGGTTGATAATCATGATAAGTACAATTTGGAGAACCCAATTCATCACAATACAGTTTTAGATCCGACGATCGTTTCGCTAACAAAGTTAGCGTCATCAAGGGAATGAATAAAATAAGTGAATAAAGACTATTAATCGTACAAAGATACATTTAAACATTTGCTAAGTTACCCAAAAGATACAAATAAATCTACAGAAGTGTCGGAAATCTATGGAATAGGTTGTAAGGATTGTGAACTTAAATATGTTGGGCAAACTAAAAGAACCATTGAAACTAGATTTAAAGAACATTTAGCGCAACTAAGATATGTTGCTATTGACAAATCATCTATTGATCAGCATATTTGGGATAATAATCATCATATAAATAAAGAAAATCTCAAGTTAATCAAAAATGTCAGGCAGTCGCGTCAGCTTAATGGTCACAAAAGTATATATATATATATATATATATATATATATATATATATATATATATATATATATATATATATATATATATATATATATATATATATATATATATCATTAGAAATTTGAACAAAAATATTTCGATGAATAGAGTCGTTCCGGTTGTATGTAGTGCATTGTTCGAACTGTTATCTTAATAAGCAACGTGTCCTTTTACAAGGGATATTTGATAACGACGCACAGTATAATAAAGGCAGTATGCAGTTTTAATCACAGGGATTTAAGGCTCAACAGTGGGGGTCCGTCTGTATACCTTCCTAGAGGACGCTGTTCTCAACTGCTTGGCAACTAACATATAACTAATAGTCGGATCTAAAACTGTGTTGATGAATTGGGTTCTCCAAATTGTACTTATTAGTGCTCATCACAGGTACCAATTTTCACTCATCGGTTTCATTTATTGTCAATATTGGCAGGCTGACATATCCGTTCTATGTTATGTTTTAACGACTTAATAAAAAATATTGTTGTGTTTTACTCATGATAATTATTGCAATAAACATCCTTGTCAATGCTTGCTGAATTTATTAGCAGTGTAAATAAGCTAAATAGTTGTTGTGAATATTTAGATATCGTGCTAATACAGTTATCTAGAAAAGTGTCAGAATGCTATACTAAGGGTCTAATAAATATGAGCTTTTCTGTCAAAATCAACGCAGAAAGAGTAGGTATCCGCTATAGTTAAACTTTTAAACATTTCCAATTGGTCCACATTGTTGTTTAAGTTAATTAGGAAACGAAAACGAAATTAGACAACACTAGAAAACCTCTACTAGGCCTATGTTTGAAATTACACAATTTTAACCTGAATACTAAATTAGCAGCTTAATTATTAATCGGTTTTTCTTTGAGAAATTAATGTTCATATTACTTTCTAAGGGGGTACGAGGTAAAATTAACATTTAAAAAATTCATCTGGTTGCGGAACTTCGCTACAATACACTAAAAAATTAGTAGCTAATCGTGTTTCATTCTTGATCATGAGCAAGCCAGAAAAAAACGATTTTAGTGCCCTTTTTGGACGGTATTTATTAAAAAGAAGACACAAGAAGTAATGAACATTCTTTGTAGTTGTCAATGTTAGTTTTGTTTAAAACGCCTTAGTTACTTGCTTTGTAATTATACCCGGATGGCAGTAGTTGTTAGTTGTTAGCTACAATTCAGAAACGTGGTTTATTTAACAGAAACTCATAAAATAACAATTCGACAGCTAATTGCTTACGAAAATAAAATACGAATACGAATCGGAGTTGCTCGCCTATTTCAAGAGAAATTTCACGATTTTCCACCTATACGGCAAGGGAAAATGAGTAAAATAAAAAAGCAATTTTTCAGATACAAAAAAAAAACCTTCTAATACAATGTCTAATGATACGAAATTGGATGTAATGCTTGGGCTTGAATAAAGCTGACATACTTCGAGCTGATAGGCAGGCACAACATGGAAACTTAGCCATTCATCGATTATTCGAAATCTAAACGAAAACAAAATGCATCTCTATAAATTAACCAAAACTCAGGAGCTCATGGTAGACGACTTTGATGATCAAGAAGGTCTTTTTGTGAACAAATCAAGGAATCATTAGAACGTTATCCAACTAGAACATGTTTTGTTTTCTGATAAGTGCAGTTTTATACTTCACGGCCATGCTAAATGTCAAAATTGTCGCCACCGGAAGAGAGGGGCACGTACGCAATACCCCGAAAAGATTAAAGCTTGGACAGGAATAGTTGGAAACTATGGCATTGATCCCTTTTTATTGGCATTTTGCATAAAGAGAATTATAATAATCAAAATAATGTCGTGCCAACTTTTGCAAACTTATATCCTGATCGAGCAAACCCACAAATTCCAGCAAATGTGATATTATGTCAGCGGGATGGAGCACCAGCACATTAGCAAATTAATGTCCGGTAGTACCTCGACTTAATATTTCCCAATCGGTGGATGGGGAGGCGAGGATCCTTAGAATGGCAGACACGATCACCCAATCTTACTCTATTAGACTTTCTGATGGGACATGTGAAAATGATGGTATACAAAAGTAAACAACACGATTTAACTGACTTTAGAAGAAGACTTGCGATTAGGTCGATCACGCCTCAGATGTTGATTAACGTTGGAAGACATTTTTTATTTACGATGAGAATCCTGCCAGGATGTTTGTTTAAGGAATAAGAAGATGTGAATGGGGTAAAGCTGATATGTATATGGTAAACGCACTGTATATTAACTAGTAGAAGTCATTTACTAACAACATATTTTAATGAAAGTAACTCGATAAATTTTATAACTATACAATATTATACACAGGATATATGTAGGTCAATAATTACGCACATCAAAATACAGTGATTGCGTTATTGCTTAGGTTCCTGACACATCAAGGCAAACAAAATATATATAATAAACTTATATATTTATATGCTCCAGAGAAATTTGCAATCTAATACGTATCAATGTACTTGTGTAATTTAAAACTGTAAGCTAGCAGTTATAATGCATTGCGACAAGTGACCTTTCAGAACGTTGACACACATAATTAACATCCTACCTAGGTCAACTACATCAATTTAAAATTAACCCCTTGTCTTTCTAAATAATATTATAATATATCTAATCTTAGGATGGCCTTTTTTGGTAATATATTGTTCCTGAACAACGTTCAAAGCATGCATTTTGAACATCTCCTACATTAAGATTGATGTTTTTTTAATATTTTCTCATTATCAAGAATCAAACGCTATTAGTGAATAATTTTTAGTGCCTTGTGGCAAAGTTCGTCAATCAACTGTCTTTTTTAGTGTTAATTTTTTCAATCATTTTAAAGTTATATTATTTTTGAATAGAGAACGGATAGACTTTTTAAGTGGCGTATCAGAAGCCCCTGTCTCCTGTTTAAAAATTTTGAGATTGCAACTGACACTCGAAGGGGGTTGAATGGGTGAAGTTTCCGCGTTTCAGGATATCATTTTCTAATCAAAAATTGACGTGTCTCAGGGTTTTAATAAATATGCGCAATAAAAGATACTGAATTTATTTTGTTTGGCTGTTCCACACTGTATAGGGTAGTAGACAAGGGTTCCGTTAATGATTAAATCTACTTCAAAGGGATCGTACCTGCTTTGGCACCAAATATATATAATTTGCATCTACCTGGTGTGAAGGTATTTTAAATTTATCAGGATTTAAAAAATTACACATTCGAAAAGGGAGAGACAGAAAATATAATACTAAGCTTGTCGCGAGTTTAAGGCTTTGTCGTGTAAACATCGTTCATCTCGGATCGTAGTTTTCGCGATATTACGAGTTATTTAAGCTCATTTCTTGGCAGTTTTTTTTAGTGCAAATTAATTCCATAGTGCCAGATAGTGACTATAGTAAATAATCTTATATTAAAAGTGCACTCTTGAACAATTAAGTGACAGATTACAAATTAACGGTAATATAAATCAAGTAAATATTTGCATATTTTTATCACTACACAGAGATAGTATTATCGCAAATATATTCTCATACATAAACTCCGTTCTTAAAAATAATAATTGGCAACCAGTTATACACTGATGGAGTGCGACTTGTGGCCTGCATATTAAGGCTACAAAATAAGCCTACAAAACGAGGCTGCCTCTATGTATAGGAGCAGCCAAACACCCAACAATGAAGAAATAGTTAACCAACCTACTGTATCCACAAATATAATGACCACTAGATCAGAAAATCCAAACGCTTCAACACTCAGATCCTATGCTCAGGCTATTGCATCACGTCCAGTTCAAGTAATACCCAAGAAAGAACAAGCTATTATCATTAATGCAGTTGACGGCCCAAAACTTATTGAGTATGTAAAAGCAGTCAGCAAAATTACTAGTGCGAGAAATATTTTATTTGCTTCTAGAATGTCACACAATCGTGTGTGCATCTATTTATCCACAACCACCTTAGTCGATTTAGTAATAAACGAGCATAGCACGATAAAAATAGGTGAACATGATACTAGTGTCAGACGTTTAGTTACACCAGCTAAACGAATTATAATTTCAAACGCAAGCCCATATATACCGCCCGAAATCATTGCTGACGCACTTAGAGAGTGTGGGTTAAATTTAGTTAGCCAGCCATCTTTCTTGAGAGCGGGAATGGTCGGGGACGAGTTCGCGCACATCTTAAGCTTTAGAAGACAGGTTTATATAACACCGCTTCCAGCAGATCAAACCTTACCATCGACATTATGCATTGTTTTTGAGGGCATAGAGCACAGAATTTTTATAAATTCGGACGATATGGCCTGCTTTCTATGTAAACAGACAGACCATATTGCTGCTAATTGTAAAAACAGCGAGAAATTAAACACAAATCTGCCAACTCGTTTAGAAAACGACGGTATAGAAACTCGCGGTGCAAATGACAAAGCTATTCTTGAAAGCATATCACCTCCACTAGAAAACACAATCAGTTCCCAAGATCTTATGAGCGATGCTGATGCTCAAGAGGCACAACCTCTTGCATGTCCGGAAAATCAAATACAATCTGTTAAAAGACCAGCACCATCTAGTAGCACTGGTTCACTTATTGATCTTGCAGCATCTGTTGACTATCAGCCAGCAACTAAAGTAGTTGATACCGAATTTGTGATACCTAAGCAACCGGAAACTCAACCAAAGAAGAAAAAGAAGAAATCTAACATCGATCTGGACACTGCACTAAGCAACGTTAGAGAGATAATCGCATCCAACCAACCACAATACATTTTAAACTTTGCTCAGCTGAAAAGTTTCCTGGAAAATACCTTCGGTTCTTGTGATCCCATAGAAGAGGCCCTTAGATTTGTAAGCAGATCTAATATACCTGCGCTACTACAAATGATGTACGAAATTTACCCAAACATAACAAACAAGGCGATCAAGAATCGAATATCTAGATTAAACACAAAGTTTCGTAAGCACCTTGAGCAAAACGCCGAAACAGAGAGTATCTCATCTATGGAAGTAGACGACTCTGACTCAAATAATTAATTTTACAGAATTCATAGATCAAATTAATATACTTCAATGGAACTGCTCTGGGTACTTTAAACGTCTTCCATTCTTACAAACACTGATTGCATACTCAAAACCACATATCATTTGCCTACAAGAGACCAATCTAAAAGACGAACAGTCAGTGAATTTGAAAAACTACAATTCCTTTCTATTTAATCGAAAATCGTCTCTTAGAGCCAGTGGAGGAACTGCTATATTTACCTCCACAGAGATTATGGTTAAAAGCATAGCATTGAACACCCACCTCGAAGCAGTTGCAGTAGAGGTATTGACTCCCACGAAGTTCTCTATATGCAGTATATATTGTCCAGATAGCCAACCACTAAATGAGCGTGACATTTATGAGCTTATAAAACAACTACCTTCTCCGTTTTACCTTTTAGGCGATTTTAACTCTAGAAGCAGTGCGTGGGGCAACATCAAAACGGATCAAAGAGGTAGAGAAATTGAGAAACTCCTACAATCCTCAAATCTAATACTTCTAAACACAGGCGAACCTACACATTTTTGTGCAAGATCTGGAAGTTTAACTTGCATTGACCTCAGTTTTTGCAGTCCTAGCTTGTCAATGTCCACAGAATGGAAACCCCACGATGACCTATATGACAGTGACCACTTTCCTATTTGCATTAAAAAGTCTGTTGCTGGTACCCAACCAACATTCCTCATCAGTAAATGGAATATTTTTTCAGCAAACTGGGTATGTTACAGAGAAGAAATAATTGAAAAGATGGAAGAATTCAACATCGATACGAATGCAGAGGCGTGTTTAAACAATTTCAACAACATAATCATTAGATCAGCAACCAATCACATAGGAAAGCGTACTACTAACAGCAGACGACCGCAAGTACCTTGGTGGAACAACAGTTGCAAAATTGCTGTCCAAGAAGCAAAACGAGCACTCAATAAGTTTAGAAAACACAGAACGCAACACCATTTTCTGGACTTGAAGAGACTTAAGGCATTGGCTCGGAAAATAATTAGAGAAAGCAAACAAAAATCATGGGAAGAATATGTGGGAACTCTATCTATAAACACCCCTTCCTCTGCAGTATGGAACAAAATTAATAGGATTAAAGGAAAGCAAAATTTTCACCATATACCGGGTTTATATGATAGTCAAGACAACCTGGTCACTTCAAACGTCGATATGGCAAATCTAATGGCAAAAAGTTTTTACGACATCTCTGCCAATGAAAACTACTCTTCAGATTTTCTCAAAATAAAACAGGAAACTGAATCAAACATTCGTATAGATCCTGGTGATGATAACGCAGCTCCAATCAATTCACCCATTAGAATGGAAGAGCTTAGTGGAGTACTCGCCAACGCAAATAGCTCGGCAGCAGGTCCAGACGATATTCCTATGGTATTTTTAAAAGAATTACCTTTAATTGCGTTAAGTAAACTACTTGATATTTACAACCTGATTTGGGCGAGTCATCAATTTCCCTCCATCTGGCAAGAAGCTGATGTGCTACCGCTTCACAAAATAGGCAAGCCAAAAGATAGAACCTCTGGATATAGATCAATATCTCTCACATGCACTTCCTGCAAGGTTTTGGAAAAAATAATTAATAACAGATTAATTTGGACTCTCGAGAGCAAAAGTATGTTAAGCCAACATCAAAATGGATTTAGACCAAACAGGTCTACCATGGAGAGCTTGATAACACTAAACTTCGAAATAACAGAAGCATTTGCATGCAAACAAGAAGTACTTGCAGTATTCTTAGATATAAACAGAGCGTTCGATACAACGTGGAGACACAAGGTTGTTCGTGATCTACACGATAATTATATAAAGGGAAACATTCTTCACTTTATACAACACTTCCTAGAAAATAGGCGATTTAGAGTCAAATTGAACGGAGCCATCTCATCCCAGTATGAACTAGAGAATGGAGTTCCTCAAGGTTCTGTATTGAGTACCACTCTTTTCCTAATAGCCATAAACAGTGTCACTAAATACATAGCACAACCAGTTAAGATATCCCTTTTTGCCGACGACATAGTACTTTTTTGTAGAGGAAATAATGCAGATTCAACCAGAATACTACTACAAGATTCCATACTCTCAATTCAGAAATGCTCAGAAGAACTTGGTTTTACCTTTTCCGTAGAGAAATCAGAAGTGATGCTCTTCTCTCAAAGAAGGCACGTCAGCACCATCACTCCACTACAACTATACAACAGTGATTTAGCCATGAAAGATGAACATAGATTCCTTGGGATGATATTAGATACCAAAGTAACATGGAAATCTCATATTAATTATATTAAAATGGAATGTCTTAAGAAAATTAATATCCTAAAAGTACTGGCAAATCAAAATTGGGGAGCTAGCGAAACTGTGCTCCTTACAATATACCGATGCCTTATTAGATCAAGACTTGACTATGGTTCTATTTTATATTCATCAGCTAGTAAGTCAACTCTTAAGCAACTAAATGTTATCCAAAATACAGCATTAAGATTAGCAACAGGAGCTTTTAGGACCAGTCCTACTTTAAGTATACTAAGGGAAACTGGAGAGATACCTTTGTGGCTAAGGAGGAAACATTTATCGCTGTCATATGCTGCGAAGATTACATCGGATACATGCAACCCTGCACACTCGATTGTTATGAACATGGTATTTCAAAACTATTCACGCCTTGCTAACATATATTTAGATATACACAATAATTTAAGCTCAAGAGATATCCACTACGTCAGAAAGAATGTTGTCCAAGATCCTCCATGGTTGGAAAACCACCTCATTATCAACACAACCTTGAGTATTTACAACAAACGAACAACACCTGCCCCCTCTCTAAGAGCAGATTTCTATGGGATTCTCAGCCAGTACCCATATGATGCAATATATTACACTGATGCATCTAGATGCGGCTTCACCACTGGTTGCTCCGTTTTTGGAGCGGATATAAAACTGAGTCTACGACTCTCGGATGTTTGCAGTGTGTATACAGCAGAGCTCACAGCCGTACACTTGTGTCTAGAAACTTTCCTTAAATCTTCCCATACCAGATCGATTATTTGCTGCGACTCATTATCAGCTGTCAATGCCATAGGAACACTTTACAACAAACATCCTATTGTTGCAGACATACATAAAACGGCAAGGGAAATATCCCAGTGTGGAAAATCGACAGTAATAATATGGGTGCCATCTCACTCTGGTATAGGAGGCAACATTCAGGCAGACAACTTAGCTAGGAAGGCTTGTGAAAAAATTAATCCAGATCATGAGTTTATTATACATACAGACCTTCAAACTCACTTAAAACACACTGTTCACGAGGAATGGCAACATTTATGGTTTAGTGCTCAAACTAAACTCAGAAACATAGAATCCACCACTCAGATAACAAAAATAACAAACCTAAACAGACGAGAACTTATCATTATCAGAAGGTTAAGGATTGGTCATACTATGCTTACACACAAACACCTACTAGAAAAAAGTGAACCTCCTTTATGCAGCCATTGTAGTACTCAACTCACAGTAAACCACATTTTGACTGAGTGCCCGGGATATAGTGAACAACGGTCGTATCTGGATCTTAAGGAAAACATCAGTGATATCCTCAGTTTCTCCGGAACCAATGATCTATCGAGACTAATTTATTTCTTGAAAACTACTAATGTTTACAACACATTGTAACTTAAGATTCCACATTTATGTTATACTAAGTTAGAGTAGTGTTTATGTTTATAACTTCTGTTTCAGATTTATTTTTATTTTTTGTCTGTGCCAATGGCTTTTATTGTCGAGGCACCTATTATTAATAAAAAAAAAAAAAAAAAATACTAAGCTAAACAGTATTTCCATAGGGGGATTATTGGTTTTTCTTTGCGTCTTTCAGTTATGTGCTGATTCGACTCCTGCCTTATAGTTCCATTGAAACTTTAAAAGATTATTAGTAATCTTAAGCTTTGCGTAGATATTTCTCCACACCAGTTATATGTGAACAATAATTAAAATTTCTGCCTCATTGTGGATTTTTGTCACGTATTTTTGTAATTTAGTCTACATTTCAAGGTAACAAATGTATGTATGTTTATTTTTATTTTAACTCGAGACGAGTGTGGAGTAGCTTTGTTTGTCTTGTATATTCATAGATTTAGGTGCAGATATATATATATATATATATATATATATATATATATATATATATATATATATATATATATATATATATATATATATATATATATATATATATATATATATATAAATTAAATGCATAGTGCCATGGAATAGAGGACATAGACATAAGAAAACAGAAAAAGTTCCGATATACTTATGTCCAAAACGCTTTTGTTTACGAGATACAGTGTAGCAGATTTTTTTAATTGTGATTTTGTTCTAATTTGCTTCCAATTAAGTAGAGAAAATATAACCAAAATTGTTACATAATATTCTTTGCAGGCTGCTCCATTGTGTAAAAATTATAACCGCTGTAAGCAACCAGTGGCGGAATCAGAGGGGTTCATTATCATTCAGTTGATTAAATAAATTAGTACGGCACTGTAAAAAATTATTAATCATTATTAGTTATTCATATTATCTCGTGTAAACACAATAAAACAATAGAAATCGATAACTTTATTAATTATAAGCAATTGGAAATAAACAAAAATAATAACAAACATAAGAAAAATAATCAAATATTAAAGGCTAACTTTAAAGAAAGTGTTCAAATTGGCAGCCACTTTCTTTCTTTCTGTCTACACGTTTCCAGTCTTCTGTTTATCTCTGAAATATTTCTGGATTATTATGAAACCTATCAGCAGCTTCAATAATTATGTTCCATAAATGGTCTTCATTGTTTATTTATATGGAATAAATTTTTCAGAAATCTCCAAAATGAAACATTGAGTGGATTGGGGTCGGGAATTTGTACTGGATGTGCAATAGGTACATTGTGTCAATTATATTTAACGGTACGTCTTCTAACAAAGTGTTTAGTTCATCCCACAAGAAATTTCGATAGAGTTCACCTGTCAAACGATTGTGAATCTGAAATGGTCCAATTAAAAATTGTCAATTATTCCTGCCCACAGATTAATTGAAAACCCATACTGGTGGTTTCTTATTACGGTTGCCGAGGACTTTCGTTACTCCAGTAGTGCATGTTATGCATATTAAGGGTACCGTCGCGACTAAAACCTGCCTCATCGGTAAACATAATTAATGACAGGAAATGTTTCTCTTGAGTTTGCAGCCACTCGCAATATTGTACACGGCGTAAATGATCTTCTAATAAGTGGTAAACTTTTTTAAAACGAAACGGGTGAAGAAGCTGTTTCTTAAGGACTTGGCTGGTTGACTCGCTGTTTACATTGTGTAGAGCAGAACTTATTTTTCTTACGCTTATCGCAAATTTATTTTCTACCATTTGCAAAATAGATTCTTCGTTGCTAACAACACGATGATTTAGTCGAACCCACTGTTAACTTTTCGTTTTGTAAAGCAGCCATCTTCTCGCAATCGCTGCTGGACGTCGATAAATATTCTCACATTGGGAACTTGTCGCCTGGGAAATTTTTGTCGGTATGTTCGCTGAGCTCCACTAGAATTTGATCGAGCCTCGCCATAACACATAATACTGTTTCTACATTTTTCAAAAGTTTACCTTACCATGCAACAAACGAGAAATTAAACATTAAACCTGTTTAGACACGTAGCGACCTTAAATAAAGTATTTCAATGTTTGACAGTTGCCATGGATTTTTGATGTATCCGACTGCATGTAAACGATTGTTTCATTGTGTTCATTTGTTACTCGAGAGAATATGGATTTTTTAAACATGTCAACCCGAAATCTTTTGTGGTTTTTGTAGAAAAATCATGAGCTATATGACAACAAACCTAAAGGAAGTTTTGTAGAAAGTTAAATCATCTATCGCAAAAAGTTGAAAAATTACAAAACTACACTATATCTCGAAAACAAAAGGGGTTATGGACATAAGTGTACCGGAACTTTTTTTTTAATGTTCTCTATCGTGCGGTACCGTGCATTGCATTTTTTCATTGTCAGCATATATATATATATATATATATATATATATATATATATATATATATATATATATATATATATATATATATATATATATATATATAGCTATAGATAGCAAATATACAGAAAATTAGAATTATTATTGTGAAGTAAAATGGGCCAATATACATAAAATTAATACGTCCTAATATTTAAGTGCCCTCTATAATTGAGAGTGTAAAATATTTTAGGATTAAATAAGGAATAGCAAAACATGTAGTACATTTTTATTTCACGAAGCAAAAGTCGTTAAAATACAATAGAACCAAAAGAACAATAGCCTTGTTTTATTTATAGAGTCTTAATAGAATATAGAGATTTTATTTTTATCCTTAGGCAGTAAGTACATTTACTATATAATACATTTATAATATTAAGTTAAAAATAAGTTTTTTTTTAAATACCAATGATAAAAAAAGACGCAGTGTTAGTTGATAAGGATAGTTTTTTTGTGCTTGTTTTAAAAGAGTTCAACGAATAAAACGTTCGACAATGGGAAAAGAAAGGCCTATGAACTTTGTTTTACCGAGATACAGCGAGAAAAGTTTTTTGTAACACAAGGATAGTTTATTTAAGGAGTCGACGGCAGGTCTATGAGGACGATTCGTAATTGAACTACCACAAGTGAAACTTGAAATTAGTTGACGTGCGACGACACGGTAAAATATGGAACTTGATAATTAAAGCGTAAAAGGCAAGTGCCTGATAATACAATCATATACAATTTTTGTGTAAAGAAAATAAAACTAAATATGGTACACGGTTTGTTAAGACCGTTTTAAATAATATGGAAATTAATTAGCAATCACAGGCAAGCTACAAAATGCAAACAGTAGATCAAATGGAAAGCATTAAGTACCCATCAAATAGAAGAAGCAATTAGGCAACATTCAGTAAGTCGTTTTATGAACTTTATCGTAAAAAAAAAATATGCACTCTTTTTCTTTATAGTGTGAGTAGTTTTTAACAATATTTTTGTCCCATTGATGAATTTAATGTATCTTTAGCTTACTAAGGGGTTTATTAGATAAAGGCCGAATCATTAGACCATATAGTTAGGTAATTCATTGTTTTAAATAAATTTAATTTGTATTGATTTATCAACAATCAGAGATGATAAATTTGATATAATCTTTTTGATGGAAATTTGTGAATATAATCTATCAGAAATAAATCATAGTAGATTGTAATTACATAATCTGTTTAATTTTGACCTCAAATCAAACAAGTATTAGCTATATAATAAAGTAAGGCTATTTTTCACCGTTAATTAAAAGTAAAATCAAAAGAAGCCAATTATATAATAATTTTTTTGAAACTTCCAAACACTCGGGAGTACTATAATTTATAAGAACGATATATTAAACAAAAATGCTGGCCCAAGCACAGAAAATTTTAAATCACAGCAGTAAGTAAACAATTTTTAGCATAATTTTAGGATTATCAATATTAGCGTTTTTTAAATAAAGACGCTAATTGAATTCTCATGCTCTACAATTTAAAGTGCTATAAATATAAAAGAAACCACACTGAATACCATAGCAATATATATATATATATATATATATATATATATATATATATATATATATATATATATATATATATATATATATATATATATATATATATATATATATATATATATATATATATAGGTTATTTGATTGTTGAACTACTTTAATCTATCAGAAGTGTATTTGAAAATTGGAAAGTCTAATTAGTATCCGACACAAACAATACGGAACCAGTAGCAGTCATTCTTTTTCAGCCGCCAGTATAATGACAACGCTGTCGTTAAAACCACGCACCATGGTACAGGCAATATTTTTGTTTTGCACAGAGATAACAAAGAAGAGAACTATAAGTGGTTTGAAAATAGGTAGTTTACAAAGTAGTAAAATGTTGTAGCACATTCTGTTGGCTAGAGCGATCGCCAAAGAGTTTTTAAGCTAAGGTAACTTTAGGTAGTTTTAGAGTAGGTTCTTGTACCTCCACTAGAATTGCCTGCCATGGTGCAAATCCCATCATATCCAGACATCCGGGCTGCGTTGTATTACAACCTACCAATCTTAATTAAATTAGATGGAGATATTGAACGTTATAAGACACAGCCGTAGTTCAAGTTGAAGCGAATCTAAGATCAACAAAACATCTGTGATATCCTTAATGCATATTCCTAGGTGCATTTTAGGTGTATTCTGTATGTTTTCTCCAAAGCAGTTTTTCCTCCAAATATACACCCAGATATTTATATGTATTCTGCATCTATATTTGGCAACGCTTATGGTTGACGCTATTTGGTTTTTCTAAGTCTAAATTTTTTAAAAGAGAGAACAGCATATTTTTTGGCAGATAGACTAAACCCATAATCTAAGCTAACCTATTAGGAACATTGTGATCGTCATATTTCACTAAGTGAAGATCGGAACCTGCGATGAGCACTGATAAATACACTTGGAGAACTTAAATCACCAACGCATTTTTTGATACCTGACGGTCGTTCCACTAACCAAGTTAGCGTCATCAGGATATGAAAAATCCTAAACGTTTGACGACTACGACCGTATTTATATTATGTCCAGGTACTTGGCCTGCTTATGTCTCATAAAGTACCTGCATCCAAATTCCGTTATCTTAATTCCTAAATTTAGTCCGTATATTTTGGGAAGTAATCGATTAATTCACTATACATAGGCGAAGGTGCTGAATTCACACAACTGTTATTATTACCCTATTTAGTAATATAGAATGATGTAATTTTTAGAGAAATATGCTGCTTGTCATTAACACCAGGTTAGTTAAGAAAAATAGTATACGAAATGAAAAATTAAAACAACTGGTAAAATGTCAAATTAAAAACTAAAAAGCAGTCCCTCAGATACCTGCCCTTGTATAAAAAGTTTATCTGCAGTCGTTTAATAAAAATGAGATCAGCCTCTTAAACAAGGAGCTGAAGTTAGATTTACAGTCACAAAGGGACGAGCTAGTAAAAGTTATTGCTAGTATTGAAACGATAATTGAAAAATTACACGACTCTTCAACAAACTTTATTCTAAATGCATCTACAGATAAAATTTCCATTTGAAAGAAAATAAGTCCATCAAAAACAAACACTTTTATCAAATGAAAACAGTTAAACGACGGCGAAAGAAAGATTGCTTTTATGTTAAAGCAGGTAAAGGTAAAACGGTTGTGATTTTGGACAAAAACTATTTTAAAGGAATCGCATAAAAAAAGCTAAAAAGAAACCATCTATCAACACTTATTCTTCATATTAAAAACAATTTAAAGAGTTCTCACAACCTTTTAACAAAACTCTGGACGCAGCAAATGCGTTATGGGAGTGAATTTTCATAAAAATATTTTTATTGCAAATATGTGTGTTTTCTTTTTATTTAAGAAAGCAGGCATCAATTTTGGTTACCAGTATAACCTATATAGTAAAAACAATGTGCCATGTTTCATAAAAATAACTTTATTGTGTGAAAATGTACAAAAATTTCCAAAAGTAAACTTAAAGTGTTCCCGGAAAAACTCGTTTCTTGGTCAACCTTATAGGTTAATAGCAAATTGGGCTATTCAAATATGAAGGATTTGATAAAAATTCGCTACCATAACGCACTTGCTGCATCCAGAATTTCTTTTCTTACAAACATGCATTATATTTCGATGTAAAATGCAAAAATGCAATAACATAAGGCATGTTTATATTTTAAAAAAATGAAAATTTCTATCACCAACGACTTATGGGTCAGCCTGTGATTGTAGAAACATTTTTTAAGATGTAGCCCAAGACAGTCTTTAATTAATGTATAAACATTTTTTTCATATCTTGTATAATAACGGATATATTGAGCTTTATTGATTTTTTACGAAAATTCGACAAAAATTATATACCATTAAACGATAAATTCTATAGCTATAGCCAAGCATCAGAGAAAGGGTCTATTTGAAATGCATTTTCCGGAAACATTTTAGTAAAATGAAGGACAATGACGGTTGAAACTAAAACTTCAGGGTTTGTAAAACATCCTTCTTGAGACATTTGATTTCCATAGCCCGCATTATATTCAAGTTATTTGCCTAAATGTTGTCGATTTTGACGTTTTAAATCGCAACTTTGACGTTTTGAGGAAAACCCCAATTTATTTTTCTTTAAATGCCTATAACTTTTTGTCTTTAGACCCACATAGCTAAATTTTGGTATATAACTTACCTATAAAGATGTAAATCCGCGTAGAAAATTTGGTTGCCCTTACTTTGCTAATTTTGGAGATATAAATTTTTTTTTGAAAGAAAACACACAATTTTGCGGGAAAACCTGGGCAGATTTTCTTGGCTAACAAACTGGTCCAAGCCATTTGCAAAAGGAATTTATTCACCAAATTTAATTATTTTTTGAGTTATCGGTGTGATATATATATATATATATATATATATATATATATATATATATATATATATATATATATATATATATATATATATATATATATATATATATATATATATATAAACATATAAAAATTGAAACTGACCCCGGATATGTGTTCTGGGAGGCCTAATTAGCGCTCATTTGAAGAAATTTTTTCAAACTTCAAAACTCGGGATCTCCTCATTAGTGAATTTTTTTTTTAATTCACTAAAAGGCTTAGAAAGAAGATTACAACTTGCAAATCAAAAAGTCTCCAAAACATATTGTCTCCCAAAAAATCCATAAACCGGGAAAATCGATAAGACCCATTGTTTTGGCTATAGATCCCGACATACAATTTAGCGAAGGCATTGGCAAATGTGTTTAAAGGCTTGCGCGTTAAATAAAAAGTTTTTGTGTATTAAATTTAATTGCATTTATTAATACAATTTAAGGTGTTAAATTTGGTTGAAGGCGATGTTTCGATTTCGTTTAATGTAACCTTTTCGTTTCCTAGCATCCCCACGAAGCAAAGGCTGACGTATTTAGAACAGTTGTTAAAAATGCAAAACATAAATGAAGAGGTCTACAAAGATTAATTAACGTTAAGAGACCTTTCTATTAAATAAAATATTTTTTAATTTAACAAAGTTTAACCTATATTCATTTATAGAGTAGATTTGAAACGGATGTAGAAAGGGAACGTGAGTATTTTCCTAGAGTATTATTTCGTGATGTGGATGATATTTTTGCAGTGTTCAACACAAGTATATGCAAAATAGTCGATTTATTGCTAAACTGAAGAGTACAATTGGTTTTATAAAATTCACTCACAAATTAGGAATTAATAATAAAAAAATACTTTGAAAAATGGTGACCCAACAGACAAGGATAGTACCACTGGTATGTCGAGAACATATGAAATAAGTTGTAAAGATTGTAATCTTAAATACGTCTAGCGAACTGGGAGATATATTGAAATTAGATTTAAAGAACTAAGATACGATACTATAAAGAGATCATGCGTGGCCCGACATATTTGGGATAATAATTACCACGTAGATAGAGATAACTTAAAAGTAATAACAATTGTTAGACAACTAGGACAGCTGAGCGCGTTTAAAAGTATATATATATATATATATATATATATATATATATATATATATATATATATATATATATATATATATATATAGGGTGGCGCATTGAAAACGAAACAGACCGATTTGCGTCCAGAGATTTTTCTTTAAGAAACGCTGAAACGCGTAAATTATAATATTGAAGGGGACAGGTTATGACATAAAACTCAACTTTGTCACATCAACCCCTTAAGGGTGGTGATAACAACCCTTATATTTTAAATAGGAAACATGCGTCGAGTGTTACATCATTCGAAAACTCTTTCTTTTCTTAATTCAGCGCAGTAATTTTTTTGGAAGTTTTGTCAACTCGTTTAAAAATTATTCACAGTTGGAGTTGCAAGAACGTATTTCATTCATTGTGAGAAGAAATGCACTAATTAGCCAATTTTTCGTTAAAAAAAGCTAAAAAACAAAACCAAATGTTCAATAATGTTTATTCAGTTAAGTAAGTGTTTAAATTGTTGACCACCAGCTTCATACTAAAGTTCAAATTTTGTTCAAAACGAGCTCTGACATTCTGGAGCATTTGTGGAGTTATTAGACGGAATTCTTCAACAATGCGTCGTCGTAATTCTTCCAGAGACTCTGTTTCTGTTGCGTAAATTCGACTCTTTAAATGGCCTCATAGAAAGAAGTCTAAAGGAGTTAACTCCGGTGATCTAGGGGGCCACTCAATCACCTCTACGCCCACTCCATTGCTCTGGAAATTCTCTAATCAAAAACTCCCTAACACGTTGTGAAAAATGCGGAGGAGCTCCATCTTGTTGAAACACTAATTGATTTTCTTGATAGCGATAATAATTTTCAACAATGTCAATTAATAGAGGGTAAACGATATCTTCTAGTAACTCCAAATACGTTTCGCCACTCAAATTGCCATCAAGAAAAATTGGTCCGATTAAACATTCTCCAAAAATGCCAGTCTAGACACTCAATTTCTGTGGAGTTTGAGTGTGAACTTTGTGAAAATTTCTTGGATTATTATCTGCCCAAATAACGACAATTATGACGATTGAATGTAGAGTTTAATAAAAACGTGCACTCGTCTGAAAACAGATATTGAACAGAAAGTTCCCGTTATCAGCTATTCGTGCAGTCATAACTTCACAAAACTCCAGCTGTCGATCAAAATCATCTTCATTCAGTTGTTGCACAAGACGAATTTTATACAGGTGAAATTTATGATGCTTCAATATTCGCCGAATAGTTCTTCATTTGATGTTTAAAACAGTGGCCAATTTTCTCGTGCTAAAAGTTGGGTCTGCATTAATTTGTCCTAAAACTTCAATCTCAGTAGTCTCATTTCTAACCGGTAACTCACGTTCAGGATCTCGTTTTTGTTGGCTACTGAACCACTTTGTCCAAACTTTGCAACTAACTCCAAAATGTATTTTCTGTTAACATGTCTGTTCGGATGTCGTTCATTAAACAAATTTGCGGTACGGTTGGCACAGTCATCGTTTTTGAAAAAAAGAGTAATTATTTTAACTCTTTCTTCTACAGAATACACCATTGTGAAACTAATTTTCGGTAGTACTATCAAGTATCAAACCGACCGATAAACCGAAATAATAAACCGCATTTCTCTCATTCCGATAAGAAATGTTCTGATAGTCATTTTTTTGTTTACAAATAAACAAATTGACTATCAGCACATTTCTTATCGGAATGAGTGAAATACGTTTTTGCATCTTCAACTGTGAATAATTTTTGAACGAGTTGATAAAACTTCCAAAAAAATTAGTGTGCTGAATTCAGCAAAAGAATAGCTTTCAAATGGTGTAACACTCGACTCATGTTTCCTATTTAAAATATAAGGGTTGTTTTCAGCACCCTTAAGGGGTTGCTATAACAATGTTGAGTTTTATTTCAAAACATGTCCCTCTCAATATTAAAATTGACATGTTTCAGCGTTTCTTAAAAAAAAATTCTCTGGACGCAAATCGGTCTGTGTTTCGTTTTCAATGCGCCACCATATATATATATATATATATATATATATATATATATATATATATATATATATATATATATATATATATATATATATATATATATATATAACTATAAATTTGTATTTATAGTTAATTGATTAACCACTTTACAAAAGATACCGGCAAGAGGTACGAATAATGATAACAGAATTCTGATAGGGGGACTTTTTAATAAACCAGCAGTGAACGTTTGTTTGTTTGAACCATTTTCAAGAGTCTATTGTCGAGTATTTGCACATAGTATAAACACAGGTGTAGTCTTCATACGTTTAGGATTTTTCATCTTCTGATGACACTAATTTGGTTAGTGAAACGATCGTCAGGTTTTTTTTAAGTGTGGCGGTGAGTTGAGTTCCGCAGGTGTACTTATAAACGCCATATTTATATGATAGTTTAAAATTCAGTTTAATTTAATAATAACTAAGGATGCATATTATCAAACAACAAAATTCACTAAGCAGAATCCATCTATTTTGCAATAAATAGCAGTTTGAAATAATAAGCCAACCCAGTTTTCAGCAACGCAGCATATGACACTTTATAGCCTTTGAAAGCTGCATTCTGCTTCATATAACAGAACACAGTTGACATTCTGTGACATTTTGCCCCTGTTTTGTTTAGACAGTTGAATCTAATGAAGACAGACACATTTCTGGTAAATGCAGCCTTTTCAGACATGCAAATTTCATCTCAAAATTACAAATTTAATCAGGCAAGTTGCAATAATCCTTCGAACTTCATTAGTCTTATTCCATATTTCATGCTTGAATAGACTGAAATCTAGTAAACCATAACTAACAAGAATATTTAAATGAATCCAAGATGTTTCCTTGGGAATAATTAACTTAGTAAAGGACATAAAATCTTGACGCGGGCGAAATATGTTTACATTATAAATGGTCAATAGGGACGAATATACAAGTTCATGTTGCAATTCCCCTTTTTATATACAACGTGTGCTTTGTACCGAGTACGTTTAAAGTTTATAATATTTCAAAATTGTCAATTTTAAAAATTCTCACCAACCATGGCCCCTAGAACACATCGCAGGAGCCAATTTAATTTTTTATATGTTTATGTATATACAAAGTAATGTGTGTGTGATAGAGGGAGAGGGGGGGGGGGTAATTTTGCTAGCAAACAGGTCCTTTAGCCGCCAGAAGTTAAAAATGCATACATATATACATACACATCCAAATATACGTACTGCATGTTAAATAGCTTTTCCCCCTTTTCTGAATTTTTGTAAAAAAAAATTCACTAATGGGGAGATTTCGTTATTTTTTAAATTAGGATGTTTACGTGTTTTAAAAATTCGACCAGTACGTTGAGGATGTCAAGTCTTTCAAGGCCTCGAGGCCTAATAAATATAAAATATTGGTTGGAAAGCTAGTGTTTGTTCACAGAAGATTTACATAAAGGTTTTTACTGCAGGTAGGTAGATTTTAGAACCAAAGAAAATATGATCAAGATTTGCAGCAGGAAAATTTTCTCATGCACATTTTCATAACTATGTGATTTCCAATGTAGATCAATGACATTTGACTTTTCAATATATAAGAAACCAACTTACACTGACACAACCATACCATACGATTCATGTCTCTCTTTTTCACAAAAGCTGTCAGCCTACCATTCTATGATACATCGTGCATTTTGAATACCTAAGTCAGAAAATAATTTTGAAAACGAAATTTCAATAATTAAGCAAGCAGCATTTAATATTGGCTACTCTGTTAAAATAATAGATGGAATGATCGAGATAAAAGAATACAAATTAGCGATTAATTTAATTTATCCAAATATTAGAGCCAAAAAAAAACAACAAATATGTTTCGATAATTTATTTTGGAACCATTTCAGAAAACATTTCAAAAATTTTAAATACCTGTACAAATACAAAGGTAGCTTTTAAATCTTACAACACGACGTGTGATTTGATATTTAACGCGAAAGAAAAATCATGTTGATAAAATCTGGAGTTTATAAATTAGCTTGTACACATTGTAACGCAATCTACATGGGTCAAGCTTCTAGAAATTTTAACAACCAATACGAAGAACATATTTCCGCATTTAGAAATAACCACGCTGACAAATCTACATTTGCAAAACATATTAATGATACCGAACATAAAACTACAGTCAAAACCGCATACAACCACAACATTTTTGTAATGACAAACGTAAACAGGACACACATACGACAATAACTGCCTTGTTTTAAATTAGCAAACTGATTTAATGAATCCCCCTTTCTTGTATATTCTTCTTCCTAATTAAATAAGTCAAAGAAGATAAATTTAACTATTCTTTCAAAAAAGTTGTAATAAGTTAATGAGTTGATGTATGTCTATGCTTTCGTTGTATAGAGACTGCTTTATTGTTTAGTTATTTTATTGTTGTAACTGTTATCATAGTTATTATAGGCTAGTTCTATTTTTATGTTAAATATTGACATACATCACGTGAACATTCTCAAAGCCTCATCTGTCATCTGTTTTTCATTTTATTTTCAATTTGATAATTTTTTGATCAAAACATCATAACATAGTAACAGATCTTTATTTGTGGTTGTCATGATTTCGTACTAATTAAATTTTTATCTGTCTGAGAATGATGTCAATCAGCGAAACTAGTCACAGAAACGTTGAAGAACATCCGAAAACATCTAGACTTCATAAGGGCCTCTTGCTCCAGTTAGCTTACGGGCTGGCTACGCGCTTCACCTACAGAAATGAAACCCAACAGTGTAGCCAGAGAACTAGTCTTCAAGTCTGTATATATTATGGACCAGTTTCACCGAGTAAGGGCAACCACAATCAATGAAAAATTTAATTATATAAAGTGTTGTTCATTGACTATTTGGCAGTACCCAGAATGGGACTGAAATTCGTTTCAAACATTTCTAATTATTTCTGGGAAAACTGGTCTACACTCATCTTTTATTCGTGTTTTAGATCCTTAGGGTCAACTTTTTTTTCAATTATCCCCACCAAAAATTGATGTCTAGGAGGTGGTCTAAAGGTTCTCCTTTTACCAATACATCTGCCTTAAAATACTGCATCCAAATACTCACAGACAGATCTTAAAACATAGGACGGTGCACCATCATGTTAGAACCAGAAATTTATATTCGAAAGCATAGTACCTAAATTTGCAACTAGTTCTTCCTACAAAAATTTCAAAATATCTCGCTAGAGTGATAATTTCTTTGAAGAATACTGGTCCTATAACAGAAGTCCAATAATGCTTGACCAAATATTGACTTTTACTCGGCGTTAAGTGTGACCTTTCCTTAGTTGGTGTGGATTTTTCTTTGGCCGGTTTACCTCACTATTTAGTGTAAACCTTGAGTTATCAATGTTTTCTGTATTTAAATCACTCCTGTCTAACAGATCCATAGTAGCCTGTAAAACTGTAATCTTTGATCAGGGTCATTTTAAGTGAATCATTGAAAGACTGTTAGTTCCTAAGGATAAAATTTGTGAGCTTTGAGAATTTTTACTATTGAAGATTAACCAATTTGTCGCTATTTAACTACTCGCTTGGTACAGGCAGATTCTGAACTGCTAATGTGATATTAAGTTGCACTTCGTCATTGAGCGTGCTGTGTCAATGTGTACCAGTTTTTTTACATGCCTGTTAACTAAAAACTGTTTCTCCTAACCTGACTTGACAGCACGATAGGGAGGAAAGTCAGGATTTTTCTGACTGTCTCCATTTTGTGTTCTCGTCCTAACACCCTATCCCATCATCTTTAAAATTTAAATTTTGTGAGGTGCAGTTAAATGATGATAAACAACTTATTCTCACTATTTTACTTTACGCTCTAGTGTTCAGAGTTATTTCTTTATTTTGGAAGGAAATGATTGATTTGATTTAAAACGAAATTTATGAGCAAACTTCGAATGCTATGCTTTTTTGTTGTACTCTTTTTTAAGTTCAGTTAAATATAACTTATCTACCACACATTTGCATCGATCATTATAAAAAGTTTGAACGCAGCAAGTGCGTTATAGTATCGAATTTTCATAGTGTTGTAAAACCTAATGTAACTTACTTTATCTGCTAAGCATTCAATTGAACCTTTCAACTTATTTATGTTAAATTTAGTGTGTGGCTGATGGATAACCTTCCAATGACATCCTTTTCTCTACACAAATACATATATTATATTTAAGTAGCTGATTCTTATAGACAATTCACTCCAAAGCATCTTAACTTTTTCTGTGAATATAATATGTCACCCAACTGACGTGACAAGTTGATTACAAAAGTTATTGATAACTTAAAGATTTTATATATATATATATATATATATATATATATATATATATATATATATATATATATATATATATATATATATATATATATATATATATATATATATATATATATAAACACTGGTTTATTCTATTGAACTTTATAATAACAATAATGGTGTTCCCTAACAAGAGTGAATGTATTTTGCCATTGAACATTGAATCTGTAGTTTGATGACAATATATAAGTTAGATCTCGTTAAGTGAAGACTGGCACTTTTGACGAGCTCTGATAATACACTTGAAGAACCAAACTCACCACAACACATTCACAGAGCGTGAAATATTCTGAATATTTCAAAATCTGATGACGCTAACTTTGTTAGCAAAACGATGGTCAGCTCTCTAAAAATGTGTTGTGATAAATTTGGTTCTCCAAGCTTATCTACTGAAATCTTGTAAAAATAAATTGAGGAGTTTCAAAGATATCGCATTTTTGAAAATAATTTTTTCATCCTCTGATGAAGCTAGTATTGTTAGCGAAACAAACATTAGATATTTGAAAGATGTTTTGTAATGATTGGGTTTCTTCAAGTGTGCTTATTTGAGAAGAATATTTGCAATTCTTCATGGAAAAGCTTAAGTCTCAGGACTGGCCAACAATTCGGGAATAATTTTCCGGTACAATAGAAAAACGGATATCTCTAGGTGGCGTAGGAGCTTCACAAAACATGTTGTTTATATATACAGGCTGCTTAAAAAGACGGGGCAATATTTAAGGGGTTGATTTCCCAAGTAATTTTATAAAAAAGTTCCCATAAACATAGGTGCTAAAATCCATTGTTTCCAAGATACAAGGTGTTACATTTTTTTGTAAAATAACGACTTTTTTTAAATAATTTAAATATCTCATCACCTATTGTTTTGAAATTTGGCAGCGCTGTTTGTAGTAATAATGGGCTGATTTGACCCTAATTATATAAAGATTGTTAAGTCCATTGGCATTAGGGGGGACCCCTCAACAAAAATTATTGTTCGTGTTTGTGATTTTCTGTATGATAAATGGACATGCCATTAGAAGGTTTTTATTTTTTATCGTGTAAATGATTCAAGATCCGGAGAAATTTTCAAGAGACAGAAAACTTGTATGTTTAGTTTCTTTATCTCAAAATAATATACAAATCATATTGCAGTCAGTGGCGTACATTTTTATGTCACTAAATTTTGTTGAGGCGCCCCCCTAACGCCAATGGACTTAACAATCTGTATCTAATTAGGGCCAAATCAGCCCATTAATAATACAAACAATGCTGCCAACTTTCAAAACAAACTGTGAGGAGATATTTGAATTATTTAAAAGAATCGTTATTATACACAAAAAAATTAACATTTTGTATCTTGGAAACAATGCATTTTATCACCTATGTTTATGGGAACTTTTTTTTCATAAAATGACCTGGGAAATCAACCCCTTAAATATTGCCCCATCTTTTTTAAACACCCTATATATATATATATATATATATATATATATATATATATATATATATATATATATATATATATATATATATATATATATATATATATATACATAATCTGAAACCTTGGTTGGGATGACAAAATCCCTAATTAGTGCTCCTTTAAAATGTTTTTGAAAAATTCGAAAACCACTTTTTTTAAGAAAATTTGCTAAAAATACCAATTTTAAAAGAGCTTATTTAACTTTTTAAAATTATAATAATTAATAAGAGATAACATAAATTGAAAGGGTAAGAAAAATCAATTATATTTTAATTTCTGTTTTTAAGATATTCTGGTTTTATTCAGCTTTTGTGTAATAATAACAAATTATAGTGACATTGTGAGATGAAAAACTTTTCTAAATATTTGAAATTTTGAAATGTTGCGTGTGGCTTATTAATTTAGTTTAAAAGAGTTACTGTACAACTTGGAACATTGTCATGTAGAAGATTCACCACCTTTCTTTTATGAAACCATTACAATCCCCTCTAAAACTTTAATTCGTCCTCGTATAGGAGAGTAAGTATCATATCAGCAACTTTACGGAAACTGAGTCCCGGATCACGTCTCCATGGCAGTTTCCAGAGGATTACAGTCTCCAAGCATGCATTTCTGGATTAGCCCGGTCCGGAACTGACTGGAGAATCAGACACATCCCCTTTATGAATACGGCAAGCAGAAACCCTCATGGATGCTGACTACGAGGACCCAAATCTCATCGGAACCCTAGACCAAGCAAAGTCGCCCGTCCCTCTGAGCAGCTCTGCTCTCAAGTTGAATCAACAAACTGATGCTAATATGCTGAATACATGGATCTGTGGTCCCAGATTTCTTACATTTGTTCAGCCTGAACATTTTTCCAGACTCGTTATATCTCACTAAGTTGCGATTTCTTCGATATCATTCTTGTGAAAAATAATTATCGTTGTAAGTAAGATATGTTTTATACAAGGTGTACCAATTAAACCTACCCCTTAGGCAGTGACGTAAAAGCTTTCTCAATTCTCCTCACGACACATTCGCCTTTTAGTGAATTTTCTTTAGAAAATTCACTAATGAGAAGAGCGCGACTTTTGAATTTTGATAAAATTTCTTTAAATGAGGGCGAACTAGGCCCCCTAGAACCCACAGCCGTGGTCAGTTTCAATTTATATATATATATATATATATATATATATATATATATATATATATATATATATATATATATATATATATATATATATATATATATATATATATATATATATATATATATATATATATATATATGAGACATACTTGGTTCTCGGGTTGAACCGCGTCCAGAATTTATGAAAACTCGATGTTTCGGCTCCTGTTTTGGAGCCATTTTCAAAAGGTAAAGGAAATATGTAAGGATACTCTAAGGTCTCAATCTGCCTACTTCTTAGAGCGAGGACAAAGGTGCGTTGGGTTGTTGTAGCTCGATTACGGGGCCTCAATCTGCCTACTCCCCAAATTTCGCCGGAGATCGTCTGTGAGGTCTTAGTGTGTTCAACCCTAGGCATTAGAGAGAGTACTAGAGAGCTCTATTATCATCCCAAAGTTTAATAAGAAACTGCCTCCAATTAGCTGCTCGAGCTGATATTGTGGTAAAATATTTCATCAGGTACGAGTTTGACATCCGGTTTGAGTAGTCAAGATTCGAGATATCAGGCTATGCATTGTGTTTAAATAACTAACTTTTGTGTGATACGACTAAGTTTAATTGTATCCAATTTTTTTTTTTAGAAGAATTTGTGCGTATTTTTAATTGTACAATCCATAATGATTTTATCTTTGCCTGTTGTTGCGTATATTCAATGTAGTATCAATAAGCTTTATCTAAAAATTCTATAGCAATTCATAATCAACCTATACTCAGTGTCCACATAAAAAGTTGTAAAAACATGTTAATTTGACTGTAGGCGCAGCCCCTTTCTTTTACTGTAAAGCTCTGATAGTCATTCTATTTTGTTAAATCAAATTCTAGTTTCATTCATGACACTTTGTAAGTCACCTGAGAGTTGTTGGCACAGATTAAATAGGACACTATTTAACAAGTTATCGTTCTTTTGTGTATTGTAAATAAGGAAACTTAAATACCTCGAACAAAAAGGGTTAAATGAATTAATAAAGTGATTTTTCCACTCACTATTTCTGTAAAATACGTAAACGTTATTTAAAACACAGATAAATAATTAGAACAGACTTGTTACTGAAGCTGTTCTTAGAACCTCGGTGGTTCAGGGGTAAGAACGTGTGCCTCTGAACAGAAGGGTACTGGGTTCGATCCCAGGGTACTCCTTTCACTTTTTCAGTACAAACTGTAAAATTAACGTCAACCGAGGTTCTGGCATTGTATTTGAGCAAGTTGAATGTCTGCACGTTCCGCCCTTCGGAGGGGGCGTAAAGCCGTCGGTCCCGTGTCCATGCGATGTTGGGCACATTAAAGATTCCTACCCTCCTTACAGAAAGGCAGGGGTTCGGCAAAATTTCCATGATAGTGAGGTGAAACTGCTCCCTGGCGTCGGTGATTGGCCATAGTCGCAGAAATAGGCCGAAGTTAAAGAAACAAAACACACATGAAGCTGTTCTTCTAACTAAATCAACAAACAAATAACTGGCATCCCTAAATTACATTACGTCTGTTGATTAACGAGATATCGTAGATACCGTAATATTTTTTTCATTTATGTGCAGACTCTATGGGGTGGTTTAAAAAAATCTAGGATTACTTTGTATAGTCAAACTTAAAGTTAAGGAGGTGAGATCAATTTTACCGTTGTTCAACTATTGTTTTAAAATCTTATCGGTACAAAGTGAAGGAAATAAAATGTGTGTATATAATTAGAATCTTGTCAATTTTAGTGAATTTTCTTAGAAAAAAATCACTAATGAGGAGATCTCGACTTTTGAATTTTGAAAAAATTTCTTCAAATGAGCGCGATCTAGGACCCCTAGAACCCATATCCGGGGTCAGTTTCAATTTTTATATGTTTATATATATATATATATATATATATATATATATATATATATATATATATATATATATATATATATATATATATATATATATATATATATATATATATATATATATATATATATATATATATAAACATATAAAAATTGAAACTGACCCCGGATATGGGTTCTAGGGGTCCTGCCAGATCATTTCTATGAAAATTCACTACCATAACGCACTTGCTGCGTCCAGGCTTTTTTACTTAGGCAGAAATGACGAATATAAATATTATATTGCGACGACAAGGTGACATTGCCTTTAGAGTCTGTAGATGATGATAATGCTGTATATCAAACTCATGAGAATATAATTTATGTACGGAAATATTTTGCTTTGCCTCTTTGCTGACATTTGCTAAATTGTGGTTATTCTAAAGCGCTTTATGGTACGTACATACTTTCCTAACAATTATAATTTACCTATTTAAACTCTCATATATGTCTACTAACCCATGGACTAAGATTTTAACCAAAGTGTCATAACAATTATTCAGGATGTCCCAATAGATGTGTGTGTGTGTGGTAAGTGCCTGCCCTGGGCGTCCTCCACTTCTGATAAAAGGTCGTTATCTAATTCTGCTGACGCAATTACTTTACTTTCAATTCGATTAGTGGTCTTCAAGTTCCCCAACTTCATTGTTAGCTTTGCCAATAGTTGTGAAGATTGAATCCAAATTTAATCTCTATGGTTAATTACTCTGTTGTTGAATGCTGGTGTTATTATTAAATTACGCAAACTTTGACTGCGGTTATCGTAACGTTGTACAAGTCAACCTGCAGGGTATTGAACGAAAGTACCGCGAAAAGCTATATGTTGGTAGAGAAATCTCATTTAATTGTTCCCTAATATTTGTGAGATATGCATCGGCTCCCTAATTTTAATTATTATTGTTTGAATATTGTAACAGAGTTTCATTTCGTTTATATGTTCTCTCTGTTCCTGAAGTAATTTACGTCTGCTCAGAAGAGTCTATCAATTAATAAATGTTTCCTTGATAAGACAACCCTAGTAGCCCAGTGGTGAGAACGTGTGGCTCTGAATCCAAGGAATATGGGTTCGATTCACAGTAAAGCTGGTGAAGTGAAATTGCGCCTGGTGTCGGTTATTGGCCATAGTCGCAGAAATGGACTTACAGAACAAGATATACTGCTTCTCAAAAAAATCCGAGCACACAGTATGATTTGATAATTTTTTATAAAATGTATACATAATGTGTGTTTGATGAAACCTAAACCATTTTCAAACCGAAATATTAAAAAATAACAAAGTTATTTAATAATGGATTCGCCGCGGTTTCTTACGCACTCGATAACTCAGTGATGACTGCTCCAAAACAAATGATTAATGGTATCTTAAAAAATATCCCCAGGCTTCTTGAATTCAGTGACAAAGATCAACTAGCTTATTTGGTGGGTGGGGTATATTACTCAGTGGATTGCCAATTATCTTCCATACATGTACGATGGGTGACAAATCTGGGGAGCAAAAAGGCCATGGAAGCAGTGTCACGTTATTTTCTTGTAAGAATCTTACAATTATCCTTGCTCTATGAGCACGTGCTTTGTCTTGTTCTAAAATGAGTTGAGTTGACCCTCGTACGTATGGCAGTGCAGCAGGCTGCAGTACGTTTCGTATCATTTGCATCTAAATCTTTCAATGAAAACTAGAGGTAACCTGCTACCGAATGTTAACGCATCCCATACTATTATACCCATATAAGAGCTGCATGCCGTTCCACAGCAAATTCTACATTTTTGCGTTCTCCGCGAAACCGTCTTACCCTTCTGCGACCATCGTGGACTCAACGACAGAATCGGACCTCGTCAGAGAACACAACACGGTCAATTAACCATCGCAATTTGAGCTGCCGTTAAACCATTCAAGTCGAGCAGCACGATGCCGAGTTGTCAGTGGGAGACATAAAGATGGTCTATACAAAGGAAGCCCCAGAGTGCGTATTCTACAATATATCGTTGCCATAGAGACTCTTTGTTGTAAAACTCCCAACCAAGCATTTCCAAAGGACCGTGTTGTCAAAGCTCTATCTTGTAAAGCCGCAACTCCCAAATGACGATCTTTCTTTGAAGTTGCTCGATGTCGACCGGATCCATGATGACGTTTATAGATCCTTCTTCAGACAACCTGGACCTAAACTGTAACATTGTTGACACACTGCGTCCCATGCGGTCGGAACTTTGTCTGGTTGATAAACCAGCTTCCCGCATACCAACAATGCGCCTCTTTTCAAATTCATTTAAATTATTGTAATTGTTCTGTAAACTGCGCCAAGACATAATAACTTAACGAATCAATAAAATAAGCACAAATCGCTACGAGATATTAATTCAAACTGAAGGAAATGCAAATTTTTTCTAAAACCAAGTTAAAAAAGTATTGTGCCCTGGAAAAGTTTTCTGTCCTTATTATAATTATCTCTTATCGGAGGCAAACAGAGTGTTATAGAAAATGTCATTGCAATAGACACTTTGCATGTTTTTTTTTCTATTCTTATCACATCTAATAGACATCCCACAAAAGATGATTTGTAATAATTTTTCATTTCACATACTACAAAAATAACGATGCAAAAAAATATTTGAAAATGCAATTTTCATAATTGGTTTCAAACACCACTCATTTGCCGCCATGATCTGTGACGTCACGGGACAGTACAATTGTTAACAATGAACTTGCTTCTCTGAGTTTATATCCTGTGCTACAAGTTATTGATGGAATCTTAGCTTCTTCACGTGATTTTTTTAATGTTATGGAAAATGAAGCTTATATAAATACTGTATAGCACCAATGTGTACAAATACGGCTATAAAAGCTACATAGTGATTATTTTTTATTATTCCACAGTTATCTAGGAAAACCGTCGTATATTTTTGTCAAGACTATTTTAATATAACGACCTCCTTATTTTCACAATGAATATCGATGACGTAAAGTGAAAATTCTTATTATACGTTATTATGTTAGGTTGTAATTTCCATGTGGTCGAGGCATGTTTATCTGTACATATTAAGTATCAACTTTGCATATTCCCTTTATTATTGTCAACTAGCACAAATGATGGTTATTAGTTAACAAAATTATTGGGTCTGCTTCCATTAATTATCTGTAATTAATTCAGACAACATTGTTCCATCAAAAAGAATGATGTCATCATAAATGAGATAATTCTTGGAAAAATATCTGATTGCGCCTGTTGAAAATCATTCTCTCTCATTTTATTACGCACACTTTAAACTATTCAAATAGAAAAAACACTAAATGATACCTATTATCGGACTCAAAATATCATATGACCCTAAGTACTTTCAACGCAACTTAAAACCTGGAGAAAATAGTGTATACTTAATTGCAACTAGGTCACCTTCCTGAAACCGAAAAGCGCCCTTCCTCTAGTGTTGAAGGTCTTTTGGCTGTCTGCCTAAAGTTTCTGTATCTGCTGTTTACAAACTGCGTTTAACTTCTCTCTTGCCCAATTAAACTATTACACCAGTTAGTTTTCGTTCAGGTAGGTTTTTACATTTTTACGAAAATTCGCTACCTTAACGCATTTGCTGCGTCCAGATTTTTTTAGTTTCTTCCAATGAAAGGCCACTAGGCCCCTAGAACCAATGTGTGTGTGTGTGTGTGTATCGCTACGATAACTCAAAAAGTAATAGACGAATTTTTATAAAATTTGTTACAGAAGCTTGCCAAACAAGTTGTTATACAACATATAACATGCACTTCTGTATATTTGGATTACGCACCTTAGCTCCCTGTACCACTTTTTCTCACAAAATAAATTGATATCTATAATACCAATTGAACTTTGTCGTAGGATTGGTACACCATATATATATATATATATATATATATATATATATATATATATATATATATATATATATATATATATATATATATATATATATATATATATATATATATATATATATATATATAATAACTTTTTGTCAATAACAATTTTGTGTAGCTATCATTTTTCATGGGTATTGCACAAGTAAGCCTCTTGCAAAAATATCTTATATCAGCGCTTGAAGCTTAATTCATTTTGCTAATATTTGATTTGGTTAATTAATATTATAATTAACTAAAAGGTCGACCACTTAGGGTCATTAGTAGCTTATTCCTAATAACAATACAATAATTATATCTGATCAATTAGCTCAATGCCTTTTAGAAGTTGCAATTTTTTTTTGAGTCTCATTACTTGAGCTGAGGGCATCTATTATGGTTTGTGGAACATAATTAGGTATTCGTGCTTTTTCACATTTTAAACACTTTTCTTGAAGACAAATTATTTGTGTATTACTTTCATAGATTAGTACTCTAACTTTATCTAAGTGACGGTAAAAACCGTTTAAATTCCATTGTTATATGCACGTGCTTATTAAGCACTAAAACTTATTTGAGAGAGATCAGTGTCTGTTTCTGACCCAGCTCTTTTAGTTTTAGCTCTTTTAGTTTTAGTTGTTTCTAGCTCTTTTAGTTTTAGTTGTCTCGAAAGTGTCTTTTTTTATTCTAGTACATATACTCTTAATGGGTCTGCGTGTGCATCTAGAGTATAATTTGCAAAGCATTTCTATTAGGACATATGTGTCTTGCGTGTATTTATTTGATATACTCAGTGGATCTGGGTTTTGATAAACATTTTCATAGAAGCGAACTGTCAAGTTGAAATTATGGGGTAGTGGTGGTGACGCATTCTCTATATATTCCCTAACAAGAAGTATAATTTCGGTTTTTTTGTAATTTTTTTATACTGAGGTCGAGGAACAGTGAAGCAGTCTTCTTTTGCATTGGTTTGATCATTAAAAAAAAGTGTCCTCATTGGTTTCTAAACTTGTGGTTCTGGTGGGTTTATGTCACGTGTAATGTTATTTTCATTTGAAGTGTTTTTCTTCACTATTTGGTTTTGATTCTGGTTCAGATGTAATTGGCGGTGGACTGATTTATTTTGTTTTGTTAGGGCAGTTGCTAGCCATATACACTGGCTGTTTACAGTTGTAACACGTCATGTCATTGCAACTTGAGAATATTCTATAGTTTGTACTATCATAATCAATTACAGACGACGACGGCAACGTGAACAGATATTTGTCTTCTAAAACCGAGCACATATGAGTAAGGATCTCCTTTGACGTTTGCTCTCAGAGGCGATATAAATGATACGGGAGTCAGACCAATTTGGTTTGTCATTGCTTCTAGCGATTCGTTGGGGATTGATGGACAGACATTTGACATAATGCGCCTACTGGCTGGAGTTACCAATCGTCGAACGCCAATTTCAGATCCGCAAACGGTATTTTGCTGCGCTTTCGTACGCAGGCTTCAACGAATTTAGCATCTGCAAAATAAATGCACACCGCCAGTTGTTTGAGATTTTGAAGACAAACCAGGTATTCTTGAGTCCTATAATATTTCCGACGGCGGACATTTCGAATAGTTCTAGAGTTTCTTTAGCGTTCATAATAATTACTTGATCTTTACTAGGAACTATATAGAATGGCTGGGATTTGGCAATATGAGAATATGTTTTCTGTTGTGTTGTAACATCCCCCGCCTCATAGGCGGGCATCTAGGGTAGAGTGGATAGTCGCTAAAGAGGTGGTTACTCAGAGCAAAATCAGCTGGGCCATTAACAGCTTCAAGCCATACAAATCGCCGGAATTTGATGGAATAATTCCCATCATGCTCCAACAGGGGATATATATATATACTGGCGCCGGCGCTTACCCTCATTATGAGTGCCAGCCTGGCTCTGGGGTACATTCCGAGGGCATGGAGACTGGCCAGGGTTGTATTCATTCCTAAACCTGGGCGTCCAGGCAAAGTCCCTAAGGCCGATATGTCTCATGTCCTTCTTGCTAAAAACAGTGGAAAACTGTTCGACCGGCACATTAGGGGCGGTGTACTGGAAGCATATCCCCTACACTGCGGACAATATGCATACAGAGCAGGATTCTCAACAGAAACAGCACTGCACCAACTGGTGCTGAAAGTGGAGAATACGCTGGAGAACAGGGAGGTGGCGCTGGGGGCCTTCCTAGATATAGAGGGGGCATTCAGCAACACCTCGTTCGGATCGGTTCTGGCAGCTGTCCGCGAGCGTGGAATAGAGGATACCTGCTGCAGGTGTATCGGTTCCATGCTCAGGGACAGGGCGGTGTTCACCTAACTCGCGGGAGGGACTCTGCTGGCGGGGGTCGCGGCGAGGTGTCCGCAGGGAAGCGTTCTGTCTCCCTTGCTCTGGTACCTAGTCGTGGACAGCCTACTGGGGAGGCTCTCGGGAGGGGGGTATGAGGTACAGGGCTATGCGGACGACATTGTCATCATAGTCCGAGGAAAGGTCACACAGGCAGTGTGGGAGCGTATGCAGACTGCACTGAAAGTGATAGAAGGGTGGACGGTTGGTCAAGGGCTCGGGCTGAGCCCCGAGAAAGCAACCGTCGTGTCGTTTACGAGGAGGAGGAAGTGCGACAGCCACAGAACTCTCATTCTATACGGTAGGAGCATTCCAATGGCCAGGGAAGTAAAATATCTTGGGGTCGTATTGGACTCTAAGCTAACCTGGAATGGTCACATTGGAAAAATACTGCGTAAGGCAGTCATGACCTTATCCGTCACTAGACGGCTATATGGAAGAACGTGGGGCCTAAGACCCAGTATGGCCCACTGGCTGTACACAAGGGTGATCATACCATCGTTGACATACGCGGCACTGGTCTGGTGGCCTAAGGTGACACAATCCAGTGTCAAACAAAAACTAGGCAAGATCCAAAGGATGGCTTGCATAGGCATCACAGGGGCCATGTCTTCAACCCCAACAGCCGCCATAGAGGTGTTGCTGGATCTGCCCCCCCACCCACCCACCCACCCCCCACCCACACACAAGGTGTACTGGGCAGACTGTCCAGGGCTCAGACATGGGAAGTCAATAATTGACGAACCCAATTCAAAGAGAGCTGTGGAGCTGCTAAATCTTAGCAGAGGACAGCTCAGAAACACAACAGGTCTCTTGACGGGACACATGGCCGTCAAGAAAAACCTGCATAAAATGGGGCGGTTCTAAGGGGACCTCGCATGCACACTCTGCGGCAAGGGGGAATAATCAGTCCAGCACATCTTGTGCGAGTGTAAAGCTCTGGACCGCAAAAGACAACTTATCTACGGTCAGTCTAGACCGGAGACAGAGCAATATAAAACTTCACCCTACCAATCGCTGTGCAAACTAGTTCAAGGCACAGTGGTTTTGGAATGGGTGGAGTAAGACTAAGGGCATGCACAATCAACCAAATGTTGCAATGCTATCGGGGCGGCAAGGCAGCGGACGAGCCCTGCGTGGAAAAAACATCCCCCGCACAAACTGCTCAGAGCTTTTGGACGGGAAGGTCATTTATGTGGTTCCATTATTTATATATTTTGCTGTAGGGTATTTTTGGCGACTCCTGTTGTCAGAGTTACCCTCACTAATGAATTCCATTCTTTTGTGTTAATCAAAAGTTATAATATATCTTCGAAAACCCACTAAAACATTGCTGTTAAACGGGTTGCCTATCCTAAGAATGAAACTGGCAGGTTCTTTCAATGATTTCAGTATATAGCACTGATAAGATAAGAGTTTTAATAAATACTGTAAGTCAAATTGTAATTCTACTACTAATAATAATAATAGGCTTTATTTATCATTTTATGCATACAGTTGAAATATTACAATAATTATAAGCTGCACGATTACAGTTAAGGTACATTTATACGTAGCTATTTTGTTAAGCTAATGATAAATAAACAAGTAGAGAGTATTAATGCTCACAGAAGCGCAATGCTTATACGTGAGTTTAAAGTGAATAAAAAGAGAGAAAAAAATTGAAACTTATTCTAAAAAAGAGAAAAATAGTTATGAGTATACAGAATATAAAGAAAAACAAAAGAGATGTAAAGTGGCTTATTAGACCTAGTTAGTAAACCCGTGTGGGGTTGCTAGTCCTCCATCGGGCGCCTCCCAGGTGGCGGATAGGGAAACGCCTCCTAGATATAGGTGGTACCGAGGAAATCAAATACTCGGGGCGGCACTGACCGAACAGTTACCGGTATAAGTAACCAACTTTACTAAGAGATAGGGCACCTTCTTGCCCTTGAGATGAGAAATCATCTCTAAAGGCGGAGAAACCAATGAATGGAGAACGGCAGGAAGATGCACAAGGCAACGGGAAACCACTGCAGTAAAGATCCAAATGAATATCCCTAGTTAATCAACATGGCTGAGTTCAAGGCAAAAAATTCCGGAGTTTCTAGTCCCCTATTCGGATCTCGGGGGGGGGGGGGGGGTCCAGTTTTGAATGCAGCTAAGAAAAAGGAAAGAGACATAAGGATCGGTACATGGAACATCAGATCCATGTTCGAAGCAGGTAAAATTCACAACGTGCTTCAAGAAATGCAGCGACTCAATGTGAACATAATGGGACTCAGTGAAACTAGATGGCCGAATTCAGGAGAAATGAAGATTAATCAGTCAAAGATTTACTACTCGGGTAACAACGACGCAAATCACCGAAACGTAGTAGCGATTGTGGTGGAAGGTAACTTTTGTCAAGCTATAACTGGCTTCATCCCCATCTCAGATAGAGTAATGATGATAAGAGCAACAACAACAACCCAAAGAATACCTAACATCATTCAAGTATACGCCCCCACTTCCGATAAGAGTGAAGAAGAAATAGAACAATTCTGTAATGAAATTCAACAAGCTCTGGATGTCACAAAGAACAGAGATATAACGATAATAATGGGAGTCTTCAACGCAAAAGTTGGAAAGGGGAAAGCAGAAGATCTCATTCTTGATTTTGGGTTGGGCACAAGAAATGAAAGGGGGGATAGATTGACAGAGTTCTGTCAAGAGCAAGACAAGGTGATTACAAACACATACTTTAAACTGCCTGATAGGAGGCTTTATACTTGGAAATCACCCGCTGATAACACCAAACACATAGTTAGGAATCAAATTGATTACGTCTTAATTAATAAAAGGTACCGAAACTTCATAATGTCGGCTAAGGCTTATCCTGAAGCAGATGCAGCAAAACATCATAATCCAGTAATAGTAAGGCTCAGAGTACGACTGAAAAAGCCAAAATCCCAACAAAACAAAAAACATCTACAAACCTTAAACTTTAAAAGCCCAATAATGAGAGAAAAAGTGACCAAGAATATTAACAACGCACTAAGTAAGATCAAAGCTGAACCTAATGAAGATCCAAACATAATATGGAATACCATCAAAACCACACTTCAACAAAAGAGTTACTGCAAACAAAGAATACTGTTCAGAAACAATTACCATGGATAACTGACGAAGTTTTAAAACTAATGAAAGAAAGAAGAACGTGCAAAAACATAGAAAACAATGCATATAACCATATACATAGTGAGATAAGAAAAAGAATACATGAAGCCAAAGAAAAATGTGCGGAGATAGAAGACTTGACAATGAAACACAATGATCTTAACCTCTACAAAAAATTAGGGAGCTGGCTGGTATAAAAAGGCAAAACCAAAGCAATGTTTTGCTGGACAGAGATGGCAAAATAATCGCAGACACTGCAGGGAAGCTGGCAAAATGGAAGGAGTATATCCAGGAACTATTCGACGATGACAGACAACAAGAAGATGACACAGAATGAGATTTGGGCCCAACGATAACAAAGAAAGAGGTAATGCACGCGGTAAAAATGGCAAAGTCTAATAAAGCTCCAGGACCCGACGAAATTCCAGCAGAAATATTTAAACTAATCACAGAAGATCAAATGGGCATATTGGTGGAAATATTTAACACAATATACAACACAGGAATCATTCCCCGCGAATGGCTTAGATCGACCTTCATTACATTACCAAAAAAGATCAATGCAAAAGATTGTAGTGACCACCGAACCATCAGTCTAATGAGTCACGCTCTCAAAATATTCCTAAAGATAATAGACCAGAGCATTTTTAGGAAATTAGAACCAGATATTAGCGAAACCCAATTTTGCTTCAGAAATGCAATGGGAACAAGAGAAGCCTTGTTTGCCTTCAATGTGTTGACTCAAAGATGCATGAACATCAATCAGCCGATGTATGTCTGTTTCCTTGACTACAACAAAGCATTTGATAGAATCCGCCACAACCACCTCATTCAGTTACTTAAAAGTAAAAATATAGACATGAGAGATATTAGAATAACAAATAATTTATACTACAGCCAGACAGCTAATATCAAGGTGGACAATGAACTCTCAGAAGAAGTAAAAATACAACTTGGTTTAAGGCAAGGATGTGTACTATCGCCGCTATTATTTACGCTTTACTCGGAGGAATCATTCAGAGAGCGCTGGAAGAAACAACAATAGGAGTAAAGGTCAATGTGATACCCATTAACAATATCCGGTATGCAGACGACACCATACTCATTGCCGAAACAATAGAAGATTTACAGAGCTTAGTAGATCAAGTAGTGACGAGAAGAGAGGAGAGCGCATTTACCTTAAATATCAAAAAGACCAAATTTATGACCATCACAAAATCAGTTCAGCAACAGGAAAACCTATGGATCAACGGAGAACTAGTAGAGAAAGTCAGTAAGTACAGGTACCTGGGAACAACTGTCAATGAAAATAATGAGTATGCTAAAGAAATTAAATCAAGAATTGGACAAACCAGACCCATATTTAACAGAATGAGAAGCGTGTTATGCAGTAGAGATCTTAACTTACAACTTAGAGTCAGAATATTGAGATGCTACGTTTTCTCTGTGTTGCTTTGTGGGATGAAATCATGGACGTTAAAGAAAGATATGAGTGATCGACTGGAAGCATTTGAGATGTGGTCATATAGAAGGATCTTGAGGATAAGTTGGGTAGACGTGGTAACAAATGAGCAGGTACTGGGAAGAATGAGAAAATCAACAGAGATATTGAACACAATTAAAATAAGGAAGCTGCAATATCTGAGCCACGAGATGAGAGGAGAGAAATATGTATTGTTGCGGAATATTATGCAGGTTATGATACGGGGAGATCGAAGCAGAGGAAAAAGTATTTCCTGGCTAAATAACCTGAGAAAATGATACAACTGTAGTTCCCTTGAGTTGTTCAGAGCTGCAGCATCAAAAGTGAAAGTAGCCATGATGATAGCCAACCTTATAAGAGGAGACGGCACTTGAAGAAGAAAAAGTAAATTTAAAGAAAACTATATATATATATATATATATATATATATATATATATATATATATATATATATATATATATATATATATATATATATATATATATATATATATTGAAGAAGAAGAAGTAAATTTAATGAATACTATATATATATATATATATATATATATATATATATATATATATATATATATATATATATATATATATATATATATATAGTATTCATTAAATTTACTTCTTCTTCAAGTGCCGTCTCCTCTTAGAAGGTTGGCTATCATCATGGCTACTCTCACTTTTGATGCTGCAGCTCTGAACAACTCAACGGAACTACAGTTGTACCATTTTCTCAGGTTATTTAGCCAGGAAATACGTCTTCTTCCTCTGATTCTCCCTCCCCGTATCTTTCCCTGCATAATATTCTGCAACAATACATATTTCTCTCCTCTCATCACGTGGCCCATATATATATATATATATATATATATATATATATATATATATATATATATATATATATATATATATATATATATATATATATATATATATATATAATATACAATACAAAATTTATAAATATTTTGATTATTTTGGTATTGGTGATTGCACATTTTTTAAAGTTCGTTAGACAAAGTTTTTGTTAATTTAAATATATATAGAGTAACTCTCATAAAGTGAATTAATTAATTGCTTGTCGTACGTAAACATGTTTACCCGTTTGGCGCACAATATCATCAACAAATTTCCCAACACTTGTGTCCATAGCTTCTGCTAAGGATTGCTACGACATCATGTTAGATTGCATGTCCGTTGCACATTTGATGTAAACTAAAGACACAGCGCTCTATCCATATTTTGCTGAACTCAATTAGGGATTCTGGCGGCTATGCAGGAAATAACCGCTCTTTATTGTGTTTTCATGTGGATCTTCTTCTAATATTTATAGATTTTGTGCTAAAATATTTAGCACTTATCCGATTTTACGATCGCAATAGGTCGTTTCGCACGGCAGGTGCAAAATAAGAACCTTAACAGGGCTATATTTTGATACATGAAATCCCTGTCAAGACCTTCATTGAAAGGATGTATTATTTATTGCTACGTAAGACAGTTTCAATTTTATTGCAGGTTGAAATTGAATTCTGACATTCCTGAGAATAGTTGAATGGGTTATTTCCGCGATGAAATCAACGAAACCTAAAAGATCATAAACGTTTTCAGGTCTTCGATATAACTAACCGATAAAGGGTTCTTGCAGTCACACTGTACATTATCAAAAGTTAAAAGCTTTATCTTTAACATACATTTTTTTTTTTTTATTTAAATCGATTATTCATACTTAAAGCATTAAGATGCTGTAAAAATTGTTTTAATTGTTCTTGAGTAATATGAAGATTTTTGTTATATGCTATATGTATACGTTTATTAAATGTAAGTATTGATTATCACTGGTATTTTGTAGATATATATCACCCTGTATATATATATATATATATATATATATATATATATATATATATATATATATATATATATATATATATATATATATATATAAATACAGGGTGATTTACCTAGGACGTGCATTAGAAATTTTTTAACTTGCAGTCGGATTCGAAACTTGGCGTGCTGCCATAATCGATCGTTTCCGTTCTACACAAAATATATCCAGCTATACAGGGTGTGCCAAAAATCGGTACCAACATTCTTATTTTAAATAGAAACCTACATTTTTTACATGATTCGAGTGGCCTTCTAATTCTGGGTTTAGACAAGCTACGTTATATAAACTTATTTATTTTAGTTTTTGACATAGGTATGTCAATTTTTTTGAAAAAACAACTCCAAATTTTGTGAACCAAATTACTTGAAATTTAAAACAGATGTTACTATACATCATTTCTAGCTACATGCAAAGTCTCGTTTCAATCCAGTTACTCTAATACATTCAAAAATAGAGCGTATTCAAAAATAAATGTTTGGCTGAAAAAAAATTCCGTCATAGCTGATTAACGAACTCGGCCGCGGTCGTAACGAAATGAAGATATGTGCCAAGTCTTGCTCAAGACAGGTGAGTATTTTTTAAGTTATCGCTCGGATACTTATATATATATATATATATATATATATATATATATATATATATATATATATATATATATATATATATATATATATATATATATACACACACACAGGGTATAAATAGGCACGAGATGTCTTTCTAAAATATTTTCATTTTGACGGTGTTGCCGCTTCTACTCAAAAGTAGTAACAACTTTATTATTTTTACCAGACACCTGTGAAGACTGAAGAGGAGCTACGTCAACGTGTGACCAATTTCATGGACCAACTAGATGCTAATGAAATACATAAAGCGACAACTGATGGTGGAGATCGCCGGAATTTGAAGTGCCTGGAAGTCACTGGGGGATATTTTGAGGATTTATTGTAAAATGTTTAGGATTTCATAATAAATAATAATCGATATACTTATCTTGTATTCGCATAAACTTTCTTTCGTTTATTAGTTGCAAATCAAGATAGATTTCATTCAATCTCCAACATGTTGTTGTTACAATTTTGTCACATTGTTCATGAAAAATGAATCGTGTCATCAAAACTTCATTTGATTAATTATTTCGCTCCACCTTAACTTGTTTTCAAATAAATGTTAAGTGGAAAATCGCAAATGAATCTTAAAACTTCGGCGCTTGTCTAACATAGTAATCAATTGAGCAATTGTCAAATCACATGGCGTTCCATGACCAACTAATATAGATTATGTGAAGATTATGTGTTTTAGTGAATTTTCGTAGAAAAAATTCACTAGTGGGGACATCCCGACTTTTGAATTTTTGAATTTTGAAAAAATTTTTGCAAATGAGCGCGAACTAGGACCCCTAGAACACATATCAGGGGTCAGTTCCAATTATATATATATATATATATATATATATATATATATATATATATATATATATATATATATATATATATATATATATATATATATATATATATATATGTATCACACCAATAACTCAAAAAATAATAGGCCGATTTTGATAAAATTTGGCACGTACCTTTTTTTGTAAATAGTTTGGAAAAAATTCATTATCCAGGAAAATCGGAAGAGGTTTTCCGAGAAAATTTTGAGTTTTCATTCGAAAAACATTTTTATCTCAAAAACTAAAAAAATTATATGATAACCAAATTTGGTAGGTAGGTTTACATAAAAAGTAAACTATATACCAAAATTTAGATTTTTATGTTACAAAAAAAAAAGTTATAATAAAATATTTTTTGCCAGATCATTTCTATGAAAATTCACTACCATACGCACTTGCTACGTCCAGGCGTTTTTAATAATTATTGCGATTACTGCGAAAACTTAACGAGTTAGGTATACCACTATGGTACATCGACTTAGAGAAAATGGAATTGCCTTTCAGCATTTTAAATAATATACAGGCTGTCCTATTTGAAACAATAAAATTTTGGCCTTTTTTGTGTTTCACCTTTAAATCATCAATTTTAAACCGTCTTGTATAACATGAAATCAATTTATTTACGTAGCTATTAAATTCCAGGCTTTTGCAAAGTGTCCCGAAAATTTCAGCCTTCTATGAGTTCAAATAGCAGCTAAATTAAAATTTTACTTTTACCATTTTTCTGAGAAAAAAAATTAAATAAGTATTAGCTCAAAAACCGGTGTAGATAGGTATAGAAAACTATTAAGAAAAAATGATCATAAAGAATTTGCAATTCTATAAAAAAAATAATATACAGGCCTACTAAAAATAAGAAACATGTTACTACTTTTGAGTCGAAGCGGCAACACCGCAAATGAAAATATTATAGAAAGACAGGTCGTGCCTATTTATATCAAATTTTCAGATTAATTCTATGTCTCGTTTTCCATAAACGTCTAACCTACCATCGACCATCAATGACCCTGTATGTATAAGCATATAACAATCCAAACGGACCTTGCATGTGGGTTCTAGGGGCCTAATTCGCGCTCATTTAAAAAAAATTCTTCTTCTTAATGGAAATTCACTGAAAGTGAAAAAGCTTCGTGTAATTCTAAAGATATGGTGTGTTTCCTGCTTCCTGTTAGAATAAAGATCACCTAAATATTCTAACCATTATGCTGTAGATATATTATGTTTACATATGATATTGGATAGATAATAAGGAGTTTTCAATTTGCCAGGTATACGTAAAGTTATCCCCCCTTTTCCACAACACGCATAGAAAACTAGGCTCTATCGACTTCCGAGTTTAATAATTGATGCAGACAGGTGCGTGTGTGTATTATTAGGTAATAGTCTGAAATACATCACGTAAATAGAGGCTAGAGACCTCATACAGAATTAATCTCCTCTGGTACGTGTATAAGACAGATTTAGGGCTTGTCAGTTACATTTCCATACACCCTTCCTAAATGCATCGACTTTACCTACCCTCTTTAGTGTATCACTATGGACAAAATGGTACATTATGATAATGGATACTGTGTTTTATACATTTCCATTATTTTAACTTAATAGTGTTAACGTATTTTGTTTTTGGTGCATAGAATTTTCATAAAATCTTAAATATATAGAACTTAAAGCCTACGTATCTCAAAGTTATAACCTCTATTGTCTGAAAATATACCCTAAAGGCATTCAAAAATTTAAGTACCCTAGGAAAAGTTAGAATTTGGTTAAATGGTTATGTGTAACTAGAGCGAATCTGCCGATAGAATGTTACAAATGGGGAAATTAACGAAACAATTTCCGAGAAACCGTGTTGATAACAGTATCAACGCATAAATCTTCAATATTTTCTCTTAGTTCCTTTTTGGTAGGATTTAAGAGGGACAGGGTTCTTTTTGTGGGCAGTATCGCATGTAACGTGCTGTGGGTATCTGTCGATCGAATGTCACAAATGAATGATGACAAGATCTAAAATGGCATGGCTGTCCGTTGGCAAGATTCAAAATAGAAGTGCAGCGACCCGAGTGATTTTGGATTACCTCGAAGATGGCCATGGAGTCACAAAACTTAACGTCTCTGGAGAATACTCTCAAAGGAGCATTCAAACAGCGCTTTTTGTTTTGAACTGACAACACCCCATCGTTTTTCGGTTGCTTGCTCAGAGAACACCCCAGAAGTGGATGGTGTATCTGGCCTTATTGTTAGGCACGCTGCTAGTCAGCTTGCTGAACCACTTTTATACCTTATCAATCAGTCGTTTCTGCCTGAGATTTTTCCTGAATAATTAAAAACTCTGGACGCAGCAAGTGCGTTATGGTAGTGAATTTTCATAAAAATATTTTTTAATAGCAAATATGTGTGTTTTTTTTTAAGAAAGCATGCATCAAATTTGGTTACCAGTATAAACTATATAGTAGGAACAATGTGCCATGTTTCATCAAAATGAAAATGTACAAAAATTTCCGAAAGTAAACTTAAAGTGTTTCCGAAAAAACTCGTTTCTTTGTCAACCTTAAAGGTTAATAGCAAATTGAGCTATTCAAATATGAAGCATTTGATCAAAATTCGCTACCATAACGCACTTACTGCGTCCGGAATTTCTTTTCTTACAAACATGCATTATATTTGGATGAAAAATGCAATAACATAAGGCGTGTTTAATTTTTTTTTTAAATTGTATTACCAGCGACTTATGGGCCACTCTGTGATTGTATAAATAATTTCTTAAGATGTAGCTCAAGACACCCTATAATTAATATATACAATTTTTTTTCATATGTTGTATAATAACAGATATATTGGGCTTTATGGTTTTTTCTACAAAACTTATATACCATTAACGATAAACTCTATAGCTAAGACTACTGCCAAGCGTCAAAGAAAGGGTTTATTTGAAATGAATTTTCTGGAAATATTTTATTAAAATAAAGGACAATGACGGTTGAAACTAAGACTTCATGGTTTGTAAAACATTCTTCTTGAGACATTTTATTTCCATAGTCCGTATTAGATTTAAGTTATTTGCCTAAATGTTGCCAATTTTGACATTTTAAATCGTAACTTTGACGTTTTGAGGGAAACCCCAATTTATTTTTCTTCAAATGCCTATAACTTTTTTGTCTTTTGACCTACAGAGCTAAATGTTGGTAGGTAACTTACCTATAAGGGTGTTAACCTGTGTACCAAATTTGGTTGCCCTTACTTTGTTAATTCCGCAGATATAATTTTTTTTCGAAAGAAAACACAAAAATTTTCTGGAAAACATGGGCCGATTTTCCTGGATAACGAATTTATCCAAGCCATTTGCAAAAGGAAGGTATTCGCCAAATTTAATTAAAATCGGCCTGTTATTTTTTGAGTTATCAGTGTGATACATACATATATATATATATATATATATATATATATATATATATATATATATATATATATATATATATATATATATATATATATATATAAAACATATAAACTGACCCCGGATATGTGTTCTGGGGGGCCTAATTAGCGCTCATTTGAAGAAATTTTTTCGAAATTCAAAAGTCGGGATCTCCTCATTAGTGATTTTTTTAAAGAAAATTCGCTAAAACTTTAAAAGACGTATGTGTTTATAAGGGTCGAGGTAGTAAGGATGAACCGGCTTCGTGTAGTTTGATTACTATTTGAAAATACTGAGTAAAGTATTTGAGCTGGCCTTTTATAACAGATTATATGATTACTTGAATAGTAAGTACAGTAGGTACTGAAACAGTCAAAGGGTAACCTGCAGTGAATCGAAGCCAGTACCAGTACCCTTGGATTCCGGGCCACACGTTCTTACCGATTGACCACCGAGACCATGTGGGTCAAGATTAAAGTAATGAATAGCGACAGGATATTTTTTGTATACAACCTTTGCTTTATCATCGCCATCGTCTTGTTTAAAATTTTTATACATTAACTATTGTGATTTTTCTCTCGAAGACATGTGCCAAAAACCTGATGACATATTTCTATGAATGATTGGCCGAATTCACCAGAATTTACCAGGTAGCAACAGTCGCCAACAATTGTGTCAACGTATTCGTCCACCAGTCCCGCTAAGTTCCTGCTGGTACTTCACTGTTTCCAGTATCAAAGCGGAATGACAGAGAAACGTGAGAAAAGTGCTTGAAGTCAATAGTACGTTCATCAGTCTCCAACCGCTGAAATGTATCGTAGTCAGCAGATAGGTGCTTAAAATCAGATGGGTTTCCAGCAACTGATCATGTATAGTTAAATTTGAAAAAGCTTTTAGCAAAGTGTCGCAGGCCATACTGCTATAAAAAGTGATCAAGCGAATTTACGGAAAATCCTCGCATATATATATATATATATATATATATATATATATATATATATATATATATATATATATATATATATATATATATATATATATACAGGGTGGCGCATTGAAAACAGACCGATTTGCGTCCAGAGATTTTTTTTTAAACGCTGAAACACGTCAATTTTAGTATTGAGGGGGCATGTTTTGACATAAAACTCAACTTTGTCACATCAATCCCTTAAGGGTGGTGATAACAACCCTTATATTTTAAATAGGGAACATGGGTCGAGTGTTACATCATTTGAAACCTCTTTCTTTTCTAAATTCAGCACACTAATCTTTTGGAAGTTTTGTCAACTCGTTTAAATATTATTCACGGTTGAAGATGCAAAAACGCAGACCATACATTCCGATAAGAAATGTGCTGATAGTCAATGTTTTGTTGGTTTGTAAACAAAAAATTGACTATCAGAACATTTCTTATCGGAATGAGAGAAATGCGGTTTATTATTTCAATTTATCGGTCGATTTGACACTTAATAGTACTACCGAAAATTAATTTCACAATGGTGTATTCTGTAAAAGAAAGAGTTGAAATAATTACTCTTTTTTATGACTATGCCAACCGTACCGCAAATTTGTTCAATGAACGACATCCGAACAGAGATGTTAACAGAAAATATATTTTGGAGTTTCGACAAAGTGGTTCAGTAGCCAACAAAAAACAGGATCCTGAACGTGAATTTCCGGTTAGAAATGAGACTACTGAGATTAAAGTTTTAGGACAAATTGCTGCAGACCCAACTCTGAGCACGATAAAATTGGCCACTGTTTCAAACATCAAAAGAAGAACTATTCAGCGAATATTGAAGCATTATATATTTCACCCGTATAAAATTTGTCCTGTACAATAACTGAATGAAGATGATTTTGATCGGCGGCTGTAGTTTTGTGAAGTTATCACGGCACCAATAGCTGATAACGGGAACTTTCTGTTTAATATCTGTTGTTCAGACGAGTGTACGTTTTTATTAAACTCTACGGTCAATCGTCATAATTGTCGTTGTTGGGCAGATAATAATCCAAGAAATTTTCACGAAGTCCACACTCAAACTGCACATAAATTGAATGTCTGGACTGGCATTTTTGGAGACCGTTTAATCGGACCAATTTTTCTTGATGGCAATTTGAGTGGCGAAACATATTTGGAGTTACTAGAAGATATCGCTTACCCTCTACTAATTGACATTGTTGAAAAATATGATCGCTATTAATAAAATCAATTAGCGTTTCAACAAGATGGAGCTCCTCCGCATTTTTCACAACGTGTTAGGGAGTTTTTGAACATAAAGTTTCCAGGACAATGGATTGGGCGTAGAGGCGCTATTGAGTGGCCCCCTAGATCACCGGATTTAACTCTTTTAGACCTCTTTCTATGGGGCCATTTAAAAAGTAGAATTTGCGCAACAGAACCAGAGTCTCTGGAAGAATTACGACGACGCATTGTTGAAGAATGCCGTTTAATAACTCCACAAATGCTCCAGAATGTCAGAGCCCGTTTTGAACAAAATTTGTACTTTTGTATGGAAGCTGGTGGTCAACAATTTGAACACTTACTTACCTGAATAAACATTTTTGAACGTTTGGTTTTGTTTTTTAGTTTTTTTTTTAACGAAAAATTGACTAATCAGTGCATTTCTTATCACAATGAATGAAATACGTTCTTGCAACTCCAACTGTAAATAATTTTTACACGTGTTAATAAAACTTCCAAAAAAATTAGTGTACTGAATTTAGAAAAGAAAGAGCTTTCAAATGATGTAACACTCGACCCATTTTCCCTATTTAAAATATCACCACAATTAAGGGGTTTATGTGACAAAGTTGAGTTTTATGTCAAAACATGTCCCCCTAAATATTAAAATTGACGTGTTTCAGCGTTACTTAAAAAAACATATATATATATATATATATATATATATATATATATATATATATATATATATATATATATATATATATATATATATATATATATATATATATATATATATATATATTGTGTATTGAATTCATCTTTGCCTTTGCAATCCGACATTTTTACAATATTAGTTTGAGGTGCGTAAAGGCTTATCCTTCTTAATCTTTTTGATCATTTTACTTTATGTTTGATTTCACAGTCCTTTCCTTGCTTCTCTTCATTACTTTGTTTGCCCTATATTGGTTTTTAATTTGGTTCTTCGCAACATAACATGTAGCATAATGAGCGGCTTGTATGAGTTTTATGCCTTTCTATGAGCAATTTCTCATCAACCAACCTCATGTAGTGAAACCGTTGTAATTGCGGTTAAAATTAATTTTTTTTAATTTCAACAACACACCACGAGGGCTTACAGCCTAAATACTATCGTACCGTGGGTGTTAATAAGGAGGAAAGAGGCAGATTGTTAATTCTGGACTTGAAGGTTTGGAGGTTCGGAGGAGAAGGAAAAACATGTGCCGGCAAGGAATTCCACAACTTGGAAGTCCTCGGGACAAAAAAGCGGGCATAACAAGATGTTTTATGTCTGGTGACCTGGACAGAAAAAGGGTGCATTCGCTCTGTTCCCCTGGTAGATCTGTTGGGGGCAGCAGGTGGGGGAACTATGGAGGAAAGCTCCTCTGAGCAGTGCCCGTACAGATATCTATAAAAGAGAGAGAGGTAACCAACGGCACGTCGGTGGGCAAGGGATGGCAGCCATTGGGTGAGGGTAGGGTCACCAATGAGACGTATAGCTCTCTTTTGAATGGAGTCCAGGATAGCAAGTGTAGAAGCGGCAGCGGCACCCCAGATGTGGGAGCAGTATTCGAGGTTTGGCCTTATTTGTGAAGTATATAAGGTATAGAGATTAGCTGGTGAAAAGTATTTGCGAGCCCGGAAGAGGAAACCTAATTTCTTAGCAGCCCTTCTGCAATTGATGTGACATGTTGGTGCCAATTAAGATTTCGATCCACAGAAATGCCAACAAGAGAAAAGGACTCATTACTTTGAATAACTTGGTTGTTCATTGTGATGGGTCTAGGGCTGGTGTATCTCTTGTGAGAAAGAAAGCAAGACTTAGTTTTTGTGGGGTTGAATTATACTAGATTATGATCTACAAAATTCCTTAACCATATTGTTTGTTTTGGGCGCTTACTTGCCAACACATTGTTTGTATTTAAGTGAATTTTTATGGGAGTTGTAAAAGTTGTATACTGTTTGTAGCCCCGTTTTTAATCAGGAATTTTAGAAAACATCTGAAAATTTGTTTGACGGTTTATAAATTAGATTCGCCACAGCTGTAGCAAATATGTTTCGTTTTTTGCTTAAACATGTTTTGTTAAACTATTGTTGAAGGCTGCATTGACCTGGAGCCAAGTGAAGTTTTGCACTAGTTTTCTCGCGTTTTATTGAAACTAAACTCCATCCACGCCTTTCGAGCAAGTGTTTACTTAGACGATGATATGCGCTCATACAATATATACTCGAGGAATCAGTCGTAAACTTAGTAAGAGCAAATCGTAAAATATCGATCAAAGTTCCACCAGTATTGAAGTGCAATAAAACGTCAAACCGAGCAACCCGATCATTCCAATTTCACCTTCCTTATATAATAATGAAATGTCCATAAAATTTAAAAGCAATATAATCGAATTCGGTCTGGGACTTAGCACTCGAAATTTAACGGAAAAATTTCAAGATGGGGATGATTATATTCATTATCGTCTTTTCGTTTTCCCTGCTCCCTGGTTGCCTTAATAAATGTAGAAAAGAAAATTGAGTTAGAGTTCTGTAATTATTCATGAAATACTTCGCTTCATGTTCGATTCGCTGTCTCGGTGGAGAGTCGAGGCTCAGCAACTACTTTCTTCGGTTTCGAAGGGTGATTTTTTTATTCACGAGCCGGTAGCTTTTAACAATAATAAGGATAACGCTTTCTGTACATTGTAGTTAACTTTTGTAAGACTTACCGCCAATTCGTTTTGAAGGATTTTGTGTATAAGGAAAGTAAGTGGAAAATATCGTGCAAAGGTTTAATTCCTAATAAACGAACGTTTGAGTAATATTCCCTTTTAGCGAATTTTCTTAGAAAAAATCGCTTATGACGAGATTGAGATCTTCGAAAAAATTCTTCAAATGGGACCTCTAGTGCTTATGTCACATGTCAGTATCAATTTTTTTATATATATATATATATATATATATATATATATATATATATATATATATATATATATATATATATATATATATATATATATATGTATATATATATATATATATATATATATATATATATATATATATATATATATATATATATATATATATATTCAGAAAGATTTCCGCGGTCTTTAGTGTGAGACATAATTGGTTCTCGGGTTGAACCGCGTCCAGAATTTATGAAACCTCGACGTTTCGGCTCCTGTTTTGGAGCCATTTTCAAGAGATAAAGAAAATATGTGAGAACACTCTAAGGCCTCAATCTGCCTACTCCTTAGAGTGGTGGACAACGCTGGGTAAAGGAAATATATAAGGACACTCTAAGGCATCAATCTGCCTACTCCTTAGAGTGGTGGACAAAGGTGGTAAAGTAAATATCTAAGGACACTCTAAGGCCTCAATCTGCTTACTCGTTAGAGTAGTGGACAAAGGTGGGTAAAGTAAATATGTAAGGACACTCTAAGGCCTCAATCTGCCTACTCCTTAGAGTGGTGGACAAAGGTAGGTAAAGGAAATATGTAAGGACACTCTAAGGCCTCAATCTGCCTACTCCTTAGAGCGGTGGACAAAGGTGGGTTGGGTTGTTGTAGCTCGATTACGGGACCTCAATCTGCCTACTCCCCAAATCTCGCCGAAGATCGTCTGTGAGGTCTCAGTGTGTTCAACCAGAGGCCTCAGAGAGATCTGGTAGTTCGTTGCAAGTCTTGTCTTATATATGTCGTTCCGTCTACCTGCTTCGTTATTAGTGAAAGTAGTGGGGTCACCGTCAATTAAGTGGGGACTTTGGTCACGGTACTTAGAGGATGAGGAGGATTAAGAGGGTCACCGGCATTTGTTGAGGCAGATAATGGGGAAATAAAATTGTCTGTGGAATTTATTTTCTTTTTGTGTGTTTGTAAAGAAGATATAATAGGTTTCCAAGTAGTCGGAAGGCGAAGACCATCATCTCTCTTATTTAAACAATCGGAACGTTTTTCAATCTCGATTGCTTCGCGAATAATTCTCGTTTTGAAGTTGTAAACCGGTGCTATTGTTTTGGCATTATCGAAGTCTATTTTGTACCCTGTATGAATATGATGCATGGCCAGCGCCGACGAGGGGTCCGATTTTCTAACTGCGAGGATGTGTTCATATATTATATTGTGGATACGTCTATTTGTTTGTCCTACATAAGTTCGGAAACAGTCGGAACAAGGAATTTCGTAAACTCCGTGGGATTCGTTTGGGATCGAATCCTTGGGAGTTTTTATCAGATTTGACAGTTTTTGCTCTGTTGTGAATACGGTTTTGATACTATGGGTTCTAAAAATTCTGCTGATTTTGTCGGTGACACCTTTAATGTATGGTAAAAAGGCTGTGTGTTTTTGTGTGGACTCTGTTTGTTCTTGTTGTGAAGTAGTGGTTTGTTGTTGTGCGTTTCTAATGTTTCGTAGTATGTGATTGTTGTCGTATCCGTTTTCTAGCAATGTCTGTCTTAAAAAGTTTAATTCTATCTGTTTGTTGTTGTTGTCCGTTAATCTAATAGATCGTGTTATGATAGATATATATATATATATATATATATATATATATATATATATATATATATATATATATATATATATATATATATATATATATAGTGTGTGGAATGCAGTTATGGAATAGAATTCGTAATTCGAAGAAGTGGTTTTTCTATGAAAAACGCTTGGACACGACAACAATTTTTTTTGTTTCACACTTTGTAGTATTGGTTTGTAATTTTCCCCTTCACCATTTCACCCCCCCTAGTTTTTTTTAAGCCACCCTATCAGACTTAAACGAAAATTCAAGGAGCGTATGTTCTGTGTTTAATGATGCCAAAAATTTGGGCCCAGAAGTCATAGACCGCTACATAGGGTGTAAATTTAATGACTGACAATAACAAACCGTCTATTCTGAAATTTACAATTATTCATAAAGAAATCTGAAACATTCAAATAGAGCATGTCTTGCACGTTTAAATGCTCAATGTACTCCGAATTTTCGCGCTGAAAGTGAATTAATCTTAGGTAAAACTCATTTCTGATTATTTGAAACTCATCTCTGACTAGTTTAAACTTCCAGTGTGATGTTGGTAATTTCCTTGGTTACTATTTCTTTTAAATCGTTCAAATCCAAAGGTTGTGTTTCGTGCACTCTGCTTTGCATACGTCCGCTACGGAAAAGTGCAGAGATGTATGGTCCAGTGAACTCTTAGGCCATTCTATGAAACATCTTCTTCCTATCTACTTATGTGGAAACGCTTTATTTTATTTAAATACTCCAGTATAGGAAGAGCATAGTGTGGTGATGCACCGTCTTGTTGTAACCATAGGAACGATTGCTATCGAGTGCGTTGGAAAATAACTCTACGAAGGCTGAAATGACTTGATCCCATAGCATTTCCAAATATATTTCTCCGTTAAGGTTCTCAATGAAAATAGGTTCAATCGCATGATCCTCAACGATACCGGTCCAAACGTTGACTTTCTCAGGACGTTGGGTGTAGGTTTCGTGCTTCCAATGGGGGTTGCCCTCTGCTCAGTATCTGCAGTTTCGCCGATTTACCTCGTCATTTAAAGAAATGTTACTTCATCGGAAAAAAAAATCTGCGAAAGAAGTAATATTCGTATTTAGCATATCAAACATCTGCTCCCAAAATTGTAGTCTCCTCTCAAAATCGCCGTGAATCAGTTTTTGTAACTGTTGTAATTTATAATCCTGTATTGACTCTGTTTCTAAAGTTCGTAAAACAGTTGAATGACCTATACCATTCTCACGTGCCACCTGACGTGTCGACGTATCCAACTTCGCGAAACTGTGCATATATTTTAGATACAGTTCCCTAAAAAAAGTGGTGGTAGCTCGGGTCCTTTGTATAAAAAAGATTAACTTCTGCTTGGGATCGACATTTATCTCCGTAACCAATCATCATTATTATTTCAATTCGAAAGGTTTCAGTTAAATAAGGCATTTTTGTGACTTAAGGCACAATAGATTTGACATGTAACTGACAATTGTTTTAACAAAGTTTGTAGGGGAGAAAGAGCTTGTTTTCTTTCCCCAATGTTTTGCAGGTACATCGCACCCTTCTTAATTAGTTGGCTTTGTTAATTAGCATTTAAAAAATATGTTGGAGGTGTGGACTGTATATTAAACTTTAGGTGCACTTGATTCCAAGAGATTTCAATTATACACTTTTTATATTTATATATGTTGTTTTGTCACCCTGTATACTTTTAACTTATCTGCTATTTACAATTTGCCGTTTCACACTTGATTGGTGAGTTACTCAGGAGATTTCACAATCTTATTAGCTACCTGTGTATTGCATTTATTTAAATGTGAATATGATGGAAGTTTATTACGTACACTTCTTAATGTAGAAGAAAACGCTGAATTTTTACGGTACCACTGTACTTGGCAGGTACGAAATGCACAAACGGTATTTGAGTTGGAAGATTGGAACCCGAACTGAACTGACTTAAGCACAGGAGCGGTGTTTTAGTAGAACCTTGGAATCTCAGAGGTCCCTAGAAGCTAAGAATATCTGTGGTAGAACTGAACTGTGCTTTGCAAAAGACCTGCTTTTATAGAGCTTTCAGGTAGCGCTGGTTGACATAATGTCGGTAATGCAGGATAGCCAATCGGCTATAGTATTATTCCGTAGTAAAGAACTCCAATGGGTACATTTTAAGAACACGTCAAATATAGATAAAGCTATTAAGCTTACAGGAAAGGACCTAACGGTAAATATGTAATCTCTGTATGGCATTATTCAGGCGTAAACTGAATGCAGACGTTCATACAGAAACTACTGCAGGATACAGATTACCATCAAATTGAAAGGGATTGTGAAATACAGAAAAGGGTAACTCCAGGTTGAAGATTAAAAGGTCAGTGCAAAAGAAGGCAGGTAAAAGAGACAGAGCATGCCAATTATGTTTCCAACAGTTTGATCTCAGTAACGTGCACCTCTAACAGCTGACTAAATGAAGGTGAAATAAATACAAATCATTTTAGAACCTGCAAGAACTGATCAACACCAGTGGAGAAGACAACAGAGAAAAAAATTGTTTTCTACCCTTTGAACCGTGTATCAGAAGGAGTCTCGAGAGCATTTTTAAGAAAGCCCATTTGCAGCTAACTTTTTCGATAAAAAATAATTTAAGAGATTTGTTAGGTAGTACGAAAGATGAAGATAAACTGAAATGTCGTGTATTTATGAGACAGGTTTGAAAGACTGTAATATTAAATACGTTGGGCAAACTAAGTTAATCATCGAGACTAGATTTCGTGAACATTTGGCACGGCTGAGATACGACAGTGTAAACAAGTCATGCGTGACACAACATATTTGGGATAATAACCACGACATTGAGAAATAACATCTTAAACTTATCAAAAATGTTAGGCAGCAAGCTAACCTAGATGCGTACGAAAGTATTAATATTTCTAAGCCAATAAAAAAAGAAAGTTCCTTAAACCTAGCGCCGCCACTGATGTATAGTACTTTGTTTGCTCTCTGTTTTTGACACAGATAAAATATTCCCTAACGTGCCGGGTAGAGTTATAAAGGATGTTCAAAAACCTCGTCAGGCAATAAAAAAGTCTGGAGGCAGCAAGTGAGTTAAGGAAATGAATTTTCATAAAAATGTTTTTAATAGAAAATATGTCTCTCTAATGCAAGCAGGCATAAATGCCATTACCGGTATAGCCTAGGTAGTAGAAACAATGTACCATATTTTATCAAAATTACTTATTGTTTGGAAATGTATGAATATTTTCCGAAAATAAACTTTAAATGTTTCCGAGAAAGCTGGTTTCCCAGCCAACAAACGTTAGGTTAATAGCAAATTGAGTTATTGAAATTTGAAGCGTTTAATGAAAATTCGCTACCAAAACGCACTTTTTGCGTCTCCATTTTTGTTATCTTCCAAACATGCATCATATTTCGTTAAAAAAAAATGCAAAAATGCAATTAAGAAAATTATGTCTCACCAGCGACTATTTTAGTAATATGAAGGACAATGATGGTTGAAGCTAAACCTTAAGTGTCTACAGAATACTCTTCTTGCGATAGTTTCTTTACATAATCCCTATTTTTTCAGCTTCATTGCCTAAATGTTGCGAGTTTTGACGTTTTAAATCGCAACTTGGACGTTTTGAGGAAAACCCCAATTTTTTTAATGCCTATAACTTTTTTGTCTTTTAACTTACAGATTTGGGAACGTATGTGACTACTTATAATGCAAACATGCGTACCAAATTTGGTTGCCCTTGCTTTGTTATCTCCAGAGATATACTTTTTTTTCGAAATAAACCACACATTTTCCGGCAAAAGCTGGGCCGATTTTCCTGGCTAATGAACTTATCCAAGCTACTGGGAAAAGCAAGGTACTTTTTCAAAATTCAAAAGTCGGGATCTCCTCATTAGTGATTTTTTTTTAAGAAAATTCACTAAAAATACAGTAGACAGAAAATTTGCCTGCGATTTACTCTCCCTATCGATATCAGTTACTACCTAAAACTCTGTATATAAGGTGAGGTTTATTAGTAAGCAGTCTAGAATTTTTTCATCCTCTGATGACGCTAACCTTCTTAATGAAATGATCGTAAGGTCTTTAAAAAGATGTGTTGTTTTGATTTGAGTTATCCAAGTGAACTTGAAATAATTGCCTATATAACTCTATGTTCTACAAAGCTGTAAACTTACAATTTAGTATGTAGTACTCACTATAAGGCCACGCTGTGGTCAAAATTTTACTAAAATAACTTTGTTATTTTTATAATCACAAAAATTTCCTGGTTAAAAATATACATTTTTAACAAAACAACTGACCGATCAAACATCGAGCTTGCTAATAAACTTGCTTAAGATATTTAGAAAATTAATGTACTTGCCAAATGAATATCATTCTTTCGGTATTTTCTTAGATGAGTTTCTTAACTAACCCAATTAAACGGCTTTTCCGGAAAAAAAAAGCTTTCTCTCGCAACAAATTTCTAATTCTGGAACTAATTATTTTGTTTTTTAAAAACATTAATGAAAATACCATAAGGCACTTTCTGCGTCCAGAGATAATTGACTTGGACAGTTTTCACTCTCCACCTAGTGCAAATTCTTTTCAACACCATATTAAAATGGCATTGTGCCTAATAAAGCTTTGGTGATCCAGAGGTAGGAATGCGTTCATCTTAAGCCAATAGCAAGTGGGTTCGATTCCGGGGAGAATATTATTTTTCACTGAATTCTGTCAAATTAATATTCAGCTCATATTCTGGGGTTGTATTTGAGTAAGTTAAATGTCTACACGTTCCGCCTGTCGGTGGGGGCGTAAAGTTGTCGGCCCCGTATATTCTACTATGTTGAGCACGTTAGAAAACCCTACCCATCTTACAAAAAAGAACGAGTGTGTCAAATTTTCGAGGATGGTAAGGTGAAACTGCTCCTTGACGTTGGTGAATCTTAATTGTTTAAATAAGCATACGCTGAAGAAACAAAATATAATACAAAAAAGGTCGTTAAACAGAATCGTATGCAATGGTTCACGTTTTTTCAGAACACACCGTATATCATTACCTCTACGAACCCTAACTTAAAGGGACTTGCGCGATAAAACCAAAGCAATTTCTAATATTACCATGAGACATCTGCAGCATCAATAAACCTAATTTCTGAGTATCCGAAAGTTTACGATTCGGCATTACATAATCCATTCATTACGTTTCCAGTCACATTTAGGCATATCATAACATCCATCCGGGGAGTTCGGTCGACCCTGGCCTTGGATAAATGAAGAACTGCCTCCAACCTCCAGCATTTAGCATTTATGATCGCACGATGACGTCATAACTCGTGAACGTGGACCGAGGAGCGAATGGATTGAGCGAATAGCCTAGTCGTAAATCGTACATACAAGGGATAGAATGCGTACGAAAATTTCCATATTCATTCATTCATTTTTCTCTCATGAGTAAAAAAATTATTTTACTGGGGTGGCTAAATTTTCACCTACTGATATTCTTATTGTATTTTAGGATTACTAAAAACCAACAAATTGGAGCTTCCCCTTTACTAAGTTCGAAACTTTAAAAATTATTGTGTAGTCAAATGGTAAGCGTTTGAAGGAAGGAGAATATATTGTTCCACGTAACACGTATATAAAAAGTTTACATACTTAAAGAAAGACTTATTTTTTTCAAAGCTTGACCATCCACATAATCGAGTGTGTCCTTTCAATAAAAATATGTTTATATAATATCATTACTATCTATTATTATTATTAGTACAGGCATAATGTAGTGGCCTGGAGCATATACCGTACATGTACAAGTACTAAAATTATGGTACAGATTGCGAATTTATTATTGTCATTGATTAGATTAAAAAGAAACAAACCCTGAAATCAAACAAATATGTTAACAAGTCTATTATGGATTTGGTTTAAAAAGTTTAACAATTCAGGGCAGCACTGGCCACATCCTCCAGCAGAGAGTTTTTGTCATTCAATGCCCTGTTGGAGAGAAATGCAGACGATTGGATGTTCTAGATTGTTCTTGACCCAACTTTAGGCAATGCCCCTCAGATAGAAGCAGGTCATGTGTAACACGAAACATCTGTTTCAAATGAGCTCCCCTCCGTCTATATTCTAGGGGCTAAATATTCATCAGGTGAAAACGTTGTTCATAAGGCACGGCGCTTAATCCATTAGGCCATCGTGGAGCGTTATGTTGGACTCTGTTGAGTTATTTCATTACTCCAATCAGTATCGGTGCTCAGGCCGAAACTCTGAATTCCAGATGGGGTCACATACGTTGAATAGAGCTTGGCGGCTAACTGAGGATCAGGATGCGGGAACACTTTCTTTAAGGGGTAAAGCACGCTATTGGCTTTTTTGGAGTCTACCTGAGAAGTCTACGACAAATTGGGCGAGTTGATGATCATACTGAGTTGAAACTCTGTTCACCTGCTGACCTGCTGACTGCCAACATAATATGAAAGTTTGGGATTTCTCGTCCCGATGTGAAGCACACCGCACGTTTCCAAACTTAGAGGGATTTTCTATACGACACTATTCTTCGTGCAGTATGTCGCCATCGGTAACTGGACCGCCATATATTTTGTCTCGTCGGCATATGTTGTGCTACTGGCCGACAGTGATATGAGTAAGCCTGAAGTATAAATTAGGAAAAGAATCGGCGCCAGGACCGATCCCTGAGACACCCCACTAGATACATGTGCGACTTGCATGAACTCACCCTGACAGAAAAAGATCTATTTGATAAAAACATCATGATCCAGCTCAGCAAAAGGCCACGTATTCCAACATTTTCCAATTTATAGACGAGCAGGTCGTGAGGTACCTTACCAAATGCGTTGCTAAAGTACAGAGAGATTACATCCACAGACTGTCCATGTTCCAGTAATTTAGACCAATCATTAATGAAACACATAAGAGTGGTTATGACGGATCTACCGGTAAGAAAGCCACGCTGCAAATGGGCTATAATACCACACTGTATAAGAAGAGACATCAATTACTTAACAACAATCCTCTCCATGATCTTACAAATTATGGAGTTAAGACTCACAGGTCGATAGTTGTCCGAAGAAAGTTTATTTCGTTTTTTGAAAATGGCTGTAATATTCACCTCAGGTATATAACTACTAGTGAACGACTTTTTCAGGATCAGATAAATAGGATAGCAAAGCTACAAACTTCTGGTTATACGTCAATTCGCCCTTAGTTAATTTATTTAGAAGAAAATTACCTATCTTTCCATGTCGTACTTATACGTTCTATTTGGGAGCAGTGTATATTAGGCTTCACTTTTTTTTATTGGCTGTTGTCAATTTATTTAAAAGTTTTTCATTTTGCATCGGTGTTCCTAAATTTGCATATGCTTCAAAACGTTGACTACTAAAATACATTGAATTTAACTTTATAAGAAAGAAGCTCTTGTATTGTCCTTTTATTCATTAACGTCGGGCTATTTCTGCAACTGTGACCAATTTACCTCACCCTTGTGGCAATTTGGCCAAATTCTTTTCTTTCTGTAAAGATGGCAGATATCTTCAACGTGCCAAATAATATATGGTGTACAGGACCGTTGGCTTTACCTTAGATCCAATGGTCGAAATGTGCATCCATTCAACTTGCGCAAACGCGTAGCCACAAGCAGAATAGGTATAAATTTTTACAATATTCTTTCTGAGTTGTCACTTCTTTCCAAGTTCTTCCAAAGTTCGTTCCTTTAAAATTCTTAGTTCAGTTCCTTACAACATCTCAATTTATATTCCATTCCCATTCCTTCTGAATTCTCACTTCTTTCCAAGTTCTTTCGAGTTCTTTCCTTTAAAATTCTCAGTTCAGTTCCTTACAACATCTCAATTTATATTCCTTTCCCGTTCCTTCTGAGTTCTCACTTCTTTCCAACTTGTTTCTAAACTCTTCTTTAAATTCAGTTATTTCTACCAGTTCAACAGTTTGTGTCCAGACCTCAAGCGATTTATTTCAAGTGTATTCGCACTGTTCGTGTTTTTCATTTATCATCGAAGAACAAGTAGTTTATTACACGGATACAGTGTTTCGGACATCACCAAAAAGACAGTTATTTCTTCAGAAACAAATACAGGTCGTAAATATAAGCAAAATCAATACGCAAATAGCCAACGGATTTGTGAATCTCCTAAGTAATTCGTCGACCAACTGTAAAATCTCAAATTTGGAACAATTACTAATGGCACAAGATGTCCCATTTTTTGTTGCAATTCCTGGGTATCTCAGTTATTAGTAAAAACAGAACCTTGCGGTTTTCGCCAACGTCAGCTATTTTTTTGTGGACGAAAGATGCGGCAAACAAAATTCTTATAGCCCTCATAGTTTTTGAGCTACAGGGCGATATGTAAAATACTGCTTGTCCTATAAATTTGGTGTTCTATTTTCAAATTTGGCTGGTTTTTAGTGAATTTTCTTAGAAAAAAATCACTAATGGGGGATTCCGACTTTTGAATTTTGAAAGAATTCCTTCAAGTAAGCCCGATCTAGGACCCCTATAACCCATATCCGGGATCAGTTTCAGTTTTTATATGTATGTATATATATATATATATATATATATATATATATATATATATATATATATATATATATATATATATATATATATATATATATATATATATATATATATATATATATATATATATATATATATATATATACATTTATATATAGGTATATATATTTAATCACACCGATAACTTAAAAAATAATGGAACGATTTTGATAAAAATTATCAAAAAACTTTTGTAAGTGGCTTGGAAAGGTTCATTAGCCAGGAAAATCTAACCAGGTTTTCCTGAAAAATTTGGGGTTTTCTTTCGGAAAGAAAATATCTAAAAAAATAGAAAAGCTATGGTAACCAAGTTTGGTACGTATGTTTACGATATTAAAAGGAAACTATATACTGAAATTTATACTTCTATGTTAAAATAAAACAAGGTTGTAAAAATATATGGTTAGACGAAGCTCATTTTAGTAATTCTGGTATACATAATAGGCACAATAACAGATTCCCAGAAAAACCAACACCCAATATTTCCCAAGAGTCATCAGGGCAGCTTTAGTCTATATCTCTCTTGCTTTATATTAGGAACACATAAAATTTTATATATTTTAAGACAGCTATGCGTGAGTCGCTCGATGATGTTCCTTTAGCGCTATTTTTAAAAATAATTCAACAACACACCACGAGGACATACAGCCTAAATACTATCGTACCGTGGGTGTCGACAAGAAGAAAAGAGGCAGCTTGTTAATTCTGGACTTGAAGGTTTGGAGGTTCGGAGGAGAAGAAAAAACATGTGCCAGCAAAGAATTGCACAACTTGGAAATTCTCGGGACAAAAGTGTAGGCATAACAAGTAAACGAAATTAATTTTTAACAGGATGGGGCTCCTGCACACAATTCTCAAATGGGGCAATTATTTCTGGAGAATAATTTTCCGAATCAATAAATCGGAACCAATAGCACTATAAGGTGGCCAGACTTGTATCTATTGGACTTTTTCCTATAGGTATGTCTGAAGAATAAAATTTACAAAGTTCATTAGGTTAATATTCAAGATTTAGGAAACGCAAAAAGATCTACTTACAAAATCATACCGTTGTTTTGCCTAATTCTTTAAAGCGAATAGGCAAATTATGCGAAGCGTGCATATAATAAGATCGCAATTATTTTAAACAGCTCTTTTAATTTACTATATTACTTTAGTGCTTATGTTACGATTTTCAAAATTGGTTTGCTGATAGGCTTGTTGGATAAAAAATATTTAAGTTATTTCCTTTAGTTACATAAATCTATCTAGGTAGCACTGTTTTGTGGATAATTAGCAATATATATATATATATAGTAATAAATAGCTGTTATTAATAATTTTCTCGATTTATTGGTAGCATATGGAAATAAATAAACAGCAGCATGGCCTACCGCAACATTTTGAATGCCAATTATGAAAACGTTTACAAGCGTATCTCTTGATTATCAAGCCTGGGCATTCAAATTGTAATAATAAACATATTTCAGGAATTTATACGAAATATTAGTATGCATTTGGCATAATAATTTATTCATGCAATGCTTTAAATGCACAGTGTACACCTAGTTTTAATTATATTTGTTCCTGGTCCTTTTGTGAATTTTCGTAGAATAAATTCACTAATGAACTCAGCTTTTAAATTTTCAAAAAATATATTTAAATGTGCGTGAACTAAGCCCTTAGAACACATATATAGGGTCAGTTTCTATTTTTATATGTTTATATATATCTATATATATATATATATATATATATATATATATATATATATATATATATATATATATATATATATATATATATATATATATATATAGGGTGAATCTTGTATCCCATTCGTTAGAATATTTTTGATTTCTCGAAGCCGTATTATTGTGACATTTTATGGCCGGCTATTATAATCGTCTGCTGCAAGTCTTAATACAATATTTGTACAATGGCGGCACTTCTGAAAACACAGGAAACCAGCGCCGCGTTTGTTTTTAATATAAATACCCCATTCTGCTTTCGTTATTGGATTTTGTATTAAATATTGAGTTCCGACCATCCCACTTGTCAACACTTTATCTGCTTAAGTTTTTTGACATATGTTACACGTTTTGCAAAAATCCGAATGGCAGGTGTCAATTAAGAAATTCATAACTCCTGAATCATGGGAAGTAGATGATTGGTTTTTTTAATTGATTCATAAGGGATATCATTCACGGCTTGCTGCGGAGATGAGCATTGAGCTGATCGTATACATATATAGTAGGATATTTTTCGTTTTTGTTGTTGTTGATACTACATGAGAAAATATATATAACTGGGATATCTTTTAGTTTAGTTTTTTTAGTTATGTAGGTTGTTAGCACACTATTTTTATGAGTTAAGAGATATGCTTCTGTATGGACCCACACACAAGTACTTTACTTTCGTGGGTTATATATGTTTATTTTAATGTACTTATAGCTCTAAATGTTCAAACTGTTGTATTGAGGAAATAAACTTTATTATTATTATTATTATAAAGGTTTGGGCGATATTTTCCCTCATTACTAACACTTTTTTTATATTTCATGTGCCTGCCTCTATTTTGAATAATCGACAAATGAAAAAGTGTCAAGGACTTCATTTTTTTAAATGGCAGCTACCATTACTGATGACAAAAATTAAGGTAAGATTACATTTTAGGGCACCTTTATTAATATTGTGCATTTCTATCTTTAGTTGTTTTTGAGTTATTGGCATTTTTCTAGTGAAATATTTGACTCTTCAGACCTTTGGAAACAATTGTTCCAATTAAATTTGTATTTAACAAACATATCACAATAATACATAGTAACAACAAAATAACAACAAATGGGCGGATTAACAAAATAATTATTTCAATACAAATGTTCAATATGTGCACCGTTTTCATTGAGATACGCTCCTGAACAGTGTTACGACCCAGATGTCGTAAATTGTTTTTATTGTTAATATGTTCATTATTTCAAACGTGTGTTTCTATTTAACGTGATCTCACGTGAGTGGGTTAATTAGGTCGACACAGACCGTGTCTGCGTTCCTCTGAAATCCTCGGGCAGGTGATACCCTGCTCGTATAATTTTATTATGTCTATGGTAATTATACAGTGGCGTTGAGTTTCATACAGCTATCTCTTTTTATTTCTGGCTAACAGGTAGTCACATTATATGGTTAGTAGCGGGTAGACGTTACCAATATCTTTAGGTTGGGATGGCTGAATTTAGCGCATGTGTCGAGAGAGAACATCTGTCAAGAGAGCTTCTGCATCTTCTATGCCTGGTCGTTGCACTGAGAAGTACTATTGTAGCTATTTTGTGTATCACTGTTTCTATTTGTAAAGTCATCCTTCGGGATTAGCTGGCGCTTACATACAGTATATTAGATTGTTCTTATGGTCACTGCCGTTCCAGTATAGACCGGAGTAAGCGTCGATGGTATGTTAGAGTACGGAGCCGCTGCGTGGATGCCGAGGGGGAGAGCTATGGTAGGAAGTAATGCCCGTGTTGTCCACTGCTAGGGCCGGGCAACAATCACAGTCTTGCTTTCTTTCTCATAAGAAATACACCAGCCCTAGACCCATCACAATAAACAACCAAGTTATTCAAAGTAATGAGTCCTTTTCACTTGTCGGCATCTCTGTGGATCGAAATCTCAATTGGCACCAACATGTCACATCAATTGCAGAAGCGGCTGCTAAGAAATTAGGTTTCCTCTTCCGGGCTCGCAAATACTTTTCACCAGCTAATCTCTATACTTTATATACTTCACAAATAAGACCAAACCTCGAATACTGCTCCCACATCTGAGGTGCTGATGCCGCTTCTACACTCGCTATCCTGGACTCCATTCAGAAGAGAGCTATACGTCTCATCGGTGACGCTACCCTCACTCAAAGGCTGCCATCCCTTGCCCACCGACGTGCCGTTGGTGACCTCTCTCTCTTTTATAGATATCTGCACGGGCACTTATCAGAGGAGCTTTCTTCCATAGTTCCTCCACCTACTGTCCCCAACAGATCTATCAGGGGAACAGAGCAAATGCACCCTTTTACTGTCCAGGTCACCAGACATAGAACATCTTGTTATGCCCGCTCCTTTGTCCCGAGGACTTCCAAGTTGTGGAATTCCTTGCCGGCACATGTTTTTCCTTTTCCCCCGAACCACCAAACCTTCAAGTCCAGAATTAACAAGTTGCCTCTTTCCTCCTTGTCGACGCCCACGGTACGATAGTATTTAGGCTGTAAGCCCTCGTGGTGTGTTGTTGAAATTTAAAAAAAATACTGCTGTGCACAGCAGGGAGTGGACTATTGGGGTCCTAAACTGTATAATAGGATACCGGTTGAACCGAAGAACAAACCAATGCAGCAATTTCATAAGGCACTGAAACATATCCTACTGCAAACACCAGTTTACACATTGGAAGAGTTAATGATTCAGAGTGAACGAGTTTGACAATTTGAGGAGTGTATATCGCAGATATATCATCTGAATAATTTTGTTTGTGGTGCCATGTTGCCCCAAAAAAATAAGACGCTTAAGACTGCGATAGTTAATTTTAACTTTTTATATGTTTTGACTTTTAACATATATTTATTTTATGTGTTATTTAATGTTTTGAACTATAATGATATGTCTTATCTATACCTATTTTATCAGGGTTTGTTTTACAGCGTACGTGTTTAGTTTTATTAGTTTATATTTGTTGTTCTTTTGTACGCATTTTTAGTACATTTTTATTTTTAAAAAATCACTAATAGATAGGTATCAATGGTGAGACTTTGCAAACATTTTTTTAAATGAGCGCGAATTTGGGCCCCTAGAACCCATATCCGGGGTCAGTTTCGATTTTTATGTTTATATATATATATATATATATATATATATATATATATATATATATATATATATATATATATATATATATATATATATATATATATATATATATATATATATATATATATATATATTTGTGTGTGTGTGTGTTTCTGTGTGTCCAACCGATAACTCAAAAAATAATTAACCGATTTTTATGAAGCTCGGCAAGTGCCTTTCTTTTATTAATATCTTAGACGAGTTCGTTAGCCAGGAAAATCGGACAAGGTTTTCCGGAAAATTTTTGAGTTTTCTTTTGAAAAAAAAAATTTCTTCCAAAATTACAAAGATATTGCGATAAAATTTGGTGTACACATTGCTTTGGGTAAGACCTGACTATGTGCCAAAATTCAGATTTCTAGGTTTACAGAAAATTGAGCTATTCAAATTTGAAACATTTATTTTTAATATCACCGAGTTTCGTTGACAATGGCAAAACTGGGTTATATGAGATCTAGTATGTCGTTGCCTGGCAACGGAACATTTGATATTATTGCGCAGGTCTGTTAGACGCTGTAACTGACGTTTATCGTATGGCATGAGATTGTTTATATGTTTATCCGTTTCAGTTGGCAAATTATTTTTGTTATTTGGGAATTTTTTTTATACAAGTGCAAATTATTCCTTTATTAATGTTAGTGGGTGGACTAAAGAGTGTTTCTTATGTTTTATCAACACATATAAAGGATTGAAGTTTTACAAAGAAGGCTGATATGCAACAGGTTAGTTATTTTGTCTCTGGTGCTTTGGTAGTAGTTTTACTTAATTTTATGGTTTAACGCTCCATAATTTTTAGCTAATTTTCGTACAAGAAATTCGTCAATGAGGAGACCGCGACTTTTAAATAGATGTCTTCAAATGAACGCAAACTAGGACCCCTGGAATCCATATCCAGGTTTACGTTCAGTTTTGATCTGCTTACATATATACAGAGTTACGCGTTTCTACGGTAAAGCCCAATATAATAATTATTATACAAGAGACGAGAAAAAATTGCATAAGTTAATTATAGCGTATCTTGAGCTGTATTTTATAAAATTCTTTTGAAAATCACCGGCTGGCCCATAAGTCGTTGGTGATCTCTACAATTTTTTTTTCGAACAGCCTTATTTTATTGCATTTTTTATCGAAATGTTTGTAAAGAAAAATCAAGACACAGTAAGAGCGTTTTTGTAGCAGATTTTCATTAAATGCTTCAAATTTCAATAACTCAATTTGCTATTAACCTATCTACGGTCAGTCTAGACCGGAGACAGAGCAATATAAAACTTCACCCTACCAATCGCTGTGCAGACTAGTTCAAGGCACAGTGATTTTGGAATGGGTAGAGTAAGACTCAGGGTATGCACAATCAACCAAGGGTTGTGGTGCTATCGGGGCGGCAAGGCCGCGGACGAGCCCTGAGGGAAAAAAAGGCTTGTTGGCTAGGAAACCAACATTTAAAGTTTATTGTCGGAAAATTTTTGTACATTTTCAAACAATAAGTTATTTTGATAAAATATGGCACATTGTTTCTACTATATAGGTTATACCGCTAACCAAATTGATGACTGCTTGCATTAAAAAGACATCTTTGATATTCAAAGCATTTTTATAAAATTCACTACCATAACGCACTTGCTGCGTCCAGACTTTTTTAATCGGCTTTGTTGCTTATGTTTGCGTGTGTCTAGGTTATTAGGTAGTTTTAGCATTTTATATGTTGACAGTGTTTATATTTTCTTTAGTTTTGCATTTTTACATTCTATATTTAAATGTAAAAACTTTAGTTTTGTTTGACGCCCCTCGTAAATCTTGATCGGAAATACACTATTACCTATAACCTATTACCTATTGCCTATAAAATATCTTTTTTTGGTGCGTTGTATTTTATCAAGTCAGATAACTTGACATAAGTAACTTGTAAGGTCATCGTCCGCCATGACCTATCTTTAATATCAGTTGCTTCCTTTCCTAATTTGCGGTATGTAGATGTAGATACAAATCAAAGACAACATCATTCGGCTAATGTTCTATGATAAAACTTGTACTCACTATTTGAAACGATAAGATAACAATGACATAACAGTGACTAGGTTTGACATTTGGCATTTTTTTCAAAGCATACTAACCTTGCAGAAAAACTAATAACATTTCTTTTAAAAATGCCAATCACTCAAAAATGACTTAAGAGAGGCATGCATAATGTTAATAAAAGTCGCCCTTGAATCCAATGCTTCATCCATTTTCCATTTGAAAAAAAGCTTCATCCATTTTCCATTTGAAAAAATGAAATTTTTGACATTTTCGGGTTGTCAACATCGCAGTCAGCGCATGGAACACGACGAAAGTGTTAGCAACGACGCAAAAAAAGGCGCCAATTACGGGGTGAATAAAAAGATCATTTTTTAATTTACAGTGGTTAAAGAGTTGCGAATTTCTTAATGTACCACTGCAACTGCGATTTTGATGTAAAAATGTGACATATGTCAAAAACTATGACAGATTAATGTTGGCAGCTGGAACGTTCTGAACTAATGATTTTATGTAGGATCGAAGTATGAAATAAAAACGGGGGTATTTATATTTAAAGAAAACAAATATGGTGCTGATTTCTGGTATTTTTGGAAGTCCCGCCATTTTAAAAATATTTTATTTAGACTTACAGCACTTGATTATGGGCGGCTATTTATTTTAAGTTCACGTTTTTTGGAAAGTACCAATAATTTTTGCGAACAGGCTACGTGAGTCACCCTGTGTATATATATATATATATATATATATATATATATATATATATATATATATATATATATATATATATCACATCGATAACTCGATAACTCAAAAAATAATGGGTCTATGAAATTTGAAAGGTGCCTTCCTCTTGTAAGTGACCCGTATAAGTTTACTATCCAAGAAAATCGGCCGAAGTTTTTCTTAAAAAAAAATGTATCCCTGAAAATAATAAAACTATGGCAGCCAAATTTAGTACAAAAGTTTATATTATATAAGGTATAATATATAACAGAATTTATACATATATAAACTGAAGGAAAAAAGTTGTAGGCATTTAAAGAAAAAGAATGGTGTGCCACTGGTGATCAAAGGATGGCACAAACCCAATATTTTTTGTTTCGGTAATAAAATCTAATGAATATTGCCGGCAAATTATATTTTCTCTGAAAATTAACAATAATTGTTTGCGAACAGGCTACGTGAGTCACCCTGTATATATATATATATATATATATATATATATATATATATATATATATATATATATATATATATATATATATATATATATATATATATATATATATATATATATATATATATATGTGTGTGTGTGTGTGTGTGTGTGTGTGTGTATGTATGTATGTATGTATGTATCACATTGATAACTCAAAAAATGATGGGTCTATGAAATTTGAAAGGTGCCTTCCTTTTGTAAGTGGCCTGTATAAGTTGCCTAGCCAAGAAAATCGGCCGAAGTTTTTCAGAAGAATGTTGGGTTTTCTTTAAAAAAATTGTATCCCTGAAAATAACAAAACTATGGCAGCTAAATTTGGTACAAAAGTTTATATAAGGTATAATATATACCAGAATTCATGAATATATAAGCTAAAAGAAAAAAAAAGTTGTAGGCATTTATAGAAAAAGAATGGTGTGTTACTGGTGATCAGAGGATGGCACAAACCCAATATTTTTTGTTTCGGTAATAAAATCTAATGAATATTGCAGGCAAATTATATTTTCTCTCAACGGTTTTATAGTTTTCGTAAAAAAAATTGCGTAGACTATGTCTATAAAAATGCACTACCATAACGCACTTGCTGCGTCCAGGCTTTTCTTTATATAAAATAATTACCTACATTATTGATTGATTTGCTAATAGCAAATTGTTACTACAATTTATGTTCCGCATAAACTATTCCAAGTGCACGTCTAGAAAGTAAACTGCAACACAATATCCTATTACACATTTGCAACATTGCAAGCCACAAGTACTTATTTCAAAACTAGACATACAGAAATATATAGCCCCGTATATTTTATGCTACGTGCATGATTTTAATTTCACGTAACTCGCTGAACTCCTTTGTGAGATTTAAATTTCAATCTGAATATGAAACTTTACATGATATAAACACGGAATATATCATCTTCCAAGTAGGACATACAGCGATATTTCTATCTTAGATACAATAGTACAGATAAGCTCTGTTATTCAGGGACTCAAAAGTAATATATTTCTAGAAAGAGCCGAGGCTCGTATCATAGAGATATGAGACAGGGATATTGTCATAGTGCACAGAGTGCTTCAATACAGCAGTGGAATAAAAATTCCAGTACAGAAATGTGGTACAAGAAGCTCAGTAAATGAATTTACGAGATGGTAAGCTTTCATAAGCGATAGGGGAACGGCTTGTTATAGATGGAATACACGCAATGGCGTGTATTTGAATTTAATGACTGCAATATGTACACAGTAAATGTCGTATCGACCCCAACTGTTTGTTTAAATCAATTTTTTATTGCATTCTTAATACGCTTAATATATAATTCTAGTCTCAAATTAATTACAAATTTGTAGCCAGATTGTTTATTTAAATATATTTTATGCCTAGTTTTTACCATTACCACAGTTTAAAACTATGTTATCCTGTCGTCACAACCACAGTTCTCTGCTTCTAATAGCTCTCTTCATTTCATTTTATTTTCTACGTTTCCAAAGATCTCTTGGTCTAGCCTTTTTCCAAGCTTGGGTCCTTTAAATAATGTTGTGAAGAAGTTATTATGAATATAGGAGTAATGGTAATAGTAATAGTTTTTTATTGGTATTAATTATACAATGTAACCTTTGTTGGAGAAACCCCACTGATACGCCACTGCCTTGATATCTTACCCGCTGATGATTTCATTGGTAACCTTCTACCTGACTTAATCCTTTTGAGGAAATTCTGATTTTAGTAAGTTGCCGCTTTGTTTTATTCTCTAATCTTCTTTATGCGTCTGCATTTATTTTCCGGCTGAATTTTCATGAGGTAGTGGCTTCAGTTGTATTCTGAAATACTTTAAATATTCTTTTATAATTAATCTATGGGACTTCTTTACAAATACCGACGTTAAATCAACCTTCTGGTAGAAAAATACTATATAGGTCCACCTCCCACCGAATATTATAAGGTTCAGTGGCGAAACTGCTGGAAACGGCAATCAGGGTGAGGGTTATAAATTTTATAGACAAATATGAACTTCTGTCAAATGCTCAGTTTGGCTTTAGAAAAAACAGAGGTGCTGAAGACCCAATTGCAGCATTAGCCCAGAAAATCTATTGTGCGCTCAATTCAAGTAAACCAGCGTTGTGTATATTCTTTAAACTAGTCCATGCTTTCGAAACTGTGTCTTTAAATTGATTGAAAGTTACATTGCAGGTAAAATTAATTATGTGAAAATTGATGGGGTGAACAGTCAGTGGTCCTTAGTTGCGTGGGGCACAATGCAGGGTTCCATTTTGGGACCTGTACATTTTACGTCATATATAAACGACCCTCTTGACTTATTAAATAACGAGTGTGTGATGAGCAACGCAGATGGTACGAACTAGTTTTGTGAGGCTGACACGTGGAAGGATTTAAGAGTGAAATCTGAAAAAGGATCGGCAGAGTTGAAACAATGGTTCGATTGTGATGTGCTTACTGTAAATGTAGATAATACGAGATTTGTGGCTTTTGCTTCACATGAAAACGACTTGCGAACATACTGCGCTCTGCAAACTGACGAAATTACCATCACAAGTGAATTATCGGTGTCTTATCTGGCTATAAAGATAGACCAACACTTAAGGTAGAATTTTCATGTTGTGAACTTAGTAGAAAAAGGTAGAAGCTCAATAGGCAAGTTTAAGTATTAAAGGGGTTTCTTTGATGTTCTGATGGTTTTGTACTTTGCTCTTGCAGAGTATAATGAGCCTTGGGATAATTGGTTGGGGAGGGGTTCTTAACAGTCATTTGCATGCACTAAATGCGATACAAAGGTGGGTGTTCAGAAGAATTTACGGAAGAGAACCAATGCATCTCTCGGACCCATTATTCAAAGAAGAGCATGTAATGGATGTAAGGCAACTTTCCTTCAAGAAAGGTTTGATTCAGGTGCACAGGGATTCAATGATATTGAGTCGTCCATGTCACAAGTATGATACATGAACAGTGTATTTTACGGGTATAAGACCTATGAAATCGGTGTGCATGAGAAGCTTCTTATACGTGGGAGCTAAACTATAGGATGATATTTGAAATATCCCATTAAGTAGGTATAATAGGTGTAAAGAGATGAATAATGGATCTTGAGAGAAAAATACTGCAAAATTAATTTTGGGAGTCAAAAGTTATGATGAATCGCGTGATTGTTGGACGACTAGAAAATAGGACCTATGAATACTAGAGTTGGCTCGTTTTGCTCTGGTCCTTTCGCCCCATAGGCCTTGTGCGGTCTTGCTATCTTTGTGGGTTGTGTGCTGGTACTCTTAGTGTGGATGGTGACGGGGGTTGTATTGATCCTATGCTGTCTAGGTGTTGACGTGTGCGTTCTTTAAGAGACGAATTGTGCCATAAATGACCAACTACAGGATTTTATATTGTGTTTTAAGATTATGTTGTTGATATAGTGTTAATGACTGATTTGTTGCTTCTGTAACTGTGGCTATTAGAGAATTACTGTGGATTGGATAACTTAATCACTTACAAGCTTAGGCATTAGTGAATTATTGCGATTCTTTGTTTAATTGCATAGATTGTTTTTTTTTGTAGATTGATATTGTTATTATTATTTAATTTTATTGTCAATTCGAGTGACAAATCATACAAATATATAGCGCACCATTCACTGTACATATGATGATATTTTTTCTTTATTTATGGTTTAGAAGAATTTGGCTTGGATTCAAAAGATACTATAAGCATTTAAATAAAAAAATGTAGCGCAATCTTGTCAAGCAAGTTTAGATTTATTGGAAATCCAATTGTTACTGTCTATGAAAATTCCTAACATTCACCACAACCTCAATCTACCTCAATAATGGCATACTTTGTGAACAGGACCAAATAAAAATTTCCCTGATTCGATAAAACTTTTCTTTCAGAGAGCAGCTGGAATTCAATATATAAACTCCGCCGTGTCAATATATTCCCCTCTCTGTCTAAACGTAGGATATATCCTTCTCTTATTCATATATCCCCTAAACTATGGAGAAGGGTGCATTTAAAACAGATATTGGACTGAAACGTACCTTGAGGGATGGATTCTTGAAACTATTTCCATGTCCTAACGATCCTCTGAATAACGTTATGTACGAATCCCTGTGAAGTATCAAAGGTGATAGGTTTTGAAATGGCGCAGATAAAATTTTAGTACGATCAGAAGGCCTCTTTAAACATACATATTTGCATGTTGATTTAGAAGATGTAGCTTATAATTTCTGTGATGAGAATCTAGAAATTCTAGATACGCTGAATTTCATCTGTTTTAATACTATCAGTTGCTTTATATCAGGTTATTATTGCTGTTATTTTTTATCAAATTTGTATGTTTTACTCGTTGATAATAAACTACGCGTCAATTGAAGTGGAACACCTTAAGATTTGGATGCTGTTTGACCGTTTTTATCTCTAAAACAGGTTTACAGAATCTGCTATAATTTTCACAAGTTGACATATGTTTCTTGTGCCTTCTGATAAATAGAAAATTGCAAAATGTTCCGTCACGTGCTACAAGATACAGGTTGGAAGTATACCTTGATACCTAGGGACGTTTTCGAGATTTTATTAATATCGCAACGCATTAGGTTTTTATAATCAATTTTGTATTTTATGTTAGATTTCGCCAAATGCGAGCGAACCCAATTGGTCGATGAGGTGAATTATGTTCGCTTTTAATATTCAGTGCCGAAGAATATGTCTATACCTTGAGATTTTGTTAATATCGCGTTCCACTACGTTGCTATAATCAATTTTGTTTTTGGGGTGAAATTTGACCACCTTGTTTTTTCGCACAACGCACACCCTTATAATCAAGGAGTTGAATTAGGTGGATCTTTGGTATGAAATTCTTTTTTTTTTTTCGACAACACACCACGAGGGCTTACAGCCTGAATACTATCGCGCCGTGGGTGTCCATAAGGTGGAAAGAGGCAACTTGTTAATTCTGGACTTGAAGCTTCGGGGGAGAAGGAAAAACCGGCGCCGGCAAGGATTTCCACAACTTGGAAGTCCTTGTGACAAAAGAGCGGGCATAACAAGGTGTCCTATGTCCGGTGACCTGGACAGTAAAAGAGTGCATTCGCTCTGTTCCCTTGATAGATCTGTTGGGGGCAGCAGGTGGAGGAACTATGGAAGAAACCTCCTCTGAGCAGTGCCCGTGCAGATATCTATAAAAGAGAGAGAGTTCAACAGCGGCACGTCGGTGGGCAAAGGATGGCAGCCTTTGAGTGAGCGTAGGGTCACCGATGAGACGTATACCTCTCTTCTGAATAGAGTCCAGGATAGCGAGTGTAGAAGCGGCAGCAGCACCCGAAATGTGGGAGCATTATTCGAAGTTTGGCCTTATTTGTGAAGTATATAAGGTATAAAGATTAGCTGGTAAAAAGTATTTGCGAGCCAGGAAGAGGAAACCTAATTTCTGAGCAGCCGCTTCTGCAATTGATGTGACATGTTGGTGCCAATTGAGATTTCGATCCACAGAAATGCCAACAAGTGAAAAGGACTCATTACTTTGAATAACTTGGTTGTTCATTATGATGGGTCTAGGGCTGGTGTATCTCTTATGAGAAAGAAAGCAAGAATGAGATTTGGTGGGGTTGAATTGTGCGAGATTTCTACTTCCCCAGTCTAATATTTTTTGGAGATCCATGGAGACAGAACCCTCCATGGGTCTGCGATCCTCATCTAATTGGGCTAAAGAGACAGGCTTAGAATAGTGTACATTTCAGTGGAGGGTGATGTCGTCCGCGTAACTGTGAACTGGGTTGGATGTGCTAGAGAGGAGGTCATTGATGTGGAGAAGAAACAAAGTAGGGGCTAAAGCTGAACCTTGAGGTACTCCTGCATTAATTGAATATAGTTTAGAGAAATGGTCATCCACGACAACAGAAATGATCCGGTTGGAGAGGAAATTTGCTGTCCAGGTACAGAGTTTTGATGGTAGGCTATAGGCCGGAAGTTTATTAAGCAGCGCTGCGTGCCATACCTGGTCGAATGCTTTGGATATGTCCAGAGCAACAATCTGGGACTCACCGTGTAGTTCCATAGACTTGTCCAAGAATGGGTGACAAAGGAAAGGAGGTCGGCAGTTGATCTGCGCTGACGGAATCAATACTGCCTGTCGTGGATTAGACTGTGTTTTTCAAGAAAATTTAGTAATTCGGTGTTTATATACTTTTTCAACACTTTGGAGACGACTGAAAGGAGATAAATAGGCATGTAGTTGCTAGGAAGCGCTTTGGATCCTTTCTTTGGGACTGGTCGTCAAGGCCAGAGGCTTTCCTGGTATTAAGAGAAGAGAGCAACTTTCGTACCTTTTTAGTTTTGAAAATGATATCCGTCATTTTATGCGCGACATTGGGGACTATTGGTGGTTGAACATTTGGAGGTGGGTTGAGAGTAGAATTGCCGGCGAACAACGAGGCAAAAAGTTCAGCCTTGCCGAGGGCGGTAGAAACAATTTCATTCCCTGAGACAAGAGGTGGGAACGTGCTCTTGCAGAAATTATTCCCAATATATTTAGCAAGAGTCCAGAAGGGTTTGCTGCCCTTGGAGCTTAAGAGTACTCTGTTTTTGATGTGGTTATTAAACGAGTTTTTTACCTCAGAAAGAATGCGGGCATAGCTGTTTCTTGCGTCGTTAAATGCTTGAGAGGAGCACTGTAATATATCGAAACGTTCCCAAAATTTTATTAATATCGCAGCTCACTACGTTTATATATACACAATTCGTTTTTATCATTGGTCGACGGGGAGGTTTACGTTGATTTTTCGTATTCCATTCTGAAGAAGATATCTATACCTATTGCGATTTTTGAGATTTTGTTCCTAATGCATTCAACTACGTTGCTGTCAGCAAATTTGTCTCCTAACTTTCTCGCAAAATGCGTATCACAATAGTCAGGGATTTGGGTTAGGTGAATTTTGAGTTTAGAGTTGAGAAACCTTCAATAGTTCGAGACATTTCTGAGATTTTGTTTAATCGCAGCCTGCTAGGTTGATATTATTAATTTTAGATTATAGCTAAAATTTGCAAACAGCAACAATGCTAGCATTGCTCCGGGAGGTGAGTTACGTTGATTCATCATTTGCATGGCAACCAATTTGGTTGAAAATGACAACAGTACAGTTTGACATTTTAGATTTACATATCTTGCAAATTTGTCGCTTGTAATTTTAGTTACAGTAAAAATCAGTATTTTAAGATAAGAAAATAGGGCAATAATTTCAAAAAAAAAACAAGCTCAAATATTGGTTTATTGTGCGGTTTCAGGAAAGACAAGGTTGGTCATATAGACACATAGCCGGCAATTATTCCAAACCGCCGTCGACAATTAAAAGGGTGATAGATCGTGTCGCGAATACCACCAGCTCTCAATAAAAGCAAGGAGGTGGCAGAGGAAGACTGACTACTAGGCGAGATGACAAGATAATATCGATAACACTACGCAGGAACAGGACCGTAACTTCCCCAGAAATGATATCAATTTTGAGAATTGCAGCTTCGAAGTCGACAATACACAGAGGGCTTCATGCTAGAAATTTGAGAGCCAGACGATGCAAGGCATGCCCATACTTGAAAACTATACACAGCACTGGACGCAGACACTGGGCAATCCCGCACAGCCACTGGGGAGTAGCAGCATGGCAGAAATGTTTGTTTGTAAATAAATCAAGATTCACTTTATACGGAAACGACAAACGTGTATTGGTATGGAGAGAAACGGGTTAAAGATATAGAGAAGAATGTATGTGGTCGTATAAGTCGGAATTTGTGAACTAACTTAGTAGTTAACTAACTTGATGCGGGAAACTATGAATACAAAAAGGTATCGAGATTTGTGTTAAATATTTTGTCATCTCCTAGGCCCTTAATAACGATTTTATCTTGGTCGATGATAATGCTCGGACTTATTGAGCTCAAATCGTTACGGATATGCTTAGGGTGAACAATATAGAGAGAATATAATAGCCTTCCAGGTCACTTGATATGAATCCGATTTGAGCACGTAGGAAGGCGGGTCAAATTCAAATTAAATGAGCGCGAGAGTGGTTTTCGTCACTTGATGGTATTGGCTACTGCGATTAAGCAAGATTGCGAGGCTACTCTACCAAATTTGTTGACATCATTGGTGGATATCATGCCCAGACAAGTGGCAGATCTTATCAGCAATCGTGGTGGACCCACAAGATAATGATTTTTACGTTCCTCCATAACTAATGTATCACACGGATAACTCAAAAAATAATGGAGCGATTTTGATAAAATTTAGCATGTACCTTCCTTTTGTAAGTGTCGTTATCCAGGAAAATCAAACTAGGTTTTCCGGGAGAATGTTGGGTTTTCTTTAGGAAAAAATTTTAGGCTCAAAAAATAGAAAAGCTATGGTAACCAAATTTGGTACGTAAATTAACGATATTAAAAGACGCTATGTGCCAAAATTTAAATTTTTATGTTAAAATAAAACATAGTTATAAAAACATATTTGGTGCCTGATCATTTCTATGAGAATTCACTGTCATAACTCACTTGCTGCGTCCAGGATTTTACATTCCTTTATCATGTGTTTTGTGTAAAATAAATAAATTACCCATAATTCACCAAGCCCAAATCCCTAACTATTGTGATGATCAAGGTATACTTCTAAATTGCATCCCAATATATATATATATATATATATATATATATATATATATATATATATATATATATATATATATATATATATATATATATATATATATATATATATATATGATCGCGTCTCTAGAATAGAGCATTCGTACATAACTAGGCTAAACGCAGCAGCGGCCGCTCAAAGGAACAGAGCAATTAAGACTGTGGGCCAGCGTAGTTATACTTATATTGCACCAAGAATTTATAATACTCTTCCAGTCAGTATCAGAACTGCACCAACTTTACGTTCTTATGTGAGGATGGTGAAAGCATGGGTTTCGAAATCTAGACACATCATTCATGGTTTAGTACACAGATAGGTGTTGAACAGGTCGTATGATATCTTTTGCGATGTTGTACCGCACACTAATCATTTTTAAATATGCACACTTTTTATTATTATATACATTTGTGGGAGTGTACATTGTACATGTGAACATGTGTGAGAGAATGTGTTTGTGTGTGTTTTGATTTTTGCACCTGTATGTATGTGTGTGTGTTCTTGTATTCATTACTTAGTTTTGTATTCTTTGCTTGGTTTAGATTTATCCACGCACAAGTCTCTAACTTTTGTGGATCTTTCCAAGATTTATTATGTTCAGTAGATCTATGTATGTTATTATTATTGAACTGTATTTTGAAAAATAAATCTATATTATTATTATTATATATATATATATATATATATGTATATATATATATATATATATATATATATATATATATATATATATATATATATATATGAACTGATGTAATGAAATGTATTAAGATACTTGAAACTGTATTAAAAAAAGTATTTACCATAACTAAACTTGGGGTAGGTTTGCTTTCATCTCAACCAATAAAAAAAGTGAAGTAAACGCACAATTGGACATTCGAAGCAATAATTGGTGAGTTGCATGGCTACTTGAGCTCTGCCTTGTTGTTCGTTTCCCGGGATACTACTTATTTGGAAAATTGAAACGTCATTTTATTTGTCACGAACAGCAAGCTTCTGTATTTAAAAATGTTAACAGAACAAAAAGTGTTTATTATGCAGTGCTATGATTTGGGTGAAAGACATTCTTATCAGGGAGTGATAAGAAAATTCATTGAACGCTGGCCAAATTATTCGGTTTCTTCTACTGGTGTACAAAAAGTTGTTACAAAATTTATGCGTACTGGGAGTGTTTTAAATGTTAAGAAGACAAAATCTGACCTAAATGAAAAAGACAATGCTGCAGCTGCATTAGCTATGGATTCTGTTAGGCGTTTTCCGAAATTATCATTAAGAAGAAGGGCATTAGAAATTGGCAATATTAGCAAATCACATTTGCAACAAATTTATCGTACCAACAAGGTGAAACCTTTCAAAGCAAAACTTATACACACTTTGGAAGAAAATGACGAGTCAAAACGATTAGATTTATGTATGTATATATATATATATATATATATATATATATATATATATATATATATATATATATATATATATATATATATATATATATATGATCGCGTCTCTAGAATAGAGCATTCGTACATAACTAGGCTAAACGCAGCAGCGGCCGCTCAAAGGAACAGAGCAATTAAGACTGTGGGCCAGCGTAGTTATACTTATATTGCACCAAGAATTTATAATACTCTTCCAGTCAGTATCAGAACTGCACCAACTTTACGTTCTTATGTGAGGATGGTGAAAGCATGGGTTTCGAAATCTAGACACATCATTCATGGTTTAGTACACAGATAGGTGTTGAACAGGTCGTATGATATCTTTTGCGATGTTGTACCGCACAGTAATCATTTTTAAATATGCACACTTTTTATTATTATATACATTTGTGGGAGTGTACATTGTACATGTGAACATGTGTGAGAGAATGTGTTTGTGTGTGTTTTGATTTTTGCACCTGTATGTATGTGTGTGTGTTCTTGTATTCATTACTTAGTTTTGTATTCTTTGCTTGGTTTAGATTTATCCACGCACAAGTCTCTAACTTTTGTGGATCTTTCCAAGATTTATTATGTTCAGTAGATCTATGTATGTTATTATTATTGAACTGTATTTTGAAAAATAAATCTATATTATTATTATTATATATATATATATATATATATATATATATATATATATATATATATATATATATATATATATATATGTATATATATATATATATATATATATATATATATATATATATATATGAACTGATGTAATGAAATGTATTAAGATACTTGAAACTGTATTAAAAAAAGTATTTACCATAACTAAACTTGGGGTAGGTTTGCTTTCATCTCAACCAATAAAAAAAGTGAAGTAAACGCACAATTGGACATTCGAAGCAATAATTGGCGAGTTGCATGGCTACTTGAGCTCTGCCTTGTTGTTCGTTTCCCGGGATACTACTTATTTGGAAAATTGAAACGTCATTTTATTTGTCACGAACAGCAAGCTTCTGTATTTAAAAATGTTAACAGAACAAAAAGTGTTTATTATGCAGTGCTATGATTTGGGTGAAAGACATTCTTATCAGGGAGTGATAAGAAAATTCATTGAACGCTGGCCAAATTATTCGGTTTCTTCTACTGGTGTACAAAAAGTTGTTACAAAATTTATGCGTACTGGGAGTGTTTTAAATGTTAAGAAGACAAAATCTGACCTAAATGAAAAAGACAATGCTGCAGCTGCATTAGCTATGGATTCTGTTAGGCGTTTTCCGAAATTATCATTAAGAAGAAGGGCATTAGAAATTGGCAATATTAGCAAATCACATTTGCAACAAATTTATCGTACCAACAAGGTGAAACCTTTCAAAGCAAAACTTATACACACTTTGGAAGAAAATGACGAGTCAAAACGATTAGATTTATGTTTATGGTACGGCGAGCAATATCTACAAAATCACAATTTTGACAGAAGTATTATTTTTTCGGACGTATCCACTTTCACCACTAATGGGGTGGTAAATTCTCAAAATGCACGGCATTGGTCTATGGAGAATCCAAATTATAGAGTTAATTGCAGAAGACAATGCTATAAAAAAGTAAATGTGTGGTGTGCTGTTTCTTACACTGGGATAATTGGGCCATATTTTTTTGAGCGGAATATGAACCAGTACAGTTATCTGGAAATGCTGGAAAATATTCTTCAAGACCATTTGCATAACATGTCACTCGAAGATAGACAAACAGCCTACTTTCAGCATGACGGCCACCCAGCACATGCAACAGTAATCGTTCCAGAATGGTTAGATCGCGAATTTCCTGCGCGGTGGATTGTTCGATATGGGCCAATACATTTGCCTCCCAAAAGTCCCGATCTTACCTTAATGGACATTTATTTATGGGGCTATCTCAAACAGAATGCCTACGCGGCTCCATTAAACCACGATCTTTATTTGTTGAAACAGAGGTTGAGAGAGGCAATTGACGGTATTCCAATTCAACATATTCAAAATGCCTACAAAGCATTTACTAAACGGGCTGAGTTATGTGTATCGGTTGGTGGCAGCACATTTGAATAATTTCTTTATTTTTCGTTGTTCGTTTTGATTTTTGTTAGCAATAAGCGTTTTGTATTTTACGAATAAATTATAATTTAACATTTCATGGTTACTTACTTTGCGCACCTGCGTTTAGAAAACCACAGGTAAAAAGCTCCATGTTGATAGGGAAAAAATTTTAATAATTTACTTGAAAATTAAAAGTAGGCTAATCTGGCTGAAAATTGAGAGCCTGTCATAGATTTTAATTCTAAACAAGTTTTGTTTATAACTTTTTGCGGTATCTTTATAAACAAAGGTAGTTTACTCTTAACACATTTAATTAAATCAGTTCTAAACCAGCCTGTATATTAACTGACTTTGTTCTTTTCCTCAACATCTTAGTTTAAGACAAAGCAGGAGCGATTTTTAGAATATCATAATCTAATTCAAAATTTTTTTGTCACTTATGCCTTACCCACACTCAATCCGTGGACACACTGTATATATATCCTCATAGACTCATGGCCTTCGTTTGAAATGTTGCTGAAAAATAATCTACCTATATATCACCCTGTATCTTGCAGCACGTAATTGCAAATTTTTTTATTGTCCACTAATCAGAAATCCCAAGAAACATCTGTCAACTTGTGAAAATTATAGCAGATTCAGTGAACTTGTTTGGTGATACAAATGACGAAATAGTGTTGAAAATTTAAGGTGTTCCACTTCAATTGACGCGTAGTTTAATTGTAAAAAAAATACAAAATTTGTATGTTTTTGGGAGTGATTTTTTTTAGTGGAAAATCACTTTATACTATCAGACTCAAATAATCCTTTCGGTCTCAAATCTTGAGTTTAACCTTTACTGTTCGGAAGTTACTTTGAGCAGTAAGCGATACAATTCAAAGATAAACAAAATCAAAGCTAATGCCAGTTTTAATGGTTTCTCTTGAGATACTGTGTACTGACTGGTTACTAAGTATATATGGAAAATGTCAATAAGTAACATTACGACATTTAAGCCGGTGGGCCGTCCGAAAATTCGGTGTACTTTCTGTCTAGCCTTATCTTGCAAAAGGGTTAGAGAAAATATTCGAAGATAATGACTTCATATTGGTTTATAAAGTTAATAATTTAAAGAGTATTGTGGGCGGATTAGAGGAGACTACTGACTTCCGACAAAAATCGGGCATTTATCAAATATCTTGTAATAATTGCGAGAAAATCTATATTCGGCACACTCGGAGATCAAGAACAACAAAGAGTACAGAGGTAATTTCAGTTTCAATAAAGCAGAAAAGCTAGCGTTGTCCAACGTATGATTGACTCGGGTAACAGGTAGCCAGTAGTAATCTTAAGTTATTAAAAGGAACCACGGATTATCGCAAGTTAGATGCTTTGGAAAGTTTAGAAATCCGCAGAGTGAATTCACAAAATCTAATAAATTAACACATGGGTCCAGTCAATTTCAGTTCCAGTTAATTTAATTTAATTTTCGGAATAGCACGTAATAATCCAGGGTTGCTTTCAACATCGACACAATACCCGGTTAGGCGTATTCACTGACACAACCTCACCCGGTTTTATGTCATCTCGTATTCCATTATCCAGTTCTGAGGCATCCAATATTACATCATACGGTATTGCATCACCTAGTATTGAATCACCGATATTACATCATTTGCACTATAGATAGTTTTGATATACAGGAGTTAGAAGTGGTGATGGGTCGTTATCTAACATTCTGTTATTTTTTACGGTTGCGGGGCGGCAACGGTAACCACCAGTTATTGATATATAAAAATAACAGGTCCAAATAACGCTTTACACTAAACTAGAATTCGGACTCGTATCTGTTTCTTATCCACTGCAACTAGCTTCGATGAATAAACATTGGTTTTCACCGGCAACTGTTAAATTTAACGGGATGAATGGACATGAGACTGGGAATGCTAAATATGTATGGGTATGCTATGCAGTATAGAGCGGACTTTACTTCATAACATATTACTTCACACTCAACACGTTATTTATACTAGTGTGCTCGCTTTCGCTCACAGCTTTGGGAACGTAGGATACTATCGATCGACTATCCAGTTCAAAATAACAGATAAATAACTCTACCTGTTATTTTCAACGGTTATTATTAAATAACGTTAACGGGTTCAAATGTTAATAGAACATAACCGTTTTGCCAATCACTAGTCAGAAGTAGGTGTAAAAAAATTTACTCAAAATTTATCCCGCCAAAATAAAGGTTTTATACACATAGAATTTGTTCTAACATGCCTCCTTACAAAGATACAGGGTGTTGAAATTTAGGGAAATATGTTTTTCTCATATCTTCCAAATAGATGGAAGCATTGTTTGGAAATTGAATATAGAGAATGTCACTATTAATATCTATTACACAGTGTAGAGCCAGCAAGATAAAAAGAACCAGCGGCGTGGAATCATCACTCTGGTGAACCTATTAAAAAACAATGCTGCTTCACTGACTAATATTAAAAATAATCATATTTTAGAACAAGCTATCATTTTACTACAAAAAGTAGTCTTACATCATTTCAGTAAATAGCTTAGGTCTGGAGTAAAGTAATTTTTTACGGTAAAAGTAGTGACCGGCGTAAGCCATAGTTATGTATAAAATATTCAAAGGGAAAGATTTTTTTGACAAAACAGTCAAATAAATCTTGGTTCTGAAATAATCTTTAAATTAAAAACAATACAGAAAATAAACACAAGTATGATTAAAGAACTATATCAAATATTCGAAAGTGCCCAGATTCAGCCTCAAGACAGGCTAGACACCGTCGTATTTGCGATGTATACACACGGAGCATTTTTAAGTTACCACGAATTTTATTTGCAGCCATTTTATTTTGTTTTTGCATCTATTCTCTATTGTTAATTACTTCGCTGTAAATACTTTGCTTTGGACATCACCATAAAAAAGTCTAGCGGAGTTAAATAGGGACTTCTTGGGTGCCATAGGACCAAGCCGACCAATCCATCTATAATAAAAATTATTATTAAGCCACTCTGCCACAAATCTGAGATTGTGAGGAGGTCGTGTATCTTGTTGGAAGTACAAAATGTGTTATCTTATATTAAACGGAATGTCTTCTAGTTAGCCATACAAATGTTTTTTGAGAACCTCCCTGTTCATGTGATTATTAGGTTCCTACAACTCAAGTAAATGACCATTTAGAATTCTCCCCAAATATTGATAGAAATCGGTGCTGGAATCTTTCACGTTTCTTAACATGTGGCTTGTTCATTAAACAATTATGCAAGTTTCGAAAATTTGTAATCCCGTTTTTCTAAAAATGGCTTCACCTGTCCATAAAATAGACCAAAAAAAATAGGGATAACCATTTATTCTTCTCGTAAGCCACTGAAAAAACGTAAACGTTTCTCGGCATTTCCAGGATGAAGAGCTCGAACACCTGTATAATGAGTAAGGGTGCAAGGCTCCCTACGTATAGTTGTCTAAACAAAACTTTGTGAAAATCATAACTGCAGAAAAAGTCAACAGGTACTTATAATAAAATTGTCTAAAAATGCATCAATTACAGCTTGCGATCTCCAACATATTACCTCCGTGGGGATTTAGCTTTTTCAGCCTTTCAAAAATTTGAAGCTCACTCAATCTTTAGAAGGTTGAGCGACTACTTGATGATTTGGAGTTCTTCTATAGGAAATCTGTAGTGTCAGTAAAATCAGCCATTTAAAAAATTTACGAACGTAAAAAGACGCAAATAAATTTGCAAACAATTATTTACTAGCTATAACAAAGGATGACTTTTAATAACGGCAACTACTTTGATCTGCTGGGTATTTCATTTAGTTACTGATACATATTCAAATATTAGGTATTGCATATTTTCGTAAAAAGTTGATTTACTCAAAAAGGAAGCTATTGACTGAAATTGTGTGAGAATACTTTTTTGTAGCAAAACAATGGCCTAACCTAAAAAATTTATTACTTTTAAGACGAGTCAGTGGCGCAACATAGTTTGTTCAAAAAGGTTCCCGGTGGTAATGATTCCGCGCCACAGACCTTTCCTATTTTGTTGGTTTTGCACTGGGTAAGAGCTAATGATAATGACAATCACTACACTAAACTTCAAAACAACCCTTTTTGTGTTTAGGAGATATGAGGAATAAACTATTTTTTCGCTAAATTTCAACACACTGTATCTTTGTGAAGACGCATTTCAGAACAAAAATTTATTTCAATAAAAATTTTGTTTTGACGAGAAGTATCTTGATTCAAATTTTTTACACCTACTTCTGACTCACCTGCATAAATACTATAATCTTCCCACATAGTAAATGTAAAAACATTTACTGATAAAGACAAGTTTGTGTCGAAATATATAGCATATAACTTTATGATGTTGTTTTGTCGTTTTTGGAGTAATTCTGCTTTTTGTTTCCTAGCCAAACTTATTTAAAAGAATTATGAGAAAATAATTGTTTTGTCATTTATATCCATATTTTGGAATAGTTTTAGTGGTTTCGGGAAATTAGTTATTGTAAAATAGGAGCTGGACAGCCAAGAAGGTAGTGGAAATGATGGCAGTTAAACAATAGTTTGAGTAACTGAAGATTTTAAAAAATTGGAAATGATACAGGATTAATAATTGATATTTTCGTTTGAAAAAGATCAGTAAAAACTGACCTTCCAATTGCACTCTAAATAACAATGTTCTGCATGACTATATGAATTTGGTATTAAAAGGCTTTTTTACCACACAATACATTTAATTGTTAACCCTACGCATTTCGGCTCCTGTAAGCCATCTTCAGGCGTTAAAAGTCCTGGAATGTAAAAAGTAGTTGTCAGAAACTATGTTTCCGGTAGGTCTTGCATGCAAGCATACACAGCAACTACAATAACCTTAAAAGTCTAACAAAGGCTAATGGCAAACATCAAAAACCAAGCCATAACGGCCATGCAAAGTTAAACTGACAGTGTCAGGAGTTAAACAGCATTTCTTACACATATATTTAAAGGACTGTATCTCGCAAACCTAACACTCTGAAGGAGTCAAATACAAGCTAAAAAGCCAAATTTGTTAACTAGTTAAAAGCAAATCGACAAGCACAACATAAGAGCTAAGCAGGCTGCACAGCTCATCCGAACTTCCTGAGAACATCCGAACAAGCGAAAATTCAGAAAGAAGGCGAAAAGAAGGTGCCTATATGGCAATTAATATTTACTATTCCTGTTCTTTTATTACCGAAAATGTGCTGTAGAGAATGTTGTCAAAGCTTTAGTTTTCATCTATTATTTTCAGATTTCCAGACGTAAATGGCATTAAATAAGAGAACAGAAGCAGCTAGAGAATTAAATAGATGACGCTTCGTTTTTATTTTACTAAAGAAGCAAAATGGAGTCTCTACACTTATAAAAACAAAACCTGTACAGTTGTAAGGGTGATTGAAAGCGAAAACTACATGTGACGGTAGTGACAGATGACACGAGCAAACAGAGAAGTATCAATGAAAAAGGACAGAAAAAAAACAAAGAAAACGAAACTAAGCTTGTTTAGCGCCATGGTCGGAATCGTTCATCAATGAGTAGGAACACTATTCTGGAACATTATTCTAGCCGGTTTCTGTATATGAAATGAAAGTTCATAGCAGTGGTGCTGGAAAGATTGAGAACATTGCTATTGGAGCCATTTATGTATAGTGTAAATCTCCATTGCTTCCAAGGCGAATTGTTCGGTGCCAAAACTTGATGGATGAAGGATTCTGGCGTTGCTGTCCCTATTAAAGGTGTGGCCGCTTTCTGTCAGGTGGCAACCAAAAGCTGAAGCGGTGTTGTCAGCGTGGTTTCTACTTCTTAGATGTTCGGAGACTCTGGTACCCATCGCTCTTCCCGTTCTTCCCATATAGACAGTGCTGCATTGGGGATCACCGCAAGTGAGACAATATACCTGACCTGACTCTTTGGACTTGTACGCGAATTTAATGTTTTCTTTCCTCAAGACACTGGAGACGGCAGCATTGATGGGGTCACAATATGTGAGGAGAAAATATAAAGGACTTTCAGACTGGGAGGGCGAAAGGTTGGAGCTTGTTTCTCTCAAGAGCTGACGCCTCTTCTTTCTTATCAGCCTGTCTACTAAGCTGGAAAGGTAAGTAATATATACATATAGATAGGATAATGATCAGTTTAGTATAGTTCTCAGGGAGTTCGGCTCAGCTGTACAACCTGCTTACCTTATGTTTGTCACTTTTCTTTTTTTTAACTAATTGAATAATTTGACTCTTAAACTTGTATTTGACTTCTTCAGGGTGTTATCTTTGGGAGACTCAGTCCCCTCTTTGAATATTTATATATATATATATATATATATATATATATATATATATATATATATATATATATATATATATATATATATATATATATATATATATATATATATAACATCAAAAACCAAGCCCTAACGGCGATTGAAAGTTAAACTGACAGAGTGTCAGGAGTTACAACATTTCTTGGATACCTGGTTTTTGATGCTTGGCATTGGCTTTGTTAAAACTTTAGGCTTTCTGTAGTTGCTGTGTTATACTCGCATGTAAAACCTACCAAAAACATAGTTTCTGACAACCACTTTTTACATTCAAGGTTTTTTAACCCCTGAAGTTGGCTAAAGGAGGCGAAACCGCGTAGGGTTAACAACGAAATGTATTGTGTAGTGGAAAAGCCTTTTAATTCCAAGTATTCCTTTAATCATGTCAAACCCAGGCGTGTTGACGGTTATAAATAATAATATTCTGCATTACCCTGATTTTGGGAGTCCCTGTTTTAGGTGAACCTGACATCGTGAATAATTAATTTCTGATAATAGCTCGAAAAACGTAGGTTTAACTCAGATCAACTGAATTCATGTCTAATATTCACCAGTACTCATCATACTGTTGTTACATGAGGCATAACCATAGCTTTCACAACTTTATAGGATAGCACAAAATAAAACCTAACTACTACGCTGTAACAAAAACCCCTATCACATACGTTGTAACTAGTTTTTGCATCTCATTATTTATATTTTTCTATACAGCGTAAGTCAGTTTATAGTAGCAGGAACTCACCAATGAATAAACGACCAAATCTTAAGGCTAAAAGTATAAATGTTGGTCGTGAAAGGATTCGTTTTGGAGACACAGGGTAACTTAAGTTGTCCTTTGAGTGTTGATTCTGATTAATATTTCCTAAAAGTTTTTGAGATAAGAAAACTGATTTTTCGTAAGCGGCCCTAACTTTTCAATGCCAATATGACAGAAATCAAGGACAAAGCAATATTGTTCCTAAACTTCAAAATGTTTGGGGTTGACATCTTTTGGGTGATGAATAAAAAGGCTTTTTCTTTCCAAGCAAATATTTTATTCCTTGACCCGACGCGTTTCGACCCTTTTTAACAGGTCATCCTCAGGGGAATCTAGAATTTACAAAAGGCTTGTCAGAAAAACTGAGTCTTCCGGTAGGCTATTTCTGCGAGGGTACAACACAGGAATATAAGATAAAATGAGGTAACAACAGCTAACCCCAACACTAAGTCAAAAAGTTAAGGTTAAGAAATATCAAGCTACAAAGCTATAAAATATTGCAGGTATACAGTCACAAACTACTACATGCAACAAAACAAAACTAATACAAGTGAAAATTGAACTACATGAAAGCTAATTTGTCTTGTGATTTTAGATTAATAAACTTTTGAAGAATTTTTTGAGCTTTAATGAGTTTTAGAGTTAGACTTATTGTAATTTAAAACCTCAAGACAAATTAACTTTTATGTAGTTCAATTTTGACTTGTATTAGTTTTGTTTTGTTGCATGTAGTAGTTTGTGACTGTATACCTGTGATCTTTTATAGCTTTGTAGCTTGACATTTTTAACCTTAACTTTTTGACTTAGTGTTGGGGTTAGCTGTTGTTACCTCATTTTATCTTATATTCCTGTGTAAATTCTAGATTCCCCTGAGGATGACCTGTTAAAAAGGGTCGAAACGCGTCGGGTCAAGGAACAAATATTTGTTTGGAAAGAAAAAGCCTTTTTATTCATCACCCAAAAAAGGACAAAGCAAATTAAAATGTTTCCTTAGGCATTTTAAATTTGAAAAAAATGATTTAACATTTTACTTGCCTTAACCCCTGCAGGCACGCATGTAGACAAATTTTGATTTTTGTTTTATTTCTGTGTTGCTGATCATACAAAATTTAGACCACCTACAAAAAATCAGCTTTTATTTCAAAATGTTTTGGAAAGTATTAACCAAAATCAACATCCTAATCACCTGTATCTCAACAACGAAGCTTCTCACGACCTATGTTTATATAAACTTTTCGTCCTAACATTAATTTTCTCTCCATCGGTAAATTGCTGCTGCTATAGACTGACACACCCTGTATATATAAAATACATAAGCATTTTTGGTTAAATTAGTGTTATTGCCAACCTTAGAGACGAAATAACTAATTTTTATTCAGACTTGTGTAACACAAACAGGAACATGTCTTAAAAAATCTGTTTATAAGCCAGCTTGTTTGGTAACTACTATTTACTATGCCAGGCGTGCAACTCGCCCAAGGAGAGTATTTGGAAATCTTTTCAACAAAACTTTTTCCTGTTTTCTAGTCGTATTCTCGACACGTACTAGCTTGATATAGAGTAATATGTAAAAGTAAGGACTTAAAGTTATATACGTAAACAGCAAATGTTTATTGTAAAGTGTAAGAAGAATGCCGCGCAGTAAATTCCAGAGATCATTATAGTCCTGCCGGTGCTAGCAATTTATGGCTCGGATTACAGCTTCCTCATGGAAATGTTCTTAGGATTTATTTTTGTGAGCTGAAATAAGGGCAAATAAAACAGCAAGAAACAAAGCTAGGAAATTAGTATAGAACTTTTTACTGTTTTCTTCGGCTTAGTAACTTTAACAAGTTTCCCTGGTGCTATTTGTATTTATAATTTAACTCGCTTAACATAAAAAGAAAACCGAAAACTCAGGTGTCGTTACTTTTAGCAAGAGAGTGTATCTGCAAACACAATCATCAAACCTGTAAAATATAATAGAGATAAACTGAAAATTAATAATTTTGCCAGTAAGTAGTTTCAACACTGTTTAACCAACAGCAATAAACAACTGTTTTTGTACTTTAACGTTCGTCTATTTCCGCGACTATAACCAATCACCGACGCCAGGGAGCAGTGTCACTATCCTAGAAATTTTTCGGGACCCTGGCCTTTCTGTGAGAATGATGGGGATCTTTTACTTGTCAACATTGCATGGACACGAAACTGCCGGCTTAACGCCCCCTCCGAAGGGCGGAACGTGCAGACTTACTCAAATACAATGCCACAACCTCGATTGATATTAATGTGACAGTATGTACTGAAAAAGTGAAAGGGGAACCCTGGGAATCAAACCGATTGCCCTTTGGTTCAAAGGCATCCGTTCTTCATCTTGGACCATTGAGGCTCTCAATATACAACTTGTGTGAAAAGTAACGCACAAAATTCATATCGTAACTGATTTTATAAAAACTGTAGACGCAGCGAATTTTCATTAAAAAACATTTTCGCGAATAACTTGCATTATTTGTGGCCCACCAATCTTCGAAGTCAATGGCCTTTATTGAGACTATATATATATATATATATATATATATATATATATATATATATATATATATATATATATATATATATATATATATATATATATATATTTCAATGGAAAACTTACAGTAGATCACTTATGATAATTTTATAGAAAATAGACCGTGAGCACACCAAATCGTTTTGCGATTGGATATCAACTGACGAACTAAGTAATTTTGGTAGTCTTTATAAATTGCAACAGAAGTGGATACAGAATGTTTAGCAGCTGTATCTTTCTCATGAAAAGTTTATCTTGTCATTTCTGCCGTGCCTCCAATACCATCTCAAGTGAGATCAAGTGTAAAAATATATGGGCAAATAAAACGTATGACCTTAACATAAATATTCCCGGATATAAATCTTTCTCGGTGTTCCTATTGTAGTGACAGTGACACGTTCGTAGATAATTAGGAATTCATCAAAACAGAATAGGCAATCTGTGACAGTTTATTATGCATATGCATATGTACTACTACACTACCTACAAGTTCTATCGAATTTCACAGTTTTATTTTCTTCATGATTTTTACAATAATAGGCAGACCCGTACTTAGACGGAATGGTTTTAATTAGGGATATTTATTATATTTGTACGAGAGGAAACGAAAAAATTGGAAGTTTCAATCTATTCCTGATTTGAAACTTTGATCAACTAAGCACGGATAATCCGGACACAAATGATGGAGATTACACTGTATCTGTGGTTTGCAAAGCTTCTACGCAAAAAAATAAAACTGAGCTTATAGCTAGTAATCTGTTAAATATGTGTATGTTATATAAAAGGGATACAAAATAAAGGAGAAATAGAGATCACCAGCTAAAAATTTTAGATAATTTGGAAGTATCATACTGTATTACTGAAAAATATTAGGTAATAAATCCTTTATTTTTAAGCCTTGTGTGTAAACTCGATCCTATTACCGTGGCTCAGTCGGTCTGTCTTAAGTCCTCCTGATGGGCCTCTGGACGCATAGCGTATCTCTGTTTGTTCTGTGTAATACGTATAGAAATAATAATAGTAATAATATGTGAATACGTATAAAAAATTGTATGTAAAGTATATATATATATATATATATATATATATATATATATATATATATATATATATATATATATATATATATATATATATATATGTATGTATGTATTCAACCGATAACTCAAAAATTAAGTAACCAATTTTGATGAAAATCGGCAAGTACCTCTGTTTTATTAATAGCTTGGACGAGTACGTGAACCAGGAAAATTGTACAATATATATATATATATATATATATATATATATATATATATATATATATATATATATATATATACAGGGTATGCCAAACTCGATGGCGTATTAGAAGTATAAAGTGAACCAAAATAGATATAAATCTGAAATTTGGGCTGTGTTCATAAGTGGTCACGACCTGCATTTTGATTTTGACACTGCGACATTACCAGATCAATCCTTAACAGACACCAGGTTTATTTTTTCAAATGGAACAGCCTGTATATTGTGACACTTACCGATTCCTCGAAACATTTTGAAAGTATTTTATATGATGTATATTCCACCTATCTCAGACCGTTAAGGAGATAAAATTATTACTTAGGAAATTTGACAACCCGTACCCATTAATGAAAAAACTATTCTTCCAGCAACCAGTATAGGTGACAGTCTGAGTTTTTTATTGCTCTTTATCAATAAGTTTTTATATCATACTACGTCATGCAAATCGAATTACTGCCTACAGGTGTCTACAAAAATGTGCTTTTGGTAGAACATAGCAGGGCAAGTATTGCGTGATTTTCAAATGGAGCACCTGTATTTTATAATGAGAATAGCAAGATCAATTCATTCTCTTTCCAAAAGTACCTATTCTTGGAGGTTTTTGACTTACAAGGAAAAAACCAAAATATTCCAAGTAAAGTTTTTAAACTTTGCAGAATAATACCCCTTTTTAATTCCTCAACAACTTGTCATCTGATCAAATAATGCTGAAAGCAATCTAGTTTGTTACTTAATACTTACAAATTACACAATTAGCGGTAATACTGCATATTACGGGCCAACTAGCTTTAGGCAAAGCGTCTGCTGATAGATGAAGTTCACTACCTTATGTGAACTTCGATATTATTTGTATGTTGTGGAGAATCGTTTTTACATTGTGGGAATTTGTTGTTGCCAAGTTATTAACATTATTAGTTTGCTGCTGGTTACATACGGTAAGTTTAAAATTGTTAAATTTTCTTGTAAAATGTATGTGTTTGTGCTGTCTTTGGTTTTCACCTACGTTTTCTGATCAGGTCATGTCAGGTCAAGTCCGGTTACGTGAGGTTAAATTCAGGTTAAATCAGGTCAAGTCGTTTAGACCTGCTTGGTATAGTTTTTCGTGCATAAATAACAAGAAAAGTGTTATCCCTTCAACCTCGATGGATTGGAGTGTCGCAAATTTATAATTACGCATTTCGTGGTTATGGATAATTCTTTTTATAGATTTGTAAGCTATTCCTAAGGTTTTGAGGATTTGGTGAAAAATATGCCAGGGCAATTATTTGATTGTCCTCGTTACATGTTACAGTTTTAATTTGGACTATTTGACTTCTTGCTTAAGCGCTGTTCATGAAATTATCTTTTAATCTCTTAAAATTCTTCTCATATGTTGGAACTGCGTTTGAATACTGTTCGGTGAAGTTTCTGCAGGGTCTAGAAATAATCTTGTTACACTGGCCATATGCATGAAGATCAAGTTTAAAATTTGCTTATTTCCAGATAACAGATCACGCACAATCAGTATGATAACAGACTTGCAAACAGACAGTTACATTTTGACAATAGCTCTCAACTGTTTGGAAGCATGGCATACTGATAATAAGAAATATGTTTGCATAACATGGAATATTTTGGTTTTCTGCTTATAAGTCAAAAGTCTGGACACAGCCAATGCGTTATGGTAGTGAATTTTCTAGAAATAATGCGGCACCAAATATTTTTTATAACTTTTTTCTTTTAACATAGAAATATAAATTTTCTTATATAGTTTTCTTTTAATATCGTAAACTCACGTACCAAATTTGGTTACCATATCTTGTATATTTTTTGAGATAAAATTTGTTTACGAAAGAAAACCCAAAATTTTCCCGGAAAACCTGGTTTAATTTTCCTGGCTAACGAATTTACCCAAGCCACTTATAAAAGAAAAGTACATGCTAAATTTTATTATTATTATTTTTTGAGTTATCGCTTATCGGTGTAATACATACATATATATATATATATATATATATATATATATATATATATATATATATATATATATATATATATGTGTGTGTGTGTGTGTGTGTGTGTGTGTGTGGGTGTATGTGTGTGTGTGAAATTTGTAAGGAACCCTACCTGTAGATTCTAGCATCTGACATTTTTCGAAATTCTCACCATCCTGACCTCTCCTATTGGTGAGTTTTCTTAACGAAAATTCACTTAAAATCATTAGGTCTTTACAAAAACTCCCGAAAATGTTTTTTAACTATCCTAGATACCTGCGCTGTCGTATAAACTTTGTAAGTGATTTATTATTATTATTATTAAACTCGAACATTCTCTGCTTTTTAGCTTCCATCGTTCTGGAGAGTCATATAGCGTATAATTTGTTGCGTGTATTCTGACACCTTTCTACGTTCTCTAACATTAAATTTTAATTCAAAAATATTCAGACCTACTCAGTTTTCACAAAGCACTGTAAGTTTTTCTAACAAAATGACGTAGTACGAGCTAAATTCTTAGTTACGTCTAGAATGACTCGACCTAGTTTCCTTCTGTCAGTGAATAAAGAAGTGCCTGGGGAACGTTATAATGAAGGCGCACATTTGCTGAAGGAGGCCTATATTTTCATCTCTATTCCTTTGACAGCAGCTTCAGACTTGTTATCATAATTATAATTTCAAACGTTGTTCTAGTTTCTAGTGTTCCATGGAGTTTACAAAGTCCTCCAAATTAATAACTAACTGCACCAACCGCGCAGTTCCAGAATAAACGGTTTATTCGAGGATTGCGTTAGCCAACGGGGCCGTATACTTTGAAATAAGTGACTTGTAAAAATAAATTGTAGCTGGATTAATTAAAATACATAACACAAGTGCTGGGAAATGATTCTTGTAAAGCTCACAAACTAATAAAACAAATATGGTATGGATATTTCAGTTTTTTATTTTTATTTATCACTGACTATGTAATCCCCATAACAAAAACAAAATAGCTCCTACAGCATTTGACCATGTGAACTACAATAAATTACTTCAAAAGCTAAAAAAAAATATGGCTAGCCTTTCTGCTGGTTTAGAAAGCGGAAACCATTATATATCTCTTCATTATGTTATGAGTTAGTCGATCACCCTGTGAAATCTGAGTGTCTAATCATTGATTTGGATATTCCAAAGGGAACGATTTTAGGACCTGTACTGTTTACATTATATATGAATGGACATGTTGCCGAACGTATGACGATTTATAGCTAATGCCGATGACACCTCCTTGATATCATCTGGCAGGGTTAACTTTGAGCTGATAGTTTTGTGTAAATGGTTTAACTCCGCTTCTATATACGAGTTCGATTGTTTTTTATAACGACAAAAGCGGTGTCTTGAAATTGAACTTAGAGTAAACAGTAAATCGCTTGCCAGAGTATAAGGAAGTGTAATATATTTGGTCATATACAAAAGACCAATGCTGGAAAAAAAGGTGCATTGCAATGGTCTTTCATGGAAGCCCTGTTCTTTATGTACCTTTGTGGGGTTTACATAGCGTCCTTGCTCTTGACCAATTTATTTCATTTTACCAAACGCATGTGAATTTTAGACCTCGTAATGGGATTAGTTTCTGGAGCCAGCTCCAGTGCTACCATGCTCAAGATCTTTATGTATTATAAAACATCTTGAACGCATGTATATCACCACTATATATATATATATATATATATATATATATATATATATATATATATATATATATATATATATATAATATCTATTATATAAAATTATAATAGATATAATAATAATAGTGACACCACAATAGACACAACAAACTCTGCACCCAGAAGCCACAGACTTGTGAGCGGGGCAAGATTACGTACACATACAGACAAAGGACACCACCCATAACTTATCAGAAGCCGACCACTTCACATTCGAGTGAAAAAAGCCGACTGTCCGAATACAGGGCTCAAACCTTCGACCTTTTAGTCTAATACAGGAGGTTACTCGCTTAGTAAATGGTTTAGATAATTTTGTTAGCCAGGAAAAGCTGACAAGGTTTTCCAAAAGAAAAAGTGCCTTTTACTTCGGGGCATTATAGTATCTTCGGAAATATCCAAATCAAGTATGCAAGTTGCTGCTACATATCGTGTGGTGTATGTCAAAATTCAAGCGTCTTCTTTAAACATGAATTATATGTATGTAATAAAAAATTCCCATTGGAGGCGAAGAAAGGACAAAACAATTAAAGATATGTGGTTAACGAAATCGACTAAATATTGCAGAAAGTTAAGTTTTTTGCGCCAAAAGATCAAGAGTTACCGACAAATTAACTCTGGAAATTTGATAGTTGTAACAAATTCTAAAACGTTATGGCAACTCAGTATCAACCGCCTTATCAAAAAAGGCAAGTGAGAATAACCTCTAAGAACAGAACGTGTAAGAGTCGCGAGGACGCGTCAAATAATTAATCTAATGTTTACTTAGAAGGTGTTAAGTTGTTTCCCTTATGTATATATATATATATATATATATATATATATATATATATATATATATATATATATATATATATATATATATATATATATATATATATGTATGTATGTATATTACATAAGGGAAACAACTTAACACCTTCTAAGTAAATATGTATATACATATATCAAACCCTCGTGCGTATCAGTTAACTTAACAAGCCCCAAACTTTTCCTACATTGGTAAGTACAACCTGAACACTTTTTATTCACAATCGTTTTTCATTTAAAAACATTAAAGTGGGGTTTTGAATAAACGTCAAATTTAATGATTTTGAACAAACATCGTGAAATAAATGTCAGCCATTAAGAACAAATATGGCAACAAGTGTGTATATAGATAAAATTTTGTTGCCCTAACTTGGTGAAACGGTTCCATACTAAATACAGACGTACAAATTATTTCTCTGGTTTCACAAATGTTTGTTTTCTTCTATGTAACTGGTTTCACTACTTTACAGCACCATCAGATAGGGCAAAAATGAGTCGACTCATACATATTCATGAGAACTACAAATAAAAATCCGATGCTACCTTATGATGCTTCGATCACAAGATTCTTTAAAAATAAAAATAAAATTAGAATGGCAGATGACGTCTTCAAAATTTCTGTGTGTTCTGTATCAATTTTCAACATAAAAATATAATCAAACTATAACAATGATACCTATACCAATAATTACAGCAATAAGGTCACCAGCAATAAATCAGACTCTGTATAGCAAAAATATAGACACACATCAATCTATTATCTTACTACAACTTTTTTAATGTAGTTAGACGTATTTTGTTTCAGTTATTTGATTTGAAAGAAGAACTTTTAAGAAAGGGGAATATTAGCTCAGTTTGCTCATTTAAAATAAGGCAGCTATTGTCCTGTACTTACTTACTTCTAAAGCTTGAAAAAAAGTGAAGTTTGCGCTTGTGATTAAAAAAGTGTAGTGACTATGCGGCTATTTACTGTGGGTCGATGTTAAGTATCAGTAATATGTTTTGCGAGTGTATATTTGTGAACGTGCACAAATATTTTCTTTGTATCTGTAATGATGATGATAATCTACACCGGTCAAACGTCTAAAAATTTTTATGCCAGATTGAAATAATATTTATTTTGATATCTTTGAGATCTTGTAAAATGAAAATGTAAATGGCTGCTTGGCAGTGCCGTCCGGATACGTGTTGACGTTCTTAATTGGAGTAAAGCAACGTCGGGCGCGATTAGTTCGTGATTAGGTGAGCAATTTGTAGGGTCTGATGTTAGGGAATTTTTGTAGAAAAGGTCTTTATTAGAATTTAGTCCCGTAAGTTTTTGCAGAATATTTTTTAACAAGTTTTCGTAATAACTAATGTTGTAAATGTTTTATAAACAAAATTTAATTAATTTTTAATGACTTCTTCAACAATTTTTTGATAGCGATCTCCAATATGGTTTTATAATAAATTGTTTTATTGTTATTTTCCTAGAATTTTGTTCGAATTTTTGTAAAAAAAAATATTCAGTGATATTTTGTACAAAACTCTTTTTAATGAATCTTTGTAAACAAATTTGACGTGGTCGGTGAAGTTGAATTAATTGTTTGTTTGTTTTTTTGAACAAAGCATTAAATCTTATGATATCTTTTCGCTTCCTGGAGAAAAAAATAAATGGCTTTAACTCAATTTTCTATAAAGCAACAAACTTAAAATGTGGTATGTACTGGCCTTTATTAAAGCTCAGTGCTGCAGTCAGTCGCTCGTGAGGGGATATCGCAGTTCTCAGAATAGTATTTTGCTTCTAAATCAATGGAGCAACCAATGATAAGAGTTGTAGGTACGTATTTTCGTCCATTCGGGGGTAGTTGTGCCAATCCTTTGGGGGCACCTTCAATTCATTCGGTAAATTAATGTGTGAATACGTGTTTCTCATCTGCCACACCTATTTGCACCACACTTCATGTCTTTTATCTGTTTTTTGTTCGCCTCTAAAACCGCCAATAAATTCAAAATCGCACGGGCATCTTCATCACTGGGGAACATTATTTAAAAATACACATGAAAATAAGTAAATTTCGACTAAAAGATACTTGCCATGGCCTGGATTCACCTGATGGTGCCGTATGGCTTGCCGGTACGTGTATGGAGGTTTCAGTTCAACAGGAGGCCCGTATCCGGTAGACAGTTGGGGCGTAACTGACAGGCTTGCTTGTACGTATATGGCTGGCTTTGGCATAACTTTTTTTATATTTCGCAGTTAAGTTCAGATCAGTTTTAGATAATTACAATTGAAGAATTTGAACAACTGTCAAAAAATTATTTTTTCGTTTCTCTTTCATTGATTACTATTTGTTTTCAAAATATCAAAGTAAGCTTAGGACTTTGTAATTTGTATTCCGACTCAGTTTTTCTTTCCGATCAGCTCTTCCTAATAGCATGTTTTCATATCTCCTAGAGAAAAGGCACTTTACTAGTGTAAAAAACTAGTTTCTTGTAAATGTTCCAGGCATACTTGAAAAATTATGACACAAATTATTTTCTACTCAAGCAGAGCTTAATCCCAAGAAATAAAGTTTCAACCCAAGAAATTACAGTTTTTTTCACCTATTCATGTGTAGATCTGGGGATCTGTATATATATATAAACATTTAAAGTTGAAAGTGGCCCCGGATGTGTGTTCTAGGAAGCCTTGTGGCCGTGCGGGAAAGTTGATTCAGACTTTCCAATACGGACTCGGGGGACGACGGTTCGAGACTCACCGGCGGCGGATGATTTTTCAAATCACTGTTGTCGTTGATATCGAGCTCAAGGTGAAGGGTAGGTTAGTTTAGATGAGCAAAAAGGGTCAGCAATGGCCTAATTGCCAGTAAGCATCTTACCTTTTTTTAGGAGGCCTACTTCACGCTCATTTTAAGATCTTTTTTTCAAAAGTCGAGATCTTCTCATTAGTAATTTTTTTTATTCACTATAATCGAACTACCACTTTTGTATTTTTTTGTCTTAGAATTAAGCCTACAATATGCTCACAACATTTGAATAGAACCATACGGGACACATGTATAGCAACAATAAAATATTTAAAAAATTAATAAATGAAAAAAATATCCCCGAATAACTCCTCCGGATTGTCTTAAATAATTGTGAAACATATAGTGGTTCTTATATTACTATCGTGAGCGTTTACGATTTCGGTCTAGTAAACACAAAACTTTTATTTGCTCCTTCAGAAATTCTAGGCGAATGTCTACCGTAGCAAGTAAACAGTAATCAGTAAGTTGAGTTCACTGCTGGGCAAACTCCATTTATCAAAGAGCTGTTATGGCCCCCTTGTTTCTCACTTCTACGCTCCACGGTATGCTTTCACGTTACCAATGCAGTGTTACACTCCTATTAAATATAGTAGATATTCAAATTAACATCCAATTCCAAGCTGGTGAGATATCTTTTGTTCTCACGGTGAAGTGATTTAGGCTTGCTGTAAATAACGCACAAGTTTAATTAAATTAAAATAGTACGTACTTATTATCGTCAGGCAATCTTGCTGCATCTGACAGATCGAAAAGAAACGTCTGTTTGGTTTCTCAGCAGACTGCTACAAAGCGAGAGTTATTGTTTCTCGTTGATAAACTAGGTTTTACAATTTAGAACTACGTTAGAGATTAATTAAATTACACCATTCAAATTCCTTGTAGCACTATTATATTAAAAAGCTACCCAAAATAAGTAAATTATATTTTAACCCAATTTTGCGCATCATAATGCATGAATATAACACGTATTCATAAGACTGCATTAGGTATAGATTAAAGAGATTGTTAATAATATTTTCCAAACATATGTTTAAATAAAGAGATCGTGACTTAAAGCAATTTACAAAATTTCTTCAAATGATGCGAGTTCTGATTCCATCCAACCCATATTTAAGGTCGGTTCCTATTTTTATATGTCTACCGATATAGTTTACCTATATAACGGTTCGAATATTTGAAGTTAACACACACAAAAATTACGTTTAGTCATTTTTAAGGAGTTTTCGCAGAGAAAATTTCCCTTATAGAGATAGAGAGGTAACAACTTTCGAATTTTCAAAAAAAAACAACTTAAAAAAATGCAACCCTACATTTTATCATCACAATTCAATGGATCGCGTTTTTCTAAATGCGGAGATACCCCATATGTATGGTCTAATATTACCGTTTTCAATACAGGGTGGAAAGTTAATGCCGGAATATTAAAACTAAACAGTTTACTCTAAAATTCAAATTTCGAAAATAAACTTAATAAAAACGTCCCTTTCTTATAATAAATGTTCAAAATGTTCTCCATTCACTTGCACACAACGAAATAATCTGCTCTGGAATTCGCCACTGACTCTTATCTTAAATTTCTTATCTTGTCTTTTATCCAAAACGTACTGTGTATCATTAATCGTTTTTTATTAACTACCAAGTTTTGCAGTGTGAAAGGTGAAATTTAAGAGTTCTGTTTTATTTTGTGGTGTATTGTGTTGAATGCACGGTCTCATAATAAGTTGGTCGTAATTTTGTTCCGATAATTTCAATTAATTTTTGGTCTAATAATGCGATACTTAACTGAAACTCTGCGAACAGAAATATTAATGATGATTGGGTTTGATGATATGTGTAGAACACAGGCACATGTTGTTAACTTATCTCATGAAAAACATCCAGATTTGCCCCCACTAACCCAGGGAACTGTGTCTAATATACATTCACAGTTTCGTGATTATGGACACGTTAAACCACTGCCTAGGAGGCCCAAGTTTGTTGAAGAAGATGTAAGGCTTTTCAAAAAGAACCAACAATTTCTACCCGTCAAGTTGCATGTGAAAATGATGTTAGTCAATCAACAGTTTTAAGGTGTCTCAAAAACGAAACAATGCATCTTTATAAACTACAACACGTTCAAGAGTTGATTGACGGTGATTCCGATAGAAGACTGCAATTTTGTGAACAATTGCTGGACAGGTCACATAGAAATGTTATTTCTTTTGCTGACGTTCTGTTTTCTGATGAAGCAACATTTTTTTTGAATGGCGATGTAAACAGGCCAAACTGCAGATACTGGGCTGCCGAAAGCCCCCACTGGATGTGACAAACACACACTCAGCGTCCTCAGAAGTTGAACGTTTGGGCTGGTATCATTGGTGATCAGCAACGCTCGGATCATATGTAATTCGCATATATTTTGCATATTTTAGTATATTTTGCCTAAATTGCATATTTCGATATATTTTGCATTATTGCCATATTTTACAATTTTTAGGGGTTTACGTATATAACAAAGGCCATATACTTGTTTCAATGTAAGAAACTGCTAAGGTAAATTTATAGATCGTTCAAATGTAGCTGGCGGAAAGGAGATTCCAAATTCCTGGTATTGTATAGTTCGAGCGCTTTACTTAGATATAAGACAGTGCACTAGACAGAGTGAGATACCTCTGGGTTCTTAGAAGCTACCGCCTCCTAGCTTTGTACGTAGGGGTCGACAAGAAAATAATTCTTGTCTTGATAATAACTTCTTGTCTTGTCTTGAGAAAAAAATCAAGAAATCTTAACAAAATCTTGTCTTTACGTTTTCTTGGCATTTTATATCTTGTCTTCACTCAAGAAATTTCAAGATCTTGAAATTTCTTGATTGACCGGTGACACCATACATGGTGATTTCCCGCCGGCAAACTTTTCATTGCGTTGCGTGCTAACACGGCAATCTGGTGGTTCCCTGATCTTTATTTGTTTTCTGACAAACGCAAATGACGTCGTGCAGTTGCGCGCTTTGCCCCGTTTAAGTGAGGTTATCATTACAGAGTGGTAGTATTTACCTGGTTTGTTATATATTTGATGCCAGTTTGTGAATAGTTGTGGTAAAAAGTACATTATATTATTATTTTCTTATTTTACCATGAGTGACAGTGACTCTTCAGTAAACAGTACGTCTGCTGAGCCAATTGGCTCCGATTCTGGCTCAGAATATTTACCAACAAGCAATAGAGAAAAACGTAAGCGTTATAGTTTTAGTAAATATAAAATGATCAATGAGACCAACGCAACTACGACTAATGCCAATGAGAATGACAAAACTGAAACCGTAGCTGTCTGCGATAGCGACAGCAAAAGGAAAAAGCAGCAGCATTCACCATTGCACGATAGTGGTACTCGTGGCAATACTGACAGAAAGCAATTCTGTGATTTTTTTGAAATTAAGGTGAACACCATTACCAACGGCAAAAACAGAAATGATAAAAATTAAAATTCGTGTTCTATATCATTTCTAGGGTTTTCAGGGTCAAGAAACTCATTTTTATTATCCGTTTCTTTCTACTAATAATAATTTATAAGATGCCTGAGTTTATCTGGTTTAAAATATATGTATTGAATTTACTCAGAAGTTTATTTTACAACTGGTAACAACCTATGGGACTTACTCGTATAAACATTATGTCCTTATTTTTAGGTAATAGTTAATCCCTTAAACAAAGAAGTTGTTGACGAATTGCTCATAAAATTTACTACGAAAAAGTATCTGCCATTTAATTTCTTTGAATATGATGTTACAAAGATCTATTTTCATATTTAAATCCAGAAGTAGCTCTACCTAGTAGTAATACCTTAAAAAGAAAATTTGTACATAAATATGAGGTAATGAAGAATTCAGTAACGATCTTTCTGAAAGTAAGTGGATCAAAAACTTCGGTGACTATTGTTGGCTGGTCATTCATTGGTATGAAGGGCTACTATGACATTACAGCTCACTTTGTGGACAGAAATTGGAATATTCAGTCAATTGTTTTGGACTTTGTGCCTGCTAAGGGAAGCTATACAGGTGCATCTGGTGCAAACATTCTCTTTGAGGTGCTAAAATCATATGATGTGCTGGACTGCATTCAAGATGTGACAACAGATAATGCGGCTGTTAACTTTACAATGATGCGTCCTTTGGAAACTTTAGTTCCCGATTTTGACCTCAAAAATAAGCATTTTGCATGTTTCGCACATATTATTAAACTTAGCTGTCCAGGATTTTATGAAAGTTGTTGAACCAAATTAAAACAGTTGAGACATCAAAAAGGATTTGGAGTATTTGGAGAATGAAATCGAAGCAGAAAATGATATAAATGATACTGATTTAGATTTCAACTCTCCTGTAAGTAAAATTAGATACCTTGTAACAAAATCAAAAACTCAGAGCAAATGCAACTTAAACTTAACAGTGCTTGCGAAACCGTAAACTGTAAGATGACTATGCCAAAATTAGATGTACCTACAAGATGGCATTCGACTTTTGAGATGTGAACATGGGTTTTAAGTGTGAAAAATGATCTGACTATATTTTGCGATAACATCGACAATTTAAATAATTCTAAGATATCAGATAAAGAATGGGTTCTGATCAGTAAATTTGGTCAGTATCTGAGAAGCTTCAAAAGACTTTCTTTAACACTCGAAGGAGAAAAATATTGAACACTCCCATTGGTGGTAATTGGAATAAACTTACTTTTAGACAAACTAGAAATATGGGCTCATGAACTTGATAATAAAGTTGATAGAAACGTTACCGATGAGATTATAATTTACTGCATTCAAGCTGCGAGAAATAAAATACTGAAACACTATAACAAAACTAATTGGTTATACTGTACAGTTCTTATTTTGGATCCTCGACATAAAGTCGAAGCATTTCCTCTTCTTCATGGGGAAAGCATCTACAATCAGAGGCAGTTTAAAAATTTGAAGCAATATTTAAAGCTAGCTAATTTAATAAATCCGCCGAGAATGATCTACAGGATCTAATACAGAATCAGTACTGAGTCTTGAAAAAAAGATAACGAATTTGATTTAGATATTACTTACCTATTTAAAAAAGCTGATAATGATAACTCAGAATCTTGGAAGTATGAAATTGAAAAATACTTAAAATTTAAAAATGTGTTAAATTTGATATTTAAAATCTAGTTGGCAATTTCAATTTCAACAGGATTATCATTTATTGTTTTTAATTTACATTTTTGTGAACCGTTCTAGCAAAAAATGTGTTCAGTAAATTAAAATAATATGTTATGTTATGTTAAAATATGTAATCTTTTTCACAAATAAATACGTTTTAGCGTTTTCATTGTTAGTCAAGATATTTCAAGATTTCTTATTTTCTTGACAAGAAACCTCGGTATTCTTGTCTTGTCTTGAAATCTAAAATTACTTCTTGTCTTTATCTTGTATTAAAATCAAGACAAGATCAAGACAAGATCTTGAAATTTTCAAGAATTTGGCGACCCCTATTTGTACGTGCTATACCTAAATGAAACTAGTAGGTAGTAAGTGAGAGTATAAAAACAAATTATTCGAAGGATTGTCGGTAATAGCGCTCTTTTCTTTGTACTTTACATTAACGTGAAATAAATAGCAAAATACAATTTCTAGGTATTGTATAAATCTCAAATTTGTAAGAACTAGGGTTTTACGCTCGCCTATCATAAAAACTCTGTCTGGAATTCCCAATCATAACTGCATAATGTATTGAAAAAACTGACCGCCAGGTAATTTTATTCGTATCTTATGTCTCGTAAGAAGACATTAAAGAGGATTAGGGATAATTTATTTACACGCCAGTAGTGTCTAGAATTGAAATAATTTGTTTCTCTTATTTAGTTTGCTTGTGCTGCTTGTGCTTAGTTGCACGCACAGTGAATTTATTTCATCTTTAAACAGTGTTAGTGTAGGGTTGTTTTTATTATTTTATACTGTGAAAAAATGTGCTCCAAATTGCCAATCTGGATACGGCCACACTCAGGGCTTTCCGTAGATAGTGACAACGTTTTTTGTAAACCATGCGGGAAAATGGTAAGTTACTTTTTATTTTAGGCAGCTGATCTATTTTCTTTGTTTTTCTAACCTTCGCCATTAATCAGCCCAGTATCTATTTGCTAAATTTTACGACACATGATTTTTATAATCGAAAATTATAAAATTCAATCGAAATAAAAAATTATATAAAGTATTAAAAAAAATACCTTGCAGTTCTTAAAAAAATACTGAAATACGAATTAAAAATATACTTCTTTATTTTTATTGCTTAATTCATGGATATTGTATAAAAACAATACAAAAGTTCTATTTATTCGAAAAAAATGTAGATGCCTGTAGTAATATTGATTTCTATTCGAACAGATTTCAAACGTAAGGAAATATCTCATAGACCAACACTGTAAGACACCTCTGCATCAAAGAATTTGTGAAAAACGAAATTCAAATAATACATCCCAAGCATCAATACGCGAATGTTTGGGAAACTAAACAAAGAAAGCAGAAGAGGATACCTTTAAAGTTGACTTATGCAAGGCAATGGTTGCTTCTAACATTCCACTAAATAAATTAAATAACACTGTCTTCAAGTTATTTTTGGAAAAATTTTGTAAACAGTCTAGAACAGATGAAAATACTTTGAGAAAAAATATGGTTGAAAAATGCTATTTAGAAACTTTTTCAGAAGTAAAAATATTTTTTGTTACGCTGTAGTAGATGAAATTTGTGGCAGATATATTGCTAAGATAATGATAGGCACCTTAACTGAGATTTCTTCATCTAGACGTTATTTAATTGCAGTTAAACAATGAGAAAAAACATATAATATTACCAGAACAAGATTTATTCAAGAGGGTCTGTCAAACGTATTTTTACCAAATGCTGTACCAGCCGATAAAGTTTTATTACTGCTTACCGCTGCTGCTTCATATCTGGTCAAAGTTGGAATTTATTTAAAAATATTTTATCCCAACTTAATTCATTGAACGTGCCTGGCTCATGGGTTAAACAGGGTAGCAAAAGAAATGAGACAGCAATTTCCTTTAGTCAATGAATTTATTAATAATATAAAAAAAGTGTCCGTCAAAGCTCCTTTAAGAGCCCAAAGATAAGGAACGTGGATTAAGGCTGTCTTATTTTGTTTTGAACATTTTAGAGAAATCACGGAGGTAATGCTTTAATTTGGAGATGAAGCAGGTGCATCAGTGAAACAAGCAAAAATTATTTTAAAGGACTCAAAATTGAGCCAACAATTATGTTTTATAAACAGTAATTATAAAATAGTTACAGAAACTATAAAAAGATTTCAGCAGCAAAATGTTTTGCTAACTGAATCAGGTAAATTAATAGATCATTTGAAAGAAACTATTGATAAAGCAAAGGGGCCTGTTGCAAAACAAATTACAAAAAAATTATCAGAAATACTCATTGGGTTTTACCAAGTTAACGCAGATTGCAAAAGCTCTAGATGGATATTTTTCAAACGATTTAAACAATATTGATCCTACCATATTGTCAAGCTTAAAATATGCTCCAATTACTTCAGTCGACGTAGAATGAAGTTTTTTTTTCGTATTAAAACTTACTAACTGAGAGAAAGCAATCTTTCAAAATAGATAATTTACAGCGCCACTTAATAATATCTGCTAATAGTAATAATTGTATTAATAATATTAATGAATAATTCATTAATAATATAATTGGGGTCCTATGTGGTATTGATTGTGAATAAAATCAATAGCTTAGACCTTTAGAAAGTTATTTTATTGGTATACTATGATTATCTATGCATTGCATATATCGATATTTTTGTGCATATTTTGTTCAAGTTGGTACATATCTTTTTCAAATTGTCTGCATATATATGCGCATATTTCACCTGAAAAGTTTGCATATAAATCCGAGCTCTGGTGACCACGTAGCTGGACCTGTTCTTATATAAAATCTAAACGGTCAAGATATTTAGAAATGCTAAGAGAACAGGTTGTCCCAATGTTAGCAGAATTGTATCCAAATGTAATGGAACCTAATATTCCCCATGAAAGGATATGGTGCACCGCCCCACTTTGCTTTTCAAGTACGGGAGTATTTACACGAAGTCTTTCCACACAGATGGATTAGACGAAGAGGTTTCGTAGAATGGCCCGCTAGATCACCAGATCTTGCACCTCTTGATTTCTTTTTATGGGGATGTCTTAAAAACAGAGTGTATAAAAGGCAACCTGCTGATTTGAATTATTTGAAAATGAAAATAACAACATAAATTAGGAAAGTAACGCCTGACGTGTTGAACAGAGTTAAGGAAGAATTCCAGAGCAGATTATTTCGTTGTGTGCAAATTCCTGGAGAACATTTTGAATATCTGTTATAAGAAAGGGACGTTTCTACTAAGTTTATTTTCGAAATTTGAATTTCAGGGTAAACTGTTTAGTTCAATATTCCGGTATTAAATTTCCACCCTGTACTGAAAATTGTAATATTAGACCATACATATGGGCTATCTCCGCATTCAGAGAAATGTGATCCACCAAATTTGATGAAAAAATGTAGGGTTGCTATTTAAAAGAAAGGATAAAGTGGTGTGGGTAAAATGGTGGGAGCTTAATTTTTTTAACTATGATTATATGATAATGTTCGACAAATTAAACTTCGCGTGTCTCAGCGTTTTCCACAAAAACAATTTTTTGCTGAATGATGAATGTTATCCCATAAGTGTGTTTCCCACTGTATATATATATATATATATATATATATATATATATATATATATATATATATATATATATATATATATATATATATATATATATATATATGTATATATTATAGGATACACATATCAATTAAAATATCTCAATTTAGTATAGTCTTCACTCCAACTGACAAATATTAGGTCAAAAGATATATAAGCCAACTAAAGGGTGGTAAGCGAACATGATGACTTGGACCCTTTTTTTTAACTAAAACTGTAGCTGAGTATATGACCGAGGAGATAGCATACCTGGTGAACGAGATTTTTCTCAACAGAATATGTCCGACGCATTTTAAATTGTCGGTCGTAAAGGCAATCTCTACATCGAATTGTTCGTTGGACCCAAATAATTATAGGCCAATCTCTATAGTATCAAACCTCACCAAAATTGCGGAAAAGATAATAAAAGTAAGAATATATCAATATCTGATCAAGCACAAATTGCTCGAAACAATACGGCACTTCTACAGAAGATGCTATTTATCATGTAACATTACAGATCTATAAAGCACTGGATGAGAGCAAATATGTCTAAAAGGTATTTTTAGATGTATCAAGGGCATTTGATGGTGTCAATCATGTCAGGTTCCTATCAGTGTTGAAGAATATGTGATTTAGGGGGGCTGCATACTCATTGATGGAGACTTGTGTGTCAAACAGGGCGCAAATAACGCAGGTGGCAGAGAAGTAGGGATTTTTAACGTGCGCAACATCGCATGAACACGGGACCGACGGCTTTACGCCCAGGTGCAGACATTCAACTTGCTCAAATACAATGACAGAACCTCGGTTGATATTAATGATACAGTTTGTACTGAAAAAGTGAAAGGAGAACCCTGGGATCGAACCCAGTACCCTTCGGTTCAGAGGCACACGTTCTTGCCCCTGAACCACCGAGGCTCTGGGCTCAGGGTACTGTGCTTGGTCCTGTTATTTTTACTGTTTATGTAAATAGTCTTTATCTCTGCCAACACTGGGAGATATAATAGCTTTGGCTGATGACATAGCTATGATTTACCAGCCAAACTCATGGGAAACCCTAAAGCAGTTAATCGAGACTGTTTTGCAACTATTTAGGGACTGTTTTGATGAAAAGCTCTTGAATATAAATTATGACAAAATAGAGTTCGTATCATTCTCATGTAATATAATTACGTTGCCGACTTGATTGCCTAAACATAGAAAATGTTAGTATAAAACCAGAGAGTATTATCAATACTTAGGGATGACGATAGACTCACACTTGCGATTGAATTACCAGATATGAGATCTTGTGTCAAGACTTAGAACTTTGCTTTTCAAATTTAGGCAGCTAGAGGGCTTTGCAGACTTACGGGGGCTGAAAGTTGTTTACTATGCTCGATAATTCACAGACAAGAAACCTGGAAATCATCCAGAGAAGATTAATTAAAATAATATATAATAATTCAACAGATTATCAAACCTAACTGCTATTTAAGGAGAGCCAAATGAAGGATACACGACAACTATTTGCTAAAAACTTTTATTATGGCTACATAAAAATATACATGGCAACCATAGAAGTAAATGGACCGAGTGGATAGAGAGTGAATAGACAGACTAAGGATACTAAATAAAGTGGGAGAGTAAATTTAAAGAAGAAGGAGAAAAAGAAAGTAGGGTGTATGATGTCAAATGGTGATCCACTTATATTTATGCCTTAAGAGCTCGTGTCACCTGGTCTTGTTTTCAGGCAAAACTGTAAAACAAAGGGGATGGGAGAAAAGGCAAAACAGGAGATAAACAGGTAAGTGTGCACGTAAAGGTCACTGCACCTCTGTTAGAATACCACATTATATTATCCTAGTGCTAATTATGTTGCATACATTTGTATTTCATGTTATGTTACTATTTGATGATAAACTAAATTATATATATATATATATATATATATATATATATATATATATATATATATATATATATATATATATATATATACATATGCAATGAAGAATAACGCAAAGCCCCATCCCTAATTTTGTGGTGGTCATAAGCTTCCAGGCGCACACAGTACAGCAAGAAGGAAGCTGTAGGTAGAAAACCAGCAACCGAACACAACTAATCCCCTGGATAATACCACGACGGCTATTGAATTGCATCATTCGCTAGCCACCAGCACTAAAGTCCTGCCGGGATTTGGCGTAAGATATATAACAGGACACACAGACCGGCTTCGTCCTCATTATGAACTCTTTAGCATGCAACACCTGTGCTCAAACAAGTCGGTCCTAAGGCAGGTATCCTCATAATAAGGGAGAATAACATAGGATAGAAATAAAAATTCATAAATTTTCTCCTACAATTCTCGAAGAATACCATGGAGCGCTCTCTTTCTGAAACCATTAAACTTCTTGCAATGGGAGTTAACATAGCTAACAAGTCTTTCAACCCATATTGCAAAAAGTCACAATATCAGTCGCTTGTCAAATTCTCATCGTTGATATATGGGCCGATAATGCTACAAAGTGTGCCGCAATAAACGTTACCTAAATCCAAATTTTATTTGCTTTTGTACCTGCCTAGAAAATGTTGGTTTCATTCAGCCCAGATTAACGTATTGTGTTAAAGAACTCGATGATAGTTGCGCTTCATCACTTAAAATATTAAACTAGCTACTATAAACTCAGAAGTTTAGCTACTCTTACACTTTGATTGTTAAGGCAATACAAGGTAACTTGATTTGCAGGGAAAAAATGAATCTTTCGTTTTTGCAGTTTGTTTACGAAACTACAGATAATGCACCCTGGTATTAAGAATTTAAAGAGCTTTAAAACCGGGGAAAAATTAAAATAGGTGTCCATAGAGAACCAACAAGTGGGGTTCATCTCTTCTTCCTGAAAATAAACCTGAATTCGACACGTCCCTTAAATAAAAGTCTAAAGAACGCAAACACCTACCGTCCAATTCATATTATATTACTTTGGTCTGAAGCTACAATGGCAAACTGAAGAGAAGCTTATCAATTATCTTGAAAATTTTGATATTTCAAACCATTGCAATTACGCATTTCTTCGAAAGCGTCCGATTCTTGATTAACTCTACATGAGTTCGTAGCACAGATCGTAAAAGCTTAAATATGAAGATCCTGTTTAAATTCCTGTATTATAAATGTTTTGTAGTCAATAATTATTTATTACTTACAGCTTCTTCTGATGCCAAAGAAGGTGCACTCACTGCCTGCAAAACAAAGATGCATTAGGTAACTAAATCTAGCAAGATAAAATTGGCAATGAAAAGGTTTTGTTCAGGAAAAGGAGGAACTTAAGAAAAATAAGCTTTCGACTCTGAGAGTTTGAACAAACTCTCTCTCTCTCTCTCTCTCTCTCTATATATATATATATATATATATATATATATATATATATATATATATATATATATATATATATATATATATATATATATATACGTATATATATATATATATATATATATATATATATATATATATATATATATATATATATATGTATGTATGTATGTATGTATGTATGTATATACAGGGTGTTTCAACAAAAAGTATGCATCCAGCTTTCTTTTTTATGAATTTGGGGAAAAAACGCTAGGAGTCGTGATTTTTTATTTTTAGGGGGCATTTGCTGCCATAGAGTAATAAAGCTTTTGCTGAAATTCATGTGACTTTTTCATTGAAACCAAAACTATGGGGTTAAAGTTTGTAAAGCCTTTTTTGCTTTAACTGTTGCAGTAAAATCCAACAAATAAGGCATCATTGGAAAGGTAATTGTGTACCCTTTGAAATAAAATAACACGACCCCACTTCCCATTTGAAATTTTAAGGGCGCATTTGTTTCCCGCTAGGGGGTTCATTAAAAATATATAAATGCATCAAAAAAATAAAGCTGGATGCACACTTTTCTCTGGGCCATATATATATATATATATATATATATATATATATATATATATATATATATATATATATATATATATTATCAAGGCCGACTTTTTGGAGCATAGCTATGATTTCAACATTTGTTTTCTATCAACTGAACTTTTTTAAATACGGTGCTGGATTTTTTGTTGTATTTCGAAGCCTTTATATTCTGTTTGCAACAACATATGGCACTTAATTCATTTGTTGAGTTTTGGACTACGAATCGCTATTATTTTGAGGTTATGTTAATAGGGCCTTGTTTTGCAGATGTTCAACTTGGGGATTTAATAAAAGACATTCTTCAATGATAGACATTCGTAAAAATGTTATGTTTTTAAGCAACATGAAGGCTTAAAATAATATGGTAATTGAAACAGAACAAAGTTATAATTAAACTAAAAATAAACTAACAATTACATCAAGTGTTTAAAATTTGAACAATTTGCTTCTAAACTACGGTAGCATCTGGTTACCGTTTCATCCAAAAAACAATCCAACATTTCTGGACGGTTACTGTCAAACGCATCAGTAACGCAAATACGTATTTCTTCTATTAAACATTTCATTCTGGTACACTCCGTTTTTAACATACCTCCAAAGAAAAAAATCCCAAAGGGGTAATATCTAAAGATCTTGCCAGTCAGGATATTTTGAGTGTGTAGAAATTAATTTATTAGAAAATTGTTCAGATAAAGAGGCATTTACATTTTCGTTAAATCCCCAACTTGAACATTGGTAAAGCAGGGCCGTATTACCATAAAAAGTATAAAAAGAAAATATGAGCGGAAAATGCGAAAAAATACCTTAGTCGGACCTCAAAAAGCTGATTTTTTTTACATTTTGCAGCCATAACTCATTTAAACCCTGTCCTCCCGCATAACACCCCTATTCCCGCAGGTCCCGTAACTTTCTTGGGGGTTGTACCCAAGAAATCATACTTGTGGTTTATACATTGAGGGTGGTTGTAAGCATGCAGGAAGGAAATAAAAACCTCCATGAAGTAGCGGACCTCACCCGCCACCCCACCCCCTCAGTGAAAAACAAGGATGAGTGTAATCTGAGAAATAGATAGCGATAGGTAACTGCAAGAAATAGGGTGTACTGGGAAAGGAACATGTAACATAGCAATCAAACAAATGAAAAAATGGCGAGAAAAAATATTCATTTTAACTTACCGCACCAGATCAGCGAAGAAGTTTAATTGTAAATAATTCGGCAAAAAGAAGGAAGCACAAGGTAAAAATAGTGTCAACGTGCGTGTAAGAAGCCAAGCTTTATCCATCAGCAATTGATTTATCTGAAACTGTCTGCGTACTAAACTGCAAATTCACCTGAATTAAGTTTTCATCTGGAAAGCTCTTGTAACTCTTATCAAAACTGTAATACAAGTTTCTTTTAAAGAGGCTTACAGTGCCTAGATATATCAAATTTTAATTTTTTACCTTCATGAAAAATTGAGTTTTAGGCATTTAAAATTTTTCTCAAAATCAGTTAGAACACAAGATTTAAATATTTTGTATGATAATAGAGAGATATAGATGGTAACACCTTCGGAAAAATACTTCGCATGAGCGTGTATTAGGACCTCTATGCCACATCTTCAAGGTCCGTTTAAATTAAGTAGTAATTTTAGTAATATGCCGTACTAATAGTATACAATTCTTTAAAAATTCACTACTATAACGCACTTACTGCGCTATATATATATATATATATATATATATATATATATATATATATATATATATATATATATATATATATGTATATCCTGTTGCACGAATGTACATATGAGAAAAGATGTTATCTTAGGTTGTATTTTATAATGGTGATGATTTATATTTGATATATGTTTTTATAGTTGTTATTTTAGAACATAAGTTGTTTTTTCCCTGATGTTTTCAAACCCTTAGTTTCCGTGGCCTTCCTGTGAAGTCTTGTTATGAAACTTGCCTATATAGGCCTGTAGGCATGAAGTGAGTGTCCCCGTTCTTCCCATGATAGTCAAAAATTCAAAATAAAAAAAATTAAAATGATCGGATCCCAACACAACAATTTAAAACTGGTTAATACATTCCAGAAGCGGATTGTAATAGGCGAATGGCTAAAAGCCGCAGTCATCGATGTCAACAACCCGTCGACAGGAGACAACAAGAACTGAGTTCCAAGTTACAAACCCATACATTATACAAAATCATTTAAAATCCGATATATTAACTATTATTTACAGCAAAATAATCATTTTCAAACATCTCTTAGCGCAACACTACCGTCTTGTCGTACAACTAGAACATATAACAGCTCATAGTATAGATTATCGTTTTAACGTTTCTTTGGAAAATACTTGACTCATAAAAAAATGTAAAATAAAACTTATAAAAGGCCCATATGTATATGTTCTTGTATATATATATATATATATATATATATATATATATATATATATATATATATATATATATATATATATTATCGTGTTAATTTTACACATCTTACCTTTGCGAAACAGACTTGAAAATTGAGTCACCACACACAAACGCACGCACAAATGTACTTATTTTACTGAAGACATCACCCGCGACTTACACGTCACAACTCATAATATCAAATCACGTTTTTAATTTTAATTCTGCGTAAGAAAAAGTTTAAGTACAACCGATACTGTCTGCCAATGAACACTGTGAACGTGAGTAGCATAATCAGTAGTGATTCACATTTTTCTGTCATATCTGTAATATACCTCTAATTCTTTATCAGTTTTAGCTTTTTGTGGCTTTATAAATTACGATAAAATACCTGATCAATGCAGTATATATATATATATATATATATATATATATATATATATATATATATATATATATATATATATATATATATATATATATATATATATATATACAATGTTGTCAGATAATATTTGAAATGTCTTATTATACCTACTAGGATCGAAATGATGTTACTTCTCTAAATTCTTTTAAATTTCTAACTTCTATTCACAATACTTTTTGTTAAGAAGTTGCCCGTAAAAATTCGATTCGTGGCATTTTCTTTTAAAAAGATCGCTGCTTTATTAACCCATCATAAATCTATTTCTTTTGACAAAACTCGGGACGCAGAAACCGTATTATGGTTGTAAATTTTCAAAAAACTAAATACCAATTACTCAATCTGTCAGTAACAAAAAAACGTTATATTTGTTACCACATATAGCATCTAAGCGAACAACTACTTGTATACAAAATATAGTGAACTTACTATTATAGACTACCTGGTGGGTTATATAGACCTTGTGCCTCACAGCGCTGCGACTCCAATGAATTTTTTGCGCATGGCTCTATTTTCCTAATAGTTGTCTAAAAAATTCAGACTTCTTATGTAGTCTGCTATTTTTTTTGGAGCTCTTTTACCTATTTCCTGTGATGTTAGTCATCCCTCGAAAGTAACTGGCCCTTTGCAGAACTAAGCCATGCAAACGCATGGCAAATGTTCTGTTGCTTTCGCTGCTGCAGTGCAGTATCTGCAATGTTTACTGTCCACCTTACCCATTTTCGTAAGATGGGTACTGGAGAGTGTTCCGTGAAAAGTCTTGTAATTATTCTCCAGTCGTTGCTGTTTAATATAACAAGTATTTTAGACGTCTCTGTTAAAGCGGTGATGAATCGGTTTGCCTCCCTTAAGCCTGGCGTTTTCCTCCAGTTTGGCAGCATTTGGCTTTCCTCCCAAATGCCATGTTTATTTCTTACATGGCTTTTTGTTAAGCTACAATAGGGTTCTGGATCGTCACATGATACTGTTGTGGCTCTTTTTGCAAGGTTATCTGCTTCATCATGTCCTTCAATGCCTTGATCCCCTGGTACTCACATCAAAGCTTCTTTGTTGCTTTTACCCAGTTGCTTCAAGGATTTTTTTGCAGTCCCAGGTCAGTTTAAAGAAGGTTTTAACAAATTTCAGAGTCATTAGTACTGCCTGACTATCTAATATAAGGGGGATATCTCTATTTCTGAGTTTTCGCTGTATGCTCTCCTGTACATAGATATTTATAGCAAGCATTTCTGCTTGGGAGATGATGAAGGTTGTCTCCATGGACTTGGAGAGTCTGAAGTTAGGTCCACTTATTGTCAGTCCTGCCCCCTTCATTCGTTTAGACCCGTCTCTTTATCATAGGATGAGTTGTTGGTCAGCATTTCACTGCATCTCTTCCATGCTTCATGGTCACTTATTGCCACGTCAATTATGATGTCCAGCTTAGCTGGCATTTGATCTGTTGATTTGGTAAGTGACTCCAATAGAATAATTTGAATCCAGGATCTTCAAGTAGACAACCAAATCTCCTGGTTTGAATTTGTCTGCTTAAAATAGTCTTGAGGCACTTACTTCTGCTTTCTTCTTCACTAATATCCACAGTAGAACCAGATTAAGCATTGCCTACATTGCACCTGTAGGACAAGATGCCATAACTCCCGTTATTCCGTGACAAATCAATTTGATTTGCACTGAGGCTTGTTCCATTTTTCGCCACCATACTATACATGAACATGTGTCCATGGGTTGAACCGCAGTTTACTATATCCAATATACCTTTATGTTATTCAACCCTTATGTCTTTCCTTACAGCAAGTCTAGATTGCCGTTGTGACAATCGCACGAGTTGTTTCCAAATGAATGTTTTGATTTAGGTTTTGTTTTAATTGAGAATTTTATCTGTATTCCATACAAAGTGGTAGCTGCTAAATTCATCTTCCTTTTGTTCCTGAATGGAAAAGAACTATCCTATGAGGATTGACATTAAGCCTGTCTGTCTCAAACCGCAGTTCCTTAAAAAATTTATGGCTATTTGTATTAAACTAGATTTTACAGCATTCATATTGCTCTTTACTGTTATGACAATACCATTTGCGTATCCCTGGACTGTGAATCCTGCCCCGCTCAATGTATTCATAAGTTTATTAACAATGAGTGACCACAGCAGAGGTAATAGTTTTTGTTTTGTTTTGCCGTTGTCGCTATCCACTTATATATTATGAACATGTAAACATAGATAATCCTATCAAATTAATTATTTCTTGCCTCCTTTGTGCCAAATTAAATTTAATTATTTTAAGGCTAAATAAACATATAATCTGATCGGTTATTATAATTGTATTAAAAAATGTAAACTGATCCCTACTACGTAAAAGATGATATGCGATTTAACTATATATATATATATATATATATATATATATATATATATATATATATATATATATATATATATATATATATATATATATATATATATATATATATATATATATTACCAAAACTAGAGTCTTTAGGTATAAGGAGTGTTGTACAAAAATTGAAAATAAGAGGATGCCGTTTACTCCTGAAACACTAAATACAGGGTGTGACATTTGAAACAAGTGAGTTTTCTTATTAGGCCATTACTTGAGAGCTGTGTATGGCATCTCGCTTTTTTTAAGAGTACTATTCACCACACCTCTCTAAACGCGTCGTTTTCATGAGACTCCGCCAACTATTGGTAAAAACGCCGTAATACAATTTTCGATATGTGTCGAAAAGATGCAAACAATTGAAATAACTAAAAAGAAGCAATCATATCTTTTTTTTTTCTTACAAGAGTATTTAAAAAAATTTGTACCACCAACAACTCAAAATAATTTCATAATATGCAGATTAAGACACCCTATAGTTAACGATTGTAATTTTTCTCGTATTTTGTATAATAACGGATGTATTGAGCTTTACCTTAGGCATGCGCTACTCTGTATGTATACAAACATGTAAAAACTGAAACGGAAACCGAATATATGTTCTAGGGGGTTTAGTTCGAGCTCATTTGAAGAAATATTTTCTAATTTCCAAAGTCTCCTCATGAGTGAATTTTTCATACGAAAATTCGCTACAAATTTTAGACTAATAAGCCATAACCTCTATAGCTGAAGCTACTGCGAAAGCTACAGAGAAAGGGTTTATTTAAAATAATTTTCTGCAAATATTTTAATGAAATAAAAGACAATGGCTGTTGAAACTGAAACTTAAGGCTTTGTACAACACATTTCTTGCGACATTTCTCCTAGGTAGCCCAAATTAATTTCAGGTTATTTGTCTGAAAAAGTTTTGGCGTTTCCAATCGCGACTTTGACGTGTTAAGAAGAAAAACTATAAAACTTTCTAAGTCATTTTTCTGGTAGGTCTTTCTTGACCTCTTTGCGCCAAGAAAACTTAATCCCTGTCTATAATGTACAATAGATTTTGTTATCCACCCAAAATATATTGTTCTTGTGCATTTCTCTGATCACTAGTGACACCCAATTTTTCTTCCTTTAAATGCCTATAACTTTTTTTCTTCAAACATTTCTATAGCCGCTACAAAGATTTGTCATAACTATTGTCTCAATATTTTTCTTTATTTCAACCAAACTTTTCCAAAAAATGATTATTTAGCACCTATGATAAATAGTGCTACCGAATATATTCTAGGTAAAGGAATATGCGAATTTGACAGTGATTAGTCTATGGAACACTTATCAGAGTTGTACGTTATTCGTGGTAATTAAGAAGACTCGTTTTTGTCTCTTAGCAAATCAATATTTAAATGTATGTACTTAGCCTGTAATTTAAATACCGTCCTGAAATGAACAACGAAATAAATTGCTAAGCTAAAGTGGTATCATAAAAAACCTTCAATATCGGAGCAGAGGGAAAGAAATTTCATCAGCACAAAGACACGATCGCCCCAGTTTTCCGTTAGCTTGATTAATGCTATATTTAATGTCTAATGGTATGCTGTTAAATCGGTTACTATACAAAAGTCTGCACGAACTGTTTAGATTCTTTTAAAACAAATAAATCCCGCCCACAGTTCTAATATCTGTATAATCCTCCTGGCGACAATAAATAGAAACGGCAAATTCGCGATTAAGCTTTGGTCCCGGTGGTATATTGATGCGTAAAATAGGGTAGCGTATTTACAGATCATAGTCTATTAGTAAATTAGTAAATAAAATGTGTGCTTAACAAGTTATTAACATAGCAAGTTCTGTTAAAATCGTTAAAAAAATGATGCCTGCAACAAACAGTTTTTCTTATAATTGATTTAATATAGTCTTACATAGTGGTAATTTGTGTTAGAGCAATAATCCGGTAAAATGATACATTTCGGTATGCAAAAGATAGGGAAGTTTTGATTTAAGTGAATTTTTATTAAGAAAATTCACTGATAGAGAGGTAGCGATGGAGACTTTGGCAATTTTTTTTCAAATGAGCGCGAATTAGGGCCTCTAAAACCAAAATCCAAGGTCCGTTTGAATTTTTATATGTTTATATATATATATATATATATATATATATATATATATATATATATATATATATATATATATATATATATATATATATATATATATATATATGTGCGCGTGTGTGTGTGTTTGTTCAGAAAGATTTCCGCGGTCTTTAATGTGAGACATACTTGGTTCTCGGGTTGAATTTATGAGAATTTATGAGGACTAGGATTGAACACACTGAGACCTCACAGACGATCTCCGGCGAGATTTGGGGAGTAGGCAGATTGAGGCCTCGTAATCGAGCTACCACAACCCAACTCACCTTTGTCCACCGCTCTAAGGAGTAGGCAGATTGAGGCGTTAGAGTGTCCTTACATATTTCCTTTACCTCTTGAAACCAACCCACCTTTGTCCACCGCTCTAAGGAGTAGGCAGATTTAGGCCTTAGAGTGTCCTAACATATTTCCTTTACCTCTTGAAACCAACCCAGCCCACCTTTGTCCACCGCTCTCAGGGGTAGGCAGATTGAGGCCTTAGAGTGTCCTTATATATTTCCTTTACCTCTTGAAAATGGCTCCAAAACAGGAGCCTAAACGTCGAGTTTTCATAAATTCTGGACGCGGCTCAACCCGAGAACCAAGTATGTCTCATATATATATATATATATATATATATATATATATATATATATATATATATATATATATATATATATATATATATATATATATATATATAAAATATCCCGGGGCATGAAATTGGCGTTAATATTATTTAAACAAAACGTAAGTTAGCGCATCCTTATATAGCTCAGTGGTAGCGTGCTTGTCTTCTATGCAGAAAGTTCCGCGATAGATTCCCACTAGATCAATGTGTGTGTTTTTTTTTTACTTTGATATTTGGAGAAATAATAATGTACAGATATCATACGTTTTGAAGAAGATCTCATTTTTGTTTAAAACGTCTAAATCACATTGTCACCTTTGAGTCCGAAATTGTGATTTTCAGCAGATAATTTGTTATTGTTGATATTGAAAAAACAGGTTTGATTGGGTTGAATAAACCGAAATCATTCAGGCGATTAAAAAGGAAAAATAACTGCTACGTTTATAATTTGGCAGATACTTTACTTTTCTAAATATGAATTAAGTTTCCTTCTGGAGAGCTTTTGTAACTCTAATGGAATTTTTAATACAAGTTTCTTTTAAAGAGACTTACATTATCTATAGCTATGGCAAAATTTAATTTTCTAGCTTCATGGAAAATTGAGTTTTAGGCATTTCTCTTAAAAGGAGTGAGAACACAATATTTTTTGATAATAGAGAGATATAGATGTTACCACCACCACTTTCGAAAGAATTCTTTAAATGTGCGCGTACTAGGACCTCTAAAATTTACCTTCAAGGTCTGTGTAGATTTAAAAAATTAATTTTAGTAATATTCCGTATACTAATAGTGTACAATTCTTATGAAAATTCACTACTACAATGCACTTGCTGCCTCCCGAACTTTTCTTTATATATTTTCAATGTTGAGCCTGTAGTCTAAAAATAAGTTTACGACCTGTCGATTTGGTATTAACAAAACATCAAATTTCTTGGCCTTTATTTTTTTAAATATCTCCTGAACGGCTGCTTTTACAAACAAAGTCTAAACGCAGCAAATGTGTTACGCCAGAGAGTTTGCGTATGAATAGGTTTCCACCAAAAAAATTGTTATAATTGATCAAAGTTTAGAAAAATAATAATACAAAGATTGTGGGAAAAAAGTTTATATATATATATATATATATATATATATATATATATATATATATATATATATATATATATATTGATGAAGAGTATGCACAACACAATATGTTAGAAATTCGTAGCTTCTTAAGTTTGCCAGTTTGGAGTTAGTTCTAGTGTTTTCAATAATACACAATCAATGTAACCATATATTATCAAATATATTGCGTCCTAGCTTCTCTTATTATTATTGATACAAAGTTAATCGACATTTTTTGATTTTTTGTGATACTTCAACCCACAACATCGTTTTTTTTTTGTCAATGAAATTGAATTAATGTTTGTCGCGTGCTCTCCTTTCGAAAAAAAACCTTTGATCGCCTAAAACTCAATTTTAAATAAAACTAGTAACTGGAAATTTGATAAGTAGGTACTGTAGTTTATTTAAAACCTGTGTTAAAAGTTTTATTAAAATCATGTGGGTTTTCTAGAAGAAATTCAATTTTTCGCAGGAAAAACGCATCCGATCGGGCAGCCTAACAAACTTATTCAAGCAATTTAAAAGTAAAGGTACCTGCCTTGGATGATTACATTTAAACCAGCCTAAATCGGTTAAAAAAATGTTCTTTAATACAAATTTGTAGCTCTAAAGCTTATTGTGTTATCTTTATTAAATTTTGTATTTACCCTGCTTTTACAAAGAGTTTTCTGTGTATGAAAATTAAATATCCTGCCTTAATGTAAAATTGAGTTATCATAATTTGAAATACTTTGTGAAATTTTAATACCAAAACGGTCTTGCTGCATTAAAACTTGTCTTTCAACACACATTCTCTATATAACTATTTTTTATCAAACCTATTTTTTAATGAAAATTCTCTACCATAGAGCACTGCTGTGTCCAGACCTTTTGACAGAGACCGTTAAAATATTACTATATTCTCGTTACGTTACACCATCAAAAGAAAAATTTGGATTATCTACTTGAACTAAATCAAGCCATTAACACACAAAAAACGCACTAGTAGGGAATGACTTTAACATCAATGCATACAGCTGAGGATCCCGAATAGGAGTTTAGAAGGCACCACACTGCCATAGTGGGCGAGTGAAAATTATTTTATTATACAAAATTTGGGAAACTAGCCAACTTTCGGAAAAAATGGCTTCTCGTATATAGATGTCACGGCTACAAACCTAGCGAGACGAATCAATTAATGACGCGTTGGTGAAGAAGGAAGCTTTAGCTACCATAGGAACATATACATTAAAATAGCTGGAATAACAGAAGTGAACAGAAAAGTGCATCGAAAAGCATGGAAATATAAAAGCAACAAAGCAAACCGTCTACTGGAAAAAACGCAACAGAAGATCATGTGGTCAAGCTATAAACACACGGCAGCGGATCTATCGCAATCAAAATAATCTGCCTGTGTCAGTGTATAAGCAGAAAATATACCCAAAACCGACATAAAGCAGCCTACTGATAGAACAATAAAACTGTTGAACTTCGAAAAAAAGCTGTAAAGCTGAAATAGCGCGACTAGAACCAATAGTAAGGTAACGTTAATATAAGAAGAAACAGCTTCGACAATAATGCAAAAACGCCAGAGATAAATTGAAGACAGCAGTTATGACAGGCAAACAGCTAGCATGAGGTGAGTTATGGGAGAAAATAGATAGAAACATATGGGGCGCAGGATACATTATTACAGAGCGAACCTGTGAGCGCTTACGCACTGAATTTTCTGATGAAGAAACAACTAAAAATGGTCAGAGATTTTGTTTTTCGAATATATAGTAATAAAATAGTCGCCAATGAATGCTGAAGGGGGTAGTATATATATATATATATATATATATATATATATATATATATATATATATATATATATATATATATATGCGTGTTGTGTTTGTCAGGAAAGAAGTGAAAGGACAAAAGAAGGAAAATTGCCGGACCTTATGGAATTTTACCAAAAAAGGCAGCAGTAGCAATACAGAAACCTGAACTGCTTGAAAGAACGCTCAACAAACCACTGAAAAGATAATTGGTTCTAAATGATAGAAAACATGGAGACTAGTTTAATCTAAAAACCAGACGAGACGGTATACAACCCTATTTGTCTACTAAGTGTACTAGCCAAGCTGTACAAACAACTCATAAATAAAAAAATTGCTGGAAGAAATTAGAAAAAAGGAAAATGTTGCACCTATACAATATGGGTCTAGAAGACGACTATTAAACACTAATCATGTACACAGTGCAAGAATTAAGGAAAAATTGTAACATGCGACTCAGGTAATGTTGGACCTCAAAAATGCTTTCAATGCAGTACTGTAGAGAAAAATAAATGATACGCTAAAGAAAAAACAAATAACATAATACACTATTAAACTTGTGTGTAGATATCTGAAGCAAAAAGAAATATTGGTTGAGGAAAACCTGTCAATGAACGTGACAAGTGGTGTTCCACAAGGGCCGGTGCTGGGTCCTACCCTATAGAACATTTACTGCGATGATATAGTGAAATTGCCAGTACCAGAGGATGCCATCATTTAAGGATGAGCCAATAACCTAGCCCTGATAGTGTGCGAAAGAGACGAGAAAGATATGAAAGACCAAATAACGTGACGATTGGAACAATTTAAGGTTGAATAAAAAAGAAGCAGCTCCAACTAGCACCACGGAAACCAGATGTGGTAATACTGCTAAGCAGAAAAATACTAAAACTGAAACTGCTAGAACACAGAACTTAGATATTCAATCAAAGAGAAGCCTAACATGTCTTGCCCTGTCTGGAGATTAGCCCTAATATGAATGTAAGTAGTCACGTGAAAAGTGTTTTTGTGAGAGCATAGAAGACTGCTGCAGTCTAATACAGAATGTTAGAGTCCCAAGAACTGATCGAAAATTTATACTAAGCAGCGTTGTAAACCATCATTCTGTAGAGTGCTCCAGCTAGGAAAGATTGTATCAAAGCAACCAAATAAAGGAAAGTCCTAAAGAGTATACAAACAAGATTGGGAATTGGTATAGCAATACTTACAGAACAATATCTACCAAGGCAGCGCACGTCATAGCAAGAGTGAATCTCATATATTGCTAGAAGCAAGACAGCCATATGTCAAAGATGAAAATAAAATAATGCGTCAAAACAGAAGGCGAGAGGAGAAATAAACAAATGAAAGCAAGAATAGGAAGAACCTATTACATCACACTAGGCAAACAAACGAATTCTTGAAATTACGCCCAGGATAACCCGGAAGCCTGTAGAAACATAATACTAGCTAATGGAGTTCCTGTGCAATCAGGGCAATTAGGATCTTATCTTATAAGATTCGGGTAACAGATACATCCATTGTAGAAAACATGGGACTCCAGAGTACCTAACAGTGGAATGAGATAAGGAAACACGCTGCAAGTAGAGTGAGGTCTATCAGCTCCTTTTTATCATTTATCCGGGACAGAATTGGGTGCCGTTGAAGGACGATATCGTGCAGGTACCCAGCCCTACTCAAGAGTATTTAAAATATATATGCAGATGCTCTGTGTTTGCCTCATGCGTATGAATCAGAAACGCTTCTTTTGCCTTAGCCACTAAGTCAATTGTAACTTCGGGGTTAAATAATACTTGAATTATTCTTCTCGGTGTCGGTTTTTCTCTAAAAGCGAGCAAAAGGTTGTCTTCTCCTGGCCGAAGAGTGCACTTGTGGTATCACACCCACTGGAATTGTGAATGAGCAAAATTAATCTGTTGTACTTGTTTTTAACTGACGTTGTGGAGTATGATACCATATGTGTCCTCCCCGTTGCGGAGTTTTGAAGTTCTTTCTTATTGGAATTAACCCTGTTATAGAGATTAAACGCTCAATATCTTCAACTACAAAAACCTTGTGATACTGAGATCCAACAGAAACAGCAGTTGCAACAATTTGGACGTCTGCATTCTCTACTGCCTGTTTTACTGTTACATTTCCTTGTTGCAGAAGTTTTTCCCATAGGTCAACGAATTGTATCGTGTTGCTGTCATTCTCTAGAAATTGTCCCTGGACATGTTATCGGCTGCTATCTTCTGTTACAAAATTGTGTGTGTGTCGGCGAGTGTGTGTTCTCCCTAATTATGGTACAGTCCCTTAGATTAGGTATATGCTTATAACCATACAGGTGTCCGGAATATAAGCAAAAAAATGCAGAAAGTTATGCTAGTTGAAAAAATAGTGACACAAGTTCCTATTTGCATTTTTTTGAAAACTCAAAAATACGGGAGTTACAGGGTCTCAAAAATAATTGTTATTATCATTATTATTATTTTTCATTCTATTTTATAATTAACCTGGACTATTTCGCAAGTGAAATTACGACAAACTATTGTCTCTCTAAATTGACGCAACACGATCTTGTTTATACAGAATATTTTCAAAGCACACTCCATTAATATTGTGTATGTTTTTGTTTCTTTAATGTCGACCTATTTCCGCGACTATGGCCAATCACCGACGCCAGGGAGCAGTTTCACCCCACTATCCTGGAAATTTTACCGAACCCTGCCTTTCTGTAAGGAAGGTAGGGATCATTAACGTGCCCAACATTGCATGAACAGGGGACCGACGGCTTTACGGCCCCTCCCTGGAGCGGAACATACAGACGTGCAACTTGCTTAAATACAATGCCAATACAACCTCCGTTGATGTTAATGTTACAGTTTGTAGGTACTGAAAAAGTGAAATGCGAACGCTGGGATCGAACCGAGTACACTTAGGTTCAGAGGCACACGTTCTTACCACTGAACCACCGAGGCTCTATCTTAATATTGAAAATGAAATAAGGTGATTTCGTGGTCAATAGATACCCGCAAATCTTTAAGAACGTTCTTCTCGCAAACGGTTAGTTTTATCTAAATGCGATAAAACAGGTTTTTTGGAAATTTTATGATGCTCTTTAATCGTGTATTACTAGGTTTGTGACAATAATTTAAGCAAAAAATTATGAGTCAATATAGGTTGGTCAAGGGCAGTTTTGTCGTTTAGATTCCAAGGAATCCACATCAAATTTGCAATACAAAATTTTATTGTATACAAGTGCTCCAAACTTGAAGAGAATCGGTTTACGATAAAAAAGTTATCAACAAACATTTGAAAAAAAAGTTTAAGGCCCTGTAACACCGTTTATTTTGAGTTTCCAAAAAAATTCTACAGGGACTTGTGGCACTAATTTTTTGAGCAGCATAACACTTTGAATTTTTTGCTCATCATTTCCGGACACTGCATATAAGATATTTATATTTTTTATTCACAACTATGAAAAAAAAGTTGACATTGAAAATTGTGGCATTAGATAGCTTTTGATAGTTAGCTGGCTACAATAGCTGTACCTGGAAAATGCCTTCAAATTCCTTTTCTGGGCCAAAAATCAAATTTCTTTGCCTAAAAAGATGAAAATTGTTGGAGGAAATGATAGCCAGAATACAGCTCAAATAATTGTTTCCTCTTGGTAGTAAATCAGAAAAAAGTTAGTAAGCAAGGGGTGAAAGTAGCTAAGTTGGCAACACTGGTTTTATATATCTGTATAGTTGGCACCTTATGTTTATAACGACTGTGGTGAGAACCTAGTTCCTAGTACGTACAGAGAGGTGTCACTATTTTTGTAATTCATCTCACTGAGTGTTTTGATTTTTGTGGATATTGCGATTGAATTGTTCTGAAAAGTTTGTAAAAACGCTACCCACCTGAAGAGTTAACGAACGGAACGAAAAAGTAAAAGATGTGTATCGAAGTGCGAAAGAGGTAAAACCCCGCTAATAAAGTATCGCCATGTATCTCGAAATCGTATATAAGCCCAAAAGTACGTCTTTCTCATAGACTAGAACATAAATCCAATACTGCCTCTCACCTCAATGTTTAATTCAACGCATTTCCATTTTATTCCCTGCTAAAATCTCCTCCATATTGAACGGCTCGGAAATTGGTCCAGTATCAGTAATTTATCTATGCGCCGGGGTGGCAACGACCTTTCTTACAGAGTTATCAGTCCGCTTTGGAAATATGAGACCATTTTATAAGAATTTACTTCATCCGGAGAAAGCTTATCAGTGTTAGAGTCGTTCTTTATAGAAAAACATAAGAAGAATTACATTTAGATGCTGCGTTTTACTTCTTAGAAAAAGTTATACATATATATGAAATATTATTACACTAACATAACCGCTTATTTTTACAGATTAAGGTAAAATAGAATTTCTAGATCTATATTTTACGTTGAGACAGCTGTTAAACGAGGCAATTCAAACTCAACGCCCTGTAAGCTGAAAAAAAAAGAAATCTAATAATATGTGGTTATAGACTTTTAATGTAGTTTTTAATCACACAGCAACACATATTTGTGCTGTCATTTCTGTTACGCCAACGGTGGACATGGAGTTTTTTATTTTGTTAATAAAACTACATATGATTACAAAATAAAGTCTGCACGCAGCAAGTGCGTTATGGTAGTGAATTTTCATAGAAATGATCTGGCACCAAATATTTAATATCATTAACTTACATTCCAAATTTCGTTACCATAGCTTTTCTATTGCTTCAGATTTTAAAAAAAAATCGAAAGAAAACCCAAAATTATCCCGGAAAACCTCGTTAGATTTTTCTGGGTAACGAACTTACCCAAGCCACTTACAAAAGGCACATGCTAAATTTGATCGAAATCGGTCAATTATTTTTTGAGTTATCGGTGTGACACACACACACACACACACACACACACACACACACACACACACACATATATATATATATATATATATATATATATATATATATATATATATATATATATATATATATATATATATATATATATATAAGTATTAATTGAAACTGGCCCCGGTTATGGGTTTTAGGGGCCCTAGATCGCGCTCATTTGAAGAAATTTTTTCAAAATTCAAAAGTCGGGATCTCCCCATTAGTGAATTTTTTCTAAGAAAATTCACTAATTACAGCTATACTTTAAAACCGTACCTACAGGTGATCCAGATAAGATATGACCCTCCTTAGATTCTTTATTTTTGTTCAGAAGGGAGTAGTATGAAAGTTCTGGTGAAAGTTTTAGTGAGTTCATTCCATATATCAGAAAAATCAAACTAAATAGGCATATATATATATATATATATATATATATATATATATATATATATATATATATATATATATATATATATATATATATATATATATATTTTAAGGAAACACTTGTATGTGACTAATTTTTTATAATCTTTTATTTTTATGTCATAGATTTGCTTCAATGATTTGCAAGTTATATAACATTGAATTTTGTACGGCACCCATTGTGTACTGTTACAAGTAACATATGGGTAAATTTATAAACCAAAAGTCCATACCTGCAACCTCCACCAATAATTAATTGAGTTACTTTCTATTGAGAGTCTAGTTAATGATCTAAATAATAAACTTCCTTTAAGTGTATAGCTAAGCAGAATATCGAGTTGCTTAGGAGCATTCGTATTTAATAGTGGGCATTAATTCCAATTTAATAGCAATTGTGAATTTTCGCTTGACAGGAGATTATCCTAGACAAGCCATTTTTATTAGTGTGTGTGTGTGTGACGTCAGATTGCATTGGCTGTGGTATGGTTACCATTCGCACATTTTACATTCTTATTAGGGAATTGTCAGTAAAATTCACGCTTTGGTGCGTCTTGTCTATTATTTTGAAACGTTATCCGTGTGAATTACGTTAAGAGACGCTAGTTAAAGACTAGGGGTAAGTCAGTATATCTCAGGCACTCATTTAGATAGTACTAATGCCGACATTTCTTTAAAATATATCAGCTCCAAATGTTAGGTGTAATTCTACTGTTTATCTGATTAACAGCAAAGTTGCTTTTGACTATCGTTTATCATTACATTCAGTGGGATTTTTATCAGCGGCTCACCTGGTGTGAAATATGTAGTAATGGTAAGAATAAAATTCTTCCAACAACATATTTCTTTCAGAGAGGGTATCTATAAGCAGCCCACCTGGAGTCAATTGTGTGGTAAATATGAAACGTATGAACTTCCTTTAACCTCATTTACAAACTATTCAACAGGTTAGCAGTTAGTAATTAGATTGTCATATATATATATATATATATATATATATATATATATATATATATATATATATATATATATATATATATATATATATATATATATATATATATTGTCATTGACGTACCTTTATCTGATAAACAGCAAAGTTGCTTTTGACTATCGTATATCATTACATTCAGTGGGATTTTTATCAGCAGCTCACCTGGTGTCAAATATGTAGTAATGGTAAGAATACAATTCTTCCAACAACATTGTCTATTGTGCTATTTCTTTCAGAGAGGTTATCTATAAGCAGCCCACCTGGAGTCAATTGTGTGGTAAATATGAAACGTATGAACTTCCTCTAACATAATTTACAAACTATTCAGCAGGTTAGCAGTTAGTAATTAGATTGTCACTGTATTTTAAGAAAACCTTTAGCCTGTCAATTAGTAGTAACATCAAAATTGGTAGTTTTACTTTCACATCGTCACAAGCTGTGGAAGTATTCTATCGCTGATAGAAGTTTCGACATTTTCTTTGCAAAATGGTGTAAAAAGTCTAAAAACATATAATTGATTTCGGAACGAAATTTTTTTTGGCGGTCTGTTGGTCGATCTGTCTGTCGGTCTATACGTCTCTCTGTTAGTAGGCACGATAACTTACGAACGAATTGAGATATCGCCTTAAAATTTGGTATACAGTTAGCACGCGACAAATTAACGTTTGTTTTTTGTGGGTAATATCTTGTGTTATCTTCGGCCTCCTGAAGGTGCCAGATTTTGTTTGAATACCTGTAACGCAACTTGTTATAAATCTAGAAACATGAGATTTGGTGTATGCCATTATAAAGGAAACTCACGTACCAAATTTCTCTAGAATAACTTTGTTATTTTAGGAGACACAAAGCATAAAACGCCGTATCAGAAAAATTCAACCAGATTTGTATGTTAAAAATCATGAAGAATATTAGCGACCAAATCAGCTACTGTGAGATTAAGAACCCTTCCTAAATATTTTTAATGTGTTTCATTTTATTTAAATAAAAAATCAGCCGATTCTCATTAAATCACCCTTTATAAGCCCATAACCTAGATTTCAACAAGCATATTCAAACCACGACCTAGCACTTTCAAATAAAGGCCTGTTTTGTAAACCGCCGAGCTGTGTGATACTGTGTTAAATCCGTGAAATGAATCTGCCGTAAAATGGAAACCCCGAGTTCGACTAGACGATTGAATTTGTTTGCGAAAAGCACGCAGCTGTATTGTGCTTTTTGTTATTTCAATCAATGTCGTAATCAGCGGGCACAGCCACATACAGCACACTCTCACTCATCTACATCTCACCCTGGTTCTGCTTCCTCGGAGCTCTGGATTTTATTGTTGAGGAGTAAATTAAATTTAGCTCATGCATTTTCTCCACATTCGCCCAGAGACGATGAATATTTTTTTATAAGTAGAAACTTCCAACACATGTCAAAGCACTTCAAGGGAAGTTGATAAATTTGTATCGTGTGACTTTTAGATGGAACGGGCTTACAAGCAGCTTGCGAATTACAGGCTGTAAATGCAAATTTGAAAGATTTCAAAAAAGTGATAATATAAAAGACGTGTTAGCTCAGGCAAATTTTAGAGCAGGTTCGTTTTTCTTTAACTTTACGGTGTTTCATTAGAGTTTCTTGAGTTACAAACGCTATAAGATAATTTATATGTGTGTATATAGTTTTAATTTAAAACAAATATATAAAAAACGTTGACACAGTAAGTACGTTATGGTAATGAATTTTCATAATTTTTTTCATTTATAATAAATAAACTTTTTCTATTGAAATTTTCACAACGTGCGAACTAAAGAATGTTAGTATATTTTGGGTTACTTTAAAGGCTTACTGTTTCGTTTCCAGATGAATAAATTATAATAGGAGTTAAAAGCCAGATATCTTAAAGTTGTGCTCGTTGTATAAAATAATATTTGCAAAAGTTCACGTCACCATTTATTTTTAATTGCTTTTTATCATAGACGGACTTTTTACTGATAAACTATTTCTGCGAAAATTCGCTGAAAATTTTTTTAAAAATCTTTCTTTTCGATATAACTGAAAAACAAAAAGAGATGTCAGCAATATGTTTTCGGTATTGTAGTGGCCCCTAAATCTCGCTACTTTTTTTGGTGATTTTTTTAACATACGCGAACTAAAGCGTCTAGAACCCATATTCAATGTGTATCGGAGCGATAACTAAAAAAATACTCAACTGATTTAAAAGAAACTTGCCACATATCTTCATTCGCTAATATCGCGGACGAATTTGTCAATCGCTTCAAGGGACATGTTCCTCCAAAAATATACAAAAATACGTTGACAGTATTAGAGTAACTAGAATAACACTTTACGTGTAGCTAGAAATGGTGTAAAAAAAAACCTCTGTTGTGAAAGACATGAATTAAAACGATTTAAGGGGATAAAGACCAATGACATAGTAGTCAGCCGCCATGCGTAGATTAATACATACTACAGGCATAAATCATAATTCAGTGATAATCAAACAATACAAGTAAGAACCGTAAAATATACCTACTACCCGAACTGGCGATCGAGAAAACTCGGCCACTAAAATTCACTTAAAAAACCGCCCATTAAATCATTTGTCAACAATTACACCGTTTTAATGTCAGATATGCAAATTCAATAACGTTACGTATTTCATTCTAAGTAAATGCCATATTATAAGAATATGACAAGCTACAAAAGAATGAAATGCATCGGCTTACGGCTCTATGAAAATTTAAAGCAGTTTGTTTTTCATCTTTAGACTTAAAAGTAAGATCGAAACAGTCGTTGGGCAAATTATCAAGTCACAGTTCAATGAATAATTATCTGTTCTTGCATTTATTTTAGGATATAATATATAATTTCCTGGGACAGCAAGTTTTCGTCTGTATGAGTGCCACGTAAACAAATAAGTTATAAGCTGGCATCTACAGTGGTTCGGGTTCAATTCCCGCCCGATTCATGTAAGACTTTGTTTAGTTTCACTAATTAGTGAACTTTCTTTAAAAAAATTCACTAATGAGGAGATTCCGACTTTTAAGTTTTAAAAAAATTTCTTCAAATGAGCGATATTTAGGACCCCTGGAACCCAAATCCGAGGTCGGTTTCAGACATTTTCTCTGACGCTTTGGCAGTAGTGTTGGCTATAGAGTTTATCGGTTAATGGTATATCATTTTTGTCAAATTTTCGTAAAAAAAAATTAAAGCTCAATATATCCGTTATTATGCAAGATGCGAAAAAAAATGTATACATTAATTATAGGATGTCTTGAACTACATCTTAAAAAAATATTTCTACAATTACAGGCTGGCCCATAAGTCGTTGGTGATTCAAATTTTCCTTTTTAGTGAATTTCCTTAAAAAAATTCACTAATGGGGATCCGTGTTTATATATATATATATATATATATATATATATATATATATATATATATATATATATATATATATATATATATATATATATATATATATATCGTACCGATAACTCAAAAAATAATGGACCGATCTTGATCAAATTTGGTGAGTACCTTCCTTTTGAAAGTGGCTTGGATAAGTTCGTTAGCCAGGAAAATCGAGCCAGGTTTTCCCGGAAATTTTATTATATCTCCAGAAATAATAAAGTGAGGGCAACCAAATTTGGTACGCATATTTGTATTATAAAGAGTGAACCATGTACCAGAAGTTAGGTCTCTAAGTTTAAGGACAAAAAAGTTACAGGCAGCAAAAGAAACAAATTTTGGAGTTTTCCTCAAAACATCAAACTCGCAATTTAAAACGTCAAAATTGGCAATGTTTAGGCAAAGAACGTGAAACAAATACGGATTGTAAAAAGAAAATGTTGCAAGAAGAGTATTCGGCGAACCCTTAAGTTTTAGATTCAACCGTCATTGCCCTTCATTTTACTAAAATATTTACAGAAAATTCATTTCTTTCTCTGATACTTTGGCTGTCGGTTTAGTTAAGTAGATGCTTTCGCTGTAGGTTTAGTGAAGTTTATGGTTTAACGGTCTATAATTTTTAGCTAATTTTTGTAGAACAGAATTCGTTACCGCATTTAAAAAAATCTGGAGGCAGTAAGTGCGTTTTGGTAGTGAATTTTCATTAAATCCTTCAAATTTCAATAACTCAATTTGCTATTAACGTAAGTTTTGTTGGTTAGGAAACCAATATTTAACTTCATTTTCGGAAAATTTTTGTATGAACGCATCAAGTGCGTTTTGGTTACGAATTTTCATTAAATGTTTCAAATTCCAATAACTCAATTTCCTATTAACCTAAGGTTCATTGGCTAGGAGACCAGTTTTCTCGGAAACATTTGAAGTTTATTTTTGGAAAATTTTTGTACATTTTCAAATAATTATTTTGATAAAATATGGTACATTGTTCCTACTATATAGGTTATACCGGTAACCAAATTGATGCGATATATTTGTAATTAAAAACATTTTAATGAAAATTCACTGCCATAACGCACTTGGTGCGTCCAGACTTTTTTTTAAATCGAACGCTCCTAATGTTATCGCATTTTTGTATTTTCCATCAAAATATAATTCATGTTTGTAAAAAAAGAAATTGGGGACGCAGCAAGTGCGTTATGGTGGCGAATTTTCATTAATTGCTTCAAATTTAAATAGCTCAATTTGCTATTAACCTAAAAGGTTGACCAAGAAACCAGTATTTTTGGGAACACTTTAAGTTTGCTTTCGGAAATTTTTGTATATTTTTAAACAATAAAAATGTTTTGATGAAACATGGCAGCGTAGCCAAATTTGATGCCTGCATTCTTAAAAAAGAGATAGATATTTGCTATTAAAAACATTTTTATGAAAATTCACTACCATAATGCACTTGCTGCGTCCAGACTGTTTTAATATTTGGTAAAAACAATAGTGTCCAGATTTAATACGTTTGGGGCAAGATCACATAGAACGTCTGGATACCCTTGTCACCATTAAATCTATAATTTTAATTTTCAGCGGATATTTTTTGTTTGTTGATACCTAGTTGTGAATTTTTATCAAGAAAATTCACTAACAGAGAACTTGTTTTTGAAACACTTTTTCTGTTAGAAAAAAAGCTTAGATTAGGTTGACTAAAACGAAATCACCCAGGCAATTAATAAGAAAAAATACATACCACGTTTATAATTTGGCAGATACATCCGTTTTCCGAATGTTGATTAAGTTTTAATGACAGAGGTAAAAATGCAATGACGTTACGTATTTCTTTATAAGTAAATGCCATTTTATAAGGATATGACAAGTTACAAAAGAATGAAATAAATCGGCTTACGGTTTTATGAAAATTTAAAACAGTTTGTTTTTTATCTGTAGACTTAAAAGTAAGATCGAAACAGTCGTTCGGCAGATTATCAAGTCACAGTTCAATTAATTAGGTAATTATCTGTTCTTGCATTCATTTTAGGATATGATATATAATTTCCTGGGACAGCAAGTTTTCGTCAGTATGAGTGCCACGTAAACAAGCCAGTTATGAGCTGACATATATGGTTCAGTAGTTCGAGTTCGATTCCGGCCCGATTCACGTAAGACTCTGTTTTGTTCCACTAATTTTAATATTTGGCAAAACAATAGTGTCCAGATTTAGTACGTTTTGAGCAAGATCACATATAACGTCTGGATACCCTTGTCACCGTTAAGTCTTTAATTTTAAATTTCAGCAGATATTTTTTGTTTGTTGATACCTAGTTGTGAATTTTTATTAAGAAAATTCACTAATAGAAAACTTGTTTTTAAAACACTTTATCTGTTAGAAAAAACGGTTTGATTAGGTTGACTAAAACGAAATCACCCAGGCGAATAATAAGGAAAAATACCTGCTACGTTTATAATTTGGCATACATTCGTTTTCCGAATATTAATTAGGTTTTCTTCTGAAAACCTCTGGAAACTTGAAATTTGTGATGCAAGTTTCTTTTTAAGAGACTTGCAATAACTAGATATAACAAATTTTACTTTTTTAGTTTTATAGAAAATTGAGTTTTGGGCATTTATCGTTTTTTCTCAAAAAGAGCTAGAACACAAGATTTATATATTTATTATGATAATATAGAGACTTCGCAAAAAATTTTCAGACTAGCGCGTATTGGAACCTCTTAAACCGATCTTCAATGTTGTTTAAATTTAAAGTATTAATTTTAGTAATATACTGTAACTGCAACTCTTATCACAATTTACTACTATAACGCACTTGCTGCGTCCCCAACTTTTGTTTAAATCTAACCCGCTCTGTATCCTGTTCTCTAGATCCTTATACTTTTTTTTCTTAAAATGTATTGGCAATGAAAACTTACAGTAGTAATAATAGTTTATTGTGACAATAATAGTACAAAGCGCCTTACAAATAAGTATTCTACTTGTGCTTGTAAACAACGCAATTTAGTCAGTTTTCGTCCAAACGTTGATATTCCAAGTTTCTTGACAATGACACTTCTAATTTAGCAGACTTCAAATTTTGATCAATAGACAATAATTTATTTTAAACCGTTCCTTCTTTTTGTCTTCAGCTAAAACCAATCCATTTCCACCACTCTCTATGACACCGTTACCTTTTCCAAAACTTATATTTTCTATTTTATCCAAATATTGACGTTAAAATTGTATGTTTTGTATAATCTAAAGTCCTGGCATGACTGTTTGAAGCAAATAAAAGTGAAAAAAAATTTGTAGGAATCGCACAAAACTTTTCAAAACAATTTCAACTGAACTACAGTGGAAGCCCACTCAACTGGCCTCTGTTGAACTGATCAACGTTATCACATCATAGTATGTACTATACATAATCTTCTTATTTTGGATAAACTGTATATTATTATACGAGTATTTTGCAATTTTGTTGACTTCCATATTTTCAAGTTAATTGATGATGAGGCCTTATTTATTCTAACAAAATAAAGATACAACTTAATAAAATCATGATATTAAGTGACTCTAATTAAACAAATTAATTAATTTACGATCTGTTCAGTGAAAGTATTTAGTAAACTTCCCTTGTTACTATATCACAGGTAGATGCCATAGCAGATCATAATAGTCTTTCTTATGATGTGGCCACAATTTACTTAATATAACTTAAAGGTAATGTACTGACGTACCTACACGTCTCCGAAGTTTTATAATCTTTTATGAAGAATCAAATCAATCATTTGAAATAAATTGACGAAGTTTTGAGGAAAGCTAACATGAGTTCTAGCTACAAATCACCGGAAAATTCTGTATTGGAAATTTATCATATCTATAGACATCATTTATAAACGTGGCACTACAACAATGGTGAACTAGTTCGATAGCTTTAAGTTTTATGTAGCGCTTTGTTATGTTGAGGGTGAAAATCATTGTTAAGATTGCTTCTGTAAGAGTCCAGTTAATAGGTATTTTCTAAATTAGTTTCTTTGTAAGCTTCTTACTTGCATAAGCTGTGCTATAAAACGAAACAAAACAAGATTCGTAGAAACGATGTTGTGAATAAATAATAAATGTTCAAAAAATAAACGTCCAAAATTTACATATAAATTTGAAACTAATAAATTTACTATTTTAAAAGTTCACGTTAAGTGGTTTATTAAAAGTTTATTGTCCTGGCATGGAATCCATGTTTAACAAATCTTGGTAGAATAAAATCTTTATTGAGGAGATCTCGACTTTTGAATTTTCTCTAGAACTTACATCCGGGGTCAGTTTCTATATATATATATATATATATATATATATATATATATATATATATATATATATATATATATATATATATATATATATATTGCTACAAATAGCAAATTTGACATAAAAATAGAAAAATTTTATTGTGGAGAAAAACGAGCCATGTATATTAAATTTATGCATGCTAATATTTAAATGCCCTGTATATTTAAAAGAGTATTGGATATTTTGGGTTAAATAAGAAATATCATGAGAAATGAAAGAATACAGAACAATGTTTTCTTTTTACTTGTATTGTTTTGGTTGACTGGTAAAGAGCGTTATAATATAAAGAACACAGAACAATGCTTTGTTTTTATTTATAGTGTTTTGCTTCAAGAAAATAATTTTTATTTGGTCCTAGTGAATAAGTAAATGTAAGGCAGGTATAGTCACAGTGTATTTAAGGTAAATAAATTATAAAAACACACACAGTGTTAGCAGTGAATCGCGGGGACGTTTTTTTATTAGTGTAACTAATAAGAAGTTGGACAATGGTAAGATGCAGGGCTAATGAACTTTGTATTGCACAGCCTGTTCCAAAAGGGGAGTTTTTTGAGAGCAGGGTGGATATATAAATAAGACAGGGAAATATAGGAGGACTCGATGATAAACTGCGGCAATGTGAGTTAAAGCATTCCATGATAGACTACGGCAATGTGAGTTAAAGAAACATTCGAATATAAACTGATGTGAGGTGAGGTAAAAGAAATTAAGTGTGGAACTGCGAAAGTGGAATTAGCACTCGATTTTAAACTTCCTTAATATAAGATGGCAGGGTAATGAATATTAATCAGCAATAACAGTCAAGGTAGAAGAAAATTTTCCACACAAAGGGCTATCCAAAATAAGCCCGATATCAATTAATTGGCCCAATGAACTGGTGGTAGTAATAAAATCCAAATAGGTGATCCAATGGCGAATAACACAAATCTCAATGAAGAACAAATTAGAGACATTAAGCAGTAAGTCAATCTTGTGAATATTGTAATTATAAATGTGCAGATTTTTTATATTGTGTTTAGTTTTAAGGACTTCAGTTACATTGATGAATTTTGTGTATGTTTAGAACATTAGGGGAATATGCTGATAAAGGCCGAGTTAATAGAGCATAGTATATTTAATTCATTGTTAAAATAAAACGTTGATTTGTGTGATTTATTGACAACGATCAATAATAATTTTTGACATAGCTATGTTTTTCAAACGAATTTAAATAACCAGAAATAAAACATTATAGCTTGTAGTTATATAGTCTGATTAATTTGACCCATATAAAAAATATATAATATCACCAAATAAGTCTATATTCCAATGATTATCAATTAAAAGAGTTAAATCAATAAAAACTCAATTGAAAATATTTTAACGAAATTTCTAACACTCTGGATTAACAAAAATATACAAATAAGGTACATCAAAACAAAAATGCTAGCCCAATTTCAGAACTCTACCCATGAGATAAGAGAAAAATTTACAGATACAGTGGTAAGTAAAGAAATATTGGCATAATTTCATTTTCATCAATGTTAATAGTTTAAATAAAGAGAAAAACCCCCATCATAATTAAAATTCTCATGCTCAACAATTGAAAGTGCTAAATATACCATAGCAATATATATTACTAGTTACGAGAGCTACTTACTATCTTTTGAAACACTTAACCTTGACGCAAAAATTGGTATTAGGAATGTGTATAAGTGTTATATCTAATTTTAACTATTGACTCTCACATGAGACGCGACCTTCACACACTTAAGCTGGTTAAAAAAATTCGTGTTATCATGGTCAAGTTTAAAATCCTAAAACAAATGCTGAAGATCTCTCATCTGAAAATATTGTACTACTCATTAACAGAACGTCATTTGCGTTATGGTATTTTGGCTTAGGGCGGTGCAGCAAGGTGTCACATAGAACATCTGCAAATACTTCAAAACTTTGTAATAAAATTAATTTGAAATAAGGAATATAGGTGCTCTACCAACCTTCTGTATGCTGAAACTGGTCATTTGGACATAAGAGAGTTGTTTTGCTTTGATCTAGCTGTGCATCAGTACCTTCATCCGCATGAGTTGCAAAGGGTAGACCAGAAGTATGAAACTCGGCACAGTATCCACGCTTCTAAGACATATTCCAATTGTGATCAGAAAACTATGCACTGTGATGAAGTTCAAGCAGAGATTAAAAGAATGGATTATCGGTACATCTCGGGACACGATACATAGATGTAGATGCGTATTTGTAATTGACATATATTTGTCGAATTTTTGTTCAGTTTGTTTGCTTATTGGGATAGTTTCCTTGATAATTGCTTGTCTGCGAGGTGGCCCATGTGTTTATGTGTGAATATGAGGCAGATGTTTTTCGTTTTATATTCATTTCTTACTTTTTTCTTTCAATTTTAGATACTTAAAAATTTCATATTAGGTAACAATCTAATTACTTTACAATACATTTTTATCCTTTGTTATTGTCTAATGAGGAGCAAGGTTAATTTAAATTGATCATACTAGTTAGTACTGCCCCTAAATTTCAAATTGTTCAAACTTTTACCTTCAACTTTTTTTTTATTTCATATTTAAGTGGTAAATTAATATTTACTACTTCACATCGTTGTTTTATTCATTGTTATATTTTTTAAAGAAGCAAAATTAACTCAATTTATTCATAATACAAAGTAATTATTCTAACGGAGCCTATCTCGAAACGAATTCAAGACACGGTTTGCTAAAAGTAGCTGAATTTATAACAAAGAAAGCTCACAAAATCTATGGTAAAAGTAAAAACGCGCTATTACTAAAACTAATTGAATTAATTTAATTTTTATGATTTTTTGTTGTTGAATATTGACTAAGAGCCCTAATGCCTTATATCAGTTTATTGCATAATGAAAATTTTGACGGCAACAGTAATAGTCTAATTTGCTCGTATTAAAAAAATGAAGTTGATGATGGTTGTTATGAAATGAAACTTCTTATTTCAAATTTCTGACCACCGTGTTATAAAACCGAAAAAGTTGTAATGAAAATATATTATTGATTTTTTCCAATCTCAGAAAATAACCACAGAATGTAATAAAAGCAATTGTCGGAAAATGCGTTTTTTCCCAGCTTGAAGGAGTACGCTAGCCAGCCCAATAGGGTGCCTTTGACAACACCTCATATCAGTCCATCAAGCAGGCCCTACAAGAAAGGAAAGTGAAATTCCCCATTGTAAGATGGATTGAGCCAATTCTAAACTACTACAAATGAAACCAATGCAGCAGTGACGACGGCAAGAGGTTGTCCTCACGAATGCTAACATCTTTTCTGTGGTTTCTCGTATGATACGCAAATGATATTGTCATAACAGTAAAGTACAAGCATGATGCTGTTATATTCAGTCTAATGCAAACAGCTCTAAATCTAGTAAAAAACTTCGGAACGTAGCAAGTGCGTTATGGTAGCGAATTTTCATAAAAATGTTTTTAATAGCAAATATGTTTTTTTTAAGAAAGCAGGCATCAAATTTGGTTACCAGTTTAACCTATATAGTAAAAACAATGTGCCATATTTCATCAAAATAACTTTATTGTTTGTAAATGTACAAACATTTCCGCAAGTAAACTTAAAGTGTTCCCGAAAAAATTGGTTTCTCGGTCAACTTTATAGGTTAATAGCAAATTGAGCTATTCGAATTTGAAGCATTTAATGAAAATTCGCCACCATAACGCACTTGCTGCGTCCCGAATTTCTTTTCTTACAAAGATGTATTATATTTCGATGGAAAATGCAAAAATGCAATAACATAAGGCGTGTTCGATTAAAAAAAAAAAGAAAATTTGAATCACCAACAAGTTATGGTCCAGCCTGTAATTGTAGAAGTATTTTTTTAATGTAGCTCAATACACCCTATAATCAGTGTATACAATTATTTTTTTCGTATCTTGCATAATAACGGATATATTGAGCTTTAAAGATTTTTAACGAAAATTCGACAAAAATGATATACCATTAACCAAAAACTGTATAGCCAACACTACTGCCAAAGCATCGAAGAAAGGGTCTATTTGAAATGAATTTTCTGGGAATATTTTACTAAAATGAAGGACAATCACGATTAAAACTAAGACTTCAGGCTTTGTAAAACATTCTTCTTGAGACATTTTCCTTCCATAGCTCATATCAGTTTCAGGTTCATTGCCCAAATATTACCAATTTTGATGTTTTAAATCGCGACTTTGACGTTTTGAGGAAAACCCAAATTTATTTCTCTTTAAACGCCTGTAACTTTTAACCTACAGAGCTAAATTGGTAGGCAACTTACCTGATGATATAAACACGTGTACCAAATTTGGTTGCTCTTACTTTGTTAATTCCGGAGATATAAAATTTGTTCTAAAGAAAACACAAAATTTTCCGGGAAAACCTGGGCAAATTTTCTTGGCTTACGAACTTGTCCAAGCCACTTGCGAAAGGAAGGTACTCACCAAGTTTTATCAAAATCGGTCCATTATTTTTTTAGTTATAAATGTGACACATAAATATATATATATATATATATATATATATATATATATATATATATATATATATATATATATATATATATATATATATATATAAACATATAAACCGACCTCGGATTTGGGTTTCAGGGTTCCTAAATAGCGCTCATTTGAAGAAATTTTTCCAAAAGTTAAAAGTCGAGATCTCCTTATTAGTGAACTTTTTTAAAGAAAATTCACTAAAAACTGGTGCGAGGCAGAGGGGCTTAATTCCAATCCTTATAAGACAGTTCTTATCATATTCACGAACAGACGAAAACTTAATTTAAAAGCTCCCACTCTGAATGGAACACAGATACAATTTTCCAAGGAAGTTAAATATGTATTCTTAGACAAAAAACTGAACAGTAACACACATGGAAAAACTCATTCGAGAGCAACAATGGCAATCTGGACTTGCCGGAGACTTGTAAAAAAGACATCGGTGCTGAATCCCGGGATGGTTTATTGCATACATAAAACTGTGGTTAACTCCATGGACAGATGTGCATTTATAGTGTGGTGTCCGTAAACGGAACAAGCCTCAACACAACACAAATTACAAAAAATTCAGAGGCTGATCTGTATTGGAATAGCAAGGGCTATAGCATCATCCCCTACGGCTGCAATAGAGGCAATGCTGAATCTTACTCAACTGCAAATAATTTAAACCAGGAGTTTTGGCTGGGCACATAAAGATCCTCGTAACTGGACTTCTTAGTCCCATTTAACGTGGTCATAAGAGACCGCCAGGCATATGACAGAGGCAATGTAAGGCTGACAAAGAATTGATACATATGATATACAGACTGGTCTAAATAAGTGGAGAAGGCAGGACTGGGAATATAGGGACCTAACTTAAACTCAGTAAGTCCCTAGAAAAAACTCCCGCCAAATACATACAAAGAAGACTTAAAGATAGCGAGACATACATCCTCTCAGACACTCAAGCAGTATTAACGACTCTGGCATTCTTTAAAACCGAGTCTTAAGTGACCTGGGACTGCAAAAAAATCCTTAAAGCAACTGACTATGAGCAACAAACTAACTTTGATGTGTATACCAAGACTTCAAGGCATTTAAGTAAATGAGGAAGCAGATAGCTTTGCAAAAAGAGCAGCAACAGTACCATTCTATGTTCTCTCTTTTGGAAAAGAACAAAGTCCCAGCTTTAAAGCACTAAAAACGGTTCATCATCATATTAACAGAGACGTTTGAGCTGTTTCTTGAATTGAACAGCAACGATTTGAAAATAATCACAGGACTTTTCACAGGGCACTTTCCACTAAGCTATCACCTTATGATGATTTGTAAGGTGGACAGTGAAAACTGCTGAAGCAGCATAAACAACGGAACATTTGCTATGCGCCCAAAAAGATAGCAGACTACATAAACGACAAAACTTTTTGGGCAGCTTAAAATAGATCATGCATAAAAGATCGATTCTGGTCGCAGCTCTGAAAGGCCGAAGGTTTATTCGCCTTATTTAACAATCTACAACTTAGCCAGCTCAATCACATTGGTTTAAAAAAATATTTCTTTAAGGAAATGTACCTCCGAAAATAGTAATAGTAATAGTTTATTGTGACAATAATAGTGCAAAGCGCGTTACAAATAAGTATTCTACTTGTGCTTGCACATCGCAATTTAGTCAGTTTTCATCCAAACGTTGATATTTCAAATTTCTTGACAATGACACTTTTCTAATTTGGCAGACTTCAAATTTTGATCAATAGACAATAATTTATTTTAAAATATTCCTTCTTTCTGTCTTCAACTAAAGATATTTTTATTATATTTGATGCAGATATTTCACTGACAGATACTTTCCTCACTACCAAAGTTAAAGTGCCTACGATAATAGCAAATTAAGTTATTAAAATATAAAGCATAAAAATTCGCTACTAAAGCGCACTTGCCGCGTCCGAAATGTTTCTATTTATAACAAGGCTAGATTTAAAATATTTCCATCTAGGGAAAATTACTGTAATAGGTAAAGGGGGCGTCTGAATTGCTGAAACAAAACAACCATTTTATATATTCTGTCAGGGTAAATATCTCTCTCATAACGTGTCTAAATAAAAAATAATAAACTGCAGCCCACACACGTTATCTGTTATCTTGAGGCGAAATATTGCGTTTGTGTCTTAAGATAATATGTAAATAGGGGGTGATTGCTGTTATAAGAGTTGCCTGCGATATACCGACGTTATTTCGCGTATGCAAAGTTTTAGCTCAAAATAGTAATACTATGCAATTTAAAATTAATTTAACAGATCCCCGTCTAGTTTTAGCATTAGTTTCTATAAATTTCTACCCGAATTACGTATACATTAATGCTTGCAGAGTTTACGAGAAACTCGAATATACAAAATTCAAACACTTGTGTGTGTGTGTATGCGGATTAGTGAATTTTCATTAAGAAAATTCACTAATAGGGAGGTACCGATGGTGAGACTTTCAGAAAATTTCTTCAAATGAGCACAAATTGGGGCCTCTGGAACCCATTTCCATGGTCAGTTAATATATATATATATATATATATATATATATATATATATATATATATATATATATATATATATATATATATATATATATATATATATATATATATATATATATATATATATATATATATATATATATATATGTCCAACCGCCAACCGATAACTCAGAAAGTACTTCACTGATTTGGACCAAATTTGGGCGTTACCCTTACTTTGCTAATGGATTGGATGAGTTCGTTCATCAAATCTTAACGGCCAATTTGTCTTAATAAAAAATTAAAAAATATTTTTCAAAACGCAATACCTCTCAAATTTCCAAGCCATTGAAACAAAAATTTACAACTTAAAAGAACATAGACAGACGTGGTTGTGTACCAATTTTCAAGTCGTTTGATGAAAGGAAAATAAAGTTATTCTAAATTAATAATAAAATAATCCTCGACATCACTTCAGATTCTGTAATCCAATATCTACAATATTGGACAAATACAGATGACGTTATCTGTACCGCTACGCCATTTAAATAAATAAATTGTAAATAAAAATCTAAACAATGGAAGTTAATGCAAAAGCTCAGACATTGTGAGATACGACAGGGACGCCATCTCAATGCACGACCAGGTAGTATGTTGTCACGACGACTCTAGTTTACACAAAATTTTGTAGATAGAGCTGTGTAACTAACAATTTTGTAAATTGTCAGCCTTGGATCATTTCTTCGCTAATACCGGGACAAAGTTTGCGTCCAAAAGTGCAAAATATTAGAATGTGAAATTATACTAATAAATAAAAAATTTAAAGACAGTGATTCAATTTGTTTAAAAGCAATCTAGAACTACGTATTTTTATGTATAAATATTAAGCTTCCCATTCTTCACGTTCACGGTATTTAAAATTAAAAGCATCTCTCTCTCTTTCTCTCCCAGTTTGATCTGACCACACGTAGCTATTTGTCACAGGGATGCGTGTACGCTCGCGCTCTGCGCATCGCATAACCTGGAAATCGACTCCGCTGGTGCTAATTGTCAGTACTAGCGTTGTAAATATTCGAATAATACGGATTCATATAAAATAATATTCAAAATGATCATCCGATTACATTTTCACATTAAGAATGTTATATTATATTTATATTTAGCGTAGTATGGGATGGAATCGTAGTTGCCGTATAAGTAATAATAATAACGTACACGTGCCAAACATAATTTTGTTTTATTATTATTGTCCAGGGAATACCAAGGTATTTTTACAAATATATAGGATAAGTACGTGTTAAGTTTTTTGTAATTCATAAAATATAATGGTGACCAATAACTAAACTAAAAAGATTCTATGGTGTTCCATTATTTCACTTTTATAAATAAAAAATTATTTTATACACTTTTAATGTTCCACGCACTACACTATATCTATTGATAAGAAACACCAATGCCACACCAGAAAAATCCAAGGAAACAAAGTTAAGTAGACGAGCTGTTTTACTAAAGGCTATAAAAGATAAGTTGGTAAAGTACCTGCTACTTATCGAAAAAAACTTTATGGATTGACAAGATGCGATGTTAAAAAAAAGGCATACCAACTTGCTACCTTAAATAATCTTCCAAATCCATTTTCCAAATAAAATGAAAGTGCTGAACAAAAATGGTTGAAACTATTCTTGCAGCGCCATAAGGACAAGATTTCAATTAGGAAGTCAACGGGCACTTCGTGTTTTATATGGCAAAAAGCTTTAACAGAGAAAATGTGTCTCACTTTTTAAATTATTTGCACTATTTGAACAGCATAACTACCCAGCTGATAGGATGTTTAATGTGGATGAAACTATATTGTCCATAGTTCAGTAAAAAGTTAAATATATTCTTGGACTTAGAGGCGCAAGACAAGTAGGTGTCTAACTTCGGCTGAACGAGGCTCTTAAGTTACCTCCATTTTCTGCATGAGTGCGGGAGGTACTTTCATCGCTCCGTCTCTAATTTATCGTTGCAAGAACATGAATGTTCTATTGGGTACAGGGGCTCCTCCTGGAACAAAGGTTAGCGGCCACTAGAGCGGATGGATTCAAACCTACATTTTTTCCCATTGGTTTTAACAATTTATTTATAAGGTAAAGCCGGTGAAAAACGATCCTGTAATGCTGATCCTAGACAGACACCACACAAGTTGTCGCAATTTGAAATTATTAAAATATCGTGCCTACCTCCGCAATCAACACATCGGATGCAACTATTAGGGAAAAAATTAAAGGGGCTTTTTAAAGCTTATTATAGTGAAGAAGTTAGATTGTTCCTGCAAACAAACACAACAGCAGTTACACACTTTGATATTGGTAAGCTTTTTGGGAAAGCGTACTTAAAGGTGCAAGTTGGAGCATTGCTGGCAATCATTTTAAAGTAACAGTGTTTTTGTCACCGAATCGTCATGTATTCAAGGACAAGAACTTCCATGCAACTGAACAGTGAAAGAGTTATGATGTGGAAGAAGAAGAAAAAGATGGACTTGTGGATATGAATAAATCTGATAATGATGTTATCGCAACACCACGTGTATTTTTTGTACACGAGGAACTTTTACCTGTGCCCACCCTTACCAAATAAAATGGTCCTCAAAGAGGTAGGGCTCCCGGACTTCTATAAATTCCATGCCCTCAAAAAAGCTTGCGATACTGTAAAACATAAAGTGGTAATTGATTCATCAGATAAGCTGTGCCGATCATCTTTTAGTGACCTTAAGAGACCTATTGAAGTCGCTTATTCAAAACCCTCCTGCAGTGGTTTCAAGGTACGTTCATCAAATGCCCGAAGGAAAAGGACGTCCATTAAAGTATCCGCTTTAGAATAAGATCCCCCAAGTTTTAAGGGCAATTCTTCAGAAGGAAATGATTTTAGAGATGTAGGCGCAGACTGAGTGGGAGAGGTCACGTGTTTTTACTGTGGTATGAAGTTTTCAGAAGATACCAAAGAAGAAAGGTGGATCGAGTGTTTGTTATGCCTGCAAGATGTCACATTTACCGTTCAGGTTCAGAGACTGGCCATTTTGTGTGTGAATTCTCTAAATTAAAGGTAAATATTTTGACGTTATAGTTTTAAGTAATTAGAACTATGTTACTTTCTATGTCGCTTTTTATGTACCTAACTTTATATATAAAATTTCTTCCATTCCAAAATTTTTAATAAATTGCATTTTTTTCTTAATTATATAGAGTATACCACATAAGGTAACAATTCCATATTGGGTACTAAATTCCATTTTTTCGAAAATATTTTTTAAACAAGCAATCTTAAAAAATTGCAAACTCTTAATTAACACCTAATTTTTTCAAGGGAAAAAACGAAAGTGCATTTCATATTTGGTAGCTATCCTCTACTAACTTTGGCTTCCTTAGACAAGTCTGATCATGTTTTCATAACCGCAACACATCACCACAAACAGATGACTTCTCACAAGGGTACACTCGACAAATCTGCCATTATAAATACACTAAATCGCGCAAATTAAGGAATCTTACTCTTCGTTTCCTTGGGTAAATGTCTGCTGAATAATAAGCCCACAAAATGCGCCGACACCATTACTGAAATTTAGTTTATTACTGAATTTTCTTTAAAAAAAATTCACGAATGAGGAGATCGCGACTTTTGAATTTTGAAAAAATTTCTTCGAATGAGTGCTAATTAGGCCCCTAGAACACATATCCGGGGTCAGTTTCGAGTTTTATATGTTTATATATATATATATATATATATATATATATATATATATATATATATATATATATATATATATATATATATATAACTCAAAAAATAATGGGCCGATTTTGACTAAATTTGGTGAATACCTCTCTTTGGAAATTTCTTTAGACTGGAAAATCGGCCCCGGTTTTCCCGGAAAATTTTGTGTTTTCTTTCGAAAAAAATATATATCTCCGGAAATAACGAAGTAAGGGCAACCAAATTTGGTACACGGGTTTATACAATTATAGGCAAATTACATACTAAAATTTGTCTCTGTAGGTCGAAAGACATAAACGTTATAGGAATTTGAAGGAAAATAAATTGGGGTTTTCCTCAAAAACGTTACAGTCGCAATTTAAAACGTCAAAATTTGCAACATTTAGGCAAAGAACTTGAATCTAATACGGGCTATGGAAAGAAAATGTATCAAGAAGAATGTTTTACAAACCCTGAAGTCTTAGTTTCAACCGTCATTGTCCTTCATTTTACTAAAATGTTTCCAGAACATTCATTTCAAATAGACCCTTTCTCTGATGCTTGGCAATAGCCTTAGCTATAGAGTTTATCGTTTAATGGTTTATAAGTTTTGTCGAATTTTCGTAAAAAGTCAATTAAGCTTAACATATCCATTATTATACAAGATATGAAAAAACAATGTATACATTAATTATAGGGTATCTTGAGCTACAAAAAAAAAACGTTAAATAATAACGTAATCTGATTATTAGAATTAAATAAGTAACTAAAACTGCTACCAAAGCAGAAAATAGGTTAATAAAATAAAGAACAATGAAGATTGTAGCTGAGAGTTAAGGCTTTCTAACTTCTTAGGACATTTATACTGCATAGGCGTATTCATTTAGGTACTCTATCTAAAACATGTCAATTTTGACATTTCTAACCGCGACTTTTTTGACGTTTTAAGAATAAAAACTTAAAAGCTTATAACTTTTATTTTTATTTTAACGTAGATGCAAATTTTGGTGCATGGTTTTCTTTTTATGATATAAACCCTCGTACCCAATGTGGTTACCCTAACTTTGTTATTTCCGGAGATATAAATATTTCCCGAAAGGAAACGCAAACTTTTCCGGGAAAACTAGTCCGATTTTCCTGGATAACGAACTTGTCCAAGCCACTTGCGAAAGGAAGGTACTCAGCAAGTTTTATCAAAGTCGGTCCATTATTTTTTTAGATATCGGTGTGACACATAAATATATAAACACACACACACACACACACAAATATATATATATATATATATATATATATATATATATATATATATATATATATATATATATATATATATATATATATATATATATATATATATATATATAAACATATTAAGTCTGAAACCGACCTCGGATTTGGCTTCCAGGGGTCCTAAATAGCGCTCATTTGAAGATATTTTTTCAAAATCGAAAAATCGGGATCTCCTCATTAGTGAATTTTTTTAAAGAAAAATCACTAAAAGCAGACATGTCGACCATATACTTCGGAAGGAATAGCTATATTGGAGGCCCTCAAATATATATATATATATATATATATATATATATATATATATATATATATATATCTAGCTTGACAAAACAAAATTATGTTATTATATAAGATATTATATAAAGATTATTGTACGGCAAAACCACTCAACCTATCACAAATTGTATGGACCCAAAACACGCAAATATGATACATATTATTTTTATTTGTAAATCAAACACAAAAAAACTTCCAAAATATATATTAACGAAATGTAAGTTAGATCAATAGATTTAGAAAAATCCATTTTTTGCACCTTTGTTTAAGAACCCTTTCCATTAGGGGCCTACCTGAGTTCCTCATAAAGATGCTCTAATCGACCCCAGCAGCAGTAACATACGTGTCCCAGTCTACATCCCATTAGAATAAATTAATTAGTTATAGGAAAATACACAAAAAGAGTAATTAGAACGCGATGCCTATGTTTAGTTGTAGAAATTTAAACTTGTAAAGGGGTGAATGAGTTGGTATTTGCGGATGAATGTGAGAGGCAGAGAGTGGATGGTAGGTATATTATTGGAAATTCATAGCTTTATTTAATATCGACCTGATATAAAAGTATTTTAGATATAGGTTATAAGGAACATTAATAGATAGAAGGTAATATAATACATACTTGTATGTTTATTTGAGATAGGGTACACATTTTTTGTACATAACAAGAAACAGTTTTGACCACCAATATTCAACCATAATTGTAAATTGCACATGGAAATTTAAACGGGTAGTGATCAAATTCTAGTATTGTAAGTAGATATGTATCAGAGACAGTCTGTTGGTGATCTGGCTTTAATTTGTAATGAATAAGAACATAAGGATGGAAAACTAGGCTAATGGACACTGCATCCGAAGTCAATATATTGGGTACCAAAAAAAAAACGATGTTTGTAGTTATATAAACACTTCTACCTGCTGTAGTTATTTAATGATAAATGATTTTATGACAAATCATATATGATAAATTATTTTATCTAACTGTAAATTTATGGTGCGAAACCAGTCTGAGAAACTCGAATTACGATTTTATCATTTTGAGGCAAAATACAAACATCTGTTGTATTCGAGTGTCAACCAAGTACACAAAAGCGTCTGATGCACTTAGGCACTACTTACAGAATTGAATTTCGATAACACTCACCATACATTGAAAAGTGTTACTCGCTGTTCTAGGTATCCATGCAAGAAAATGCAAACAAATTCGATGAATTGTGTTTTCTTTGCCGAACAAGACGATAAGACGATAAACAGTGACAAGTTTGATATTGCATAACAACGTATCTTGGGTGTCTTATATTATCCTTCAGAATATCTTCATGTGTCATTTTTTAAAAGTGTTACTTTTCCAATAGGCCTTTTGTATAATGCGATTTTTGCAGATTTGTCGTCTGACTTCAAAAACGTAGTAGCTTAAATTGCTTTCATTCATGATTTGTAAAAAATTTAGTAATAAACTAAAAACATAATATATCTATATAATGTGCGATTTACATAGACAAGAATTTTGTGGGTCTGGAGATGAAATAAAAGAATAAGTCCAAGGTAACAGGAGACTATTTTTTTCTTCTCCCACAGGGCGTCTGTGCCGCCCCGATAGCACCGCAGCCTTTGGCTTATGGTGCATGCCATTTGTCTTTTCTGCTCCACCCATTCCAAAATCCATGTACCTTGAACTAGTCTGCACAGTAATTGGTAGGGTGAAGTTTTATATCGCTCTCTCTCTCTCTCTCTCTCTCTCTCTCCGGTCTAGGCTGACCGTAGATCAGTTATCTTTTGCGGATCAGAGCTTTACACTTGCACAAGATGTGCTGGGCTGATTCCTCCCCCTCGTCGCAGATTCTGCATGCCAGGTCCCTCTCGAACCGCCACATTTTATGCAGATGTTTCTTGGCGGCCATGTGTCCCGTCGAGAGTCCTGTTATGTTTCTGAGCTGTCCTCTGCTAAGATTTAGCAGCTCCACAGCTCTCTCTGAACTGGATTCCTCAATTACTGACTTCCCATATCTGAGCCCTGGACAGTCTACCATTTCAGGCTAGTCAGAATAGCTTCTGGGGTAGACATACTTATAAGGTAAAACAGACAAGGCTATACTTCCAGACTGTATTTATTGACAAAAACCCTACGCGTTTCGGCTCATATAACCTAAGCCATCTTCAGGGGCTTCCTGAAACATTACAAAAAGTGGTTGTGTCAGAAACAAAGTTTCTGGTAGGTTGGCAAATATCCCATGACACGAGCAATTACACAATTGTAAACAATCTTACAAGCAAAGTCTACATAGAAATTCAAGTCAAAGCTAAAATACTCTATAACATTTACATTTATAAAATCAAAGCTAAAAATTAAACTTAACTTTTAAGCATCATAATGTGCTAATGGCTGATCAAAGCCACAGCCAATAAACCAAACACACACATAACTTTTCAGCTTTTGGTTTTTTTGCTTTGATTTTATAAATGTAACTGTTATAGAGTATTTTAGCTTTGACTTGAATTTCTATGTAGACTTTGCTTGTAAGACTGTTTAGAATTGTGTAACAGCTTGTGTCATGGGATATTTGCCAACCTACCAGAAACTTTGTTTCTGACACAACCACTTTTTGTAATGTTTCAGGAAGCCCCTGAAGATGGCTTAGGTTATATGAGCCGAAACACGTAGGGATTTTGTCAATAAATACAGTCTGGAAGTACAGTCTTGTCTGTTTTACCTCAATAGTCTGTATAGTCCTAGCCTGGCCTCCCCCATAATAACTAAGTGTAGGGGGAGCAGATCCAGCAACACCTCCATAGCAGCTGTTGGGGTTAAAGTCATGGCCCCTGTGATGCCCAGGCAAGCCATCCTTTGGATCTTGCCGAGTTTTTGTTTCGCACTGGATCGTGTCACCTTAGGTCACCAGACCAGTGCTGCGTATGTTACCGATAGTCTGACCACCCTTGTATACAGCCAGTGGGCCATACTAGATGTTAGTCCCCACGTTTTTTCATATAGCCGTATAGCGGCCAGGGTCATAACTGCCTTACGCAGTATTTTTTCAACGTGACCGTTCCAGGTGAGCTTAGAATCCAATACGACCCCAAGATATTTTACCTCCCTGGCCATTGGGATGTTTCTATTGTATAGAGTTAGAGTTATGTGGCTCGCCCACTTCCTCTTCCTCGTAAACGGTATGGATTGCTTTCTCGGGGCTCACCCCGAGCCCTTGGCCAACCGTCCACCTTTCCACCACTTTCAGTGCTATCTGCATGCGCTCCCACACTGACTGTGTAACCTTTCCTCGGACTATGATGACAATGTCGTCCACATAGCCCTGTACCTCGTACCCCCCCCCCCTCCCCAGAGCCTCCACAGGAGGCCATCCACGACTAGGCCCCAGAGCAGGGGAGACAGAACGCTCCCCTGCGGACACTCCGCCGCGACCCCCGCCACCAGAGGCCCTCCCGCGACCGACACCGCCCTCTCCCTGAGCATGGAACCGATCCACGTGCAGCAGGTCTCCTCTATTCCACGCCTCCTGACAGCTGCCAATACCGATCTGAATGAGGTGTTGCTGAAGGCCCCGTCTATGTCTAGGAAGGCCCTTAGCGCCACCTCCCTGTTCTACAGCGCATTCTCCAGTTTCAACACCAGTTGGTGCTGTGCTGTTTCTGTTAAGACTCCTGCTCTGTATGCATATTGCCCACAGTGTAGGGGATATGCTTCCAGTACACCGCCGCTAATGTGCCGGTCGAGCAGTTTTTCCGTTGTTTTAGCAAGAAGGACATGAGAGATATTAGTCTCAGGGACTTTGCCTGGTCTATTGAACTCCCAGGTTTAGAAATGAATACAACCCTGGCCAGTCTCCATGCCCTCGGAATGTACCCCAAAGCCAGGCTGGCCCCCCTAATAAGGGTAAGCGCCGGCGCCAGTGTGTCTATAAAGAGGCGACTAACTAGGGTCAAAGACGGATGTCGAGTCCAAATGAACTAGCAGGGCGTTGAGATCGTTGGGGAGTGGTATACACCTACATTTTGAGGCCTCGACTGTGTGATTTGAAACAAGCAAACGACATCGCTTGGGTGGTGCTCGGGAGTGGGACACAGTGGGCTGTTTCCTTGAGTCTAGTACTGGTGGTTGTTGGGTCTAGACAAACTCTGAGGAGATCTGAGATCTCTAGAGTAGATTACAACTGGAGATTAAGGCCTCCTCTGTGAGCTTCGAGTAAGGCAAACTACCTCGGATACTGCCCGGGTGTGGAACATCATATGATACCGCCTCAAGTCAAACATTGACGAATGTCGTGTCCAGACGAGCTCGGAGGGAGGTTCCTTCTCTGTGAGTTTCAAAACGGGCAAGTGACTTTACTCAGATCGCAGTACACCTTTCAAGCCAACTTTTGCCTTCAGAAAAGATCGGCTCTCGCAGGGTGATGGGTGAAATTAAAGCAATTAGACGTGAGCCGCAATAAACTTAAGGTCGCGGTGAGAGGACTAAGATAGCCAATCACATTAAATCTAATCTAATTTGATCTGCAAAGAGAAAAGTTTCGAGTACATATATGAATCACGTACTGGTAATTACCAACAGTTTTCGCAGCCCCTGCCTTTCAATCTGACAACTTTGGTGGTGTCCTTTCCCACTAATCATATGACACTCCTTACATACATACCAACGTTTATTCTACTCCCACCACTTGCGAGATCTGACCTACCTTCCGCTTCAGCACCTCCCTTTCCTCACGATTGACCTGGTCGTTCCTTTTTCTCATTCGTTGAAGTTCGGGTTTTGGTCAATCTGGTCACCTTAAAAACCGTTGACACTATTGTGTTTTCTCGCGAATTTTTCTCTTTCAGTCTCTCACCACATTTTTTGCTTTTTCGGTTCGCCGTCTGCGCACACGCATTTTCCGTTCCAAACCTTACAGGCTTAGTCTACTACATGTAACGATAGGTGGGCCCATTCTTTGTGTCCTCGTCCCAGTGCATCTGCCACTCTACGTTAGGAAGTAAGGCGCCGATTGAGGCAGGCAGACTGATACATTTGAACTACACATTGGAATTACTGAGGTTAAGTATGAGCTCTGCATTACGTTAAGGGCAACGTGCAGTTACAGACATGACAGATGAGATGACAAATGACATAACAGCTGACAGATGATATAAAGGCTCCGGCATTTTTTAGTGAATTTTCTTAAAAAAAATTCACTAATGAGGAGATCTCGACTTTTGAATTTTGAAAAAATTTCTTCAAATGAGCGCTATTTAGGACCCCTGGAACCCAAATCCGAGGTCGGTTTCAGACTTTATATGTTTATATATATATATATATATATATATATATATATATATATATATATATATATATATATATATATATATATATATATATATATATATATATATGTTTATATATTTATGTGTCACACCTATAACTAAAAAAATAATGGACCGATTTTGATAAAATTTGGTGAGTACCTTCCTTTCGCGAGTAGCTTGGATAAGTTCGTTAGCCAGGAAAATCCGCCGAGGTTTTCCCGGAAAATTTTGTGTTTTCTTTCGAAAAAAATCGAAAAAAAATTATATCTCCGGAATTAACAAAGTAAGGGCAACGAAATTTGGTACACGGGTTTATATCGTTATATGTAAGCCAGCTACCAAAATTTAGCGCTGTCGGTTAAAGGACAAAAGAGTTACAGGCATTTAAAGAAAAATAAATTTGGGTTTTCCTCAAAACGTCAAAGTCGCGATTTTAAACGTCAAAATTGTTAATATTTAGGCAATGAACCTGAAATTAATATGATCTATGGAAGGAAAATGTCTCAAGAATAATGTTTTACAAAGCCTGAGCTCTTAGTTTCAATCGTCATTGTCCTTCATTTTACTAAAATATTCCCAGAAAATTCATTTCAAATAGACCCTTTCTCTGATACTTTAGCAGTAGTGTTGGCTATAGAGTTTATCGTTTAATGGTCAATATCATTTTTGTCGCATTATCGTAAAAAATAATTAAAGCGCAATATATCCGTTATTATGCAAGTTACGAAAAAAAGTTGTATACATTAATTGTAGGGTGTCTTAAGCTACATCTTAAAAAATATTTCCACAATTACAGGGTGGCCCATAAGTCATTGGTGATTCAAATTTTCTTTTTTTTTTTAGTGAATTTTTTTAATCGAACACGCCCTATGTTATTGCATTTTTGTATTTTCCATCGAAATATAATACATCTTTGTAAGAAAAGAAATTCGGGATGCAGCAAGTGCGTTATGGTAGCGAATTTTCATTAAATGTTTCAAATTTTGAATCAATTTGCTATTAACCTATAAGGTTGACCAGAAAACCAGTTTTTTCGGGAACAATTTAAGTTTACTTTCGGAAATTTTTGTACATTTTCAAACAAGAAAGTTGTTTTGATGAAACATGGTACATTGTTTTTACTATATAGGTTATACTGGTAACTAAATTTGATGCCTGCTTTCTTTAAAAAAACACACGTATTTGCTATTTAAAAATATTTTTATGAAAATTCACTGCCATAACGCACTTGCTGCGTCCAGAGGTTTTATTGTAGTTTTATTTAGCAAATACTCAGAACGTTAATTCTTATAAAAAATAGCTAGCACATGTGACATTTGCAGTGAACATCAAACTGTTTTTACTGATTTTTTAATTAAAATAGAATAATATTATACTCAAATTTACATATTATTTTGAGACCACTTATTTAACGCTGTACATCACGATAATATATATTAATTAGGAATATTTGAATAAATCACTAGTTTTTTTTGTACACAAAGTGTATTATTACATCTAGTCTTCATATTACTATGTAACCTATTCCCTTTTCTCAGTCACCAAATTACCAAGTTTTCAATTACCGTATAAACCGTTATCACTGTTTTCTTCATTGGTTTCCGAAATATTCTGAAGAAACTGAATTTTCAGGCTATTTTATTTTTTTCTAGTGATCATGTCGAAATGAGATTTTCACTTTTTAAATTTAGAACATGTCTGTTAAATCAAAATCCTCTAAAAACGTTTTGGTTCTTTAGGAACATTTTTAAACCAATTTTTTTTGGCTTTTTTTTCTGATTGCAACCTTCTATTCACATATGTTCAATTCATGAACTTTTAAAAAATTTGAAAAAATATAATGTCTACGAAGAGTTCTTTGGAAATAATATCTACGCTTGTGCATTGATCTAGTGTCAAATAACTCTTTGACAGTTCAACTTAGTTTCTTTGTCTGTTGCATAGAGTTTTTAAATTATTTACTTTCATCAACAAACTGCCCTGTCTCAAGAGAAGAAATCTAGATATGTTGGAAATGTAACAGTTACTTCTCAAACATATCTGCAACGGTATCCAGAAAGGAATCAACCAGCTGAAAATTATTATCTGTCACTCCGCAGCAATTTAAGCGAGTACAGTTCGTTTTGTAAGCCCAGAATAAGACATAGCGCAGACTAAATGTAAATAAAAAGGTAGTTTGACAAGCAGTAAATTGCACATTAATCTCCCGTAATTAATGCTTCATAATATGTAATTTATTTTTCTTTGCGTTCAAGATCTGCTTCCACCCAGGTAATTGCATCGAAACTTAACATATCACAACAGGAATCATGAAAAATGCTGAAAAAAATGTAAATATCGATCTTTTAAAATTTACATCAGCCAAGTTCTCCATCCTGAAAATTGATCGACGAGTAGCATTTTAAGGTTCCTGGTAGATCAATTTGAGCAAAACTCAAATTTTCTTGATAATGTGCAAGTTTACAGATTCGATTGTTCGATTCGTGTATGTTCAACTGTCATAATGAACATATTTGTTTAATTGAATAACCTCAAGAATATCGACAACGTCGACCACAAGTACGGTTCAAAGTAAATTTATCAGGGTGATACGAGCATTGGCCCATACATTTATAAATCAAACTTGACTGCCGATGCGTATTTGAATTTTCTGAGGACCTTCCTTACCGATTTCATCGATAACGATATTTGTTCCTACCGTTTCAATAACACTCACTTTCAACAAGACGGCGCGCCGCTACGTAAATCTAGGAGAGTAGATGAACATATGTCAGAAATGTTTCCCGGAAAAGTTATTTCCAACAATGAAGACGTACATTTGCCAGCGCGGTCACCTGATCTTCCTCCTTTAGATTTCCTTTCGTAGATAATTATAAAAAATTTCATTTATAAAATATGGACGAACTACGCAGAGGAATTACAACCACTTAAAAAAAGACCGGTTCGGCTATACTCGCAGTGTTTGAGAAGTTAAATCATCCGAACATATTTTGTTATTTTTCTGTTGTTCCGTTCAAGTTTTCCTTTTGTGTCATTGTGAAAAATTACTTTTTCATTAATTTTATTGCCGTTAGTTTAAAACTTAGTTTTACTGGTACATGTAAGAACATTTTAATGTTCAAAGTATTAATTAAATTAAGTTGTCAAATTTTAGATGTAGTACAGTAATACACAAGTGTACATATTGTTTTCAAGGCACATTTCGCAGAACCATATTTTTCGAATATTGTTAAAAGTTCATGAATTGAACAATCAAAAGAACTCTATTCAAAAATGCAAAAATCCGATATGGCGCATATAAATAAAAATTAAATTGAAGGTCTTTCTAAAGGACTGCAATGCTTTTCAAAGATTTTGATTTAACATGTTCTAAATTAAAAAGTGTCTGAATAACGTAAAAATCTCACCACTGGTAAAAAAAGTTATATCAAAAATAATATATCTTAAAAATTCAGTCTTTCATGATATTTCAGACCTAACCGGACCATCAGTTGGCAGTATCATATTGTGCAACTTTTTTCCGATTTAACTCCTGCATCTTGCCGTTCACGAGATCCCCATGCTTGAGTTTGAAAAACGGGCACCCTGTATATTACTTAGTTTTAAGAAAATTTGATTACAGAGTTTGGCTCAAATTATTTAGATTTATATTTAGTCAGTCGAATATGACCTCTTAATTTAAAAAACAAGTAGAGGCACGTGTTTTAATCTGGGGGTTGCCCTTTATATATAACCATGAACAAGCATGAGTGGGATTCAAGGAATTACATTTCTGAGTTCCTAGAACCTGGATGAGCTATTCTTACGTTGGTTCAATTAAATGCCGGATCTTATCTTGAAAGCCTTCTTCCACTTCTTTCACCAACATAAAGTTCACTAGAGAGCATCAGAGAACCTTTGTATCAATTAGTGACTAGCTGCTGTACATTTCAATTATGTATCAACGATTTCCAATTAAATGTTACTCTTTTACCGACGATTTCTAATTCTGTCCACGTAATTAAAGAATTGATCCTGTTCTGAACTCACCTAAACGATCAAGTTTGAACTATAGAAATTGAACTCGAGCAGGAAGTGGCCAATGTTGCCAGGACTGGACTTTTTAAATGTGCTTGTAAATTAACTGTGCTTACCAGTTAGGCTAACGTTAATTTGTTAGTATATGAAGTTATATGTTTTCGTTTTGTACTAGCAATTAATACGGATGGAAACATCAGGAGACTGCGTCCTAGTTATTTGATTTTTTTTTAGAAAAGTTAACGACTTACTTTATCTCATCTGTCATTAAGCCATCACCCTCCACAGTCATAACCCTTCAATGGTGATAGTTGGTGTTATAGACCGACTAAATATAAAATTTCTTATAATTCTTTATCCCAAAAAACAGCCACCTCTCTAGCTTAATGACCGAACGTCCAAGCATATGTCTTGCTGGAAGTATCTTCCAGAAGGACAGCTGGACAAGCCTGGCTATTCTGCTGGCAGTATGCTATTCTCAAATAGAGTTGTCCTGTCAGAAGGATGTGTACGGCTTCCGACAGTACAGAAGTTTATTCCATTGAGGTGAGGTGATTTTTATATTTTTATCTTATTAACATTTTATGAAACAAACAAAGATCTAGATTACTGAATAATATTTTTATTCATAAAAAGAAACAAGAACACTCTGTTCAAAATATAAAATAAAGTGACATAAATAACAATAAAAGTAATAATGATCTAGGTAATTAGGTAAAGTAATTAAATTATTTTTTACTAGGAACTCCGTGCAAAATGTGGCATGAAAAGCAATTACGCCCGGTTTAGGGCGCACAAAGAACAACATTTTGACCACGAGGTTGTCAAAAATAACCTAGATTTTTGTTGGAATCTTGTAATTCTGCTTCAAGTTACGCATTTGCGTTGGTCTCTCTGCTTTCCTGAAATTGTACTTGTTGCTACAAGAGAATGCTCCGTATGCATCACAGTACTCTTTATATTACCAGTGGTTACTGGATTAGTATTGCTATAACTTTTACCTCTATTTTTATCACTATCACTAGATTCCCGTTCATGTATAATCAACTAATAGGCTAAATTTTTGGTGTAATCGGCGTGAGAGAGTTTAACATCCTTTCTAAAATATTTAAAGGCTATATAAGCATTGGTTTCTATAATTCTCAGGAGGGACGCATATATTCTATGCTTCCAGTTTTGAGTATGCATGGGGCACCTCTTACGTATATTTCTCGCCATTTGCGTTAGTTCGATTTTTTTTTTCGCAAGAGTGCCCTCTAATGACATACTACATGATCCCACAGAAGTGTGTATTTTCTTATCGCGTCATCCGCAGCTATTAAGATTTACTTCATTAATTATTGTTTGTGATATAATAAAAGCTCTTCTCTGTTCTAGACATATGTCTTGGGGCAACTCCTTTGTTGCTGTCCTTACAATTCCTATAAGGAACAGACCTCGATGTTCCATCTCCAATGCTGTTTTAACTAAAGGAAATCAGAAGTCAGCCATAATAATAATAATAATAATGCTTTATTTGTTTCATACAATATGTATACATTACCCATAATGGGTGTGAAACTTGTCAGAATAGTAACAAATTAACAAACAAAACAAAAAATACATAAGTTCAAATAAAATAATTTAATAAATTCAAATAAAATAAAATAAAATAAAACAAAATAAAATGGACTAAAATTTTATTGTCTCCCATATTTTTCCCTTGTATTGTTTTATCAGCTAAGTACTGATGAACAGTATAGTAAGCCTTATCTTCTAATATTTTTTCAGTTTTGTTTTGAGTGTCGAATGATTGCATTTTTTATTTCATTAGGTATATGGTTATATATTTCTATGATGGCGCTATGTACATTTTTTATAAATATGTGAAGTTTTGTCTTTGGCTGTTCAGATCTTCCTTATTTCCAGTATTATGCTCGTGTGTACGTATACACTCATTAAACAGTTCACTGTGTTTTTTTATAAATATTACTGCATTCAAAATGTATATACATGTGACTGTAAGTATTTTTCTCTTATGAAGTATGATTTACACCTTGCTGTTTGTTTCAAGTTCAGAATACTTCTGAGACATCTCTTCTGAAAGATAAAAATTCTGCTTACATCTGTAGATTTCCCCCAAAATATGATGCCATATTGTATTCTACTTTTTATATAGGCATGATATGCCATTTTTATTTCTTATCGTAGCCAGTGTTTTTAGTGCAAATATAAATCTTGACATGTTATTGGCAATGGAGTTAATATGTTTCTTCCAGTCAAGACGATGGTCAATTTCTATTCCAAGGAAGTTTGCAGACTCTGATGATTTTAATATATTTGACTTACACGTTAGTAATAACTCCTCGTTTATTTTCTTAAAGTTAAAATGTATTAATTTGGTTTTGTCAGTGTTAATTATTAAGTTGTTATTTGAAAACCATAAATTTAGTGTATTAACAGATGATTCAATTTTTCTTCTCAGTTCATCTGTAGTGTTGCTTCTGTAGATAGTAGACGTATCGTCTGCAAACCATATTAATTTTTCATCTACTAATTCTGGTCAGTCATTTGTATATATAATGTTTAAAAGTGGTCCTAATATCGACCCTTGTGGGATACCTTTAATTATCTGTTTCTTTTGTGATCTATATATGTTGTTGTTATATTTCTCAACGATGCTTTACTACCTGTGTCGTGTCAAGGTTCTATTAGCCGCAAAACTGTTGCTGGTTCGACACCGAGCTCAGCCTGCCACTTTTTTCTACTGGATAAGTCCTTTCCTTTATTTACTTCTATTCGTATCATTATGTTATCATCAGCATCTGCTAAAGTTTTAGCTTTACATCCGATCCCTTTGGCTTTCTTTTAATTTTTATAACGGTTGGCATTCCGTTTTCATAAAAATTTTCCATGCCGTACCAAGCAAACATTGACACACCAGCATACAACTCGCAGCCTGGTCTAAATGCATCATTTGGTCTTACGTGTATTATATTTATAAAATGGTTGATAGGCTTCCATCTGTCATAATTTTCGTCGTCAGTAGAAAAAGGTAAATTATTAAGCATAAATTCAAATTGGTGCAATCCCATACCAAAACGTTTTCCGAACGATGGACTAGGAAATACTTGGCTTTTATTGTTTATAGACCAATATTTCCCGTCTAGTGTGAAGAATGTTGGTACTCATAGCATATAGAAGTCCAATGACTTAAAAAATTCAGCTTTGCTGGTTTGATTTGTTTCTGGGTCCACTTTTTTCGTCACAAGCGTCAATGATACAATCAGTATCTCTATACGGGAAAAACAATAGCCACATTGCAAGTTCGTTAAAATTATGAACATTATCAGCATATAACTTTGGTATATATTTTATATCGGTAAACTGATTAACTTTGGGGTGCTTACCGAATTTTCATGTCGTATCATGCACAATTACTTCACTAGTAGGAGCTAGAAGAGTATGCTATTTTTTCATTAGGTTCATCATCTTGCGAATCGTCATCTTCACTTGAAGAAAAGAATAAAATTACAAATTGTTTTGAGTTTGTATATTTATTTTTACTGCTTGTACTGGCTTCTTGAGTGCAAGATGAAACGTCTTTGTTTGTGCTCCATGATCACAATTCTTTTGCTGATTTTATTCTGGATCTAAAAGTTATTTAAAAAAACTCCAGATTAGATTATATATTATACTTGTTTAGTATATTATTAGTAGTAGTATACTATACACATACTAAGTAGGCACCTATAAGGATTTTATTTTAAATGAAAATCGAAAATTTGGGAATCCTTTAACTTGTTAAGCGTTATTTGTAGTTTTGAAAAATAACAGTTGTTAATACCGACATTTCTGCCAAGTTCTGGTTACTTCTTTTCAAATTTCAAATTATATAAATACTTTTTTTAATGATACACTATATTCTATTATTAATATTGTAAAATCTATTTTTCCAATAGAAAATATCTTTATTATTATTATTGTTGTTATTATTATTAACTAACCATGCTGTTTGATCAAATTTGTAGCAGCTCTCGCTTGTTTATTATCGAGATCCCACAGAAAAGTTGCAACGGACCCACTTATTTCCGTTACAGTTCCATAATTTTCCGAATGCAGACTGGCACCAATTATTATTAGGTTTCTTATCAAAATTGGTCGCTTTTGTGCCGACTCTATCGTTCACAATAATTTTTCAGACATATTTATATATACTTTACACGCCACTGACACTTCATAGACTGATGATAAAAACACACTTTACCACGTGTCTTTGTTATTAATAGTCACAAGTTGAGACTTGCACATTAGGTAGGCAGAATTTTGTGTGGAATCAATGGTGAATAATTTGTCCTCGAGAGAGGACGGCATGATGTTGAAAAAATCTCGGGACGCAGCAAGTGCGTTATGGTAGTGAATTTTCATAAAAATGTTTTTATTGCAAATATGTGTGTTTTCTTTTTAAGAAAGCAGACATCAATTTTGGTTACCAGTATAACCTATATAGAAAAAGCAGGCATCAAATTTGATTACCAGTATAACATATATAGTAAAAACAATGTGCCATGTTTCATCAAAATAACTTGATTGTTTGAAAACGTACAGAAATTTCCAAAAGTAAACCAAAAGTTTTACTGAAAAAATACGTTTCTTGGTCAACCTTATAGGTTAATAGCAAATTGAGCTTTTCAAATATGAAGCATTTAATCAAAATTCGCAACCACAACGCACTTGCTGCCTCCAGAATTTCTTAACTTACAAACATGCATTATATTTCGATGGAAAATGCAAAAAAATAAGGCGTTTTCGACAAAAAAAAATTTATTTGTGTCACCAACGACTTATGGGCCACCCTGTGATTGTCGCAATAATTTTTTAAGATGTAGCTCAAAACACCGTATAATTAATGTATACAATATTTTTTCATATCTTGTATAATAACGAATATATTGAGCTTTATTGATTTTTTACGAAAATTCGACAAAAATTATATACCATTAAACAATAAACTCTATAGCTAAGGCTACTGCCAAGCATCAGAGAAAGGGTCTATTTGAAATGAATTTTCTGGAAATATTTTAGTAAAATGAAGGACAATGACGGTTGAAACTAAGAGTTCGGTGTATGTAAAACATTCTTCTTGAGACATTTTCTTTCCATAGATCGTATTAGATTCAAGTTATTTGCCCAAATGTTGCGAATTTTGACGTTTTCAATTGTCACTTTGACGTTTTGAGGAAACCCCCAATTTATTTTTCTTTAAATGCCCATAACTTTTTTGTCTTTTGACCTACAGAGCTAAATTTTGGTAGGTGGCACACCTATAACGATATAAACCAGCTTACCAAATGGTTGCCCTTACTTTGTTAATTTTGGAGATATAAATATTTTGCGAAAGAAAACACAAATTTTTCCGGGAAAACCTCGGCGGATTTTCCTGGCTAACAAAATTATCCAAGCGACTTGCGAAAGGAATGTACTCACCAATTTTGACGTTTAAAATCGCAATTTTGACGTTTTGAGAAAAATCCAAATTTATTTTTCTTTGAATGCCTGTAACTTTTTTTATCCTTTAACCTATGGAGCTAAATTTTGGTAGGTAACTTGCCTATAATGAAGTAAATCCGCATATGAAATTTGGTTTCCCTTACTTTGTTAATTCCGGAGATATAAATTTTTTTCGAAAGGAAACACAAAATTTTCCGGGAAAACCTGGACCGATTTTCCTGGCTAACGAACTTATCCAAGCCATTTGCAAAAGGAATTTATTCACCAAATTTAATCAAAATCGGCCCATTATTTTTTGAGTTATCGGTGTGATACATATATATATATATATATATATATATATATATATATATATATATATATATATATATATATATATATATATATATATATATATATATAAATATATATATAAACATATAAAAATTTAAACCGACCCCGGATATGTGTTCTGGGGGGGCTAATTAGCGCTCATTTGAAGAAATTTTTTCCAAATTCAAAAGTCGGGATCTCCTCATTAGTGAATTTTTTTTAAGAAAATTCACTAACAATGGAGTTAGAATTAGGGACTGCTAGCAAGACACCACGTACTGCCGGTTGGACGCTTACACACTCTATCTCTATCATACCTCATAAATTAAAGCCTTCTCAAAAAAATAAGGTTTATATATTGCATATTGTTTCAACCGCCGAGGTGATTAGCATATGTGCAAGTTTTTGTACAACGTATAAGATAAAACATATCATATGCAAAACATATGCTAAACAACATATGCAAACCAATAATATAGTTTACCCAATATGAATCATAAGCACTTGTACGCGTGTATGTCTTTAAAAAAGGGTATTAACTTATACGCTTCACTAAGAACATTACCTAGGGCCACTTCTATTTTCGAGTTTACTTTGAGTTTGTTTATTTGTGCAATAAAATTAGGGCATTTGGCGATAACATGACTCTCTGTAAGCCGCCTGTTGCTCTCCTCACAACTAGAGGGTTCATCTCGTACGAAAAGCAAACAGTGTATCTACCTGGTATGGCCCAAACGTAGGCAGGACCTCTTAACTTGGTCTCTTGCGTTGGTTCGAAGGGTCATTACGTCAGGTAGTTGGCATTTTATCTGACGCAATTTTGCGTGTTGTTCCAAGACTCCTGTCGTTTTTAGTGCAAGCGTCGAATTATTTTAGATCTAGGTTTATTGTTTATTGTTTATAGTTTATTGTTTATAGTTTATTGTTATATAAATAGTATAAAGCATCTTACAAATAAGTCTAAACTTGTGGCTGCAAATGATGCAATTTTGACTAAATTTTAATCTAAATGTCAATTGTTCTAAACTTCTGTCATCTGATTTCTAATCTCCAAAATTACCTCACCCCATTATGTACCATTACAATTTCCAGAAATATGGATGGCAATTGAAATCAATTTCTTAATTTTAATCAAAAATGTATATATTTTAAAACTTGACTCAAATTGAATTCTACATCTTTTTCAACAGAAACATTATTTTGACGTAACAGTGAGAGGTACTTGTTGCAACCTGGTTTGAATCAGATGATATGGTTTCTTCTTGGGCTGCTTTATAAGTTCTTTCATTACCCTGCGTGCGATGGAGTATACACCAGTAAGACATCAAGCTTCAATTCTTGTAGCTGGTATAACATATTTTTAACTTTTACCACAAAATCATCAGGGTTAAACTGTTTCAGTTCGGATATAGCACCTAATGAGTCTAAACAGGTAACGTATTTTTCTTTCACAATACTCGCAGATACTAGGTATGCAAGTTCCTGGTGAATTACATACACTTTAGCTGTAAATATACTGGATTCTGATGGAAACTGGAATTTGGTTCAAGATTAATTTGATGACGACGTCCCATTTCCTGGAACAGCATCCGTTAAATCACCAATTCAAATTAAAACTGATGGTGCTTCAAACAGTAGAAACATGGTTAAAAGCAAATTTGTTTGTAGTGAAAAGGATAACTAACCAATTTCAAGACCCTGGAAACAGAGAAAAACAAACCTATCCCGCAGTAGTTTAGGAAATTAAAACATACATTTTTATTGTTTTAATTCATTGGAAAATTTGCAGTAGATGGACTAAAATAGTCCACTCGCCTTATAACCAAACCTAAGAATAGGTATGTCCACGTTTTCGCAGCAATTGATGAAGAAGACGGTGAATTATTGTGGCGAGTTTTCATTATGTAGATAATAAAACACGTGACTTTATGATGACTGATGAAGGCACTAGTGCAATTGATATCGAAGTGGTTTTAGCGATTTTGCCACCACACAAAGCAAAATTTGAAAGACAGAAAAGGTTCGACTCTTTTTCAAATTCTACCCACGATTTCGAAAAAACAATATTAATCATATAGACATTTTTGAAAAATAAATAAACTAAAGCAGAGATGTTACGTCTTAAAAAGTAATTTAACAATTTGGCCACTAGGTTCAAAGCAGTCTAGAACTTTTCAACAGAAAATTTGAACCCTTATGTGAATATAATTTTTAAAAAGCCTGAAAGCAGCAAGTTTGTTATGGTAACGAATTTTCAAAAAAAAATAGCAAATATGTCTTGTTTTTAAAAAAATAACATTTATTTAGCAGTATAACCTATATAGTGATAAGAATGTACCACATTTCATTAAAACAGCTTTGTTGTTTCATAAAGTACAAACATTTTCCAAAATTAAACTTAAAAAGTGCCAGAAAAATCTGATCTGATCTTCCTGGCCAATGAATTTTTTCAGGCTATTTACTCATCTCCCACTATATAATTATTCACAAAAAGCTTTATGACCAAAATTGAAAAAGAAAATTTTTTATTCAAATTTGCAAACGATTTCTTTTCCAAAAATTCACCATTTTTTTACATAAATTGCCTTCAGTAATGTTACACTAAATTAAATTTTTCACAAATATTCGACAACTTTCTATTGCAATAACTTACTAAACATTTATTATTAATTACCAACAATTCACAAAAATCTTACAAAAAATTATTTCTACGGTAACACTAAAAGAAAATCTATGAAAACTTTTCAAATTCAACCACCATTTGAGAGCGCCTGTGTACGGCAGCTCCATTTTTTCAACGAGTAATACAAACAAAAAGCTCTCTGAATGCGTCATTTCCATGGGGCTCCGCTATCTATTGCATATTTAGTGATTTTTTTCCTTTTACGAAAAATTCACTAATAAATTTAAGGTATAGTTTCAGATCTTATTTTCTGAGTCCCGCTCTGAACTTTCTTTGTAATCCTGCACCGTTCACTCAGATCAACTGTTTGATTAAAATAGTTTAAAATCTTCTAACGAACTGTCCTTTCAATGCCCCCTCGTCTTTCCAAGGCTTACTCGACTTATACCACACCACCCACCAGTTACCGTCAACCAACGCCAGAGGGCGTATTACTAATTAGCTATAGAGCCTGAAGTTTTAAGTCGCATAATTATGAGTTTCGGGCGACAGGATTCTTTATGCAAGTCTGCATACAACTTTAATTATTGTCAGAATCCTGTCAATTAAGTCGAGAACGAGAGGATTCTTAGAGACAGGAAAATTAAGGAAAATTTATGAGAGATCGAGGTTAATAATGAATAGTGTTTGTTGTTTAAGTACTTAATCGATACTGGGCTTAGAGACTGAAGAGATGCTGCATTTTCGTTGAGCTTTGTTGTTGAACTGTCTCAACTCTAATTTGGCTAATTTTAAATTTCATTGGGTCTTGAAAGTTGGCCGACCGTTTAGAATGAAGGCAATAAAACTGGAATTCAGCTTCATTAAATGAAACATACGGGGTCGCTAATACTGGTAAATTGGAGCTTTACGGTACAAGAGAGAAAAAATATTTAGTTAAAACAGAGACATATTAGTATATTTTAGAAAAGAATATTCCCAAAATAATGTTAACTCTGTCACGAAGTCTAAATATAAAAAAAGATTGCAATTAAAATCTGGGACGTACTACCAGGGTGTATAACAAAATATTAGAATATTGCAGCTTGTTGTAAAAATAAGTGTAAAATATTTTTAAGAAACCTGACGATCGTATCAATAACCAATTAAACGTCATCAGAGGATGAAAAATTCTAAACGTCTGAAGACTACAACTGTATTTATATTCGCTGCAGGTTCTCGGCCTTAGACGCTTTAGGGTGGTTTAAACGCACAAACTTTCACTGCTTGTTTATCGAAAGTCCCTGTTTCCGAAGCCCGTTATCTTTATTCGCACATATTATCGACATCTTTTGTAAAGTGGTCTATCAATACATAGGATAGTATATACTTAGTATAAAATACTACATCAAGAAGTCAAAATAATTGCACAATAAAATTTAAAAAAACAACGTCGAACGAAATAGTGAAAATCGAAATGGTGTATCAAGACATTACCAAGTAACTGTTCTTAAAGCACATAGGATTGGTTGAACTATTTTTTAAGTTGCGCTCAGGACCTTTGGCAGTTAATGCCTTGTGTGCAATCGTAAATAAACTAGATTGCATACCGAAAAAGATATGAATCTTTATTTCAAGGTTAAAAGCGGTGGTGAGACCTGTTTCTTTACCTCCTTGCATATTTCTGGGTTACCATTAATTAAATGAGATAATTTTATTTACATTACTTCTCATTTTGTATAATGCTTATCTAAGAAAAATTACTCTTTTGCACTACCTTTAAACGACCTTTTTTTACAATCATTTACTAATATCCCAGTTTCTAACCCACATGAAACAAATTTAATTTTAGTGCAAGGCAATTTTCCAGTCTATCGACAGATAAATGGATATAAATGAGCGCTAAGATAATAAAGACTAGTGTTTGTTCTCTGCTGGCTAAAATCGATACTACATCTATACAGCATAGTAGACTTCCACAGTGTTTTTATTGGCTTATTCAGAAGATTTACGGCAACAATCTGATGAGTGCTCCTACTTAGATTGGTAATCAAAGTATTTAACGACTAGTGGTGAGTAAAGGCTTGGAGATCTGTAGTGCTAAATACAAAAAAGTCTTGTATTCTCATATTAATGATTATTTTTAGCAAAATGTCAACAACAAAAAAAGACTTTTATTGAACAAATCAGTTGTCTCTTTTACATACGTCAACCTACCAATTATTCGGCGACAACTCTAATAATATTTGGAGGTAGATCCATTGACTCTTTAATATATTTTTTTTATAAATAAGAAAAATAGTTATTAGTTAAAGAAAAGTTGAAATATTTTTTGCTGACAATGGCATTTTCGTTGCAAATAGATCAACTCTAATATATAATACACAGTAGTAGTAGTAGTAGTAGTAGTATCAGTGGTGGGGAGGCCAACGCCAAGCAAGTAGGCCACCATGGGCCCTTTTTGCCAACCCCAGCAACCCAGCAACCATGCTCTACTCTTCCTCGGTTCCGTCGCCAAACCGCCTCGACCTCGAGATGAAGGCCGTGACGGTCTTCAATTAGACGGTACTTACCTGATTTCTCTGCAGCGTCCTCGATCCGAACAATACTGCTCGAAGACTCCCAAAAGCCTCGCACAGGTAGTGGTAGGACGTTTCCTCATCCTCGCCGCATTCCTGGCAAATGGTATCCCTCTCTACACCACTCAATGTGAGGTGTCTTCTAAGGGCACAGTGGCCTGTGAGCACCCCAAGGATGCGGCGAAGCGTAGGTCGACTCCTTCCGAGTAGCCAGACAGTTTTATCTCTGTCCGGCCGCTCCACGAAGTCCCTCGCCTGCCTGCAGCCACCAACCGACCCCCAGTGCCTCTTCATTGCTTCCTCGGTCCACCTGTCTAAGGCGACGGAGACCGTCTTCCTACTTATACCTATCGCCGGCTCAGCGCCATAGAACGGCCGCCGGGAACCAAGCCTTGCGAGATTATTCGCGACCTCATTCCCCGCCACGCCACAGTGTCCCGGAACCCACATTAGTTGTACCTCCTTTGTCCTGGCTAGTCCTCTGAGGGCGTCAGCGCACTCCTGAACCAGTGTAGACCTGATTCTGGCCAATCTATCCAATCAGATGTACACACATTTCTCGGGACTCCTCTTCACATCCTGTCTATTGGTCACATACAGGATAGCGTACACCTCTGTTTCGAATGCCGTGGTATATGCGCCAAGGGCATAGCTCTCGTGCACCCCCAGGCCCTCGATGTATATTCCTGCCCCGGAGGATTGTTGGTCCTCCAGCCGCGATCCGTCGGTGAAGCAGACCAGGCTTGCGGGCTGGAATTCAACCTCATTTTCCCTCAACTGATCCCTACTGGGGATACTGAGGGTGTATGGCCTAGTCAGCCTAATATCATCATCGGCATCATGCACCTTTATGGCGGAAATCGGAATTTCCTTTTCCACCTCCTTGGCGACTCTTGCATGCTATATTACTGCTCCCTCTCAGCACCAGTTTCCTGCGTCTCGCATTCTGAGATGCGACGCCGTCGCCTTCCTCCTGACACAGATGGGACGCGGTGGCAGCATCAACAGGACCTCTAGCGTGGCTGAGGGTGTCGTCCTCATAGCGCCTGTGATACCCAGGATTGCTAGCCTTTGGAGTTTGGCCAGCTTTCTGCTGGTAGTTTGGTTCATACCGCACCACCAGACCAACGCACCATAGAGGATTCTCGGCCTGACGATCGCAGTGTAGAGGCAGTGAAGGATCCGAGGATTAAGTCCCCAGGTCCTGCCTATCACTCGACGGAGCTGCCAGAGGGTCGCTACTCCCTTCCTTACAACCCGTTCTATTTGCGACCCCCATGTTAGTTTGGAGTCCAGGATCACCCACAGATATTTGACCTCCCGCCCTAAAGCTAAAGGTTTTCCAAACATCACTGGCGCACTAAACCCCTCTACCTTCCTCTTCTTGGTAAATAGGATCATCTCCGTCTTCGCCGGGTATACGGAGAGTCCCAGCTCACCACACCACCTTTCGATTATGCTACCGGCAGCTTGCATGCACTCACAGACGACGCCAGGGAATTTGCCGGTGACTAAGACCAGCGATATAATACACAAGAGAGTAATTCGGCACATTTAGCAGAGAAGTTATTTAGATTAGGCAAATAGAGGCAGAATAACAATGTCATTGTGACATTCCTGCGTTATATAAATGATGTAATTTTTGATCAACAGTTTCCAATTGACCTGTAATAAGCTATTGTTATAAAGAAATTATTACAGTCTACTAGGCATGCTTGAGAAATACGCCTTAAAGCAGGCCCTGCCACATAATACAGTGGAGAATAGCGCTCTACTTTTGTGATGGTTCTAGGCTTCCACAGCAGCTTCCACGTACACATAGTACGCTTCGCGCTATTCTCCAATGCATAGATTTATGTATGCACAAACACACACACACAAACACACACACACACATATATATATATATATATATATATATATATATATATATATATATATATATATATATATATATATATATAATTGTCCAAAAAGTCGCGTATCAAACGTCACATAGTGGACCTCTGCTCCCATCTTAACCTGTCCAGATTTCAGTAGGCCTTTTGGGTTGAAAACCGATGCATCTGCCTGTGTGCTTGGAGTTGTTTTGGATAAAGACTTTTCTGAAGGTAAAAAGGTGATATGCTCTCTATCACGAACCTTGACAAAACAGAAAATAAATTATACTACGAACGAGAGGGAACGTTTAGCTATTATACGGACTATGAAGAAACTCCGCACTGCCTCGAGGGTACTAAATTTACAGTAATTACGGATTATGCTTCGTTGTGTTAGCCGCCTCGATTAAAGTACCCTACTGAAGATCGTTCACCGTTAGCGGCAGAACAATGTCGTACCAGACTTCTTGTCAAGATTTTGTTTAGAAGCGATAGACAGTATAGATCTGCAAGTGCCTAAAGGTATGCTTAATCTTGACGGCACCAGTGACAAATGGTAGAACAACCCTTGCGGATTTTCGCAGTGGCGCTTTGAAAATGGCTATCTTTATAAATATGTCAAGTCAGATGTGCAAGAGCTGTTGGCCCATGAAACCTGGAATGTGGTAGCGCCCAAAGACCATAGAAAACATCTCATTAAGCAGCATCATGACGAACCAGGTTGTGGACATCTTGGCGTCTATAAAACCTTCTGGAGGCTATATGAAAAATATATATGACCCAAGATGAAGTTTGATGTAGCCGAATATATCCGAAGATCTTCCCCATTCGCACAACATAAACATGTATAATGACCACCAGCAAATTTAATGAGCACTCGACCCTAAATAATAACCTCTTGGCAAATTATTAGTTTAGACTACATAGAACAATTTTCCAGAAGTAGAAATGATTTTACGTACCTGATAGTCCTCTGTGATTACTTTACAAAATATGTAATTGTGGGTCCTGTACGTTCCGCTCGAACTGGACACTTGGCAAAATTTTTAGAAGAGCAGATCTTACTGTTGTATGGAGTTCCTCAAATTTTAATATGCGACAGTAGGGAATTCAAAGACTTATGTAGATAATAAAACACCAAAATTGACTACACAGCAAATTACAATCCTAAGGCGGACCCAGTACAGCGATACAATCGTGTTATCAAGACAATTATTTCTACCTATATAGGAGACACTCATAAAAACTGGCATCAACAACTTGCTGCCATATGATGTGCGCTCAGAACAGCAAAGATCGAAGTAACTGGTTTTACCCCATAGTTCGCCAACTTAGGAAGAAATTACGTTGGAGACGAAAAGGAGTATAATGTGTCGCTGCGAGACCAGAACTCTGAAACCAATCAAATCCCCAACCAAGGCGAGAAACGGCGAGAGGATTTCCAGAAAATGTGCGTCACTATAAAAGTCGGATATAGGCTGCTCAAGGAAAAAATAGGCATCATTATAATCTTCGACGCAGACCTGCAGGATATAACGTTGGTGACAAGGTTTGGAAGAAGAATAAAGTTCTCTCGGACGCTGCTAAGAAGATCAAGGCCGGTTTATGCCCACCTTATGTCGAACCTTATACGATTGTCAAAAATATTGGTTCCTATTCCTATGAACTATCAGATGAAATAGAACGCTGCATAGAGGTCTGGCAAGTATAGGATTTGAAACTATTATATTCAGATCGTGGATAGAATAAGGTGGGTGGTGGAACAACGGGTTGATGGTCCTTCAGATCACTAACCTTTTTAATTTGCTTTGACTACGCCTTGATAGTTCCTCAAACTATCAATCTTTTAAGTTGCCTCGACAATGGTTTGATAGTCATTCAGGCTTTAAATGTTTTAACTTTATACAATTACGGATTAACCCTCCGGTGTGGACTAGTGGCTACGATACCTAGCTCTTTGCCAGGAGTTTTGGGTGTTTTGACTAGTATGCTGTCACGGATAGGTTGTCGCTCAGGTTACCTATTCTTTAACTCAACTTATCGGTAAATCTTTGAAGCTTTACCTCTTTCCAAGGAAGGAGGCAGTGTGGTGGTATTTTTCTGAATCAAGTATATTACAAGGCAACAAGCAGAAAATAAATGAAATGGAACATATATGAGCAGTATCCAAGCCTGATCAGAATGAATCATATGATCTTTGCAAAAAAATTACGGTTTTCAAATTATTCACAATTTTATGAAAAAAAAACTAAAATTGTCAAATTTGAGGTATATTGCCCCACCACATGCAGAAAAAACATTCCGGGAATGTAATTTTTCTGTGTGCTAATCCTCAATAATGGCGTTATCGAATCAATCTAAAAGATTTTGTATTATTTTTCGGAAAATCTGAAAAAAACTAAAAACAGACAACGCCTACAGCGCTGATAGAGTTCCTGACATCGATCGTATTGATTGAACTGGACGACCGCTAACTACAGACGAAGATGTTGTCCTGGAAGTTGTTATCAAAGAACCTGGTACCTCGACGCGGAACGTACAGAGAACAAATGGTGCTGCAAGGTCTACTACTCATGGAATTTAAAAATGGTATGAGTACCACCCTTGCCATATTCAGAGGGTCCAAGTTTTATAACCCCGTGACTACGCAAGGCGCAAGCGGGTGACCAGTCAGCATGTAAAAATGATACATGAACCTTTACAACTTTGATAATTGAAAAATTGAAAATCCAGATGAGTGCAGAAGAGATCGGTCCCAGCATCAATTTAAGATAAACGTTTGGGTCGGTATTTTTAACGCAACACTTTTGTGGCCCGAGGCACTGCCTCGAAGGTTGAATGGCCAAAGATATTTGGCGTTTTTACAAAGGATATTACCGAAATTGCTCAAAGACACTCCATTAGAACTTAGGAGGACAATGTGGCTTCAAAATGATGGATTCCTAGCCCACTTTGCCTTATAAGTAAGGCACTACTTGAATTATACATACCCGGGCAGGTGGATTAACCATGTGGGACATATCTTGTGGTCAGCTCGCTCACCAGACCTGAAACCACTAGATTTTTCTTATTGGGGATTCTTAAAAGATAGAGTTTATGAAAAGCTAATAACAAATCAAGAGCAGCTACGTCAAAGAATCAGAACAGCAGCTCGGGGAATTTCACAAAGAAACCTAAGAAGACTAATAAGATCGTTCCTAAGACGATGTCGTTTAAGTATAAGACAAAATGGCCGTTAATTTGAGCATTTGTTATAAATAAAATAATGTTTGTTAATGTCACAATCTTTTTGTTTTCATTTCTTAGCTACCTGATTTCACTTCCTAATTTACTTTCAATCGTCGAAAGTGCAATATTTTCAGAGATATTGATAAGGTTTTATACGATTATACGATTTTAGAATCTCCATAAAAAAGGGAAGTTTTATAAGTAGATAAGGCAGTAGATTTTATTCATTTTTTTGTGCGGAGGTATATTCAAAATTAAAAAAAATGGGGAAGAAGAAGTCCGGTTTTTTTTCAGATTTTCTGAACAATAACAAAAATAATTTCAGATTGATTCCATACCGCCATTATTGAGGATTAGCATGCACAAAAATCAGATTCCATAAATGGTTTTTCTGCATGTGTGGGGGGAGGGGGGCATAATACCTTAAAATTTTACAGTGTTCATTTTTTTTTTTCATACAATTTTGGATATCTTGAAAACCATAAACTTTTTGCGAAGATCATATAGGTTTTACCGATAGGGACTGAGCTAATCTATCTTCGTGTGGCGTTTAATTTGCGACTTTTGGGACACCTGTATATATGAAGTGTTCGTTTGTATGGTGGTTTGAATCCCTTAAATCTTTTGCGGCAAGATTTAAGCTTTCTTTGGAGATCAGAAAAATGAAGCGATTCAGATATAATTTGTTACACAAGTTGCCGTAAAAGAGGTTAGCTTATACCAAGTACTATTTAAATTTATAAGTTAATGAAAGAGTTATTGGCATTCACATTAATTTGTATAAAGTTATCTTGTACAATTAGAGTTTCTATTTAATCCTTTTCAACTACATTTTCTTCTAAATAATTAGTAGTTTTATAATAAAAATTCCCTACTATTGCGGATTTGATGTGTTGGGATTTTTTAATTATTAGATGAGTGTCAATTTTTGCACTAACAGACTCGACTCGCTACTGGTGACCTATTTTAGAACAACGTAAACTAATACAATATCATGAAAACGATGAAATCACCTGAAATCAGAAAGCGCCACTACACAATGTGTCATTCATGAGTTGGGAATGTGTTTGGTGGAGTTGTTTTGTAAAGCCTGAATCTCAGGACTGTTATTCAACGTTAACAAAACCTACCTTCACCAAATTCAGTGTCGTAGTGTTTGCTTTGAGAAACATTTGTCAAGAAATTCCCCAAGTGGAAAGACCATTGATGAATACAAAGTGTTACAATTACAAGTTTAACGCATCGGCGAACAAAGTGGAAAAAGTTTAGAATAAAAACATAAAACGAAAGATGTTGTTTGAATTTTTTCCTCATTTGGTCCTCGCTTGTGTTAGCTTAGCATTATAATCACATATTTGGTTGAAACTTTTAAGTGTTTTATATTAAAATGCATTTAATATTCATAAAGTCAGGTAACAGAGGAAATAATGAACAGAGACCTTAGAAATCGTACCACAGCCAGTTGTAATTTTTAGCAATTTCAAAAAACTGGACGTCCCCAGTTCGACACCTAGATTTGTTTCTTTTTATATACACAGTGTACCGATTTCCTTGTTTTGTGAAATATCTTGATTATGAGTAGAGATAGAAGACCTCTTCAATTTATTGATTGTTGTTGCCCTTACTTGGTGAAACTGTTTCATACTAATAAATTCCCCTTTCATGGATATTCTTCTTCCTAATTATATATGTTAAACAAAATAACCCTAGCTTTTTTTCAAAAAAGTTGTAATGAAGTGATGAGTTGATGTGTGTTGATACTTTGTATTGTATAGAGCAAAGGTGGCCAACAAGTCGATCGCAAAACCAATTTTGGTCGATCGCCCGCGATGCCTTTATTTAACGTGTTACAATTGTAACTGAACGCAATGCGTGACTTGTCTATACTACCATATCTCAATTGTGCCAGATGTTCCTTAAATCTAGTTTCAGCTGAGCTGGCACAGCTGAGATACGGTAGTATAGGCAAGTCGTGCGTGGCGTGACATATTTGGGATAATGATCACTACATAGATAAAGAAAACCTAAAGCGTATAAAAAATGTTGGATAACTGGTGAAATTAGACTCCTTTGAGAGTATTTATATCTCCAAAGCCATAAACAGCAAAATTTCCCTAAACCGATCTCCGCCACTGTTAGTTCGCTGTTCATACGTTGCCTCTTTGATACGAAAGCACGGCATAAGAAAGAGTGATTATGCTGTGATAAAATATATTCCGAAATTCTGCAGGTACAGTTATGACAGCCACTAAAAACTAATTTGCCTGCGAATCATCCCTCACTCTATCGGTCTTTTAGATAATACGTCGTATAAATATAATGTGTAGTAGTTAAGTAGTTTACAATTTTTCATCATCTGATGACGCTAACTTTGTTGATGAAATGATCGTCAGGTCTTTAAAATATGTGTTGTGGTGATTTGGGTTATCCGATTGTACTTATCAATGTCCATCAGAGGTTTCAATCTTCACTTAGACTCATTTTTAGTGAATTTTTATTTTAAAAAATTCACTAATAGAGAGGTATCGATGGTGAGACTTTGCAAAAATTTTTTGAAATGAGCGTGAACTAGGACCCCTAGAACCTATATCCGGGGTCAGTTCCAATTTTTATATGTTTATATATATATATATATATATATATATATATATATATATATATATATATATATATATATATATATATATATATATATATATATATATATATATATATATATATGTATATATGTATATATGTATGTATCCAACCGCTAACTCAAAAAGTAATTAACCGATTTCGATTAAACTCGGCAAGTGCCTTTCTTTTATTAATGGCTTGGATGAGTTCGTTAGTTAGGAAAATGGGACAGGGCTTTCCGGGAAAAGTTTGAGTGTTCTTTCGAAGAAAAAAAAATTCTCCGAAAATTACCAAGTTATTTTAATGAAATTTGGTGGATAATTTGCCTTGAGAAATACCTTACTAGATACCAAAATTCAACTTTCTAAGTTTATCGAAAAGTGAGTTATCCAAGTTTGAAGCACTTAATAAACATTCACTACCATAACGCACTTGCTGCGCCCCGAACTTGTTATCTTTATCAGGATACACACCTTATTTTCATTCCTTAGTTAAAAACATGCAAACTCAGTCCTCCTGTTAATTGTAAGATAATAAAATAAATTGTAAATCTGTCTTTACAGTTAATTTGAATTAATAAATATTGTTAATAATTACTTACATTGTTTTAATTTAGTTAAACCTATTTTTTGGCCCGTTTAATAATTATGTTATTTTTTACGTAGGCATATATGCAGGGTATTTCACTACCAAGTGCACTTCCACGAGCTATTGATAGATTAGCAAAAAAAATAGTCTAAAAATCTAATATCATTCTTCCATGATAACTTTTCCTCACCCAAAAAAGAATCGCTAAATTGACATCTTATAATCAAATTGTCGGCCATAGTGTACATTTTTATAAGAACTTTTTCATATTTACTAACAAATAGTAACACGCTGCAATTGATAAAAAAATGATTTTAAATTAGTAAAAATGTACCTTGAAAAAGTGTGGAAAATTTTAGGTACCGCCCTTACAGAATCAACTCGTGAATTTATTTATTTTCTTTATATGGCTATATTTTGAAAACTTAATAAGTGATTTAAGAAATGAAAAACAGTTTTAAATAGATATTTTGCTTATAAGTACAATTTGGAAAGCCTAATTCATCACAATACAGTTTTTAGTACCTTACGATCGTTTCGATAACTATGTTAGCGTCATCAGAGGAAGAATAAACTAAGCGAATAAAAACTCGAACTACCATTTACATTTCGGCCATACTGTACATTTTTATAAGAACTTTTTCATATTTACTAAGAAATAGTAACACGCTGCAATTGATTTAAAAAAAACATGTATTTAAATTACTAAAAAAGTACCTTGAAAAGTGCGGAAAATTGAATATTTTAGGTACCGCCCTTACGGAATCAACTCGTAAATATATTTATTTTCTTTATATGGCTATATTTTGAAAACTTAATAAGTGATTTAAGAAATGAAAAAAGTTTAGAAAATATATTTTGCTTATAAGTACAATTTGGAAAGCCCAATTCATCACAATACAGTTTTTAGTACCTGACGATCGTTTCGAAAACTATGCTGGCGTCATCAGCGGGAATAATAAACTAAGCGAATAAAAACTAGAACTACCATTTACATGTTAGTTGAATCAAACAGTTGAGAACAGCTCCCTCTACAAAGATATACAGACACACCCCCACCACTGAGTCTTAAATTCCTGTAATTAAAATTGCATACCTGCTTTTGTTAAATTATTTGTCGTTATCAAATATTCCATCTAAGAAAGATCCAACTGATTATAAAGATAACAGTTCGAACAATTAACTATATATATATATATATATATATATATATATATATATATATATATATATATATATATATATATATGTATATACGTTTGCATTTATGTTAATTCTGTAGAACATTATTTCATTCAATCGCTGTAACTCTAGTTGTTCTAGTTGTAAATATATATATATATATATATATATATATATATATATATATATATATATATATATAATTAGGTTTTTTCGTAGCGATTGTCCGAAAAAATTTATTTATTTATTTAAGTGGTACAATTATTACAGTCTTAAAATTTATTATAAAATATGTGATTCAAAACAACATGTGAACAACTAGAGTTACAGCGATTGAATGAAATAATGTTCTACAGAATTAACATAAATGCAAACGTCTGCATCAGCACTCTTACACAGGTCACTAAACTGATGATGCATGGTTTCAGGATTCGTCGTATTTTGTATGATGTTGAGAATATACAGGGATGTAACTCCTCCACCCTTAAATCTTTAACACGTCCTCGTGTTCGGACACTTCTTCTGTTTGCGTTTGCTTGTTGGACTTGTATAGGATGCTCTGAATTTTTCTTCTTAAAAGAAACAGAAGTACAATGGTAACAGCGATGGATATACCAATGGTAATGCCTAAGTGGGAATACTGCATGGACGGTCGGAGATGAAATGGATGCTGTTGTATTTGAGACAATGCTTCTTTTATCTTTTTGTTTTCTTTTAGATGAATTGGCTTAAAATGGATATGATGTTGAGGTGTCTGTTGCAATTCTTCGACTTCTATAAGTTGTAGCGTCAAATTGGTAGCAACGTCTTCATACATTTCCTCATTGATCTTGACTTTGCAGGAATTGAGGGATGTTACTAGACCGTTTCCCTGGAAGATTTTTCGTTCTAACGATGTTTCGCAATTTTCGACAATAGTGGTTGCTGAGCTAGTGGATATTAAGATCTGACCATTCTGCAGCTGAGTTGATATTTCGTAGGGGTTCATTACTTTGGCAGAAGTGCAATTTTGTAAGGTGTCAAGCTAACAATGTTCTTCTCGTGGGCGATTATTGCATATAACCACGTCTTCTATAGAGGGGCACTTCTCTTGGGTCCATAAGTTTCAAGAGGGTGTTTCTAAATAGTATGAGCTGGGTGGTACCAGGAGAATATAATTTTGTGGTACAGGATAAACACGAAAATAAGAACCAGGATTGGGATATAGGATAGGAACTTTTAAAAGGCATACAATCGTATCCTTATTCGATAATATATGAAATTTGGTAAATTCTACAACCTTAAAAACATGATTTTTGTCAAAGTCGATCAATTCATTTCTGTCGTGACTTAACTTTAAGTGATCAATAATATTTAACAGATCACTAGTGGTAAAGAGCTCTATATTAGTAATTTCGTTAAAACTTAAGGAAATAGTTCTTTGAGTTATCTCTATATTATGGAGTAGTTTAACAGCTACGTGAATTTGGAAATGAATTTTACTCGACAATTCTCTTTCGCTATCTAAAGTGGAAAAAGTCTGATAAATATGATCTAGATTTTGATTAATAATTTTTTGGTCCTTTTCGTACCTTTGTGTGATTATATTAGCAAATGAATTTAAATTATCAATTTGGGTAATTATATCTACTTGATTTTGGAAAAGGTTATCTAAATTTTTATTGATTTCTTTTAAGTCTTCTTGGTCGAGATTTCCTGTTATCATTTTAATTAAAGAGCCTGCTCCGTTTATTTATCCGCGTTTAGTTCTGTGCATTGATAGTTTTTGTAGTTCATTGCTTAATCGTGACAAATGGTCATCTAAAATTAGTAAATATCGTTCGTTACTTGCAGACATTTGTCCAGTGTTTAAAAATTTAGAATTTTTTAATAATATGTTATAATTAATTTCTATATGGGTAATATTAAAATAAAAATAAAATTTATGATAATGTTTGAGTATTTTTGCTATGCCTAAATACTCTTTAAAATATCCGTTAGTTTTTATCGGTATTATTTGAAGTGGATGGACCAGGTTGAGGGTCATCGTTGTTTGTAGTAGTAGTAGTTTTGTCCTGTAACGAAAAAGTCTTTCTTACTCTTTTTATGTTATAAACGTGAGCTTTTGCTTTTGGTTTAGAAAATGTAACAATGTTTTCTTTTTGTTTAGGATGTGATCGTAATTTATGAAGAGGATTCGTTTTTCTTACTTTTGGTACTCTAATAGCTAGTTGTGTCGTTTCTTGTAAATCTGGTGTCGTTTGTCTGTCCGCATTTGCTTTAGAAATTCTTTTGTCTCCACTTACTTTTTGTTTATGATATACACTGTCGAAGAAAGGCATTATTTCTTTGAGCCTATTGTTATTGTATTCTTCGTAAAGGGTAGTTTCAGGTGTGACTGTTGGTAAGTCGTCGTAGGGGCCGTATAGTAATGTAAAAGGTGAATACCCAGTTGTCGAATGAATGGACTGGTTGTAAATAAGGGTTGCTGTTATCATTAGGGTTGCAGGCCTCTCTTGTGGGTTTTGTAATTTAAGAATTCGCAATTTTTCTAGAAGAGTTGAGTGCAGTCGCTCTACTGGTGAATTTGAGTTAGGATTTTGGGGGGTTGTTATGTGAAGATTAATATTAAATATATTACAGTATTCTTTAAGGCTAGTATTCGAAAATTCTTTGCCAGCGTCAGCTACTATTTTTAGGGGATGATTATGATGGGAAAAATAGTGTCTAAGTTTATTTAACACGGTAATTGCGGATCCATCAGTTATATAATATGCCTGCGCATATTTGGAGAATAAATCTATGATAGTTAGGAATTTACAATTATCGAAACTGAAGGTGTCAATGTGTATCACTTCAAAAGGGCGTTTAGCTAGAAGGGGACCTGAAAATGGTGGTTTGTACGTATTTCTTTCGTATTTTGTCTGAAGGCAAATTGAACATTTATTAATAAAAGCGTTTATATAATTTTTCATATTAGGCCAAAAATATTTTTGTTTTAAATGTTGATAAGTCTCGTTAATGCCATTGTGGTTTCGTGTGCGATATTCGTCTATAATTTGTTGTTGAGTTTCTTGTTTTTCAACGTCTTGTAAAAATTCGTTAGATTTTATTATTTTAACAGAACTATTAAATAATGTTGAAAAAACGGCAGTGAAATATTTGAATAGTCTATCATGTTTACAGTAAATTCCGTAAGTGAATTTTGGATCAATAAATTGTTTCAAGAAGTCATTTATTTGTCTTAATTCGTAATTGAGTTGAACATTTACATGTATTGTTTCAAACTTGAATATTTTTAATTTGCGTGTGTCATATTTTGGTCCGTAATCTAAAATTATTCGTCTGGAAAAATAGTTGACTGGATTTTCTGATATAGGTATTTTGAAAATTGGATTTTCTGCAGACGAGTGTTGTGTCTGTGAGTCATTGCTTTCAGGTAGGTTATTAGTCGTGCTAGTAGAGGCATTGTTTGCGTCGTTTTCTAGTTCGTTAATTATTTCTCTTTCTCTGTCTTCGTCAGGGTCTACGTTATTAATTATTGATTCCAGGTCAAAGTCGTCTTCAATCGCGTTAATTTCGATTCGCGATAAGGCATCAGCCACTACGTTATCTTTGCCTTTTTTGTATTTTATCTCGTAATTAAATTCCTCTAATCTTAGTCGCCATTTAACTAGCCGTGAGTTTGGTTCCTTAATTGAAAATAGCCAAACAAGCGGTTTGTGGTCAGTTTCTATAACAAATTTTTGTCCAAAGAGATATGGTCTAAAATGTTTTGTATTTTCTACTATGGATAATAACTCTTTTTCAATGGTCGAATAATTTCTCGCGGCTGAATTTAGTGTTCTTGAGTAAAACGCAATTGGTTTATTATTTTGTGACAATACTCCACCTATAGCTATATTGCTTGCGTCAGTGGTTAAATGAAATTGTTTAGAAAAATCGGGATAAGTCAGGACAGGAGAATTTGTAATTAATTCTTTTATTTTTTGAAATGCGTCAACGTATTCCGGGTCGTGAATATTTATCTTGGTATCCTTTTTTAAATATTTATTGATGGGGAATACTACTTTAGCGTAATTTGGAATAAAGCGTCTATAATAGCCTGTTAATCCTAAAAATGCTCTTATTTCCTTACTTGTCTTTGGTATTGGATAATTCTGAATGGCAGTTATTTTAATGGGTTCGGTTTGATCCCACGTACAGTGACCAGATGGCCTAAAAATTCGACCTCTTTACGCAAAAATTCTGACTTATCTAACTGAATTTTTAGATTACACTCTTTTAACTTATCAAATATATTTTTTACGTGACAAAGGTGTTCTTGAAGGGATTTAGAGAAGATAACAATATCATCCATATACAAGAAACAAAACTTGTACAAATATGGCCTTAATATATTATCCATTAGGCGTGAAAAGGTACTGGGAGCCCCCTTCAACCCGAACGGCATTCGGATCCACTCGTAATGGCCATTTTTTACGGAGAACGCTGTTTTTTCGATACTACCAGGATCCATTTCAATTTGATGGAATCCTTGTGCTATATGGAGAGTCGTGAAATAGGAGCAGCGTCCTAAATTATCTAAAATTTCTTCGATGCGAGGTAATGGGTACTTGTCATCGATCGTTTTCTCGTTAAGTTTACGATAATCGATCACTAAGCGCCATTTCTTTTTTCCAGAAGCGTCTTGACGCTTCGGGACAATCCATATCGGACTTGAGTAGGGTGATATTGAGGGTCTAATTATTTTGTTGTCTAAGAGTTTTTGAATTTGGTTTTGGACTTCTTCACGTAAATGAAAAGGGTACCGGTATGATTTGGTGTGAACAACTTCATCGTCTTTAGTTCTTATTTTATGTTTAATTGCATTGGTGAAAGAGAGATCTGAGTCTTCATGATAAAAAATATCATTATACTTTCGACACAAATTAATAAGTTTTTCATATTCTTCTGTATTTAAATGATCTGTTCTTAAAACTTTTGTTACATCAAAATGTTTTGAAATTTTAGGTAGTTCGTCAGAGTAATTTTGTAATGGATCGACATCTATTTCTTCCTGAAAATGTATTTCTACAAATTTTGAATTTGGATTTTTCTTTATTATGGGCACTCTACAATATCCATCTTTTGCTTCAGCTATTGACTCGTAAATTAAAACATTTGTTTCTTCAATACGTGGTAAAACTACTGTGCCTTTTTCTATATTTACAGGGACTGATACATAATTTTCACAAATTTGTTTGAAAGGTGTAAAATTCAGTGGATTAATTTCAAGGTAAAATGGTATTTTTTGGTTTCCTAGAGTTAAAATTTGTTTATTATAATCGATATTTCCTTTTAATTTTGTAAGATGAGCTGACCCTATAAGCGCGTCAAATCGATGGTGCCATTGCATGACACGCATTGGAAATTGGTAATTAATATTAAATTCTTGTAAAATAGGATACCTTACGTTGTCTTCACCATGGGTTATCTGGTTAACTGATTTCATTGAAAATGGTTCCTTATAAATAAATTTTTTAAATAACTCGTAAGCCGGTCCTGGATTTATGATACTATCTGACGCTCCGGAATCAATCAATACTTTTAAATTTAGACTTGGTATGACAAAAAACGGTAATTTAGGGGTATTAACAATATTATTTATATCTAAATAGATTAGTTTTCCGAGGCTGTGCTGTTTTGTGAAAATCCCGATTTGAATTGGTGTTGTAATCTGTAAAAGTGTCAGTTGGTTCATGAAATTCTAGTGGCTCTATATTTTCGTCAGAGGGTTGGTCGTCATAAGGGCATTCCTCAGAATGATCTAGTGGTAGGTCCTCTTGGTTAAATAGTTCTTGATGTTGAAATGTGGGCCTAGATTGGGGTATAAAGTGATTTCTTTGGGGCATTTGTCGTGTATTACTTAAGGGAGTTTGGTTGGTTATTGACATGGGTGTCGTTCCTCTACTCAATTGAGTTGGAGCGTGTTGTATATTTTTATTAAGATTTTGAACATGTCTTATGTTAGAAATTGGCTGAGAAGGAAACGGTTGCCTTTGTTGTGTGATTTGTTGTGGTTTGTTGTAAATTTGAGGAAATGTTGGATATATTGGTTTTTGGGTATACGTCTGTCTATGTTGTACATGTGTGTTATGATTTGTTTTCGTATTATTTTTGTTTCTCAGGCTATTAATGAAATTCGACTGTATAATCTCGTTATCTATCCTATTACATTCTAACATAAGTGAGTCAAGAGTATTAACACTAACTAATCTAAGATGTGAGAAGTAAGGTTCTATTACACCCGCTTTAAATGCTGCCACTGCATTTTGTTGATAAAATTCTTTCTTGTACGTTTTTACATCGTTTACTAAATCTTGTATATTTACATGTTCAATTAAAATCTTTAGCTTTTCTTTAATTACATTGAAATATTCCTGAATAGTTTGTGATTTAGTCATAAAGCTAGTATTTAAATCATTAAATAAAAGATTTTCTGAACGGGGGTCTGAAAACTGATTTTTTAAAGAAAATTTTATATTTTCCCATGTATGGTTTTCTAAACTAATTAACACGTCACGAGCGTTACCAGTGATTTTAGCTTTTATAAATTCAAGTAACATTCGATTTGCGTATGTTTCGGCTTCTGGCCTTCTATAACTAGTAATATAAAGTTCGCATTGTTTAATAAAATAAGCAAAATGCTTCTGTCCACCGGAATATTCGGGGATCATGATAGCAGCTTGTGAGAATTCGGCAATGTGATTATTTGCCATTTCTAAATTATTTAAACTTAATTGATTAAAATTGTTTTCCTCTAATTCTAATATAAGTTCTCTTTTCCTAATAGGCGATCTATCTCTTATCATTACACAACATACATGAACAAGTAATGGTTGTTAAGTATTACAGGGTGAATTGAAAAATAGAGCGCGAATAGGAATTATTGACCAAAATTATATAAGGTATAAATGTAAAATAGATACGATATGAATGCACAGATAAAAATATTGGAGGAAACTTACAGGAAGCTCATTTGTACTTCTGCTATTGGTTTCTCGCTGATTTCCCTCTGGCAGTGTGGACTGATTTGCACCGGTGTGGATGTTCGATGTTGCACATAAACTTTTAGAAAAAAGACCGAAACTAATTTTACGAAGATTTAAAGCTTGCCAAAATTAGGTTTCGATGTGCAATACTGTTCCTTGCAGCGCCAATTAGGTTTTTTCGTAGCGATTGTCCGAAAAAATTAATTTATTTATTTAAGTGGTACAATTATTAGTCTTAAAATTTATTATAAAATATGTGATTCAAAACAACATGTGAACAACTAGAGTTACAGCGATTGAATGAAATAATGTTCTACAGAATTAACATAAATGCAAACGTCTGCATCAGCACTCTTACACAGGTCACTAAACTGATGATGCATGGTTTCAGGATTCGTCGTATTTTGTATGATGTTGAGAATATACAGGGATGTAACTATATATATATATATATATATATATATATATATATATATATATATATATATATATATATATATATATATATATATATATATATATATATATATATATATATATAAATATATGTATATATATATATATATATATATATATATATATATATATATATATATATATATATATATATATATATATATATATATATATATATATATATATATATATATATATATATATATATATATATACATTCGTAAGCATCTAACTGTCGCGACTGCTGACATTTTTTTATTATCTTGAGATTTTATCTACATGATGATTGTAAGCCCAAATATGCTGAGCAATACATGATTTATCAATAGTGCCATATTTCGGTTACGCCAAATGTTCTTTAAATCTAGTTTCAATAGTTCTTTTAATTTGCCCAACATATTCAAGTTCACGATCCTTACAACATATTTAATAGATTACAGACACTTCTGTGCTTTTATATTTATCCTTTGGGTTACCTAGCAAATTTCTTAAAGGATTTTTTATAGAAATGGTTAGCTGTAAATTGGCTTTCTTAAAAATGCTATTGAAACCTCTCATGATTTGCGATTCAAATGGTAAGCAGACAACGGTTTTGAGAGGAACATGTTTGTAGTCATCAACGCAAAGTTGGTTAAAAAGATCAATGTACATAATAACAATAAATTACATCAGCTATAAAATATCAAATTAAAAATGAAAAACCATCTCTTTGTTGATCTCTTGAAAGTTGACCTCGTCTTCCCAGATGTTTTATGAAAATAATATCGACGAAATAAAGGGCTAAAGTTCAGTTTGCAGTCACAAAAGGACGATCTATTAGATGTTATTGCAAACATTTATTAAACAATTACCCGAATCTTCAAAAAACTTTCTTAGACAAGCATGTAAAGATAAAATAACTAAAAATTTAAATAAAAATAAGCCCATGAATACCAAAACGTTAATCAAATAAATATATCTAATCGACTGCGAGCGAAAGAATGTTTTATGTTAAAGCAGACAAAGGTAATAACGTTGTGATTTTAGACAAAAACGATTATAAAGAGTATATAATGCAACAGAAACCGAACCGTAGAAAAAGCTTAGAAACCCTCTCCCAAAATTGGTTTCCGAAGTTAAAAAGAATTTAAAGAGATAACATAACCTTATTGCAAAAACTTTATGAAAAAATTTGCAAGTTTCAAATCCTAAAGGTCCTAAAAAGTATTGTCTCCGGAAGATCCATAAACCCGGAAAATCGGTGAGACCTATGGTTTCAGCAATAGATTCCCCGACATAAAATATAGCGAAATGGTTAACAAATGAATTTAAAGGCTTACCTATAAAACAAAAAGTTTCTCAGTTGAAAATTTACTTAAATTTATTAATAATTAATAAAGTTAAAAACATTAAATTGCTTGAAGGCGAGGTTTTAATATCGTGTGATGTGACTTCGTTGTTTCCCAAGGTTCCCATGAAAGAAACGCTAACATATTTCGACCATTTGTTAAAAATAGACAAGATGGATGAAGAAGTCTGCAAAAAAATATAACTCTAACAAATCTTTGCGTGAATCAGATATTTTTTTAATCTAATAATGAATTTTTTTAACAAACCCATGGCACAACAATGAGCAACCCCCTTTCCCCATTCATTGTAGACCTTTTCCTGGGTAGATTTGAAACAGACCTAACAAATGAAAATGACTATTTTCCTAGAGTATAGTTTCTTTATGTAGACAATGTTGTTGCAGTATTTAATACAAATGTATGCAAAGTAGATGATTTTATTTGCAAATTAAACAGTAAATTTCACCTCATTAAATTCACCCATGAATAGAAATTAATAACAAATGACCTTTTCTTCGTGTATTAGTCATCATTAATAGAGATGCTTTAGAATTTGACATCCACAGAAAGGAAACCACTACTATGTGTTATATTTCGATTCACTCACACCATAGTTTACCACACAAAAAAACAGCTGGTTTGAATTTTCTGTTTCATAGATTGATACAGTTTCCCTTAAATAAAGAAAGATACAACAGAGAAATTGAATATATTAAAAATGTAGTTAAGTATAATGGTTACTCTGTCTGCTTAGTGGAAAAATTGGTCAATAAACTTAAAACAAAGAAAATGTTAGCAGAATCTACGACTTTCAGAAAATATATAACAATCAAAACCGTTGTCTGTTTACCATTTGAACCGCCAGTCACGAGAGGATTTAATAGAATTTTTAAAAAATCCAATTTACAGCTAACATTTTCCACAAGAAAATACATTAAAAAATTTGCTAGGTAACCCAAAGGATAAACGCAACTGAGATATGACACTATTCATAAAGCATATATTGCTCAGTATATTTGGGATAATAATAAATATTGTAGATAAAGAAAATCTCAGGTTCATCAAAAATGGCAGGCAGTCGCGACAGTTAGATGCTTACATGCTTACGAAAGTATATATATATATATATATATATATATATATATATATATATATATATATATATATATATATATATATATATATCGTCAAAAATTTGAACAAAAATATTTCGATGAATAGAGTAGATCCGGTTCTGTGTAGTGCATTGTTCGAACCAGTTAGCTTGTAAATCAGTGTGTCCTTCTTAGAAGGAATATTTGATAATGACAAACACTTTAACAAAAGCAAGTACGCAATTTTAGTTACAGGTATTTAAGACTCAGCAGTGGGGGTGTGTCTGTATACCTTCGTAGAGGACGCTGTTTGCAAATGCTTGACAACTAACAGAAAATAGTAGTTCTAGTTTTTATTTGCTGAGTTTATTCATCTCTCTGATGACGCTAACCTTGTTAGCGAAACGATCGTCAGGTCTAAAAACTGTATTGTGATGAATTGGGTTCTCCAAATTGTACTTATTAGTGCACATCACAGGTTCCAATCTTCACCCATCATATTTTGTTTATCTACCTATAGCATCTTGTATTGTAACAGAGTATATAAACATAGTATATATTTCACACCTCTTCCCCTACTTAGACTACGGGTATGACATGTCGATCGCGACACATTTTTGTGATAAAAACTAAATCGTATACAAAAGTTGGCCACCGCTAGCATAGAGTCTGCATTAATACTGTTATTGTTTAGTTATTTTATTGTTCTAATTGTTATTGTAGTTATTACTGTTACAGGTTAGTTCTATCTTTATGTTAAATATTGACATACATCACGTAGACATTTGGAAGACGCAATCCATCATTTTTATTTTATTTTATTTTCATTTTTAAAGAATTTTTTGATCAAAGCATCATAAGATAGCAACAGATCTTTATTTATAGTTGTCATGATATCGTATTAATTCAATTTTCTTCTGTCTGAGGGTGTTGTGAAGCAGCGAAACCGGTTACATAAGCATTGAGGAACATCCTAGAACATCTAGAATTCAGAAGGGCCACTTTTTCCAGTTAGCTTACACGCTGGCTACGTTCTTCATTTATAGAAATAAAAACTAACAGTGAATCCAGAGAAGTAGTCCACAAGTCTGTATTTAGGGATAGAAGGTTGCGGCTTTCACAATACTATTCTACTTTTTGTTAAACTAATGATGCCGGAATCAAAACTGACATGGCACTCTGTTTTTAAGCAACAGAGTGATTTTGAAAATTTGTTATCTTTAGACACCCCTTATTATTGTATGCAAGTGGAGGCTAAGCAATTTGTACATTCAATTAAATAACATTCTTGCATTCATTGATATTTTCCCTTATTATTTAATTGATGATTACCATCCATTTTCTCAACCAAAATTTAAAAAGTCGCATGTTTCCATGAGCAGAATTGAGAAAACTTTAAAATGAGGTGTCACTTAACATACGGTGGTATTTAAAATTCAAGGATAATATACGCACCTGTCTTAGGGATAGGTTCCAATACACCACAACTTACGCCATCATGCACCCCTCTTGAAAGCCAAGTCGGCGTGTCTAGGCTTTTTTTTTCCTTTTTTTTAATTTCCGATATTTTCCAGGTGGGAAGTTTTAATTGGCACACACACACTATATATATATATATATATATATATATATATATATATACGGACAGTGTTTCTTAAAACAATGGATCTAGATTTTTCTATCAAACATCCTGTATTTTTTACTAGCTTTATCCCACTGGCGGCTTGTTAAAAATATATCGCACTTATTATTTCTTCAAAAATAAAAATTCTCAAAATTAGTCTTACATTATCTAACAGGCAATGGTAAATAAAATAAAAAATAAAATAAAATAAACACCCTTCATTGTTTTACCTGTCAAATTGCGATAGTTACCTAAGGCTCATCAGTTTTTTTTGTGATTTTGAACTTAATTAAAGTGATATGGCCACAAATGCATCTTTTTACAATTATGAGAAATATGATATGTTAAATTGTTTCACAGAATGCCATGAAAAGAAAAATCAAGCATCGCAATTATCTTTCAAAAGGTATTTCGTCGGCATATTTTGGTTCTATCATAAGGAATTAAAAATTGTTATTACATCTTTTCATAGGTTATGGTAAGTGTAGCAACAGATCCTACAAATTTATGTAGAATAAGGCTGTAGGGGTTCAAAAATCAAGGTTTTAAAAAATAGTGAAAAGCATAGATTTAAACCCTATAAATACAAAACAGTTCATCTTCATCCAGGAGATGCACAGCGGCGTTTAGAGTTACGCGAGTGGTATTTACATTTAAATATGGACATCCATTTTTATAAAACAAGTTTTTTGGTGGGACGAGGCAAACCTAAGCAGAGCTGGAATACTAAACAGACACAATAACAGATTTTTGTTCTATGGAAATCAACACGTAACATTTCCACGGGAGCAGCAGGATAGATTCGGTTATAGTGTTTCTTATTTTATCTTGGTAACTAGAACTAAATTAATTATTTACGAGGAGAGCTTGACCAAAAATGGGTACCGAGAAATACTGGAAAAAGTACTGCACGGTTTTTGTGATAATATTTCATCGGCTCCTTTAAATAACATATTTTGTCAACATGATGGTGCTCCAGCGCACGACTCACAAACGGTAACAACATATTTAGATAATTTGTTTTCTAATCAGTGTATAAGAACCCACGGTCATGTTTGGTGGCAGCCCACGTCTCCATATGTCTTAGTTTTCGATATTTTCTTGTGGAGATACCTAAAAAATAAAATTTTCTGACTACGCATCCTAGGAAGGAGGATTTACGTTACGCCGTGGAAACAGGCCTGATAAATCTGGAGGCCAGGCCCGTTGTCATCTTAAACGCTTTGCGTTGACTAAGGTAAGTTTGCGAGACTTGAATAAAACATAATGAAACTCAATTTGAGCAATATATTTCAATATATTATATATTTATTTGTATTTTTTTGCTTTTAAATTTAGTCTTACATATATTCAGGTGTAATAATTTCATATTAGTTATACCAAATTATTATTTTTATAACTTGGTTATTTGAAATTAATTGCTTTTCGTGGGACCTAAAATAATTAGTATTCATTGGAAAATATTTAGTGTGTAACAGCTAAATGGAGTAAATTCAGTATCTCTACATATTTATAAACTATCCCAAATACGTCAATTTTAGATGAAAAAATGACATCCTGCAACGTTAAAACTTCACCACTACATTCAACCCCATTCAAGTGACAGTTGCAAACCTCAAATTTTTAAATGGGAATTAATGTTACGCCCTCATCGTTTTACAAATATTTGCTTTAGTGTTGAGCTAACGTTTACCTTAAATGGAAACCTGGATACATCATTCTCGCTATTGGTTCTCATATTTTTGTAGGTCATGGACAATCGGCACAAAAAGTTTATGTTTGGGCAGGTTTGCTATAATAAGCTCTTAATTTATGAACATTATTTTATTGTTTATTAAAATTTATTAAAAAACTTGACTGGTAACGATTACATTAATATGGTCAAAAACACTATCCACCTTTCTATATAATTCATGAGATCCGAAGGGAACCTGTTGGCAATTCCATTTTGCAAGATAATTATTTTCCACTTTGAACAAGATGGGGCTTCACCTTATTTCCTATCAGTGTCACAGTTACTAACAACAGATTTCCCGGTACATGGATTCGTAGCATGTGATCCATTGAATGGCCAACAAGATCACCGGATTTAGCTCCACTCCTTAGGAAACTTAAACCTAATTTGTATAAGTAAAAATAAAATATAATTTTTTAACAAACTTGAAAATTGTATTTAACCTCTGACTAACCTACCAAGCAAATGAGTAATATTAAGTGGCATGGTTATGTTTATATTTTGTAAATCATATAGAAAATTGTTATTCCAGTAGATGTTTTCAAAATTTTAAAACCTAAACAAAGGACGACGTATTAAAGCTTTATTACAAAAGTTACTGTTAATATTTCTTAGGAAATTCCTTTGTAATATCCTTTACCAGTCATTAACGGAACGTTTTTTGTTAGTAAGTACCTAGTTCCTTTATCGAACTTGCCAGAATGCAAATCAGCATAGTTAAACATGTATATATGTTATCCTTGACCTAGCTCAAAGTTATTTTCCATGGAAAGTGAATATTGTACACTTTTTTCTATAGATTTCTGACTATATAATACTTGTTTTTATATATTAATGAGAGTTCTGCTTTCTGAAAATCTTCAAGTTTTTAAATGATTTACAAATCTAACAGAAAAGGTTTGTATCTGTTTTAAACTTGGTTAATTTTTCTTCTGCAGCCAAAATAATAATAATTATTTCTGATGATACAATGAAACTATAATATAACGAACAGAATAGCAAAATATAAATCTTAATTCGCTATTATTTTTTAACAACTTTAAATAGCAGCTCTCTAGAAATAATTATTTTTTATGGAAGGAACGAAGTATAGGACAAAAAATAGTGTAAGTAAAATTTGGTTAAACCAAATCACCACTAATAATTGTTTTCCTAACAAAGTCAGTTTCTTCTGAAGATGGAATGGATTGTATATTTCATTCTCTGGTGAAGCTAAATTTAGCAGCAAAGCGATCGTCAGGTGAAAAAAGACACGGTTGTGGTGAAGTAGATTTTACCAGTGTGTACATATTAGTGCCTATCACAGATTTGAGACAATTTTGTCTTAAAAAAATAGGGTTGTTTGCCTTTTTGTTTTCAAAGAGGATCTATTTTTGCGATTTAATATTTTTATTAATATTAAGAAACAGACTATAACAAGTCAAGCATCTATTACTCATATGTACTTTTCCAGAGTTTTCTACATTTTCTTTTCATGCATAATTTTCTAAATACTATATAATAAAGTAACGTACGTGGGAGAGGAACCTCAAAGTTTGGCTTATGGTTTCGTAAACGTCCTCTTCGTCGAAAGCACTTATCCAACACAAGAGATGTTGTAGCTTCCGGCGCGTCGCGACGCGTTTACTGGAAATCGACGTGCACCGTCTCTACATTTATATACGCTCCGGTTTGCCATACACACTGACCGTTGCGCACGCTTATATTTCGACCCATTCATTTGGAATATTTCAAAGGAATTTCCTAGGAAATATTAAGGAAAACTTTTATATTAAAGTTTTAATACGACGTCCCTTGTTTAGGTTTTACAACTTTGAATACATCTACTGGAATTTTAAACCAGAATTTTTATATTCAGCATGATCGTCTTGTTCGTCTTCTGCAGTTAGGAAATTTATGCAAGTTGAAATCTGCTTATTTTGTAGTCAGGGGGAGTTCATTCAATTTTCTTTCATATTTCTTGATATGAATTCTATTAGAGTTTGATGGTGGCAATTCTTGATGATGAACTTTTTATACTTTAACATTAAGTTAAATATTTATTTTTTCTTTGGCTAAAATTAAACTTTGAATGGTGCTTTTAAAAACGAGAAAAGTTTGGTCTGAAAATAATCTTAAAGTGATGTCTTTACTATGCTTTAACTAGCTTTTCTTTATGTATGCAGCTTTATACGCTCGAATATATGATATGTGTTAGTGGTCTTTTAGTCAATTTTTGTATAAAAATTAACTATTGAGAAAATCACGACTTTTGAATTTCTTTAACTCTGCGAGAACTAGGACTACTAGAATCTATATCCAGGGTCAGGTTCAATTTGTATATGCATACATACATACATACATATATGTATGTATATATATATATATATATATATATATATATATATATATATATATATATATATATATATATATATATATATATATAGGGTGTTCCAGTTTTTAGTAGCATAACTTTAATAGTCAATAGAACAGATAATTTTAAGACAAGAAGTTCATATAAACATAACCTTTAGTTTGCTTCCGAACGGAGATACAGGGTGTTGAAATTTGCACATCAATCTTTTACATTATCTTTGGAACGGAGTGAGATTTGTGCATGCAATTTCGTACACGTTCTATGTAGACTGAGATTGTTAATCGGTGGTATTCTTGTTTCAAATGATATACTGGGTGTTACTTTTCAGGGTCCCATAGAATATTTGAAATAATAGAACTTCTGTCACGTACGCCACTGACCCTTCATAATACCTCTTTCTCAAGGAACAATCTCTTCAAAACATTTTTGTTTGCTTGTAGTTTTATGCTATTTTAAGCGGTGATCGAAATATTACTAGTTTTTTGAAGCAGTTATATTTTCCTTTTTTAATTTTAACACCCCGTATCTTCCTCAGGAAGCTAATTAGAGGTTATATGCTTATATGAACTTTTTTTCTCAAAATGATCTGTTATTTTGATTACTAAGGACCTAATCCTACTTCCTAAGGAAATACAGGGTTTTGAAATTTGTTGTAACTTTTTTTTCAAAATTTCAACAACCTGTATTTCTCTTAGGAACTAGTAGTAGGACTTTAACATTCAATACAAGAGATCATTTTGAGAAGAAAGGTTTATATAAACATAACCTCTAATTAGCTTCCTAATGGAGATACAGGGTGTTGAAGTTTAAAAAAAAACTGCTTCAAAAAAACTAGAAATATTTCGATAACCGCTGAAGATAGCATAAAACTATGAGAAATCAAAAATGTTTATAAGATATTGTTATTTGAGAAGGGGGTATTATAAAAGGTCAGAGGCGTACGTGAAAGAAATTATATTATTTCATATAGTCTACGGAACCCGGAAAAGTAACACCCAGTATATAATTTGTGGCAAGAATATAACACTGAATAATAACCTAACTCTACAGAGAACGTGTACGGAATTGCATGCAAATATCTCACTCCGTTCCAAAGATATTGTAAAAGATTTTTTTTATATTAAATTTTAACACCCTGTATCTCCGTCAGGAAGCAAATTAGGATTTATATTTGTATGAACTTTTTGTCTTATAATGATCTGTTATATTGACTGTTAAAGTCCTGCTAGTACAAACTGGGACACCTGTATATATTGTATTGTGTATATTATAATTTTATATAACAAAATAAATGTATATTTTTATAATTGATAATTATTTTGTTTTGCATATATTTATGGGATATAGAATATAAATATCTCTAAATTGCATCAAATATTCCCACAAATAAAGTACCTGTTTACAAGAATGGCAAATTTATATATAAAATGTTTCTAATTTACCTACCCTTTATCACTTACTAACTTGATTCCTGTTTCCCGTATGAGCGCCATCCTTTCTTCCAGTCACTTCTACTAATGTACCCACATATATGTGGTGCCTTTATGTCCTTATTTTAAAACTTGTATTTCCCTGACTAGCTCTGAATAGAATTTACTTAAGAAAAATTGTTTTAAACGAAATTTAAGAATATTATTATTATTAAATTTAGCATGAGATTCTCTCTTAGGGGTGCTTCTGCAATAGGTATTTCTTAAATATGGTTTAAAAAAATTACACCATTCAAATTTTCAATGTAACTTATTTATTAATCATTATTGATTTACCCATTTTCAGAATATATTAGCTTATACCGGTGTTAAATTTATATGAAAATTAAATGCTTATTTTATAAATACCTTACAGTAGTAGCATTCATCACAATGCAATGTTCTTTCTTATTGACTAACCTCTATACAATTGTCAATCTGCTACCCTCAGCATTTACTGCAACTTTTGCGTTTCGTATGTATAACTTATCTAATATCGTTTCACAAGAACGGTTGGTTATTTTTCACTACATGATTACTTCATTTTCGTTTTCACCTTTGTTATTTCAAGTTTAATTATATTAAGTACACTTTGAGAAAACCCAAATCACCACAACACTTATTTCAAAGACCTTACGATCGTTTCGTTGACAAAGTCAACATCTTCAGAGGAAGTTAAATTCAGAATTTATCTTCCTCTGAAGATGTTGACTTTGTCAACGAAACGATCGTAAGGTCTTTGAAATAAGTGTTGTGGTGATTTGGGTTTTCTCAAAGTGTACTTATTAGTGCTCATCACAGGTGCCAGTTTTCACATAGTTTAATTATATTACTAAATTTTAACGCTATTTGTTTCTGGAAAAGGTATTTATTGATTTAATATCACCATTACTCTTTTAGTATTCCGTGTCAACTGTTTAAAATATCACTTTATTATTTTAAACAAACGCGCTTGGCTAGCAACCTTACTAAACGCTTAGCGATGGTCTGATTTCCGCTTGTGCTAAAAAGACAACCTGCCACGCTAGGCAATTATTCTATAATGACTTCCACTCTCTTCTGTTTTTAGTGAATTTTCGTAGAAAAAATTCACTAATGGGGAGATCCCGACTTTTGAATTTTGAAAAAATTTTTGCAAATGAGCGCGAACTAGGACCCCTAGAACCCATATCCGGGGTCAGTTTCAATTTTTATATGTTTATATATATATATATATATATATATATATATATATATATATATATATATATATATATATATATATATATATATATATATATATATATATATATATATATATATATATATATATATATATATATATATATGTATCACACCGATAACTCAAAAAATAATGGGCCGATTTTGATAAAATTTGGCATGTACCCTTCTTTTGTTAATAGCTTGGATAAGTTCGTTAGTCAGGAAAATCTGACGAGGTTTTCCGGGAAAATTTTGAGTTTTCATTCAAAAAAAAATTCATATCTCAAAAAGTAATAACCCGATTTTAATAAAATTTGGCACATACCTTCCTTTTGTAAATGGCTTTGACATGTTTGTTAGTCAGAAAAATCGGACGAGGTTTTCCGGGAAAATTTTGAGTTTTCATTCGAAAAAAATTCATATCTCAAAAAGTAATAAGCCGATTTTAATAAAATTTGGCACATACCTTACTTTTGTAAATGGATTTGACATGTTTGTTAGTCAAGAAAATCAGACGAGGTTTTCCGGGAAAATTTTGAGTTTTCATTTGAAAAAAATTCATATCTCAAAAAGTAATAAGCCGATTTTAATAAAATTTGGCATGTACCTTCCTTTTGTAAATGGCTTTGACAGGTTCGTTATTTAGAAACATTGGACGAGTTTTTCCGGGAAAATTTTGAGTTTTCATTTGAAAAAACTTTTTATCTTAAAAAATATGAAATCTATGATAACTAAATTTGGTAGGTAGGTATACGATATAAAAAGTAAACTATACACCAAAATTTAGATTTCTATGTTACAAGAAAAAAAAGTTATAATAAAATATTTTGTGCCAGATCATTTCTATGAAAATTCACTACCATAACGCACTTGCTGCGTCCAGACTTTTTTGGTTATCTACTATGGATGTTAATTGCACTTGTTGATATTAAATCCATACGTAAACATTTAATATACTTTATTATTTCACTAACTGAATAAACTATACATTTAACTATAAAACAATCACAGACAGCACATAACAGATAACTGACCGAGCGTGGAGAGACGTATCTTCACTGTGTCGGTTAGTAGCGAGGAGAGAGCGAGAGAGATCCCTGGTGTCTCTTATATAGTAGTTCTTGACAGCTTGCTGTCGAATAACGTAACGCAACGTTTTAGCTGTCAAGAGAAACATAGGGTAGTGTTGACTAAAACACTGCGGTCGGAACCACCGCCACATACTCCCCTCTCAGTGGCAACGCTATTAGTTCAAGTATCTTCGTGGAAATCGAACTCTACGTCCATGGCGTGTAGTTTGAACGGGAACGGGAACGGGAACTTCACTGTCACTTTCAGTTTCACTGGGTGTTGGACTTTCACTGTCACTTTCAGTTTCACTAGGTGTTGGACTTTCACTGTCACTTTCAGTTTCACTAGGATGTCTCTGAGGGTGGAAAGTTGTCTGTTCGTTATCACAAAGAATGAATGCGGGTTTAAGACGGTCAACAGAAATTGTCTCTTCTCCGTGTGATTTCTTGATTTTGAAGACTTTGTCAGTTCGGGATAACACTTCAAAGGGGCCGTCATAAACTGGTTCGAGAGTTTTTCGCGGAATATCAATGCGAACAAAAACAAAAGGAGCTTCCATAAGCTTAGGATGGACAAATACCTTTTTTGCAGTATGGTGTTTAAAAGGTACTGGTCGAAGTTTCCTTATGTCTTCTTTCAGCTGAGATATAAGTGGTGGAACATCATGAGCTTGTGTGCTGTTGAAAAAGTCGGTGGGAAGTTTGATTGATTCTCCATAGACTATTTCAGCGGGTGTTGAGCGATATTCTGGAATTATGTACGATCTGAGTCCTAGTAACACAATTGGCAATTTAGCGACCCAGTTTTCGTCCATATGAGCTTTCAAGGCCTGTTTCAGAACTCTATGCCATCTCTCGATTACACCATTTGCTGCTGGGTGGTAAGCTGTGGTCTTGATGTGGTCTGCACCTAGTGTTTTAGTGAGGTGTGTGAAAAGGTGGCAATCGAATTGTTTACCTCTGTCTGTGGTGATGTATTGCGGAACACCGAAACGAGAGATCCAGCATGATAAAATAGTGTTCGCTACTGTTTCTGCTGTAATATCTGACAATGGAATTGCTTCGGGCCATCGAGAAAATCTGTCTATTATTGTTAACAGATAGCGTTGACCTTGTGATAGTGGTAATGGTCCCACAATGTCAACATTTATATGCGAGAATCTTCTCATGGCTGGGGTGTATTGTCCAATGGCACTGGAAGTGTGTCTCCATATCTTGACTTTCTGGCAGGGAATGCAAGTTTTAGACCAAAGAGATACATCGCGTTTTAATTTGGGCCAACAAAATCTATCCTGGACCAGATCGACTGAAGCTGATATGCCTGGGTGAGATAAATTGTGGATAGAATCGAAAATCTTTCGGCGAAATTTGAGCGGAATGAATGGGCGAAGTTTCTTTGAAGAAGAATCGCAAATAAGATTCATTCCGTTGTCAAGAGGCATGTTTTGAAATTTGTATGAGGAAGATTTAGACTGCAGAAGGTGTTTGAGTTCCTCACAAGATGACTGAGCTTGCGCAATTTCTTGGAGTGACACAGTGGAAGAAAGTGAAATTGTTTCAATGCGAGAACAATAGTCTGCGGGAATGTTTGTATGACCTGGTATGTAGCGAATGTCTGTGGTAAATTGACCTAGGAAGTCTAAATGTCGTAGTTGCCTTGGAGATGCTTTATCGACGCGTTGTTCAAAAGCGTATGTCAAAGGTTTGTGGTCCGTATAAATGGTGAAATGGCGACCTTCTAGGGTATATCTAAAGTATTTAACTGCCTGATAAGCAGCTAGAAGTTCGCGATCGTAGGTGCTGTAAGATTTTTGGGCTGAAGTAAGCTTTTTAGAGTAGAAACCTAGGGGTTCTAGTGTTTGATCACGTAATTGTTGGAGGGAAGCGCCTACGGCATAATCAGAAGCATCGACATGGAGAATCAGTGGTAGCGAAGAAGACGGATGAGCTATTAGTGTAGCGTTTTTTAGTGCCTCTTTCAAACGTTCGAATGCTTCTCGAGTCTGAGGAGTCCACTCGATTTTACGTTTGTCGCGTTTTTTGGGATTCTGGCAGAGGTCGAATAGTGGTTGCTGAATTTCCGCAGCACGTGGAAGAGAACGACGGTAGAAATTTATGAGACCTAGAAATCTTCTGAGTTTTTCAATGGTATCGGGAAGAGGTAGGTCGGTAATAGCTTTGATGCGTTCAGGAAGTGGAAATAATCCAGATTTATTTACACGAAAACCTAAAAATGAAATTTCGGCCACTCCGAATTCACATTTAGATGAATTGATACGGATGCCGTTGTCTTGAAGTGTCTGAAAAAGTTTTGCTAGATGCTCTTGATGTTCTTTTTCAGAGGCTGATGCAACGAGAATATCGTCAAGATAGGAGTAGGCAAAGTCAAGATGTCTTAAAATTGAATGTAAATATCTTTGAAATGTTTGTGCTGAATTACGAAGGCCAAATGGGGTTTTAACAAATTCGAATAACCCAAATGGAGTTATGACTGCTGTTTTGGGAATATCTTGAGGTGCTACTGGGATGTGATGGAAAGCGCGAATGATATCTAATTTTGAAAAAATACGTTTGCCTTCTAACTGGGCATTAAAATCCTGCAAATTTGGAATGGGATATTTGTCTGGGATTGTTTTAGCGTTTAGTGCTCGGTAATCCCCACATGGTCTCCATGAGCCATCCTTTTTTTGCACCATGTGGAGGGGGCTTGACCATGGACTTTTGGAGGGTCTACAAATTCCCAAGTCCATCATGTGCTGGAATTCTAGCTTTGCTTGAGCTAGCTTTTCCGGGGGCAATCTTCTAGCTTTTGCAGTGACAGGTGGTCCTTCCGTACTTATAGTATGGAAGAACTCAACCTCTGGAAGGTTGCTAGAAGAAGTTTCCTTAAACAGGTCAGGAAATTGTTGTAGCAATTTGAAGTACTGGTGTGTCGGGTCTACGAGATGAATTTTAGAATTAAATCCTGGTGGTGGGTTAGCACCGGTCTTAGAGAGGTTTGTCTTTGTATCGATTAAACGTCTATGTTTCATATCTACAAGTAAAGCAAACTCTGCTAGAAAATCAGCGCCTATAATTGGTTGCTTGATATCGGCAAGTGTGAAGGGCCAGCAGAACCTACGGCGTAAACCTAGATCCAAATCTAATAGTTGTTCGCCATAGGTATGAATAGGGGTCCCGTTTGCAGCATACAAGGTACGTTTCGATTGAAATTTCCGTTGGTCGTGAGTGGGTGGAATAACTGAAATATCCGCTCCAGAGTCGATTAGAAATTTCATATTGGAGCGTCTATCAAAAATAAAAAGGCGGCGTGTTAGGTGGCTCTCGTCTCCTGCCGCGTGGAGGGAGTGCCTTATTAGTTTTCCGACACATGTTTTGCTTTGAAATTGCAAGGTTGGATGCAACGTTTGGCCTTGTTGCCAAATCGTTCATGATACCAACACGTGGAGGTTGAGGAATTTGCGGTTATGGAGTTTCGAGAAAGCTTGGGTCTTTCTCGGGAGGTAGATCGGGAACGCGTTCGCAATTCGTTGACTGATGCTGTTAGCTTCTCTAATTGCGCTTCTAATTTGGCTAGCTTGTCGGGCTCGCGTGACTGAATTTCAGCCACGTTGTATTTATCTCTGGAAAATTCCACGATTTTGTCTGCTGTAACCGACAAATTTTCTAGAGAATCGTTGCTCAAAGCCAAAATTGAACGAACATTGACTGGTAAACGTTGTAGAAATAAAATTTTAAGGAAATTTTCTCCAATCTGACTACCGGCTAAAAACTTCATTTCGCGTAAAAGTTGCGATGGTTTTCTGTCGCCTAATTCTAATTCTGTTAAAAGTTTATTTAGTTTGCGACTATCGGACTCTTCAAATTCTAATAAAAGACGTTTCATTAGATCTGAATAGGGGGTTGATGATAATGGTTGGGTTAAAAAATCTGAAATTGACTCTGCGACATCAGGATCGAGTATAGCGAGTACATGACTGAATTTTGTCTTTTCAGAACTGATCTGCGATATATCAAACTGGGCGTCAACCTGCATTTGCCAGATTTTCACGTTACGTCTCCATATAGGAGGTAATTTTATTGCAACCCTTGCCATGATATTGCTGCTTGAAGAATCTTCGGCCATTGTGAAAAAAATCAGATAATTTTTAAATTAGAAAAGACTGACCTGTTTAGATATTAGTTTTCTGTAGGCATGAGCACGTGCGTGGAAGTTAGGCGACGTCGGCTGGAACATCAGGCTGGGCATCTTCGGCTTGCGGCACGGGGTCACCAATATGGATGTTAATTGCACTTGTTGATATTAAATCCATACGTAAACATTTAATATACTTTATTATTTCACTAACTGAATAAACTATACATTTAACTATAAAACAATCACAGACAGCACATAACAGATAACTGACCGAGCGTGGAGAGACGTATCTTCACTGTGTCGGTTAGTAGCGAGGAGAGAGCGAGAGAGATCCCTGGTGTCTCTTATATAGTAGTTCTTGACAGCTTGCTGTCGAATAACGTAACGCAACGTTTTAGCTGTCAAGAGAAACATAGGGTAGTGTTGACTAAAACACTGCGGTCGGAACCACCGCCACATCTACTACTTATATTAAATCGAATCCCTCAATGAGAGCTCACTATTTCCTTAGAAATTCTTGTCAAAATCTCGGAAACGTCAATTAATTTATTTGACAGCTGGATTTAAATATTTTTATACATTTTTCTAAACTTACTATTTATCAATTAATTTTAACTCGATTTGATTTTTAAATATGTGTAACATCTTCTCCATGAAATAAGCTTTCTGTTTTTATACTAATTAAAGTCACTTCCGAACTCTGTTGATATTCTAACTATGTAAACTAAAATGGCGTTGTCTTGAGTTTCTTTAAAACTATGCTCATATTATTTAATTATTTTGATTTTTTAAAAATATCTTCCTAAAATATATTCACTTGAAAAACTTCATCATTAAAAACCCTGTCTTTTAATGTATTTAAACTTTAATTTAACATCATATTACATAACCTAATTTAACTTATACACAAAATATTTCATTCGATTTAACATTTATTGTCTATTTCTTCTGCTATAATTATTAAATTTTATAGCAAAAATCCTATAGTGTCCTATACTGTCCAATTATTGTAATTATTTAGCTCTTCTTACTTGATATGTATGTGTTATGTAAGCTCCTTTTTTAATTAAATTATTTACTATTTTTTCAGGTTTTATAGTTCCCTTTGCTGATACCGTATCAAATGTTTCTGGTTTGGATTTTAATTCATTATTTTTGTTTTAAAAATTATATATATATATATATATATATATATATATATATATATATATATATATATATATATATATATATATATATATATATATATATGGGTGTACCAACCAAGATGCAAAGTTCGATAACTCCTTAGATATCAAAAAAGTTTCCAAGCAAAACTGGTAGAGGGAGTAACGGCGCACAATTTAAAAGTATTTTTAGGCGCGAAGCAATCCTTTTTTTACTGGAACACCTGCATATTACTTAAAATTCAGAAAGCCCATAATTTCTTCATTATTTTAATGTAGGGTTTAAATACTTTATACAGGGTATTTCAACTGGGATGCTTTATTTTCTTACTTAATTTAAGTGGAACAGTCTCTATTTCATATCACTAATAAGACCCTCTAATATGATCCTTCGATTTCTTTATACCTAAAGTAAGTAGTTTGCGGAATATTTTCAGATATATATATATATATATATATATATATATATATATATATATATATATATATATATATATATATAGGATGTTTCAAAAATGATGGTCTATGTTACAGGTGCCGATTCAGCACAAAAAAAGACTATTTTTTTATAAGAACATGGGTCCGCAAATGCTTAGTTTTTTAATTACAGCGTGTTAAAATTATTTGTTTTTGTCAGTTTTTCACGAATAAGTCTGAGTCAAATTAAAATTTTGGCGTGAAAGTTGTCATGTGGGGTTTTTGTGAGGGCAAGAAATTTAAATATGTTATTGTTAATAACGCTGCTGGTAGGGGCGCTACCTGTAAGACTATGTTTGCATTCAATTGGCTATAATTTTTTGACACCCAAGAATATCGACGTACCGTATAGCAACATTGCAGCTCTTATGAAATTGTAAGCAAAAAATGTAGATTTGATCCAAATCTCTCAGATACACCATTTTCGAGATATTTCAATTTTCTATGTCGGTGTCGCTCAAAAATTAATTCTGCGATTAATTGTATTGTCTGTAAATTTTAACAACAAATAAAACAGCAAATAAAAAAGTTTATAACATATCACTACACTGATTCGCTTAATACTCTATGATCACTTATTCCGCACCAACACTAACTCAATACTGAACTATCTTACTCTATGTGCGGGACGTCTATTTATACTGTCCATAGATATTCTAGACCTTCTTCACTGTTCTACACCTGTCATTTTTGGTCCCTTCTAGAAATATAATTCCATAGCATTCTCTGTTACCAACACACTTTACAACGGGCCTCTGACAATAAATGTAACAAAGTTCATAAACTTAATGCTCATAGTGACGGATGTAACACTGTCCCCTCCTTACATTTGACCGACCCGGTCGAATTCTGACATTTCTAGATATGACGTAAGCCTGTGCATATGGACCACCTTCATCTTGCTCTTCGGGCTCCTTTGAATGCGATTGACAACGTCATTGATCCTTAGTTGTTCATTTATATGGAGAATATATATTTTATTTTGTAAATAAAGTGATTTTATACAAATAAGTTCGTCTGTACCCAACGTCCGTCGGTATTTGATTCGAGGCAGTATCATGGTGTCCCGCTCTCGAGCAGCATCCAAGCAAGGTCGCTTTTCTATTTCGACGCTCACAGATAGCCTCTCTCCAAATTTGGCGAAACCCGATACCCGCCAGTGTTTGCTTAAATTTTACCCATCAAATCCAACTCCCTGAACTTATAAAAGTATGCGGTGAATAGAAAAGTAGATGCATGTTCCTAAGATATCCCATATTGTTTGCACATACTCCATACATACAAAGTCCAACTCCCCATAGGAGACGATATGTTTTAGGCTGAACGTTGGTTTGACAGGTGTACTGCCATGGGAGTTGAGTCCCTTACCCGTTTCGAAAGTCACAGAGAAATAGTCTCTCTCCGGGTTCGTCTGGACCTGACATCCGTCAGTGTTTGACTCGCAGTTGCATCATATGGAATCCTGCTTTCGAGCAGTATCCAAGCGATGTCGACTGTCCGTTTCGAGGCTCACAGTGGAGGCATCAATATCCGGTTATAACTAGAGATCTCAGCTCTTCTTCGGGTCCGTCTAGACCCGACATCCGTCAGTGCTAGACTCAATGCGATATCCCACAGAGTCCCTCTCCCGAACATCACCTAAGCCAGGCTGTTTGTCCGTTTTTTAACACACAGTGGGGGGCGTTAAATTAATCCGGGTGTATACAAGACGCTGGAGATTTCAACCCCTCCGGGTTCGTTTGGACCTGGCACTCACCAGCTCTTGACCCAAGCCGGTGTCATTTGGAACCCCGCTCACAAGTAACATCCATGTTATGAGGTCAATTGTCCGCTTCAAAACCCACAGCGGAGGCATCTAAATCCGAATGTATACCACACCCTAGCAATCTCCTCCTCTGTCCAGGCTCGTTTGGACCAAACACCTGCCAGTGTTTAACTCCAGTTAGTCGCCCTTTATGACGGGGAAAAGTTACCTATTATGTTATTTCGTCCCCGGGCCTACAGGAAACATAAAGGGTATAACTTGGTGTCTTTCAGTTAAAAAAGACATACATTACATTTAAAGCATTTTGTTGTAAATTCGCTACCATAACGCACTTTCTGCGTATACTTTTTTTAAAATGCTTCATCCCAAAATGTTGCTAAAGTGAAACAAGGTTTGTCAAAGTTTCTATCTAGATTACAATTATTTTAATATGAGCCTTTTTTAAACGTGTACAGTACGAATAATTAGTATCAAGTAGACTATTACATACATATTACATTGTTAAAGTAATCAACAACTTATTGTATTATACAGAATATTTAGCGAATTTAAGAAAAGTAGCCAATGGAGAGATCGGGACGGTAAGGTTGTCAAAAAAAAAATCTTGAAATAAGTGCTTTTTGTCCTTCTTCAACTAGGGCTTTTCAATTTTATAAGCTTCCGCACTTCGTCAACTGGGACAGGTTCTTCAGTTTTTCTTTTAGTCTGCCTCTTCCACTTTTTCGAAATGAGTTTCTTTCAAATAATGCTAATATATTATGTTTCGGAGTATCTCCAACCAATATAACCTTCCCCGACTCGATGCCTTTCAGCAAACATCTTTCTTTTCTCTTCTAGTATACTTGGTCTTTATCATTTTAGCAAATTTTTGATAAAAGAATTCGCTATAGAGAAGATCGCGACCAATTAATTTTGATTTTCTTTAAATGAGCGCAAGCCTATATCAGAGTTCGGTGTCAGGCTTTATATGTTATGTATATATATATATATATATATATATATATATATATATATATATATATATATATATATATATATATATATATATATATATATATATATATATATATATATACAGAGTGTCCCAATAGTGTGTAATTCCTCTATATATCGCTTACGCTTAGAGCTAGCCGAAAAAACTTTTAACAAAATTTTCTTTGTGATTATGTAAGCTATATCGAGAAAAAATATTCAGGTTTGTGGAACTTCCGATTGCACTGGAAGTAGCTATCAACTTCGTTATTTTAAATAGAATGCTATACTTTTTGTTGCATTTTTTTATATAGATTAAAAAATAAGTGTGACTTTGTGTTGCATTTTTTATATCTATCTTTGATATTTGTGAAAATATTACGACTTTCTTTTTTTTAACTCCGATTTATATCTTATTTCAAACGTATGCTGTGGGCTGAGCTTTGAGTTTCCCTGCTTTAAATTCAGAATATCAATAGACGAGATTCAATTCTTTGAAACAGGTAAAGAATAATTTATTATCATTGTACAAGGTGTATTTCTTTTGGGTTACAACATACCTAACTTTAACTATATATAACTTATTATTTTCAGATGGAACATCATGTATTTTATGGATTAGTCAGGTAGGTCACTCAATTCTGCATCGATCTAGTATAGCTTTCCCTATATCTATAGTTGATAGTTTTCGAGTTATAGTGGTTTGTTTTACTTTCGCTTGTAAAAAATGTATTCTGTCAGATACAGGAGGCACAGAGAACGTAACAACTGATATTTATTGTGAGATGACAGATAAACGTCACTAAAATTTTGAATAGTTCTAATGTATCGTCTTTTTTAGATTATTTTTTTATGATAATGACTGTAGTGTATTATTATTATTATTATTATTATATATTACATAACTATAATAATAATAATAAACCACAGTCATTAGCATAAAAAAATAATCTAAAAAAGACGATACATTAGAACTATTCGAAATTTTAGTGACGTTTATCTGTCATCTCTCAATAAATATCAGTTGTTACGTTCTCTGTGCCTCCTGTATTTGACAGAATACAGTTTTTAGAAGCGAAAGTAAAACAAACCACTATAACTCGAAAACTATCAACTATAGATATAGGGAAATATATACTAGATCGATGCAGAATTATATGACCTACCTGGCCAATTCATAAAATATAAGATGTTATATTTGAAAATAACAAGTTATGCCACTTTAAAGTTAGGTATGTTGTAACCCAAAAGAAATACAATCTGTACAATGATAATAAATTATTCTTTAAGTATTTCAAAGCATTGAATGTCGTCTATTGATATTTCGAATTTAAGGCAGGGAAACTCAACGCTCGGGCCACAGCATACGTTTGAAGTAACATATTAATCGGAGCTAAAAAAAAAAAGTCGTAATATTTTCACAAATATCAAAGATAGCTATAGAGAATGCCACACAAAGTCACACTTATTTTTTAATCTCTATCAAAAAATACAATATAAAGTATAGCATTAAATTTAAAATAACAAAGTTGATAGCTACTTCCGGTGCAACCGAAAGTTCTACAAAGCTGAATATATTTTCTCGATATAACTTAGATAATCGAAACAAAATTTTGTTGAATTTTTTTTGGTTAGCTCTTAGGGTAAGGGAATATTCCTATACAGTGCACCTTACAAAAAATGTTAATACTCGTGCTTGTAAAAGATCCAATTTATATCAGTTTGGTGTTAATGTAGATGTTTTTGTTGGATACCAATGCTCAATAGTGTTAAGGTAATTGTCAGTTACATAAAAATATCATTTACTTGTTAAGGTTTGTTAAAAACGTTTGTTTAATTTTTAAATATTGTTGTAAATATCTGCATACAGGAAGAGTTCAGGAGAAGCTGGTTTCATTTGTTTCTTGTCATGACACTACTGGGTAACGATTCCTCGACATGGTTTTAAGAGTATTTCAAGACAATGGTTTAAATACAGAATAGCTAATTCTACTGATGGTGCAGGTAATATGCAAGGAGAGTATAACGGATTTTCTGCTAAAATGAAAAACTAAAACGAAAACGAAAATCATATACACATAAAAGTGTTACAGCCATGTTTTAAATCTTGTGTAAGGTGATACTTCAAAAATTTCAGTCGCAGCAAGTGCGTTATGATAGCGAATTTTCTTTAAAATATGTTTAATAGAAAATGTCTTTCTTTGATGAAAGCAGGCATCAAATTCGGTTGCCTATATAGTAGAAACATTGTACCATATTTCATAGAAATAACTTTATTGTTTGAAAATATATAAAAGCCTGGATGCAGCAAGTGTGTTATGGAAGTGAATTTCCATAAAAATGTTTTTAATAGCAAATGCGAGCAGGCATCAGTCTGATTACCGGTATAGCCTATGTAGTAGAAACAATCTACTATATTTTATCAAAATTACTTATGGTTTGAAAATATACAAAAATTTTCCGAAAATAAACTTAAATGTTGGTTTCCTAACCAACAAAGCTTACGTTAATAGCAAATTGAGTTATTGAAATTTGAAGGATTTAATGAAAATTCGGTAAATTTGCAGATTAGCTCCCGAACGCTTTTCAAACAATTGTGTTCAGGAACATTACTAGGACCCCACCTGGATGCACAAACCACAAGAAAAATTTCTTGTTCACACCCCCCAAGGAAGTTACGGGACTGGGAGTGAATAGGGGTGCTGGGCGGGGTAGGTAGTAAAAAGGAAATATGAGCATAAACTGCCAAGAAAACTGCTTGAAAGCTGTCTATTTGAATCCATATCCCCAGTAACTTCTGCCTACCCCGCACAGCACCCCTATTTGCCCAAGGTCACGTAACTTCCTTGGAGGGTATGAACAAGAAGTTTTTCTTGTGGTTTATGCAACGAAGGTGGTTGTATGCACACGAGGGAGAAGGAAAATGCCTACGACGAAGCAGACCCCCCTCCGTTCGTCTTTCTACAGGGTGGGGGTTGGGGGGTGGCTGCTTCGTCGTGGGGATTTTCCTTCCCCCTCGTGTGCATACAACTACCCTCGCTGCATACACCACAAGAAAAATGTCTTGTGCCTACCCACCAATAAAGTTACGGCACCTGGGTAGGATAGGGGTGTTGTGCGGGGTAGGCAGCGTTTAAGGGGGATATGGCTTCAAGATGTGAAAAATACAGCTTTCAATCCCTTTTTATTTGCATTTTCTGCTCATATTTCCTTTTTACTACATACCCCGCTCAGCACCCCTACTCACTCCTGGTCCCGTAACTTCCTTGGGGGGTGTGAACAAGAAATTTTTCTTGGGGTTTGTGGATCCAGGGGGCCTAGGCAGGTTTCTGAAAACAGTTTTTTGATAAGCGTTCTGGAGCTAAACTGCAAATTTACCGAAAATTCGCTACCAAAACGCACTTACTGCGCCCAGATTTGTTTCTTACAAACGCATCATATTTCGATAAAAAATGCCAAAATGCATTAACGAATTTGTTTCACGAAAATTAGCTAAAAATTATAGACCGTTAAACCATAAACTTCACTAAACCTACAGCGAAAGCATCAACTTAACTAAGCTGACAGCCAAAGCATCAGAGAAAGGGTCTATTTGAAATGAATTTTCTGTCAATATTTTAGTAAAATGAAGGCCAATGACGGTTGCATCTGAAACTTAAGAGTTTGCAGAACACACTTATTGCAACATTTTCTCTTCAAAATCCGTATTTGTTTCACGTTCTTTGCCTAACCATTGCAAATTTTGACGTTTAAAATTGCTAGTTTGACGTTTTGAGAGAAAGTCCAAAATTTGTTTCTTTAACTGCCCATCAATTTTTTGTCTTTAAAGCTAGAGGCCTAAATGGTACAGAGTTCACCCTTTATAATACAAACAAGCGTACCAAATTTGGTTGATATTTTTTGAGTTATCGGTCGGATATATATATATATATATATATATATATATATATATATATATATATATATATATATATATATATATATATATATATATATATATATATATATATATATATAAACACAGATCTCCTCATTAGCGATTTTTTTTTAATTCGCTAATAGAAACATGAAGGCTGTTTCACTTTTTACCCTCATTAATTATATTGGTGTATTTTTTAAAGAATCTCATAAACGAATGGACATTTGGAAGTTTACTTTAAATGATCCTAAACACCAAAAGTTACAAATGATTGGAAAAACTAGTTGGTGGGCAAAGGAAGCAGCTTTAAAAAAATGTTTGGGGAATTTAATGAACCTAGTACTGGTTTATATGTCAGTCTTATACAGGCTTTAGAGAATATACAAAAAAAACACAAATTGAACCAAGTACCAGAGCTACTGCTAAATCGTATGAAGACAGTTTGTTAAAATGCAAACTTTTAGTAACTGCTCAAATATTTTTAAAAATATTTAGTATAACTGGTGCTTTATCTAATTATATGCAAAGCAAATTTTTAGATCTGCTTAAGTGTAATGATATGGTTCAAACTGCCGTTGAGGAGCTCAGACCTGTTCAAAGATATTTTAATAGTATCAACATCGCAACAGAAAATGTTATGTCTTGGGCTAAAGCAGAACTTTTTTCTAAAGACATGGATGTAACTATTGACGAAAGCTTTGCGAAGGGTCGTAGAATAGTTTTAAAAAATTCTTCGGTGAAAAAGCTAGCGATGAACAACCAGAAACTGAAATTGAAAAATTCAGAATAAACACATTTTATATTTTGATGGATACTGTTCTACAGTCAATGAGTGCAATATTTTCTAAAAATATGGACTTATGTAGCGATTTGGCTATTTTGGACCAGAAAAATTTTGAAGAGATTATATCCAATTAATTTCTTCCAGATGGTGACAATTGTATGAAAAACATGTCGGCGAAAATTATTTAATATAATTCTTCTACAACTCCAGAAAATTTAAGGGAAGGACCTTATAACTTGGTCAAAAATTGGAACAGATTTAAATTTACCATTGAAGATACATATCTAAAGAAATAATGTAATGTCCTGGAATTTGTAGTTTAGACTTCGTCTTCGTCAATGAAAAAGGCATTGCTTTAAAGATCAGTGACGATGCCAATAAGATATACAAAAGTTGTAAAAATTATGCTGTATGTAGTACAGGCAATAGAGATTTTTTTTCTGCATTAAACTACATGAGTTTTTTTTATAGATAGGTTCAGAATTACGTACTGAATGTAAAAACACAAAATCCTTACAAATTAGGAGGGCGGAAATACCGCCATTTTGAGAAAAACCGTTTCGACCTATATCTCCGTAACCGTGCACTTTAGACCAAAAATGATAATGACCTTTATTGTAGATAATTGCTATTCCCATCTTTTTTGTTAAATTTTTTTTTGTGTCACTCACCGTTTACAACTTATACGACTATTAGCATTCATTTATTGACTTTTTTACCTATATCTTTGTTAATAATTAAAAAAAAATGCTTATAACTAAATTTTCAATCGACAAATTTTCTAGAACGTTTACTTAAAACTTTTTTTTCTAAAATTATTATTAGTGCATTTTCTTTAAAAAAATTCACCCATGAGGAGACCCCGACTTTTGAATTTAAAAAAAATAAATTGAAATAGGCGTTAATTATGCCCCCTAGAACATATATCCTGGGTCAGTTTCAATTTATATATATATATATATATATATATATATATATATATATATATATATATATATATATATATATATATATATCTGTGTGTTTGTGTGTGTGTGTGTGTGTGTCACACCGATAACTCAAAAACTAATGGGCCGATTTTAATTAAATTTGGTGAATACCTTCATCTTGTAAGTTGCTTGGATAAGTTTGTTGGCCATAAAAATCGGCGCAGGTTTTCCCGGGAAAGTTTGTGTTTTCCTTCGAAAAAAAATCATATCTCCGTAAATAACAAAGTAAGGGCAACTAAATTTGGTACACGGTTTTACGTTATTATAAGTAAATCACCTACTAAAATTTAGGTCCGTAGCTTTAAATACAACAAAGTTATAGGCTTTTAAAGAAAAATAACTTGGGGTTTTCGTCAAAACGTCAAAGTCGCGAATTAAAACGTCAAAATTTAACAACATTTACGCAAAGAACCTGAAACTAATATAAGCTATGGAAAGAAAATGTCTCAAGAAGAATGTTTTACAAAGCCTGAAGTCTTAGCTTCAACCGTCATTGTCCTTCATTTTACTAAAATATTTTCAGAAAAATTTATCGATTGAAAAGTGCAACATTTAACGCGTTATAACTTTGAAAATATTGATTTTATAAAAAAAAAGTTTTTAGTAAAAATTGTAGGAAATTTGTCGATACAAATGTTAATTTATAAGCCTTTTATTTTTTAAACAATTATTAACAAAGATATAGGTAAAAAAGTCAATAAATGAATGCTAATAGTCATATAAGTTGTAAACGGTGAGTGACACAAAAAAACTATTTAACAAAAAAGATGGGAAATGTAATTATTTACAATAAAGGTCATTGCCATTTTTGGCCTAAAGTGCACAGTTATGGAGATATAGGCCGAAATGGTTTTTCTCAAAATGGTGGCACTTCCGCCCTGCTAATTTGTAAGGATTTTGTGTTTTTACATTCAGTACGTAATTCTGAACCTATCTATCAAAAAAAAATAACTCCTGTAGTTAAGTGCATTATGGACAAGAGTAACGGGCTCCTCTATTGCCTGTACTAATGTTGCTATTCCATTATTTTAAAATTTAGCATATTTTCCATCTTCTGACACTCCCCACATTTCAAGTAGAATGTGAGAGGTCCTTTTCAATTATGAAATATATGAAAAGCCGTTTAAGAAATAAGCTGTCTGATAGCAGACTGGAATCATTTATGCCTATGAATATCGAAAGCTCGGTATTAAACAAAACTTACAATGAAGAAGTTATAAATAATTTGGCAGAGCAGTTTATTGAGGCGGTCGCTACTCTATTGAACTTTTATGTGTTAATTACTTTTGCTTTAAGTTATTTTTGGTATCTATGTTTAATTGTACATACATAAGGTAAAAAAATATGTTTACATAAGTGTAATAATTTGTTTATCACCTAAGAGAACTTTTAGTTTTTCATGTTTTTCATGCAAGTGTTTGACCAAAGAAGTAACTGTTGTTTACTTTGATGGTTTAGTCAATTTTTGTCGTTATATTTTTGACTTTGTACTTTTTCAAGAAAGTTTGCTTTGTTACAAGCTGTATAATATCTAGTTTATCCTATGATGTGCCGATGCACCTATTTCTTATTTATGAAAAAGTACATTTTGTTTTACGATGTTCTTCATATTTGTTATTAACATTTAAATTTGTATTTTCCGTTGTATTTTCTTAATTTTTTCTATTAAAATGTAAACAAGTAATTATTGATAATTATCTTCATCGGAGATAAAAATTATCTATATATTGTATATTAAAAAAAATCACTGTGCTGTTATTGTATTGTAATAAAACGGGGCTGGGTCGGTACTGATACTCTCCCGGGAAATAAATTGTAACTCCGGTTTACGGCTTTAAAAGTAAATTTATTTATTTATCCAAAGCTTGGTGAGTTACAATTCATTAAAAAATATGAGAACTGCAAAGACACAAGGCTAAGTCTAATACAGAACTAACTAAAATTATCAATCTACACATATTTAATAACTTGGGTGGTATGATGTCGATCATGTGACATCAGGTCATTGCTATGGAAGTTTACAATAAAAAATACTAAATTGCAATTATAAAGTTAACAGAGTTAATGATCTTAATAAACTTGCTAAAGTAGATATACGTATTACAAAGGAAACGTTTATAAATGCTGAAATGCAGAATTGCATAAACTATAATATAATGTAAATTAACAATTAGATTTAAAATATTCCTATATACTTATATACAGGGCGAATACATAACTATACATAACTCCTCCATGCCCAGATGAAAACATAGGTCTTAGTGACCTAGTTTTTCAGGTTAATGTCTTCTAAGGGAATTTCTCTTATCTCTGCACTTGACACTGCACTTGGAACTTGGTTCATTATAATGTTTCTATATCTGTACAAACAAAACATTATTATTATTATAAGTAATATGATATATAAGATAATAGTCCATATGTTAAAACTTGAATGAAATAGTGGTAATTTCATATTCTGTAATGCATCTTTCGTATGTTGCATTTGGTGTAAGATGGGCTGTAGCTCATCGAGGTTGACTGGATCTAATTTCAGCGGTGTCATTGTTGCTATTTCTTTCTTGAAATTAAGTTGACTCATTTTAATTTCTGGAATCTCCAAATGTGTAATTTGTTTCAAAGGGCTTTTGTAAGATCGAATAATTTGTTGTCCAAATTGTATCAGGCAATTTTCGGGAATACCAATTATGTATGCACCTTCTAAGATAACAGTAACTTTGTTATTTGAACACTTTTTGTTGACTATAGTTTCTTGAGGAAACACTGCAATCCATTGATCGTCGTTTACTTTCTGTATTTTTGGGTGATTGAGTTGAGCGGGATGCTGTATACAATTTTCGTAGTTGTGAGAAAATTGCATAAGTTGAATCTCACAAGGGCTGTCTTCATTTACTTCTTGGGTACTCTGTGGCAAACACAGATATTCTGCGGCACTAATTTCTTTGCATGGGCTACTTGATAAACTGTAGTATCTCTCGTTTAGGATAAGGTATTTTTGATGTGGAATGATAGTATGGAATGTTAAATTAGAATTTTTTATAGGTACAGAATAAAGGTGGATATAATCATAAGATACTGACTCTGTTAAAGGTATTTCAATAACAAAAACTAATTGCATTGACTTATAATAAGATTTCACATTAGCGATACTTTCGTAGACTTGAATAGTGTGTTCGGAAATTTCATACGGCAAATGTGGTTTATTTTTAAATGAGGATATTTTGTTAAGTTCATTAAGTAAATCCTGTGATTCTATAATAGAGGGGTGAATAACATTTAATTTGGCAAAAGTGATAGCATCTACTAATATTTCGAAAGTTTCTTTTATCGCAATGGTACCGCTAATCATTTGCATGAGCAACATTTGAATAGTTAAGACAGTCTTTATATTTTCAGTTTTTATGTCGAGTCTATTTATGTTTTCAGTATCTAAATTGAGTTGAGATTTAAGCTGAATTTGATTATTAGTTATTATTTTTATAGTGTGAGTGAATTTTTCTGTTGCCTCTTGATTTAACGAAATTTGCTCTTTCAACATAAACCTAACGTTATCTTGATTAAGTGATAATTGTTCAATAGCTTTGTCGTACCGTTCGGCATCCTCTTGATCTAGATTCCCAGTTATTGATTTCCAAACTGTTCCTAGGCCGTTGATTAGACCTCTGCGTTTTCTGTTCGTATCCGAAAGTAAAAGCTGTTTTTGCAGTTTTTCTGCTTCTGCTATATGATAAAATAGTAGGTTTTGATAATTATCTATTTCGTATGTATAGTTATCTCCATAAAAAGCGTATTTTAGGCTACTCTCGAGTTTCTGTTGATTTTCTTTTATATACTTCAATCCGTTTTTTAAAGGTAGCATATCAAAGGTTCTAATTATGCTCCAATAATTATTTATATTTTGAGCATTGCCAAGTTTGATGGGTAGCAGGCCAGGGTTGTTTTTGATCTTCGTTATGGCTATGTCTTCCGTGTTGATGGTCTGGCAGATTGCGATGAATCTGAAACAATAGGAGGTCTTTTCAATTTTCTCAGTGGTACTCTTCTTGTGGTATTGGATTGTTGCACTATAGCTTGATTGTCTCGAATTTTCTTAATTTTTAATGGACCATTGTATCTTACTCTTGTCTTATTCCTTAGCTCGTCCTTTTGGTACACTTCCATACCTGGTTTAAATGGGTGTGGTTTTAAGTCTTTATTTCTTTTTGCATGTACAGCAATTTTATGTTCCTCTAAAGTTTCTTTCACCTTTTCATATGTTTTGTTCAAAAGTTCATGATGTTTTTAAAGATATTGTTCATAAATTTGCATTTGAGCTTCCTGATCAAAAATTTCGCGACTTGAAGTATGACCTAATAAGATACTGTAGGGTGTGAAGTTTGTTGCAGAATGTATTGTGGTGTTATATGCTATTAACGCATATTTTATTAAAGAGGTTATTCTTTCTTTCGGAAATTTTTGTTTTAATATTCTGATGTGTTCTAAAAGAGTAGAATACATCCTTTCAACAATACCATTTGACTGAGGGTTTCTCGGTGTTATAAAGTGAGGTTTAATTTTATGTAAGGTTAACAACTTAAGTACTGTATTGTTCGAGAATTCGCTTGCATTATCCATACTGATCTGTTCTGGAACACCATAAAATCTAAAAAAGTCAATTAGGGTGTCGGCAATTTCTACAGCATTTTTAGATTGTATCAGAAATGCCTGTGCAATTTTTGAAAAAGCGTCCACAAATGTGACGTAATTATGACCTTCCATAACAAATGTATCTGCATGTATAATTTGCATGGGTCTACTGGGTGTATTTGTAAGCATCATTTCTATCTGAGAAGGATGTCTGTCATACTTGGATCGTTGACACATTTCACAAGCATCTATAAACTGTTTCACTAATTGCTGCATCTTTGGAAAATAATATCGGGTAGAAATGTGTTTTGTAGTTTCTATTATTCCACGATGGTTAGTCGTTCCTGAATGATGAGCGTTAATTATTTCCTGTATCTCATCGTCTTCTATTAAAGGTATTTTGTGTTTTGGACATGATATTATCTCCGGTGCGTTGTCGTTAAAATGTTTTATGTAGACTCCACTAAAATCTTTGTACATAGCGTCGGTGTCGAAATTGAAATAGTTTTTTATTCGACCCAATATAATTTTTAAAGAATTCTAGTATTTCTTGTTCGTTATTATTGCGGGAAATTTGAACAAAAAACTTATCCTGTTTTCCTACTCTCAAATGTTTCACTGTTCTAGGGTTATTGAGGACTGTTGTTATAAAATATTGATTTGGTTTTGATTCGATGGCATCTTCGGATATTTTAATAGCTTCTTTTGGTTCTAAATTAATATTAGAATGATCACTCTCTAAAAGTACGTCTTCAAAAGGTAATCTCCTTTGATAAACGGTGGGTCTCAAATTTTCTCGTACAGTCCTGGGTGATGGAGTATTTAATTCACGATCTTGGTTTCTCTCTTCTTCTTCATCGACATTTGCTATCATTGATTGGTTATCGTTGTCGTTATTTTCTTTCGTTAAAGTGTTGAGTTGTATACGAGATAAAGCACCTGCATGTGTTGTACTTGCCTCTTTTATAAATTATCTCGTAATCAAACTCTTCTAGTTTCAATCGCCATCTGACGAGTTTCGAGTTTGGTTCTTTTAAATTCATAAGCCATACAAGTGGGCGGTGGTCGGTGTATATATAAAATTTACGACCAAACAGATACGGTCTGAAATATTTTGTGGCCCATACTATTGCAAGTAATTCCTTCTCAATCGTAGAATATTTTTGCTCAGAGTCATTTAATGTTCTTGAGGCATAACAAACTGGGCGGTCTGAACCTATGTTTCCTTGGCTTAGTACGGCTCCTAATGCGACATTACTAGCGTCTGTTGTTAGAATAAATGGTTTCGTAAAATCAGGGTATTGTAAAATCGGGTCATTTATTAAAATTTTCTTGCATGTTTCGAAGGCGTTGATGAAATCTTCGGTATGTCTTATTTCTGCACCCTTTTTTAAACAAGCTGTAAGAGGTTTGGTTAATTTCGCAAAGTTTTTACAAAATTTTCTGTAATATCCTATTAAACCTAAAAATCCCTTAATTTCTTTTCTATTACGAGGTAATGGGTACTTAACGATAGCTTCAATTTTATCTGGGTTCGGTGTAACGCCGGCACTGGTGATTTTATGCCCCAGGTATGCTATTTCTTTTCGCAAAAATTCGCTCTTATCCAATTGTATTTTTAATCTTGTTTGTCTTAGTCTTTCAAACACTTCTCTGAGTCTTTCCATATGTTCTTGGAGTGACGTTGAAAATATTACTATATCATCCATATATGCAAAGCAGATTTCATTTTGCAACCCTCTTAAGACGTTGTCGATAGTTTTCTTGAAAGTGCTGGGAGAATTCCGCAACCCAGCTGGAATTTTAGTAAATTCAAAATGACCATTGTTAGTTGAAAACGCAGTTTTTTCAGTGTCTTCAGGAGATATTTCTATTTGGTGATAACCTAAAGCTAAGTTAAGGGTGGTAAAATATTGACTTTTTCCTAGTTTGTCTAAAATATCCGATATATCTGGAATTGGGTATTTGTCTTCTACAGTACGTTCATTTACTCTTCTGTAGTCAACCACCATTTTCCATTTTTTATTTCCACTATCATCTGCCCGTTTAGGTACAATAAGAACAGGTGAACTCCAAGGTGATATAGAGTTTCGTATGATGCCTTGTTGTAGGAGAGTATCTACTTGCCTTTTTATTTCTTGTTTATGTACTTCCGGCAGGCGATAAGACTTAACAAAAATTGGATCTTCGTTGTTAAGACGAATTTTGTGTTTTACAGTATTAGTAAAAGATAGAGGTTCTCCTTCAACATAAAATATATCTCTATATTCTTCACACAGTTGTCCAATGGCATTTTGTTCTTCGGCATTTAAATGATCTATACGCACATTTTTTAAATTTGATTTTCGTTTCTCATCCCAATCGATATCAGAATCAATATCCATTGGTTCACTATCACGATCTAAATGATTGCACTCAATTTCGTTAAATTCTTCCGCAGGCAATGGTTTTGTAAATTTTATACTGATAGGTTTTTCACTAACATTTATAACAGTGGTTGTTGCAAAACCATTTTGAATTTTTACTAAGGCAGTAGACGTTTGAATATTTTTGCATAATTGCGTTGCATTAATAATACCAAATTTACTATTTATATTAACAGGTAATTTTACAAGTTTTTGACACCGAGGTTCAATAAATATTTCGTGTAGTGTAATTATAGAGTTATTTTTTACTGTCTTTATTTCTTTGCTGAAATTATCTGAAATAAATACAGGAATTTCTGTATTTTTTGTTTTTAAAATTCGTCTCGAAAAATCAATGCTTGCCCCTAAAATCTGTAGTAGATCTAAACCTATTAGACCATGATATTCTGGATGCACATCGTAAACATAAAATTTGTGTAATAATGGACCAACCTTAAAGGTCCTTGGCAAAGGAATAATGGCTATTTTATCGTGAAAACTAGACGAATGGGTTGATTTTATCTGAAAAGGTTCGGTACTTGTAAAGTTGGAGTAATATTTGTCTACAATAGAGTTACTTAAAAGTGATTTAGTTGATCCTGTGTCTATCATTAATTTAAAATTAACACCCGGTATAACTACGTAAGGAAGTTTACAGCTATTCTCGGTGTTAATTGATATTAAATTTGGCTTATATCTGAGGCTTCTATTGGAAAATTTACAGCATTGTTAAAATCTGGTTCATATTGGTAATTTTTATAATCATTATATGTTTCAGGATTTTCAGTGGAATCAGGATTTTCAGTATAACCTTGATTTTCTGAATAATAATTAATATCATTGCCATTATTCTCTAAACAGTGACTGTTGTATGCATTACTGTCGGGATAATGACAATAATAGTCGACCTCTGCATTTTCTAAATGCTCCCGTCTCTCTATTTCATTGTGAAAAAGTTCGCCTGAACTAAAATTTCTATGAGGTTGATTTTGTGCAAAATTTTGCTGTTGTCTCGCATTTGCATTGCTAAATATGCGAGTCGAATTTTTAGTGGACGTCTCCATAGGAGTTGGCCTATATTCTTGGTTATTTTGAGGCATTATCTGCCTTCTGAAAGAGTTACTAGGACCTGGTAAGGGTCTTCGTAGCTTATTAAATGAATTATGAGGTCGTACTGCCATATTAAACGAATTGGGAGGACGTTGAGGTATTGCAAAATTAGTCGGCTGCCGATAAGGCATTTGTTGCCGTGGAGCATTTAATACATTTGGTTTTAAATTAGAAATATAATTAGATTTAGATGTGGGTATATTATTGGTAAATTTATTTTGACTAGCATTGTTACTATTTTTATAATGTTTCTCTGCATAATTAAAATTTTCTTCTTCTATAACTAAACTCATTGCATGTTCCAAATTAACTGGATGCTGCAACCTTATAGCTAACCCTAACTGCCCTTGCAATCCATGCAAGTAAGTTTGCACTGCTAAATTGTCATATATTGTTGTTTTAACTGATCGCTCATTTTCGTCTACTAATGTAAGTCTAATTTTAGTTTGCAATAAGCTTTTAACGTCCTGTATACGCATGCCAAACTGATAAGGTTGTTCATTCGGTCTCGGTTTTAAATTCATTAGGTCTCTAACCAATGAGTCTTCGTTTCGTTGGTCAGAAAAATACTGCAACAAAAGTTGCCTTATTCGTGGCCAGTTTGTTGCGTCTTCGCGACTTCCGATTAAAATTCTTGCCCTACCTTCTAATTTACTTAAAATAGTTCTCTATAACCATTCATTATTAGGGTCATTAGCATCAGTTCTGTTTGTAAAAGTAGTAAGGAAGCTATCACATGCCGAAATAAATATTGCCAATGTGGCTTGATCACCATTATAAGTCGGTATAGCATTTAAATGAAATGCCTGTGGTAAATTTGCCATTTTAAAATTATAAGAATTATTATCCAAACTAGAACTATGTGAAATATTATTAATACTTTTCCTTATTGGGCTTCTATCTCTATAGTTTACTGTGTTATTTAATTGATCGATATTAGAATCAGTAACACTCATGAATAATAAAAATTAAAAGGAATAAAATTATAGGAAATAACGAGAGCACTTACAGAAATATAATCCTATTATGCATCTCTGTCTGTGGAGCTATGGCGATGTCGTCCAAGTCTCCAGGCTACTAGTGGGTCGTGGCGATGATGTCCAGGTGAACCCAGTGATGTAAACTGTTGCTGAACCTTTGGCGATGTTGTCCGGTTGATTCAGAGGATTGATGACTGATCGGGCCTATGGCGATGCTGTCCAAGTGGCTGAGCAGTTGAAGATGCTGTCGTGGTTCGCCGCCAGTGAAAGCTGTCCAGGTAGTTGACGATGTTGTTCAGGATACCCAGCGATGCTCTTTCTTACGGCAAACTTGGAGTAATTTGCGGTTCGTTCAATAAATAGTTGAAACTAAAGTGTCACTTTTTCGCGATTTTGGGCGTCAAAACGGCACTTTGAACATCCTACCGACTGCGCCAAATAAATTGTAACTCCGGTTTACGGCTTTAAAAGTAAATTTATTTATTTATCCAAAGCTTGGTGAGTTACAATTCATTAAAAAATATGAGAACTGCAAAGACACAAGGCTAAGTCTAATACAGAACTAACTAAAATTATCAATCTACACATATTTAATAACTTGGGTGGTATGATGTCGATCATGTGACATCAGGTCATTGCTATGGAAGTTTACAATAAAAAATACTAAATTGCAATTATAAAGTTAACAGAGTTAATGATCTTAATAAACTTGCTAAAGTAGATATACGTATTACAAAGGAAACGTTTATAAATGCTGAAATGCAGAATTGCATAAACTATAATATAATGTAAATTAACAATTAGATTTAAAATATTCCTATATACTTATATACAGGGCGAATACATAACTATACATAACTCGGGCTGGTTTACCCTACCCTACCATAAATAACCAGCACAAAACAAATTAATTATTGCATTATTTTATAAATTACTTTTTTTTTCAGATCAAATTTATCAATTTAGACGCCTAATACACATACCAAATATAAGGTTTTTTATACGGAAGGGAAAAATGCATCATGCAGACCTCATTCACGACACCGTACTGCGTAGGATTTCGAGGTACTGTGAGACTCCTACTCACTAAAACTCCGCTCCCTGGAGTACCGGACCTTATTCCCTACCTCCGTCTGAAAGATTTCACACAATGACGTTTGGGTTTAAATGTTTCCATTCTGTTTTTGCCGCGTGGGCGTTAGCGAATAAGTATAAGCTTTGGACGCTTATGCCTATGTGGAAGTTGCTCATCGTAGTCGGTGGCACTACGGAGCAGAGCATTTGGGTGAGAAGCGGCTTTTGCGAACTGAGTTGTGGATAGTTATAAACTCAAGTATAGAAGGCGTTTCCATATCAGAGCGAATCTGACTGTTTCTGACAAACCATGGCGCTCCGATAACCATCCTCAGAATTGTATTCTGTATGATTTAAAGGTTCTTTATGTGTGTTGCGGCCACGGTGGCCCATGCAGGGGGTGCATAGGTCAAGGTGTAAGGTTATTAGCACAGTTATTAACATTAATGGCGTTTTCCCTTGAAGATTCCGATCATTTTAGTTTAGTGCTCCCATCTGTGGTTCAAAAGCTGAAGCTATGTCCCGAAATAATTATATATTAAAGAGTACAAACTTACCCAACTTGAAACTTCATTATTACTACCAATTATTTAAAGAGGTGTATCATATATGCTACATTGCGCAGTAAAGGGTAAATATTTTGAAAATGATTTAGAACATTACATTGGACTTTTAATATTATCAAAAACGATATACGAAGATCTCTTTCTGACTAAAGCGTTTTTTACTGAATTTTCTTTTTAAAAAATCACTAATTAGGAGATCGCGACTATTGAATTTTGTAAAAATTTCTTCAAATGAGCGCTATTTAGGACCTCTGGAACCCAAATCCGAGGTCGGTTTCAGACATATATATATATATATATATATATATATATATATATATATATATATATATATATATATATATATATATATATATATCTGTGTGTGTGTGTGTGTTTATATATTTATGTGTCACACCGCTAACTCAAAAAATAATGCGCCGATTTTGATGAAATTTGGTGAGTACCTTCCTTTCGCAAGTGGCTTGGATAAGTTCGTTGGCCAGGAAAATCGGCCTAGTTTTTTCAGGAAAATTTTGCGTTTTCTTTCGGAAAATTTTTATATCTCCGGAAATAACAAAGTTAGGGCAACCATATTGGGTGCGAGAGTTTATATCATAAAAAGAAAATCATGCACCAAAATTTAAATCTCTACGTTAAAATAATAAAAAAAGTTATAACCTTTTTAGTTTTTATTCTTAAAACGTCAAAAAAGTCGCAATTCAAAACGTCAAAATTGACATGTTCTAAATAAAAAACTTGAAACTAACATTACGGGTGATGTAGCAGAGATTTTGTCAGAAGCGTGTTCTATAAAGCCTTAAGTTTCAGCTTCAGCCACCATTGTCCTTCATTTTACTTAAATATTTGCAGAAAATGAATTTTAAATAGACCCTTTTTCTGATGCTTTAGCTGTGGTCACAACTATAAGGTTATAATACATAAAGAAAAACTTTGTACCTACCCCTTCTTAAGCACATTGCGCCCACGAAGCAGTGTGGGATTTGTCATAGTTAAAATGCATATAAACAAGGAGTGCAGAAAGATAAAATTATGTATAATATGGATTAATAGATTAAACATTACTTTCTTCTAATTAGACGAGCGTCTCGCGACAGTAAAAACTTTGTCGTTTTGACGAAATAAAAGACCTTCCTGACTGTGCTGTGTACACACAATCCTCCAAACTGACCTTCCTGACTTGCCGTGGCATCAGTTTGCCTAATCAATAGCTAAAAGAAGTTAAAAGGCAGAGGAAAAGTTCATTATGCTCACATAACCTTGATATATGGCAGGGTTGATTTTTCTTCTCCTTTTACCTGTTAATTAGGCAAACTGATGTCAGGGCAGGTCATAAAAGTCAGTTGATAGGATTTTTTTGTATTTTTTTCCTTTTGCGAGTGGCTTGGATAAGTTCGTTAGCCAGGAAAATCGGCCCAGGTTTTCCCAGAAAATTTTGTGTTTTCTTTCTAGAAAAAATTATATCTCCGGAAATAACAAAGTAAAGAGTGAACCATATACCAAAATTTAGGTCTCTAAGTTTAAAGGCAAAATAGTTATGGGCAGTGGAAGAAAAAAAAAATTCCTCAAAACGTCAAAGTCGCAATTTGAAACGTCAACATTGGCAATGTTTAGGCAAAGAACGTGAAACAAATACGGATTGTAAAAAGAAAATGTAACAAGAAGAGTGTTCTGCAAACCCTTAGGTTTCAGATTCAACCGTCATTGCCCTTCATTTTACTAAAATATTTACAGAAAATGCATTTCAAATAAACCCTTCCTCTGATCCTTTGGCTGTCGGTTTAGTTAAGTTGATGCTTTCGCTGTCGGTTTAGTGAAGTTTATGGTTTAACGGTCTATAATTTTTAGCTAATTTTCGTATAACAAATTCGTTAATGCATTTTTGTATTTTTTATCGAAATATGTTTGTAAGAAAAAAATCTGGACGCAGTAAGTGCGTTTTGGTAGCGAATTTTCGTTAAATCCTTCAAATTTCATTACTCAATTTGCTATTAACGTAAAGTTTGTTGGATAGGAAACCAACATTTAAGTTTAGTTTCGGAAAATGTTTGTACATTTTCAAACAATAAGTAATTTTGATAAAATATAGTACACTGTTTCTACTACTTAGGCCATACCGGTAATCAAATTGATGCCTGCTCACATTTGCTATTAAAAACATTTTTATAAAAATTCACTTCCATAACGCTACTGCTGCGTCCAGACTTTTTTTTTTTTTTCGTCATGATGTGACAACCAAAAATTTATTATTTTTAAAGGAAAAAAAATGCACGCTATTTCAACAAAATTAATGTTGATTCAAATATATTCTCAATTCTAAAGAAAAAAGTCCACTGAGTTTTTCTGCTGAAACAGATCGTTTCCCACCTATAAGCAAAATATCGTTTAACCGAAAAAACTAGATCCACTGTGTTTTAGCGAACTCTATTTTTTTTTAATCGCTAATACACTGACATGATATTTATTTATAGCTATTGCAATGGTAGCGCCATTCAAGCAGTAGATGAGTATCAGCGTCGATAATCCAAATCAGATAGTCCCAAAAAGAAAAGTTTTTTAAAAGCCCAAAATACTGGGATGTTTACAAGTGCTAAAATCGTCTCCGAGATGGAACAGGGACTCGATATAGAAACTGAAGAAGCTATTCTCGATATTATTGCAGAAAACCTGTCCTTAGATTACAATTTTGCGAATGGATACGTCAAAATCAGAGATTGAATAAATACATTTTATTTAGTGATGAAGCTCTCAGTTTTCACGCCATGATATTGGTAATTTTCGCAATGAACATGTTTGCGGCCAATAAGAGAAGCTTACCCCACATTTGAACAAAATTTTCGGCATCGATTTAGTATAAGTGCGGTATGCTCGACGATCGACTGTTTGGTCCCTTCGTGTTAGGTGAGCGTTTTGCTGGTGATGGATACCTACAGTTTTTGCAAGAGAACTTAGTTCTAATTTTGAATTATTTTCCCTGTTAGATATTGGGGCAACAACTGTACTTCCAACATGATGGTGCCCCTTCACATTTTAGTCTCCATAAGTACGAAATTATTTATATATTTCTTTTGCCAACCATTAGGTTGACAGGGGCGGTCCGAAAAGTTTGCCACCAAGTTCACCAGACCTTGATCCTCTGGATTATTGTCTCGCTGGTTGGATGAAATCGATGATTTATGCTACAATAGAGTAGATACAAGAGAGGCGCTAGATCTGATAACAATGCTGCAACTATTATAAGAAATAAACGTCGTTCAGTTCAACGCGCTACCAGATCTATTAATTAAACGAGCTACCAGATGTATCTACCGAAAAGGATGGTGGTATTTTTGAGAGTATCCTTTAAAGTGTTTATTTCTATACTTTAATTTATGTATTGTTCAGTTAACGTCTAATTACAATTCATTTTAAATAAAAAATGAAATAGTTCATGTCACGAAGGTTCAATGTTACGTCATAATAATACTACCACCAGCCAATTTCATGAGACTAGGCATGGTAGTTGGACAACGTAACGCTGAAGACTCATGACACAAGGATTGGATTGCAAATGCGGATAAACGATATTTTGCTCATCAGTGGGAAACGAATTGTTTTAGAAAAAAACTCAAGCGACGTTTTCTCTTTAGAATTGACAATACAGCTAACGATCTTGAGGCCGAAACCCCTGCCTTCCCGTCCGAAGACTTTACGCCAAATTGACAATACAATTGAGCGAATGTCAATTTTGATGAAAACAGTGGCGTGAATTTTTTCCCTTATAATTGATAATATCGAGAGCTCAATGTAATATCCCAAATCGTTTTCAAAATATTTTAGAAAAACGGATTTTTTAATCTGCCAGAAATGCCATATAGAAACATATAAAAAAACCTAATGGGTTTCCATATGGTTGAATATGAGTATTTGAAACCGGAATTCCGACAAAAAACACATAAGAATCCTATATCATTTTCCATATAAATATAGAGGGGTTTCATATGGAAATCCCCATAGAAACCCATAATTAAATAGGGAAAATATTATGGTAGCTTATATGGAATTCCACATAAACTCTCGCACAATAGTATGAAAATCCATATAGAATCCTTCCAAAATAGAACTCCATATAAATCCCTATAATTCCATTTGAGCAATCTGAAACAAAACTCCTGCCACTATAAATTATAATGCAACATAACCTATATTATTGTTAATGTCTATATACTTGTATTAATTGTTTTAAAAACTGTACAGTCTTATAGTATGGCTACAGAAGTTGGATTTGTCCAAGGACAATCTGAAAATTTACCAAAAATTGATCTACTAGCAATCTTTGCGTTTTTAGAAAACAACCCGAATTTCATGGGTGCTGAGCTAAAAGGAGTGAAAACTGGGAGGCATGTGTCTGATATGAACCTTATTTTATCCTGTAAATATCTTTGTTGGATCTTATAAAATACATTGTAAATAAAACATGACCTCAAAATGCTCTCCATTCAAATAATATACAAGAAAAATATATATTTGTTGTAGATCTGCTTGTGAAAGTTATGGAGACAATGATATCGGCTGGGTGCAGGTAAAACGAGACGGTGATGTTTGTATTGTATGATCATCTTCAGAGATGTGCACAGTAGATTTTACACTAACTGGACTTTTCAGGTCCCTCTTCATAGCTAAACACAATTTCTTCCTGATTTTTTCATCGTTAGGTACATTAAAGAATAATTTGTTGGGGGTAGTTATTGTTGTTGAAGTACATTTTGGCACTATACAGCACTTATAATATTTATGTCCAGGCACTGTTATGTCTTTTGCATTCTCGTATTGTGATTCTGAATCTGCTGAAGCCATCACACAGTCACGCACTAAACTAGATTAAACACAACTTACTCTACCTTTGAACCTGTATTATACACTAAACACCAAAACTACTTAGAATTATGATAAAACTGATAAGAATTCGATGCAAACAACGAAAACAAGACAAGGTTAAATGGCGATTCCCGCGTATCACTCAGATGTACCAGATCGTGACGTCACAAACCTGATCACCAGTCAGATCGCGTTTTCGCCCACCCTGTCTTTTTGAATTATATTCAATATTTCAATAATTAATTACTAATTAGTGGTTCACTTTAAGGGGAGTTTACTTGTAGACATATATTTTAAGAGTATTTTTCTGTACTTTAAATACGTTTTTCATCAAAAGTAAATTATATGCAACTTCCTCATTGTATACATTAGGGTCAATAATTCTAAGCAGTTAATATATGTGACTAGTGCCTAAATCAGTAGAAATCAAATATGAAAGTTACAAGCAAAAAGAAACGATATAAATTTTGAGGTTAAGTTTAAATTGAATTCGCATATTTTGTTAATGATAAATTTACATTGCAAAAGACTTAGACAGATCGATTCAGGAGGTATAAATCTAAAAGAAAATGTGTTTGATATATATTTTCGTTTTCACTCAAACGAACTAGAGCCTAAACAGCAATGAAAATAACACCAGTAACTTTGTGAGTTCTACCAATAAAAACATGTTAACGACGTTCCTTACGCACGTTAATTAGACCACAGGTTTATCTGATGTTTTTAATAGTTAAACGGGATAATTATTTTGTACTTACAAGCAGAACCCATCAACACCCATCAAAACTTCGAAAGCACAAAAACGTTGATCGTTGAACAGTTGACAATGACTCTCGGCAAATCAGCGAGCAATATTCACCAATACAGAACACGTAACAGTTAAGCTTTTGTGGTTCTGATTGGTTCTTTGACATCGTCATCTTATACGAATTTCCGTGGCATATTCCATTATTTCATAAAATGATCCTTATAGAAACCAAGCAATACCGCATAGACTACTTTATGGATTTCTATGTGGTATTCCTCCAAAGGGAATTCAGTATAAATCCACGTATAATTCACAACCCTTAAACATTCATTTCACATTAACCTTATAGAGACTAGGCAAACCACATAGGTTTCCTTATACGTTTTAATAGTATTTCTGGCAGGGTATATTTTTTGTCACCTTGTAACTCGGAAAGGATGTATTTTCGAACACATGTTTATATAAGATTTTTTGCTTATTTCAACTTCCAGAATACGCCCTTAATATATTTCCCTTTCCTCACGGAACAGCCTTTATAATATGAACAAAATGGATAAATTATCACCAAAAATTAAATATATGATTAATAGATAGTTTAGTATACAGGCTAATCAGCCTTACATCATTCCTGCTTAAGGCATTCGAAAAGATAGTAGATAGGTTTATGTTGTGAGGGATCCTAAAGGATCACCCCTTCCATAAAGGTCAGCACGCGTACCAGCGGGGGAAGTCGACGGAAACGGCGCTCCATGCTGTGACACGGAAGGTGGGAAGGGCCCCACACTACGATGAGAGCGCATTAGCTGTGTTCTTCGATGTGGAGGGGGCCTTTGATAAGGCAATGACGGATACGGTCTATACCGCCCTACACGATAGGGGAACGCCGAGGTCCCTAATAAGCTGGGTGGCGAGCATGCTGGAGGACAGGAGAGTTTCGCTGACCTTGAGGGGTCGGGGGTTGGACGTCGGGGTGACGGGCGGATGTCCTCAGGGCAGCTGCCTTTCGCCCCATCTATGGTGTCTGGTCATGGACGGCCTCTTGGAGCGACTCTCTGAGAATGGCTTCTACACCCAGGCGTACGCTGTTGATGGGCTGGTCTTAGTCACCGGTTAATTCCTCGGCGTCGTCTGTGAGTGTATGCAGGCTGCCTGTAGCATAATCGAAAGGTGGTGTGGCGAGCAGGGACTCTCCGTAAACCCGGCGAAGACGGAGATGATCCTATTTACCAAGAAGGGGAAGGTAGAGGGGTTCAGGGCGCCCGTAATGTTTGGAAAAACTTTAGCTTTATTGCGGGAGGTCAAATATCTGGGGGTGATCCTGGACCCCAAACTAACATGGGGGTCGCAAATAGAACGAGTAGTGAGGAAGGGAGTAGCGACCCTCTGCCAGCTGCGTCGTGCGATAGGGAGGACCTGGGGACTTAATCCTCGGATCCTTCATTGGATCTACACTGCGATCGTCAGGCCGAGAATCCTCTATGGGGCGTTGGTTTGGTGGTGTGGTGTGAACCAAACTACCAGCAGGAAGCTGGCCAAACTTCAAAGGCTGTCAATCCTGGGTATCACAGGCGCTATGAGGACGACACCCTCAGCCGCGCTAGAGGTCCTGTTGATGCTGCCACCGCTTCCCATCTGTGTCAGGAGGGAGGCGACAGCGTCCCATCTCAGAATGTGAGACACAGGAAACTGGTGCGGAGAGGGAACAGTAATAGACATGCAAGAGTCGCCAAGGAGGTGGAAAAGGAAATTCCGATTTCCGCCATAAAGGTGCGGGATGCCGAGGACGATATTAGGTTGACTAGGCCATACACCCTCAGGATCCCCAGAAGGGATCAGTGGAGGGAAAATGAGGTTTCATTCCAGCCCGCAAGCCTGGTCTGTTTCACCGACGGATCGCGGCTGGAGGACCAACAATCCTCCGGGGCAGGAATATGCATAGAGGGCCTGGGGGTGAGCGAGAGCTATGCTCTTGGCGCATATACCGCGGCATTCGAAACAGATGTGTATGCTATCCTGTCTGTGGCCAATAGACAGGATGTAAAGAGGAGTCCCGAGAAATGTGTGTACATCTGCTCGGATAGCCAGGCAGTCCTCCGGGCAAACTGCGCGACCAGAATCAGGTCAACACTGGTTCAGGAGTGCGCTGACGCCCTCAGTGGACTAGCCAGGGCGAAGGAGGTGCAACTGAAGTGGGTTTCGAACACTGTGGCGTAGCGGGGAATGAGGTGGCGAATAATCTCGCAATACTCGGTTCCCGGCGGCCGTTCTGTGGACCGGAGCCCGCAATAGGCATAAGTAGGAAGACGGTCTCTGTCGCCTTAGACAGGTGGACCGAGGAAGCATTGGAGAGGCACTGGGGGTCGGTTGGTGGCTGCACGCAGACGAGGGACTTCGTGGAGGGGCCGGACAGAGATAAAGCTGTCTGGCTATTAGGAAGGAGTCGACCTACGCTTCGTCGCATCCTTGGGGTGCTGACAGGCCACTGCGCCCTTAGAAAACACCTCACATTGATAGGCGTAGAGACGAGGGATCCCATTTACCAGGAATGCGGCGAGGATGAAGAAACGTCCTACCGCTACCTTTGTGAATGCGAGGCTTTCGGGAGTCTTCGAGCAGAATTGTTCGGATCGAGGACTCTACAGAGGAAACAGGTAAGTACCATCCAATTGAAGACCGTCACGGCCTTCATCTCGAGGTCGAGGCGGTTTGGCGACGGAACCGAGGAAGAGTAGAGCATAGTTGCTGGGTTGCTGGGGTTGGCAAAAAGGGCCCATTGTGGCCTACTTGCTTGGCGTTGGCCTCCCCACCACTACTACTACTAATAGATAGTTTAAGACCATGAAAGCAAAATTTTTATTGGACAACATCAAGTTATTATGTTCCGATTAGTCGCCTCTTACGACGGGCAGGAGATTCATTTAACCTTATTATATATGTTTCTGAAACTGTGTCGGCCGCACACCGGAGGAAGGCGTTTCCTAATGTTTGGATGCACACGAAATGCATATTTTTCCTAGCAAACTATTGGAAACTGTGTAATATAGATCTAAAAGCTGCATTTATTTACTAGAATGTGTTTATAATGTAGTAACAGTCGCGTGTGAAGGGACCAAAGAAACAATTTCTGATGAGGAATATCGTTAAAAATACGCATAGGGTAATGTAATTCCCGAACGCAGGTACATGCATATAATAGTACTCCATTATTTTGAAAAATTTTAAGTATAAAATAGACCTCAATATGTTGATATGTTAGTTGATAGTTATATGCATAAAATAAATTCTAATGCATTAATTCAGCGTGAATGAGAGTACGTGCAGCACCTGCATAATCATATAATTAAGTAACAAGAGCGAACTCATCCATTGCAGTTTTACTGAATATAAATACTTACTTCTAATTGCTAATTATCTATTTATTAAGTAAATGGGGCAGATATGGTGTAAAAACGACCTAATTAACCAGAAACTAGAAGATTACTATTCAAGGACGTAGATTACATTTTTATCGGTAAATATAGGAGCGGATTGAGTGTGCCTATTTTATAGTTCTTTACTGAACTATTCTCCTTGTCTGCAATGTGGCATAGTCTGTTAGTGTTAGTAGTGTCTTTCAGGTTTATTAGTAATTAAATGATGTAGTATGCTCTACTTTTCAAACATGTTACCAATACACCTGTTTCTAAGGTTGAGCAACCTGTGCAACTTTTGACATTTACAATAAAATACCATTACGTCAAATCAAGTGGAATGTCAGTCTGTCAGTGTAAGTGTCAGTTTTATTTATGAATTATTGTTTACTATCTTTTTACACTATTTAAAACATGAAAGCGTAACATAATAATCATGGTAATTACCATATATTTAAAAATACTATATAGTTTAAGTTAAAAAGTGTCGGTTTATCAATCAATGTAGTGATTCGATGTTTTAAGTTCATCAATTTTTTATAAGGATGTCTGGTGTTTTTGGCTATAGCCGAGAGGCAGTAAGAGTTAAAGTTAGGGTAAGTTTTGTTTTAATTTTTCTTTGAATATTCTAACTTATTCATTTGATGGTTTTTCAGAAATGTGAGGGAAATTTGCCTACAGAATTTAGAAAGTTCAGTGTTGATCCCCAAATAACATCCTTCGAAGTGTTACAGAGTATTTTAGCAAAAGCCTTCGATTTGAAGGGTGATTTTGCCATATGTTATAGAGTTTATGATGTGACCGGCTGTGAAACTTATATGCCTCTTCTATCAGACTATGACTTAGATGCAGCATTTTTAAAGTAAAGCACAACATATTTTATAAATGTTAACCAGTCCAAACTCATAATATTATTTTATAGGGCTCATAATACTGCAGTGGCTACCAATACAGAACCATGTTTGTGCCTGAAAGTAGATTTAAAACCATTTGAAGAATGTTCGGATGACTGGGAAATTAAACAAAATACAACCTTTATTACTCAGATTAGGACTGCTTCAAGTCAAGAAGCCAAACCAGCACCAAGGTTGCATGGTATATTCAATCAGGTAAGTTAAATTATAAAAGAAGAGCACACTCAGTATTGCCATATTGTGACCTCATTCGATTATAAAATGAACTCATCAGTTTCATAATCCCAAAACATTGTAGATACCTGTCCTACTTGGATACCAAGTTTAATGTACTTTTATAGTATGTTTTGTAAAATTATCTCTATTTATTCTGTAGGCATGTAGTTCAGTAACAATAACAAAGATAATAAAAGAGTAATTATTATCATGTACACCTTTTTTGTTTGTCTTTTTTTAGTTATCTTCAATGAAACTTAATTTGTAGATAAAGACATATAAACTTTAAGCAATAAAAACCATGGCCATGCTTTTGCAGTCATTATTAATATTGCAATGTAATGTTTTACAGTATTCAAACTTTTTATAGTCAAATAATTGTAGAATATTAGCGTTTAATATTCTTTAATTCATTTATATACTCATGTATTTTCAGCGCTTTAATTCCCAATTACAGAATTATGAATTTCACAAACCCAAAATATTTGGTGTTCATTAAAATTTATACTCAAAGTTGGCCATGAGAATAATCAACTCAATAGAACATAGTTTATAATTTTGACATGCCAACTTGACATTTTATGAAGCAATAGTTGGCATCATTTTCTTATTTTAGCTTTGATATCATATATTTGTATTATGTTGCCTTGATTTTTTATATAGATTAATTATAGGCCTATATATTTAATGCGCTACAGCTCTCTTCATTATATAGGGCAATATATCTTCCAATTTACACTACCAAATGGGTAGACGTTGAATATATGGAACAGACAAACTGCGCATGTCTCAAATGATGTCACATCACGAGAAATCTAAAACAGTATTGCGAGATCTAAAAATTTAACACTAAATTAGATTACAAAGTAAAACGTAATGTTTAGGATTTTATTGTTCTATATGGAATACTTACTTCTTTTTAATTAAATGAGAATATTAGCAACTAATATTAATAATCGCAATAGAGAACAGAAGGTAGATGTAATGCCAAAATGGGATAAGTAGGAGTTAATAATAATATTAATAATTGAAAAAGTGAACGAGTCTCTCGCCACAGAAAATACTTGAGCACAGGTTTTATTAAATCGTTATAAAAATGACCTGGGTATACAGGTGAAAGGTGCAGTTTAAGCAGAGCCCTTCTCCCCAACCTCCTAATCTACCCTGACCATCAGTTTACCTAATTCAAACACTGGGGGAAGGGAAACCATGAGGTAATGTACATATTATGCTCGAAAGACCTTGATGTATGCCAGGGATAATTACCTCGTGGTTTTCCTTCCGGCAGCGTTTGAATTAGGCAAACTGATTGCTTTGGGCAGGTCAGAAAAGGTTGTTGGGGGTGGGGCTGGGGGTGTTTCTGCTTAAACTTCATCTTTACCCAGGTCTTGTTTATAACGATTTAATAAAACCTGTGCTCGAGTCTATTTCCAACGGCGAGACACTCGTTCACTTTTTCAATTATTAATATTATTATTAACTCGCCCACTTATCGATTTTGGCATTATATCTACTTTATATTTTCCGTTTTCTGTTGTGATTATTACGATTATTATTACTTCCTGATATTTTCCAACGTTTTATAAGCGAGAGAAACGAATGCGATGGACAAGAAACATAATAAAAATTCCAGTAAGTACATGTGGCAACCATTCAAGCAATTTAACGATTGAAATTTGCATTTCGTAACTGTCACTATCCTCTGTACCTGCATCTTTCTTCTGTTGTTTTAAGAAGCAGCACTATGTCTCTAGTTCCACAGCCAAGTCTAAATCAAAACTTGTGTTCATCCAGGTAATTCTCAAATTTGTTCTTATTCTGTCTTTCACTATGATGCAGAAGTTTTCTCACATGACTTACTCTATACACTGATGAAGATTTCTTCACATAGTCACAGAAAGCATTGCACTTTTAGGGTGTTAATTGATTTTAGTGAATTTTTTTTTTTTTTAAATCACTAATGAGGAGATCCCGACTTTTGAATTTTGAAAAAAATTCTTCAAATGAGCTCAAACTTGGACCGCTAAAACCAATATCCGAGGTCAGTTTCAATTTTTATATGTTTATATATATATATATATATATATATATATATATATATATATATATATATATATATATATATATATATATATATATATGTATGTATGTATGTATGTATGTATGTATGTATGTATCACACTGATAACTCAAAAAAGATTGGGCCGATTATGATCAAATTGGGTGAGTACCTTCCTTTTGTAAATGGCTTGGATAAGTTCGTTAGCCAGGAAAATCGGGCAACGTTTTCCAGGAAAATTTTGGGTTTTATTTCGCAAAAAAATCATATCTCCGAAAATTAAAAAGCTATGGTAACCAAATTTGGTAAGCTGGTTTCTGTCATAAACAGTATCATTTGTACCAAAATTAGAAATTACAAGCCTCTGATTAAAAAAAAGTTGAAACGTCAAAATTGATAATTCTGGGAGTTTTACATTAGTACGCATTAGCGCTATATGAGTTAAAAATACGGCTCTAAATAACTAACAAGCTCCTAGATCTGTGTCTCAGCCGTCATTTTCCTTCATTTCGTTAAAATATGAGAAAAAAATAAATTTTAACAAAAGTTGTATGGTGTAAATAAATGAGACGTTAAAAAATTAATATACAACAGTATATACCTTTTACTCCTCAAATCTTTCATGTCGAGAATGGCCAAGAGGTAGAGGAAGCAACGTAATTTAATAATGGACTCCTATAACACGCGTTCTAATCTCAGTTAGTGACTTCACTTTTTTAATGAATTTTCTTTAGAAACTTCACCAATGAGGAGATCCCGACTTTTGAATGTTAAAAGAATTTCTTCAAGTGAGCGCTAATTAGGCCCCCTAGAACACATATCCGGGGTCAGTTTGAATATATATATATATATATATATATATATATATATATATATATATATATATATATATATATATATATATATATATATATATATATATATATATATATATATATATATATATATATATATATATATATATATATATATATATATATATATATATATATATGTATGTATGTATGTATGTATGTATGTATCACACCGATAACTCAAAAAATAATGAGCCGAGCTTGATCAAATTTGATGGATGCAAGTGGCTTGGATAAGTTCGTTAGCCAGGAAAATCGGCCCAGGTTTTCCCGGAATTTTTTTCTTTTCTTTCTAAAAAATGTATATCTCCGGAAATAATAAAGTAAGGGCAACCAACTTTGGTACGCGTGCTTGTATTATAAAGAGTGAACCATGTACCAAAATTTAGGTCTCTAAGTTTAAAGACAAAAAAGTTACGGGCAGTTATAGAAACAAATTTTAGTGTTTTCCTCAAATCGCCAAACTCGCAATTTGAAACGTCAAAATTGGCAATGTTTAGGCAAAGAACGTGAAACAAATACGGAGTGTGAAAAGAAAATGTTGCAAGAAGAGTGTTCTGCGAACCCTTAAGTTTCAGAGTCAACCGTCATTGCCCTTCATTTTACTCAAATATTTACAGAAAATTCATTTCAAATAGAGCTATCTCTGATGCTTTGCTGTCGGTTTAGTTAAGTTGATGCTTTCGCTGTAGGTTTAGTTTATGGTTTAACGGTCTATAATTTTTGGCTAATTTTCATAGAACAAATTCGTTAATGCATTTTTGCATTTTTTATCGAAATATGATGCATGTTTGTAAGAAAAAAGTCTGGAAGCAGTAAGTGCGTTTTGGTAGCGAATTTTCCTTAAATCCTTTAAATTTCAATAACTCAATTTGCTATTAACGTAAAGTTTGTTGGTTAGGAAACCAACATTTAAGTTTATTTTCAGAAAATTTTTGTACATTTTCAAACAGTAAGTAATTTTGATAAAATATAGTACATTGTTTCTACTACATAGGCTATACCGGTAATTAGATTGATGCCTGCTCGCATTTGCTATTAAAAACATTTTTATGAAAATTTACTTCCATAACGCACTTGCTGCACATAGTCACAGAAAGCATTGCACTTTTAGGGTGTTAATTGATTTTAGTGAATTTTTTTTTTTTTAAATCACTAATGAGGAGATCCCGACTTTTGAATTTTGAAAAAAAATTTTCAAATGAGCTCAAACTTGGACCGCTAAAACCAATATCCGAGGTCAGTTTCAATTTTTATATGTTTATATATATATATATATATATATATATATATATATATATATATATATATATATATATATATATATATATATATATATATATATATATATGTATGTATGTATGTATGTATGTATCACACTGATAACTCAAAAAAGATTGGGCCGATTATGATCAAATTGGGTGAGTACCTTCCTTTTGTAAATGGCTTGGATAAGTTCGTTAGCCAGGAAAATCGGGCAACGTTTTCCAGGAAAATTTTGGGTTTTATTTCGCAAAAAAATCATATCTCCGAAAATTAAAAAGCTATGGTAACCAAATTTGGTAAGCTGGTTTCTGTCATAAACAGTATCATTTGTACCAAAATTAGAAATTACAAGCCTCTGATTAAAAAAAAGTTGAAACGTCAAAATTGATAATTCTGGGAGTTTTACATTAGTACGCATTAGCGCTATATGAGTTAAAAATACGGCTCTAAATAACTAACAAGCTCCTAGATCTGTGTCTCAGCCGTCATTTTCCTTCATTTCGTTAAAATATGAGAAAAAAATAAATTTTAACAAAAGTTGTATGGTGTAAATAAATGAGACGTTAAAAAATTAATATACAACAGTATATACCTTTTACTCCTCAAATCTTTCATGTCGAGAATGGCCAAGAGGTAGAGGAAGCAACGTGATTTAATAATGGACTCCTATAACACGCGTTCTAATCTCAGTTAGTGACTTCACTTTTTTAATGAATTTTCTTTAGAAACTTCACCAATGAGGAGATCCCGACTTTTGAATGTTAAAAGAATTTCTTCAAGTGAGCGCTAATTAGGCCCCCTAGAACACATATCCGGGGTCAGTTTGAATATATATATATATATATATATATATATATATATATATATATATATATATATATATATATATATATATATATATATATATATATATATATATATATATATATATATATATATATATATATATATATATATATATATATATATATATATATATATATATATATATATATATATATATATGTATGTATGTATGTATGTATGTATGTATCACACCGATAACTCAAAAAATAATGAGCCGAGCTTGATCAAATTTGATGGATGCAAGTGGCTTGGATAAGTTCGTTAGCCAGGAAAATCGGCCCAGGTTTTCCCGGAATTTTTTTCTTTTCTTTCTAAAAAATGTATATCTCCGGAAATAATAAAGTAAGGGCAACCAACTTTGGTACGCGTGCTTGTATTATAAAGAGTGAACCATGTACCAAAATTTAGGTCTCTAAGTTTAAAGACAAAAAAGTTACGGGCAGTTATAGAAACAAATTTTAGTGTTTTCCTCAAATCGCCAAACTCGCAATTTGAAACGTCAAAATTGGCAATGTTTAGGCAAAGAACGTGAAACAAATACGGAGTGTGAAAAGAAAATGTTGCAAGAAGAGTGTTCTGCGAACCCTTAAGTTTCAGAGTCAACCGTCATTGCCCTTCATTTTACTCAAATATTTACAGAAAATTCATTTCAAATAGAGCTATCTCTGATGCTTTGCTGTCGGTTTAGTTAAGTTGATGCTTTCGCTGTAGGTTTAGTTTATGGTTTAACGGTCTATAATTTTTGGCTAATTTTCATAGAACAAATTCGTTAATGCATTTTTGCATTTTTTATCGAAATATGATGCATGTTTGTAAGAAAAAAGTCTGGAAGCAGTAAGTGCGTTTTGGTAGCGAATTTTCCTTAAATCCTTTAAATTTCAATAACTCAATTTGCTATTAACGTAAAGTTTGTTGGTTAGGAAACCAACATTTAAGTTTATTTTCAGAAAATTTTTGTACATTTTCAAACAGTAAGTAATTTTGATAAAATATAGTACATTGTTTCTACTACATAGGCTATACCGGTAATTAGATTGATGCCTGCTCGCATTTGCTATTAAAAACATTTTTATGAAAATTTACTTCCATAACGCACTTGCTGCACATAGTCACAGAAAGCATTGCACTTTTAGGGTGTTAATTGATTTTAGTGAATTTTTTTTTTTTTAAATCACTAATGAGGAGATCCCGACTTTTGAATTTTGAAAAAAAATTTTCAAATGAGCTCAAACTTGGACCGCTAAAACCAATATCCGAGGTCAGTTTCAATTTTTATATGTTTATATATATATATATATATATATATATATATATATATATATATATATATATATATATATATATATATATATATATATATATGTATGTATGTATGTATGTATGTATCACACTGATAACTCAAAAAAGATTGGGCCGATTATGATCAAATTGGGTGAGTACCTTCCTTTTGTAAATGGCTTGGATAAGTTCGTTAGCCAGGAAAATCGGGCAACGTTTTCCAGGAAAATTTTGGGTTTTATTTCGCAAAAAAATCATATCTCCGAAAATTAAAAAGCTATGGTAACCAAATTTGGTAAGCTGGTTTCTGTCATAAACAGTATCATTTGTACCAAAATTAGAAATTACAAGCCTCTGATTAAAAAAAAGTTGAAACGTCAAAATTGATAATTCTGGGAGTTTTACATTAGTACGCATTAGCGCTATATGAGTTAAAAATACGGCTCTAAATAACTAACAAGCTCCTAGATCTGTGTCTCAGCCGTCATTTTCCTTCATTTCGTTAAAATATGAGAAAAAAATAAATTTTAACAAAAGTTGTATGGTGTAAATAAATGAGACGTTAAAAAATTAATATACAACAGTATATACCTTTTACTCCTCAAATCTTTCATGTCGAGAATGGCCAAGAGGTAGAGGAAGCAACGTGATTTAATAATGGACTCCTATAACACGCGTTCTAATCTCAGTTAGTGACTTCACTTTTTTAATGAATTTTCTTTAGAAACTTCACCAATGAGGAGATCCCGACTTTTGAATGTTAAAAGAATTTCTTCAAGTGAGCGCTAATTAGGCCCCCTAGAACACATATCCGGGGTCAGTTTGAATATATATATATATATATATATATATATATATATATATATATATATATATATATATATATATATATATATATATATATATATATATATATATATATATATATATATATATATATATATATATATATATATATATATATATATATATATATATATATATATATATATATATATATATATATATATATATATATATATATATATATATGTATGTATGTATCACACCGATAACTCAAAAAATAATGAGCCGAGCTTGATCAAATTTGATGGATGCAAGTGGCTTGGATAAGTTCGTTAGCCAGGAAAATCGGCCCAGGTTTTCCCGGAATTTTTTTCTTTTCTTTCTAAAAAATGTATATCTCCGGAAATAATAAAGTAAGGGCAACCAACTTTGGTACGCGTGCTTGTATTATAAAGAGTGAACCATGTACCAAAATTTAGGTCTCTAAGTTTAAAGACAAAAAAGTTACGGGCAGTTATAGAAACAAATTTTAGTGTTTTCCTCAAATCGCCAAACTCGCAATTTGAAACGTCAAAATTGGCAATGTTTAGGCAAAGAACGTGAAACAAATACGGAGTGTGAAAAGAAAATGTTGCAAGAAGAGTGTTCTGCGAACCCTTAAGTTTCAGATTCAACCGTCATTGCCCTTCATTTTACTCAAATATTTACAGAAAATTCATTTCAAATAGAGCTATCTCTGATGCTTTGCTGTCGGTTTAGTTAAGTTGATGCTTTCGCTGTAGGTTTAGTTTATGGTTTAACGGTCTATAATTTTTGGCTAATTTTCATAGAACAAATTCGTTAATGCATTTTTGCATTTTTTATCGAAATATGATGCATGTTTGTAAGAAAAAAGTCTGGAAGCAGTAAGTGCGTTTTGGTAGCGAATTTTCCTTAAATCCTTTAAATTTCAATAACTCAATTTGCTATTAACGTAAAGTTTGTTGGTTAGGAAACCAACATTTAAGTTTATTTTCAGAAAATTTTTGTACATTTTCAAACAGTAAGTAATTTTGATAAAATATAGTACATTGTTTCTACTACATAGGCTATACCGGTAATTAGATTGATGCCTGCTCGCATTTGCTATTAAAAACATTTTTATGAAAATTTACTTCCATAACGCACTTGCTGCGTCCAGACTTTTTTTTAGTCTTATTTTATTTTACCGTTATCTGATCAGATTGTGTAATTTCAATGAATTTTTTAGCGAGTTTTTGTATGACAAATTCAATTGGGACGAGATGAAAACTTTTAAGACTTAATTAAATTTGAATAGCACATCTGGTTGTTTGTTATTGTCCTAACTTAGTGAAACGGTTCCATACTTAATACAGCCGTAGACTTCTCCCGTGGCTTCACAAGTGCTTGTTCTTTTCTGCAACCGATTTCAATTTTAACTGGACGCTTAAAGTGCATTATGGTAGCGAATTTTCATTAAAGTTTCAAGTTTCAACAGCTCAATTTGCTATTAACCTAACGTTCATTGGCCAGCAACCAGTTTTTTCAGGAACATTTTAAGTTTATTTTCGGAAAATGTTTGTACATTTTCAAACAATTAAGTCCTTTTGATGAAATATGGTACATTGTTTCTACTATATAGGTTATACTGGTAACCAAATTTCATGCCTGTTTTCTTTTAAAAAAATACATATTTGTTATTAAAAACATTTTAATGAAAATTCACTCATAACGCACTTTTTGCGTCCAGACGTTTAAAATTAATGGATTCAATTAATTGGTTTATCTTGAGAAGGATTAAAAAATAATTAATATTTATGAAATTATCAATTAATAATGTCTCAAATTGGACAAAAGGCTTTTCTTCTAAACCACAACCTAGGTTTTTGGTTGTTTTAATCGTTTACATACCTATTTACTGGATATGCCTCATTTAATAACATGCTAACTGATCACAATAACTAAATTATTTAAGTTTATAATATTTAGGTGGGTATGTATTTGTACCCGTAAAAAATTGTAGGTTTTTAAAGTCTACAATCAATTTCTAAAAAAACTCATACATCTTATATTTAATTTGAAAATAATAGTAAATCGTGCTAGCGCAATAACTACCTTAATAATACTTGGTAACTTTAGAAGTCAGTTCACGGAGGGCTTTTAGAATGTTTTTTCAGAAACCTGCTTAGAACACCCCTTGAATACATAAACGGCAAGAAAAATTTCTTGCAAACAACCCTCCAAGAAAATTACGGACCAGGAGTGAATGGGGGTGATAGGCAGGGAGGAAGAAACGAAAAATTTGAAAAAACAGCTTAGCAGGACCTGTATAAGTTGCCTTTATTCAATTTTGCAGCTATACCTCCTTAAAATCATGTTTATCATGCACAGAACCTCTATTCGCCACAGGTCCTGTAACCTTGGGGGTTGTTCGCAATAATTTTTTCTTGTGGTTCACACATTGAGAGTGGTATCCATACAGAAGGGTGTGGAAAACGCCCAAGTACGAAGCACCAACCCGCTCCCACCCTTGTCCCATGCCGGCTGATACCCCCAAATACGGGGCGTTCTCCTTCGCCTTCTGCATGCCTACACCACCCTCAATGCATAAACCACAAAAAAAAATTCTTGGGAACAAGCCCCGAGAAAGTTATGGGACCTGTGGCGAATAGGGGTTCTGTGCATGATAAACTGGATTTTAAGGAGGTGTAACTGCAAAATGGGATAAACGCAGCTTATATAGGTCTGGCTAAGCTGTTTTTTTTTTCCATTTTTGTTTATAGTACTTCCTTTTTATCTTCTTTCTCGCCAAGCAACCCTATTCACTCCTGGTACTGTAACTTTCTTGGGGGTTGTTTATACGATGTTTTCCTTGTGGTTAATGCATCCAAGGAGCATGTTTCTGAAGTATTTTTTCCTAAAAACCCTGTATGAACTCATCTGCAAATTTACCAAATATATTATTTTTACTTCTTTTGGAAAACAAAAGCAGGAAAGTATGTTTGTACAAAAATTATCTCGAATACATAAGAACCAGTTTGTAATACCGTTGATTCACTGTTCAATTATGTTTACAACATAACACCTCAAAAAAAAATATTGTCTTCAAGACAATAGTTTCGATTTAACCTACTTCATACAAAATAAACATTAAAATAAATCTGTAATTGATCGTATTCGAATTTTGTTTAGCAAAACAGGAAACAGTGTGTGTAAGTGTAATACGGCCTACACACCATTGGATCAGTGTGTTAATAAGACTTATCAGTCTATAGTTGCATGATTCTAAGGGGTGACTTGCTTTAAAATAGATATTACAACATTTCATTTAACTTTCTTTGAAACCACTCCCTGTTCAAGCATTTTCTTTATCATATAGCAAATTGGCCTGTAGAGGTTCATATGTCTGATCTAAAATAAGTGACAAGATATGCCATCAGCTCCCGAAACTGAGCTCTTCTCAAGGCTCCTTATTACTTTCACAATATCAGCCTCTGATACAGGCGGTCAAATAGAGGAAGTTATGCTGATAAAACGTCACCATCATTTACAGTTGGCTTTTTGTTAGTCAACATTGCATCCTTAATTGAGTTGAAAAAACAGTGGTTTAACTTGTTAGCAATGTGAGAGTCATTCTTTAAATTTAAAAATAAATCATATGAAGTTCCCAACATACAAATATATTTGTTATTGACTTTTTATTAGATATTTCATTGACTGTATTCTAAATTTTTCTTAAGTTGTAATCTGAAACTTCTCATCTTATCTTATTTCTATAAAAATCTTTTTGTGGTTTTTATTAGAAAGGTTAATCTACAGGGTGATAAAACTCCCAAGCCACACACCCATATCTTGGTAACGAGTAGGAACTTTTCAACTTTGTAAAAAACAAATAACTGTGGCTACGTTTAACAGTCTAACGTAGATAAGTCATATGCTGATTGTAGGTGGCGGTGGCGTCGAAAGACATTATTTGATGACAGGATCTTTAAAAGGTATTTCTTTCAGTATCAGCTGGCATTTCTAAGCAATTATAGTTCTACCAAAAATTTTCGAAAAGTTGACAGATTTTGAGATAATGGAGGTACAACTATTAAAGTTTGGGTTGGAAAAAAGGGTCCAATGTGAACTATTGGCCTGTTGCTAGCCTCCCCACAATTGCTGCTACTACTACTATGAAACTTTGGGAGATTACAACTTTACGACGGAAAATAATTTTTGCCTAAGCAGAATACACTAAACGTAATTTATAGATGGCGTTGATGTAAAATAATTTTAATCATTAGATTTCGCAAAAATGGATATCGGTCATTTAGAATTCAAAGTAGTCGTAAATATCGTAGTGTGTGCTATTTATTGCAGATAAAACAAAATGAAAAAAATTACTTCTCAAGTGTTTAAGCTAAGCATGTCTAGTTTGAAAATTCTCAATATTTTGCCGTTGAGTGACTCCTCGCTAATAATAGTAATACTAATAATAGTAATAAAACTCTGCCATTGCCGGTCTCAAGCCTCGGTGACAAAGGAGGAGGGGGGTGGAGTACCAACCACGTTAAAAAACCAGCGTCTGTCTAGGCCAGACGGTAGCACCCTGTAAGGGCCCCTGTCTAGAGTCACAGGTCTGTCTGGCCAGTGGATGTACTGCTTCCGGCAGTATGCTTACCGCTACTCGTAACAACGTAGACGATACAGCCAGCGACGCCAGCTGTCCGCTGTCTGATTTTTCCTCTTTTTCCTTAATCATATTACCTTACTCCTTTCTCCATCCTTACCTGGGCCACCACGGTTAAATGGTGGCACACCCATGGAAATGGAGCAAAACCAAAGCCTCGGAAAAATGCTGCTGCCTGAGGTTCGCCAGGCCATGTCTGTAGCCAGCGCTGGACATGACAGCATGCGGGCAGTCGGTGGCGGGGTGCTGATAAGGCGGACTCCTGTCATGCAAGAAATTACAGCCCAAAATCAACAATAGGGGAACATAGTAAGACCAAGAGACTAAGGCCGCGGACGAGCCCTGAGGGAAAAAAATGGATATGAACAAAACAATTATGCACATTTACTACAGAGTAACACAATTCGGACAACAGACGACCGGATATGGGCAACAACTTGACACCGAATTTCTCATAATGTACCTACACATACAGGTGACTCAACAGAAAGTAGCGGATCAGTATCGTGTCATACTTAAGAATAACCTTATTCCACAAACGAGGCTGAATACCATCAAACAGGAAGTTGAATGTGTAATTGCTAACATAGCGGTCACGGAAAACAATGAGATGCTGTTTGATGGTAGTAATCTGCAACCAGTACATACTGAGCAAGAAGAACACACTGAGGGTGTGCAAGAAAATGAGGAACTCATCGACAAATTGTCCACAGAAATGAGACGTGCAGTCGCGTAATTTGAAGGAACAAATCCTCTTAGTAAACCACCATTACCTAGGCTAAGATCATCTAGAAAGCTGGCAATTATATTGGAACTTTTGAACAGAATAATTTTGCCTTCGCACCTTCTAGAAATCAACACATTGGAGCACATGCATATGCTGATTTACTGTGCAGCAACTGCAGCAATTAAAACTCTAGGCATTAAGTTTTCTGATCGAAAGTCAAATCACAGAGACTCGCGTCAAAGAGTGCCCCCATGGGAAAAAAGGTTGATAAGTAGAGTAGAAAAACTCCGAAAAGAAATTGGACAACTGAAGCAATACATCGGGGGAGTACAGACAAGAAAATTGCAGAAGCGAGTAGAGGAAATAGTACGGCGAGTTCGACAACACTCAGCACAAGATCCAGTCAACCACACTGCACAAGAATGTTTGGACACCTTAAAACAGAAGCTTTCTGTGTATACAGAACGCCAGAATACAATGTTTGAACGCTCTGAAAGGACTTTCTACCGTCGGCTTAATTCAGCTACGAATTCAGTCACCGATACTTCTCCAAGTAAAGAACAAATTGAAGAGTTCTGGAAAAGTCAACTAGCCACACAAGCCTCCTGCAATATTGGCACCAGCTGGGCTAACGAAGAACACCGAGCGTGTCAGAGTTATGAACAGATGTATCATGAGCCGTTTACCACAGATGAAGTCTCCGAACTTATTAAAGAGCTTCATAATTGGAGGGCACCCGGACCTTATGGCGTTCAAAACTTTTGGTTGAAGAAATTTGGGTGTATACATCATCTAGTGGCGGTTAATAAATTATGTTATACTTGACCCAAAGAAGATGCCATGGTTTTTTACACAGGGAGATATGTATATTCCGCCAAAGCACCAACAATGTTCTGCAGATACCGACCAATAACTTGTTTCCCGACCCTATATAAGTTGATCAGATCCTACCTTGAGACACACATATACGCACTGCGAAAGAAAAAACATAATTGTGAGTCAGCAAAAAGGGTATGCCAAAGGATCTATGGGATCCAAAGAACAGCTAATAATTGATTTGGTTGTGTGAAATCAAGTTTACAATGTACGAAGAAATATCTTTGCTGCCTACGTGGATTACAAAAAGACATTTGATTCAGTTGCACACGAATGGCTTATAAGTGTGCTGAAGATCTATAAGATCGATACTTATATCCTGCCTGGAGAACAAAAATTCAGTTACGGGTGCAAACGGGGGATAATATTGTAACCAGCATGATACCAATTAGAAGATGTATATTTCAAGGTGACTCGCTAAGCCCATTGTGGTTCTCCTTCGCATTGAATCCCCTGTCAAACCGCCTGAACTCCACCAGATATGGCTTCGGTATAAAAAGCAATGGCAGGGAGCAAATGAGGCCAAATCATCTGCTGTATATGGATGATCTTAAGCTGATGGCCTCCACAAAGAACCACCTGGAATGGACTTCTTAAAATCGTGGAAGGGTTTTCCAAAGATATTGACATGTAGTTTGGCCTTGACAAATGCTGCACCTTATGTGTAGCCAGAGGGAAGATACAACCAGGTATATACGAAATGCAGAACGGCCAGCAAATTGCTTCAATGGATGTGGAGGAGTGTTATAAATACCTGGGAACACTCGGTAATGAAGAAAGTTCTGAAAAATTAGTTTACGAAACGAGTAAAGCAGGTGGTGCGATCACATCTTAACGGCAAGAACCTGACTAAAGCTCTTAATACATATGCATGTTCTGCACTTAGCTATTCGTTTGGGATTGTGAACTGGAGTAAAACGGACATCGAAAATCTACAACGGAGGGTGCGAACACTCCTAACAAAATCCAAAAAGCATCACCCCCTTAGTGCTACCGAACGAGTAACCCTACTTAGACACCAAGGTGGAAGAGGAGTGTTGGATATTGGTAAACAGTTAGATCAGCAGCTTTTGAGCCTACGTTCATATTTCCAAAAGCGGGCGGTTACATCTGAACTTTACCATGCCATATGTGAGGTAGATGACTCAACACCGCTACATTTAAAAGAAAGCGTAATACAAAGTCACCATCGGACTGACCAGGTCAAGCTGTAATCTTGGATGGAGAAGCCTCTCCCTGGGCGACATCTGAACGAGACCTCCCAGGCACATGTCGACAAATTGTCGTCGAACTACTGGTTGGTGTCCGGACAGATGTTGCCAGAGACAGAGGGGTTTTCGCTGGCCATACAAGATCAGGTCATCCAAACAAGAAACTACCTGAAGTATATAGTTGGAGATAATTCGGTTCAAGATGACAAATGTAGATTTGGGTGTCAGTCATCAGAAACTATCCAGCACGTGGCCAAGCGTTTGCTGCAACAGAGTATAAAGAGAGGCATGACGCAGTTGCAAAAATACTTCATCAAGAACTGACCCTGAAACTGGGACTTTTAAATCTTAGTAAGCTTACTATAGATACACTCCTGAGCCTGTTCTAGAGAACTCAGGATACAGGTCGTACTGCGATCGGACCGTACTCACAGACCAACGAGTTGCCCACAATAGGCCAGATATAATAAAATGGATAAGCCCTGTAACCAAGTGACGATGATTTATGTGGCCCTCTCGAATATTAATAATCTAGAGACAAAGTACAACGAGAAGATCATTAGATACACAGACCTCTAGATACAAGTAAAGTGACAGTGGAAGGCAGATAGTGTCCACGTGATTCTAATAGTCATGGCGTCAACTGGTGTGGTTCCTAAGAATCTTCGAGAGAATATTAAGAGACTGAGTCCTGGAGAGCATCTATATAAGGTTATGCAGAAGGCGGTAATACCTGCAACTGCCCACACTGTGCGGAGATTCGTGGGAAATGAGGACGTATCGCGTTGTTTTAGGGCCCTTATAATTTGGAAAGGGCTCCATCTGAGCTCAGTTCCTTTGGTATCTGAGATACCTGGGATGAGTTAATGTTTCCCTTTGAGGGAGTGTGAAAGCCCTTCAAGCTAAAATCGATAATAATAATAATAACACCACAGTAGACAAACTCTACACCCAGAAGTCTTTGTCTTGTGCGGGGGGAGCTTGCATACACATATAGACAAAGGACACCACCCATAACACATCAGAAGTCGGCCTTTCCACATTGGAGTGAAAAAGGCCGACTGTCTGAATACGGGACTCGAACCTGAGACCTCCTAGTCCGATTCTAGAGGTTACTCACATCGCGAACTAAGCGATTCGGCCTGTTATTAAAGCTGCATACTTACACTACATAACTCATATCCGTCTGGTGTAACTCGCAATTGCCTGTAGTAGGCTTATAACTAAATTTCTCAGTGACATGTCAGAAATAGAAACTGTCAACAATACATTATAATAACATTTTTCAAGTAAACAGCTACTTAATTATTATTGTTCAATTCACAAGCATAGAAAAATATAACATGATTATTATTCATGGAGAATGTAAAGAAAATGCCAATGCAGCTGTAATATTGTATTCGAGGCAATACTTGAACAGGACGACTCAAGGTCAGTTCAGGTCAGGTCATATTGTATTTGAGGCAATACTTGAACAGGGCGACGTCAGGTCAGGTCATATTCTATTCGAGGCAATACTTGAACAGGACGACTCCAGGTCGCAAAACATTTCAAATTTTGAAAATGAATCTGACTGCATACGGAACTTTCAATAAGTCAGAGCTACATCTTGTGAATGTTGTCATTAATGAACAACGTTCAGCAGAAGTGCTAGACAACAAACATAATTAACATTACCGGTCTTGCAGAAATCCTAGATTGTCGAAGGTAACAAGCAATCAAAATAACTTCGCGGTCAATGTTAAGTGTGACATTTTAAACGGGCATTGATTGATCACCTTTTGTTTGAAGGACCACTAACAGACGAATGTTACCTCAAGTTTCTGAAAAACGACATTCTTGGCTTGTTAGAGGAGGTACCTTTAGTAACAAGGCGAACAATGTGGTGACAGTGTGATGGGGCACCTGCTTATAATGCGGCTTCAGTTGCCAAGTTCTTGAATGGCACTTAACCTGGAAGATGGATGGCAACTAATGGACCTGTCAAATGTCCAGCGTGTTCGCCAGATTTAACACCAAACCATTCCTTCCTGTGGGGTTTATTGAAAGAAATGGTGTATGCCGAGCCAATAGAATATATAGCAGACGTAGGTAATACAATTTTTGCTAGTTGTGCGGCTATAAATAGCCATTATTTGTTAGATTCTTGTAATCAGGCATTACTACATCGTTTCGAAAGGTGTATTGCCGCAAATAGTAACGTTTTTCGCATATATTGTAAGCTTTGTTTGTTTGCTTTTATGTTGTGGTTATGATTATAGTTATGTTCAAAAATAAAATATTATTTTCTCAATATAGATTATTCAATAAGCGGGCTGTATTTCTTGAGTTATTGTTTTTGTTTCTTTTTAGTGAATTTTAAATCAGGAAATTCACTAATAGAGAGGTATTGATGGTGAGATTTTTGAACAATTTCCTCAAACGAGCGCGAATTAGGGCCCCTGGAACCCAAATCCTAGGTCAGTTGAATATATATATATATATATATATATATATATATATATATATATATATATATATATATATATATATATATATATATATATATATATATATATATATATATATATATTTGTGTGTGTGTGCGCGTGCGTGCGTGCGTGCGTGCGCGTGCGTGCGTGCGCGTGCGTGCGCGCGCGTGCGTGCGTGTGTGTGTGTGTCCCCAACCGATAACTCAAAAAATAATTCACCAATCGAAACCAAATTTGGAAATTCCCTTCATTTTGTTAATAGCTTGGATAAGTTCGTTAGAGAGTTTTGACACTCACATACTTCCAGAAAAAAATGCGAAAAACTGTTCAAAAACGCAATATCTTTTAAATGACTAGAAGTATGAAACGAAAACTTTACGCGCACGTAGATATCGTATCAGTTGTCCTCTCTACCAAACTTGAACTTAATCGGTTCAGTAAACTCTTGAGTTATAACCAAATAAATAATTTACGATATAACTTTAAATTACCTCTGAATGGGTGCCTATAGTGTTAGACAAGGTCAGACAGATATATCAGGGTTACGCTGCTATTGCAAACAAATGCTTTAAATTAAACTTTAAACGAACAGGCTACATATGTTACAATATCAGCTGGGTTGCCATTTGCCAAAACTGTCATCTGAATTTGAAGATATCAGAAAAATATATAGTAATAAATAAATTTTTTAATGAAAGTGATTCAATTTGTTTAAAGGCAATCTAGAACTAAGTTTTATTATGTATAAATATTAAACTTCCCATTCTTCAAGGTATTTAAAACCCATCGCCCTTTTCTAGTTAAATCTGACAACGGCAGTTAGCTATTTGTCATTGTCATTTGTTCTTTTGCAAACTGTCAGTGGGAGGAGTCGAATTCGAGGTTATCTTCTTCTTTGTTTACATACGTCATAAACAAGTAATAAGACTCAGCTAATACCTTAGAATCCGAGAATAAGGTACTTATTGTTTACTTTTAGTTTTTAGTGAATTTTCATTATTACTTACTCTTCATATCGTATATGGAAAATTTGAGGTAAATTAAACTACATAATATTATGCAGTAGTTTAATCTATACCTATAAACATGTTCAGTGTAAATTATTAAAATTTTTATTTCAAATTTTTTTATTGTTTATATTTATTTATTTCATTTTCAAAGAGTATGGATAGAGCAATAGTAAATAAATGTTGAAAGGGTTTAGGTGCAGCAAGTGCGTTATGGTAGCGAATTTTCGTAAAAATATTCCATATGGTGATTCAATTTACCATTAAACTAGAATCTTCAATTTTGATACATACTAAAACCTATATAAAAGGAGCGTGGGTACTAAATTTAAAAAATAACACAATGAGCTTCACAGGCAATTATAAATTTGTTTTAGAAAACCATTTTTGTTATTTTGTTTGCAGAAACTGTTTCGACTGAGTGGACTAAAAACTAAGTGTTGAAAAAGGTCTGGGTGCAGCAAGCACATTATGATGTAGAGTTTCTGTAAAAATATTTGAAATCCCATAACTCAATATCGTATTAAGCTAGAATCTTCAATCTTGAACCATAGTAACTAACACCTATGTAAACACGGCGTGGGTACTAAATTATAGAAAAATAACATAATGAGCTTCACAGATAACGACAAATTTGTTTTAAAAAAACTTTTTTTTTTCTTGTTTATTGTTTGCAAAAACTGGATGGGTTGACTAAAACAAAACCACCCAAGCTATTAAAAGGAAAAACACCTGCCATATTTATGATTTGGCAGGTACATTCCCTTTGTAAATAATTAATTTTTTTCTCAAAAACTTTTGTGACTTTAATAAAATTTGTAACACAATTTTTTAAAGAGACTTGCAGTACTTACATACATGCACAATAAGCCAAAGGTTGCAGTGCTATCGGGGCGGCAAAGGATCCCTGAGGGAGGGGAAAAAAAGTACTTACATATATCTCTACCAAACTATAATTTTCTAGCTCCATAGAAAATTGAAACTTATTCAAATAATCGCTAACTGGGACCTCTAAAAGCGGCACATAAACAAAGCATTCGTAAAGGTTCTTGCAATCGGAAAAAAGTATTCTACATCAGTGTCACCTATAGCTTTCGTCTAACACATTCTGCCTATGCTTTTAAACAAAAGTCATCATTGACCCAGGTTTTTAAGTTTGCACAGATTACAAAAATTATTTGCCGTTCTCAAGTTGTAATCTCCCAAAGTTTCATAATAGTACCTACCTCCATTATCTCAAAATCTATCAACTTTTCGAAAATGTTTGATAGAACAAAAATTGAAATGAAAAAAAAAGTTCCTGCCTTCAAATAATTTCTTTCGGTGCCAGCGCCACCTACATTCTGCATATGACATATCTATGTTGGACTGCTAAACGTATCCATCGATGGCCACAGTCATTTGTTTTTTACAAAGTTGAAAAATTCATACTCGTTACCAAGAAATGTGACCTGGGAGTTTTATGAGAATCACCCTGTATTTCCGTAGTTTTATACTCACATTCTGGTGCATAATTACTTCTGTCCTTTAACCACTTTCGTTTAGAATTAAAAACTACATCGACTAAAATGATAAAGTACAGTTGTTCCATTTAAAATAAGAAAGTTATTGAGGGTTGTCAGAATATGTTGGATAATTTTGAATGCTCTATAGAAGGTATTACAGTGCTGTCTTATTTGCAGTGTAGTAACAACCCTAAGTCTTTATTACCTAACACTTAAACACAATGCGCTTCATATTAATTAAAATATCGGCAATTATATTTAGTGAAGATTCTGAGAAAAAAATCGAGAAGGCGAAATATTTCGGAAAACTGTTCGCGTTTTAACATATTTATGATATATTAATTTAAAAAAAATAATTATAGATGATTGTTCAGAGAATCTAAAAATGGATAAAAATGCCATATCCTATTATAAAAAACGTTTGTTAAGCCTACTATAGACATTTGGGAGTGGCTGTATATTGATAAGTATTTTTAAAATATGTGCTCAGGCAGCACCTATGTCAAAGCAGATGTAGAATTTAATTATCTGCATAAGTATAGGTGCAGCAGTGCTTTACCACTTGGTTGAATCACCCTCTGTATTTGAATTTGTAAAGCGATATAAAAGTTTCAAAAATTAATATTCTTCATTAAAAAACCCAACTCTGGGCTGGACAACATATATATCCAGCTGGCTTTGATTTATATTTATTTGTAAAAAAAACTGTAAGTGCTACAATCGTTGCCTCTACATATATACAGATTAATTCATTAACAACGAGAAATCCGAAAGCGGGAGATGGCTTTGATTTGAATTTATTTGTAAAAAAACTGTAAGTGCTACAATCGTTGCCTCTACATATATACAGAGTAATTCATTAACAACTAGAAATCCGAGAGCGGGAGATACTACACGTCAAATTCTGATTATTGTCCTTATCCGAAAGTTGATAGTTTTGTAAATACAGTGTGTTGAAAGTTAAGGTGTGTTTTTTTTTTAGGCGACGCATAAGACACATCTTGCAACTAAGGCGTAAAGGCGTTGCTCCTAGAGGGCGCGACTTACAATCAATTTCACCTACATTTACAGTTAATAACTCTCCACTTTGTATGTCGAAATTTGATTCAAAACCTGAAAGAGGAATCATTTTTCCATTACTTACGTATTCTTGTTTCGTTTCAGTATCTCGATATATATATATATATATATATATATATATATATATATATATATATATATATATATATATATATATATATATATATATACCGGGTGGTCCTCCGGAGGTCCCACGATCGATTGCGGGAAAACTATATATATATATATATATATATATATATATATATATATATATATATATATATATATATATATATATATATATATACCGGGTGGTCCTCCGGAGGTCCCACGATCGATTGCGGGAAAACTATCAATAGGAAAAACCTGAAAATTGGACATTACACAAAAGTCGTTGGGGGCCACAGGCTAAAAATATTTTCAAGATGGCGGCACTTCCGGTTATAGCAGAAGTAGATGTCGATTCGCTTATTTTAAATGGAACACCCTGTATTTTATTGCAGTTTCGGATTCTACAATAAATTCTGAACACTTTTCGTAAATAATGTTCTATACCTATCATCAACCGTCCAGAAGATATTTAGACCTTAAGATAAAATTTGACATTTACGGCCAGTCATAAAGATACCGACCGATATTTTTATAATAAGAACATATTTCGTTACGATTTTTAGAATTATCTTAAAAGATATTTGACTTAATCTATTTCCACATCGAGACTAACGATAGAGTATACAGAGTGTCCAAAAAATCTTGAAGTTTGCAATGAGAAATTGCAAAAATTTCGCGATTTTCAAATTGGAACCCCCTTTTTTTATAACACTATCGTGTTAAACTCAAAAAATCACTGATACTTTGTATGTAATTACCTATACCTAAATCAAACGGTTTTCATTTTCCTACCATAAGCGTTAACCATGGAAAATAAATTGCCGAGTGTGTTTCTATGGAAACTTTGACAGTTTGTTGATTAACTAGCTAATAATGGCATGGTTAAATTACACACACGAAGAATATTTAAATTTATTTACTATTTAAGGAGAATGTAATAAAGTAATTTCGCGAACGTGTGATACATTTGCTGACAGATACCCAGATAAACAGAAACTGTCAAACGAATAGTAGACAATTTCAAAAACTGTGGATGTGTCAAGAAAAAGGTGCAGAGGGCTAAACCCTTTGTTGAAAACAAACAAATCGAGACAGCAATTTTTAGGTATCTTGCCATATAACCTTATATAAAATCATCAAACAGATAATAGAAAATTAAAAAAAAAACAATTCACACACAACATGGACTGAATAAAATGAAACAAAAATTAACGTCTTAAGTATTCAAATTGACGACCTCTGGCATCAAGACATTTTTCTCACCTACGTGTCAATCCCTCATGTGTGACCGGATCCAATTCAGGAAATGATTCTCGAACCCGCTGCATGCAATATTCTTTAGTAGAAACTGCAGTGTTGTAGATTTTATTTTTTATAGTACCCCGTATAAAAAAATCGAGAACAGATAAGTCAGGCGATCGAGGCGGCCTAAGGTGTGGCCCATTGTTGGCAATCCATTGGTCAGCAAATAGAGATTGTAAAAGATTGTTAACCAGGTGACCATTGTGAGGAGGGGCCACATCATGTTGGTAAAATATTTGTCTATATTCATTCAATGAAAGGTTGTCCAAATAAGTTACTTCCAAATTTTGCAAAATTTTCAAATAACGCTCACCTACAAGTAAATAAATAAAGTTTACACAAAGTATTTTATGAATTTCGGATTAATTTTTACCATTCAAATTATCGTCGTATATTTCTAGGACAACAACGCCGTCATTCCTTATAGCACAATAAGCATTAAACTGCCAGCTTTCCTGAAAATGTCCTGCCCTAGAAGGATAAACATTGGTGTCAATCCAATAGTGAGAATTACGACGATTGAGAAGTCCATTCTTTGAAAATTTTGCTTCATCCGTTCATATGATGTTTTCTAAAAACAGCTCGTTTTCTTGGAATCACATTAAAATAAATTCACAGAACTCCACCCTTCTTGAAAAATCAGTTTCCTTTCAATGTTGCACAACTGAACAAGCATAAGGATGAAACTTATGTTTTCGTAAAATTCGCAAAACGGAGGTTTTGGACAATCCTGACTCCAGTGCTACTGCCTCGTTGACTTTGTAGGGTATGCAGTAAAATATCCCAAAATTGCTGTTTCAATTTGTTCATTCTCAACAACGGGTTTAGCCCTCTGCACCTTTTTCTTGACAGATCCGCAGTTTTTGAAATTGACTACTATTCGTTTGACGGTTTTACGTGACTGTTTCTGTTTATCTGGATATCTGTCAGCAAATGTATCACACGTTGCCGAAATTACTTTATTACATTCTCCTTAAATAATAAATAAATTTAAATAATCTTTGTGTGTGTAATTTAACCATACCAATATTAGCTAGTTAATCAACAAACTGTCAAAGTTTCCATAGAAACACACTCGGCAATTTATTTTCCATGACTAACGCTTATGGTAGGAAATTTTTTTAAATATTAGGCTTTGAAATGAGTTTTTTCAAAATAAAATGAAAACCTTTTGATTTAGGTATAGGTAATTACATACAAAGTATCAGTGATTTTTTGAGCTTAACACGATAGTGTTATAAAAAAAAGGGGGTTCCAATTTTAAAATCGCGAGATTTTTGCAATTTCTCATTGCAAACTTCAAGAATTTTTTTTGGACACTCTGTATACTCTATCGTTAGTCTCGATGTGGAAATAGATGAAGTGAAATATCTTTTAAGATAATCCTAAAAGTCTGAATATCTTCTGGACGGTTGATGATAGGTATAGAACATTATTTACGAAAAGTGTTCAGAATTTACTGTAGAATCCGAAACTGCAATAAAATACAGGATATTCCATTTAAAATAAGCGAATCGACATCTACTTCCAGTATAACCGGAAGTGCCGCCATCTTGAAAATGTTTTTAGCCTGTGGCCCCAACGACTTTTGTGTAAGGTCCAATTTTCAGGTTTTTCATATTGATAGTTTTATCGCAATCGATCGTGGGACCTCCCGGAGGACCATCCTGTATATATAAGCGTAAATTCGTTTATGAAAATTCAATAAAAATATGCTTTAGCCAACAATGGTTTTTCTATTTTGAATCGAGCAAAATGAGTTTTAGTCTATTGTTGATGTTTTGTAATTCAAGTATTTAGGCAAAATTTTGTATTTTTTCCAGGTTGGTAAAACTCTTAACTTAGTTCAGAGAGCTTTTAACTTTGGTGAGGATGGTAGTACATCAATTCAGCCACCAAGACCTCCTTTGTCTGATGCTGAGTTCAGAAAATTCTTAGATCCAGTTGGTCAAATTATTTATGCTAAAGAGCTTAGGTCAGTGATATATTTTGGTGGAGTTGACCCCAGTTTAAGGTAGGTAGTAAAAAAAGGTTTCTATGCAAAAAGTAAGTAATTCTTTAGTTTAGTGGAAGTGCATTTTTTGGAGTCAATGAGAAAGTCATTATATGGAAATTAAAGTATATCGAATTGGATTTATATTACTAATAATATTTTAATTGTTTATACAATATTGATACAAAAATATCATCGTTAGCTTTATGTAAACGTTGATGACATTCTTAACGTGGAAGACCACAAAATATCCTGTTTAACAAATTATTATGTTGTTGGAGAGTGGCAACATTGGTGTATTAATACTGTTAGGCTATACTAAAGCATTTGTATGGTCAATAACGAAATGCTTAAAGCAATGCTTCATTATTGTAGTTTCAGTCAGCCTGCATTGACATTAGTATCAACATTTTTGTTGAATACTTTGCAGAGGGTTGTCTTAGGAAGCTCCACTTCTGAATTTGTAACTGTATCACAAGGAGTACCACAGTAAAGCATACTACTTTTTACTGTATATACTGTAAATTTCTTTCGTTGTGTTAAATTTTATAACTACCCCTTTTACGCAAATGATAAGCCACTTTAGTGTTCATTCAAATCAGTAGATTTGACTGAGACCCTTATTTTGATAAATGATGATATAAATTATTTAGTTCAAATTTCTAGAAAACATTTGCTATTAATAAATCCAGAAAACTCATCTATCATTATTTTCGGTCTTGATGAGGGTGAGATGGAACGAGCTTGTGTGAAAATAAATGGTACTATTATCCCTGTTAGACAAGTAGCTAGGAGTTTGGGGTTGCTTATATATTCAGATTTACGTCCCAGGAATCATATCCCTATGTGTTTAAAAACTAATTTATACACAGAGACACAGCTTGAATAAAGGCATAAGTTATTACTATGCGATAGTCTTGTTCTATCACAATTAAACCATCATGTCTTTGGTTAATCTATGGCGTGAGACGTGGGCAACATATATCAAATAAGTTAACACAGGCCGGTTGACTCAGCATGTACAATCGACGCGTTTTACGTATGCTATGTTTCTATTATAAAATAATAAAGCATAAAGCTCAGCTATCTTCAGGATATTTCGAACGGATGTTCACAATTTGAATATTCGTCCTAAAAGGTTACTAACTATTCCCAAGCATAATAGAGAGTTGTTCAAAAGGTCCTTTTCATATAAGATTTGTGTCTCCTTGGCTCCTTCGATGTGGTCAGCTCTGACAGTTCTGTTTGCACATTTAGAGATCATTTAAGCAATGCCTCTTTGAAGGGCAACTAAGAGTGTATGTGAATATATTGTTGCTATTTTTCTGTGCTGCTGTTTCATAGTGTTGGAATCAGATTAATTTAATTCAATTCTAGGTTTTCAATTCTATTGCGGGATTATAAAATACTTTGTGTAAGGCGACAGTGGAAGAACAGAGTTACATGTTTACACTGAACATCTGAATTGTATGCCTTTTGTCTGCTGCGTTCTAATCAGGAATATGATTAATTAATATAGGTGCATATATGTAAAAGATTTGAAGTCTATGTGGACAATAAATGTGTTATTATTTTTATTTTCATTATTATTAGTTAACTATATTCATCACATGCTATAAATAATCCTATAAAAATATTAAATATTTATTTTGTTTCAATGAATTAAATCGTAACAAAAATGTATTAGCGGGACAGTTGGCAATTTGAATATGTGCCAACATTACTTAATCAAACTTAAGCAACATTGGACTGGGTCAGTTCAAGGATGGGTGACCGGTTGGTGATCCCCTCTTGGCCTGATAAAATCTCTAGTGTGCAAATACCCCCTTTAATAACTGGTTGAAGGGGAGGTTAAAAAAATACCAAAACAAAAGGTACCAGCCTGGATTCACAAGTTCATTCTCTAACCTAGAGAAACACTCTTTTTTTTTCAATTAGTAGCTAATTTTTTATTTTTTAACAGCCCCGCATAATCTATTAAATTTTTCCACATTGCTTGTAATGCTTCTACTGTACCAGTTTTCAAAAATATTCATCTAGTCCTTCAAAGTGCCCCATTACAGCAGTTTTAACCTCATCTGAACAAATTCTTTGGTCTCCCAAAAAAACATAATATTTTTGAGTGAAAGTCTGTGGAATAACAAGTGCATTATCTTGAAGAAACAACACCTCAAAAATCCTGTCCTCATTTTGATTTCTTCATGCAAATGTCACAAAAGATTGCAATAGTATTGTGACTTAGTAGTCTGGCCCTTTTCCAAATATCCTACCATGATAATGTCCTTACAATAACAAAAAATGCCATAACCTTGATTGGTGTTTGCCTTTCTTGAGGGCAGGCAGCCTGTGTTTTTTCTACAGTTTGGATTTAGGTGTATGATGCTGAACCCACATCTCATTCTTAGTAACAAATCTCGCAATGAACTCCTCTGGATCAGTTTCAAACATGTGCAGACAATCAGGAGAACAACTTTGGTACGCATCGCGCCTCACCCTGGGAAATCCTAATTGACAATAGTGTTTTGCGGTCGCTCATAGGCAATGCCCACAGTTTCAGCAATCTCCTGGACCTTCAGTCTGCGCTTACAGAAATAAGGTCACAAATTTTGTTGACATTATCTGGAGTGGTCGATGTTAAAGCCTTGCTGCTGCTGTGATTATCTTCGATACGTTCTCTTCCACCCTTATATTCAGCTGCCCACTTCTTGACCATAGTATACGATGGAGCAGAGTCTTCTAGTGTCTCTACCATTTCTTGATGGATTTGCTATGGTGTTAAGCTCTTTTTATGCAGGTGCTTAATGAAAGCATGGTGTTTGATGTTCTCCATTTAACAAATTTCCGAAAACTTGACCAGTTATGAATTTATATAATGTTAACCTGTAGCAATAGAAAAATGAAATGTTCTACAATTCTACGTAAGGATATAGCTTACATCACACGGTTTATTGCTAATACTCTTGATTGGTAGGGTGATCAGCTTGACGTAATTTATATGGACTTTACCAAGGCACTGGCCGCATTGATCATGTGGTGTTACTTGATAATCTTAAATCTGTGAGTTTCTCGTGTTCTCTTTGCCTCTTTTTCAGATCATATTTGAACAGCAGGCTAAATTTTGTCTCCTATGGTAGTTTTGATTGCAACTTCAGGTGTCCCTCAGTAATCCAACCTCAGGCCTTTACTCTTCTTACTTTTCATGAACGACCTGAGCTTTGTTTTGCGATCTGAAAATGTATTCTTCTATAAGTGGAGTTGGTGATTGTGTAGAGCTTCAATGTACAATAGATAGAGTTGACGAGTGGTGTGCTGATAATAGACTGTAGCTGAGTTTGTGAAGGTGTAGGGTGGTCTCATATTCAAAGAGAACATCTGCACCTAATATCATTACAATATCAATGCTTCATTAATCCCTAGATGCAGCAGCACAAAATATCTAGGCATTACCTTTAACAACAAATTATCTTTTAACTTACACATAGATGAAGTGGTAAGTTCAGCTCTTCGTATGCTTGGCTTCATATTTATAAACTGTAGTGAGTGCTGTAATGAAATGGCACTTAAAACTCTTTAATTTTGTGCGTACCAGGCTCCAATTAGGAGCACATACTTTTTCTCCATATTATACTTCTCAAAAGTGTTGTCTTGAGTCAGTCCAGAGGGGTTCTGAAATTTTTGAGATTTAAAGTTGTAGGGTAATCTCCTCCTCGTGGATTTTATCATTGATACTGCTTCAGGTGTGCGCCATTGATAGTCTTGAGTCTTGTAGAAAAGTTGATTCTATAAGGTTCCTTTATAGCTTTGAATTAATTTGCTAGATTGCTCAGAACTGTTTAGACAGAAAAAAAATTCTTTACCTAGAATAAATGCTAAAACCTGTGATACTCCTACCTTCTAACAAGCAGAACAAATCTGCTAATAAGACCACCTATTCATACCACTGTTAGCAATTATAACTCTATAAGTAACATGTATGACATTAATGACTCAAGTATAAATGAGATCATTAGAGTCGTACGTACTAGTTCTCGTTTGTAGTCCTTTTAGTTTTATTTTTGACTATACAATGGTTATGTTTGTAGTCCTTTAAGTTTTTAAATTAACTACTAATTGGTGACTGTATGAATACTAAAATAAAGTGATAAATAAATAATGAATGTATCTAAAAATAAAACGCTTGTTTGCTTTCTAGTCAGGATCTTTTCATTCAACGCTCATGGTATTATTAAAATTATTTTATGACTCACAATTCGTTTACCTGTAGATAATTTGATTTTTGTTAATAAATAGCTTATACACCTGGTTATGCTTATTTGCAGAAGAGTAGTTTGGAAACACTTACTAAATGTCTACCCAGAAGGTATGACTGGTAGAGAACGAATGGACTATATCAAGCTGAAAGCAGCTGAGTATGTGTCCCTAAGAGAGGCTTGGAAGCAGGCCATAGCTCAAGGGCCTGTAATTGGCGAACTAGCTTACACTACCGGCATGGTTAGGAAAGATGTCTTAAGGACTGACCGGCATCATCCCTTTTACGCTGGGAGTGATGATAATAAAAATATAGCTTCATTATTTAACATACTTACTACGTAAGTATCCATTTCTAATAGTAGTAGCTTAAAGATTTAAATAATAATAAGTGTATTAGTTTATTTGAGGAATTTAAATTTTTAATCAGGAATATTACATTTCAATGTAGTGATCGGCTCAGCCGCATCTCTTATCTTGGTTACCCTTCATATGCTCATTTGTGTTTTGTACCTTAAATATATTAAAATTTGCTTTCTAAGATTTGCCTTCCTTTATTCAGGTGTTTTTATTTATCTTTCTTTATATAACTCAAAACTTTTTGTTATTAGTAGGGTAACCTTACTCAAGCATGTAGAAAACCTAACATTTAGCTTAGTTTTTAACTGCAAACATTGTTTTATTATATATATATATATATATATATATATATATATATATATATATATATATATATATATATATATATATATATATATATGCCTCAGACTAGCTTCGAAGCGTCCTTACATCCAGCAGCAAAAAAACATTTTGTGAGAGATTCATAAAAAAATGTTTGTATACTTTTGTCAAGTGTAACATCTCTAAACTTTACACAATTCAGTGTTGTTTATTTATACTAATCCTACTGCTGAATTTTCTTTCACCAAAGACACATCTTGGTGTCCACAATATACACCTCCATTTCATTTATTCAAGTACCAAGCGCCCTACGCGTATATATTTTGGTGTACTTCCGATTACTAGGCGTCTAGCCACGTTGCCAGTTATTGAGCTGCTGCTACTTCTTTCAGAATGTTTTTAGAGTATTCATGTTTATCTATATTCCTGTTAGGTTAGATTGTGAGTGGTCCATATCGGTCCCTCCACCGCGACCATAAGTTCTATTGTGGCTCACGCCTAATGTCTATATTTCGCCCAACAAATCCAGCCTCCTACAGAGGTCGATAACCTTTGCGGGCGAAAGTTGATCCAGATCCTCTGGAGCAAGCTTTACCTTGCCAAAGAGCAGGTGTCTAGTCCTATCCGCTGCCGGACAGGAACACAGCACGTGCTCTGCTGTTTCGTCATTCACCATACACAGCCGGCACTCGGTCTCCTGACCGATCCCAATACGGTGCATGTGATGCCGCAAGCGACAGTGTCCTGTATACAGGCCGACTAGAGTACTCAGTTGTTGTCTGTTCAACTCTAGAAGTTTCTTAGCCCTTGACTCAGACAGGCCATTTATGAAGGCCTTAGAGTGAGCTAATCCTGGAAGATTTTGCCAATATTGAATTGTCCTTCTATCTGTCCAGGTCTTTAAGGTGCGTTTTGCTGTGCAAGATGTTATTCCCAGCACCGGTTCTGGTCCGACAAAGTCACACTGGGTACCACTCCTGGCAAGCGCGTCTGCCGCAACGTTGCCATCATGGTCCGAGTGACCCGGTATCCAGACCAGCGACACCTCATTACAGCTGCCCAATTCGTTAAGGGCAGATTTACAACTCCATACCGTCTTTGAATTGCACCGGTAGGAACCAAGAGCCTTTATTGCAGCTTGGCTATCTGCATATATCTTTATCGATTTGTTTGTGCATAGGTCTTTTAAGCTTTCCCTTGCACACATCTCGATGGCATAAACTTCTGCCTGGTGTATGGTTGCGTACTTGCCGAGGCTAGCTAATAGTCTAGCATCGGTGCTGCCCCCATATGCGCCGGCTCCTACTCCCATATTGGTTTTGGAGCCGTCAGAGTACCAGCAGAGGTCCGCTCTCAACAGGGTCGATTGGTTCCGGTCCCAGTCCTCCCTTTCCGGGAGGACGGTCTTGAAAGACAGATCTCTGCTGATTTTTGTAGGCATCAAGTCCGAGACCATTCCCAGAATCCTGTGACAATCACTGTCATCAAGGAGTCCGGACCCCCTCAGACTGACTTCCCTCGGCATGTTATCTGCCGTTTGTATTAGTCTGTACGTTGTCCACCTCGCCACCCTCTCCAACCATATGTGAAGTGGGGGAATATTGAGGAGGACCTCCAGAGCGACTGATGGTGCGGTGCTTATCGCTCCCGTTATCATGAGACATGCTTGTCTCTGTAGATGAGCCAGTTTGGCCCTCGCGGTACCACGAAGTACCTTAGGCCATCAAACTATGGCTCCATATGTTATCATAGGTCTGATAACCACTACATAGAGCCAGTACATCTGTTGGGGGTTTGTTCCCCAGTTGTTCCCACAGATTCTCCGGCAGGTCCACAGGGACATCTTAGCCCTGCGGATAACATTTTCTAACTGTCTGTCCCAGTTGAGCTTCTTATCTAGGATAACTCCCAGATATTTTGCTTGGTCCGAAAATGGAATGTTTTCCCCCATAAGATTAGGTGGTTTTAATTTGTCCAACCTTCTTCTTCTGGTGAACGGGACAATGATCGTTTTGCGAGGGTTCACAGACATCTGTTCCCTACGGCACCAATCATTGACTACATTTAGTGCTTCTTGAAGAGTACTAGACAGTTCCTCCTCAGATTTGCCTCTAACCATTATGACGAGATCATCCGCATACGCCTGGACCTCATCCTCCCAGAGCCAGCAGGTTGTCCACAAAGAGGGACCACAACAGGGGGGATAGAACGCCCCCCTGAGGACACCCTCTCGCAGCCCTAACGCTGACCACCTCTCCCCGTAATGAGGTAATAATGGTCTGATTGTGCAGCATGTTTCCGATCCAGCCACAGATGGTAGGTTCCACCCCCCTAGCGATAGTGGCCTCGTAGAGGGAGATCGGTAATGCATTATTAAATGCTCCTTCTATGTCGAGAAATGCCGCCACCGCAACCTCTCCATTTTCCAGAGAGTGTGTGATCTTCTCGACGAGGTTATTGAGCGCTAACTCAGTTGATTTGCCAGTTTGATAGGCATACTGGTGGGTATTTAGGGGGTTCTTGGGTAAGATGTTCCCCCTAATGTGTCCGTCCAGTATTTTTTCCAATCCCTTCAGGAGGAATGATGTAATACTGAGAGGTCTCAATGATGTAGGTAGGAGGTCATTACGTCCCAATTTGGGAATGTAAACCCCCCTAACCACCGTCCAGCTGGAAGGAATATAGTTCCAGGCCAGACTGGCTCTAAACAGCCTGATAAGGAAGGGTAGGAGAATCTCCAGTCCCTTTTGTAGTAGGACCGGTACCACCCCATCCTCCCCTGGCGACTTGAATGGCTGGAAATGATTCACAGCACACTCCACTGCCGAGGCTGTAACTATTCTCCGAGCAACTAGCCAGTCCTCCCTTTGAGGGCGTTTAGATCGTCCCTCAGCTGGTAGGACCTCACCGTTGCTCAGGATCAGACAATCTGGGACAAACCTGTTAATCGCGACTTAAAATCATAGATTGTAAAAGTATGATGCAGTTATGTAATTGCATAGAATTTTAAAATACTGTAATTTTAGTATTACCTAAAGGTGTGTGTATTATGTCTAGTCTAGTACGAGAACACAAAAATATTTTTATAAAAATATTTGCTGTGATTGAATAAAACACAAATCCCTAATTTGAAGACTGTTTTCTCGTATTATCTGTAACATTGAATATTTGCGAGTCATTCTAATTTCACTTTAACCAAATGCTGCGATAATTTGGTCCTGTTATTATAGGTAGTGTACCATAACCTATGTATGGCTTGAAAAATATACAAAGGAAAGGGTTTTTAAAGTATAACTCTTTAGACAAATCCATACACCACAACAAGGTTCTCTCAGGAGCAGATGCTGTAGCATTCCTAATGTTTAAAAAAAGTCTGGACGCAACAAATAGGTTATGGAAGTGTATTTTCATAAAAATGTTTTTAATAGCAAATATGTCTTTTTTTATTGAAAGCAGGCATCAAATTTGGTCACCAGTATAACCTATATGGTAGAAACAATAATGTACCATACTTCATCGAAATAACTGTTTTGTTTGAAAATGTAGAAAAATTCTCCGAAAATAAACTTACTATGTTCCTGTAAATGCTGGTTTCTAGCCATCGAACCCTAAGTTCATAGCAAATTGAGTTATTGAAATTTGAAGCATTTATTGAAAATTTGCTACCAAAGCGCACTTACTGCGTCCAGAATTTTTTCTTACACACATGCAATTTGGATGCATTTCGATGAAAAATGTAAAAGTATAAGGGGTGTTTGATTTAAAAAAAAAAGGAAATTGGTATCACCAAAGACTTATGGGACACGCTGTGATTGTCGAAATAATTTTATAAGATGCAGCTCAAGACACCCTCTAATTAACATATACAATTTTTTCTCGTATCTTATATAATTGATATATTGAGCTTTATCGTAGAAATGTGTCACCCTGTATACATCTAAACAGATAAAAACTGAAACTAACCTCGGATATGGGTTCTAGGGGGCCTAATTCACGCTCATTTGGAAAAATCTTTTTAAAATTCAAAAGTCATGGTCTCCTCAATAGCGACTTTTTTCTACTAAAATTCGCTAAAAAAAAATAGAGTATTAAACCATAAACGCTAACTAAAACTATTACGAAATTATCAGGGAAAGGGTATATTTGAAATACATTATCTGCAAATATTTTAGTAATCTATCTATCTAATACTATCATTAGGAAATTATTTCCAAATTTAAAAGTCGCGTTCTCCTCAATAGTGCATTTTTGCTACGAAAATTCACTAAAAAATATAATCTGATCTAAATACAGACGTAGAAACTTTTCTGTGGCTCCATAGAGAAATTTTTCGTTGGCGTGACGATGCTGTAAAAAACAAAATAGATATAAAAAATGTTGGGACACTATACGGCGTTAGTTCCCCGAAAATTGTATTATACCAGGCAATTTATGAATATTAATAGCCGGAGAATGTATCATGAGGTTAAGGACCATTGATTAACATGTGTGAGTGAAGTTTAAAGTGCAAACAACATAAATATGTGTAATCAGCAAAGAAGAAGATACATACCTGGTCGTTGGCATGGAGACCAGAACTGCTTAGATGCGAACGATTCGTTACCAGGTAGAAGATTGATGCGAGTTTGTTTACAAACTACAATTAAAATTGATGGAGAAACCCACAAGTACAGCTCATTGTGAACAATGAGGTGTGTGAATGATCAAATATCAACCAAGGAGTGACAGCTGGAGTAAAAACCAACCTTTAAATTACTAAAGCCTTTTGCTTATGAGAACTGCCAAATTTAGTGATTTCATGTGATTAATTATTGTCATTAAATATAAAGAGCATGCATATAAAAAAAGAGATCTCTATTAAATTTTATTGCTAAACTGTCTTGTAGTAGAATATTAATATTAAAGTTAAATAAATGTATGTTAAGATGTTGAAAAATATTATAATTTGAGCAAAAGAATAACTTATATGATTCAAAAATCAGTCAAAATTTAAAGTTAAATTAAAAAGGAAAAAGTTAATAAAATAGGAAACAACCCTTGGAAAATGAAAGTCAATATCCAGTAAGATTTGAATAAAGGCAGTTGGTAACATGAAAACTGTAATCCCATTTTAAATCAGTGGCGGCTCATCAGATGACGCAGGTGAAGCGCTGCTTCACCTATATTTTCGGTTAAGCTAAACTTTTTTATTCAAAATCCACCATAATTTTAATTTTTTTCACTCTCACAAGTTCATTTGGTACAACCACATAAAAATGTCTGGTTACGTTACGCCGCAGTTGATAATGTATTTTTATAGTATTTGATGGTACAATATAATGTGCAAGCCCCTGATTCCCGAATTGCATGTTACACAACATGTCCAACACACAGCATATTACGCGTTGCGGAGCACAGACTATTGCAGAGCAACTGAGAACTGAACTGAGTCAGAATCGTGTATATACAAATGCAGCCTCGATGTCTTATCGCTTACATGCGACAGTTGTCATTGCAACAAATGTTAGTTTCCGTCGTTTATTTAGATTTAGTCGGATCGTCAGACACATCTTTTTATTTTTAATATGTTGCCGTTAAATGATCCGGTATGTGTCACATTTGTAGACTTTTAAAAGCTGTATTTTTCATGTTTCTTTTTTGTAAGTGGAATTGATTTTTGTTTATTATCACCTATAAAAGAATAATTTCAAAATAATAAAATATTAGATACAAAGTTTCAAGTTATAAAAAAGAGAAGGGCCTTGGATTTGAAAATAAATGCTTGTGGCTCCTCCCACTATAAACAGATTTTAATAATACGCGCTGTATTATTTTACCGTGCTCGTGCGTGTACAGTGTGACAAAAATAAGGTGAATAATAATAAATTTATTTATTTATGTCATCTCATCGAGTATTCGTGGTTATTATCCCGAAAATTATTCCTTGTGAAAGTCTATAGTTTTGTACAAATGGATTTTTCATTTAAATACTGAAGGGCCAGAAGAACATGTGACCTTGAAAATTTACATGCATCACTAATTTGGGGCACACTGTATATGTATGTATGTATGTATGTATGTATATATGTATGTATGTATGCATGTATGCATGTATGCATGTATGCATGTATGCATGTATGCATGTATGTATGTATGTATGTATATATAAATCGAAACTGACCCCGGATATGGATTCTACAGGTCCTAGTTTGCGCTCATTTGAGGACATTTTTAAAATTCAAAAGCTGAGATCTCGTCACTAGTGAATTTTAAAAAAAAATCACTAAAGTCACAATTATCAAGGAGTCTTATTTCAGCCTAAATGAGAAAACAATCTTATTGGTTGTTTAGCTCTCGTTAAGCTTATAAATTTCTACAGCACTCATATGATCTCATGGCAGGAACAATCATTACCTTTGTGTAAAGCATTTTACTTCGTTGCCCTGTTCTGAACCATCTTTTGTTGGTTTCTTTTTAATGAGAGCCGCAAGTAAACCAAAACTTTGTAAGGCTCATATCGTTTTATATTGCAGAACATTTATGTTACAATTTTGTGAAAACCAAACCATTCATTCTACATTAGGTGTATCACTTAACTTTTGTATACTACATCATGCTTAACATAAGGCTCAAATTTCAAACCACTTGCAGTTTTAGTCTGGTTTTAATCTTGTGTCGCATATTTCCATTTTTTAGTTTTATATTTAAAAGTATGTGTGAGCTGATTGCACCTTTAATCTATTTAGAGCAATATTGTCGGAAATGTTGATCTAATGATGACAATATAATTATGAAAACATAACCATTTTAATATTTTATTTTAAATTGTGTAAATAAAAGCAAATATAAATTTTATCCTCGGAGTTCATATAATACTGAATTACTTTGTATACTCTCATTTAAGGTAAGGAAAAGTAATAATTAATAACTAATACTTTTCTTTGAATTTCAGGTATGCTTTAAATCACCCAAAAGTAAGCTACTGCCAGGGAATGAGTGATTTAGCGTCTCCTCTCTTAGTAACAATGGATGATGAAGCACATGCTTACATTTGTTTCTGTGCTTTAATGAAGCGACTTTGCACTAATTTTATGATAGATGGGATAGCTATGACCCAGAAGTTCACCCATTTAGCTGAGGGTTTAATGTACTATGATGCAGAGTTCTATAATTATCTGAAATTGCATCAGGTACAAATTTATGTAAAAGTACAAGTCAAATCAAATTTAATAATCTGTTTTATTTTCAGGCGGATGATTTGTTGTTTTGTTATCGCTGGTTGTTATTAGAAATGAAACGAGAGTTTGCTTTTGAAGATTCTCTTCGTATGCTGGAAGTTTTATGGAGTTCTCTACCCTCTGAGCCACCTGAAAAAGAACTCAAGTTACATGATGTTAAATTTCAACCTGCTCCAATAAGCACACCGCCTATCAGCCCTCTGGTAAAAACACCACGTGAAAACCCTTATACAAAAGTTTGTGCGTTACGTAGACAAAGTTCCTCCATATCTCTTAGTAATTATGCATGTAAGAAAGTAACGACAGTCAAAAGACAAAATCATAGCTTAGATGAAAGCCTAGTCAGGACAAAAAATCTCATATTAGATATTAAGTTGAAACATCAAAGTTTGGATGACGCTACATTAATAAAACAGCGATCCCAAGTAAGTAATAATACTTCACCGAAATCACCAAAGAAATCAGTTCATCATGTAAACAATGAAGAAGGATCACCAAAGAAAATTGAAGTATCTCCAAAATCGCCTCATTCTCCCAAAAACGATTTAAGACCAAGATCTGTTTCACCTTTAGAACAGAAATCTGATTCAGTAATCCTAAATAACAGAATCAACGCGCATAAAATTGTCACCAAATCTAAAAGCTCAAGTTTGTCTTCCAGTATGACAAACCTCATTAAACACTCAAAGAAAACTGGTCATTTTAAAGAACTTAAAGATCGAATTGCTGCGGCGAAATTGTTTTCATCATTAGACCGTTTGGACAACAGCAACTCTATTAAGGAGGAGGCTCAAAACAGAGGCAAAGTTGTCAAAAACCTTAATGAATTCCTAAATTTTGCACAAGCAAACACTGACAGGATTTCAGAGAAACTGACAAGGGGATCTAGCGTCAGTGACACGCTGGCAGAAAACCCAAAAATTTTGCTCACAAAATCAAGCATTGACAATTCAGACAGTTCAAGTTTTGACCAAAACTCTTCTACATATACAAATAAAACCAGGCATTTGTCTTCGACTTCCAATAGTTACGAGGATACATTCGATGAATATAGCCCTGATGATTCTCAGGAATATTTTCCATTGACTACATCAGTCACAAGAGAGTTGAGGTTGGAATTAGAAAACTTGGATAGAAAGGTTTTTGGTAATAAATACAGTGAGCGGTTATCTGAGTCACCTTCAAGTGAAGGCAGTGCAGATAATAAAATTGAAGAAAACGGTGGTATTGAAACTAACATAGATGACAATTTAGAATTAAATTTTGCTGCAACAGAAACAGTCGAAGAGATTTTTGACAAAAGAAAAAGTAAAAGTGATGATATTTTCGTTTGGGAAAATCCACTTCACCAAGTTAGTCCCATAGTGGTTAACGAGACAGAAAATGCTTATATGAATACCCCAGATGAACAGACTGATTTAGATTTTGACCCCGATATGCCTACTGTAGTAAATGAAGTATCTGCTTCAAAAACGGTGACACCAATTAAGGTCATTAATGTTACTCAAACCACTACCAAAGAAATAAGTATTATACAGACTCCAATTGTTGATGAGAATATTGATGTAGAGGAACCTTCGGCTACTCTGAAAATCGATAGTTTAGATATAAATGGTGCTCCTATTACTACATGTGAAGAAGTAACAGAGTCCGTTAAACCAATCCCTATATTACCGCCTCCAAACGAACTTGGTGGAGGTAATCCTTTTTTAATGTTTCTCTGTATTACTGTTTTGTTACAACACAGGGACACAATAATGGGTAAGGGTATGGATTACAATGAAATGGCGATGCATTTCGATAAGATGGTTAGAAAACATAATGTTACAAAAGTGCTAAATCAGGCCAGACAATTGTATGCAAGGTACGTAAAGCAACATACCATCGCTCAACAGAAATATGATACTAAGTATGAGGACTGTTAACGTAACTAATTTTCTTGTTCTTTGCTGTGATATGGTTTACGTTTTTGTTTTTCTTTATTCCTAAAGCAATTTTATTTATTGATTTTTCAACAACTTTATTATAAAGAGTGTGCCTAATTGATTGTATTAATTTTAAGGATGACTCATATCTGTATGTAAGGATCTATCAAGGTGATGTGTCTAAATACTTGCTCATAATTTGTTACTTACTTTAAAGTATTTGTGATGATCATTTTCAATGGTTTTTGTTGAAACAAGGAAACACTTTGTTCAGATATTAAGAAAGAAACTTTACTTTTGGTTGTATTATATATTAGGTGTAGTTTGGTATATATAATTTTTTATTGTTGGACTATTTTTCGTTTTTGAATTATTTTTTCCAACCTGTAATTGGTATATTTTGAAATTCTTTTTCTTTTCTCTTTTTTCTTTTTAGTGAATTTTCTTTTTAAAAAAAATCACTAATGAGAAGATCCCGACTTTTGAATTTTGAAAAAATGTCTTCAAATGAGCGCTAATTAGGCCCCCCAGAACACATATCCGGGGTCAGTTTCAATTTTTATATGTTTATATATATATATAAATGTATCACACCGATAACTCAATAAATAATGGGCCGATTTTGAATAAATTTGGGGAATACCTTCCTTTTGCAAGTGGCTTGGATAAGTTCGTTAGCCAGGAAAATCGGCCCAGGTTTTCCCGGAAAATTTTGTGTTTTCTTTCGAGAAAAAAATATATATTTCCGGAATTAACAAAGTAAGGACAACTAATTTGGTACGTGGGTTTATCTCGTTATAAGTAAGTTACCTAAAAAAAATTAACTCTGTAGGTCAAAAGACAAAAAAGTTATAGGCATTTAAAGAAAAATAAATTGGGGTTTTCCTCAAATCTAATACGGGCTATGGAAAGAAAATGACTCAAGAAGAATGTTTTATAAACCCTGAGGTCTTAGTTTCAACCGTCATTGTCCTTCATTTTACTAAAATATTTACAGAAAATTCATTTCAAATAGACCCTTTCTCTGATGCTTGGCAGTAGCCTTAGCTATAGAGTTTATCGTTTAATGGTTTATAATTTTTGTCTAATTTTCATAGAAAATCAATAAAGCTCAATATATCCGTTATTATACAAGATATGAAAAAAAATTGTATACATTAATTATAGGGTGTCTTGAGCTACATCTTAAAAAATTATATCTACAATCACAGGCTGGCCCATAAGTAGTTAGTGATACTTTTTTTTTATATATAATCAAACATGCCGTATGTTATTGCATTTTTGCATTTTCCATCGAAATATAATGCATGTTTGTAAGAAAAGAGTGACAGTTGTTTAGGTGGTTCTTCAAATAAAAAAGAAGATCCCAACTATATTACGGCATATTAGGATTATGTATATTACCTTCGCTGTTTTCTACTAGCTTATGACAGTTTCTCTCCCACATAGATTTTTTTGCTGTCCAGCATCTATTTTAGACCCTAGTTGATCACACTTAATGTGTTTTGTCTTGTTCTGCAAGCCAATCTCTTCTTCTGCTTCACTTAACTATTGTTTCTAGATAATATGCAGTGACTATTTTTAGACATCTTGGGAAATACGTTGACTTAGTTAATAATACCAAGGGTTCTCAAATTAACAAGACCGATCCATTTCGGCAGTCTCCCCATAATGTGTTGAGAAGATCCATTCTCTTTGGGTACTTTTGCCCTTACAAGCGTCCCTGTCTTTTATCTAATCTGAAACCCATCTACAAATTTATTAAATGAATGAACCAATGGTTTTTCTTTGCTGAGTGTGAGAACAGTTGGATGGCCCCTCTACCACAGTTGTGTTCTTTACATAATTTACCAAAGTTAATCTGTTGAGACCATAACTTTCTACTTCCCTCTTAACATTCAACTTTTCATTTCTAGTATCATTATTGGCAAGCTGTATACTATTTTCAACATTGTTTTTAATTGCGCTCAACATTAGAGTTTTCATTTATTCATCATAACAAAATTCAGTAAAATAATTCATGTTTCGAACCCCGAAGTAGAATAGATATTAAACTTTAGTTGCAAATGAATGTGAAAAAGGTTACCAAGGCATTTTACTATATTAATAATACAGGTCACTAGTATTCACCTAACTTTAAATATCCAGCATTGATATTAAAATAAAGATACTACTACTACAGAGTAATATTGGAAATTTGTTGGATAGTGTTGGACCATATGCAAAAGACGGTATAAATATTTCGTATTGACCCGTATATTAATATGTCTCACGTAAACCTTGAGCTTTTCTTCCTGGTAAAATTTGTCAAGTAGTGCCTGGCGATATGCAAAAGATAGTACACATGTTTTATATTGATAGCGTTATGATTTTTTTCAAAGTACTTTTTTTTGGGAAGCTATAACCCTCTCCTGGTACCTTTTCCACTTTTTAAAGCAATAATAGCATTCCGATAAGAATGATTCAGTAATTTCATGATAAAATTTTAGTCTGGAAATAGCTAAGATACCATATCAGGACCATATGCAACCTGAAGGGACTTTGTAGTACCACACCTGACTATTGAACTCTGGGTTAATTTAAAAGCCTGGGCATCTATTTTCAGGAGCCTCTGTGGTCCAGGTGTAAGAACATGTGCCTCTGAACTGAAGGCTACTGGCTACAATTCCCAGGGTTTTCCTTTCACTTTGTCAGTACTGTAATAAATTAACATTAACCGAGATTATGGCATTGTATTTGAGCAAGTTGAAAGTCTGCACATTCCTTCGGAGGGGACGTAAAACCCTCGATCCCGTGTCCATGCGCACTTGGGCACGTTAAAGATCCCTAACCTCCTTACAGAAAGGTAGGTGTTCGGCAAAATTTCTGGGATAGGGAAGGTGAAACTGCTCCCTGTCGTCGGTGATTGGCCATGGTCGCGGAAATAGGCCGATGTTACAGGAAAAAAAAACACAAACAACAGATCTATTTTCGTAATGTTTCTAGTCACCAATTACCCAAAGTTTAAGCATTTTTAAAACTAAGAAGTTATATTTTTTTATTTGCTTTTTGACAAAAGGCATATGCCTAATAGCATTACTCCAAGCTAGCCTTAATTCTTTGACCTTGCTACATCTCAAATTTTGCATTGAAAACTAAATTGGAGTACGATGCTAAAAACATATTATCTTTTATTATAATTTCTTATTAGCATATTTTAGAAACTGAAATAAATTATGAGCAAATACTTGACCACATAATTTGGATTATGCTTAATTTTTCAACAAGATTCTTCCAGATACCTACTAATAATATTAAATATCCATAATTGTAAGAACTAAACAAAATGTATAACATTTCAGCACTTATTTCGTTCAAAATAAAGTAAATGTGCACAAAGGTTCGTGGATTATAGTTTTAGTAGCAATATATTGATTGCGTGGATGATGTATTATTTGAAATGTGTTAAACATGGTATTGGTGATTTGTTGATGTCTGTCTTTGAAGTGCCCTAGCTAGAATAGTAGTATATGAAGCAATACTTCTAAACCATGAATGAATTAGGCATATAAAAATTTGTTAGAAAGTTAAGTGAAAAGAGACATAAGTCCTTTACAATTCATAATTTATATGGGGCAGTCTAAAATGCTGCTTAGCAGTTTCGTCCATGTTTTAATTTGCAAACCTGTCAATCGGAACAATCTACATCACCCAATTTCACATCTGCCAACCTGATCTTCATATGATGTTGTATTTTCTTCTAATTTTGTATGCCACTGGATCAACTTCCTTAGGCGGTGATATTTGTGCATTTTTATTACATGGTCATCATCTTTATTGTCTTGTGTCTACATAGTTCAGGTTCTCAAAGTTTACCCCATAAGCTGCTTTATTGTGTATTTATCCAGAAGAATAGGGCCATATAATCTTTTACACAGATTCATTTCTGTAGCACTAATACCAGGCCCACTCGCCTTGTTGATGTCACACAGAGTTGCTTTATATAAAATGATGCTTTCTATAATCCTCTTGTAAATCTTAATTTCACTCTTCAGAATTTTTCAGTTTTATAGAAAACCATGTAGTAAAGTTATATATAGCTTTTCTGCCCTGTCCAGTTTTACTTCGGATCTCGAGCTTACTACAATGTTAAGCATCTATCAGTACACTAAGATACTTAAAAATGCTGACACACCTCCGGACTTCAGTCAAGTGAAAATGAAACATGTGCCCGCAACATAAGTTATTCAGTTTTTGAAAAAATGACAAACATGTCCCATTTACTAAACTCCTCTTTCCCTTTTCCTGGAATGTAGTACCTACATCATCCTGATGTTCACCTAATATGACATGTTCATTCCTGAAGTGTAAACATAATGTTATCCAGAAAAGCTGTAAAATAGATGTAAACACCCCCGGACATAAATTATTGAAAAACACTTAAAAAGAACTAACATCTTACACAATTTGTTCATTCCAGACATTCCTTCCTGTGTCACATTAATTGGAAGACAGGAAAAGCTATGAAAAGTGAGGTATACAGGGTGCCCCACTAAAGGCCGTTCACTATGAGTATTTCGAAAACTAGAAAGACCTTTAAAGAATTTGTTTCATTTCATTACATCATAACTGACACATTTTTGAAAACCCTTATTCGAAACTCTGTAAAAGACTATCTTTGGACATGAAGATTTAAGATATGATGTCAAAATTTACAGAGGGTTTTTAAATTCTTACTTGTTTAAGTTTAGTTTAGTTTATTGGTATATAAATTTTACAATGCATCTTACAAAAAGTATTGAAACTGTGTCTGCGATTGATGCAATTTGGAGTCAAATATAATACAAAAATGCAATATTGCTCGAAATATTGTTGACACTGACAAAGCTTCAATGTTGGTGTTGCAAATTTTGAATTTAATTAACTGCTCAAAATTTTTTCTATCACCCTGTACATCCCTGGACTGTCTTATATCATTATATAATGATATAGACATTCCAGGGATGTACAGATTACCATATGGTAATCAAATTGTCTTCTTTTGACTTTGATTTCAGAGTACTTTTTTTATAGAAGCCGTATTGGATTTTTTTTATAAATTAATAAATTCAAACGTGCATACGATGATCTCAAGTGGAAATTAGTCACTTGCAATTATTCTAAGATATTAGTCACCTCTTTTTTATAGGAGCCATATTGGCTTTTTTAAATAAATTTATGGTGTTCAAACCTCCATATGGTGGTGTCTTATTTTTTTTTAATCAGTCTGGTAGAAAAAATAACAAACAATTTAAATTTTTAATTAGCTGCCTGCAAAACTTAAAAGAGATTAAGGTAAAATACATGGTCGACTATTCCAAATTCCCACTTCAGATTAGAAATAATATGCTACAAGCGGATTTAAAAGACATTTACCCAAATAACTATCAAATGTATACAGATGGTTCCAAAGCAGATAATTTAACAGGCTGTGTGTATTACGATCCGCAAGCAAATTTCAACAACGTAATAAAATTAAAAGCAGACATGTCAACATATACGGCAGAAGGAATAGCAATGTTAGAGGCACTTAAATATATATCTAGCTTGCCAAAACAAAACTTTATTATTATATCCGATAACAAAAGCATCATTCAAGCCACAGAAAACTTAGTATTCAATAAAAAATACCCAAACTATATAATTGTAGAGGTCGCGAAACAACTACAAAATCTTTACAATAAAGGTATAAGCGTTGTCATAGTTTGGGTAAAAGGACACTGTGGATTAGTTGGGAACGACGAAGCAGACAAAATGGCAAAACGGGCCACCGTACATGGCCAAGAAACTCAACTATTAACACCATTCCAAGACCGAATAGTTTTATCCAATAGAAAATATAGGGAAACCTGGGAAAAAGAATACAGGAAGAACAACAAAGGAAAAGCATATATGGCACTGCAAGAACATATACCTCATAAGCCATAGTTCTATGATTGTCCTTATAAAAATAAAAAAATTGGTAAAACTATATGTAGATTGTGCTTTAACCACGTTTTAACCCCAGAATATTTATGTAAAATTAACTTAAGGGAAAACCCGAATTGTGATTGCGGATAGTTGGGTGATTTGGAACTTAATAATCTTGAATTTCCCTCTTAAACAAACGGAAATAAATACATTCATGGACAAAATATATATAGATTATTGTATCGAAAAACCACTCAACTAGCCACAAATTTTAAGTACCCAAAATGTGGAAATATTATACGCATTATTTTTATAGGTAGCTAAATCAAACAAAAATTTAAGAAATAAATATTAACCTTATGTAATTTACACCAATTGTAATAGATTTAGAAAAACCCATTGTTGTGCACCTACCTTTGTTTAAGAACCTTTTCCGTTAATGGCCTACCTGTGTTTTTCATAAATTTGCTCTGAAGGGCCCCAGCAGCATGAAGCTCTGTGTCCCAGTCTACATCCCATCAGTATTAAATAATTAGTCATAGGAAAACACACAAAAAACAATAATTAGATGAACCATTAGTATTAAATAATTAGTCATAGGAAAACACACAAAAAACAATAATTAGATGAAATGTAAACAGGCAGTGATCAGATTCTGGGATTATTAGTAGATATGTATCAGAAACAGTCTAGTGGTGATCTGGTGCTACATGTTTATATAAGAATATAAGAAGGGAAAACTAGGCGAATGGACACTGCATCCGAAGCCAATAAATCCGATTAAAAAAAATAGCTGCCTATGAAAATAAATGGAAATCAGTCACTTGCAAATATAGAGCAGTAAGTTAGTGTTTTATGTGCTTAAAATGTGATTGTGTATCTTCTTTGTGTCTGAACTGATACTAAATTTTTAACAACATTGTCTTTTTATTCAAACAAAGCCAAAACACATTGAAGTCTACATAATAAATAATAGTCATTCTTTAAGAACTCTAAATGAATGTCAATGTCTTAACCAGAAAAGCGACAACCTGTCCGCACATTGCCAAAATTGAGAGAGTACTAAGTGAATATAGGAACGTGTGATGAGCACTGATAAGTACACCTGGAGAACCCAAATCACCACAACACATTTTTTTAAAGACCTGACGGTCGTCTCTCTAACAAAGTTAGCACCATCAGGGGACGAAAAATTATCATGCATTTGATGGTCATTTTCAGCATCTTTACTAGTAAGACGATTGATGTTTGTGGTGTATTGTCACTTCTAGTTATCTTATAGAAATACTTAATTAGTCATTTATCTTAGTTATTAGATGATAATAATTATTATTTATTGGTAATAATAGTTAGTCATTAAAAATGTTTTGTTTTTTGGCAGTAATGTTCCTCCGCATAGTAATATTACTAGATGATTCTGTAGTCAATTAAAAGAAATTGCGTTTAATTTGGTCTAATATCTGTTTGTGGCTACCTAGAAATAAAGATTGCTGCCTTCTAGGTAAAGATATATATCTTCATTAGAAGCTTCCAAAAGAATATTGTTTCAATAGCGACACTTTTAATTGAATGTTTAGAATCAACTATTATTTCACTCATTTCCATAGAAAACCAGTGAAAAAACAAACGTGTTTTCTAATTGTTTCTATAGCCAACTACTTAAATATATGGATTTCAAAAAATTCAATATGACTCCCATAAAAAAATTGACTACAGTTTCTTGAAATTCAAAAGATCTGTGTAAATTTTGACGTCATATTTTAAGTCTTCATATCCAGATATAGCCTTGTACAAAGCTCTAAATAAATATTTTCAAAAATGTGTCTGATCTAATATGAAACAATCAACATTTTCATGGTTTTTTGTACATATTTGCTGGAACAGATGAGAATAACTTTGTTGAAAAAACCTTTTTAAAGGTCTCAAAGATCCACAACTTTTTTGTCACTTAACCGACTTGTAACTCTTCTAGTGTCTGAGATACCCCACCTTAAGTGGGGCACGTGTAATTTCTCAGGGATCAATCAGGAATTGGGAATAATCATCTTTCGTTTTCTGTTAGTAAATAAAAATGTTTCGTTTTTTTTTTTTTGGACTAATCACTCTAAACTAAACTAACCTCCAACTCGTAGTGACAATTTTCTGGGTCAGGGTATCTGATTTACAAAAAATTAGCACTGATGTACATCAGAAGCCACAAACAGTTCAAACACGATCATCCAGTTAGGTAGATACTGTTGACAGTTGAAAATATTTTCTTACTTTTACTTGGGTGCAACCACTCTCGTTAAATTGATAAAATTTCAATAGACACAAAAATCAGAGTGACACTTGCTTTTCTCACACAAAAGATTAAATGTATCCATTTCCACATTTTTTGCACAGTATCATATGAAAAGCTTACAAGAGAAACCCCTTAAACTACCTAATTATCCAACAACGGGTATTTTTCTAAATGTTAAAATTTTCCCTCTAGTGGCTTTATTTTAGTCTCATGATTAGAAACATTTTTTACGTTAGAAAGCCGAAGTTATATAAGGTCCAAAAGTAGAATGATATTTGGGAACATTTATTAAACTTGGTTTTTATAGGCTTTTCTTTTTATTTTAATTATTTTATGCAAGGCTGATCTTCAGGCCAGTCTTACCTTTTTTTGGGTTTGATATTGGAGTGATAAGGATGAGATGTTTTTGTACAGTTTTAGTCGGTTTTCAGTCAATGAAATGTTGTATTGCTCAGTGATCATAGTTTCAAGAAGTAACATTTCATATACTTTTAGAATGGAACCATTTTCATACTGTAGATATTTCAAAATCACTAGAAAGATAATTCATATCAGGAATTATAGATAGTGGATCAAAGACTGACATTGTATAAGTTATTTTACTGACTTGATTTTTATTGTGGTAATGAAAACAATTTTAGTGAGTTGTGAAATGGTTGAAAATAAGTTGGATATCCTACAGTTTTTGTTGATTAATCATTGGAAAATGTTTATTTTCTACATAATGTTTTACCTTTTTTTTTACTCTAAAGTAATGCGCTATAAGTGTAATTCGGTAATAGCGAAGTTAAAAGCAAATGTAAAGATAAAAATAAAATACGTGAACATATTAGTCAATACTAGGACTTAAAAGATTCTTAAAAACACACACACAAACATATATTCCTTTTCTTTTCAGCGTATCTGAAAGCAGTTTAATAGTGTATACATAAAGAAATTATTATTTAACATCAATTATAAAATAGTTAAACATTTTCCAATTATAGCCAACAAAAATAATAGTATTATTATGTTATATAATTCTCTGCTAGATAAGTCAATTAATTTGTAGAAATCCATGGCCAGGATATTCAGCTTACTTTTTCAAAATGTGCAATATATAGTTGTGAAAATTGAAGGGAAACAGACTATAAATAATATTGTATTATGTAGAACTATATTTTCAGTTTTGTTTAATTAAAGTATACACATAAGACTCATGTTTTTTATTTATTTCTGCCTTGCTAAAAACTTACATAGCTTAAGCAATCTGAAAATTGTCAAGGTGTTTTTCTTTTTAGTGCAGGAAAAGAAAACTGTTTAACCGATCGACCAGTTATGGATAAGCAAAAACTGGTCAATGAGTCATTCAACCGGTCGACCAGTTATAATTAAAAATTACAACTGCTGTTATAATAATACAATTTATTGCTGTGGTCCATTTATAAAAAATATAATCGTGGATATTAGCATAGTCAAAGAAAAATTAAATTAATTTGAAATTATTAACAACTCTAAATTAACGACTGTTTTAATTTTCTCTTAAATGTACCCTGTTCTAATATTTTTAAGTCTTCAGGTAAATGTCGAAAATTGTGTGAAAACAGTAGTATGGCTTTAGTTGATGACAACATTGTGTGGCCTTTTGCCATCTACTAAACCTAAACTACTGTTCCACACAATTTTCAACATCCTCCCGCCCCAGAAAATGAAGCTCCAGAGGATACAGTGGTTGCACTGGCGGGCGTAGGATTTGCCCACTTGGAAGCTGCACTTACGATCACAGCCTGGAATTTTTTTTTTCAATCGTCACAATTATCCACAATAAACGCGGCCCCTAAGGATTATGAAGCAGCACTGGATTACCCGCGCACAACGACGCCGATAGTTTGGTAAAAACGAGATGTCTGATTTTGGACTATGCAATAATATATCTAATTTTTTAAAGCTGTTGCTTGGATAAGTTCATACAACGATTTGTTTATAATTTAAGAAACCATAGTGATAACCTACAAAGCCTTTTAAAAGCTGATGGAATAAGCAACGTCGCAAACCATTTAAGAAAGGTTGTTCAGTTTGATCGCTACAAGTCTGAAATAAATTCAATGCCATCAGCTAAAGGTTTGGATTATAAATTGAATATCTCAGCGTCATTGTGCGTGAGTAATCTAGTGCTGTGCTAGTTGTGAAGATCGAAAGGGTTTTTCCAGGTGGTGATCGTAAAGTGCGGCAAATTCTACGCCGGCCAGTGCAAGTACTGTGTTGTCCGGAGCTCCATTTTCGGGGACAGGAGGATGTTGAAAATTGTGTGGAACGGTAGTTTAGGTTTAGTAGATGGCAACATTGTGTAGCCATATGTGCAAAAGGCCACACATGAAACAAGCATTTGTAACATGGGGTATATAAGTTTTATAGTTTTCAGGAAGGACAGAAGTTAGTTGTAAAAGAGATTTTAACGCGTAAATATCACAGCTCGAAGGAACACCTGGCCATACTAATTAAAGTACTTAATGTAAATATGATATTTTCAGTAGTTATTATTCAATCGTACATTATTAAGCTTTTAAATAGTACTGTGTACATGTTCATTGTTTTCTCGCATTGCGTTATTGTTATATTTGTTTCTTGTGTTTATTAAAAAAAGCGGAACCAGCAATGTGTGTGTATTTTTGCAACGAACGCTAACATCTGTTGCATTTACCGATCACCTTCTGACAACAACTTTGTCCAGCTCTTTGCTACCTTTCTGAAAAAACCGACCATCTGATTTCTGAATATCCTTCCTCCGAGATCACTATTCTTGGTGACTTTAATGTCCATAATAAGGAATGGCTAGGGTCCCCAAAAACCAGTCCACAAGGGAGAGCAGCGGAGGCCTTTGCAGTCAGCAACTCTTTAGCCAATATGGTTCAGCAACCTACTTACTTTCCTCGCATCCCAACGCACAGCTCAAATCTCTTGGATCTCCTTACTACCAATCCTGAATGCTATAAGATATCAGTCACCGCGCCCTTCGGTCGCTCATACCATGGCATGGTCACCGCTTCCTGTGCAATGTAACCCGAAGTCACACAATCATCACACCCACGTATCGTTTGGCACTACAACTCCACGAACTGGGACGAAATGAGAGATTGCTTTCCATGGGCGTCTGTCTGCTTCTCTCATCCTGACCCCTCTGATATCTCACAAAACATCACCGAAATTATCCAACCTGGCATGGAATTATTTATTCCACGTACACAGAAAACCTCTTGTGCCACTCAAAAGCCCGGGTTCTCTAAATATTGTGACAAGGCCAGACCTAAAAAGATCAAAGCTCACAAAACGCTTCTACACAATCCCAGTCAAGAAAACCGTCAAGCATTTAACAACGCAAGAAACCGCTATGTCCGCATTCTTTCTAAGGCAAAAAAACTCGTTTAATAACCACATCCAAAACAAAGTCCTCTCAAGCTCCAACGGCAGCAAACCCTTCTGGACTCTTGCTAAATCTATTGGGAATAATTTCTGCAAGAGCACGTTCCCACCTCTTGTCTCAGGGGATGAAATTGTTTCTACCGCCCTGGGCAAGGCTGAACTTTTTGCCTCGTTGTTCGCCGACAATTCTACTCTCAACCCACCTCCAAATGTTCAACCACCAACAGTCCCCAATGTCGCGCATAAAATGACGGATATCATTTTCAAAACTAAAAAGGTACGAAAGATGCTCTTTTCTCTTAATACCACGAAAGCCTGTGGCCTTGACGAGATCCCAGCAATTGCTCTCAAAAAATGCGCACCAGAACTTGCTCCTGTCCTGACTCGTCTGTTTCAGACATCTTACAATAGAGGCATATTCCTTAGTAACTGGAAAACTGCTCGAGCACAACCCGTCCCCAAGAAAGGATCCAAAGCGCTTCCTAGCAACTACAGGCCTATTTCTCTCCTTTCAGTCGTCTCTAAAGTGGTGGAAAAGTATATAAGCACCGATTACTAAAATTTCTTGAAAAACAGTCTAATCCACAACAGGCAGTATGGATTCCGTCAGCGCACCTCCTTTCCTTTTCTCCCATTCTTGGAAGAAGTCTATGGAACTACGTGGTGAATCCCAGATTGTCGCTCTAGACATATCCAAAGCATTCGACCAGGTGTGGCACGCAGCGCTGCTTAATAAACTTCCGGTCTATGGCCTACCACCAAAACTCTGTACCTGGACAGCAAACTTCCTCTCCAACCGGAGCATTTCTGTTATCGTGGATGGCGATTCCTCTAAACTATATCCAATTAATGCAGGAGTTCCTCAAGGTTCAGCTTTACTTATCCCTACTTTGTTTCTTCTCCACATCAATGACCTCCTCTCTAGCACATCCAACCCAAAATATTAGACTGGGGAAATAGAAATCTTGTACAATTCAACCCCACCAAATCTCAGTCTTGCTTTCTTTCTCATAAAAGATACACCAGCCCTCGACCCATCACAATGAACAACCAAGTTATTCAAAGTAATGAGTCCTTTTCACTTGTTGGCATTTCTGTGGATCGAAATCTCAATTGGCACCAACATGTCAGATCAATTGCAGAAGCGGCTGCTAAGAAATTAGGTTTCCTCTTCCGGGCTCGCAAATACTTTTCACCAGCTAATCTCTATATCTTATATACTTCACAAATAAGTCCAAACCTCGAATACTGCTCCCACATCTGGGGTGCTGCTGCCGCTTCTACACTCGCTATCCTGGACTCCATTCAGAAGAGGGCTATATGTCTCATTGGTGACCCTACCCTCACCCAAAGGCTGCCATCCATTGCCCACCAACGTGCTGTTGGTAACCTCTCTCTCTCTTTTATAGATATCTACACGGGCACTGCTCAGAGGAGCTTTCTTCCATAGTTCCTCCACCTGCTGCCCCCAACAGACCTACCAGGGAAACAGAGCGAATGCACCCTTTTACTGTCAAGGTCACCAGACATAGAACATCTTGTTATGCCCGCTCTTTTGTCTCGAGGACTTCCAAGTTGTGGAATTCCTTGCCGGCGCATGTTTTTCCTTCTCCTCTGAACCTCCAAACCTTCAAGTCCAGAATTAATCAGTTGCCTCTTTCCTCCTTGTCGACACCCACAGTACGATAGTATTTAGGCTGTAAGCCCTCTTGGTGTGTTGTTGAAATAAAAAATTACAGTATTGTAATTTTTTATAACCATGCATAATGGGCCATTTTCAACCAATTCCAGGCGATGTTATGGTAGTATTATGTTACTTTTTTGTCTAATGCTATCTGCATGTAGATCAGCATGACAGTCCAAAGAATCTCTCATAATGAATATGTCACAGTTGCGAAGATATATGTTATGGATAGTAAGAATCCTCAAACTTTAAAGTATATCTCTGCATGAATACTGAAAGCTAGGCATCTTATCATTCTTTTTTGTAGCATAAATACGCGCTGAAACATGGGAGATGACGCCAAAAAGAGGAGACCATAATTGAGAATAGACTCAAATTCTGAAAAATACACACGTTTTAATCCCGATAGATAGAGAGTTTGAGCGATATTAATTTGGATATAGACACATTTAGTCTAGCTGCTAGACCATCACACTGTGCATTTCACTTCAGTGTCTGCAAAATGGATTCCCAAAAACTTAGTTGTCCCTTTTTTGTGGAATGTGACATTTTGGATTTGGCATTTCTTGGTCATGGAGACTGTGTTTTGTACAGTGTAAAAAAACATAATTCGTTTGATTGAAATTCAGAAAGAGTTTATTACCACAAACCATATATACAAATTTTCCATGGTATCACTAGTTATAGAATTTAATAAGGATTGGGTAGGTGAAGACAAAGTATTGACATGTCATCGGCATACATGGTAATTGATGTTTTAATGACAGATGGTAAGCCATTTATATAAATAATAGAGGACCCAGCATGGATCCATGTGGGACTCCACGTGAAACTAATAATGTGGAAGACCTATAGGAGCACTTACTAGCGCCAATATTAATGACTGTCACATTGTTTCCTATCACATTAATAAGAAGTGAACTATTCAAGAGGCGTTCCTCTAATGACATAATATGACAGCTTATTTAGAAGTAAATCAGTACAAACAGAATCAAATGTTGTGCTCGAGTCAAAAAAGATACCTAGCGTTAGGTGTTTTTGGTCCATACTCTGGATAAGTTCATTGTGCAAGTTATATATAGCTGTAATTATTGAGTTGGATTTGCTAATTAGTTGGTATGAATATGCGAAGCCGGTCTCCCAGCCATTTAGGTTATATTTAGACTACCAACAAAACATATAGACTCTATACAACAACAATAGTAAAAAAGCTATAAACTATAAATGTATATACTGTATACGAACGTACCACCAAACATAATAAATGATCTGTTAAATGCTTTCATGGTGGTACGGTGACAATGGATAACGTTTAGGGAAAGTCTGAGAATACCCTGAAACTAATAGCGCCCATATATTATATGCAATAATACAATAGAATGTTTACTTTAATTCTAATTCTAATCATAGTAAAGGGCACAAGGCTAATTTGTAGTAGCAGTATATTATAGTATAGAGAGTATATTAAAATAAGGTCTATTACACATTCTGTGTTAACAGTTAAAACGAATGCTGGGCTAGATTAAACATTGTTACGCTCGCCTTTTTTTGTTGGCTTCATTTTTAGAACATTAGGTATATGCAGTACAGCTGACGTATATAGTTTCAAAGAATTCCAATGGTCTTTTCTGTTTTTAATGTGAAATGTCCAAATTATTATGGGATTAAAAATAAAGTAAAAACTTTATGAAAATTGACTGTTTAGTGAGACTGGACATAAAAGTTTTAACACGTAGTTATTATAAGTAAACGAATGGAATACATTTAAAATACCTCAATAAGGAATATCTCTGGAGTTTTTCCCTATAGAACAAATTAAAGGCGCTATTATATTCAAGGTCTAACAATATTTCAACAAGAAGTATATTCATGATATCTCCTTTTCAGACAGATAATGGTTCTTTTTTATGACTACGAGGTATTATTTATTTATTCAGAAGAATGGGATAACCCCAATTATAAAAACTAGTACAATATTAGCAAGTGAGTTCATTAAAATTTGTGAATACAACGTTCACTTTGCAAGCGGCCATTGTGTTGAAAATGTTACATTGAGATGTTACGACATATACATCAGGACTGTTGCATTTGAAATGTTAAGGTGTGTCTTCAGAAGAATTTCGAGCCTCGTCAGTCTGCAGTCTCGATCTCCAGTGTTTGATAATAAATATAATAGATCTGTAGATTCAATTGATATTTTCCATTACTTTTCTGGTTGAATTTAAGATTTTTAATGGTTAAAATAAAACAGTTAAATCATTACCTGAGAAAACTGTGATGATACTACATCTTAATTGATGGTAAGTTTATATTCGTTTGTCTTTTGATATTCAACAACCCTACAACTTGTTATTCTTGTATTATTTTATTTAGATGTCCGCCCGCCTGGTTTGTGTGTGTGTTAATAAATATTATTGTTGTGCTGTACTTGTGATTACTATTGAAATAAACTTCCTTATCAGGGCTTCCTGAGTTCATTTTTTGTCTATCTAAATTAAGTAGTTTGTTGTGAATACCTAGATATCGAACAAAGAGCGTTATCTGAAAAAAGTGCTCAAATTTTTCACTTAAAATCTAATAAATATGAGCTTTTAGTAAAAATCAACCCAAGATAAAGCATCCGTTTTAAACTTGACTTATTAATATTTCTACTTTGTTAATCAAGCTTTGTAGACAAAAACACAGTATACAATAACAAGACAAATCTTTAATTAAAATTATTCGATTTTAACCTGCACTGTTAAATTATCAGCTTAATTATTAGTAGGTTTTTCTTTGAGTAATTAATGTTGATACAACTTTCAAAGGGGGGTTCGATGCAACATATGACACATAAAACAACTGGCAATGTGGAAATAAATGCTCACACTATATATTAAGGTCGTTTTTTTTCAAATATTTGATATAACTGTTTATAGAAAATTGGACATAGTATAGTAGTAGTTGCAGACTCCATGAGACTAGTTTGACTTAAACAAATACCTCTAGCCCGCTTAATCCGCTGTTACGAACATACTTGACTTAATAAACCTTACCAACCCGACTAATTACACTGATAACAAGCGTGGTGGATGTCATGCTATAAATAATAGAAAACTTACGATGAGCCTTAAAATCTCTCTCAGGTCTGACACACTGAGACCTTAGAGATGATCTCCAGTGAGATTTAAGGAGTAAGTAAATTGGGGCCCCGTATTGACACAATCCATCCTATCCTTATCTACTACTCTAGGGAGTAGGTAGATTGAGACCTTTGATCATATTTCCTTAACCTATTCGAAACGCTACAAAACGACAAGTTTTAATAAAGTCCAGATGTGGTTCAACCCCAGACCAAGTATTTCGCATATAAGTACATTTTTATCATAATTTCATGTGTTCTACAAATAAGCAATCAGGCTTGTGGTTGTAATAGAACCAATTTAAACTCTTGCTTTCTCCAAATAAAACTGCCAAAACATTCTCATCAACTATCACTTTTGCAATTGGATGGTGTGAACAGACAAAGAACCACTAGCGAATTTATGAATATGAGAAATCGAGGTATGAAGGTATTTTAACTGTACGAAGTATGATTTCGCTACCAGATGATTGAAAACTGCTCAGTATATTTTGAGACATATAGTAATCACATACAATATTTGAAGTTTCTCTTTTCATCTTTAGAAATATATTTTTATGACATTTTGCAGCGTTTGGTTTCTGCAAAATGACATTTATTTCAATATTGTGTTATTCTGACGGGTGCCAACTATCTGATTCCCATTTATATTATATATCTCATATTAATAGTTGGTAGTTACAAAACCTACTCAGAATTCAGTGAATACTGCTTAGACATTTTAAAAATAAGTATTGAAATTATTGAATTTTACAAGAAACCGCATCATTCTGAACACATTGGTTTTAGTTCAAAGGAATATTATTGTTAAGTGATAAAGATCCAAACAACAAAACTTGGAACCAAATGACACAATTTGTGATTTACGTAAACAGAACCACTGCAATTTTGTTCTTTGTAAAAGCATAAGCATGCAACTCAGCTTCTCCAAAAGTAGCTTAGCTTACTCCTGCGCCATTTGCACAAGTAACTTACTTCTTTTGATCATTGTTTCAATGCTGAAATCACTTTTATACAGAAAACAATGTCAACGTCCTCACTACCATGTGGTTTTTGATACACTAGTAAGTACACTTGGAGAAACCCAATCACCACAACACATCTTTTAAAGAACTAACGATCGCTTCCCTAACAACGTTCATCATCAGAGGATGAAAAAATTCCAAACTACTTTATTTATACATTCTTAGGTAGATAGAAACCAGATCGAAAGTATGAATTAAATATTGATCAATGTGGTGGTTATTATCCCACATATATTATGCAACACATGACTTGTCTATACTGCCATAACGTAAATGTGTGATGTCCTCACGAAATCTGATACCTATGTTTCTTTTGGTCCGCCCGACGTATTTAAGATCACAATCATTACAACTTATCTCATAGATACCCGACATTCCAGTGGTTTCATTTTTATCTTTAGTATTACCTAAAAAATTTCTTAAATTGCTCTTTGTAGAGAAAGTTAGCTGTAAATCGGCTTTCTTAAAAATACTATCTAGACCCCTCGTTATACTCGGTTCAAAAGGTAGGCATACAAACTTTTTCTCTATTTCTTTCTTGAATGTGGTGCATTCGGGTATCATTTTTTTGTTCTGTGTCTATTAATCCATTTTTCTACTAGACAATCTGAATATCCGTTATATTTAGCCACGTTTTTTATGTACCTTATATGCACTTGTATGCACTTTTACTTAAGGAAAAACTTATCAAGCTATTTACTAAGAAATTTAAACTAGCCATTTTTTGCGAAAAAGTATGATGTGTCATTTGGGATGTAATTTATGGTGGCGGTTTCCTTTCTATACACATCGAATTCAAGGGATTGATCATTTTTTATCACTAGTACATCTAGAAAAGGAAGTTTATTGTTAACTTGCATTTCGTGGGTGAATTTAATTGAATCAAATTGACAATTTAATAAAATCATCTACCTTGCAAGTATTTGTGTCAAACACTGCAAAAATATCGTCAATGTAAGGAAACTATATTCTACGAAAATGCTCACTTTTATTTTCTAATCAAATCTACTTGTGAAGAGATTGTAATGAAAGGGGACAGTGAGTTAGCCATTGCCGTGCCTTCCGTTTGCCCAAAAAACTCATTGTTAAATTGAAAAATATTTTGTATAAAACATCAATTTTTAACTTTTAGAGAGTTCCAAAATCATTCTGAATACATCATTAACAACTTATTTTGCTTTTAGAAACAGAAATTGTGACATGGACTAAAATATGTTGTTTCTATAAAATATTATGGGGAGTCAACTGCCTACTCCACAAATCTCACTGGAGGTCATCTCTAAGGTCTCAGTGGCTTCAACCCTAGACCTAGAAGAGATCATTCTTTGGAAGACTTGTATTATTTATAGCAGGGCTGATTACCTGGTTTGTTATCTGTGTCATTTGTAGGGACGATAAGGATTATTAAGTGAGTGACTATTGAACACACTAAAACCTTAGAGACAATCTCCAGTGTGATTTGGGGAGGTAGGCAAACCGAGGCCCCGTAATTGAACGACTCAACCCAAAATACTGTGGCTTTCCATGTGATTCGCAAAAGAGCTATACTTCAATTTCATTTTTTGCAAACATTTAGGCAAATGAAATGAGAAACCAATTGAAACATAAACTTATCAAACACATGTCACCTAATATTTGTTCTCTGGTCCAGAAGCCATATTTGTTTGATAATTTTCTTTGGAAATCGTTGAATCTGACATTTACATTTGTGACTAAAACATTTAGATTTTATGAGCATCAATTTGGATTTCAAAAAAGTAGTAGTACACAAATGGCAGCTATTGAACTCATAGAGTTTGTCACTACTAATCTTTAGAAGAAAAAATATGTGCTGGCAATGTTTGTAGATTTAAAAACCATTTGACACAGTTAATCATAGCATTCTATTAAAAAAAACTGTATAATATGGGAACATGTGACATTGCACATAAACCTATATTTACTTATCAATTTGGCAAAAAGCAAATAACTGTTGTGAATGGTAAAAGAAGCACTTCCAAAATTATAAAAGCTGGTGTCACACAGGGATCTATGCTTGGACAATTTTGTGTTTGTTGTAGGTACAGAATGTCATTGGCAAAATTAAAGTCTACACATAATTTTCGAGATTACGCAGTGCTGTTGTATTCGCATGAGTCCCAGGATCCATTGGAAAAAGCGGTCCATGATAAGTTGGATTGATATTCAGAGATAAATAAGAATTAGTTACAACAGAATAAGCGATCTGTGACAATTTGTTCTGCTTATAGTTACATATTAGACTCAGGGGCGGCTACTCAATAAGTGCGCGCGCACTGCCGCCTGCCGTGGAAAAAAAATAATATTTTTTGCTATGCTATATTTTAATAAATTTTTATTTGCTTTTTTATCTCCTGCATTCAACAAACAAAATTAGTATATCGAGGATCGCAGAGTCGGCAGCCATTAATACAGCATCAGAATAAGTATAGTGTTAATGGTTGGTTGCAGACGTTATCGTTATATACATCCATATCCAAATATACATCAGTTGCTGGCGGTGTGTATTTTTCGGCGCTCTTGAGAAAATGCGATACTTCAGTGCGAAATGATCGAGTATCATCGTCAAAAACGACCGAATAGGCAATCTGGTGTGCGCTCTCAAATTCCACACTTGCAGTGGAATTTTGGCAGAGCGTGTCTGTGTCTAGCATGTGTTTAGTAATTTTCGTATAGTGCTGTGCATCGGATTAATTTTAATTAGATCATTTCGTTGTTGTTTACATGTTCTAAGAAGACAATTTTATTATATATATATATACATATATATATATATATATATATATATATATATATATATATATATATATATATATATATATATATATATATTATGATGGCTACTAGTTTGGGTTGCTTAATAAGTGGACGAAATAATTGTGATACTGTGATTAATTCAGTGGATATTTTAAATTTAAAGGTTAACTTTTTAAGGGACTTTTTAACTACTATAACCCAGAAGTTACCAGAGGAAAACCTAGTAAGTATAGTTAATAATTATTAAGTTTAGTTTGTTTTGTAAGTAGGTTTTTTTTATAATACATTTTCGGGGAAAAAATAGGCGAGCCATACATTTTTAGTAAATTTTTATTTAAAAAATTCACTAATAGAAGGCATCGATGGAGACTGCAAACATTTTTTCAAAGGAGCGCGAACTAGGACCCCTAGAACCCATATCCGGGGTCAGTTTCAATTTATATATATATATATATATATATATATATATATATATATATATATATATATATATATATATATATATATATATATATCCAACCAATAACTCAAAAAATAAGCAACAGATTTTGATGAAACTAGGCAAGTGCCTTCCTTTTATTAATGGCTTGGATGAATTTGTTAGTCAGGAAAATCGGTTAAGGTTTTCCGGGAAAATTTTGGGTTGTTTCAAAAAAAATATTTTTCTCCGAAAATTACAAAGCTATTTTAATGAAATTTGGTGGATATGTTGCCTTTAAAGACCTTACTACGCACCAAAATTCAACTTTCTACATTTTTAGAAAATTGAGTTATTCAAATTTTAAGTTTTTTGTCAGAAAATTTTTTTTCTCCGAAAATTACAAAATTATTTTGATGAAATTTGGTAGATATGTTGCCCAGGGTAAGACCCTACTATACACCAAAATTCAACTTTCTAAGTTTGTAGAAACTTGAGTTATTCAAATTTGAAGCATTTAATAAAAATTTACTACCATAACGCACTTACTGCATCCCGAACTTTTTTCTTGCGCACCTCCAATGCATTAAGGCACGAGCCGCTACTGATTACACTGCAGTTTCTAACAAATTTCGCTCCACATACATACTACACTACAGGTTCTAACAAATTTCGCAGTTTTATTTTCCTTGTGATTTTTGCAATGTAGTAATTATAATAGGTAGACCCATACTTAGATAGTAGTTAGATTTTATTGAGGATCTTTATTATATTTTGCAGAAAAAAAACGAAAAAAATTTAAATGATGATCCATTCCTGATATGAATTTTCTCAGGACGGATAATCCGCACACGAATAATCGAGAGTATACTGTAGTTTCTTAAAGTACTTGGCAGTGCAATAATTTAAATTAACCTCAAAATCATATGTAATTTTATGTTATTAATTGTAGAACTTGTTACCAGTACCAATGTACTGTTTTGAGTTAGTAAACATTAAAAAATAAATAGATAAATAAATAAAGTTAGGCTTACAAAAATCAATAACAATGAAAGTGTTTTCAGCACTAGGTTAAGTAAAGGTTATCATCTTGAGACACCTGCACGCTCTAACCCACTTTTTTTACCAGTTTTGTCTGACTGCAAGAAAAGAAATTAAAACCTATTAAGAACGGCGCTAAAAAAAATTTAACACCATAGTACCTTCTTTAATGCATATTTTCACTTACTCAAACACAAAAGTGATAAAAAAACTCAATAATGAAATAGATTTATTTAAAAAATACACTAAATATGTCAATTTTGAACACAATATTATAATACATATGAATGTATCAATATTAAAAGTATACAAAGTCAATAATAATTTTATATATTACTCTCTACTGTAGGCCACTCAATACTGTCTGCATATTCTTTGGAATTAACGACAATATAATTCTTAATAATACTTTGCAAACCACATCTCGCTGTAATTTCATCATTCAGTTGAGACTGTAACATGGTTAAATTGTTCTGTAATGTGTTTATTTTATTCTTCAGATGTTGTACCACATCTCCTAAATGTTTGTTAGGATCAGCCTTATTTCCGTTCAAGTGCATTATATCAACTGAAAAATTCAACATTTCATCGGAATCAATATATCAATAAATACCTATAAATAAACAATAAATACAAAACAGGTAACAAAGGAACACAAAAACAACAAAACAAATCTAATTCAATTTACACAAGATTGTATAATAACAAATCTAAAGCAACAAGTCACACAGACATCTTTAAAAATACAGGCAATATCTAATTAATTTCCATCACAGAATTTTATTCAATGGCACTTACTTTAATTGACAATTTGTTTAAGCTAAAATTAAGTGAAAGATGGACTACATTTTTTAATAAAATGAAATGGAAATCTGATTTTTCATAAAACATTACTGCATTGTTGGTATAAAATAGTAGAGAAGACTGAAAATGAAGCTACAAAATATTCTTCTAATTGTTAAACTATGCTAGTGTAAGCTCCTTTATGCAACTTATGCTGTACTTGGGGTATTCAAGGAAGGTCAGCCTTGATGAAAGCTCTTAAAACGGTAAAAAAAAAGAAATATATCAATTATCACACCTACTGAACTCTATTGTGGCTGTGGCTGCTTCTTTCACTGCTATATGAATTATATATTTCTCTAATATAGCCAGTATCCATTACATTAGTCTTTTTTACCATGTTTCTACAGGGCTTTCATTAATTCCCGAACCCCACATGACCGCTTAAGTTAGGCAACCCGGCATACACGGTTGTACAACCTGAATTAATGAAATCCCTAAGATGCGAGTGTTGTCTCACATTTCCTTTGGGGTTTTATAAAAAATATAAAAATTATAATAAGTTGAAACAGTAAATGTCTTAAATGTATTTATTATTTAGTATTTTTAACAGCAAGCCTGTTCATGTATGGTTTACTGTTATTGATTGTTAAAAAAATTAATTAAAAACATAATAAAATATTACTTTTATTTTGTATAGATATCAAAATTTTGTAATGTACGTAAACAAATTGAGGTCCGATTATTTAAACTTCTAATTTACGGTTTTAGTAATATGTATTGTGTAACATGTAACAAATATGTACCTGTTTGGGCAGATTACCCACGAACAGATTTGGTAGGGCTTCGTTCCGTGCGATGTCGAATATCGTCAACAACATAACCTTAACATACCCACACTTTTAACTTACGTAAAAAGCAATAAAAATGCTAAGTTTTGAGAAAAACTGTTTATTTTTTTAATTGTCCAACAGATAGAAAATTATTTGAAGAAGGTAAACACTGGTCGAACTTGGAAATGCACAATATACACAAAATAACCGTCAAAAGGGAAATGAGCGCCAATGAATTGAACTGTCAATTGTCAATTGATTTAGTAACTTTAGGGTCCCTAGTCTAGTGGTTTTTTTGGTTTCTTTTTGACTGCCAACTCATAAAATCATATTCCACTAAGAGAGAGAGAGACAGAATCCGGTCACGTGGGGTTCGGGAATTAATGAAAGCCCTGTATAATACAGGTACTGTTTATTGTTTTTTGTTGCTTTTTATGTTAATCTTTTAATCACCAATAAAATAAAAATCAAATTTTAAGTATAATGAATTTTTTGAGGTCCTCGCGATTGCTAGGCTTAATGTCTACAAAGCAAGCGGTCCCGGGTTCTAATCTCACAGCCAACGAGAAGCACACCTGGTCTGAAAAAATCTGCAAAATTAGTAAATGGAGTAATTTGCCGCAATAGCCTAAGATGCCAGAGCTAAGTAAAAAATATTGTCTTTTATTTGGGTCTACTCCCAAGTGATAGATAAACGAAAGAAGGTTTAAGACAAAAAAACTGATTGGTGTTTTGAAAGTTATATATTTACAGAAAAAATTATGGAAACTCTTGAAAATATGTACTTTTTATATTGCTGAAACACTTCAGCTAAAATTATACCATTTATACAATCCCTTTTTTCTAATGTAAGAAATAAAATTGCAAATTACCTTGATCAAGGTCAGTTCGCATTTAGACCTGGTAGAGGAACTAGAGAAGCAGAGCTGACACTTCAGACAATAGGAGAATGGAAGCTTGAAAAGAATCAATTAATTTTGTGGCCCTTAATTGGTGAAACTGTTCCATACGAAATGCAGACTTCTTCTCTGACTTTACAAGTATTAAGTTTCTTCTCTGTAACCAGTTTTGCTGCTTAACAGCATTATCAGACAGGATAACACTGATTTATTGTGTACAGTCTGTATGGACTATCCTATACTTAAGGCTGTTTCATACTATATGTCCAATCACCATCTGATCACAGTCAGATCATGCTTTCAGGTGAGTGGCCGCAGTGTTTCTTTGCAATGATATTTTGGACTGACTGAGATAAAAAACTGGTATGAAAAGTACACAGTGGAATCACAGTTCCAGATAATTTTCACTGGTGTTCTGGTAGTCTTTATTATTACATCCTAATATTCAGCTTTCAGTTGCAATAATAAAAATTACCTGAACACCGATAAAAATTGACCGCAACTCAGCAATGTCTTAAGGAAAAATACAGTATTTTTCCCGATTTTAATGCAACTGTATATATTGGGGTGTGATCCGTCTGTATATAGCCAGATTCTAAATATATAGCGAAATAACAAAAATGAATACTAAAAAAACTAGTATCTACAGAACAAAATTCTTTATTGAATTTCAAAATCACACTATCTGCACACCAACTAGATGTAAAACACAGCACATGCTCAGATCAGTCAGAAATCATCATTTTATAACCGCCATCATCGATACTGTGTTATTACATTATGGGGTTTACATTCCCAAATTGGGACGTAATGACCTCATACCCACATCACTGAGACCTCTCAGTGTTACATCATTCCCCCTGAAGGGATTGGAAAAAATACTGGACGGACACATTAGGGGGAACATCTTAGTCAACAACCCCTTTAATACCCAGCAGTATGCCTACCAAACTGGCAAATCTACTGAGTTAGCACTCAATAACCTCGCCGAGAAAATCATACACTCGTTGGATAACAGGGAGGTGGCGGTGGCTGCATTTCTCGACATTGAAGGAGCATTTAATAATGCATTACCTATCTCCCTCTACAAAGCCACTATCGCTAGAGGGGTGGAACCTACCATTTGTGGCTGGATCGGAAGCATGCTTCACAATCGGACCGTTATTACCTCGTTGCAGGGGGAGGTGGTCAGCTTCAGGGCTGCGAGGGGGTGCCCCGAAGGAGGGGATCTATCCCCCCTGCTGTGGTCCCTCTTTGTGGACGATTTGCTGGCCATCCTGGGGCTGTGGCAGGTTGAGGTCCAGGCGTATGCTGATGATCTAGTCATAATGGTTAAAGGCAAATCTGCGGAGGAACTAGCAAGTACTCTTTAAGAGGCACTAAATGTAGTGAATGATTGGTGTCGGAGGGAACAGATGTCCGTGAACCCCCGCAAAATGATCATTGTTCCATTTACCAGAAGAAGAAGGCTGGACAGATTAAAACCACCTATTCTTATGGGCGAAACGATTCAATTTACGGAACAAGCAAAATATCTGGGGGTTACCCTAGATAAGAAGCTCAACTGGGACGTACAGTTAGAAAATGTAATCCACAGGGCTAAACTGTCCCTGTGGACATGCCATAGAATCTGTGGAAATAACTGGGGAACAAACCCCCAACAGATGTGCTGGCTCTATGTAGTGATTATCAGACCAATGATAACGTATGGAGCCATCGTTTGGTGGCCCAAGGCACTTCGTGGTATCGCGGGGGCCAAACTGGCTCATCTACAGAGACAAGCTTGCCTGATGATAACGGGAGCAATAAGCACCGCATCATCAGCTGCTCTGGAGGTCCTCCTTAATATTCCACCTCTTCACATATGGCTGGAGAGGGTGGCGAGGTGGACAATATACAGACTAAAACAAACGGCTGACAGCATGCCGAAGGAAGTCAGTCTGGGAGGGTCCGGACTCCTCGATGACATTGAGGGTCATGGGATTCTGGGAATAGTCTCAGACTTGATGCCTACAAAGATCAGTAGGCATCCGTCCTTCAAGACCGTCCTCCCAGAAAGGGAGGACTGGAAACGAAATCAAACGACCCTATTGAGAGCTGATCTCTGCTGGTATGCTGACGCCTCCAAAACCAATAAGGGAGTAGGAGCCGGCGCATATGGGGGCAACACTGATGCTATACTATCAACTAGCCTCGGCAAGTACGCAACCATACACCAGGCAGAAGTGTATGCCATCGAGATGTGTGGAAGGGAAAGTATAAAAAGCAAGTGCACACACAAATCGATAAACATATATACAGATAGCCAAGTTGCAATAAAGGCTCTTGGTTCCTACCGTTGCAATTCAAAAACGGTATGGAGTTGTAAATCTGCCCTCAACGAACTAGGCAACTGTAATGAGGTGTCGCTGGTCTGGATACCGGGTCACTCGGACCATGATGGCCATGTTGCGGCCGACGTACTTACCAGAAGTGGTGCCCAGAGGGACTTTATCGGACCAGAACCGGTGCTGGGGATAACATCATGCACAGCAAAACGCACCTTAAAGACCTGGACAGAAAGAATAACAATCCAGCAATGGCAAAATCTGCCAGGATTAGCTCACTCTTAGGCCTTCATAAATGGCCTGTCTGAGTCAAGGGCTAAAAAACTTCTAGAGTTAAACAGACGACAACTGAGTACTCTAGTCGGCCTGTATGCAGGACATTGCCGCTTGCGTCACCACATGCACTGAATGGGAGTCGGTCAGGAAACTGAGTGCCGGCTGTGTATGGAGAGTGGCGAGACAGCGGAGCACGTACTGTGTTCTAGATACCTGCTCTTTGGCAAGACAAAGCTTGCTCCGGAAGATCTGGATCAACTTTCGCCCACAAAGATGATCAACCTCTGCAGGAGGCTGGCTTTGTTGGGTGAAATATAGGTGAAATATAGGCGTGAGCCACAATAGACCTTATGGTCGCAGTGGAGGGACCGGTATGGCCGACTCACATTCAAACCTAACCTAACCTATTACATTATAAAATCGGTTTTTGTTTGCTGTGAGCGGCGCGGCGTACACGTTTTCTTGTTATTTATATCTATAAATAATTATTTTTGAGCTTTAATTTAAAGTAGAATACTTAAGTTGTGTTTTGGAATAAAATGGAAGGACTGCATGGCAATAGAATTGTCAAGATGGCTTTGGCTAAAGCAAAGTAAGTTATATACATTTTTTGTTTTAAAATGTGAGGTTATAATATGGATGAAATTCTCTTCCGAGTTATTTTTATGGTATGAACAAATCTTTTTTTTAATAAAAAATACAACAAGAAGATTAGGGAGTTCGGTTCTAGTAAAGAATAGCGGGTTAGCACCTGGTTTTATTTTGTATTTCATTTTTGTTAGGAACGGCCATTACTTTAAGAGCTTTCCCAACTGCAAGTTTTTTAATGGTAAAAAACTCAGCGACATTTTCATTTGTTTTCTTCAACAAAAGTGCTTCATCCATAATTTTTTTTTAGCGTCAATGTGCCCAATCTGAAGTTAGCTTTCCAATAAACCAACAAAAAGTTTAAAAATCGTAGATACCTATTCTTTACCAGACCCGGGGGTTCTAAGAAATCCCCTTTCTGAAATCCTAGATTATTATGATCTGTCTAAAAAAATGAACATTTATTTATGGTGCAAAAAAAATATATATAAGTAGGTCAAATTATAAAAAATAATACATCAAGTAATGTAATTACTATTATTTTTTAGGATCATACATGGGCTTTTGCTAAATATGATAAAAAATGATGAACACCTAGTACTCCGTCTGCTATACTGAAAAATATTAAGGAAAATTAGAAAAAATAACAAAGAATAATTATGTGGAATCATCCAATATGACAGCTAACATAAGAAGAAGTTCTGATAAGGAATATGTTCCCAGCTGCCACTCAGAATCTGATTCATATAGTTCGTCTTGCAATGACAATAAATATATTTTCACTGCAAAACAAGTGCTAATTTAAATGCCTTGTACAAAAAAGTATAAACAAAATGGTTATTAATAGCCTATCTGGTTTTGAACAGAGTGCCATTGCCGGAACAATAGGGATTCAAAGCGATTTATGCAGGATTGACAGTATTCCAAAACCCACAGGAATTACGAGCGTAGACCAAAATATAACTACCTTGCAAGTTTTTCCTAATCAGGTAGGCAAAGCTTTGACTAATGCCATAATACAGACCATATTAGAGCCAACAACAATTTAGAAACTCCACATGATTCCTACTATAGATAAGTTGTTCTTTGAAGACAATAATATTGATCTTGTTGAATTTGGCGGTACAACTTATGGCAAATAAAGAAAATTCAACTGATGAACCCATAGAAAAGATGAAAAAAAGGAAGGAAGTGAAAATGACAAAGGGATGGAGAAAATTTCCCATCCCTCCGAAGATATCTCTCGGAAAAATGCAAGAATAAAAACTGTTCGGAAATAACTGAACTGGGGTCTTCAGTATTCAGTTAGAAGTCAGTGGTTGTGCCGACATTTTCGGATTGGTCAGGTTGGAAGGAAAACTGTTCCACCTAAAAATTATATAAATCATAAAGAAAATTTAGATAATGATGCATCCAAAGAGGAAACTGGCTGCACTTTTGTAAAGAATGAATTGAGAGAGCACTTTTTACCTAAAGCATGCCAAGGGTACAAACAAGTGAAAGTTTGTAAAATAATGTTTCTTAATAGTCTTGGATACCCCAATGATTCACTAATAACAGAACTTTCACATGCAATTAAAAAAACTTGTGTTGGAGAGGCAATTGGTGAAAATCAGGGAAGATTGGCTCCTGCGAGTAAAGTTGATCACAACATCATTGTAAACTATATTGAAAGCCTTGGTCGTTCTCTTGGTCACTACAGAAGATATAATACTCCGAACTAACACTACTTTTCACCAGATTTGATTGTCCAGATAATGTACGAAGATTTTTTAACAAAACACCCAGATTTCTGTAAAGTGGACAATTACTGAAGTACTAAAATTCGTGAATATCTCTTTCAAAATGCCTAAGGAGACTATTGCGCTGAGTGCTTGTTTTACGAATCAGCAATTGTGGATGCAAACAAAAATAACAGTCTAGTTGATCTCAACTTATTGGGCTAAAGAATAATTGCAGGAGCTCAAGGCAAGTCAAGCAAAGATTTTATATAATACTGACAAAACCATAAATCAAGACCTTAATGAAAGACTATATTCGATGGACCTTCAAAAGGCAATTTTATTGCCTATAATGTCCCATATTAAAGATAGTTTTTTTTATAAATCGCCTCGTGTATAACGAAACATGTGCAACATTAAATACCGGATACACATATAAGAGGGTTCCTGTTCTCTCACACAAGGCACCACAGGGACATAACGCAGATTATATCATTGATACAATGTATACTATCATGAAAATGGATGGTGAGGCGACGTCACTTGCATTCTGGGTAGACAACTGCAGGAGCCAAAATAAGAACTGGATCATGTATTCCTCTTTAGTGCACATGGTTAATCAATGGACAGGACCACAAAAAGTTATAATCAGATACTCGACTAAGGGCCCATACCCATATGTCTGCTGATTCTGTACACTGAATTATCGCTAACTTAACTTTGATGAGCTTGTGAGAATAGTTCAAAGGTATAGAAAACAGTTGCATGTTGAAAAGCAAGAAATATTACGAGAATGGAAAAGCAAGAAATATTACGAGATTGGAAAAGCAAGAAATATTATGAGAATGGAAAAGCAAGAAACAGATAAATCGTCAACAAGGAGGGATGGAAGATGTAAACACCCAGAAGCCTGGACGTGTTGCTAATATACTTCTACAAGACATTGTTGAAGATAAATTTGTTAGAGGTAAACGTAAATTTCTTTATAAGACCAGTTTTGAATCTGATCATTATAAAAAGTTGTGGTATCTCCAAAAAAGTTCGCCTCAACTCAAATACTACTGCCTATAAAACGCACTTATCATGGTATAAATGTGCTAAAAAAGTAGTGATGTAAGATAGTTAAACTTAAACCTTACTTGCTCTTTTAAGTAAAATATATATAAGTAAAATCTTGAATGTAAGTGTTATAACAAAGAAACTTTTACCATTAATTTCTCTAAATATTATTTTTCACATACTGTGTTTTTCCTTGGGACAGCCAAACTGTGATCTCACATGCAACTTAAAAAATTTCTATTTAGTTTATTAAAAGCATGTCAACTTTTGTACTAATATTAATTGGTGGAGCAACATGGGCCCTGTAGATATCCAAAAATAGTAAAATACCACCACCTCTTTCTCATATTCAATTATTAAGATATGCAATTTCTTATTTTGAATTTTAATGTTACCATTAAATATTTTCAAGGTGTTATTGTATAACACCTAATCACAACATGCAGTATTGTTTTGTGAGAAATCAGAAATGGAAAAAACAATGTTTCGGAATGTCTTAAATTAAGATCAATTAAAAAATATGGTGAATAAAATTACTTAAGTTATGCTAAAAAAATACAAGTCCCATATTCTAAAAGGAAACACCAAATTTCTGGGTTATAAAATCAAGCATAAGGCACTGCATTTCACTAAAAAGCGGTAAATATAAATGAATGCCAACTTTGTATATTGCATACAACAAACTTGGATTATTTCTTTTCTAAACAGTTTTTTTTTTTCTTTTAAATACCCAAATAAACTTTTGCATTATATCATTCCTTAATATCAAATTAAAAAATATACCAAGTTAAGTGTGCACCATTGCTAACTTCCTTATTATTGGAGCTACGAAGTCAGTCAAATGAGCAAATTAGTAGCATTTTTTACGAGATTAAGATGATGAAACGGAAAAAGAAGCATCGTGTTTTTGAGATATATAAAATGCAATTTTCTTCAATGATACATATATGGTCCAAATAGCTCACTTCGCGAGGTGAATAACCTGTAGAATTGGACTAGGAGGTCGCGGGTTCGAGTCCTGTATTCAGACAGTCAGTCTTTTTCACTCGAATGTGGAAAGGCCAACTTCTGATGAGTTATGGGTGGTGTTCTTTGTCTGCTACTAATATATATATATATATATATATATATATATATATATATATATATATATATATATATATATATATATATATCACCATTCCATCAAAAATAAAATTTATATGCAAGGGACAACACACTTGATGCGTTGTAAAGACATAACCGCTGCCGTAGAAAGCATTGATGTGAGGCCTATCTGAAGACAACGCTCAGTGTCCAATTCAGAGTAGAAAAATGTATAGAACAGAAGGACAATGTTTTTGAGCACTTGCTCTGGGATTTTTATTTAATTAAATTGTTTGATTTGTTGTAATGTCCAGTTCTTATTAAAATGTATCTTATTTCAATGTAACCGATTTCATTTTATTGTCATATTTTGTCAATATAACTATGAGAAAATCCTCGTTATTTAGAAACTTTTCAAAATAAGTTGTAAGGATTTTTTTTTCAGAATTCAACTTTCTTTCGAACCTGGATGATATATATAGGGTGTTGTTTGCTCATTTGACCGACCCCATAGCTCCAATAGTAACGAAGTTAGCAATGGTGCTTACTTAATGTGGAACAGCCTGTATATAAAAAATAAACGAATTGTGACTAGCCTTGGGTTAATTTTAGGTAGAAAATTATTGTATCTATTTGAAAGTAAGTGAAATTAACGGACGATCATAAGATATAATATTTTCATTAAATCTGGCTGCCCTTACTTGGTGAAAGTGTTCCACACTAAATACAGATGGGGAGACCTCTTCTCTGGATTCACAAGTACTTGTTTTCTTCCAGTTTTGCCAACATCACAGAAGCTGAAACCAGTTGCGGAGAAGAAAGCAAGCAATTGTGAAGCAGGAGAGAAAGTCTGTACATCTCTATTTAGTATAATATTTTATTAACAATAAAAATCCCCGTAAAATGTTTTCCAGTGAAAATATTCAGACATTATATTCAAAAAAATGTATAACAAAAATTAATAATTTTGAATGAATCCTTCAGCAACACAAAAAAAAACTGTTTAGAAGCAATGCGCCACAACAAAAAACTAACAACCAGCACTACAAGTCATTATATTTAAACAATGTAATTGAATGTCATTCTAAATGCTGGGTTTTGCGCAACTGTTTGACAACAAAGGAACCACAGCACCACGTTGAAGCCCGAGGTGCATGTGGCCTGTAATTGCGTGGTTGCAATGGTTGCAGGATCACATTTGTTGAAGAAGAACGGCTCAAGTCACAACTGCCCCTGTGACAACGTGCAAGCTTGTCATGCATCTGTACATTACCACCAGTTAGTAGTTCCACTGCATTGGCATCAATATATAACATGGTAGTTCGTATGGTAGTAGTTCATATGTTGTAGTTGGGTATAACAGTGTAACAGCACCATCACCATCATGCAGAGGAGGGAAGAAGACAAATAGAGAAAATGAAACAATACACACTTTAGGAGTAGCAAAGGGATTTTTAAACTAAGACTGTTCCGCATTATGTTTTAGAACAAGAATATATATTTTTAAATGTAAATCTTTACTTTGATAAATGTGTAAATTAATACTATTTTATAAATGCACTAAGTGTTTGACTTATAATAGCATTAAGCATTGACATCTAGCCAAATAATGAAAGAATGTGATTTTTTACTTGACTCTTCGTGAAGCATCTTGTTTAAAAATAAAAAAACAACAAAATTCAGTAAAACTCCAAAGGATAATGTTTCGGTTTCACAACCGTTATCAATATGTTGTCTACATGTCAATAATGGTTGTCAGGCCCGAACTTAATAAACCATATCCTGTAAAACTTTATCAAGTCTTATAAGTACACTTGAAGAACCCAAATCGCCACAACACTTTTAAAAAAACCGACAATCATTTCATTAACCAAGTTAGCATCATTATAATAATTAGAATTATTCATCCTCTGCTGACGCTAACTAGGTAAGTGAAACGATCGTTAGTTTTTTTTTAAATGTGTTGTGATTTGGGTTATCTAAGTCCTCAGTGTTATCAGTGCTCATCACAGGTTTCAATCTTCACTCAGTTATCAAATCTTTTTATTATTTTTATGTAAATGATCACATATTTATTTAATTGGTGACATTAACTTACAATTTTAGATATAAATAAGACAAGCCATATAGATATAATTTTCAAATGACAAAAAAATTGTAAACTTTTGCTTAAAGATTTAATGTAAAGTTGATACCTTCAACAAGTAGATACAGTCAAACCTTGATAACTCGAACCTCTTTACTCTATAAACCAACCAAAATTATATACTGTTAACGCACAAACTCTCTCCCTCTCAGTGACTACATTTTAGGTAACTTGAATTTATTGACGTGTTCAAGCTTACCCCCATTCTATTGTATGAATTTTGTCATTGTAACTCCAGTTTCTACAGTAAGATGTAAGTGGCTTTCTTCAGATGCACTGCACAATATGATGACTTTGTCAGAGGCTACATGGTAATAAAGCAATAAGATATATTATATTTAAGATTATAGTCGGGTGTTCTGAAACGCCTAAAGATTTGGCATTATAGAGAGAGGTCTAATAATAATACATAAAGTATTTCTGTAAGTTTGGTTTTATGGATGCGATCTCAGCACAAGACACAATAGAACATATAAGCACAAATATTTATAAAGCCCTGGACAAAAAGTACTGGCAATTGGAGTATTTGTTGACCTCGCAAAAGCAGTTGACACTGTAGACCATGACCAATCACTATGGGTATTGAAAAATGTTGGCTTTAGAGGTACAGCACAAAATGTCATTAAAGGCTACCCATCTTATAGAACACAACAAGTTATGATAAAAAACACATTCAGTGAAAAGAGAATCATAGAGTGTGGGGAGCCTCAGGGCACTGTGTTTGGACCAATATTGTTTAATATTTATTTAAATGATTTGTTTTCTGTAGATACCTGTGGCGACAAGGTAAGCTTTGCAGATGACACTGCTGGTTTTTTTTATAAAGATAAGGATTGCAACAAACTAAAACAAAATTGAAAATGATTTTAAACTTAGTTCATTTTTTTCAAGACAGATTATTGACGGGAAATTTTTCCAAGACTTGTTATGTCCTTTTTACTTCGCTGAAGTCGAATCTACCTCCCTATAATAGTCTTCATGTTGCAGATATATTCATTCATTAAACAGGCATAAGCTCAACTACAAAATATTTTATATAGGAAATAAAGACCAAAATACAAGGTTGAATAATTGTCAGGTGCAGAATGGTTTATTAAGATGTCTCAAAAAGGAAGCCCTCTGGCCATAATATTTGAAAATATCGCTACCGGTTTTATAACAAGCTGAACACAAAATAAATGGGAGATTTAAGGATATTTGTCTAAGGGGAAAAGTGTCAGTACAGCGTGTACGAAAGGAAAACAGTGGTGCACGAAATGGCAGCTGGGAAAGGATCTCTGGACAGCCCACGTCTCCATGAATGACCTTACATAAAATGATGTTGCCATAATGGTCCTCCTTTCATCAAGGGATTTAAGACCGAAACGATTTAATAGTAAATCCTGTAAAATGCCTCATTTGGGATAGTGTCTATCTTCAAAATATGTGAGGTATTTAAGAAATCTGCGTTCCACTGATTCTAGCAGGACTAGATGGCAGGAATAAAATATGAACCAGCATACACTGGCATACTAAAGTTTAGACTGTATCAAGGCATTATAAAGCACTATTAACGTGTCTTCGGATACGAAGTTGCTGGAGTTTTTATTGAGAAATCTCAGGCATTTCATGGAAGTCGTTAGCACAGCTGCTACATGAAGGTAAAAATGGAGACTAGGATCATATAAGACTCTGAGATCAGAAACATGTACCAAGTTCATATCGGCGATAAAATAAGTATGTTAAATCTGGTTAACCCTATTAACGACGCAAGAAACCGCTATGTCCGCATTCTTTCTGAGGCAAAAAACTCGTTTAATAACCACATCAAAAACAAAGTCCTCATAAGCTCCAGCAGCAGTAAACCCTTATGGACTCTTGCTAAATCTATTGGGAATAATTTCTGCAAGAGCACGTTCCCACCTCTTGTCTCAGGGGACGAAATTGTTTCTACCGCCCTGGGCAAGGCTGAACTTTTTCCTCGTTGTTCGCCGGCAATTCTACTCTCAACCCACCTCCGAATGTTCAACCACCAACAGTCCCTAATGTCACACATAAAATGACGGATATCATTTTCAAAACTAGAAAGGTACGAAAGATGCTCCCTTCTCTTAATACCAGGAAAGCCTCTAGCCTTGACGAGATCCCAGCAATTGTTCTCAAAAAATACGCACCAGAACTTGCTCCTGTCCTGACTCGTCTGTTTCAGACATCTTACAATAAAGGCATATTCCCTAGTAACTGGAAAACTGCTCAAGTACAACCCGTCCCCAAGAAAGGATCGAAAGCGCTTCCTAACAACTACATGCCTATTTCTCTCCTTTCAGTCATCTCTAAAGTGATGGAAAAGTATATAAACACCGAATTACTAAAATTTCTTGAAAAACACAGTCTAATCCACAACAGGCAGTATGGATTCCGTCAGCGCAGATCAACTGCCGACCTCCTTTCCTTTGTCACCCATTCTTAGAACAAGTCTATGGAACTACACGGTGAATCCCAGATTGTCGCTCTAGACATATCCAAAGCATTCCACCAGGTCTGGCAGGCAGCGCTACTTAATAAACTACCGGCCTATGGCCTACCACCAAAACTCTGTACGTGGACAGCAAATTTCCTCTCCAATTGGAGCATTTCTGTTGTCGTGTATGGCCATTCCTCTAAACTGTATCCAATTAATGCAGGAGTTCCTCAAGGTTCAGCTTTAGCCCATACTTTGTTTCTTCTCCACATCAATGACCTCCTCTCTAGCACATCCAACCCAGTTCACAGTTATGCGGACGACAGCACCCTCCACTCCAATATACAATACACTAAGCCTGTCTCTTTAGCCCAACTAAATGAGGATCGCAGACTCATGGAGGGTTCTATCTCCGCGGATTTCCAAAAAATTTAGACTGGGGAAGTAGAAATCTTGTACAATTCAACCCCACCAAATCACAGTCTTGCTTTCTTTCTCATAAGAGATACACCAGCCCTAGACCCATCACAATAAACAACCAAGTTATTCAAAGTAATGAGTCATTTTCACTTGTTGGCATCTCTGTGGATCGAAATCTCAATTGGCACCAACATGTTACATCAATTGCAGAAGCGGCTGCTAAGAAATTAGGTTTCCTCTTCCGGGCTCGCAAATATTTTTCACCAGCTAATGTCTATACTTTATATACTTCACAAATAAGACCAAACCTCGAATACTGCTCCCACATCTGGGGTGCTGCTGCCACTTCTACACTCTCTATCCTGGACTCCATTCAAAAGAGAGCTATACGTCTCATCGGTGACCCTACCCTCACCCAAAGACTTCCATCTCTTGCCCACCGACGTGCCGTTGGTGACCTCTCTCTCTTTTATAGATATCTGCATGGGCACTGCTCAGAGGAGCTTTCTTCCATAGTTCCTCCACCTGCTGCCCCCAACAGATCTACCAGGGGAACAGAGCGAATGCACCCTTTTACTGTCCAGGTCACCAGACACAGAACATCTTGTTATGCCCGCTCTTTTGTCCTGAGGACTTCCAAGTTGTGGAACTCCTTGCCAGCACATGTTTTTCCTTCTCCCCCGAACCTCCAAACCTTCAAGTCCAGAATTAACAAGTTGCCTCTTTCCTCCTTGTCGACACCCACGGTACGATAGTATTTAGGCTGTAAGCCCTCGAGGTGTGTTGTTGAAATAAAAAATATAAAAAATTGTGAATGACCTTACTTTACATTTGTTTACATTAAGAGACAGTTCATTAAAGTTGCACCAAGAGTGGATTTCATTAATATTTTTCTGAATAGTTGTGAAATCTACATTTGATTCAACACAAGAGGAAATCTTAAGGTCATCGGCATAAAAAAGACATTAAAAAGTAGAGGTCCTAGCACAGATCCTTGGGAGACACCTGAAGGAACAGGAAAGCTGTAAGATGAACGCCCAGCATACCAAAGATAGCTCATTCTACCATATAAGTAGATGATGAACGATTCTTAAAAATCCATGTTGATGGCTGATTAAAATTCGTGAAGTATGGGGAGAAGTTTTAGCATATATAGCATATTAAAAAACTTTAGCAAATTTGGGCATGATGACAAACTTCCTAAAGTTTAAAATAAATGAGTTGTCACAATCTTTGTAAACTGGGCAAGATTTTGAAACTTTGCAAACATCAAAATATGTACTAGTCTGCAAGGAAAGATTGAAGACAAATAATAATGGTTCAGAAAATATATGGCGGCAGTCTTTAACAGGAAAACTAGGACTGTTATCAGGGCCTTGATAGCTTAAGTTTTAACTTCTTCAATGCATCAAAGATGTCAGACAGCTTAAACCTAATTAAGTTAAATGGAGTGATGTTAGGCACTGAGGCAGAATTATTAGATAAGTTATTACTATGATAGCAACTCCTAAAGAACTCAGCAAAACCATTCACGACATCCTGATCAGAGGAACAGGTATGCTTATTATATGTGACACTGGATGGAATACATGTTTCTTTTCTTCTGGATTGAATAAATGATCAAAATGCTTTGGGGTCTCACTTAATACGAAAATTAGTTTCGTATGTATATTTTCTATAAGCAGATAAGATCATCTTCTTCACCACAGATCTGCAGTCAGAGAATGTTTTGTAGTCTCAGTCTGGAAGAGTGGTTTTATATGCTGACGGGACCTGTTTATAGTTCAGAAACTGAATGAATTTGCAATCAAACCAGATTGGATATCTAGAAGTCCAATTTTTTTCTCAGGAACAATGTTGTCTAGTAAATTGTACAGCTTATTATAAAAAAGATTACAGGCAACATTAACAATAGTGATGCCAATCAGGAAAGGCCAGCTCGCCAAAGAAAGTGCTGAATATAGTTATGTGAAACTAGCTTGACGAAAATTGTAAACAGGTGGAAGAGAAACTACACACCAGCTTCAGGCAAAATAATTGCAATGCACAAAGATAGCTGAATCATCCAGTAGAATTGGTGGTTCGTGCGCCACCTCACAGAGTGTATTAGAGCTAACAAGATCAATGATGATTTACTACAGAGTGGAGTTAGGAAGCATCATAAAATGATAGAATGTTGAAGAGAAGGTAACTTCTGCAATTGGTTTATTGGTTTTGGAACAGTGTGTAACATGCATAACATACTCAGGAATATTAAAGTTGCCAAGAATAACAAAGCTATGATGATGGAGAAAATCAAGAGTTTCTAAGTTTTCAAAGAAGGTTGAATAAATATTATAAGATGCAGGGACAATAGAAGAAAAAGGAATATAGATTGGGAACACAAAAATAGTGGAATTATGGAAGGAGATTTTACAGCAAGCTATATCAACCCCAGGCAGGATCTTATGAACACTGTCAGAAAGGTTAGCACCCATTGGATTACGCTCATTTCGGATAGACAGCAATGGACCACCCCCACAAGAAGGAACACTAGAGAGGCGATCACATCGAAATACACAATAAATATATGTAAATGGATATATAAATAAATGAAAATGAAAATTCGCTAAAAATAAACACCCAATATAAAAACTACTGGGTTTAGTTTTTTATATTTTGCCAAGTGTGCAATATGAGTCATGCAGAAAACTACAGATCAAGAAATAGCAAAGTTACATAGATTTATGTAGCTTCGACATTCCACAGCCTATCTTGAGAGTCATGACTTGTTATGCCGACCTCAGATGTCCGCTCAAAAGAGTGTTGGTAAAAAGTGACCAGGTCAATATTTTACCAAGGAATTTTAACAGGAGCATACTACTTGGAACTTTTGCACAAAGAAATACAATAAAACAATATTTAAATGAACCATGCAAAGAAGTAATAGGGCACACTGGCACAATTTTGTAGCTACCAGGAAGACTTCATTTATTAGAGTAGTTGCTGTAAGCTTACAACATTTTTTTGGCATCAAGAGAAGAAATATTTCTCACTTACAAAGCTATTATTTCATACAGAGCTCTGTAAAACTTGTAAAGAGTTTTCAGCATTTTCAATAAAAAAATTTAAAGCTAACAAAATACAAGACGAAACTTGTCCACTGTATAAATCACTAGTAAAATTTATTACGTTTACAGCATAACACTTTTTGTGTTTCAGAATTTGGGCATATCAAATTTAACAAACAGAAATAAACAACTTGGGTCAAGTGGGGTAATTATGAAACATGAAAAACATTAGGTAAAAATGAGACATGCTAATATTTTTGTCCAATAAAGTATTTTCAAACACGCTTTCACAGGAGGCATTGTGCAATACTTAGGTGTTAAGGACCATATACAGGGCCTTCATTAATTCCCGAGTCCCACGTGACCGGATTCTGTCTCTCTCTTAGTGGAATATGATTTTATGAGTTGGCAGTCAAAAAGTAACCAAAAAAACCACTAGACTAGGGACCCCAAAGTTACTAAATCAATTGACAATTGACAGTTCAGTCCAATGGCGCTCATTTCCCTTTTGACTGGTTATTTTGTATGTATATTGTGCATTTTCCAAGTTCAAGCAGTGCTTATCTTCTTCAAATAATTTTCTATCTGTTGGACAATAAAAATAAACAGTTTTTATGAAAACTTAGCATTTTCATTGCGTTTTTACGTAAGTTAAAAGTGTAGGTATGTTAAGGTTGTTTATTTATTTGTTTCATTTTCCACCCTAGTTAAAATTAACAATGTTACATTTGAATTCCCCAACTCTTGAAACCTCAAAAATGACATTACATCATCAGCGGAATGCCGCCAAGGCATCGCATCGCGATAGGTCAATTTTAATCCCATCTGAGCAAAACAAATATTTTTTTGCTCAGCGAAAAATATGTTCACTCTAATGCGTAAATGTGGAAGTAGAATTGAAGAAAAGTAAAAGTTTAAGACATTTACTGTTTCACCTTATTATAATTTTTATATTTTTTGTAAAACCACAAAGGAAATAAGAGACACCACTGGAAACTTAGGGATTTCATTTATTTAGGTTGTACAACCGTGTATGTTTGGTTGCCTAACTTAAGCGGTCACGTGGGACTCCGGAATTAATGAAGGCCCTGTATAACAAATAGATAATCTCAGCTCAAAGTGGTAAACATTTACCTTTGTTTCATGCTGTCAAAACCATACCGTAAAACTTTTGAACAGCGCGTTGTAACTTTTCATATATACTCGCTCGTAAGAGAACTATCAACTAACAGATGGCGCTAATAGGTTCGATTGGCATGTAGTAGAATGCTGTTAGAAATAGAGAAACCTACTTTAACCAGTAATGTAGATATCTTTGGTCAAACTGTCGGGGTAATTTTGAGACATTAATTCTAAAAGTGAGACAGGCTATGTTAAAACATGAGAAGCTAGTAACCAACGTTGTAGTCTATTCTTTTAATGTGTGCTAGTTTTGTGATAGAAAATGCCACGAAAATACGCTTGTAAGGAACGTGCATACACTAGAGAACAATAAAACAAATAATAGAAGAAAACAATAAAGGTAAGATAATTAATGGGCCAGCAATGTCAAGAAAGAAGAAATGAAAGAAAAGCATAGAAGAATGTTCAGAGTCAAGCGATAGTGATCTCTCCGTTCGTTATCAAGATGAGAGCGATTATGAAAATAAGACCCTGGCAGACTTAGTAGAAAATGAAATGGCAGAAGTAGAAGATGAAGGCGCCACCCCTCCAGAAAACCACAAATCAAAGATCCAGCCAGAAGATTTTATTTTGGTGTGTTTCTTCACAAAAAAGAAAACTGTTTATTATGTAGGGCAAGTAAAAGCACTTCCTGCAAAGGATGAGTTGAATGTTACATTTCTGCTTCGCAATCATCAGAGTGGTAAATTTTAATTTCCCAAACGAAGATAATGAGGATGTCTTACAGCAAGACATTATTTTGAAGCCGCCTACACCAACATTTAGTGGCACGAAAAGGATGAATGGTTATTACAAATTTACTATAGATTTTGACTCTTATGAAGTTCGTTGAAATGATCTTTTTCCATCAAATTTGATTATTGGAACATGCCATACTCATTTTTAAACAACTTTTAATGCATTTTCGCTATTCACTTTTCATGTGTTATCTTTCGTAACAGCATAATAATTAAATTTTGTTTTTTTTACTTTTTCCTTGAGAAATAAAAAATTTGTTCAACTCCCGATTACCACATGTTAATAATAAGCAAGATATATGGGTGTCTCACATTTGTAGATGACTGTCTCTTATTTACCCCCAAGTGATGGGGAAAAATGAGACAAAGTTATAATTTTCTTCTTTGTAATGCTTACATGTAGCTAATTTTGGTAGGTTTTTTAAAGAGACTCTCACACTTTACTCCAGTATATATGATTTTCGTTGGTTCATAATTAAATTTTGCTAGTATAAAAGTAAAAATTTCGAAAATGTCTCATAAATATCCCACCTGGCCCTAATGGAATTTTACAATTTTGCAAGATCAAATAACTTAAGTGTTACTCAACACAAATCAAAGTTACCTTTTGAAACTTCTAATATAAATAATTTCAATTTTTTTTCAGCAGGCTCTTTGTCAAAATCTGACTGTACCTTGACTATATTTTATACAATGTAATATATAAATTCTCTCTTTGTGGGACAGGCTGTTTTACTGGTGTGTAAATCATTTATGGGCTTCCAGTTTGAACCTCCAAGTGAAGCAATGTAACTACTTCAATTGCTTCACTTGGAGGCGCAACTGTGTTGACTTGTAACTTGTAATGATCTTAATTAATGCCAGCAAGCAGTCTTAGTTTTATAACATAAACAACAATAAAATCAAATTTTAATTACACCTGAACTGCGCATACCTGAATTCACAGTGCTCCTAGGCTTATTCATTGTGCAATAAGCTTCTATGACATCAAGTATCAGTCCATCTTCCTTATAGGATATGGGTTTGTGAGCAGTACTGCTCCTGCTGTAGGGTCCGTTTGGCGTGGTACCTAAAGCCAGACATGGTCTCAATGGAGGTGCTGGTCTGAGACATGCGGCAGACCAGCCCCTGTTGTTATTCAAGTTTATGGTCTGTGAGGTGTGCGAGAAGTGGGCAGAAGTGGAACAAGAGGTTGTGGCGATATTATTTAATGTTCCTGCGGTTAGGCGGTTGTTGACCGTGCTGCTGATGCTGGCGTTTGGAGATGTTGGGCTGCCGGCTGCTACCAGAGGGGACATCTAAAAAAAATTTAAAAGGTTTTCAACATTAAAAGTAATATTTAACCATTCTTATCAAATTTTGCCTTCACATATGTTTACCTTCTAAAAATTTTACTTTACCTTTAAGAAGCAAGTAAAGAAAAGTAATAGATAAAAAACATTAGAATCAGATTATCGTTAAATCTTACTGCTCTAAACACATTAAATCACTTCCTCCTAGGAGAAAATTCTACATTTTTAAACAAGTAACAGAAACATATCTAAAGAACTCGAAACAAATATTAAAACAATAGCAAATTGAATATTTTTATCGTAATGGTTTTCTTTTACAATCTAGTGAGAACAAGCATGAGGGAATCTATCAATGAATGATCCAGAGGCAAAACACAGGTGGTGAAACTCCACACTGCAGACAGACCAAAGTGTTCATAAATTAATATTCGCACCTAAATTAAACCTAAATTCATGATGGGCCTACTAGTAAGAAGCAGAAATTCCATTCAGATAACAATAGGTCTATTAACCCTTGAATTTTAGTGGTAGCTCTCGCTTGCATGTTTCATATCAACCGTAGTCAACTCAAATAGCATTCACCATCAACATTTTGCACTATCTATCTGCCAGTTCCCTAAGTTTGTGTCGAGACGCAAACACATATTTATTATTATTGTAGCTTGATATTCCAGAGCATGTGTATCCCTGAAGAAGGTCCATGTAGGTACGGGGACGAAATAAAAGAATGAGACCAAGGTAACTCCTGCCTGTCGCAAGAGGCGACTACATTATATGAGTCGTATAGGCCTTTAGTCTCTCAGCACTGCAACCCCAAGGGGTCTTTTGTGTGAGACTTTTTTTTCTAATAGTAGTCCAAAAAGTTCAGACTTTTTAAGTAGTCTATCTTTTTGGGGGCTCTTTTACCTATTCCTTGGGGTGCTAAGGTAACCCATCCAAGGTCTTTGTGCCTTTTGCAGAACTGAACCATGCAGTTGCATAGCAAATTTCTGTTGTTTCTTGTGTTCCAGTGCAGTATCTGCAGTTTTCACTGCCGCCTTCCGCATCTTCATAAGGTGATACATTACTGGGGAGTGTCCTGTGATTATTGTCAAGTCTTTCCTATTCAATTCAAAAAACAGTTCAGACTTATCTGTTGATGGTGATGAACCATTGCCTTAAGCCTGGCGTTGCCCTCCAGTATGACAGCGTTTGGTTCCTCTCCTAAGTATAAAGTTCATTTCTTACTTTCTTACAAAGCTTTTTGATAAACCTTGATAATCCACAATAGGGCTCCACACCATAGAATCGTGTTGTTGCTGACCTTTTTACAAGGCTATCTGCTTCCTCATTTCCTTCAATAAATTGAAGCCCTGGTATTGATATCAAAGTTAGTTTGTTGTTTGTAGCCAATTGCTTCAAGGATGTTTTGCAGTCCCATGTCAGTTTAGACTTGGTTTGGAAAATTTAGGAGTCTTCAATACCACCTGACTTTTTGAGATGTAGATCACTACTTCTGAGTTTTCTTTGTATGCACTCCTGTACACAGAGATTTATATCAAGCATTTCTGCTTGGGATATGGTGAAAGTTTTTCCTAGAGACTTAGCAAGCCTGAAGTTAGGTCCTCTTATTCCTAGTTCTGCTCCCAACATTTGTCCCATGCTTGGCTGTCACTTATGACCACGTCAAACGGAACTATGAAGTTTAGTTTAGATTTTGACCCGTTGATTTTTGAGTGAGTCCAATGGAATAATTTCCAGGAGGCCACTAACTGGAGTCAAATGCTGTCGGGTCTGGACGAAACCAGCTAGCTGAGATCTCTAGGGGGTGGATTACACCTGAAAGTTAAGGTGTGTGCCACAGAATGGGTAGACGACCTTGGTTGGATGTTGCTCGATAGTGAGAATCCATATGATATATGATACAGCCTCGAGTCAAACACTGACTTATATTAAGTTCAGACAAACTCGGAGAGGGGTTATGACTCTGTGTGCTTTGAAAAGGGCAAGCGACTTCGGTTGGATGTTAGTAAGAACAAGGTTCCAAGTGATACCGCCCGTCAAGCACTGGCGGGTGTGAGGTCCAAACAAACCCGCATGGGGCTGAGATGCCCCTGGTGGTTGTATCTCTAGAGGTGGGATGTCCCTGGAGGTTAGGTCTCTGTGGGTGAGATGCCTCTGGAGATTGGATCTCTAGGAGTGAGATGCCCCTGGAGGTTAGATCCCTAGGGGGAGATGTCCCTGGAGGTTGAGGCCAACACTATGTGCCTTAAAGCGGGCAAACGACTTCACTTGAATAATGCCTGGGAGCGAGACTCCATGGTTACTCGAGAGCGAGGTTTCCAGTGATACCGCCCTGGCTCAAGCGCTGGCGGGTATCGAGTACAAACGAACCCGGAGAGGTAGATATCTCTAGGAGTGAGATGTACATGGAGGTTCTATTTCTAACGGTGGGATGCTCCTGGAGGTTAGATCTCCGTGCGTGTGATGCCCCTGGAAGTTGGCTCTCTAGCGATGGTATGCCCCACGAGGTTAGGGTGAGATGCCCCTGGAGGTTGTGGCCTCCACTGTGTTCTGTGAAACAGGCAAACGACTTCGTTTTGAGTCTAGCACAGGCGAGTGTCTGGTCTGAAAAAATCCGCAGGGGGAGCTGATATCTCTAGGCAGTGGATAACATCTGGAGGTTGAGGCCTCTACTGTGAGCTTCTGAACGAGCAAACGACCTCCCTTGGATGCTGCTCAGTAGTAGGAATCCATATAATACCGCCTCAAATATAACACTGACAGATATCGAGCCCAGACGAACTCGAAGACAGGTTATCTCTCTGTGGGTTTTGAAACGGACAAGCGACTTCTCGGCAACATAACATTTCAGAAAACATTTGCAAAATTTTAAACGCCACTACAAAGGTAGCTTTTAAATCTTACAACACGAAGTGACTTGCTATTTAAAGCGAAGATAGAAATGGTCTCCACATCTGTATTTAGTATTAAACAGTTTCACAAAGCGGGAGCAACAACAATCAATGAAATTCTGTTCTTCGTATATATCTGGTGACCTATGATAAATTTTATAAATCTGTAAACAGATACATAGAAGATGTCTCTAAGATTATGCAACTTCCATTCTGTTTGATGAATTTTTATATGTTGCTATTTCTGAGGTCCCCATGTAATGTATGGATACACTGTATATAAAAACAAGAACAAGGTCTTAATGAAAAAAATGTTTTCCCAAAACAAAACCTCAAGACAAACCTGTAACCCATGTCAAAAATTCTAATTAAATAATTTTCCAAGGCAATATCTATATGTTGAAGCATTAGAGAAATATATCTAGTATAGATTAGTAAACATCTAAAACTCAGCATTAGTATATTACAGGCAAGGGCTTCACACTCACAACTCAAAAGCGGGTTAGATAATTTTAGAGTTGATTGAAAAAGCAAGTGAAAACAAGACAATCAAAATAGAAAATCAATCAACACAAGCCCTTGCCTGTAGTTGGCGACCGAGTCTCCTCATAAATCCCCCTCATAACTTTGGCTGGAATTTTCGCCTTCAACCACCAATGTGCATAAAGTCCGGACTTATAAAGAGGTGTATCTTCTTCGTCTATGGTGACTTCTCCTGTGCTAGAACCAAGACTCTGGTCATCCAACAGGCAACCATAAGACTTCGACCTTTGTGGACTCTGTGCACTGTTTTCGGAAGTTTGAAGACTATTTTCTGCAGGTATCTGCTTGGAATGGCTTTGCTGAGATCTAACAGACTGTGTGGTTATATCTAAGTTATAACTGGATGTCACTGATGTACGTAAACACTCGTGAGAACCAGTCAAAATATTTTCCGAAATAGATGTCTGGCATGAAGTCCTTGGTGTAGAACCAAATGGTGAGATACACGGACACTGTGAATTAAAATCGCGCGCTTCTATTTCACTCAGAGAAATAGCATCTCTATTGTCAATTCCGAAACTCGTTAAGTCATTATATTTTTTAAATAAGTTAGCCATATCAGCACTGCACCTTTCTTGATTTGAACATGATGGTAGATCACTAGCGTTTCCAATATCAGGCGAGTTTAAAGTACAACTACCAGCCATACCCGAATCTGAAGACCTACGACTATGGCAGTTCTCCTGGCAGCACCTACAGAAGGATTGTCTAGCAGATCTGCTAGGTCCAGGAGGTTGGCCCATATGTACAAACCTTGTACTAACACATCTTTTAAATTTCTGATCAGCCTTTTTGAGATCTTGCGGATTTAACTGAATGCTTGACCGTCTCCTTTGTTTTTCTTCATTGTTAACAACTATACTTGACTGTTTTCTTCTCGTGACATTAATACTGTTTTTATTAGAACCTACATCTAATGGAATACTATTGGTAGCCTCTTCAGCTTGTCTTTCTTTGTCTACATTTTCAAATAACGTTGGTGGTTTAATAACCGTTCTAGTTGAACGCTCAGTAAGATCACTATCTACAGATTCTGACTTTGTGAAATCACCTACTGAGTCATCGAAATTGTACAACAACTCCGCAACTATCTTATCAGGTAGTGGCAGTGTATTTACAGGTAACTCTATACTGCTTGAATGTGTTGTCGTACTACCATCATCACTCCCTAATGGACTTCCACTTTTTTCCCTCTCATTCTGTTTACTTCTACTGCTAATATTATTTTCACTGTTAGACCATGAGGGTATGTAAATAGTAGTTAAACTGTTGGGATTAAATTTGTTGCCGACTAACTTTGTAGGACAACTTTGTCTAGTTGTTGGTAGATACCCTTGAGGTACATTCAAGGTATTCAACGGGATATTTTCATCTAAGCTCAACAAATTTTCACATCCCATTAAAGGTCTTGGAGCAAAATCAGAGCTTGCTTCTGAGTTTTCAGACGCTTGTTTCTGTAAGTTTAATTTGGCAGTTGAAATGAGAACTATGCTGGTTTTCTTTGCATCATCTGGAAGGATCATTTTTGGTATACTAGCATTGCTAATGGTGGTAGTGTTTGGTGCACTGATTTCACCATAGTCTATAAAACTCTCATATTTTGTTTCCTGCCTTTTGGAGGTTTTTCCAGGATTATAATACCTTATATAACCAAACGGATTACTCGAACTACTACCCCCATCATCATTGTCATCATCATCATCATCTGAAGAAGACGATGAATCCTCAACAGCATTTTGTCGTTTCACTTTAGAATCCTCTTCAGCATCTGAATCAGATTCACTGCCACTATCACAATCAATAACACTGTTCCGACAACCTATTCCTTTAGTCATTATCACACATTCAGTTCTGTGATGCCTTATCTTCACTAAGCTCAAATTCATTTTATGCAGATATTCTGAATAAAGCAGTTGTTTTAACAGTTTTGTATAAATCAGTTTTTGCTTTATAAGTTTTTGAAACAGCCTAGTTAAACCTGCAAAAGGAGCTGCAGATGGGTAGTCCTCACATGGATAGGTGAAACGATAGTTTTGTGCTACACGGTAGCATAATACTGATGTTCTAGTTGAGTAACCACGTTTACTCAGTTGCTATAAATAATGGAAAGCAAGTTGTGTTAAAAAAAGGCTTACAAACTAAAAATACATATCTTAGTAGAGAAATCAGATAATTTGAAACAGTTTTTCTTTATTTTTTATTTAATACCTAGTTTATGAAAGGCGATGTATATGTGTCTCAAAGAGAACTTGTTGTTATGCCACAAGATCGGTGTTTACCGCTTCTTGAATAGTTGGCGATTACCTTCAAAAACATATCTGCTAAGAGGGCATTCTAAAGCTTAGATGCTCTAGGAAAGAACCAGGATTTGTCATGAAATGTTCGGCAAGTGTGTTATTTAACACTAATAAGGGTGTGCATTTGACTCAAATGGGTTTGACAATTACAGGTAGCGAGGAGAGGTGCCAATGAAGTAATTTCTGAGAGAAATGTTGATAATAGTGTTGATAGATGGCGCAGAGATCCTTAACCTTTCTCCTGTGGTCTAGAGAAGTAATAACGACTATGATAAATGTCCTATAAGGCAACCACCTCGTTTCTAAATTATATCTGAGAGGGTCAAGGCTGTCTTTAGGATAGCACCCCAGACATGAGACAATATTTCAACTGTTGACGTATTTGTGCTTTATATAGTGTGAAAAGCTGCTGTGAAAATAAGCCTGTTTCCAATATTAGAAACATGGAAAACATTTTTGAAAAACCCTACGCTGTTTTCCATGCCATTTGTACTAATGATAATATTTTTGTGTTCTATTTTTTTGATAATAATTCATAGTTCTTTATTTCACCATCAAAAAATACATGGTACGGCATACATTAAAACACATATACAAAACCATTCTTGTGTACATATGTTGACAATAGTTCATATATTCCTCAATCATATAAAAATCTTCACTCATTAGGTACATTCTGAAACTCATTTGAAATGTTTTCCTGTTTGTTATCTTTTTCATATGCAGTGGCAGCTTGTTGTATAACTTGATACTTGTGTAGTTACTTCCATGCCTGGATGCTCCCACCCGGTGCACTGGTGTTGCAAGTTCCTTTCCATGACGTGTGCTATAATGATTATGGTATTCCTGGTTTTTCCATCTATCATCTCTGGTATCCCATATATCTACATATATGGTACATATATGTCACACATATGTAAGTATGTATTCACTTACTACAGTCAGTATTTTACGTTCTTTGAACAGCATTCTGCAGCTGTGTAATGAACCAGCATTACTGAAAGCTTTGATAGTCTTTCTCTGCTGAAGATGGACTCTGTGAAGCTCATTGGATGAGCCCCAAAACAGAATCCCATAAACTTCAATGGAGTGGGAATTTGCAAAATATGTTAGTCTAGCTTCCAGGTAAGTGGAATACCTGATAAGCTTTCGAATTGCATACACCACCCTCGGCAGTCTAGAACATAAATATTCTACATGTAACATCTGCAAACATGTAGGTTCCATATGTTTCAATACTTGAAAAGAAGTCGCTCACAAATTATAAAGAGGATGGGACTCAAGATAGATCCTTGTGGTACCCCAGCTTTCAAACACACACATTACTGGACAATTTGTTGTTCCACTTGACCATCTGAATTCTGTCATAGAGGCATGCCTTGAACAGATTATATGCCAAACCCCTCACACCATAATGAGAAAGCTTATCAAAAAGGATGCTGTGGTCCACAGAATCAAAGGCTTTACGTGTCGAGAAATGTTATTTTTACTATATCTTTTTTTTCAAAGCCCTCTTGCATGCTGTCTTGGATTTTCTATACCTAAAGTGATTTTCATTTATCACTTAATTTTTTTCAAAGAAGATGCCTTAATAAATTTACCATGAGATGAGTGAGGAGTTTTCAGCTGCAGTTGTATTTTTTTGGGAAGATTCTCTCATAATGTGACATGGAGCGATTATTGGTGATGTAAAATTTTTGTATAATGCATGGCTTGCCAGTTATTTTAAAAGCTTGCCTATTCAGTCAAATTGTAAAATTGATATCACACTTTTGTCAACAATTAGCCATCCAATCCACAGCTTCGCTGAAAATACTATTTACAAAACGTTATCGTCACTGAATATCAGTCTCTAGCTTATTTTAAATGAAAATTAAAGAAACCAACTACCTAAATAATGACCTTGCTAGGATTTTCAGTTAATGTGTATATCAGATTTGCAATGCCTCAAAAAACAGATATGCATCTTCATCAGAAAGAGTGACCTACCTACAATAGTGGACAAAAAAACACATCCGCTCTACAATGGGTATGATGACGGGCCAAGCAGCCGAGTTCAGGCTATGAGGTCCAGGGTTCGAGACCTTTATTCAGACAGTATTTTTTTCATTCGAATTTAGAACAGCCTGATGAATTATGGATGACGACTATTGTCTATATATATATATATATATATATATATATATATATATATATATATATATATATATATATATATATATATATATATATATATATATATATATATATATATATATATATATATATATATATATATATATATATATATATATATATATATATATATATATATATATATATATATATATATATATATATATATATATATATATATATATATATATATATATATATATATATATATATATATATATATATATATATATATATATATATATATATATATATATATATATATATATATATATATATATATATATATATATATATATATATATATATATGGATGTGGTTATGTGTGTAAACATCCTCTGCAGAACTAAGGATAGATGATGCAATAAAATTTGACAGAGGATCTTTGCAGGTATCTATCAGTTCCCAATGTTGTTAAATGGGCAGTGAATAAGCTCTGTTACACTGGAGAAATACTCCCAAAGAAATCTGACCCAGTTGAAAGATTAAGGGAAAGATTTACAAGAAAGACAATCCCATAAAAGTTAGTAAATCATATTTCAGTAATGCCTAACATATAAAAAATTTTGGGGCACCAAAACCAATACGGCAAAAAATTATATGGCAAGTGGGCAAGACAACTGAACTTGAGATAGGTCAACAAGTCAACAAGTGTATGTACAAATGAAACCAGACACAGAAACGCTGTGGTATACAGGGAGTCAGTAATAAATGTAATGGAAGGCATCGCAGAGAAAGTGAATGGTAGCAAATTTTAGAGACAGAATAAATATCAAATCTCATAAAAGTCTTGAGTATTCGAAGCTCAATTCAAGAAGACAGCCGTACAACAGGAAAGGGTTGAAGTTAAAAGCAACTTTCATCACAATAAAAAGGAGGAGAAAATATTGGTACTGGGATATCAAAAGGTTCCATCAAACAAAAACGGTTTAAAGGGAATAGTACCAGAAAATAGTCGAGAAATCAAGGTGTAGTTAATTAAAGTTTTAAGTCACAGAAACAAAAGTTATGGAAATCAATCCAGAGATGTTGGAACAGATACCAACCAAAAAACGGTTAAGAAGTTAGTAAAGTACCAGAATGTTTTAAAGCCTATGAACTTTTTTAATGTTTCAATCTGAATTTTGACCTTATAAAGGACAGAATGTTATAAGTGTTTGGGTTGGCAACAATGACTGACAATCAGTAGACAAGTGACAGCCGACACATCAGAAATATTATAGTAACCCTGGATGCAATATTTTTTCTGAAGAAACCAGTTGTTAGAATTATTAGTTGCTATTTATAATTAACTGGTTTCAGGTTGAAAGACTATTTTTACAGCAACTTGTAAGAAGATATCTATTAAGGCTTAGAATTGTATATAGTTGGAATGTTGTTTTCATGCTTGGGATCCTGCTGCATAGACCACTTATCCCTCTTATATTCGATATAGAGATGAGCTGTTCACCATATAAAGAGATTAATCTATCAGGGTCAATCTAACTTATCATGAACACTATGCGTCTTCTATCAATACTATCATTGACCCTACTGCCCGGAAATTGATCCGTTAATGCCCACTCGCGATTTTTAATTGACAACCTTATTTTAGCCAAAGCGCACCTGTTCGGTATCAGATTACTAACTTGTTAAGCAGTTCCTACGAATCCCTATTCTTTCCTAGAGCATCCTTGTCCAGGTATCAATGAACAACAATTCTTGGGACACTTATAAATTAATTTGACTGATAAATAGTGAGTTTTTTCTAAAATCTTGTTAACCAAAGAAAACGTTATTTTGTCTACACTACTAGCTACCTGCATATCTCACCCTCTATCTTCAACACCACTATTGCGTGTGAGGGATGCATGGTTGCCAGACGTTACACATTTCAAGAGTATTCTTACGTAAAAACGAAAGTAATATACATTAACAACAATCCTAACTATGAAATGCCGTCCAGGCGGACATAGTTCCAAAAATATATAATCTACAGATATTTAAAAAGCAAGCCAACACCCATTTTGTGGCACTACAATGAAGTTTATGTTATCTTTGAGACATTTAGACTTTCCCTTTCATAAACCATTTCATAAAAAAATATGGAGGAAATAATCACTAGTTTGTTATATACCTAGCACATGAAATGCAGTTTAAAAAGTAAAGAATCACTTATAAAACTGTAAATTTGAACTCTGTAAATTAAACAGCAGCAGTTATTCAAATAGAACATGAATTAAATTGATTATCAGCTTTAGAAGGTTTTATTGTTATAGGTACTTTTAAAAGTTAGAGCCGGCAGTGACTTGATGTACAAAACTTCTGAATTTTAACACAGAGGTTTGCAAGCTATTATCTCACCGCTGGCATTAAAAAAAACTCTGACACAGTAAATATTATCTCCTATAATAATAACCTTGATGATGATAATGATTGTTAGATATCTTAATCCAATTTCTCTGCTACATTGCAACTTGGAAAAGTTTACTTACATGAGGTGGTGGCTGAGGTACAAACTGGGCTTGTGAAGGAGACGCTTTCTGATTAGAGTTTGAAACATGTGAAGCTCGTGGCATGCTTTTTTGCAGCAACTCCACCCAGTGATCAGCCTCTTCTTTGCTTTGACAGACTGCTACCATCTTATCAATCAGAGGTGCAGTGATTTCAAAAGCATTTTTATACTGATCCGAATCTTCTAACCTTGTCACCACAATACCAGACAGAGGTAGTTTTCCCTTTACATAAAATAATATTAAAATCAATGTTTACTGCTGTTAATGTATCAATTCAGATACAAGGTTTTTGTAAGATTCGATGTATAACAATAAACAAACTAACAATTTCCAAATACAGTGGGGTCTCAATATAATGAACTTACTGTATATATCCACTGCAGTGAACAGTACAATAATGATTTATTTGTTTGTTTCATACAACATCTATACATTACCCGTAATAGGTGTGAAACTTGTCAAAACAGTAACAAATTAATAAAACCAAAAATACATAAGTTCAAATAAAATAATAAATTCAAATAAAATAAAATAAAACGAAAATTTGATTATCTCCCATATTTTTCCCCTTGTATTGTTTTATCAGCTAAGTACTCATCAACAGTATAGTAAGCCTTTTCTTCTATTTTTCTCAGTTTTGTTTTGAGTGTCGAATGATTGCATTTTTTTATTTCATTAGGTATATGGTTATATATTTCTATGATGGCGGCATGTACATTTTTTTGTAAATATGTGAAGTTTTGTCTTTGGATGTTCAGATCTTCTTTATTTCTAGTATTATGCTCGTGTGTATGTATACACTCCTTACAACAGTTCACTGTGTTTTTTATAAATATTACTGCGTTCAAAATGTATATACATGTGACTGTAAGTGTTTTTTCCCTTATGAAGTAAGGTTTACAGCTTGCTGTTTGTTCCAAGTTCAGTATACTTCTGAGACATCTCTTCTGAAGTACCAAAATTCTGCTTACATCTGTAGATTTTCTCCAAAATATGATGCCATATTGTATTCTACTTTTTATATAGGCATGATATGCCATTATAGCTACATTTTTATTTGTTATCGTAGCCAGTATTCTTAGTGCAAATATATATCTTGACGTGTTATTGGCAATAGAGTTAATATGTTTCTTCCAGTCAAGACGATGGTCAATTTCTATTCCAAGGAAGTTTGATCAATACATTTCAACAATACAAGTTGCAAAAAAGGCGGAAATTGTATTATTGTTAAAGGAGCTATATAACGTTAAATGGGGTGAACAGGAACAGTGTGCAGAAAAACTTCAAAAAAAAAAAGTTTGACGTCATCTGAGAGTGTCAAACTGGTGGAAGAAAAGTAATTTCCGCAAATAGCTTGGCCAAACTATATATTTGATGGGATATATTTGTTTCAGGGGTTAGTAGTATTGGGAACTGAATTCGTGAAAAGTGGAAGTGTGTTCCACTTTTGCAGTTTTGTGTGAATTCCAAATTTAATATGTAAGTACCAAAACTATATTGACTCAGGCTGTGACAATATATGATTTCTTATACTTAAGCTACTATAAGATGTACATAAGTTAATATTACATTTATATTATTATATTTTTAATAAAAAATTACTTATGCAACGTATTACACAAAGAATCATATTATGCTTGTGTTTGAGATAGAAATACAATTTAAAATATGCATACCAAACCTTTGTTACACCAGGATTTTGATTCACTATTTTCATTTTTCTGTGACAATAATTGATTGAGGTTATGTCACATATTTAGATGAGTGGGGTGAATAGAAACGCTGATTTTCATTGTTCATATTCACCCCACAAATCAATTTTGCAATATTTTTATGTATATTTCCATATAGAAAGCAGTAAGGCAGCAGATAATAGCATCAACCTTCAAGATACAGCAGAGGAATATAACATCCAATACAGTATCTTGTATACAGATCATAAAAAGCATAAGATAAAGAAAAAAGGTAGAAATACGACTTCAACCAAGGAACATAAAAGAATACTGATAAGTCATCTTGTTTCTTGTACTGAGTATGCTTATCTCGTTGCCTCATGGACTTTAAGAATTTTGATATAATGTCTTCAGTGGACTGAAGAAAACTATGATGATGTACAGTCCCTGGCCAAATTATTATGACCGGTCAATTTTGTATTAAGAAATCTTGAAAGACTGGCATCTCGAAAGGAATTGGGCGGTTTTGGGAAACTTTAAATGTGTGACGAATTAGTCACATCTTAAGCTAAGATGAAACAAGTTTTTTTAATTGCAAAATTCAAGTGTTACAGTAATTTATAATTTTTTTACTGTCCCACCCTTTGTCTTGATGACAGCTTGAACCCTATTTGGCATGTTTTAATGCAATTTAAGGTCATTTTATGTGAGTGGTCCTTGTGATTTATCTGGTAAATTATTTTGTTTGTCACATTTGTGTTTGATATTTTCCGTTTCAGAAGTTTTTACACATTTCCCAATGGGTTAAGGTCAGTGGAGTTGCCTGGCCAGTCAAGAAGTTGAATGTTGTTCTCCTGCAAGAATTGTTTACATCTTGCATGAAAATAACATCCTTATCTGGGGAAAATCACCTACGCTGTTAAAGCTTCAGCCTTTTTAACCAGGTCTTGAAGATACTGGTCCTGTCTCATTATCTCTTGGACAATGTAAAGTAGCCCTATTCTTTTTGTTAGTGACAAACTATATTACCACAGACATTGGGTGCTTAACTGTCCTAATGATGCAATATGGATGATATTTTTCTGTCATTAGTCTCCCGACATACTGAGTTTTATCCATCATAATCTGCGGTAGATTTCTATCACTAAAACACTTAAAAACTATCAAAATATGTATCTTAAAACCTGATGATGAGAACAAGTGTTTTTTTATATAAATTATACACGTACCTTTATTACATCGTTTTCAGGAAAATCTTTACACTTCTGGGCCAACTCAGGCCTTTTCTTTATCATCGCCTCAGTGATTTTCGTGTTCTTAACTGACCTACAAGCACCAGAGCCAAGGCTTTTGACTATTGGCATGTTGTTTATGGTGTCACTATCTTTTTTTTTTTTTTTTTATGTCAACAACACACCACGAGGGCTTACAGCCTAAATACTATCGTACCGTGGGTGTTGACAAGGAGGAAAGAGGCAGCTTGTTAATTCTGGACTTGAAGGTTTGGAGGTTCGGAGGAGAAGGAAAAACATGTGCCGGCAAGGAATTCCACAACTTGGAAGTCCTCGGGACAAAAGAGCGGGCATAACAAGATGTTCTGTGTCTGGTGACCTGGACAGTAAAAGGGTGCATTCGCTCTGTTCCCCTGGTAGATCTGCTGGGGGCAGCAGGTGGGGGAATTATGGAGGAAAGCTCCTCTGAGCAGTGCCCATGCAGATATCTATAAAAGAGAGAGGTCACCAACGGCACGTCGGTGGGCAAGGGATGGAAGCCTTTGGGTGAGGGTAGGGTCACCGATGAGACGTATAGCTCTCTTTTGAATGGAGTCCAGGATAGCGAGTGTAGAAGTGGCAGCTGCACCCCAGATGTGGGAGCAGTATTCGAGGTTTGGCCTTATTTGTGAAGTGTATAAGGTATAGAGATTAGTTGGTGAAAAGTATTTGCGAGCCCGGAAGAGGAAACCCAATTTCTTAGCAGCCGCTTCTGCAATTGATGTAACATGTTGGTGCCAATCAAGATTTCGATCCACAGAAATGCCAACAAGAGAAAAGGACTCATTACTTTGAATAACTTGGTTGTTCATTGTGATGGGTCTAGGGCTGCTGTATCTCTTGTGAGAAAGAAAGCAAGACTTAGTTTTGGTGGGGTTGAATTGTACAAGATTTCTACTTCCCCAGTCTAATATTTTTTGGAGGTCTACGGAGACAGAACCCTCCATGAGTCTGCGATCCTCATCTAATTGGGCTAAAGAGACAGGCTTAGAATATTGTATGTTTGAGTGGAGGGTGCTGTCGTCCGCGTAACTGTGAACTGGGTTGGATGTGCTAGAGAGGAGGTCATTGATGTGGAGAAGAAACAAAGTAGGGGCTAAAGCTGAACCTTGAGGAACTCCTGCATTAATTGGATACAGTTTAGAGGAATGGCCATCCACAACAACAGATATGCTCCTGTTGGAGAGGAAATTTGCTGTCCAGGTACAAAGTTTTGGTGGTAGGCCATAGGCCGGAAGTTTATTAAGCAGCGCTGCGTGCCAGACCTGGTCGAATGCTTTGGATATGTCTAGAGCAACAATCTGGGATTCACCGTGTTGTTCCATAGACTTGTTCCAAGAATGGGTGACAAAGGAAAGGAGGTCGGCAGTCGATCTGCGCTGACGGAATCCATACTGCCTGTCGTGGATTAGACTGTGTTTTTCAAGGAATTTTAGTAGTTCGGTGTTTATATACTTTTCCATCACTTTAGAGATGACTGAAAGGAGAGAAATAGGCCTGTAGTTGCTAGGAAGCGCTTTGGATCCTTTCTTGGGGATGGGTTGTACTCGAGCAGTTTTCCAGTTAATAGGGAATATGCCTTTATTGTAAGATATCTGAAACAGACGAGTCAGGACAGGAGCAAGTTCTGGTGCGCATTTTTTGAGAACAATTGCTGGGATCTCGTCAAGGCCAGAGGCTTTCCTGGTATTAAGAGAAGAGAGCATCTTTCGTACCTTTTTAGTTTTGAAAATGATATCAGTCATTTTATGCGCGACATTGGGGACTGTTGGTGGTTGAACATTTGGAGGTGGGTTGAGAGTAGAATTTCCGGCGAACAACGAAGCAAAAAGTTCAGCCTTGCCCAGGGCGGTAGAAACAATTTCATCACCTGAGACAAGAGGTGGGAACGTGCTCTTGCAGAAATTATTCCCAATAGACTTAGCAAGAGTCCAGAAGGGTTTGCCGCCGTTGGAGCTTGAGAGGACTTTGTTTTTGATGTGGTTATTAAACGAGTTTTTTGCCTCAGAAAGAATGCGGACATAGCGGTTTCTTGCGTCGTTGAATGCTTGACGATTTTCTTGACTGGGATTGTGTAGAAGCGTTTTGTGAGTTTTGACCTTTTCAAGTCTGGCCTTGTCACAGGATTTAGAGAACCAGGGCTTTTGAGTGGCTGAAGAGGTTTTCTGTGTACGTGGAATAAATAATTCCATGCCAGCTTGGATAATTTCGGTGACGTTTTGTGAGATATCAGAGGGGTCAGGATGAGAGAAGCAGACAGACGCCCACGGAAATGAGGAAAAGTAATCCCGCATTTCGTCCCAGTTTGCGGAGTTGTAGTGCCAAACGATACGTGGGTGTGATGACTGTGTGACCTCGGGTTGCATTGCACAGGAAGCAGTGACCATGCCGTGGTCTGAGCGACCAAGGGGGGCGGTGACTGATATCTTATAGCATTCAGGATTTGTAGTAAGAAGGAGATCCAAGGGATTTGAGCTGTGTGTTGGGATACGAGGAAAGTAAGTAGGTTGCTGAACCATATTGGCCAAAGAATTGCTGACTGCAAAGGCCTCCGCTGCTCTCCCTTGTGGATCGGTTTTTGAAGATCCTAGCCATTCCTTATTATGGACATTGAAGTCGCCAAGAATAGTGACCTCGGAGGAAGGATATTCAGAAATCAGATAGTCGGTTTTTTCAGAAAGGTAGTCAAAGAGCTGGACAAAGTTGTTGTCAGAAGGTGACCGGTAAATGCAACAGATGAATTTAGTTGCAGCCCTGAGAGAGAGTTTTATCCATAGTATGTCTTTTCTTCCAGCTTCTAAATTGGGAAGTCTGGTGCAGGGTAGATTGCTACGGACGTATGCGCACACGCCTCCATGCAATCTAAAGGCAGTAAGGAGCTCATACCCCGGGAAATTAAGGTGATTAGTGGCTGTTTTGGCACTGATTTGGGTTTCGGTGAGGAAGAGGAGTTGGGGCCTGTTAGCCTGGAGGAAATGGTGGATGGAGTTCAGGTTAGAATTTAGGCCACATATATTCGAAAAGGATATGTTAAATCTTGATGTTGGCGCCCCCTGTACACCCCTCTCCCGGAGATCCGAATGGAGGGGTATTTTGCCTCCGGAATATTTTATACAAGGAGGAGCCATCATCATTTTTGCTTATAAGGGAAACCGACTCATACACCAGAACCGGAAACGTCCGTTGGGACTTCACCGGCCCTTTGATGTATGGGGTGGTACCTCCTCGGGCGTGAAAAAATCCTTTACTATTACATAAAGGAAAATTCCACTACCACCTGCTATGGATTGGATTGGATCAATGTCTACCCCTTTAAAAATAAGATTAATAAAGGGACTATCAATTGTCCAGTAGTTATGATTTTCGACATAGTAGGAGGATACAAAACATTTTCATCATTTTGCATCCATGCCTATTGTCGGCAATCTTGTCAACTTGTTTATCTGCACAGTTGTTATTTCTGTATTTTCCAGTATCATTTTTTGTACAATTGGGACATCTTTCTCAAGATGTTACTACTTGTTTTCTGACACATTGGGGCTTCAAATACACAGACAAATCAAGTTTTTTCTTTATATAGGCTAAGATTGTTTTGCAAACCTTCACCCAGTTGGCTGTTTCTCTCCTTTATTAGAGGCCCCCTGTCTCCAATAAAGCCTTAACCATGCCAACTTTGGTTGCAGAAACATTTTTGCTTTTACTCATAATGTTGAGAAGGATAAAAAGAAGGGAACATTCATTTTTCCAGCAATAAATGAGAGTACAATTTTAGATTGAAAATGATCGACAGACATAAAGTAATTCTAATTAATACATAGAAAGTATATTTGTGACGTACATACTTCATTTTTTCTCTATAAAGAATTCCTTTTCAAGACATGCGAGGGTAGGTCGACATTTGCAAAATCCCTTAAATCAGTTTACTGAAGTGTTGCCAAGATTCAAATACATTAGTCAGTGTTGCCACATTGTAGAAGATAACTTATTATAAATCTAAAACACTTAACGTCACGATGACGACACAGTAAATTATCCAAATCACAAAATTTGGTGGTGGTCAGAATTATTCGGCCAGGAACTGTAGATCTTGTAGTTATTCTTCAAGACTTGAGAGCTAAGTTGGTAAAACAAAGTGTATAACAGAACAAAAGAAACCAAAGTAACACATTGTTTTTCCCCACTAACTAATATGTGCATATTTTAAATTTTTATATATAAAAATCTAATGTTTAATGCAATAAACACATTAATTCCTGTTTGTTTAAATTGTTTAGTGTAATAAATACGCTTATAAGTTTTCATTGTGTAATATTCTCTTATAACTAAAAATAGTCAACAACCTTGGTGGAATGACAGCTCATTAGTTAGTTCATTAAATTGAGACTCTACTGTACTAAAATGATGCATTTTACGACTAGAAATAAAAACTCATTTCACTACTATTACTCATTTTGATTATCTATGGGTCACAATAAAAAATATTAAATCTTTGAGATTGTTAAATTTTAAGATAATTCTGTTTTAATGATTACCTCATAAATAAAAGCACTGAGCCGATGACTGACAGACAAAATAAGTAAAGTGGAAGGAAATAGGGCAAAATATCTGTCGTGATGTTGCAGTCCCACAGCTACTGAATTCATATACACCATTTCACCGAGTGTACTTAGACTTGGTCCTTCCCAACCTCTGACTGGTCCAGTGAGTACCTGAAGCTCCAATTCTTTCTGCCTTCTGGTAGCAGAACATGTTGTCTGAAATATGAACAAATCAGACAGTCAGACAAGGTAAACAGTTATACATAGAACAAAAACATCTTAAATAAGTTACTGCATCATGTGTATTGCAGTTTAAACAGGTCATTAAAAAACCATCTCAGAAAACCACCAGTTACAAATTTATTACAAACAACTTTAATATAAAAGTCTGCGCGCAGCAAGTGCATTATGGTGATGAATTTTCATAGAAATGATCTGGCAACAACCTAACCAAAATTTGAGGTATACTGATTGAAGTGTTACTTAAAGTTGAATTATTGTCTAGATTAGGTTAGTCGTAGCCAGTGAATGAACACGATTTTTGTTCTGTGTTCAACAAATGGATTATGATGGTGGTCATTCACTGGAAATGACTCAATATCGCATAAGTACTTATTTTCATTTGAGGAGGACATTATGTAATACCTACTTAGGTATCATGACCCACATAATAGATAAACATCTAATACAGGAATATTCTTACAGGGGTAAGTCAATATTTTTGTAAATGGGCGAACAAAAAGTTTCCAAAATGCTACAGTACAGCAGGTTTGGATATTCAGAAAATATTCTACTTCAAGCTCTACAGGACATCACAAATGGAATCGAAACTTTGAATAGAGCTTTGAAAAGTACGATATCCTCAAGTCCACTCTGCATAATAAATTTAATCGGAAGGTACCTAACGTTAGAAGAATGGGCCTACAACCTGTTCTGAATGAAGCTGAATAAATCTGCTTAGAGCATTGGATGATCGCTAAAGCCAAACTAGGATTCCTTATGCACCCAAAGAAGTAAAAGACAGTACAAAAGGTTTGGACTCAATCTGGCTGGCCAGATCTCTTAAAAAGACAACAGACCAGGAGATAAATGGTTAAAATTATTTTTGCAGAGGCACCCCGCTATCACAAAAAGAAACACAGAAATAACCTCCAAGATACGTGCTGCAGTGACTGAAGAGGCAATTAGAGACTGGTTTTTAGACCAAAAAATGTATTTAAATGAAGAAAAGCTATTAAACACTATGATGAAAGATCCGTCCACAATATACACCACCAACAAAACGGGCGTAAGAAACTGCGTTAATTCTGGGTTAGTTTTGGGACCAATGAACAAAAGTTTTGTAAAATCGGTACATATACGGAACGTTTGTTACATTGTACTTACTGTAATTTCTTTATAAACAGCAACCGATCTCTGGGTGTCACCCCTATCTGGATGACTTTCCTCAATATGTCTTTCGAGTTCCTGTAACATTCCAGAATACTTGTCCAGTCTTCTAAAAGGTTTGCTAAGAAGTGTTGTTAGCACCAAGATTCCTGGACTAGCTGCCCCCCTTGACTCCATGTACTTCATTAATTCATCTCTGAAAATCAAGCAAAAGAGCATAATAGAAAAGACTTTATAAAGTTATTATAGTGATGAACACCTGTGCTTATCCAGGATCAACACAGCCCTTGGATGTAAGGAACAATATGCTTGATGCACAGTCTTGATTTTTGGTGCCCATGTTATAAAAAGTCGACCAACCCTTTGCTCATTTCCTGACTTAGTTTCTTCTGCTTCCAAAAGTTTGAGAAGTTGTTGGTGGGTTTCCAACACATCTGTGATATTGCTGGTCAACTGTTTGTACTCATCAGCTGTCAAGCTATAACCAAAAACAATTACTATTAACAGTAACAAAAATATTTGAATTTGAGCTCCCATTTATACAACAAAAATAATTCTTATATTATTCTGCTATTCAGTCAATTTTTCTTTTATTGATTTAAGAAGATTACCATCTTAGGTAGTACATTTTTTTTAAACCTACATCATTGATATTTACAACAGAAGCTACAAAAATTGAAGCGGGAATGTCAGGACTATGTCAAAAGGGCTCTAAGTGGGGACTGCCTGATCAGACTTCATACAGACTAAACAAAGGCCTCCGACATCAAGAAGGCCAAACAAAGACTCAAGTGGAAACAGGCGGAGGACAAATAAGGCGCAAAGAAGAAGCCCCACAAAGCAGCACACCAAGAGATAACCACACTGCTCAGTGCACAGCGTGATCAAGGACAAAATAGAAGGAATATCCTTGGAAGGAGCACTTACAGTACAAAGGGAGGATATCATTCAAGACAGTCTCCCACCGCCATGATGGAGCCAGAAATACTAAAGACTCTTCAGAGTTCAATGATAAAAGCAGTTTAGGAAATCCCTCCCATGTAACTTGCTAAGTGCACACATATGGCAAGATACCTCATTGAGGCATGTGCTGATTCGGCAAGTGCAGGGTGGCTTTAGAAGGCCATCCACTACTCTGACCATGGAAGGTCGCAAGCCTCTGGGCACTGGAGGAAGATGAACTAATGGGGTTGCATACATACACCATCTACATACTTGGGGAGAAAGGCTGGAAGTCCATACCTACAACTGACAGAGAACAAGTATGGACTTTCTCCATAAACAAAAATCCATGGAGGAACTAGGAAGGGTACATAGGAAAAGTACAATCGTGTCCCTTTTCCAAAAACTAAAAGTTACATGAAGCGGTCTCTGTCTAGGATGTAGAGTCTAATAAAGATAAAACTGGACAGATTGTTCCAAAGGTTAACATAGGAGTGTCATAACAGATCTCAAACGTCGCGATGACAAAGGCTGAATGGCCAGTTCCCTCCCTAAATATAATCTAATGCCATTTCAAATAACTATTAAAGTCCACATGCGGCTGAACTTCTCGCCTAAAAAGACACCAGCCAAAAGGAAAATGAGCCACATAATCGACATCAGCCTAGAGCATTTTTAGGAGCGCAAAAAACAATTGTGTTAGTGAAAGATACTTGTAGTGGAAGGTCTTAAGTTTGATTTACCTGTCGTAAATTGGAGGATCTACCATATTAAATTGTGATGACAGTAATTTCAATCTAAATAAACACCTAGAATTTGCCCCAGCTCGTATAATTTAATTATTTTAAAATACAATACCTGATTAAATTACAAAATCGTTGCATTATAGAGATGAAAATCAGTTTAATCACCACAGCAAGTTTAGTTGCCTCATCTGAACATGCTGGGCATGCCAAGTTCGAAATGTATGCTTTATATTATAATCAACAACAAATAAAATCTGATCGACTATTTAGCTCTAAAAGGTCAAATGATACCATTATTATGAGCCAGTTTAAAGTGTTTTGTTTAAGTAACATTGCTATTTCTTAATTTATGACCAAGTCAGTGTTACCACCACTGAACGAACGAATATTAAACATCAGAATAGCCTAGATTATTTTGGATATAAACGCTAAATACATTTATAAATACAACAATATTATAGAAATTGCTTCTGCACAAACTGAATTAGCAACCTAAAGGTTGACTGGCAATGTTAGTATGTAGTATTAACAGTAATTATGTAACTCAAGTAACAAAACATAAATAAAACCAGCCATGCCACAGACATCAACCTTTTTTAATCAAATTATATTAATACTGTAAGTAGAAATTTAAATTATACCTAAAAAAAATCAAATGAATCACTAGCATGAATAACACAAGGTAAAATAATAGTCAAATTCAACCTCAGGGTTGTAACAATGATCATGTCATGCTCTGATCCATAAGAACCTCTTTGAATAACATTTCTAAACGAGCATTAAATAAAACTGGTTTAGTGATCACTAGACTAAGTAAGATAAATATTGTAAAAAACAGCACTAAATTATTATGACAATACTGGCTTCAGATAACAGACATTTAACACTCTCAACCTTAATTAAGGTTTCAAAAGCGTTCGATAGAATAAACCATTAACTTCCCCTCTATTTTCTAAAATATCACGATTTTCATAACAAACATTATTATTTGAGGACTATTGGTCTGGTAGGGGGTCAACATGTGAAAATGTTTGCCGAAACATTTGTCTATTTGTCAATAACATCTGGTGACCAACAGGATTCGATCCTGGGTTCGCTCTTTTTCAGCATTTATATTTTAAAACTCATTTCTTACTTGCAGTCATGCTAAACTCATTTATATGCTAGCCACACAGAGCTGTTTTTCTTATCTACTATAGAGTTTTCATTTGATGCTGTTAGTTCTCATTTTGAAAGGTTGGAAGATTTTTCTAATCGGTACTGCCTTCCAATTAGCCCGACCAAATCTAAGGTCATACTGTTTAGATGTAGTGCTTTAGTAAAACGACTAAAGTTCCAGGTTAGCGTTGATTGTGTGTAATAAACGCTTAAACGCAGTGGATGTTGCTAATAATTTGAATAAATAAACTTAGTAAAGTGACTTGTGCATTTAGTAGTTTAAAATTAATTTAAAGCTAAAGACACCTTTTAAATAAAAACGTTCCGGACGCAGCAAGTGGATTATAGTAGTGAATTTTCATTAGAATTGTACACTATTAGTAAGGTATGTTATTAAAACTAATTCTTCAAATTTAAATGGACCTAGGAGACCGATTTTAGAGGTCCCAGTTAGCGATTATTTGAAGAAGTTTCTAATTTCGATGCAGCTTGAAAATTATAATTTGGTAGAGATATATGTAAGTACTGAAAGTCTCTTTAAAAAAAATTGTGTTACAAATTTCATTAAAGTCACAAAAGTTTTCCCGACAAAAATTAATTATTTACAAACGGAATGTACCTGCCAAATCATAAATATGGTAGGTATTTTTCTTTTTAATTGCTTGGATGGTTTTGTTTTAGTCAACCCAATCTAATTAGTTTTTGCAAACAAAACACCAAAAAAGGTTTTTTTAAAACCAACCTGTAGTTATCCGCGAAACTCATTATGTTATTTTTATTTAATTTAGTACCCACGCATCGTTTACATAGGTGTTACTATGATTCAAGATTGAAGATTCCAGCTTAATAGGAAATTGAGTTACCAGATTTCAAATATTTTTACAAAAATTCTCTACCATAATGTATTTGCTGCACCCAGACCTTTTAAAACACTTATTTACTGTTGCTGTATCCAAACTTTTTGAAAATGATGAAATATTGTAGCTATCTATGTAAGACTGACAAACAAGGCAACCTAAATTTAATTTTTGGAAAAATATTTTAAACAAATGAAATGGGGTAACAATTTAAACATGAATTGAAAATCCTGGTTCGCTGCTTTGTCACAGGGTTTCCCCTTCCCCTCCTGAATGCCTACAACCACCCTCAATGCATAAACAAGAACACTGTAAACAAGCAAAGGAAACAACCCACAAGAAAGTTACGGGACCGGCGGTGAATATAGGGGTTATGGGCGGGATAAAGAGAACTGTAAGGAAGTACAGCTGCAAAATGGGATAAAGGCAGCTTATAGAGGTCTGGTTTTTTCACCTTTTCCACTCACATTTCCTTTTAATTAGTTATACCTCAAAATTTACTAAACTGATTAAGTTCAAATTTGGTAGAGAGGACCACTTATACGAAAGCTACGCACGTGTAGTTTTAGTTTCATAATTCCAGTAATTTACAATATGTTGCGTTTTCAAACAGTTTTTTGCATTTTTTGCAGTATTTGAGTGTCAAAACTGTCTAACGAGCTCATCCAAGCTATTAACAAAATGAAGGGTATTTTCTAATTTGGTTTCGATTGGTGAAATATATTTTTTTATCACTGGGATACAGATATATACATACATACATACATATATATATATATATATATATATATATATATATATATATATATATATATATATATATATATATATATATATATATATATATATATATATATACTTTTCAACTGACCTTGGATTTGAGTTCTAGGGGCACTAATTCGCTCAGTTGAAGACATTTTTCAAAAATCTTACCATCGATACCTTTTCTTAATGAAAATTCACTAAAATATAACAATGAGCCTTTGTGGAGCAATTGTGTTATCTTAAGTAAACTACGGAAATGACATTTATAAAACCTGTCAATACATACAAAACCCTTATGTTTGTGGTTTACGCAAGTATGAACATATATGTCAAGTTAAAATAACTGAAGTTGCTAACTGTACAGAAGCGAATACATTTCCACAGTGTTTGTCATTTCCACAAGATAATTTCAAGTATCTACCCCCTCACCTTTATAATAAGATAGTCTTTTGGACAGCTGTCTGCTTTAAAAAAACCTGCACCATACTTTATGCATTAACTTTAAGAGAACCTTAATTATACTGTACTTCAAATATACTATATCCTATGTAACTATCACTGAACTATATCCCAACTTAAGTTGAATATGTTTCTCAGATCATTTTCAATGCAGCTTGTGTGTATAATAAAGTGGCTGATGAGTATAAATGTTTAGGTCTCGTATCCTTTAAACAAAAGACGAAACAGCTGATTTTTAATGAAAAAACATTATGATTTAAATGTATTTATTTAATTATTGGCTCCACAGTGTTGTAATAATTGTAAGCACAAACATCTATTCTGATCCTTATTTTTTTCTTGTATTTCGTTAAAGTTTATGTTTTTTTTTTTCTTTAACGTCAGTATATTTTTGCGAGTTTGGCCAATTATCGGGTGGGGAGCAGTTTCATCTCCCTATCCTGTAATTATTTTTGCTCACGAAAGCTGGAATCCACAAAAGCAGATCTCGACAAGATGACAGCTTTGCACAAAGGTGCCTCAAAGGTCTCAGTCAAATGCTTTGGGGAAATCTAGGTAAACAAGGTCGACAGATCTCCTGCTATCCACCAGTCCTGTCCAATAGCCAACACAGGTCAATAAGTTTGTGAGTGTCGAACAGTCGGGAATAAAACCATGTAGGTTTTGCGGGATGATATGGTTATCAAGAAGGAATGTCTGGATGATCTTACAAATGATAGATTCCAAAATGTTTACTTATTTGGCGATAATTGGAGGGATCGTCTCTGTCACCTTTCTTGAATATTCCAGTAACGTCAGCCAGGATTGGGGCAGGCATCAGACGATAAAGAAGACTGCATAATTACGGCGAGAGGAGTGGCCAGTGCTACATCTCTTTAGCACTTGGGCAGTTATTCAGTCCGGGCCACGTAAATAATTTTCAAATAGGTTGGCTATTTCGGTGAGAATGTCACCTGGGGTAAAAGAAACCAAAGACAACACACTGGGTGACACAGACAAGTTGTCCCTGACAGGATATCTGCTGGTTTCTCGGTGTAGTTCCTCGCGAAACACTCAGCCAACAATTCTGTAGACTCCTCGTTGGTTGTAGTCATCCAGTCATCGGATAATCAACACCATCAAATAATACTCGATAAAAATAATTCCATTGGTCGTTCACGCAGAAGCCACTTAAAATGCCATCCGAATAAAGCAAAGAAAGTGCTTGACGTAACAGCTCATAGTAAGCGACTTTAAGAATTGTGAGGGTGTTTCGGGTGTTAGGTGGCTGAGTTACAGCTTGTAAGTTGAAAGACAGAATGCAATGGTCCGATTTTGTGAAGGGTGGTAAGTATTCAACGTCGGCAATAAGTTTGCTGGCATTGGTAAGGACAAGGAGGGACGGTTGTTGGTTTACTCTTAAATCTGGTATTGCCAGATACATGCTGCACATGGCCTCCCTCCTGCATTGCTTCAATAAGTGGTTGGAATGACGCATCAAGCTATGGGTTCATTTTAATCTCATTTAAATGTTTTTCTGCTTAAGTAAAGAACAGAAAGTTGTCAGATGTATGACAGGGTCGCCATCTCGGTGCTGAACCAGGTAGTATGTTGTGACAACAGCTCCCAATAACACAAAATGTTATAAAATAGAGACTGTGTACTGTGTCGTGACAACATACTACCTGGCTCCGCACCGAGATGGCGACCCTGTCGTACATCTCACAACGTTCTAGGGGGCTGGCTACCATAGCCGCATTACTTTATAGGTGTATTCTCGCTGTAATTAGTATACCATACTGATGAGCTATAATTAGAGCGAAACCGGTCTGCGGGTCTAATTATGGTGAGAATACATCCAGCATTATGAACGGAAAGTAATTTCTGAACTCTGTCATTTACCATGCAGTAACTCCACATGATAAAAAAATACATTTATCATTATTACTATGAATTAAATGGTATATCAATGGCGGCCTGTGCTGAAGAATTAATACAAAGTACTATAACCGTGTATAATTAAATGTATCTAAACACTCTATAATAACACAAATTGGTATATCATTCAACAAAACAAATAAATCCATTCCATGTTTGTTATTTCTTGCCAAGAAAAGTTAATCACTTGAGTGTAGTATGAATAAAAATAATCTATTTCTCAACAATAAAATGTAAACTAGTAGTGAACTAGAGACAAACACGTTTTTACGCCAATAAAAATAAAAATGAAAATTAGCAAAATAAATTACCATTATTTGAGTTGAATGCTTTTAAAAACCACTGAAATGTGTAAATATTGACAGTGCATGTGTTTGTTAGTAATTGGATTAAGGTTCTATTCAAAGATGAGTGAGTATTTATGTTTGAATTTTTGGTTTTGGTATGAAGATTAAATTAAATTCTTTATTACACTAACATTATGAGCAGGGGCAGTTTATTTGTTGTTTATAACGCTTAGATTATAAACCTATCCTTTTTAACATGTTTGGATTCAAAAGAAATCTCTCTAACCAATTTAAAGTAAAGAGGCAGTGGTAAACGGAAAGAAAAGAAGCGTGGCATGCTGAGTTAAACCATCTTGCAGTCTACATAATAACACCTCTGTACAAAATTGCCTTAGTTACTGTGAAATACTGTGGCTTTAAACAGCTTTATAACCCAACCTACAACCCAAACTAACAGCAGTGACTAATATGTATTTTCAAACCTAGGGAATTGACTTCGAGATAGAAAATTTAACAATGGTAATTAATTGCTGGATGCTGTTTTGAAGCAATTTGAGGATACAACTTGAGAGTATTTTTCAAAGGTAGCTAATTTCAACATGCGATACATGTGTTGAAACACATGGGAACGATACGGAAACAACCTTATAGTTTTGTTTGCAACACTTCTGGGATAGTCAGGCTAGAAGCTTTTTTCTCTTACTTCCTCATCTCAAAATTTACTACATAGTATATCAATTTGACGCAAACTATTTAAATTGTTGATTTTAACCAGCATATTACAAATCAAATTCATAAGAAGAAAGCTCATCAAAAACAAGATTATGCTTAGTGAAGATTTTGGAAGCATCAGGAACGCCCTTCTTAACCTCCAAGCCATACATAAGAGACATAAAACTAAAGAAACCAGAAATGGACTAAATGTGTTTAAGAAGTTCTACAACGAAGCTCTACAATACTCAAGAAAAGAACAAAATAGTTTGAACTTACTGAACACACAAAACAGGTAGGAGAGCCTGGGAAATAATAAACAAAGAATGTGGAAAAGCAAAAATCAATGAAAAGACAGACATTGATTTGGAGGTTGATGATTACATTGCATGTGCAGTAGAAAACATCATCAGTCAGCTTCCTACTCCATCAGATTACCTTAAACATTTTCTGCACATAATAAGGACAGCGAGTAAGTATTTTTACCTAACTCCCATTGACAAAGAAGAAGTATATAAAGTCATCAAGAATCTTATTAAAGATGAGTCTAGCTGTGATATATATATATATATATATATATATATATATATATATATATATATATATATATATATATATATATATATATATATATATATATATATATATAGCCTGTCCACTAGACTGTTGAAACAAATAGCCACTTACATCAGTGAACCACTCGCCTTCATTATAAGTCAAAGCTTCAAAGGGGGCATCTTTCTGGACGTCCTTAAGATAGTCTTGATTGTACCTGTGCACAAAAAGGGAGATACACAAGACTCTTGTAATTATAGATAACTCTCTTGCCTGTTCTCTTTAAGGTAATTGATAAACTAATACTGGACAGGCTTTTAAATTACCCAACAAACTATGAATGGATAACAAATGGCCAATATGAATTTCCCCCAGATAAATCTACCACCTTACTTCTGCTACTAGAGTTGCTGAACACATCTATGAGTCTTTTGAGCAGAAAATGTATACAGTTACAGAATGTCTGGACCTAAGTAAGGCTTTCGATTGCATAGACCAGATACTAATACCTAAGTTAGAGCATAAGGAGGTAATGCGCTGAAGTTACTGAAAAGCTACTTATGGGGAGACAAACAGGCCATCAGGGTGAGCTGTGAGAGAGTTATTAGGTATGGGATTCTCAAGGATCGATACTTGGCCCTCTATTGTTTATTCTGTTCACAGATAAGTTTTCAGAGAGTATCACAATCATAAATGCCAATATGCCGACGACACATATATGTTTGACAGAGGAACTTAGGTGGATGGGGTTACAGAAGTCTTAAAACAAGAAATAATGATAGCTGGTACTTGGTCCCATGGTAACCACCTGAAACCAAGCATCTTTATATTTGCTAACAAACTAAGTGACAACGCCAAAACCAGCATCAAATTGCTAGGATTCTTGCTAGATTCCAACTTATCATGGTTGAATCACATTGGAAATCTTTGCAGTAGGGGAGCCAAAAACTTATTTGCCATTAGGAAACTAATAATAATTACAGACACAGGCACCACTGAAAAAGCTTACTTTGCTCCCATTTCATAGTCAACCAAGCTACGGAAAACTTCTATGGGGCTTATCCACAGGCGCAACTAGAGTGTTAAAAAAAAAAACAGAAACACAGCGGGGAAAAACAAGCATGGAGCACTGCAAACCTTTATTCTCTGAACTGGGCTTTATGATTCTTTATGTAATCTATACACTACAAGCTCAAACATTTATCAACAGAAACAAAGACAAAATTAAGCATAGACACATTCACCTTCATGACACTAGAAGCAAAGACAAGCTGCATGTTCCGTATCATTGAATTGACAAAAGCAGAGTGGGCACTAACTACTGGGCATATAAGATCCACAAAATAATACCAACTCATCTACATGGAACACTAAGCTCATCTTAAGTCATAGGGCGAGTCCACTGGGCGTCAGCAGCTACATTGTTATGTCAACATTTTGTTAAAATGTTTGCCATAACAATGCAGCACTGGCAGCCTAGTGAACTCGCCTATAGACAGAATGAAGAAATTCCTGCTCAAGTTAGCACCCTACTCTATTGAAGAGTTCCTGCAGTGTGACACTAGTGATATGTGACAAATTTCATGTACAAATGATCATTTGGTTGTTGTTATTTTTCAACAATTGCTTGATTTTCACCAGGCTAAGGTAATTTTGAGTTGTATTGAGCCTGGGAGTGTTATGGCTTTGTAATTGCTATACTGCAATAAATTGTATTGTATTGTAACATCACTATAATAGATGGTTAAAAATAAAACAGTCAAAATAATGCAAATTTTGAGTCGTTTTGCATAAATATTAAGATTAAAGAATTTACTTACATTCCATTTTTCTCAAGAGGCTGTAAAAAGTTGGTCACCAACCCTTCTAACTCTGTTACATGTGCCCTTTCTGAATCAATGAGGTCCTTGAGAACAACGCTTTTGTACTGGTTTTGCTGTGGAATCACCGGTTTTGGAACATCTGAAAAGACAAGAGTAAATCCACTGTAAGCGCACACTCTTTTGCTGTCGTTGGTTATCACCACGGATAGAGAATTAAATCAATAACTGTCTATAATATAGTCATTTTGTCTCGCCTAGACAAGGAGGGAAAATGTGACTTCGAATTTGCATGAACTTTTTTTTTAACTTTAACGTCGGTCTATTTCCGCAAATATGACCAATGGCCGACCCCAGGGAGCAGCTTCACCTCACTGTCATGGAAATTTTACCGAACCCCTGCCTTTCTGTAAGCAGGCTAGGAATATTTAAGGTGCCCAACATCGCATGGACACGGGACTGATGTCTTTATGTCCCTTGGGAAGCGCGGAACGTGCAGACATTCAACTTGCTCAAATACAATGCCACAACCTCGGTTGATGTTAATTTTCAGAGTATGTACTCAAAAAATGGAAGTGGAACCCTGGGAATCGAAGCCAGTACCCTTCGGTTCAGAGGCACACGTACTTACCCCTGAACCACCAAGGCTCTCTTTTATTTATTTATTTTTTATTTATTTATTTTATTTATACTTTATTGGCTAAAATGTTACAATATGTCGATACAGTGAGGACAGTTTTGACTTATGTTTTACATATGGCTGAGTTCACCAAGCACCAACAGCTGGTAACAGCCAAGAATGGTCATTGGTATACCTGTTTAATTGTATATACATGCTTACGACCAAAACAAGAGAAGTTACCATCTGCCAATGCTAAAAAAACTGTTTATCACGGTAACTGATGTGTATCTTGAGCCGATGTAGCAGTGGAGATAGCTTGAGCATGCATGTAGTGTGGGTATATTTTACCGCTGCTGTTGTTGTTTGAAGGCAAGCTGTTTTCTTAATAGCAAAAAAAATTTTTTCATATTTTTACTTTCTGATAACTTGTATTTTATCACTCTTGTATATCTTGTGGGGATGTTGTTATAGGATATCTATTTTTGTCCAAATTATGGACTATGTATGAGTAACTAACCTAAAAATTTTAAAATTCATGTTGTACATCCTCAAAGCCAGTGATGGAAGATTAAAACGTCGCTTGTTCCAGGGGAGAGTTGTACAGGGTGGCTCAAATTCGAGCCTCATCATTGGTATCTCGGAAACTGTAAGAGATACAACGTCGGTTAAATTATGGCAAAGTTGTGTAATTTGATGCTCAGCAAAATGCAGTTTAGAAAATTAGAAAATTCCAAATACTTCCGGTCATAATCGGAAAAAACCCGAAAACTGATAAAATCTGTTTTATTTTTTTCTGGCATTATTTGAAAAGATGTAATAAAATAAATCACACTTTATCAAGGTCACTTTTCCTCTCCTACAAGATGGCATTTTAAAATTTGAAGTCCGATGTTTCGTCTTTCAGAAACCATCATCAACTCCATTTTTTCCAATACGGCCCTGGATTTTTTATTTCATATATAATTACCTTTGGACTATCTAAAAACAATGCCTCATTACAACTTTTTAATTTCAAACGTTTTGATAACAAAAAATGACATTTTCAGCATTTCTTGAAAATATTTCATGCTTACTTAACTTTTAAAATGGACAAATTAAAAAACCTAAAGTAAATACTCGAATAAAGCCCCCTTCGACTTCTATGCATTTTCGCATACGTCTTCGCAGATTGTTCGTAACAGCCCGGTGGATTATTCTTCCTCTTGCTCGTAGAGTTGTGAATTCTAACACTAACTTTTGGCGCAAAATGTTTATATCATTCGGAAAAGTATACTTGAGTAAGCGATTTTTCAAGAATCCCCATAAAAAATAATCCAGCGGGGACAAATCAGGACTTCTTGCAGGCGAGCGCACCACCCCTTGGTTTCCAATCCATTGATTAGGAAATGTTTCATTAAGCAACTCGGTTACTGCCTTTCCATTATGGGTGGTGCACCATCCTGTTGCCACCACAGCTGCCGCAACATATTCAACGGTTCATCTTCAAGCGCATCGAATATATAATTATGGATTAAATTAAGTTACCGTTCAGTATTTAAGTTTCCATCATAAATTATTGGCCTTAAGATTTTGGTTCCATACATTCCAACCCAAACATTGAATGATTTTCGTCCCTGTCTTCGAACTTGCCGATTTTGGTATGGACTTTCTACTGCATAATAATGCTCATTGTTTCTGTTAAAAAGGCCGCTTGTGGAAAAATTACATTCATCTGTCCAGATGATTTTATTTAAGAAATCATCATTTTGTTGCATTTTTCCATCAAACCAATTACAGAATTCAAGCCTTCTGTCCCTGTCTCCTGGTCTTAGTTATTGGCAAACATGAAGTTTATAGGGATGATACTTATGTTTTTTGAAAACCCTCTGAATTCGGCTTCTAGCCATATTCAGTTCTGAAGCAAATTGCCGTGTTGAACCACGAGGATTTTCCGTAACTTTTAACAAAACGTTTTGGTAAAATATCTTTGACATGTTATCGCAAAATATTATAGTAATAAAAGATTGCATAGCATCATTTTATAACAATACTCACAGCATTTAAAACAGCTTCTTCATCTTCAGCTTCCATTTTTTGGCCGTACGAATTTCTAGGTTTACCAAAACTACTAGAGACCTAAATTTATGTCCAAATTGTTAAAATATGAATAATGGGGTTGTGGACGCTTGGGGTATTGCTCTAAATACTGTTCACATGAAATGTGCGAGTTTCTGTTATTACTATAATAGATCCGAAGCATATCACGTTTCTCGAAATTGAAAAAACCATTTTTGCTCTCTTAATGTTTATTTTGAAAGTTAAATTGTCAAAAGTTCTATTGTCCTATTATGACAAGCAAGCTTGATATTTCTGAATAATAAAGCCGCCGAGATGAACGAACAGACATATCATTGCATTGTATTGGATTGAACTTAAAATATTTGACTCATAATCATAAATTCAGGTTCATCTTTACCTACCTAATCAAATTATATTATTGAAGAAATATTTTGTTTCAAAAGCAGAGTCGTATTAAATATTTTCAAGAAATACTGAAAATGTCATTATTTGTTATCAAAACGTTTGATATACAAAAGTTGTGATGAGGCATTGTTTTGAGGTAGTCCAAACGTAACAAAATATGAAATAAAAAATCCAGGGCCGTATTTGAAAAAATGGAGTTCATGATGGTTTCTGAAAGACGACACATCGGATTTCAAATTTGAAAACGTCATCTTATAGGAGAGAAAAAGTAATCTTGACGAAGTGTGATTTATTTTGTTATATCTTTTCAAATAACGCCAGAAAAAAATAAAACAGATTTTATGAGTTTTAGGTTTTTTCCGATTATCACCGGAAGTATTCGGAATTTTCTAATTTTCTAAACTGCATTTTGCTGATCATCAAATTACGCAACTTTGCCATAATTTAACCGACGTTGTATCTGTTACAGTTTTCGAGATCCCAATGATGAGGCTCGAATTTGAGCCACCCTGTACACTGCAATGCCTAGTATTTATCAAAGAAAATTGGGTAAAAACATAATTGCCACTATTTATCAACTTCTTTGACTGAGTCGGTGGAAGAGGTCAAATCAAAATGCCTCACCATTTAGTCAGCTACCGAAAGATATTCGGATCCTAAGTCAGCCTTATTTATTCACGTAAATGGGATTACACATGAAAAAAATATGGAGGACAAACAAGCAAAAAGTGGAAATTCCCATTGAGCATCAAAGATGTGAGAATGCTTGTAATACCTTACTTAGGTCGCCAGGGAAAAGGCATACAATTTTTTAATGGCAATCGTCTGAAAGTCATGTCGTACATTCTCGAAGCCAGTCACGGAAGATTAAAAAGTCGCTTGTTCCAGAGGAGAGTTATACACCGCAATGCCAGGTATTTATCGAAGAAAATTGGGTAAAAAACATAATTGCCACTATTTATCTACTTCTTTGACTAAGTTAATGGAAGAGGTTAAATCAAAACGCCTCACCATTTAGTCAGCTGCCGAAAGATATTCGGATCCTAAGTCAGCCTTATTTATTCACGTAAATGGGATTACACATGAAAAAATTTGGACGACAATCAAAAATTGGAAATTCCCATTGATCATCAAAGATGTGAGAATGCTTGCAATACCTTACTTAGATCGCCAAGGAAAAGGCATACAATTGTTTAATGACAATCGTCCAGGTGACGAACAGACAAACAGTTTTCTAAAAAGGCATTGAAAATAATGTGCCCTTCGATTATGATCGCTTCAGCAGGTTCAGGCTTCGTTCTTTCCCTTATGTAGTGTATAAGGCCCAACCAACACCTTTATCCAACATGGATAGCCCCCCTGGCACGACTTACAACCGTAGTAAAAGCATCTGTTCGATCAATTTCCATTTGAAGACTGGTTCCATAAACATAACATTTCTCTTCCATACCTATTAGAGCTCCAGGTAAACAAGCTCTTATCAGTGACAATTTGTCCAGTCATATGTGTGTAGCAGCAACAAATGTATAGAATATAACATCAGCTTTATACTTTTGCATACTCTATGCAACTTTGTCAACCACTCGAAGTGTGGAAAAATCGAAGTATCTTTCAAATGAGTGACTTTTTAAGCGTGGTGGTCCAGAGTTTTCAGAAAATTAATATACGCTATGCAGATGACGTCAAATCCGATTTTGCAGCATGTGGCATAATACCATTTCATTCCTAGCAAGTCTTGAAAAAATTAGCTTGTTACAAACCAGTAAATGGAGATGTTGAGGAATCTTAGACCAACAGTTTTGTTAGTTTTTCAATGAAAACCTTGCTCCTATGACCAAAACTAAAAAGCCAAGAAGCAAAAAGACTCACCATTCAACCAGGCAAAAGTGTGACATTCCATTAGGATAGTGATGTAGAAGAGGATTAAAATGACAATGAAGAGGATGTGCTACTCATGATCAGAATTTTTAATACCACACCTTTTCTGCAAGATTTATTGAATGCGAGTGTTGATTTGGAATTGACATGTTTGGATGAATAAAGAATATAGGTTTTCATGCCTTATAATTACAGTAAGGGAGTTGCAGCATTCTATGTGTTTATTATTTAGAAACCAGACATCTGCCGAAGGAAACAAAGTTTAATATTTTCTTAATTCGTCCCATACAGCGAATTTATAACGCGACATTTGTCGAATGTATCCTTGTGAACTGTTATGTGTTTGTAGGGCTATGCTGCAGAGATGACACAATGATTAGACTTGCCTAGAGGAGCCAGTGTTAGTATTCTGTAGTTTTCGAGGTTAGTCGTTAGAAAAAGATTAAGAGTATTGCTGTATGGTCACTTATATCTGGAAAGCGAGTTGATGGTTCCTATGCAACGCTTATTCCTTAAAGCTCATACTCTTATTGTTCGGTTGTCGCTTGCAGATGCTAAAAATTTGCCAACAGGATGGGAAATGACACCCCTAACCCAATTATCATGGCCTGTAAGTACGAATAAAGCTACACCAGCTCCTACATCCCATAGCCCAATTGTTTAAGCTCTGGATCCTGAAGCGAGGAACAGTCTCATATGCGCACCCTTCTTGTTGTCCACGACTGCTGTCTAATTGATTGCGTTCGACGCTGGCTGATTTAGGTGCCCAAGCGATACACTCGATGACGTGTTCGTGTGCCCTGAGTTCGTTCCTGCATTCCTTGGAGGACGACATCCAGATCCTTACAGTCTGGTCGTGAGAACAGCTTGCCAGTCACTATGTCCTACAAACGTCTTCACGCAATAACCAGTCGCCACCTCCCACACTTTTATTGTCTTGTCCTCACTGGAGCTGAGGACATAATCACCATGCGGCATGAACGCCACGCTGTACACGGTGTGACCCATCATCGTACGGACGCAGTAGACACTTAACTGGAAGTCCCACAATTTGATGTTAATATCGGCGCTGCAAGACACCACGAGTTTACCGCACGAATCGAACGATATATCCTGTATGGAGTCCGTGTGACCTTTGAGGAAATTTCCATAGCCCACTAGAGGTCAAATTTAAACTTAACACTTATTACATACATATTATAAGCCCTCTAGTGACAGCTAACAGCAGTTTTAATCGTATTTGAAACTAGCATTGCATTAAATGCATCAGTTATTACATATACACAAAATAACAGGACCACTAAAAAAATAAACAAGGTAGGAGAAAACAAACGCCCACCTTTGCATTCTTTCACATAGTTGCTTGGAAACCAGCCAGTCTTTCCATTCAAAGTTCCTTCCCACCATCCTTCATCCTTCTGAGTAACTGTGATTATATCTCCTTTTTTGAAGTGTAGCTGGAAAAAAAGAGACATTGGGTATTAATGTTTTTCTTAGCTTTATTATTTGAAAATATACTAGCCTAAAGGTTTTGAAATTATCTACAGAATTGTAATGAAGTAAAGCTTAATTTATACTGACAAATAGAGCGATCATTGCCCTAGCATTGATCTTAATCTACTAGCAGACAGAGAAGGTACCGACAAGAAACGGGAAAAATTCAGCGAAAAAAATCAGTAGAGCGGGTTATAGTCATATTTCATTTTAAGTGTAAAAAAGTTTTGCGGAAAGGCGGCCGAAGTTCGTATCTACAATTACTACTTTTAGTGTTTGCTGAAATTTACTAGAGGGGCGATTTTTAACATTCCTTGAGCCAAAAACTAAGTACGTAAATATTTCGGTAAAAAAAAATTATCTTCTATCACTTTTTAATATTATGAATAACAAACTCAAACACCCTGTAAACATAATAACAAACGAATTTCATCATTCTTTGTGTCAAAAACTAAATATTTTAACACAGATTCTGTTTTCTGTTACTTTCTAACGCTATGAATGAAAAAAACGGAAACACCATATAAACAATATGTTCGTTTAGATGTACTAACTGAAGATTGGAACCTGTGATAAGCACTGATAAGTACACTTGGAGAACCCAAATCACCACAACACATTTTAAAAACCTGACGATCGTTTTACTAACAAAGTTAACGTCATCAGGGGATGAAATATTCTGAAATAGATTTCTGGTGTAGAATTTTTCATCCTCTGATAACGCTAACTTGGTTTTTAAAACGACCGTCAGGTTTTTAGTGAATTTTCTTAGAAAAAGTCACTAATGGGAAGATCTAGACTTGAATTTTCAAAACATTTCTTCAAATGAGCACGATCTAGGACCCCTGGAACCCATATCCGGGGCCAGTTCCACACAGTATCACACCGATAACTCAAAAAATAATATTCATTGATTGTTGTTGCCCTTACTTGGTGAAACTGGTCTACATACAGACTTGGAGACTACTTCTCTAGCTTCACTGTTGGGTTTCGTTCCATAAAAATATTTGGCATGTACCTTCCTTTAATAAGTGGCTTGAAAGAGTTCGTTAGCCAGGAAAATCGAACCAGGTTTTCGGGGAAAAGTTTGGGTTTTCTTTTGGCAAAAATTTTTATCTCAAAAATGGAAGAGCTGTGGTAAATAAATTTGGTACGTAAGTTTACGATATTAAAAGGACAACTATATACCAAAATTTATATTCCTACGTTAAAAGAAAAAAAGGTATAAAAAATGTTTGGTGTCAGATCATTTCTATGAAAATTCAATACCATAAAGCACTTGCTGCGTCCAGACTTTTTAAAATGTGTTGTGGTGATTTAGGTTCTCCAAGTGTACTATTAGTTTAGATGTAATTCATGGTTAAAAATTAAAGAAGTATGAACATGTTAACATCGAGATAGTAATATGCAACAGCTCTTACCCTAAACAGACCGAATGTTCAGGTTGGCTCTTCTGCAGGTCTGTTTAGGTCGAGAGCTGATATCTAGTTAGCACGAAAACTCTGTAGTAAAGAAAAATTAAATTTAGTTGATATGATAATAGCTCTGGTGTTTATAAGTAAGCTATCAGTGTTGCAACGCTCCACTTTTGAGTGTCATGTATAGTAAATAACTTCTGAATTAATTAAAGATCTGAAAAACTATCTAGATAAATTTCGAATGGAAGTATCACTTAGTAATGTTGTTTCAATGAATACATATATGTCTCTAGCAAATAACTTCTTAAAGCGTAATGGAATTTGAAACTAAAATTCGTTACCAACAAAGTTAATCAGTCAGGATGATATTAATTTACATCGTATTTCTGTCTCAGTTGAGTTTTAAATGGAATTGCGTTTTAGCTGCTTGAAAATCGATATATATATATATATATATATATATATATATATATATATATATATATATATATATATATATTTAAAGAACATCTAGCACAACTTAGATACGGTACTATAGATAGATCACGCGTGGCCTGACATATTTGGGATAATAATTACCACGTAGATAAATATAACCTAAAATTAATCATTAATGTTAGACAACTAGGACAGCTAAACGAAAGTGTGTGTGTTTATATATATATATATATATATATATATATATATATATATATATATATATATATATATATATATATATATATATATATGAATAAAATTGGTAATAAAGGTTCTATGAATTCAGCACCTTCGCCTATATATAGTTGATTGATCGACAAAAACGTATGATTAAAGATAATGGAATTCAGATGGAGGATATTTCCACCACCCTCGAACGTGTAAGGTCGAGTACCTGCACATAATATAAACACAGATGTAGTCGTCAAACGTTTAACAAGTTTCATCTTTTGATGACGCTATAAGGTTAGTGAAACGATCGTCTGGTCTTTTAAAAAATGTGTTATGACGATTTGGGTTAACCAAGTGTACTTGTCAGTGCTTATCATAGGTTCCAATTTTCACTTATGAAATATTTAAATTGTTTTCCAACAGTACTTATGTATAAATTTATTCTACGATAAGTGCTATTTACTGCTGCTTGGATTTCTGATCTTTGCAAGCTCGGAATCCTTGATGCGTTGAATCAGATCATCTCGTGCAGTAGGACGTTTTTGAAAAACCATATCTTTTATTCTTCTCTATAGATAAATGTAGTCAAATCCGGCATCTGACTGGTCATGGAAATAAAGACCCTTATATAATCCACCGATATGGAAATATATTATGTAGGTGGTCGTGGGAGATTTGTGAAATATGTGAGTATCTTCTGAGGACCAATAATGTATATTATACAAATTTACTTGCCAAACGACACAACATGTGATTTAGGAAATTAGGATCTCCACGGCACATATTGTTTATAATCAATTGCAATGATTATACAATTTATTTCTTACCGAAACTTCAAATCCCCAACCGTGTTTCAATATTGTTTGTTGCACCATGACTGGCTCGAGAATTATAGGGTCTTTTATAGCCTATGAACCAATTATGACAGGTGAACGTTATACATAATTGTTAAGTGAAATTTTGAGGGAGTTCATAGATAATTTAAATTGAACTGGCAAAGAGCAAATTTCATTGCAGCAAGATGGCGGCTCATAATTCTAGTTGTTTATTTGATGTTGTTGGAATATTTTGGAAATAGAATTATAGCAACTCACGGCCCCAATCAATGGCCTGCGCGGTCCTCCAGACATCACTCCTTTGGACTTTTGTTGTGGGGTGTTGTTATAACATCGTTTTTAACAACACCCCACAACAAAAGTCCAAAGGAGTGATGTTTGGAGGACCGCGCAGGCCATTGATTGGGACCTACCGCATCTCGTGCGGTAGGACATTGTTGAAAAACCATATCTTTTATTCTTCTCTATAGATAAAGGTAGTTAAATCCGGCATCTGACTGGTCATGGAGTATATATATATATATATATATATATATATATATATATATATATATATATATATATATATATATATATATATATATATATATATATACCCACACACACACACTTTCGTTTAGCTGTCCTAGTTGTCTAACATTAATGATTAATTTTAGGTTATCTTTATCTACGTGGTAATTATTATCCCAAATATGTCAGGCCACGCGTGATCTATCTATAGTACCGTATCTAAGTTGTGCTAGATGTTCTTTAAATCTAATTTCAACATATTTTTGTTTGCGCGACGTATTTATGATCACAATCTTTACAACTTATTTCATAGACCCCTGACATTTAAGTGGTACTATCCTTGTCGTGTGGGTCACCGAGAAAGTTTTTTAAAGTATTTTTTTTCGAAAATGTTATTTGCAAATTGGCTTTCTTAAAAATGCTATTCGAATGGTCGAAAAACAATGTTTTCCGTTTTCTCTTTGTTTTCTGTTTGTTAATTAATATCTCCACTAGGCAAGCAGTCTATCAACGGATATATGTGCTGTCTAGTTAGTTAATATAAATGGACACTATTCAAATGAAATACACATATTAATTACGAGTGTTTGTTTTACAAAGAAATGGTACTTTTTATAATAAATTAGGTATATAATTTATATAAACAATTCCTAAATAAATGTTTAATAGTGAAATTAAAGTTCCGTTTTAATTCAAACTGTTTTTGTAAAAATAAAAGCAGAACTGTTATTTATATATTTTGAATATTTAAAATTGCCGCCAAATTGTTAAAAATGCCGTTAGTTCTTCTCCGCCAATAATAGATGGCATTCTGTGGATAAAATTTTTACACAACAGGTGGTCTGAATAAAATGTGTTGTGTGGTTCATATTTACCAACAAAGAAAGGTTCGACGACAAGGCCATATCGTCTACAATGATAATATGACAGTGCTTATTAATACTGAGACTGGTGATTTTAATTATTACAAATCCACGCAACTTTTCTCCAAATAGCACCGCTTATCATCAATAAAAATTATATTTTTAAATCGAAAATGAAAGATCGTTTTATATTTATATCCTGTAAAAATATACCATCCTCTAATACAAATTAAACTGTTTAGACTAGGGCAGTAAAAATGTGATGTGCTAAAAATAAGACAATTATGACTTAGTTTGTATTTATGTTTTTAACTTTTACTTTATTACTTAAATTGATTTAGCCGATACTTGATGACAATCTATCACAATTGGTTGAGTAACACACATGGTTAGATTTTCACTAAAAAACTTTATTTACTCTGAGTATAGTTTCGCTATTACAATAGCTTCATCGGAGACTACTGGATAAAATTAAGATGCAACAGAAACTTATATATATATATATATATATATATATATATATATATATATATATATATATATATATATATATATATATATATATATATATACATATATATATATATATATATATATATATATATATATATATATATATATATATATATATATATATATATAGTAGTACATTCAAAAGTTATAAGTATTTCTTAAAACAAGTAAAAATTTAAAAAAATATGAAACCGACTTCATTAAGGATAACTCAAAAACTACTGGTCAGATCTTGATCAAATTTATACGGGACCACATGAGAAGCACCAGCTTTCAAATAAAAAAGAGAATCATCCAAATCGGTTCACCTAAAAAAAGTTCTCATGTAACACACATGAAATAATACAGTCGAATTGAGAACCTCCTCCTTTTTTTTGAAGTCGGTTAATAACATTAAGGTTGTACAAAGAATTGTAATAATGTGGTACTCAAGTCTATAGAAGTAAAATTATAATAGAATTCTCTGAAAGGAAAGTAACAGTAAATGTTGTCAGGATACACACAAAAGAATTACACAGTCATTAAGTAGATACGTTTAACAAAGGAGAGCTATTGATATCTAGCTGGTCGTTTAGTAATAGTCCTGATTGCTTATATTGGTGAATTTTCTTAGAAAAAATTCACAAAGAGGAGATCTCGACTTTTGAATTTTGAAAAAATTTCTTCAAATGAGCGCGATCTAGGACCCCTAGAACCCATATCCGGGGTCAGTTTCAATTTTTATATGTTTATATATATATATATATATATATATATATATATATATATATATATATATATATATATATATATATATATATATATATATATATATATATATATATATATATATATATATATATGTATCACACCGATAACTCAAAAAATAATAGGCCGATTTTGATAAAATTTGGCACGTACCTTTCTTTTGTAAATGGCTTGGATAAGTTCGTTAGTCAGGAAAATCGGATGAGGTTTTCCGGGAAAATTTTGAGTTTTCATTCGAAAAAAATTCTTATCTCAAAAAGTAATAAGCCGATTTTAATAAAATTTGGCATGTACCTTCCTTTTGTAAATGGCTTTGACAAGTTTGTTAGTCAGGAAAATCGAATGAGGTTTTCCGGGAAAATTTTGAGTTTTCATTCGAAAAAAATCTTTTCTCAAAAAGTAATAAGCCGATTTAAATAAAATTTGGCTTGTATCTTCCTTTTGTAAATGGCTTTGACAAGTTTGTTAGTCAGGAAAATCGGACGAGGTTCTCCGGGAAAATTTTGACTTTTCATTTGAAAAAATTTTTTATCTCAAAGAATAATGGGCAGATTTTGATATAATTTGGCAGGTACCTTCCTTTTGTAAATGGCTTTGACAAGTTCGTTAATCAGAAAAATCGGACGAGGTTTTCCGAAAAAATTTTGAGTTTTCATTTGAAAAAAAATTTGTATCTTAAAAAATAAAAAATCTATGATAACCAAATTTGGTAGGTAGGTTTACGATATAAAAAGTAAACTATACTCCAAAATTTAGATTTCCATGTTACAAGAAAAAAAAGTTATAATAAAATATTTTGTGCCAGATCATTTCTATGAAAATTCACTAGCATAACGCACTTGCTGCGTCCCGAGTTTTTTATTAATTTCCAGTGCTTCTAAAAAGTTTAATTTCTTGCCTTTACTTCCAATACGTAAAATTTTAAAGTTATCATTAAACTGGTAGAACCTCGGTGGTTTAGGGGTAAGAACGAAGGGTACTGGGTTCGATCCCAGGGTACTCCTTTCACTTTTTCAATACAGACTGTAACATTAACATCAACCGAGGTTTTGGCATTGTATTTGAGCAAGTTAAATGTCTGCACATTCCGCCCTTCGGATGGGGTGTAAAGGTGTCGTTCCCGTGACCATGCGATGTTGGGCATGTTAAAGATCCCTACCCTCCTTACAGAAAGGCAGGGGTTCGGCAATATTTCCAGGATAGTGAGGTGAAACTGCTCCCTGGCGTCGGTGATTGGCCATAGTCGCGGAAATAGGCCGACGTTAAAGAAGAAAAAAACACACAGACACATTAAAATTGTGGTTTTGCGACACAACATGCTGTCCATAATTTGAATTAGAATTATGATGTTCGACTACCCTTTTAGAGATTGCCCTACCCGTTTGGCCAATGTAAATTTTTGGACAAGTGCCACAAGTTAATTTATAAACGCCCGATTTTCAATCTTTATTTATTTTTGATTTATTATTTTTTATGTGTTTACCTAATGAATTGGAAGTTTTGAACGCAATGTTTAAATTTTGTTTTCTTAGAAATTTTGAGACTTTTTTAGTGGGTACCTATATATGTTAACGTGTTATATTTAATATTCTTAGGGGTATTTGTTGGAAAAACATCGTTAAATGCCTAGTTAAACTGTTTTTTCTCTAAAATATTATCTGCACGAAAATTGTAGATACTATTTTATAGAAATAATAGTTTAACAAGGCAATTAACGAGGGTTTTCCAACAAATACCCCTGATAATATTAAATATAACACGTTAACATGTATCGGTAAACCCACTAAAAGTCTCAAAATTTCTAAGAAAACAAAATTTAAACATTGCGTTCAAAACTTCCAACTCATTAGGTAAACACATAAAAAGCAATAAATTAAGAATAAATAAAATTGCAAATCGGGCGTTTATAAATTAACTTGCACACAAAAATAAGAGACTTGCCTCATTCGACATAACAAATATGTACACCAATATACAAATTACTGAAATCACAAATATAATCGAAAATAAAATGCAAAATAGCAGCAAAAACCACAAATCAATGAAATATTAAACATCATATTGAAACAAAATTACTTTGAATTCGACAGAGAATACTGCATCCAAGAAGACCGACTACCAATGGGATCGCCACTATCAAGCATTATGGCAGAAATATACATACCAGAGTTGGAAGATAAAATCAACACCATCACAAAAGAAACAGACCCAAACATCAACTGGATAAGATATGTCGATGATAGATTGGTGATATATGACAACTAAAACAACAAAAACCAACATAGGCAATATCCTCGAAAAAAATAAACCAAATCACAACAACATAAAATTCACAATAGAAAAAGATTCAAACAACACCATAGACTTCCTAGGCCTAACACTGATCAGAAAAGAAAACCAGATTGAATACAATATATACAGAACACCCACAGAAACAGAAATCACTATACCTAAACACTCAATACATCCACACACGCAGAAAATGGCCGCCTACAGATACTTAATAAACAGAATGTTAAATGACGAACGAGAAAAGGAATACAACATCATAATACAAATAGCAGAAAAAAATGGATACAACAAGAAAACAATAGAAAAACTGGTAACAAAGTCAAAAACAAACAAATCAACAAAACCGAAAACAAAACAACAGAAACAAACACAAAATCCACAACATTCACTTATAACCACCACATCAAAAAAATAATACAAACACTCAAACAATATGGATTAAAAATGAGCTACAAAACCAATAACAAAATAATAAACAGAATAAATAAAAAACAAGAACACAACCCACATAAATTAAGCGGTATATATCAAATAGAATGTAACACATGCAATAGAAGATATACAGGAATGACAAAAAACAATAGAAACAAGATTCAAAACTAATCTTCGGTCAGAAGACCGGAGACGGAGCAATATAAAACTTCACCCTACCAATCGCTGTGCAGACTACTTCAAGGCACAGTGATTTTGGAATGGGTGGAGTAAGACTAAGGGCATGCACAATCAACCAAAGGTTGCAGTGCAATCGGGGCGGCAAGGCCACGGACGAGCCCTTATGGAAAAAATATCAGGTCCGTAACATTAATACGTACTTGATATTTTTTATGTCAAAAATCAGGAGAAAATGTTAGATGGCTGTATTAAGAGTGTAAAACTGTTATAAAATAATAATACAAAAAATACATGTCCGTATAAAAAACAACTGGTTGGCAAGTACTATGGTTTCAAAATTTATTGGAAAAATTAGCGGTAAAAAAAGAAACTCATCTCATTGACGAACTTCGCTACAAGACACTAAAAATTTATAACTAGTCGCGTTTCATTCTTGGTAATGAGAAAGCAAGCAAAACAAATTCAGTGTCCTTTTTGGAAAGTATCAATTAAAAAGGGGACATAAAAAGTTATCAACATTCTTCATAGTTGACAATGTTAGTTTTGTTTAAAAGGCCTTAGCAACTCGCTGTGTAATTATAACCGGACAGTATTGTCAGTTGTTAACTGCAATTCAGAAACATGGTTTATTTTACAGAAATGCATAAATAACAATTCTACAGATGATTGGTTACGGACATAAAACACGATCACAGATCGAAGTCGCTCGCTTATTTCAAAATAAATTTCCCGAGTTTCCGCCTACATCACAAGGGACAAATAGTTAAATTGAAAAGCAATTTCGCGACCCTGGGCAGATCGTAGCTGGAAGGCTGATGGATTATCTTCTGTAACATCATTTACTTAATGATGCTCAGCACGGATTTTGTGTGGGGCACTCCACGAATACCGCGATAATTACTTATTTGGATAAACTGTACCGCCCTATTGATGGGGGTGAGTCTTGTTTGAGTCTATTTTTGGACCTGAGCAAGGAGCAAGGCTTTCAACTTAGTCGATCATGATGTGCTTGTGTCTAAGCTTGTGTCCAAAAGAGTCAGAGAAATGGCTCTTGATCGCTTAATCAGTTATTTGAGCGGGAGGCAACACTTTGTCTCACTCGGAGGTATACATTTGGATGTGCTGCTGGGAAAGAGGGGTGTCTCGCAGGGCTCTGTGTTGGGCACTTTACTCTATTTAATCTATGTTTCGAACCTGTCGCTTAATGGTTGTATATTCCTGCGGATGATACATCACTGTTAGTCACTAGTAGTGACGCTTCGTCATTATCGGAGAAAGCAAATGTTGTCTTGGAGGAACTAAATTAATATTTTATAGAAAATGAACTTGTCCTCAACACAGGTAAATGGGTATGCCTTAGCTATGACATTTCCGCTGGTGGACGTTCTTAAGAGAATCATGTTTCTCTTGGAGGTTCTCAAATAAAGAATACTACTCAAGCAAAGTTCTTGGAAGTTACATTAGACTACAGACTAGGGTGGTCGGCTCACCTTGATGGATTGTGTGGACAGCTTTCGACTGCTTGTTATACAATCAAACGTTCGGGTGTTGAAGTTATTCTACACATGCACTCGAGAATCTCTTACATAATTCTGGGGTGGGGTCCCACTGCTGACATTGTAAGGGTGTTGAGAAGGCAGATACAAACAAAAAACTGCTAATGTACTGAGAAATGATACCACATTGAATATAATACTTGAGTTTGAGAAAAACCTACATATTTCTAGTCGACAAGCAACCACAACATTGGATGTTAGCCATTCATCGATTATTCGAATATTAAAAAAATGCATCCCTATAAATTAATATAAACTCCGGAGCTCATGGATGACGATTTTGATAGAAGATCGTCTTTTTGCGAATAAATTATGGAAATGTTAGATAACAATGTTATCCAACTAAAATACAGTTTTCTGATGAGTACAGTTTTACACTCCACAGCCATGCTAATCGCCAAAATTGTCGCTGCTGGTCTAAAGAAAATCCACACACGATGAAACATACGCAATACCATGAAAAGGTTATTGTTTGGGCAGGAATAGTTGGAAACCATGTCATTGGTCCCTTTTTCATTTATGGCAATTTGAATGCAAACAATTATTTGGCAGTGCTCCAAAATAATGTCGTGCCAACTCTGGCAAACTTATATCCTGATCGAGCAAACCCACAAGTTCCAGCGAATGTGATATGGTTTCAGCAAGATGGAGCACCAGCACATTATCAAATCAATTTCCGGCAGTACCTCGACTTAATATTCCTAAATCGGTGGATAAATAGGCGATGGCCCGGTCTTACGCTATTATACTTCTTATGGGGATATGTGAAAAGTATAGGATACAAAACTAAACCTCGCGATTTAAAGGACTTGGGAAGTAGAATAATGATTGCGATTAGGTCGGTCACGCCTCAGCTGTTAATTAACGTCGGAAGACATTTTAATTTACGATTAGGATTCTGCCAAGACGTTCAAGGCATTTTGAACATCTCCTACATTAAGATTGATGCGTTTCTAATTTTTCTCATTATCAAGAATGAAACGCGATTAGTTATTATTTTTTTAATGCGTTGTAGCGAAGTTTGTCGATCAGATGAATTTATTTTCTTTTACTGTTAATTTTTGTGATAAATTTTAAAATGGCATTTTTTAATAGAGAATGAAAAGTTCTTTCAAATGAGGTATCACAAGCCCTTTCTTACTATTTAACAATTTTTGTGTTGCAACTGTCACTTGAAGGGGGTTGAATGTAGGGGTGAACTTTTCACGTTGAAGGTGTCATTTTTAATAAATATGTACAATAATTGAGATACTGAATGTATTCCATTTGGCGGTTTGACACTGTATACAGTGCACGGCGTATCGAGCGTCCATTAGAAGTATCTACAAAACTATACCGATTTTTAATCTGAAAATTTGGTCACTTGGGTTTTCTGGATAGCTGAATTTAACAAAAATATACACGTCATCATACCACTTCCGGTTATACCGGAAGTGGTTACTAACTTTGTTTTTTCAAATGAAACATGACATTTTTGAGTAGAGTTTTGGATTTATCGTAAAATTTTAGGTTGACTTTTGATAACATACCATATGTAAAAAATCAGCCGTTTTGGAGTTATATCGATTTTTTCAAAACTTAAAAAAAAAATATGTATGTATATTGAGTGGTATATCTGCGGCAAATATGATGTCAGCGATTTGCAATTTCGTCTGTGGTTTTTCAAGATACAAGAGTATCGTGAAAATAGGCAAATGCGTTGATAGCATATACAGGGTGGAAGAAATTCACATACCAACTTGGACAATTTCGGACCCCTATAACTTGCTTACTTCAAATGGAACACCCTGTATATTTTTATCTTATTGCTTAGATATTTGCATTATCTTTCGATTTATATCAGCATGTCCTATACCTAAATGCAACAGTTATCCAGATATTGGAACATTTGCATAATGATAATGTTATAAGGTGCACAATATTTCAGTAGAGTGCCTTGACGGAAATGTTATTCTTAGCAACGCCATTACTTCATGACAGTTGTTTATAACAATCAACAAATATGTCGCGTTTGGGGTTTTCTAATGAAGATTTTCTAAATTTATTAGTTACATACGGCGAATGCAATCGCATTATGAGTAGAACCTGCCGAGTTTTCGCTGAAAGGTATCAAGATCGCCCCAGACCGAATAAACATACCATCAAACGTCTGCTTAATAATTGTATAAAGTTTGGTTCCTTTCAACCAATTGTTAGCAGGCAAAACCGTTATACCGAAGACGATGAAGCCATGGTACTAGGATACTTCCATTCGTATCCTGAAAATTCCCTACAAGAGGCTGAAAGGGATCTTAGAATATCAACCAGGTCTATCCACAGAATCTTAAGAAAGTATAATTGGCGACCTTTTAAGCTCCATTTGGTTCAGAATTTGAAAACTGAAGATTTATTGTGTCGTGTGAATTACTGTGAGTGGTTGCTGACAAGAATTCAAGAAGACGATAACTTTGTCAAAAGTATAATATGGACTGATGAAACAAAGTTTACAAAAAACGGCGTGTTTAACCGCCATAACAGTCATTACTGGGCTGCAGAAAATCCGCATATCTGCAGAGAAAGAAATTACCAAAACCGGTGGAGCTTTAATGTGTTCTGTGCCGTCAAAGACTCTCGTATTTTGTGTGTGTATTTTTATAACGAAAACTTAACAGGGGATCGATATGTGTGGTTGTTAAAAAACGTAGTGAGAGATGCTTTAGAAACTTTAGAAATTAGGGAAAGATCAAACGCTTTTTATCAAATGGACGGTGCTCCACCACATACTACTCATCAAGTCAGTGCGACATTAGAAGAAATGTTCAGTGGGAAGTGGATTGCGAACAATGGGCCCTACAAATTTCCACCACGCTCCCCTGACTTAACTCCATTAGATTTTTTCATATGGGGCTTTATTAAAAATAAAGTTTATAAAGACCCTATAACCACAAAGGAGAATATGCAAGAAAGAGTACGTGCCGCCTTCAATGAAATAAGCAGAGAAAGTATAAAACGTGCTACGAGCAATGAAATTTTAAGGCGAATTAATTGCTGTTTGCTAAAAAATGGAGCTACTTTTGAACATCTTTCTTGAACACCCATTGTTTATATACATGTTACTTATTAGATTGTTCCTTATCATTCCAGTTGCCACATTTTTTCTCACTTTCATTGGTTTAGTTGTGTAGTACTTAATAAATTGTTTATCTAGTTGCCTAAACAGATTATTATTATGGTATTCTCATTTATAATTTTGTTCTATGGGGTGTCCAACAATTAATAATTATTGAAGTTCATGAAGAATAACATTTCCGTCAAGGCACTCTACTGAAATATTGTGCACCCTTAGCCTTATAACATTATCATTATACAAATGTTCCAGTATCTGGATAACTGTTGCATTTAGGTATAGGACATGCTGATATAAATCGAAAGATAATGCAAATATCTAAGCAATAAGATAAAAATATACAGGGTGTTCCATTTGAAGTAAGCCAGTTATAGGGGTCCGAAATTGTCCAAGTTGGTATGTGAATTTCTTCCACCCTGTATATGCTATCAACGCATTTGCCTATTTTCACGATACTCTTGTATCTTGAAAAACCACAGACGAAATTGCAAATCGCTGACATCATATTTGCCGGAGATATACCACTCAATATACATACATAATTTTTTTTTAAGTTTTAAAAAAATCGATATAACTCCAAAACGGCTGATTTTTTACATATGGTATGTTATCAAAAGTCAACCTAAAATTTTACGATAAATCCAAAACTCTACTCAAAAATGTCATGTTTCATTTGAAAAAACAAAGTTAGTAACCACTTCCGGTATAACCGGAAGTGGTATGATGACGTGTATATTTTTGTTAAATTCAGCTATCCAGAAAACCCAAGTGACCAAATTTTCAGATTAAAAATCGGTATAGTTTTGTAGATACTTCTAATGGACGCTCGATACGCCGTGCACTGTATATAGCATTTTTAAACCGAAAAAACATATTAAAGGGGGTTGAATGTAGGAGTGAAGTTTTCACGTTGAAGGTGTCATTTTAAATAAATATGCACAATAATTGAGATATTGAATTTATTCCATTTGACGGTTTCACACTATATATATATATATATATATATATATATATATATATATATATATATATATATATATATATATATATATATATATATATATATATATATAACATTTTTAAACAGAAAAAACGTATTTGGCTCGGTTTTCATTAAATATTTTCCTTGCCTTGTTTATTAGTCAAATATTGGAAACAACAGGTAACTGTTAATCAATTTTTATCATTTGTAAGTTCACCCTATTTCTAGAATTCCCAGGTTTAGGTTATAATGTTTACTTTGCAAAAAAATCAAATCCAGCTATTAATGTGAAAGCCTTTGAACATGTGTTTTTCTTTTAGTTAAATGCTTTCTAGTCTTTGTAGACCACACTACAATCAATAAATTACTTGCTTTATTTGAAAAACCTTAAACCAGTTTTGCAAACATCAGAACCAGAACTGTCAATGTAAACACTTCACTTGACATAGTTATTAGATTTATATAACTTATTCGGCTTATTTTCAAGATGTTGCCAAACAAAAGACACAGTTGATGGAGCAAAATATCGTCTAATATTAGCGAATGAAAAATCAAACAAAAATTATAGTATTTATCATAAGATTGGCATGTGGATCCGGACCGTTCCATTTTTCTGTATTTAATTATGGATATTCGGTATTCAAAACAAACTCCAGTTAATATGCACAGCTGAAAAGACCGTACTAATTAGTTATACAAATAAGTGTTAGTTTAGAATGAGTTGATATTTTTAGTTCAAACGTAAAATAAGCTCTTCCTGTCAAATCTTAAATCAGTGACTGTTCACAGAGATAAAAGTAAAAATAAATATACAACTGAGGGATCGTTCACTCTAAATTACTGTTTTAAACGTTAGAAACTCAACTGAAGCTAACAAATATTGTCTGCATTATTCTAGCCTGAATTCACGGATGCTGAATATTACGAGGGTCGATCAATAATTACCCGTGGTTAAAGACACGTGTCATTCCTGAGGGAAGTTGGCATTATCGTCACAGCATAGTAAACAGTTATGCTGTGTTATCGTCGTGTACTGTCATGTGTCAAACGACACCATACTAAATTTTACACTGATTCATTGGTTGGTTTTAGTGAATTTTCTTTAAAAAAATTCACTAATGAGGAGATCCAGACTTTTGAATTTCGAAAAAATTTCTTCAAATGAGCGCTAATTAGGCCCCCCAGAACACATATCCGGGGTCAGTTTCAATCTATATATATATATATATATATATATATATATATATATATATATATATATATATATATATATATATATATATATATATATATATATATATATATATATATATATATATATATATATATATATGTATGTATGTATGTATGTATGTATCACACCGATAACTCAAAAAATAATGGGCCGATTTTGATTAAATTTGGCGAATAAATTCCTTTTGCCAATGGCTTGGATAAGTTCGTTAGCCAGAAAAATCTGCCCGGGTTTTGATTTCTGGTGATACAAATTTTCTTTTTTTAAATCGAACAATCTTATATTGTTGCTTTTTTGCATTTTCGTTCGATTTATAATGCAGTTTGTAAAAAAATTTATAGCGGTCATCGTTTTCTAGTTATTTCAATTGTTTCACATTTTTGGCACATATTTAAAATTATGATACTGCTTTTTTACCAATATATAGCAGAGTTCCATGGAAATAACGCATTCAGGCAGGTTTTTGTTTACATTATTCGAAAAAAAGTTGACGTCCTGTATACAATTTTTGTGTTTTCGTGGAAATCATTGTTTGTAAAGTTTTTGTGAAATTTTGGTAATTAATAATAAATGTTTGATAAGCATTGTAAAGAAATAATGTTTTCAGATTTGCTATTTAAGACATTTTTGCGAAAATTCACTACCATAACGCAATGCGGTTCCCAGACTTTTTTATGGATAAGATCATTCATAAGGTAACAATTATTTCAAACAGGATCGGCAGATCACATACCCATTAATTTATCGCAACCGATGTAGTGCTGTACGAGGGTCGCTTAATAAATACCCGTGTTAGGAATGAAGACGCAAGTTTTCACATTTTACGTGGACACACTTTTCCCATCGTCTCTGCAATTTATTTAACACCTTTAAAAATACGATTTGTCCAAATCTTCAAAATACGCTTATATCTCGGCGATAAACTCCTCGTTTGAGCTGAATTTTTCCCCCGAGCCATGTTTTCATGTTGGGGGACAGAAGGGAGTCGCAGGGAGCCAGGTCGGGCAACTACGCTGGGTGCGGCAGCAATTCGTAGCGCAATTCATGCAATTTGGCCGCGACAATTACGAATAAATGCGCTGCTACGTTATCGTGGGGGCGTGTCTCCTTCAGTTTCTCATCGAATTGGTGCAATAATTCACTGTAGTACTGCCCCGTGATCGTTCTTCCCTTTTGCAAAAAGCCCATGAGGATTATTCTCTTCGAATTCCAAAAAATCGTGTCCATGACGTTTCCGGCCGATGGAACCGTCTTTGCCTTCTTCGGAGCAGATTCACACACAAAAATCAATTGTTTTAACAGTCGCTTGGTCTCTGGCGTATAATAATGTTTATAGCTTGCATCAACAGTGACGACTCGACGCAAAAACCCCTGCGAATGTTGCTTAAAGAGATCCCAACACTGATTTGACATTGATAGACGTCTCCGCTTGTTGTCCATGGTAAGCAATCGCGGCACCCATTGGGCCGAGACGTTTCCCATACTTAACTTATTATGTAAAATTTGGACTGTCGTTCCGTACGACACGCCTACGGCCTCTGCTGCCGCCTCTTTATCAAAAACAGATACGATCACGGTTAAATTCATTGAACCAATATCCCACGGTTGTCAAAGATGGTGAAGGGTCCCCATAGACAGCATCTAGCTTCCCTTTTATATCTTCGCATGTTTTTCTTTCCAAAAAATAAAAAGCGAATTACACTTTTTGCATTTAACACGAAACACGTATGATACAACTGGCTGCCAAATAAAAACTCTGGACGCAGCAAGTGCGTTATAGTAGTGAATTTTCATAAAAATGTTTTTATTGCAAATATGTGTGTTTTCTTTTTAAGCACGGCATTAATTTTGGTTACCAGTATAACCTATATAGTAAAAACAATGTGCCATGTTTCATAAAAATAACTTTATTGTGTGAAAATGTACAAAAATTTCCAAAAGTAAACGTACAGTGTTCCCGGAAAACTCGTTTCTTGGTCAACCTTATAGGTTAATAGCAAATTGGGCTATTCAAATATGAAGCATATTATCAAAATTCGCTACCATAACGCACTTGCTGCACCTAGAATTTCTTTTCTTACAAACATGCATTATATTTCGATGAAAAATGCAAAAATGCAATAACATTAGGCGTGTTTGATTAAAAAAAAAGAAAATTCGTATCACCAACGACTTATGGGCCACCCTGTGATTGTAGAAATATTTTTTAAGATGTAGCTCAAGACACCTTATAATTAATATATACAATTTTTTTTATATCTTGTATAATAACGGATATATTGAGCTTTATTGATTTTTTACGAAAATTCGACAAAAATTATATGCCATTAAACGATAAACTCTATAGCTAAGACTACTGCCAAGCATCAGAGAAAGGGTCTACTTGAAATGAATTTTCTGGAAACATTTTAGTAAAATGAAGGACAATGACGGCTGAAACTAAGACTTCAGGGTTTGTAAAACATTCTTCTTGAGACATTTGATTTCCATAGCCCGTATTAGATTCAAGTTATTTGCCTAAATGTTGCCGATTTTGACGTTTTAAATCGCAACTTTGACGTTTTGAGGAAAACCCCAATTTATTTTTCTTTAAATGCCTATAACTTTTTTGTCTTTCGACCTACATAGCAAAATTTTGGTAGGTAACTTACCTATAAGGACATAAACCCGCGTACTAAATTTGGTTGCCCTTACTTTGTTAATTCCAGAGATTATTTTTTTTCGAAAGAAAACACAAAATTTTCCGGGAAAACCTGGGCAGATTTTTCTGGCTAACGAATTTATCCAAGCCATTTGCAAAAGGAATTTATTCGCCAAATTTAATCAAAATCGGCCCATTATTTTTTGAGTTATTGGTGTGATACATACATACATACATACATATATATATATATATATATATATATATATATATATATATATATATATATATATATATATATATATATATATATATATATATATATAACAATCGGATCCATGATAGTTCTCTTCACGGCACATCTTCATCGTCTTACCCCATATTTGCTTCTAGGCCCTTATCCATGAGAGTCGAAGTAACCAACTCCCTAAATGATGAACTATCCAAAACTCGCAGCTGGGTCGCTGCAAATCTGGTTGTTTAATGCCTCTTCGTCACCTACTACTTACGGGACACAAACGTTCACATGGTTGACAAAATACTGCCCAAGAAATGCACACTCTAAATGGAATAAAACTGTTGCGGGGGATTTTTGCTGACATTGACATATTTCCAATATTGCAAAAACAGCAGGAGAAAAGCGTGGGTTTCTGTTTTAGGTTAGAAGTTTGTTTTCATCAGAGCAGCTTCTGACGTTGTATAAAGAACAGACACAATATTATTTTCATGCCTGGGGTGTTACCCCAAAGTGTGTTTTATAAAGCCTCAAGTTTCGGCTTCAACCGTCATTATCCTTTATTTTAGTGAAATGTTTACACAAAATTTGCTTCAAGTAGACCCTTTCTCTGATGCTTTGGCAGTAGCTTCAGTTATAGATGTGGTGGTGGTGGTCAAAAGGTGGTATGGCCTCGAAAGTACTGTCATAAGCCACAGATTTTTTTTTCTTCAGTTATAGAGTTTATGCTTTACTAGTCTAAAATTTTTCACTATATTTCGTAGACAAAATTATCTATAGAGAAGACCGCGACTTTCGAATATTAAAAGTATTTCTTCAAATGAGCACGAACTAGGCCCTGTAGAACCCAATTTCGGGGCCAGTTTCAGTTTTAATCTGTTTACATATATACAGTGTGGCGCATGTCTACGGTAAACCTCAACAGATCCGTTATCTATCATACGAGAAAAAATTCAATGCGTTAATTATCGGGTGTCTTCAGCTGAATCTTATAACATTATTTTGACGATCACAAGTGACCCATTAGTCGTTGGTGATATCATTTTTTATTAACAGGACACGCCTTGTTCTGTGTTGTACGGGGGCGATTTGAATGAATAAATTATCTTATCTATCTATCTATTATTGCATTTTCCATCAGATTATAATGCATCTTTGGAAGGTAAAAAAAAAATTCGGGACGCAGAAAGTGCGTTATGGTAGTGAATTTTTATTAAATACATACTTCAAATTTGAACTCAGTTTTCTATAAACTTAGAAAGTTCAATTTTGGTATGTAGTAGGGTCTTTCCTAAGGCAACGTATTCACCAAATTTCATTAAAATAACTTTGTAATTTTCGTAGAACAAAATTTTTTTCTAAAAAAAAAACTAAAAATTTGAATAACTCAATTTTTATAAACTTAGAAAGTTTATTTTGGTGTGTAGGAAGGTCTTTTGCAAGGCAATATATCCATCAAATTTCATTAAAATAACTTTGTAATTTTCGGAGAAAAAATTTGTTTTCGAAAGAAAACTCAAAATTTTCCCGGAAAACTTTGTCGGATTTTCCTGGATAACAAACTCAACCCATCCATTAATAAAAGAAAGGTACTTGCCGAGTTTCATCAAAATAGGTTAATTATTTTTTGAGTTATCGGTTGGATACACACACACACACACACACACACATATATATATATATATATATATATATATATATATATATATATATATATATATATATATATATATACATATATATATATATATATATATATATATATATATATATATATATATATATATATATATATATATATATATATATATAAACATTGTTTTGTAACTTTCTACGTTTTTAGCACATATTGAAAATTGATACGGCAAAAACGGCGGTAAAAACAATAGATAGCGAAGTCACATCAAAATGACGCATTCGGAGAGGTCTTCGTTTATATAATTCGTCGAAAAAATCACAATGCCATACAAGACACTCTCAAATAGTGGCTGAATTTGAAAAAATTCAAACTGCCGTAATTCAATTTTTTCAAATAGCATATATTTTGTGTTTCGGATGTGGAGGGCATGCCCTCTGCTTCTGCTTTTGTATACCGAGGCTTTAGTATTGGGAATATTTACATTTATGATCGCATACTAAGATTCGTGTAGGGATCACCTATAATTTTAGTGAATTTTCTTTAAAAAAAATTCACTAATGAGGACATCCCGACTTTTGAATTTTGAAAAAATTTCTTCAAATGAGCGCGAACTAGGCCCCCTAGATATATATATATATATATATATATATATATATATATATATATATATATATATATATATATATATATATATCTGTGTGTGTGTACACCTTCCTTTTGCAAGTGGCTTGGATAAGTTCGTTAGCCAGGAAAATCGGCCCAGGTTTTCCCGCAAAATTTTGTTTTCTTTCGGACAAAATTTATATCTCCGGAAATAACAAAGTAAGGGCAACCAAATTTGGTACGCGTGTTTGTATTATAAAGGTGAACCATGTACCAAAATTTAGGTCCGTAAGTTTAAAGACAAACAAGTTTTGGGCATTTAAAGAAAACGTCAAAGTCGCGATTTGAAAGGTCAAAATTGGCAACATTTAGGCAAAGAATCTGAAACAAATACGGATTATGTAAAGAAAATGTCGCAAAGAAGAGTGTTCTGCAAACCCTTAAGTTTCAGCTTCAACCGTCATTGTCCTTCATTTTACTAAAATATTAACAAAATTAATTTCAAACAGACCCTTTCTCTGATGCTTTGGCGGTAGTTTTAGTTAAGTTTATGGTTTAACGGTCTATAAATTTCAGCTAATGCTTGTAATTAACCAATTTTAAAAAGAATTCTTGAAATGAGCGCAAACTAGGCCCCCTGAGCCCATGTCCGGGTTTACATTCAGTTTTTATCTGTTTAGACACAGGGTGGCGCATTTCTACAGTGAAGCTCAATATAATAATTATTATTCAAGATACGAGAAAAAATTGTATACGTTAATTATAGGGTGTCTTGAGCTTGATCTTATAAAATTATTTTGACAACCACAAACATATATATCGTTGGTGATCCATACAAAAAAAATTTCGAACACAGTTATTTTATTGCATTTTTTTATCGAAATATGATGCATGTTTGTAAGAAAAAAATCGAAACGCAGTAAGTGAGTTTTGGTAGCGAATTTTCATTAAATGCTTCAAATTTCAATAACTCAATTTGCTATTAACCTAAAGTTGGTTGGCTAGGAAACCCGTTTTATCCGAAACATTTTAAGTTGATTTTCGGAAAATTTTTGTACGGTTATTTTGATAAAATATGCTACATTGTTTTTACTATCTAGGCTATAACGGTAACCAGATTGATGCCTGCTTGCATTAGAGAGACATATTTGCTATTAAAAACATTTTAATGAAAATTCTCTTCCATAACGCACTTGCTGCGTCCGGACTTTTTCAATGTTTTTATTCAATTCAGATTGTCCGATTGTTTAGTTCATCTTCGCAGAAAAATATTAAAATATTTAAATTAACTAGGGTACGAAAAAGGTAAGAAATTATTAATTTGATAGGCTTATATATGTTTACATTTTTTTATAATATATAACTAGTTGATAAATTGTTTTCAGAAATGTCAAATGCAACTTCAAAGTGAAAGGCATAAATAACGTTTTTATTTCTGACAGCTTGTCCCATAAAAATATGAGTATTTTTTCGCTTATATTTTAGTGAATTTTCTTAAAAAAAATTCACTAATGAGGAGATCCCGACTTTTGCATTTTGAAAAAATTTCTTCAAATGAGCGCTAATTAGGCCCCCCAGAACACATTTCGGGGGTCAGTTAAAATTTTTATATGTTTATATATATATATATATATATATATATATATATATATATATATATATATATATATATATATATATATATATATATATATATATATATATAGCTCTGTAGGTCAAAAGACAAAAAAGGTATAGGCATTTAAAGAAAAATAAATTGAGGTTTTTCACAAAACGTCAAAGTTGCGATTTAAACGTTAAAATTGGCAACATTTAGGAAAAGAACTTTAATCTAATACGGGCTATGGAAATAAAGTGTCTCAAGAAGAATGTTTTACAAACCCTGAAGTCTTAGTTTCAACCGTCATTGTCCTTCATTTTAATAAAATATTTCCAGAAAATTCATTTCAAATAGACCCTTTCTCTGACGCTTGGCAGTAGTCTTAGCTATAGAGTTTATCGTTTAATAGTATATAATTGTTGTAGGATTTTCGTAAAAAAATCAATAAAGCTCAATATATCTGTTATTATACAAGATATGAAAAAAAATTGTATATATTAATTATAGGGTGTCTTGAGCTACATCTTAAAAAAGTATTTCTACAATCACAGGTGGCCCATAAGTCGTTGGTGATACAATTTTTTATTTTTTTTAAATCAAACACGCCTTATGTTATTGCATTTTTGCATTTTCCATCGAAATATAATGCATGTTTGTAAGAAAAAAATCTGGACGCAGCAAGTGCGTTATGGTAGCGAACTTTATTAGTTTATGTAGAAATCATTGTTTGTGAAATTTTTGTAAAATTTTGGTAATTAGTACCTAATGTTTAATAAGTTATTGTAAAAAAAATGTTTTTGAATTTTCGCAAAAAAGTTGTTTAAATTTTTTTTTGTAAGTTTTGTCGAAAAGCTTTTTGTATATAATTATATCTTGGTAGGGGCTAAATACCTTGAGGAAGTTCGTTGGCCAGGAAAATCGGGCCAGTTTTTCGGGGATATTTTAAGTTAGTTTTCGAAAAATATTTGCCCTTTCTCCAACAACAAAGTTATTTTGATAAAATGTGGTACATTGTTCCCACTATAGAGGTTATACTGATAACCAAATTTGTGGCCTGCTTTTCTTTAAAAAAAAGACATATTTGTTATAAAAAACATTTTTATGAAAATTCACTACCATAACGCACTTGCTGCGTCCAGAGTTTTTTTTACTTCCACTGGTTGAAACTTCCGTGAAAAATTAAACTAAAGTTTTTTTTTACATTTTCTTTTTTTTTTATTTAATTACCGATTAGGTAGGTATATAATTTGACTGAGTAATTTTTTGCAAATTTTCGTGTAAACAATATTTAGCCAAAATTTTTTTAGTGTTTCTTTAGCAATCATTTTTTGTAAGAATTTTGTGAAATATCGGTATCTATTAATAAATAGTTAATAAGTTATTGTCAAATTTTTTTTCGAATTTTCGTGAAGAAAAATTGTTTATTAAATTTTCATAAAAAATAAAATTTTCATGCAACATTCTTAAGCCAAGTTATGTTAAGAAAATGGCGAATTCTCGTGAAAGAAATTCTTTGCTAATTTCCATGCAAATATTTTTTTGAATTTTGTCAAAAAGCTTTTTGTGAATAATTATATCTTGGCAGGTATTTAAATAAAAAGATTCGTTGGCCAGGAAAATCGGATCAGTTTTTTCGGGAACATTTGTGTATTTGCGGTAATTTGTTGTACTTAATTATATTAGTAAGGTATTTTTATAAAATATGGTACATTGTTACCAAATTTGATACATTTCTTTAAAAAAAAAGATACGTTTTCCATTTATAACATTTTTATTAAAATTCACTACCACAACGCACTTGCTGCGTCCAGACTTTTGTATTTAATATTTTCATCTATCTCTCGCAGATTTCCAGAAAAGTTGATAGGGCATGTTATCTTGAACTACCTGTACATCTTCTTCTATTATGTGTGCGTATGATTTATAAGGTTGGTATTGATACTATTTAAATAGACTATAATAAGAACACTTAAGAATATACTTTCTTGACTTTATGCAATTTTTTCTGTATGCGCATGAAGCTTATAAATAGTACACACACATTAGTGAAAGACGTCTAAATTTTTAGCACTTAAAATAGAACAAAGTTATTGTCATACTATACATTTTGGTGTCGTAAAAAATAAATTAAACTATGGCAGTCACTGGCGCACAAGACGTCTAAACACTAAATAAATTCAAAACTTGGAAACTACGTATACAAGGGTATATTGATATCTAGTCACCCTGGAAGCTTTACAGTACGCAAAATTGAATTTAGTTGCTATGGTAACAACCTAGGCCGTGCCGTGCGTTTTCGAATAGGGGGAGCAATGGATAATAGTAGCGAGATTTCTTAGATCGTTAGAAATTTGAATCTAAATCGAAACGTTTTAAACGCTTAAACCACGATTCCAAGTGGCACTTGCTGTTGCTGTCTTATCAATTTTGTGCAAATCATTCAAGTCTGAAAACCTCCAGGTATCCACGATTTTTTCGGTTTTTGTGCAGACGTCGCTGAAAACAGAAGACAAGGCCAGCAGAAGAATTTGGGAATTATTCACAACCCGTTGGCCACTAATATGCTTGGTAAACACTGCTATTAAAGTAGCGTCCAACAGCAATCAATGAATTAGCTTTCAAAACTTTTCATTTCCTTCGTTAATATTTGTGAATTTTCTTTAAAAAATTCACTAATGAGGAGACCCCGACTTTTGATTTTTGAACAATTTTCTTAAATGAGCGCTAATTAGGCCCCCCAGAACACATATCCGGAGTCAGTTTCAATTTTTATATGTTTATATATATATATATATATATATATATATATATATATATATATATATATATATATATATATATATATATATATATATATATATATATATATATATATATATATATATGTATCACACCGATAACTCAAAAAATAATGGGCCGATTTTGATTAAATTTGGTGAATAAATTCCTTTTGCAAATGACTTGGATAAGTTCGTTATCCAGGAAAATCTGCTCAGATTTTCCCGGAAAATTTTGTGTTTTCTTTCGAAAATTTTTTATATCTCCGGAATTAACAAAGTAAGGGCAACCAAATTTGGTACGCGGGTTTATATCCTTATAGGTAAGTTACCTACCGGGGTTAAGGAGTCGCGGGCCAAAGGACTCCAGGGGGCAAGCTGAGGAAGTGGAAATAACAACATAAACTCCCGATGAAGCTTTCCCCAAGACCGTCATGCGCGGTAAAAAATCCGCATCCTGCACGAGGTGACCCTGCTAATAACTAAACATGACGGATCTAGACAAGGAGGTCGAACTAAACTCCCCCAATCTACGGTGTCACGTGACCCGTGCCTATGGATGGATGGCACCAGGGCGATGGTGTCGTGAACGGAACCTCTGGAGTACCAGGCAACCCTCCAGAGTAACCCGCATTGCACCACACAGGGGGTTCTGATGGTGTGGACAGTATTTCCCCCATTCTCGTGGGAACAACATGAAGATAATAAACACATACAAAACCAATGAGGCTCGAGGAGTGGCTCCGGCTACAGACTTGTGCCTTGAGTCTATCCCGGAAACGGAGACGAGCCAGGGGGCGGCAGCGGACTCTGGAGGTCCCACGACCGGCGTAGATACGGGGGATCAGGGGGTAGCTTCGGCCAGAGACCTGTCCCCGACACCCAAGCTGGAGGCTGGGTCCCACCGGAGGGCGGCGAGCTCCGCGGACTCCGGGGGCCCCTCCACCAGTGAGGACTCTACTGTTAGAGTAGAGGGACTGCCCCGGCAGTCCAAGCGTCTTTCCGGGGCGCAAAGAAAGAAGCTCCGGAGGGCGCAAAAAATGGCGGCCGGGACCTGGACGGTCGAGAAACCTGTAAAGGCGCAAGAGGGGAGTGCGGGTCAGAAGAGGACGCGCTCGAACTCTAGCACGCCCACTACAGACAGACGTTCCAAAAGGGCCAGAGTGCCTGTAAAGGCGCAAGAGGAGAGTGCGAGTCGGAAGACGCCGCGCTCTGGCTCTAGCACGCCTACTACAGACAGACCTCCCAAAGGAACCAAGGCCGGAACACCGGCGCAGACTGGCTCTTACAGGAAGGCTGCGGAGGGCCTCGGGATGGCGGTGATTGACAGACGCCATCCTGAGGTCACGCTAGACCAGGGGAAGGCGGACCTGATCCAGGCTGCGGTGGTAGCTGCAGTGGACTCTCTTCAGGAAGGGGAGAGCCCGCCTCAGTTCCACCGGACGCGCCTGACGGGGGGCATCCTCTGGAAACCTGTGCCGGCCCGCAGTCGCGGGACTGGCTGCGGAAAACGATCGGGGGCCTCGGTCAGATTTGGGAGGGGGCGGACTTGACAGCCGTCGAGCCCAAGGAACTCCCAAAGAGACGCAAGGTCCTCGTACGGATCCCTGACACCGTCCCGCAGGAGACGGTGATCAGCAGACTTAAGATCCAGAACCCTGAACTGGGGACGCAACACTGGTCGGTCCTAAGCAGGAAGGCAGAGGAGAAAGGACAGACGCTCGCCTTCTCGATCGACCCGACATCTTACAGAGCCCTTGAAGGAACCTCCTTCAAGGCATTCTGGGGCATGGGAAGGGTTAGCTTCCGCCCACTGGGGAAGCAACTAAGGGTTAATGGGACTTAGGTTCCTTCAGGTCAACCTCCAACACAGTAGGGCAGCCACGGCCGGACTACTAATGGCTCTGAGGAACACGGATGTGGCCCTCATCCAGGAACCGTACTCCTATAAAGGAGAGATCAAGGGACTCGGCGGAGCTACTGGAAAGCTCATCTACAGCAGATCCAGCGAGAACCCGAGGGCCTGCATTTTTGTCAGGGAAGGGATAGAGTTTCTCCCTCTAATGAATTTCTGTTCCAGGGACCTGGCAACGATCAAAATCCGATGTGGAGGAGCGGATGGGCTGAGGGACATTACTGTCGCGTCAGCCTATCTGCCAGGGGACAGCACGGACCCTCCTCCACCCAACGAATTGGAGCAGCTGATGGTGGGTAGCAGAGCAGGTGGATGGCAGACCATCATCGGCATGGATGCGAATGCGCACCATGAGTTGTGTGGTAGCTCGGACACAAACTCTAGGGGTGAGGCACTTTTACAATTCTTTATGAAATTTAATTTAGACATATTGAATAGAGGTAATAAACCGACCTTCGTCACAACACGGCGTGAGGAAGTTTTAGATCTAACAGTTTCCACCCAGTTTCTGGGTGACTTTGTTAAAAGCTGGGCTGTGTCTGGGGAAGTGAGTAGCTCAGACCACAGATACATCCGGTTTGAAATCGCCAAAGTCGAAAGAGAAACGGTATGGTACCGGGACCCCCGCAAGGCGGACTGGGAAGCCTACAGGGCAGACCTGGCTGTGGAACTGCGGGGGGTTAAGAGTACCATAAAAAATTCAATAGACCTCGAGATTGCAGCAGTCCAATTGCGAGACGCAATTACCTCGGCCTATAACGCCAACTGCCCCCTGAAAATGAGGGTGTCCACCAGGAACGTCCCGTGGTGGAACGAGGACCTCAGGCAAAGGAGGACGCAGGTTCGTAAGCTGTTTAACGCGGCCAAAAGGTCGGGAGCATGGGATGAATATAGACAGGCCCTATCGACCTATAACAAAAGACTGAGGGACGCCAAGAAGGAGTCGTGGAGGAGGCACTGCGAAGAAGTGGAAAACAAGTCCGAGAGTGCTCGACTACACAAGATCCTGTCTAAGGGCCCTCAGACTAACATAGGCTCCCTTAGAACACCCACGGGAGGCTTTACAAGCTCGGGGGAGGAAACTATGGAAATTTTACTCCAGACGCACTTCCCCGGCTGTAACATAATAAACCAATCACCTCCGGACTGGGAACACTCAGAAATAGAAGCGCCTTATAGGCGGGCATCTAGAGTAGACTGGACAGTCGCTAAAGAGGTGGTTACCTGGAGCAAAATCAGATGGGCCATTAACAGCTTTAAGCCATACAAATCGCCGGGATTTGATGGAATAATGCCCATCATGCTCCAACAGGGGATAGATATACTGGCGCCGGTGCTTACCCTCATTATGAGGGCCAGCCTGTCTCTGTGGTACATTCCGAGGGCATGGAGACTGGCCAGGGTTGTATTTATTCCTAAACCTGGGCGTCCAACAGACCAGGCAAAGTCCCTGAGGCCAATAAGTCTCATGTCCTTCTTGCTGAAAACAGTGGAAAAACTGCTCGACCGGCACATTAGGGGCGGTGTACTGGAAGCATATCCTCTACACTGCGGACAATATGCATACAGAGCAGGATTCTCAACAGAAACAGCACTGCACCAACTGGTGCTGAAACTGGAGAATACGCTGGAGAACAAGGAGGTGGCGCTGGGGGCCTTCCTAGACATAGAGGGGGCCTTTAGCAACACCTCGTTCGGATCGGTTCTGGCAGCTGCCCGGGAGCGTGGAATAGTGGAATAGAGACCTGCTGCAGGTGGATCGGTTCCATGCTCAGGGACAGGGCGGTGTTCACCTCACTCGCGGGAGGGACTCTGCTGGCGGGGGTCGCGGCGGGGTGTCCGCAGGGGAGCGTTCTGTCTCCCTTGCTCCAGTGTCTAGTCGTGGACGGCCTGCTGGGGAGGCTCTCGGGAGGGGGGTATGAGGTACAGGGCTATGCGGACGACATTGTCATCATAGTCCGAGGAAAGGTCACACAGGCAGTGTGGGAGCGTATGCAGACTGCACTGAAAGTGGTGGAAGGGTGGACGGTTGATCAAGGGCTCGGGGTGAGCCCCGAGAAAGCAACCGTCGTGCCGTTTACGAGGAGGAGGAAGTGTGAAAGCCACAGAACTCTCACTCTATACGGTAGGAGCGTTCCAATCGCCAGGGAGGTAAAATATCTTGGGGTCGTATTGGACTCTAAGCTAACCTGGAATGGTCACATTGGAAAAATACTGCGTAAGGCAGTCATGACCTTAGCCGTCACTAGGCGGCTATATGGAAAAACGTGGGGACTAAGACCTAGTATGACCCACTGGCTGTACACAAGGGTGGTCAGACCATCGTTAACATATGCGGCACTGGTCTGGTGGCCTAAGGTGACACAATCCAGTGCCAAACAAAAACTAGGCAAGATCCAAAGGATGGCTTGCCTAGGCATCACAGGGGCCATGTCTTCAACCCCAACAGCCGCCATGGAGGTGTTGCTGGATCTACCCCCCCTACACTTAGTTATTATGGGATAGGCCAGGCTAGGACTATACAGACTAGCCTGCAATGGTAGACTGAAGATCAACCCAGGCTTCAGGGGCCACAGCAAAATTCAGGAGATCGTGAAGGAGCCCATGCTTGAAATGAGGTCAGACTTCGCAAGCCCGCGAATGTGCAGGGAAAACAACTTTACAGTGGAAATCCCTGATCGCGAGGCATGGCGGGAGGAGACGCCGGGCATGCCACGGGACGCGCTCGTCTGGTTCACGGACGGATCTGGCGGGGAGCGTGGGACGGGGGCAGGTGTTTACTCGGAAGGACCGAGGGTAAGTCATAGTATTTCCCTCGGAGCCCATGCAACGGTGTTTCAGGCCGAGATGTACGCCATTCTGCACTGTGTGCAGGAGAACAAGAGGAGGGGCTACACCAACAAGCGGATCCTCATAGCCACAGACAGCCAGGCAGCCCTTAAGGCACTAAGTAGCCCACGGGTAAATTCCTGGCTGGTGAGTGAGTGCCGAGACGAGAGACCTGGCTGGGCAGAATGAGGTGACCCTCATCTGGGTGCCGGGTCACTCGGGGGTTAAAGGCAATGAAGAAGCTGACAGTCTCGCGAAGAGAGGGTCAGCAGAACCATTTATGGGACCAGAATCGGCTCTGGGCGTGTCAAAGAGCACTGCCAGGGGAGCCATTAAGTCCTGGGTCAGAAACCAACACAAGGTGTACTGGGCGGACTGTCCAGGGCTCAGACATGGGAAGTCAATAATTGACGGACCCAGTTCAAAGAGAGCTGTGGAGCTGCTAAACCTTAGCAGAGGACAGCTCAGAAACACAACAGGTCTCTTGACGGGACACATGGCCGTCAAGAAACACCTGCATAAAATGGGGCGGTTCGAAGGGGACCTCGCATGCAGACTCTGCGGCAAGGGGGAGGAATCAGCCCAGCACATCTTGTGTGAGTGTATAGCTCTGGACCGGAAAAGACAACTGATCTACGGTCACTCTAGACCGGAGACAGAGCAATATAAAACTTCACCCTACCAATCGCTGTGCAGACTAGTTCAAGGCACAGTGATCTTGGAATGGGTGGAGTAAGACTAAGGGTATGCACAATCAACCAAGGGTTGCGGTGCTATCGGGGCGGCAAGGCCGCGGACGAGCCCTGAGGGAACAAAAAAAAAAGTTACCTACCAAAATTTAGCTATGTAGGTCGAAACACAAAAAAGTTATAGGCATTTAAAAAAAAAGGGGGTTTCCTCAAAACGTCAAAGTTGCGATTTAAAACGTCAAAATCGGCAACATTTAGGCAAATAACTTGAATCTAATACGGGCTATGGAAATCAAATGTCTCAAGAAGGATGTTTTACAAACCCTGAAGTCTTAGTTTCAACCGTCATTGTCCTTCATTTTACTAAAATGTGTCCAGAAAATTCATTCAAGTAGACCCTTTCTCTGATGCTTGGCAGTAGTCTTAGCTATAGAGTTTATCGTTTAATGGTATATAATTTTTGTCGAATTTTCGTTCAAAATCAATAAAACTCAATATATCCGTTATTATACAAGATATGAAAAAAATTTGTATATATTAATTATAGGGTGTCTTGAGCTACATCTTAAAAAATATTTCTACAATCACAGGTGGCCCATAAGTCGTTGGTCATACAAATTTTCTTTTTTTTTAATCAAACATGCCTTATGTTATTGCATTCTGTATTTTCCATCGAAATATAATGCACGTTTGTAAGAAAAGAAATTCTGGGTGCAGCAAGTGCGTTATGGTAGCGAATTTTAATCAAATGCTTCATATCTGAATAACCCAATTTGCTATTAACCTATAAGCTTGACCAAGAAACGAGTTTTTCCGGGAACACTTTAAGTTTACTTTTGGAAATTTTTGTACATTTTCACACAATAAAGTTATTTTTATGAAACATGGCACATTGTTTTTACTATATAGGTATACTGGTAACCAAACGTGATGCCAGCTTTCTTAAAAAGAAAACACACATACTTACAATAAAAACATTTTAATGAAAATTCACTACCATAACGCACTTTTAAAGTAGGTGTTGGTCGACCATCATTTATTATTTTCTGTTTTACCCCGAAAGGACAAATCGAAAAATTACATATAACACAGACATTCGCAAACTTCTACGGCACCACTCGTAGCAGGCCACGGAGAGGGAATTCCATTCCACCTTATGTGACAGCGTAGGCTCCTTTATGTAACTTACGCTGCACTTGGGGTATTCAAAGAAAGTGAGCCTTGATTTAACCGCTTAAAACGATTTCAAAACAACAATTTAATTATCACACCTACTGAACTCTATTGTGGCTGTTTCTTTAACTGCTATATAGTTGATACACCTGCTGTGCTGGAGTGTGTCAAGTGTCAACGTCTAATATGTTTGGTTAAAATTAGAAAGAAAAGTTCAGAAAAAAAATGTGTGAAGCAACAGATCTTTATTTGTAGTTGTCATGATTTCGTACTAATTCAATTTTTATGTCTGAGAATGCTGTCAAGCAGCGAAACTAGTCACAAGAACGTTGAAGAACATCCTAGAACATCCAGATTTCATAAGGGCCACTTGCTCCAGTTAGCTTATGCGCTGGCTACGTCCTTCACCTACAAAAACGAAAACCAACAGTGAAGCCAGAGAAGTAGTCTCCAAGTCTGTATGTAGTGAAGCAATTAGACTATATATGTATTACGATATAAATAAAATGGCTGTGTTACTAAATGAACATAATGGTTTGTGTACCTAGTGGCAAAAAAACTATTTAAAAGTATTCTAATTATATTTGACTCTTGAATCAAGCTATTTTACCGACTTGTGATGACAGTGGGTTTACATTTAAACGAAAACTGTTAGCTAATAACAAATGTCGAAATAATGGTTGTTTCGAACAGTACGGTGCTTAATAAGTATTAAAAGGGGTGGTGAAACTTCCTGCCTCCTCTCAGTTGTTGTAATCATTCTACCCAGACACCTTTTTGGAGTTTAATTAAGTAGCAGCAAGCCAGTCGTGATGCAAATGGAAAACACACACACTAAAGCCAGCATATATGAAAATTCAGTATAACAGGAAAAATACAGTTTATCAGAACAAATCCAGTCTATCCGAAAAAAAAATCCATTTGGAAAAACCTTGTAAGACGAGTCAAAAAAATAGCATTAGAATGGTATGAATAAACATAACTTATTCATAGGTATTATGGAAATGAAACTTACCCTGTATACATTCAGGGGTTTTAATTATTTAACGATGGTGTCTTGTGATGAATTAAATAACTCCCACTAAAGTGGTATATTTTACCACCCTTGCGGTACAAACATTTAACAATAAACTTAATGAGATCCAGCAACTGCTGCAGGTAATTACAACCTATATTTTTAAGTTCTTTCATTCACCATTTGCTTAAATGTGCCAATTTTTAAACTGGTCTTTCTTTTCAAGATAACAAATTTGCAACAAAGAATATAAGAAATATACCGATAAACATTAGGCTGATAACAACAGGTAGGTTGTACATATTTCAGTAAACATAATATATCAAGTTCTTTTTCTAAAAGAGAAGGAAATGTCCTTGCAGAGAAAGAGATGGACACATTGTTTACAAAATGTAAATATGGCAACACTTAAAATGAAACCTAGTGCATTTGTTGATAGTGAATTAGCTGCAGCACACAGTTAAAAGTAATATAGATCAGTGTGAAATATTGCTGATGAGTTCAGTAAGTGCAATTAAGGTGGAATATAGTTATTATATTGGTTTTAAATTAAGGTGGTCATTATACGAGGTAAATATTTACTAGTTTGACTAGTTATTATGAGCAGTATATCCCCTCATAAATGTTTCATTTCGTTTATTTTCTGCTTGTTGCCCTGCAATGCACTTACTTCAGGAAAATACCGTCACATTTACTCTAAAGATCACGAGCCGACCAATACTGACTCGCGTAAGCGGATTTTAAATAGCTTACTGGAGACGATATAAGCTGCATAGATAAAACAACAACCTTCGCACGAACTGCAGTCGTATAGACAAATGGAGTAGTAGTCCAGTCAAATGGTGCACAAAAAGGGCTCGATGTACAAAGTTCTGGTGTAATTGTTTCTAGTGGTTTATTTTTTGTTTTTTGGGATGCTGAACACGAATCTGAAGTTGTCCAACAAAAATTTTCACCGCAAATATGAGAAACTATAAAAAAACACTAAAAATTATGTATAGTAAAATGAAGATGATAAAATTACTTAAATTTTTGGCTCCCAACATTTTCTGTACGTCCTATGGTTTCCACGCAAAAGAGTGTTGAAATATCTAAGAAATCAGTAATTTTTGGAAAATAGCAAAATAAATAAATAAATTCCAAATTTTCGCTTCAAGTGAATTGTTCCTTGCCTTTTAACGTTTTTACCAGTGACATTTTGCATGCCATTGGAGGAGGTAACCAAACTTCAGCCTCGTTCAAAGTAAGAAAGATGAGGTTTCTCCAAACCCTTAAGAAAAATCCTGCTCTGAGCAAGACCATTAATTTTTTTTAAGATCCTACAGTCACATGCCGACGCTGTTACTAATGCTGGCCTTACCTTTTCACTACATTGTACAAATTGACTGACAAGGAAGGCCGTCCTTGAACAAATTGATGTATAAATGCTACCTTAGGTCTGTGTACAGAACAACAGCCCATTTGGCGACTCTACCTCCTACCGAGGCTGCAGCACCGCAACATTCGCTGAGAGTATACTTTCATATTTTCAAGTGCAACAATTACTTGGAAATGATAAAGATCCTGAGCGATGGCGTTGGAAGAAAATCAAAGGTGGTCTGCAGCCAGTACCAACGCTACAGCCGCCGGCACCAGAAGCAGTTTTAAAACTCATTTCTTGCCAATGCATGAAAACCTGTCAGACCAGCTGTGGATGCAAAAAAGTAGGCCTCAACTATTCCAATATGTGCCTGAACTGCGAGAACACCTACAATAACATGCCCGTTGCAGAAATTGAAGAAGAAGAAGCAAAGGATGACCCAGAGTTCCCTGAATTACTTGGAGGTAACTATGCATAAATAAATCTATCTCACCTTTATTTCTACACTCGTTATTTGTTTGGGTGTTCAAAATATGTTTCTTAATAGGTACTACTTTCCTATGTATTCAATAAATTGTCAAGTATTTGGAATTAGGTCAGAGATTATTTGTTGTAGGCCTAGAAGAACTGGAAGGCTACCCTGAATAAATTATGGAACCCTTGTCTAAGAGGGCTCGTATTAGTACTTAAATACATTTAAATTGTACAGAAATTATATATATATATATATATATATATATATATATATATATATATATATATATATATATATATATATATATATAGATAGATAGATAGATAGATAATTTATTTTCGCCCTCTTGCCATAATACATGGATAAGCTCGTCACAATAGTTATAAAAAATATAACAAGAACACAAATATATAATACAGTACAGTATAAAAACAATTATGCTGTTTAGTTACAAAAAAAAAAAGAAAACAAAGATAAAAGCGCACAATGTGAAAAACACAGCGCTTGAAACAATGTGATAAAAACATGTGTATACACTTATATAGACCGCAATGTAACAAAAATACACATGAACAATATTAAGCAACAAAACAATCAAGTACAAAAACATCAAAAAAGATTCCAGTTAAATCATCTGCCTCACAGAGCACGAAACAAACTCATCGACCGCATAAAATGATCGCTCACTTAAATATTTTTTTAGACCGGCTTTAAAAGTTCTTATGTTTCCAGTGGACTTTACACTTTCCGGAAGCAAATTGTACAAAACACTACCCGCATACACAGGGGATTTCTTGTACGCCATTCTTTGAAAATGGTTTAAATTAATGTGACTGCAGTGCCTAGTGGAATACGAATGATTGTCTGAATGTCTAGGCAACATATGCTTTTTGCCATGTATGAAACTCAGTACCTTATAAAGGTAAATTTCTACCAACGTCTTAACTTTCTTTTGCTTAAAAAGTTCTCGGCATGACTCAGAGTTGTGCATATCAAAAATTAACCTTAGTATTCTCTTCTGAAGCACAAAAACCCTGTTAACATCTATGGACTGACCCCAGACAACAATGCCGTATGACAGCAGTGGATACACCTCCGAATAGTAGACAGAAAGCAAATGTTGGTCACTTAGAGAGTTCTTAAGATTGTATATCATAAAATACGACGACTTAAGCCTGCCACAGACGTAATCAACATGCGACCTCCAGGACAAGTGCTGATCAACCGTGACCCCAAGGAACCTTCCCTCCGTAGCACAGCAGTGCATTCCATCCGCAAGTTGCAGAATGAGAGGCAGTCGGTGGCAGCTCCTGAACTCTACGAACGATGTTTTATCATGGTTTATGATTAGGTGGTTTGCTTTGCACCACTCACCAAACTGTCGCATTAAGGTGTTTACCTTTTGACTCACCTCGTCACCATCACGACCAGACACAACCACGGTTGTGTCGTCCGCGTACATGAACACCCTACCCACCTTTATGTAGTCGGGCAGGTCATTCACATACAAAACAAACAGCAACGGACCCAAAATACTACCCTGCGGAGTGCCCAAATTTATCTCATATGAATCCGAAAAGGTGCCCCCAACCGAAACCACCATTCGTCTATCACTTAAAAATGACAAAACCCAGTCATTTGCTGGTCCACGTATGCCCAGGCATCGCAATTTTTCGCCTACATAACCCGGATTAAGCGTGTCAAACGCGCGCGATAGGTCGAACATGACAGCTACCACGCGCATACCCTTATCTAAATCCTCGTGAAGATGTTGTATAAAATCACTAGTAGCTTCCTCCGTAGATAAACCACTCCGGAAACCATATTGACACTTGGTGACCAAACTATGTTTTCGTAGGAATATTTCAATATATATATATATATATATATATATATATATATATATATATATATATATATATATATATATATATATATATATATATATATATATATATTATTAGCATATTAGAATAATCTCTACTTACATGGAAATAAATTAATGGTGTTTTTTGCTTCTTTTTTTTAATTACAGATTTCCCCGATATTACAACACTATTTTGAGTGGAAGCCATACAACGTACAAAAAAATCTTTGAGACATAAATTGTAGGTATTTTTTTCATTTTACCACAGGGTCAGTTTTTCCGTAATTAGCTTTATTTGCAAGTTATAAGCTGAAAACCACTCAAAACATTGTTTTTAGTGGGTTTTTTTAATTATTTCTCATATTTGAGGGGAAAATTTTGTTGGGCGACTCCAGATTCGTATTCAGCACACAAAAAAAAAACAGAAAATAAACCACTAAAAACAATTACACCTGAATTTTCCACTTCAAACTACCATTTGAGAGAACTATAGAGACAATAGACAGTAGGAAATAAGCGATCCCAACTCCTAATTATCGGATTTGCGAGCTTGTGTCTGACCCATATTACACAGCGTCGCCGCGTCTGTGTGACGTTTGCGACATTACGGAACTTAATAAAAGGCAAAATATAATTTAACGGAAAAAATTTAAAACGAAAAATACAATTTAAAACGAAATATTTAGGGGAAGCAGTGCTTCCATTGCTATGGACCGCGCGCGCCTGATACCAACTATGATGTCTTGCGAATAATCTGTCAAACTTTGATATTCAAAAGTCGAATAACGGCAAAACTGTGAACTTTTGAAAACTGTATGTTTGAGAAGCAGCTATATTTTGATGAAAAAGAAGTTATTAAGTATTTATAGATGGTATCCGTGGTGAGACTTTCGGAAATTTTCTTCAATTGAGCGCGAATTAGGCCCCCGGAACCCATTTCCATGGTCAGTTAAAAGTTTTTACATATACAGTGTGTCCACGGATTGAGTGTGGGTAAGTGACAAAAAATGGTTGAATTAAATTATGATATTCTGGGAATCGCTCCTGCTTTGTCTTAAACTAAGATGTTGAGAAAATGAACAAAATCAATTAATATACAGGGTGGTTTATAACTGATGTAATGAAATGTATTAAGAGTAAACTACCTTCGTTTATGAAGATACCGCAAAAAGTGATTAACAAAAATTGTTTAGAATTAAAATTTATGACAGGCTCTCAATTTTCAAACAGATCAGCCTATGAATTTTTTTTAGCTGCGACTTTATTTAAGTGACGTTCGACGTCTTCTGTGATTAAGTGTACTTTAAAAAATACTTGAAACTGTATTAAAAAGTCTTTACCATAATTAAACTTGGGGTTGGTTTGCTTTCATCTCAACCAATAAAAAAAGGAAACTAAACGCACAATTGGACATTCGAAGCAATCATTGGCAAGTTGCATGGCTACTTAAGCTCTGCCTTGTTGTTCGTTTCCCGGGATACTACTTATTTGGAAAATTGAAACGTCAATTTTATTGGTCACGAACGGCAAGCTTCTGTATTTAAAAATGTTAACAACAGAACATAAAGTATTTATTGTGCAGTGCTATGGTTTGGGTGAAGAACATTCTTATCAGGGAGTGATAAGAAAATTACTTGAACGCTGGCCAAATTATTTGGTTTCCGCTACTGGTGTAAAAAAAGTTGTTACAAAATTTATGCGTACTGGGAGTGTTTTAAATGTTAAGAAGACAAAATCCGACCTAAATGAAGAAGACAATGCTGCAGCTGCATTAGCTATGGATTCTGTTAGGCGTTTTCCGAAATTATCATTAAAAAGAAGGGCATTAGAAATTGGCAATATTATCAAATCGCATTTGCAACACATTTATCGTACCAACAAGGTGAAACCTTTCAAAGCAAAACTTATACACACTTTGGAAGAAAATGACGAGTCAAAACGATTAGATTTTTGTTTATGGTACGGCGAGCAATATCTACAAAATCACAATTTTGGCAGTAGTATTATTTTTTCGGACGAATCCACTTTCACCACTAATGGGGTGGTAAATTCACAAAATGCACGGCATTGGTCTATGGAGAATCCAAATTATAGAGTTAATTGCAGAAGACAATGCCATAAAAAAGTAAATGTGTGGTGTGCTGTTTCTTACACTGGGATAATTGGGCCATATTTTTTGAGTGGAATATGAACCAGTACAGTTATCTGGAAATGCTGGAAAATATTCTTCCAGACCATTTGCATAACATGTCACTAGAAGATAGACAAACAGCATACTTTCAGCATGACGGCCACCCAGCACATGCAACAGGAATCGTTCGAGAATGGTTAGATCGCGAATTTCCTAGGCGGTGGATTGGTCGATGTGGGCCAATACCTTGGCCTCCCAGAAGTCCCGATCTTACCTTAATGGATTTTTATTTATGGGGCTATCTCAAACAAAAAGTCTACGCGGCTCCATTAAACAACTATCTTGATTTGTTGAAACTGAGGTTGAGAGAGGCAATTGACGGTATTCCAATTCAACATATTCAAAATGCCTACAAAGCATTTACTAAACGAGCTGAGATGTGTATCGGTTGGTGGTAGCCCATTTGAATAATTTGTTTATTTTTCGTTGTTCGTTTTGATTTTTGTTAGCAATAAGCGTTTTGTATTTTACTAACAAATTATTATTTAACATTTCATGGTTACTTTGCGCACCTGCGTTCAGAAAACCACAGGTAAAAAGCCCCATGTTGATAGGGAAAAAATGTTAATAATTTAGTTGAAAATTCAAAGTAGGTTGATCTGGCTGAAAATTGAGAGTCTGTCATAAATTTTAATTCTAAACCAGTTTTGTAAATAACTTTTTGCGGAATCTTTATAAACGAAGGTAGTTTACTCTTAACACATTTAATTAAATCAGTTCTAAACCACCCTGTATATTAATTCATTTTGTTCATTTCCTCAACATCTTAGTTTAAGACAAAGCAGGAGCGATTCCCAGAATATCATAATCTAATTCAAAAATTTTTTGTCACTTATACCTTACCCACACTCAATCCGTGGACACCATATATATATATATATATATATATATATATATATATATATATATATATATATATATATATATATATATATATATATCGCTGCGGAACTAGGTAGTATGTCATGACGATAGCTCTTAGTTATCACAAAATGCTATAGATAGAGACTGTGTACAACGAACTAACAATTTTGTAAATTGTTAGCCTTGGCCGATTTCTTTTCTAATGCCGGGGACAATGTTTGCGTCCAGAAGCGCTAAATTTTAGCATGCGACTGCAAGCGGCTAAATATCTGGTTGACATTAGACGACACCGAAGCGCTTATTTCTACACTTCGTCGCTTGCGCTTGTTATGTACCGTTGTTGGCATTTTACTACTTTTAACTAACCTAACATATTTAAAACATGAATACAGATATTGAAAATAAATATTGGACGATAGTTATAAATAATAATTGTGAGATCTAACTTAAAACAATACAATTTTGCGTAAAATAGAAAATCAGTATGTCAGTAAATCATATTCTAAGAGCAGCGTTAACATTAGGTTTTTCATGTTTCTTAAAAAAACCACGAAAACAGAACCCCATAGACGTTATTAATATTGTATAACCGGCGGAAATAACTTATGTATTATGTAGTAATACTAACAGTATCGGCATTTTTTTTATAGTTTATCTCCGTGCGGAAGACAATATTTTTTAGGTTCGTTGTGTTAAATTTAGCACCACGGGCGTCAATGTTCTTTGCAAGTAGTATCAAAACCTGCTTACAAAATGAGAACGTTATTGATTGATAAGTTACTAGATCCATCATTTTTATTATCAATGATTTCGCTGGTTAGTTGGTCAATTTTTTTTAATAAATAGCACTTTAAAGCGTATTTCTGTATTTCTCATATTGTATGTTTCAAACATGTACAGTCTCCCGGTTAAAATTAGACATACCTACGTTTGTTAACCGTCCACGCCTAGCGAGTTTAATTCACAACCTGCTTTCTTGCGGGCGAGCGGATTTCAGTGTAGTCTTGGACAAAAGCTAGGTTCATACAATCGCGAATTGCGAAATCGCCACGTATTTATTCCTATTGGTTTATTTTAAATAATATCATAACACTTGTTTTTTATTAGATTTTATAAATGTATTTTACTAACTTTTGTGTGCATATAGTTAGACACGATCTAAATGTCTTCTTTACTTTTAAGTTTGTGTAGCCCCAATGTCAATTAAGTGTCCCCCCTTATTATACTTACTTAGCTTGTGCTTATATATGTAATATAAAAATAAAAAAGAAGTGAAACAGCAAGTGAATGTATTTACTTTAGCGCTGTATTCGATATTATCTAATAAAGACATTATATGTGACGAAATGGAAGTAATTTCAGTAAATTTACAGTTTACTGCACGGGGGGTTTTTATAAAAAAAATCAGAAAAATCCTTACAACCCTCCATGGGTGCACAAGCCACATAGCAAATTTGTTGCAAGCAACCTCTAAGAAAGTTAAGGGACCAAGAATGAATGGGGGTGCTGGGCGGGGAGGAAATATGAGCGGAAAATGCTAAAAAACCATTGAGTCGGACTTTGAAAAGAAGCGTTCTTCACATTTTGCAGCAATACCTCCTTTAAACACTGACTACCCATATTCGCCCAGGTCCAGTAACTTTCTTGGGGGTTGCCAAATTTTTCTTGTGCTTTATGCTTTGAAAATAGTTGTATGCATGCCCAAGGGGAAGGAGAACCCCCGTGTTTTTGGGTGAGGGGGCTGAAACCCTCTTCGTCCTGAGGGTTATTTTTCCCTTTCTGCATGTATACAATCACCCCCAATGCATGAACCACGGGATTTTTTTTAATTCAGCTTTCTGGTGTATTTTTTGTTGAGTATATTTCCTGCTTGTCAATTGCTTTCTTTGAGTTTTGTATCCAAATTACTGTATAAATGTTTATATTAGAGATCATATTTTTGCTTGCCCTTCCTTAACCTACTTTTCACGGTTCCTGATTAAATAAAGTAATATTTTATAACTTTTAATATAAGGCTACATCAGTACAATATATTATTCTTATAAAAATTCACTACCATAACGCACTTGCTGCGTCCAGAACTTTTAAAGATTATTTAGCAGACATTTGTGTTAATATGGTCGTAACCTTAGGTGATCAATATCCTTCTTATGCTGCTATTAACTGGATTGTGGAATTTAAAATTTTCTATCAATCAATCAAATGTCACAGATGACCACCGATCTGGAAGGCCAATTTCTATGAACATTTTTTGGATTAAATGAACTTATTCCTAAGCAATGGCTGTTATTTCATGTGCATCAAAGATCACTATTCACGAAGAGTTTGCGCACAGAAGCCAAAAGTGCGTTGTGCAAATAATCGGAGTGCATAATGACAATCGTCGTGGATATAATACCATGATTTGTTACATCTGTTTAACTAATTTCCGGAATAACTCTGATAAGTACCTAGATACTTTTATGTCCATTTCAACTTAACAAACGAAACAACAAATAATTATAAAACGTCAAATATGAAAAAACGCGTTACAAGGATAAGCATTTTAGGCAACCCCTTCCCTTTATTCGCTGTGTTCGGACTTATTGGTATATAACTGATCCAAAGAAGCACGAGTTATATTAAAATAGGTTCTGTGTGATCCGCGCAAAACCGTTAAATACAGGGTGATTTATTAGCTCACTATCAAATTAGGATAAATGAGAGGTGAGGTAGTTTTAAAAGAAAATTTTATATGATCATATGTCGTATTCTAATTATTTAATGAGTTACAGGACCTCAACCACAAGTAATTATTTATTATTAAAACAAATGAGACAGTTAGATGTATAAATATCATAGAAGTTGCTCAAAATTTCCCCCTTCTGCTAAAATACATGCTTCGCAACCATAGAAAAGGAGGCTTCCACCCGATTTAAAATAACGATTTCTTATTGCAGCAACAGCCAGCTGTATTCTGTCTAGCAACTGTCGTCTTGTGTTAAATGTCTCTTGGCACACAGTTTGTTTCATATGACCCCATAAACAGAAATTCAAAGGATTGAAGTCAAAAGATGGCGGTGGTCATGAAATAGGACCAGCATTACCAATCCAATTGTTTCCAAAATAGTCGTTTAACCACCTGACGACTACTGCTCCACGATGAGGTGGGGCACCGTCGTGCTGGTACCACGTATTTTGCATTACGTTAAGTGGTATATCCTCAAGTAAATCAAAAAGTGTATTATCTAAAAATTTGCATTTAACCGCTTAAGTACGTGCAAATCTAGTAAATTGTTAAAAATTCCACCCCAAACGTTGACGCTGAAACGTTGAAATCTCCTTGGCTTAATCGCATGCGAGTTTTGTACTGCCCAGGCATGTTCATTTGGAAACTATTTATACCATCTCGTGTAAAACAAGATTCATCAGACCAGATAACATTTGAAATAAAATCATTATTTTGGGAATGTTGCTGCAATAACCAATAATAAAATCCTAGTCGCCGCTGAGCATCTCATGGATGTAGAGCTTGAACAGGCTGTAGATAATAGGGATCAAAGACTTCACGGTTCAGTACACGCCATACAAAATTTAGATTACGTGATATTTTTCGGCTGCCGATTGAAGACTTGTCAATGACAGAATTAATTACAGCTTCTTCGCGGTCTACATTAACTTCACACAGCTGAATAGCTTTTGCTGGAGCAGACATTCTGAAAAATGGCAAAAACTGAATAATACGGTACATGCCGATGTGAATATCTTTCTTGGTATTCTCGTACTGAGTCGAGAATCTCCATTGCACAAACCATATACGTAAATTATATCAGCATACTCTTCAGTATTACAGGCGTACATTTTACGATTTTCTAATAATTAACAAACATGACAGAAGACTGACATGTTTATTTGCATTTGTTATTTTGACAACTTTGTTCTTGTTATCAGTTATAACAGCAATGCTATAAATGAATATTATAAAATTGGCTCCTTATGCAGACAATTTTAGTCCCCTAACTCGTTAAATAAGTAAAATGGGACATATGATTATATGAAGTTTATTTATTGAAATGACCTCACCTTTCATTTGTCGCAATTTTAGGATGAGCAAATAAATCACCCTGTGTAATGTATAATTCAGGGTGATATTAATTTAAAAAATATATATTTCAAATCTTGCTCGGTAAGAGCAAAGAAAATATTTTATAAATAACTAGGCCCATAAAGCCATTCTGTATAACACATAAAGTAGGAGTTTACATTACCACTTTAACTCAATATTTTAAGTTTTACACAGGCGATAATATGTTAAAATTGAAATGGCAATAAACGAGCTGCAGTTATAAAATCTAATTCCCTCTTACATGTTTTATAGTCATAAAGCTAGGAAACAGTAGTAAAATCGTCGTTAAATCAAAATAGAGTTGCGGATTATAGTTCTCTTAACATGGCATTTAAAATGAAATGTAAACAAAGCAGCATAAAAACACTGATGGGATAATACAAAAGTTTTGTAACACAATTAATTAACATAACTTAAAATAACTGACGTTGTACATAATATGAGTGGTCCAACAAAATTGCAACATTTAAGTCTTAAATAAACCATTTTAATAGAATATCTATCACATGGCCGCCACGACTTTGCTGATACACACTCTGTTCTTTTGGTAAAATTGCCGAGAGCAATTTCGCACGTTTGCTGATTAATTTATCAAATGACACGTTGAATCCCACCTTTCAGTTCATTAATTGATGTTAAATGATCGGAATACGCACGAGACGTTACAAAAAATCGGAACCAAAAGTCGCATGGTGTGAGTTCGCACGATCTCGGTGGTGAATTTTGGTTGCCATTGCGGGAGATAACTCGGTTGGGAAATCTCTTGTGTAACAACTAGATTGTTTCTTGTGCTGTGTGACAGGTTTCTTCGTCCTGCTGGAATTAACTATCGTCCAGGTCCCTACCGACCAATGATGCCAACCACACAAACTATCTTTACCCTATTGCGATAACGGCCGCCGTTGACTGTAACTTAATTGCCGACTTCGTTATCGAAAAAAAATATGGCCCAATCACTCTTCCAGTAGAGCCTCGGTGGTTCAAGGGCAAGAACATGCTCCTCTGAACCGAAGGGTACTGGGTTCGATCCCAGGGTTCTCCTTTCACTTTTTCAGTACAAACTGTAACATTAACATCAACCGAGGTTCTGGCATTGTATTTGAGCAAGTTGAATGTCTGCACGTTCCGCCCTTCGGAGGAGGAGTTAAGCCGTCGGTCCCGTGTCCATGCGATGTTCGACAAGTTAAAGATCCCTACCTCCTTACAGAAAGGCAGGGGTTCGGCAAAATTTCCAGGATAGTGAGGTGAAACTGCTCCCTGGCGTCGGTTATTGGCCATAGTCGCGGAAATAGGCCGACGTTCAAGAAACAAAACACCCACACACTCTTCCAGTTCCAAATTGACACCAAACAGTTACTTTGTGTGGGTGCATGTTTGTCGCATGAGCTATCAGAGGATTCTCAGCGACCTACATCACCGTTTGAGTGGAGGTGGGCTTCGTCGCTAAATATGATTTTCTTCGACGTCCGCTTCTTGAGTTTGCAACATCCAGCTGACAATTTCACGGCGCTGAGGATGATCTCTCTGCTTAATTTCTTTAGTTAACTGGCCATTATAAAGACGGAGATAAAGTTGTTTTTTAATTCGAAGCAGAGTAGTTTTTTGAAATTTCCAACTATTGTGAACGGCGGAAAGTCAATTTTTTGGATACACTGCAATACTTTCAGTAACTGCGGCTATATTTTTATAGATCTTCCTGACCGACGACGAATCGGTGTTTTTTCATCAAAAACTGAACCAACTTTCATACATCTATTGATAAGTACACTTAGAGAAACCGAAATCACCACAACACATATTTCAGAGACCTTACAATTGTTTCGTTGACAATGTCAACATCTTCAGAGGAAGAAAAATTCTAAAATTAAACTACTAGCTAACGTGTATTTATATCGCGTCTAGGTAAATGAAATAGTTCGAAGTAAAATTGTCGTCGAAGATCGATCGTTTGTTTATTGTGTAGCGAAACTACGAGGTCGAGGACCTGCTTTAATCTTCTGGTCGACAAATATATGAGCCCTTATCTAATATAAGGATAATAGGCTTAAAGGAAAGGTACCGAGTTATTTAATGAATCTGCACGTTCCCTTTCGATCTAGAAATTTGCTATGTGGATATTGGAGCACGCCGACAAGCACATCTGGCGATACAAACAACATCACCTCCGCTTATCTTTTTATATAGACAATTAAACCCGGGTGTTTGGCTCACACTGTTAACTCTAACAAAGGATAAATAATTCAACTAAAATACTACATAAAAACTATATTTATATTGATTTTAATTCTTCGCGACAGTATTTATATTGACTTCATAGATACAAGGAAAACAAACGGGTCTTTAGTCGAGACAAGCATAGAGATTAGTATATGTATAGACCGGTCGAGTTATTGACAGTAATTTATTATTCTACCAGACAAATTAGGAGTGTTTAAGCGGTCAAATGCAAAGTGAAAATAAAGAGCTTGAAATTAAAGGTGCTGCACGATTCAATGAAGTTTTGTTCTTAATCGACCATAATATAAACATACTTTCTAATGAATCAAGCATACTTTGATGTCTAACATTTTTCACAAGTTTCAAATTTTCTTTGTCAATGTGGTGATTATTATCCCATATGTGTTGTGCCACACACGATTTGTCCACGGTACCGTATCGTGAACACCTCGCACATTTACGATAACTATATAAAAAGATGAGCGGAGGTGATGTTTGTCTCGCCAGATGTGCTTGTCGGCGTGCTCCAATATCCACATAGCAAATTTCTAGATCGAAAGGGAACGTGCAGATTCATTAAATAACTCGGTACCTTTCCTTTAAGCCTATTATCCTTATATTAGATAAGGGCTCATAAATTTGTCGACCAGAAGATTAAAGCAGGTCCTCGACCTTGTAGTTTCACTACACAATAAACAAACGATCGATCTTCGACGACAATTTTACTTCGGACTAGTTCATTTACTTAGACGCGATATAAATACACGTTAGCTAGTAGTTTAATTTTAGAATTTTTCTTCCTCTGGAGATGTTGACATGGTCAACGAAACGATGGTAAGGTCTCTGAAATATGTGTTGTGGTGATTTGGGTTTCTTCAAGTGTACTTATTAGTGCTCATCACAGGTTCCAGTTTTCACATAGTGACATCTATTGATCTGTCGCTGAACTGTTTGTTGGATGAATGTGTGCCTTTACCTGACCGAAAGTGCGTGTAACCTGCGAAATGTTTCCGGAAAACTTTCTTCATATTTTTTAACAATTAAAAAGCGTTGTTTAAACGTGCAGCGCTCCATTTCTAATAATCGGGATAAGTGATAAAATAATATAGGTAATATAATATTAATGATATAAACAACTTATTTGTCGCTTACTATCGCCATACGAAGAAGCTACAGTTGTGTTTATTTGACGTTTGTGATAATTTGAGCGCAGCGTGCTTGCCATTAAGAAAATGACGGAGATTTTAAAAGTTGCGCTCTTGCTGAACCAGCCATTAGTTCCTACAGAGCCGTTGAAGTGGCAAAATACGTTTTTCGAGACTGCATCAATACCAAACAATGCGTTGCTAGCATCTTACCGGGTGGCTTATAGAATCGCGAAATGTAAAAGCACCATATACCATCGCAGAAGGACTTATCCCAGCGGCTGCTGCAAATAGGTGAACATCATGGTTGGTGAGTCTGCTGGAAAACTGTATTAAAAAGTGCCTTTGTCTAATAGCACAATTAGTCGCAGAATACAACATATGGCGGAGGACCTCAACGATCAATTAACTGAAAAATTAAAGGAGGGGAGTTTGATTGCTTCAAAAATAATACGCTGTATATCTCAATTTGATTTTTTTGCTGGAGGGACCGAAAAGCTCGGAGACAACTGAGCTTAAATATGCTGATCGTGTAGTTGTCGTATTTTTGCATCATTCAGAGTAAAATGCTGTTTTAAACTCTCCCTTATCTTAAAATCGCTATAAAAATTGCTCAAAATGGCAACCTGTATATCGGATTAAACAGCAGTAATCCATCACTCTATATCTACCTCGACTTGATCAATGATTTTGATAAATGGCTTACGGCTCGACAAAATGGAGAACTATCGTTTCCGAGGAATCGTTTATTCGCTAGTTACAAGTTACCTAAATCATTCTATAGCCAAGACGTTATAATGGGTAATATTTACAGCGATTGCAGGTGTGAAGGATGGTGTGCTACAGGGAATCGTCCTGGGTCCCTTGCTTTTCACAAATTGTAATAATAATCTCTAAAAGAACAAATACGGGGTTCTAGAAGGATTTTCGCTGGCGCCTATAAGGAGAGTCATGGGAGAATTCAAAAATAGTTATACCAGGAATCTAAACGAATTAAGAAGTGGTCTGATTTGAACCTGTCGGCTCCAAGTACATAAAAACAAAAGTTGTAGTTGATAAAAATTGTTTATTGTCACATTAATTATAGATTGTGCTAATATATAAGAACACAGAGACTTTATTTGATACGTAAATATAAGCTGTTTAAGCAAATCACTTCCTATTGACCAATTGTAAATTAAATAACATAGAATCAGTTGTTGAATAAATATTTTGGTTGGCTAAATAATGAAGGCATTTGCGTGTGCAATAATTTCGTCGTCTTTCACTTATGTTTTGTTAAACAGTGGCTTAGACTAACGGCCACCTACTCATTCTCATTAATAAAGAATCAGATAAACTAAACGAAGACAGATGTTTATCACACATAATTAATAAAAAAACTAAATTTAAGAATTTTAGGTATTATAAACAAGTTTGGCCTTGAAAAAATATATGCAAAATGAAAACATTGGTTTCTAGAAGCCTAATTGCAATCCAACACTAACAAATTTTGATTACTAATTTTATAATTGAAAATTCAGCAATTGCATGGTGGTATCCAAACTCCTGATCCCTTTGAAAAGCAGAGTTCTTTGGGTGATGAAACTTAGATAAATGGAAACATTAACGGTAGCTCTATGACCAGGGCTGTCCGTGCCAAAAACAAATAAATAAAAGAGGAATATATTCTTATTTGCATCTTGACAACATGTAAAAGAGTTTTTCATTTGATGTATTGCCTTGAAAATTAGTGACAAGTTTTTCAGAGTGATAATAAATAATTAATTTACAATTCGCCTCTAGAGCGTAGACGCTGCTTACGCTTACAACACGACGCGTGACTTGCTATTTAACGTGAAAGAAGAATCATGTTTCTTAACAGAAGATGGAATCTATAAGTTAGCTTCTATACATTGTAATGCAAAGAACATACTTCTACACTTAGAAATAACCAAGCAGACAAATCTACATGTGCAGAACATATTATCGATACCCCACATAGACTCGCAGCAAATAGCCACATAGTGCCACTACCTTTTTTGTAACAACAAGCTCAAAACTTAACTTTTCTGAAGCTTTCGAAGTGAAAAGGCACAGACATGGCAATAACCACCTTGTTCTAAACGAGCAAACTGATCTGATGGATTCCCCTTTCTTGGAAACTCTTCTTTCGAAGTAAATATATGAAACAAAATACGTCTAACTATAGAGAAAATAGTTGTAATAAATATGTAATAATATATGTCGATATTTCCGTCACATAGAAGTTACTTTATTGCCGTTATTGTTAATAATTAGTTATTTTATTATTACGATTATTATGGTTATTGTGGTCACAAGTTGATTCTACAGGGCTTTCATTAATTCCCGAACCCCACGTGGCCGCTTAAGTTAGGAACCCGGCATACACGTTTGTACAACCTGAATTAATGAAATCCCTAAGATGCCAGTATTGTCTCATATTTCCTTTGGAGTTTTATAAAAAATATAAACATTATAATAAGTTGAAACAGTAAATGTCTTAAATGTATGGTTTACTGTTATTGATTGTTAAAAAAAATTAAAAACATAATAAAATATTACTTTTATTTTGTATAGATATCAAAACAAATTGAGGTCCGATTATTTAAACTTCTAATTTACGATTTTAAGAATGTGGATTGTGTAACATGTAACAAATATGTACCTGTTTGGGCAGATTACCGACGAACAGATTTGGTAGGGCTTCGTTCCATGCGATGTCGAATATCGTCAACAACATAACCTTAACATACCTACACTTTTAACTGACGTATAAACGCAATGAAAATGCTAATTTTTGATAAAAACTGTTTATTTTTATTGTCCAACAGATAGAAATTATTTGAAGATGGTAAACACTGGTCGAACTTGGAAAATGCACAATATACATACAAAATAACCGTCAAAAGGGAAATGAGCGCAATGGACTTAACTGTCAATTGTCAATTGATTTAGTAACTTTAGGGTCCCTAGTCTAGTGGTTTTTTTTTGGTTACTTTTTGACTGCCAACTCATAAAATCATATTCCACTAAAAGAGAAACAGAATCCGGTCAGGTGGGGTTAGGGTATTAATGAAAGCCCTGATTTTCATTTCTACATACACCACATAGACATTTTAAAGGCGTCATCTGTCATTTTTATTACATTTATTTTCCTCTGAAGAATTTTTTTATCAAAACACCATCACATAGCAACGAATTTTTATTTGTAGTTGTCATGAATCCGTATAAATAAATTCAATTTTCTCCCATGTGATGATACCCTGAAAACGGTTACAGAGAAGAAAACAGACAATTGTGAAGCCAGAGAAGTAGTCTCTATGTCTATATTTAGTATGGAATGGTTTCATCAAGTAAGGGCGATAACAATAATTGATGAATGTACATCATGTTTTATATTTCAGGATACTGTGCACATTTCCTCAATAAATTTACCAATAATTATGATAATTTTGCCTCAAGTATCGGATACAGATTTTTATCTTGAATTCATAGTCGTCAAAAGTTTGCGAATATTTGGATAAATTCACCAGGGGAGATTTCAAAATACTGACAATTACTTTTCGAAATAGCCATTCAAGCTTAGGTCAACTATATCACTGATATATTTCTCCATAACATTTTGAGTTTAATTCGTCGGCAAACAAATATATAATAAAAAGAATGAAATGTACTTAAAGCTGCAAAAATATCCCAATGATAGTCAATTAAAAGACGATTATAAAATCTTTAGAAACAAGTTGACCGATTTCATAAGGAAAGCAAAAAGTGACTATTACAATTCGAAAATTTAAGAAAATAATGGCAATCTAAAAGGATTGTGGAATGTTGTTAAAGAACAGACAAATCCCAGAAAATATGAAATAGACGATAAAAAAAAGTGGTGACCTTATAAGAGAAAAGATAGATATATGCAATACTTTTAACCAACATTTTGGGGAGGTTGGCAAAATACTTGCCGGAAATATACAAAAGAGAAAAAACTGTAAGTGCAAACGTCATATTGCAAATAACTCTGTTTGTTTATCCCACGGACCCATGCGAGGTAAAGCGTTTCATTTTTCAGCTGAAGAATGGTAAGGCACCTGGTGTGGATGGTCTAGGAGCTGAAACTATAAAAACAGTAGCTAATAGTGTAGCCGAACCACTGGCATTCATAATCAACAGAGCCATAGACATAGGATATTGGCCCAAGGTATTTAAGGTGCCGATAATTGTACCAGTGTATAAGTCAGGAGATCATTTGGAGGTGAGCAATTATTATATCATTGGTAAGTTGCTGCATTAAAGTCTTTGAGACCATAATTAAATTAAGGCTAGTGAATTACTTGAAAAAATATAACTTGATCTCAGAAAAGCAGTTCGGCTTTAAAGAGGGGGTGTCGACTCAGGATGCTATTCTTAGTCTTACAGCTGATGCTTATGCTTCCTTCGGCTGACGGTGCGTCGTCTCTTTGTGTCTTCATAGATCTGGCGAAGGCATTTGACTCTGTAAGTCACAGGTTGTTATTACAAGCGCTGGAGGACATTGGAATGAGGGGTAACGTAATAAAATTGTTTGGGAGTTATTTAAATGATAGAAACCAGAGAGTAAAAATAGGAGACCAAATTAGTGGGTATACAAAAGTGGAATATGGTGTACCACAGGGCACAATAGTGGGGCCGATTCTGTTTACAATTTTCATAAATGATATGTTTAACTTAAATAGCTGTGGAAATATAATCAGCTATGCAGATGACACTGCAATATTTTATAAAAGTAACTCATGCGAAAACCTGAAGAGAATTGTTGAAGGATATCTGATAACTATTAAAGAATTTTTCGATTGTAAACTATTAAGGGTTAACTTTTCCAAGACTACATACCTGCCATTTTCTTGCAACATGACAGTATCGCCAAGCTTTTCCAGTATCACAATTAAAGATGACGGCCACGGAATTAAAATGTTACCTAGTGAAAAAGTCAAATACTTAGGGATTTTGATTGACAAACATCTGAGATGGGATTTACATATTGATTATGTTGTTCAAAAGCTGCGTTGCATTATTCACAGGTTTAAATATCTGAGTCAAATTTTGAATGCCGGTCACCTCAGAATATTGTATCAAGCTCTGGTGGAACCCATCTAACATACGGAATTGGGGGCTGGGGTGGTGTTGCAAGAATATATCTTACAAAACTAGAAATAGTAAAAAAGCGGTTTTTGAAAATTATTCTCAACAAGCACCATATGTATCCAAGTGACCTTCTCTACAAGGAAGCTGGATTACTGGACCTAAGGCAATTGTTCTACTTTATGGTCAATGTTAGAATAAGACAGCTATGTCACTGGTAGAACACAGTGATGATACATGGAACAGAGTGAGGGTGTTTAGGACTCCCTTCGTTACAAAGCAGTTGGCCAAAGAAGCTTTAATTATCTGGCACCGCGATTTTATAATTCCATACCATCTGAGTTTGCTAATGCTGTCAATTTGATAAGATTTAAAAAATAACAAATTTTTTTAATCTTAAATCAATCAAGACAATTTGTAAATGATTTCTTTTGTTGAGTTAGTCGTAGTTTGTAAAATTGTTGTGCTTTATATCTACTTGTGTGGCAACTATGTGTGAGCTATATCTGATAGGCAGTTTTTCTTGTTTTGTTTACGTGATATGTGTATTTTATGATTTTAAGATTTTGACCCGTAGCTGATATTTATATTTTGTGCTGTTAGATTTTTTTTAGTTTTTTTTTTATATACCGTATACATTTGTGTTTTACAGTTAAGACTTCTGTGTATTGGAGTGTAACGTTTTTGCATTGTTGTTTCTAATTTAGAATTTGACGTTGTGATGCATTGCCATGTATTTTTTTTCCATGTCTCGCATACGAGTTTCGACTCCTGTGAATATTTATTTTTTGATGTTTGTTTACTTAGTAAAAAATGTATTGTATTGTAAACAATCTATTTATTCAAAGTATTCTCCATAATTTGTATTGACACAAGCATTGGTTTTACACTTACTATGGGTATTTGCCACCTAGCAGTGTCACGAAGCTCGGGCATCCTAGCAGGCAGTACTAAAGACTCTGATTTCAAAACCAAGTCTAAACTGACCTGGCACTGTAAAAGAAATCCTTGAAGCAACTGGCTACAGACAACAAAGTAACTTTGATGTGGATACCACGGCAGTAGCAGCACCATTCATGGTCCAGAGCCCTATTGCAGACTGACAAAAACCCATGTAAGAAATGAACTTGATACTTTTGCTAGGAACCAAATGCCTGTCACACTGGATAAAAACGCCAGACTTCAAGCATCAAAACAGTTCATCACTATATCAACAGAGAAGTCTAAACTGTTGATATGAATTTAACAGGAACGATTTGTGAATAATCACAGGACTTTTCACAGGACACTCTCCAATAATTTATCACCTTATAAAGATGGGCAAGGCGAACAGTGAAAACTGCAGATCCTGCACTGAAGCAGCAGAAACAACAGACCACTGGCTCTTGCTATGCGATTGCATAGCTCAGTTCTGCAAAAGGCTCAAATGCTTTGGAGGGGTGACTTAAACACTCCAGGAAATAGGTAAAATAGCTCCCAAAAAGATAGTAGACTATATAAAAAGTATGAACTTTTTGGGCAACTATTAGGAAAAAGAGTCATGCACAAAACACCCATTGGGTTTGCAGCATTGAGAGTCCAAAGGCCTATACGACGCTAAACAATCTACAAGCTCATGACCTCACGAATTAATGGTTCAGGCCTCTATTAGTGAATTTTTATTTTTTTAAATTTTAGTGAATTTTTTTTTTTTTTAATTCACTAATAGAGAGGTATCGATGGTGAGACTTTCCAACTGATAACTCAAAAAATAATCAACCGATTTGGATGAACCTCGGCAAGTGCCTTTCTTTTATTAATGGCTTGGACAAGTTCGTTAGCCAGGAAAATCGGACAAGGTTTTCCGGGAAAATTTTAAGTTTCCTTTCGAAAAAATTTTTTTCCTCCGAAAATAACAAAGCTATTTTAATGGAATTTCATGGATACGTTTCCTTGGGAAAGGCCTTACTACATACTAAAATTCAACTTTCTAAGTTTATAGAAAATTGAGTTATTCAAATTTGAAACATTTAATGAAAATTCACTACAATAACGCACTTACTGTGTCCCGAACTTTTATTGCAATGCTACGATCAGATTATGACACTAAACTTTTTTTAATATACAATTATACCTCTATTATATATTATGTGTATAACCACAAAATCAGTATCGTTCAAAATATTTTAAATAAAAAGGCAGCATTGGAAAACTTTGATTTCAAATTTTCAGAATTTCACTTCTATTTTTTCCATAAACAGCTAATAGACCACAGAGTTTAAATCACTCTTTAGCTTTAATTGTAAATACCAGTTTACATAATTTAATCAGACTTAAGAGAGTATAAAAAAATTATGAGCAAAAGTTGTTATCTCTATTATAGAGGGTGCTACCCTTTTGGGCGACGCACCCTTTTTTTGAATATCTCAAAAAGTATAGCACTTATCGAAAAAATTAATCAATTTACACTGTTTACTCAGAATCAAACACTGAATATGGTTTTAATTTTTTTTTAAACGTATCTACAATATACATCTTTTGTCAAGAAAATCATCTATTTCTGTCATATATGGTGCTGATGATAATAAATGAGCGATGAACAGTTTAATCATAAAGATCTTGAGCATAGAATAAGTCAATGCATATAAGAAAGTTCAATAACTTTCACATGACACATACTTCCCTGATTGTGCAGCTAAAGCTAGTAGTTTATAAAAGAAAACCAAATTGAAAATTTATTTTAAATGACCCCCAGAAATCTACCTTTGTTTCTTACTTGTTATGTTTCCCTTCCAGTTCTAATTACATCAAAGATATTAATGAGAAAAGTAATTACATTTGTTTAAGTCGTACTTACAATTAACATATTGCTAATAAACAATTCTTCGTTATTTCAAATTTTGTGCCAAATATACAAAACAAAAGCTATTCCCTTTTTATGATCCTCATCAGGTTAGGTCAGTGATTTTTAAGGACGAAACCTGCGACTTCTTTTCAAATAGCTATGAAATTAAAACTAAATAACATGCACACAACAAGAACTTCACACATTTCAATTAAACTTTTGTTGTAAACCTGCTTCAATTGATATAATTATATTAGTGCATCAATTGGGGTGATGTAAAAAGCCAACAACTTCCAAAATACTTTTTTAGGAGAAACTCAGAAATTGACAGTTATTACTTTGCTTTTTCACTGGGTCGCCATAGCCCCACTACACAATTTAAATGATGATAGCATTGCTTCATTTGTACTTAACGTTTTTCCACATTCATAGAAAGTAAAACAGCAAACAATCTATTTAAAGTCATGCTAAATGCATTTCACAGTAAAATATGGAGTGCCGAAACAATGATTACTCACATTTGCCACTCAATGCCAAATTTACATCAACCATGTCAGTTTGTATGAGGCTAGACTTAATAAATGCTGCGTCTGAGACAATTCAAGATTGCACATGAAATTGCTTGGAATGTCCTAACCATAAATAGAGGAGACCTTGATCAAGGATTACTTCAGTTATTACTCTACTTAATAATACTAATCACAGTAAATAAAAAACAGGGGAGTAACATAGACATATTTAATTTGACACCTTCAAAAAAGGATAGATATGGAAACTAATGAAAATAAGAAGTAACCCCGGAAGCAAGCTCCAAATACAAGTAAGATTGGTTCTGTTTATAGCTTAGATATTTTTAATGGCTAAGGTTCCTAATTGCCACAGCTGTCACATATAAATATAAAAGATACGCAGTTAAATCAAAAATATTTCTAGGAATTTATACTATGTACTCATTACCAAATGGTTTTCAAATTATATCTATAAATAGCTTACAGTGTTAAAAGAAAACAACACACACAAGGAGCAGAAAATCACATTTTGAGCAAAGAAAAATAATAAACTAAAGATAAGTTGAAAAATAAAAAATTATGTTACCTTACCTCATCATTGTTGGTTCCTTTAAAGGAATAAATTGCTTGAACAACCAGTGGATCTGAGGCCATTGTACTTCCATAGACACCTACATTTAAGAAACCAAAGTCAGATTTCTTACATTTAGTAACACACACTAACTAAAACTTAATTAGCACTATGCGGGTATCCAGAAATACAATTATCGGATGTATTTATTCAATTTGTGAAAATATGATTCTTATAAGAGTGTACTTTGGCAAGACTAAACTTCGAGTTGAAGGAAAAATAATTTTGTATGCTGTCACATTCTTGGCATTGGTTCGGTTTTCTTTATGGATAAACCTGGATGTTCGCCAAAGCATAAAACCGAACACACATCAAAATTTAAGCTGAATTCGTAACAGAATGGAGCGACTGTTTAAATGAGTGTGTCCACCTCATTATTGAATCGGTGAAATCAGAATTTTATCTCTAAGATAAAGTTATAAACGTGCGATTATAAATAGAATTCTATTTCTGGATACAGGTTTAAGTGCTTAAGAATGGCATTAGGCATGATAATTCTTAACTAAATTATAAAGAAATTGCTGGGAAATTAGAAGCCGTTGGAGATTAACATAATTTTTGAAGCTGTTAGGAACAAATCGCAAACCCAACAATGAATCTTGAAAAAGGTTACTTACTTAAAAATCATAAAGGAGCGTTTATTGGATAAACTAAAAACGTTAAAAACATCAAAGCCTAACTGCTGAAAATAAATTAACCAACAATAAACGCGTAACAGTAATTCATTTTCTCAAAGGGATTATAGAACTACACTACTGCATTACATTATCGTTGAAATGAAAACCATTTTTTTGTCAATATAACTTGTCAAAAATATCAACAAACCAAGCATTAGTCAGATCAAATGTCAAAATACGAAATCCATAGAGCAAGAAATTGCACGTTGAAGATTACATTTCAATGGGTTAGTTAGTTGCATAAAAATTAAAGCATATCTCTACGAGCAGATCCAATAACAAAATAGATTGCCAAGGAAAATCATAATAGACTTGACTATATGTCTATTATACTACAGTGCTGTGTACTTAATATTTTATTTATTTTCATGACTTTTAGGAAAGCTCTTATTTTGAAGGCAGTGCCGTAGTCATTTACTTGCGAAGGCCATCGCATCGTATTTTAATGTTTCAACAAACGACAACTAAGTATAATTCATAAATTCTCGCACTCGTACGGTTCTGTAGATCGTTGGTGAGTTTCTTAAACGACATTCAAAATTAGGGGTACCTAGGAATTTGAACTGGTAAAACATACAGTTTGTTTCAATGTATAAGTATATCGCGAGCCAGTAAGTGACTGGGATTTTTCATCAAAATGTATCCACTATAATCAATTTTGTCGGTTTGTAAAATTTTCAAGAAATTTGACGTAAAAATAATATTAATTATAGGTACCTGAAATTTGAAAACACTAGTCAGTCTACAAGGCAAATATGCGTTACAAATACCTACGTAGTGCAAATCTCTATTGGCATATAACCCAGTTTGATTATTTTATCCCTGGTTTTCTCATCAAGCTACTTCTCAGGGTCAGATAACAGAAAAACTAAAAACGTCTAGCCGCAGCAACTGCTTTATAATAGCGAGTTTTCATTAAAAAAATTCAGAATGAAAAATTCTCGAAAAGTAAAAAGGTTGTATTTTCGAAAATAATTATAAATTCCGCACACATGTTGCCTTTATAGAGCTTTTGTCACATAGCAAATTCGGAGTCTATATTGATTGAGAGAAAATGTGTTTCTTAAAATTTGAAAAGAAAGTTGATGAAAATGCGCTACCATAACACATTTGCTGCATCCTAACTATTACTCCCAGTTGTATATAGTTTGCCTGTTTACCGATTTATTGACTAAAGGGAAGAATAATTGTTTCAAATTTATTTTGTTAAATGGAAAATTGTAACATATTTAAATCACAAATCCTATAACTCAAGCTGCTGCTATAAAATCGCAAAGGGTGTATTTCAAATGATTTTTTTGGAAATATTTCAGTCAAATAAAGAACAACAGCTATCGAAACAAGAAACGTTAAACCCTGTTAAGGACACTTCTTGACATGTTTATTGCCCAAAGCCAGCCAAATTAGCATGTGTATTTACAAAAATGACCAATTTTGACGTTACAAATCGCCAGTTTGACGTTCCTAGAAGAAAAATCATATATAAAATTTTAGGAGCGATTTTTTAAACTTTCTGCGTCAAAGAACTTAATATTCGTGTGTAGTATGTAAGACATTTTGTTTATCACATATAATTAATATGATTTTGGTATTTTGACCTCATTTGACGTCCACTGCGCGACTGATTTTTTTTCTTTAAGTATTAAATTGTTTAAAGTTAAGAAACTAGATTTTGATACATCGTATACGCTGCATATAAGCTACTTGCGTACTTAATATGGTTAAAATATATTTGCTGTTTTCACGAAGATAAAAAAAAGAAAACCAAAACTGTTTTCGAAAATACCAATCGGATTTTCCTGGCTAACTTAGTCAAACCATTTATGAAATGAACACGCGTACCAAGTTTCATTCAAATCGGTTTATTATCATTTAATTACCGTTGTGACAGATAATAAATTTATATGTATATAGATATATACATACTAAAATTAAAATTAAGTGAGCATGGGTTTTAAGCGTCTTAGTGAAGATATTTTTTCAAAATTCAAGAGCCAGGATCTATTGAAAGCCAACAGTATTTTGGCGAATTTTTATTTTTAAAAAATCGCTCTTAGAGATAGGTATCGATGTTGAGAAAATGTATATATATATATATATATATATATATATATATATATATATATATATATATATATATATATATATATATATATATATATGTATTTGTGTGTGTGTATCCAACCGATAACTCAAAAAGCTATTAACCGATTAATGGCTTTGATGAGTTCGTTAGCCAGCCCCATCGGACCAGGTTTAAAAAAATTATATAAAAAAATAACAAAGTTATTTTGATGAAATTTGGTTGATGTATTGCCCTCGCAAATACCTTAGTGCGTACTAAAATTCAACTTTCTAGGTTTTTAGAAAATTGAGTTATACAAATGAAGCATTTAATGAAAAATCGCTGCCATAACGCACTTGCACTTGGTGCATCCAGAAATTTTATTATAAAACGATAATGTAGCCCTGATATGTGAGCCTTCTTACTTATTGTGTAAGATTTTATTTACTCAATTGTCTTCACCGTAATGATTATGGTGAAGTTATAAACATTGTTGTGTGCGTGTGCGTGCGCGTGTGTGCGTGTGTGCGCGTGCGTGTGTAATTCAATGATTTATTATACCTAGTAGTTGTAGTATAATAGATCATTTGTGTAATTATGGATGACCTCAGATGCTAACGTCTATATCGGCCACAGACTTTTATTTTTTTAATATTATCTTTTTAAACACTTTTTTTGAAAAATCATTTCGAGAACACTGACCGTTTTGTTAAACATTGTTGTGAAAAATATTATTTATATCACCGGTTTCATACTTATATATTGTATATTTATTATAATATTATATTAACAAAGCCTTTATAAAAATAAAGGCAAAACCTACAGAAATCCCTTTCTCTATGTAGGGTGAAGTAGTATTTGAACTATTATATTAATGTATTATTGCCTACTCTGTCATAAAGATGATGTTTCTTGTCAACAATTTGAGATTTGGCAGTTGACAGATCCCAATCATTATTAATTTTATTATTATTATTCCAATTTCCAATATCTTAGATATATTTTTCATGATTTGTTTAGAAGTGGAAACACTGAACGATATATGATACAAAAAATTTTCTAGTTGAAATCTAAGTTAGGCAGTCCACCACTCTAGGCAAGGCTTGCTACAGGTACTAAAATAACAAGAAGTATTAATTCAACAGGTAATAAATAGCATTAATTTTGTAGGAGCCCCTATCATCACCTTTTCATCGATCCAAAAAAAAATAACTAAAGTCATTAAGCATAGGAATGGTAATTTACATCCGTGCGATAACATAGAGATTAACCCTTTTAAAAATGTCAAAAAATAAGCTTAAATTGACTCTACCACCTGGTTCAATTGATCAGACTCCAACTGTTACACCAACTGCTGCCCCACCTCAAGATCCTTCTGGTCCACCTAATCCTCTTATTCACGGAAATTCCATCGAACATCTCACTGCAAGATTAGAAGAATTGGATATGGATGATACACAACGTAAAAGAATTGAAGTATTCTTATGCCAGAAAGAAAAAATTTCGGGAGATCTATCAGATGATGATTTTGAAAAGCTTGGTGAATTAGGTTCAGGCAATGGGGGAGTTGTAACAAAAGTAAGGCACAAATCAAGTGGTTTAATAATGGCTAGAAAGCTAATTCATCTTGAAGTGAAGCCTGCAATTAAAAAGCAGATTATCCGAGAACTTAAAGTGTTACATGAGTGCAACTTTGCACATATTGTTGGCTTCTATGGTGCATTTTATAGTGATGGTGAGATAAGCATTTGCATGGAATATATGGATGCTGGGTCACTAGATTTGATACTTAAAAAGGCTGGTAGAATTCCAGAAAATATTTTAGGAAAAATTACTTCTGCAGTTCTTAAAGGTCTTAGCTATTTGAGGGATAAACATGCTATTATGCATCGTGATGTGAAGCCAAGTAATATTTTGGTCAACAGCAGTGGAGAAATTAAAATCTGCGACTTTGGGGTTTCAGGGCAGCTAATTGATTCCATGGCTAATTCTTTTGTTGGTACAAGAAGTTATATGTCACCTGAACGTCTGCAAGGTACACACTATTCAGTTCAAAGTGATATTTGGTCACTTGGACTTTCATTAGTGGAAATGGCAATCGGAATGTATCCAATTCCACCACCTGATGCTAAAACTTTGGCTGCAATTTTCGGTCCTTGTAGTGAAGCTGAGTCACCAGATCATAGTAAAACGTCCCGACCAATGGCAATATTTGAATTGCTTGATTACATTGTCAATGAACCACCACCTAAACTACCATCAGGTATATTCACTGATGATTTTAAGGATTTTGTAGATCGATGTTTGCGAAAAAATCCAGATGAACGAGCTGATTTAAAAACACTTATGAATCATCCATGGATTAAGAAAGCAGAGTCAGAAGATGTGGATATTGCAGGATGGGTTTGTAAAACAATGGAAATACAGCCTCCTAATAAATAAGGTTTGAAATATTTTATAAGAAATTGGTTTTGCTTTGTTTCTCCAGAAAATGATCAGTTGATACAGTAAGAAAAGAATCAAAGACTGATAGTTCTATAATAGTTATATTCACACATGTTTCCTTCTCTGAGTAACATACTTTAAATTTTTACTAGTTATTTTATTACTACCAAAGGCATAATAAATATTTTATCCTTAGGTATAATGTCTATGATGCTAATAGCATCTTATTGTAACAACTGATCTTTCTGTGAAACTGTTGTATTCGATCCACATGAGTTTTAACTAATATAAAAGTGGTACTTTTGTGGGCTTGGTGTACCAGTTTTCAGATTTATATCAGTCGGGTGTAACAAATGTAAATGATTACAATAGTTAATAATATTTAACTTTATGAATAATTAAGTGATCATTTATTGAATAATTTTCTCAAAAACACCACATTATTTCAAAAATAAGTTTGAAAAAAATAAAGTTTTTGGTAATTGGTAATTTTGCAGATGAGCGGCACATATGATTTTTGAAAAATGTTTCCAGAAACACAATTATGCATTAGCAACAAGAGAAATGTTGTGGAATCAACCGCTCATAAAGTTATGGAATCCGGAGTGAATAGGGGTGCTGGGCAGGAAGGGAATATAAAGGCAAAATCAACAAAAACACCTTAGTTGGATCTCTATAAGCAGCATTTTTACATTTTGCATCAACACCTTCTTAACCCATTAGTGCATAAGGTTATAAAAGTGAAAAAACGCTGCTTTTCCTGTTGAAAAACTATGTTGAGAGGAAATTAAAGAACTTTTGTAGGTAAAGTTTTAATTTTTTTTCATAATCAAAAAAATACAAGGTGCTCGTTTTATCGAACGTCATGTCTACAGATCAACTTAGAGACAAATGCAATAAAAATTGTTTTTATGGAGTATGATACTGAAACCATTCTTTTGGATATAGAGCTCTGACATTTCACGCAGATTAATTTGGCATTTTTCCACAATAAGCACATCGCCTTTCTCGTACAGTATATTTTGGTAGATGGTTAATTTTATTGAACCTAACATCACGAAGAGGTGCTGGTGTGATTTTTCCTTCTTTTTTTTATACATGACCGTACCTTTTTAAAAGACTGAACAACAAATATCTTCTAAATTTCAGTAGACCAGAAGACATTTCATTTGAAGGGTAAATTTTCCAGAATAGTGGCCAGGCATTGACGACTGATACATCAAGTAAATAAGAGAATATCTGCCACCACCATTTTCGCTGCCTCTTTCTGGTCCTATAGACTGCAACTAAGTCATCTGGTTGTAACTATGAAATATTCTGGTTTGTGGTAAGGCAATTTTTAATTTACTCTCCCTACAGTAGAGCGTTGCATTCTTGATTTCACATGATCCAAAATTTGAGGCTGCAGTGACAATTTTATTGCCGTTACACTGACATACGATTATTTTCTCACTGCTTGAGAATGCATATTCGCCTCGTTTTTTCTTTGATAGATTTTTTTCTTGATTTCTGAGTGGACAATCCTCCAATCTATTATCTTTCAAAGTACCGGTTGCATAATAGCGTAAATTAGCCAGAAGGTTCAGAAGTTTGGTCGAAGTGAATTAGTTATCCATAAAAAATTTCTGCCCACATCTAGGTGGTATTTCAGCTGACCTTATCAAATCTAAAACAGCAGTTCCACCCACACCAAAAACCCTACACTCATTTTGTGCATTTTTCTTTCTTCCTCTATATATATATATATATATATATATATATATATATATATATATATATATATATATATATATATATATATATATATATATAAACTGACCATGTATCCATTATTTGTGCACAACGCCCAATTTTTAAAACCAAATTGGATAGGTTCTCCTGTGATAAACTGCTTGGCATAATGCTTGCCATAATATGGTATCATGCTTTTATGAATACGTATTCCAATCCACCATAGTATTTGAAGTTTTGATTGAGTTTGTCAATTGGTGGCTGTAACTTTTATAATTTATATTAATTTCGATTTTACTGTTGTCGTTGAGATGTAAATGTCTCAGGATAAGCTCAAACCTGTTGAGTCGCATGCTCTTAGATAATATTTTTGGAACATCATTTTCACCTGACCAGTACATATGGATTTGCATATTTACCATATCTTGAAAGTAACATGCGTCCAAATATCACAAGTAGTTCACTTCTGGTCATTGTCAAGTCCACATTTCTATATTGGGCATAAAGATTGGTTTGCTCTCGTATGTTGCACTTCCTCATCAAAAAATAGGCGAAAAAATCCCAAAGGTGTAGTTTTGCCATATATTTCTTCTGTTGGATTTTTACTGCAATCTTGTTAAATTTTGAAACTGCATGCCTGATTGGTCCAAGATTGTTTTTCTCTTCTTTGAAGTAGAAGGCGTGGTATTATCTGATAGACTATCTACTGCAGCATTTGGAAATAACATTGCTACAGATATATTATCATCATCTTCATCGTGAGACTCTCTATGATTATAGGTGCTAGCTGGACCAAACTCACTTTCCACCTGCAACATAGCTGGACCCAGTTGGGAAATATCTCCGTCGTGATCGTCATCAGATAGACCAATATCGGTGTCTTCACCGTCTTTAGGTGGTGTAACATATATATCGCCAGTCTCAGTGTCACTATTTTTCGAGATTTCAATCAGTTCAACAAGCGACAATCTGTAACAAAACAAACGTACGATAAGTACCCACGGTGCATAATGTTCGATAAAAGGAACATGAAATGTAATGCAAATTTCAAGGAAATTATAGAAAATGGGAGTTTTCTGTAACAGCTATTGAAGGTATGTTGGGTTATGTAAACCGAAATTCATTGTTTGTTATACATTTGTCATAAATTAAATAGCTATTCTACAAAAACTTACCTGCTGCGCCGATTTGAGCACAAGCTGAGATCCATCACTTTATAATAAACAAAACTAACACCATTACTTTATTTGGCACACACAGGAATTAATCAGCAATTCTATCTGTATCTGTGAACAATTTAATTATACCAGATGATTGACAAATAGCACAGAATATACTTTACCAGCATAAATAGGTATGTTCGATAAAATGAGCATCATCCACTAATGGGTTAATAATATTCATCCCTCTCCAGCACGCCTATTTGCTCCAGGTCCCCCAGTTTCTTCGGAGATTGAAAGCACAACATTTTTCTTGTCGTTTGTGCACAAAACCCTCTACAAAACAGTAGTTTCCCCTCATTGTGACATATTTCCAAATAAAGTCACTTCAGCTCAGATTTTGATTAAATTATTTGCTCCAAAAAGTATTCTTTCGATGTGGAAGCTCTGCAGTAGTGAGATGGAATTTTTGGCAGCCTATTTACAAAAGCTGTAGCCAAATATTTCTTCTCATCTCTTTCTAGATTTCTTGGGCCAGTACTGTGCCTAGTTGTTTCTTGATGCATACCATCTTTGCCATTCATAATCCAATTGCTCACTGTCCATTCTCTCAATCCAAATATGGACAGAAACTAAGAAATGCTTATAATAAACAAAACTAACACCATTACTTTATTTGGCACACACAGGAATTAATCAGCAATTCTATCTGTATCTGTGAACAATTAATTATACCAGATGATTGACAAATAGCACAGAATATACTTTACCAGCATAAATAGGTATGTTCGATAAAATGAGCATCATCCACTAATGGGTTAATAATATTCATCCCTCTCCAGCACGCCTATTTGCTCCAGGTCCCCCAGTTTCTTCGGAGATTGAAAGCACAACATTTTTCTTGTCGTTTGTGCACAAAACCCTCTACAAAACAGTAGTTTCCCCTCATTGTGACATATTTCCAAATAAAGTCACTTCAGCTCAGATTTTGATTAAATTATTTGCTCCAAAAAGTATTCTTTCGATGTGGAAGCTCTGCAGTAGTGAGATGGAATTTTTGGCAGCCTATTTACAAAAGCTGTAGCCAAATATTTCTTCTCATCTCTTTCTAGATTTCTTGGGCCAGTACTGTGCCTAGTTGTTTCTTGATGCATACCATCTTTGCCATTCATAATCCAATTGCTCACTGTCCATTCTCTCAATCCAAATATGGACAGAAACTAAGAAATGCTTATAATAAACAAAACTAACACCATTACTTTATTTGGCACACACAGGAATTAATCAGCAATTCTATCTGTATCTGTGAACAATTTAATTATACCAGATGATTGACAAATAGCACAGAATATACTTTACCAGCATAAATAGGTATGTTCGATAAAATGAGCATCATCCACTAATGGGTTAATAATATTCATCCCTCTCCAGCACGCCTATTTGCTCCAGGTCCCCCAGTTTCTTTGGAGATTGAAAGCACAACATTTTTCTTGTCGTTTGTGCACAAAACCCTCTACAAAACAGTCCTGAAAGACTTGACCTGAACGACCAGACTTGACCTAACCCGACCCGATCTGACCTGACCAAACATAGGAGAAAACAGAAGAAAGCACAAAAAACATGCCTTTTACAACAACAACAAAAAACCAATGTTGGTTCAAACGTATTGTAGGTGACCAGGGATGAACCAATAATATCAATAACTCCACAGCTTAAAGACAGATTTCCAGAGCGTAAAGAAAGTATTAAAATGCATATGGTAGTAAGCTTCATCTACCAGCTGTCGATTTATCTACTTTTTTTCCCTCAGGGCACGTCCGCGACTTACGCCGCCCCGAAAGCACTGCAGCCTTTGGCTTATTGTGCATTGATGTATCTACTATTTAGCCTCTCATCTGCAGTATCACCAAGTTTTTTGCCATATTTACTCTTAACACTTTTAAAAACAATGGCTTTATTTTAATAAGTATTATTTTAGGTTTCTAATAATAACATTTTTATTTTTACCATATTTAAATGAAGAAAATAAATACAAGCATATTTACAGTCTCATATTGATGTTAATTGGATTATACATTTTAACTATATAGTGTTGGTGAGAAGTGTTTGTTCTTGTTCTATTATCTAGATGTATATGTGATAAAATTTCTATAATTATATTTCATGTGATTTTAAATGTAGCAAAACGTAGAAATATTGTTAGTCGCATCCTCATAGTAAAGTGCAAATATTTTCAAACTCACTGGGTCAGTGCCTATCTTCATGTAGGTGAATAAAAAAAAGCGCACATACAGACCAGAAAAAAATGCATTACATTTGATTTTAAATGTGATAAGTTACTAAGATCTTTATTAAAATATTTGAGATGAATGTGTTTACAATTTGCCATATAGGTGTTGTGCTGTATTTTTTGTATTATTTCACTTGAAAAAAAAAATGGTTGGAACCATGATCAATTTAAATGTCATTTCATTGAGCTATGAAAAACTCGCAAGAAGTGAAAACATAGTTTTACAGGAAACACATAAAACTGTCTTATGTCACTAATTTAATAAATTATTATTTCTAAATGTCAACACAACTGTGTTTGACATGATTAATTCCAGTTCCTTTTTAATCGATTTAATAAATTGAATGACAATTTTTTTGTGATGTTCTACGGATTAGCAGTGATTTTTCGTCATGTAATAGACATAAAAGTTTTGTATACATCTGTTGGGAAAAAAATCTGGGTTACGCGGTAATCTCTACGAGCAAATTTGTTTGGTATTGTGGGATACAAGGTTTCAGTATTAGTTACAGAGCGGTAAAAAAGAAACAACTTCCAGAAAAATCTTTAATTTGTCAGATTTAGTACTGTCAGTATTTGTTGCTAACAAATATACAATAGAATTCAGTTATAGAAGTGTGAAAGATCATCATAGTATCCCTCACAGCAACATGGGATGACTTTCTTTAAATCTTGCAGGTGATATAATTTTTCTCCTGATAGTTTTGATCTTGCAGGATAAAATGGTCGCAATTCATATGGCCCCTTCTTGATGTCTTGTGGTAGCTGAAGCAGTCAGCAGTCCCATTGATCTTGTTATGTATTTCACTATTTGGTGAATACTTATATGAGCAGACAGCTGTATCCACCATAGGTCTTTCCTTATCTAGTACACATAACACGATGAACAGCTGAGAAATCTTTGAAGAACGTGTAATCCAAGTACTGAACTTCTGATATAATCAGAAGGAAGGTGGATTTCCTTGTTCTTTAGTTTCCTCTTGATGGTACTATGTACACTATCGACTTATATTAAACTTACATTACTAAATACTTGTGACATTCTAGAGTAAACTTTATCAGTGCATTTATCAGAATATCATTTTTGTGTTGATAGCAATCGCTGATAATCACTGAACTTGCTTTGTGCTGTTCCATTTCTTTTGTAAAAAAATCTGTCACACAGCTGTCGAATACTGATGCTACAAGACACCCTCACTGTCATTCCACACATAGCAAGCTTTTGTAACAATGTCGTAGATGGTGAAATTATGAATACATAATTTCATCTTATAATAAAGAGCACTCGCTTTCAGCATCAGAAAAAGCTTTACGACCGGTAAATCCATTGTGTATGTTGGTTGCTCTTTTATCATTTCTTTTTCTTTTTCCTGCTTCTTTTGCTCCCACCTCTCCTCCTTATGCTTTGCATGTCTCGCATAGTCTTCCTCAGATACCTGCTTAAGCTTATACCCAATGCAAGTGTCATACTGATTCTTTTTTGTGATGATTAAAGGGAATAAATGAAAGGCTTTACTAGTAGACAATATTTTTAATTCTCAACCCTGCGCGTTTTGGCTCCTTTTATTTAGCCATCTTCAGGTTTTTTTGGACTGGATTTCTGTTTTTTTTTACAGAAACGAGCTATATGGAATGTTGCCAAGGACTTGGTTTTTCATCTATTGTCTTCATATTTCCAGATGAAAATATCGTCGAACAAGAAAACAAGAACATCACCAGACTTGAATTAGCCAGAGGATGAATATAAAGGACGCTTAATTTTTTATTTTATCAGACTTCATTCAGATTTTAACAGGTACAGACTCTATTTTGCTGTCTGATAAAATAAAAAATTAAGCGTCCTTTATATTCATCCTCTCGCTAATTCATGTCTGGTGTTGTTTTTGTGTTCTTGTTCTACGCTATTTTCGTCTGGAAATCTGAATACAATAGATGAAAAATCAAAACCTTGGCAACATTTCATATAGCTCGTTTCTGTAAAAAAAAAAACAGAAATCTAGTCAAAAAACCCCTGAAGATGGCTTAAAGGAGCCGAAAGTGTATGGTTGAGAATGAAAAACATGAAGCCTTTCATTTATTCCCTTTAATCATGTCAAACTCAAACATATTGACGTTCAGAAATAAGATCCTTTTTTTGTTGGGAAAGTCCCAGTTGACTCTGAATATCTCAGGGAACTGCTTTCTGTCTGATCCTAGTTTCCCTCATTGTGACATATTTCCAAATAAAGTCACTGCAGCTCAGATTTTGATTCAATCATTGGCTCCAAAAAGTATTCTTTCGATGTGGAAGCTCTGCAGTAGTGAGATGGAATTTTTGGCAGCCTATTTACAAAAGCTGTAGCCAAATATTTCTTCTAATCTCTTTCTACATTTCTTGGGCCAGTACTATGCCTAATTGTTTCTTGATGCATACCATCTTTGCCATTCATAATCCAATTGCTCACTGTTCATTCTCTCAATCCAAATGTGGACAGAATGGTAGTGCGTTGTACCTTTCCTTCGTGATGGACTGTCAGTAGTAGCTTTTTGAATCGACTCCTTTCTTTGAAACTGACTGTACTGCTTACGTACACTTTTCTTTGTTTCCACTCCATGTGCTGCCAAAATGTTGTAAACAGGCATTCCCTGTCATTGTCTGAGATGCTTGCATATACTCTTGTTTTTACCCTCATATACCCATTTCTTGAACAAGGAAGACCCATTTTTGTTGGTGTTCTGTTCACACTGTAGGATTTTATTTTCCAGGCTAACGCCAGTATACCAGCTTTTCCTTTCATGCCTTTACATTTATTTTTTACGACATTTCCATTCTTCAGGTTTTGCTTTTGCATTTCTTTTTCTTTTCTGTTGGTTGCTTCACGTTCTGTTTCCGAAATCAGGAGACACCAGCTGGTTGGTACTACTGGTGTCTTCTGTTTCCGGAATATGGAGGGACGATTTGGTTGGTACCACTGGTGTCATTATTTCCACTATCTTCGTTATCTTCAGTGGAAGTACTGTTGAATCTATCATGGGAAGGACTGAAGCTTGCATCTGATATGCAGTCGTCAGTATCTTTTGCACAATTTTCATTTTCCACACTTGTCTCAGTTAGAGGTGAAGGCTCAGTCAATATATTGCTGTTGCTCATGTTGAACTGCTCGATTGTCTTCATGTCATTCAACAACAGCGTCATTGGTATTAGAAATGCTGTATGTCAAAAATTAGAGGTGCTGATGCATTGAGAGAGTCTCAAATTCACAATAGTGTTTCAGCTTCAGAAGCTGCAGGAATATTGCCTTGTTATTGAGACCTGTAGCAGGAACCCAATCAAGGAGAACATAATCAAGAAGAACATCATCAAGTATACCTCACACTGAGTTTCAATCACTGTAAGACAATCCTAATATTTGGCCTCTCATCAAGCATCACAGTATTATTTTGCTCTGAATCCATTACACCTAATTTTTCTGGTATATTTCTCTCCTTGTCCTATCCATTGTTTTCGCAATCTGTGCTAATAATATAAAAGAGAACAGCTAATTTATTTACCAGCAGATCTCAAGAACTATTGTTCTTGAAATAGGCTGCTATAAAATAATTATAATTATCTTTAGGCTAAAAATAGAAATTTTGACATGTTACAGGCCAGAAAATCTGAAGTCGTTCTTCATTATGAAATAATGGTAATAAGGGACATGAAAAAGGCTAGAACAAAAATTATCCTATAAATGAAAAAACATGTAAGCGCATGGTGAAGTGTTATTTTTAAAGTTTTCGCTTGTTCAAAAAACACATAAGCACCAGCACTATTGTATTTTTATAATCACAATAGTACCCATAGTGTAACTGTCTAACTGATTGATAATTGTTTGTTCATTAATCTTCAGCAGTGATAGATCAAAATATAAATGAGGGTATTTAATATTTTCTGAGAAATAACTCAATAGTCAAACTGTAATTAAAACCCCTCGCTACAAGCAAATGAACACAAATGTCTGGCACAGCATTTAATGCCACTTACAAATTTTCAAGACCCAGTAGAATGACAGATGCCGCTTACGTGATTATCACGTTCTCCAAATACATGCATTCCAGCCAATAGGTTATTGCCTTGCCAGCTTTTTCCACATGCTGTGGCACATTTTTGATCAGACTAATAAATAAACGTGAGTTTGGTATGTGTTGCTTACAAGTTTTTCGTAGCTCAGCCAAGATTTGTTTTAATTTTTTTTATTCTAGTACACCATAAACATTCAGCTGCAGTATGTATCTCAGCATGCCAAAGTAATGCTTAACAATATTTTAACATTCAACATAATTTGAATCAGGTTAGGTTTTATTAGGTATTTCTAGTATGTTTCTAACTGCAACTGTGTATTTATATTAAGTTTTAACCAATGTGAGTAGATACATGCTGGAAAAATTAACCTGGCTGAAGATTATGTTGGTGGTTAAAATAATGGTGTCATATTGGTAAATGGGATAGATACTAGAGCTGAATATGTAAGTATATTTTCAGGTTAGTGTTTAGTTTTAAAGTAGTATTCTATTTAGAGAAAATGAATATCTATAAGTTCATATTAAGCAACCTGTCATTGTCAGTTATTATTTGCTAAATTAAGTATAATAATAATTGAGGCACCGAGAACAAGAGTGGCGTAAGTCCAAAATGAAGCTGCTGAAAACATTCGAAATTAAAATTTGCCACCTTTCAAACATTGCTTTTTAGAGGACTGAATGCACTGGAGAAAAGTAATTTATAAAATAAAAAGAAAGTAAAAAAAAATCTAAAAATTATTTTCCCGAGTGTTTTCGGCAAAGACTGAATGCACTGGAGAAAAGTAATTTATAAAATAATAAAGTTTGTAAAAAAAATCTGAAAAGTAATTTTCCCCAGTCTTTTCGTCGATTTCCTCTTTAGTATGCTCATGATCAAATTCATAAACAGCTACCGCAGAATTCCTTAGAGATTTATAAAGAATCCTTTTTAAAAAGCCCTGCATAAAAATATCACCTGAATGTACCGCAGAAACTATAAGGTTTTGTTTTTGTTTTTTCTATTGCACTTTCATATAGGGGTAAGGTAAATCTTAAGATACTGTTTCACTCAGCTTGTGTTTTGCCATATTGACTATTCGGAATATAACATCTTTAAGTTGGAATATTGAAATTGAAAATGCTCACTCAGATGTATTTTCATGTTTTATTCTCAGAGGTGTTTTCATGCTTATTCTCAGACGTAGTTTCATATGTTTGATCTTAGATCTATTTTCACAAATTTTTTGATTAGTTATTTCCAAATGTTAGAACTTGCAACAACTAAATCATTAATACAATAATGGCATAGCTCAAATTTGGAAAACTATAACATTTGGTGGAATGAAAAAATCTGTGTGCTAAATTGATAACTGTAGTGACACCTATAAAGCTGATTTGAAACTAGGCTTAGGCTAGTCTTATTCTGAATTTATGAGACCTGGGTAATTGTTGATTCTCATATCAAATATGAACATTTGTAGGTGAGGCCACTCTAGTTCTCAATGCCTCTATTATAGATGCATGTTAGATCTTAAGAAATTTCATTTTTTAATAGTAGACATATCATAAGGTTGTGTTTATCTATATTACACTTATAGTTTTGGAACTCTTCTATTTTAGTAAATATTAATATGTATTAATTTTGTTTTTTTTTAATCCATTTATTTTGCATGTGTATGTGTATGTTCATTGACATCTCTATTTGTTCAATTTGTTGGCCAATTAGCTTTATATTCATTTTGGCAGTCCTAACCTTACTTGTTTTTATTAGTTTTTTCATCATCTTTCTAGTTTGCTTCTTCTTAACAGATCATCCTGCACTCTGATAATGCATTCTTTGTAATTATTATAGTGTGCATATATATATATATATATATATATATATATATATATATATATATATATATATATATATATATATATATATATACATACATACATATATAGATACATATAGATGGGGGGGGGGGGGGGGGTGTCTAATTTGGGGCAATCTGATACTGAAAACATAGAGGTCAGGAAATTACACTTCGCTTTTCTTGTTCCTAAATATCTTGCAGAAAATGGATGGTTTAGTACATTTTATTTTCGCTGTAACTTTTTTACTAGTGGTCGTATCGAGATGGGATGTTCACCTGCTTCAGGCGAAAAGCGAGATATGTTGCAATCTGTTACACTTTGCATAGAAATGTGACAGTTACTTCTTAAACATATCTGCAACAGTATCCAGAAAGGTAGCGATCAGCTGAAGATTATTTTCTGTCACTCCGCAGCAATTTAAGCGAAGACAGTTTGTTTTGTAAGCCCAGAATAAGATATAGCTGCAGACCAAATGAAAATAAAGGAAATTTTATAAGCAGTAAGTTGCACATAAATCGCCCCCAATTAATACCTCAATATGTAATGAATTTTTCTTTAAGTTCAAGAAAGTCGTACTGCTTTCAGCCGGGAAATTGCAGCGAAAGTTAACATTATATCATCGGTGAGTAGAGAATACAGAAGAAGCACAAATATTTATCTATTAAAACTTACATAGTCAAGTTCTTCATGCTGAAGATAAAGATCGACTAGTAGGTTTTTGTAGGTTCCTGATGGATCAATTTGAGTAAAATTCAGATATTCTTGATAACCTGACATTCACAAACAAGTGCAAGTTTACAAACTGAAGTGTGTTCACCCATCATAATGAACATATTTGGTCAATTGAAAATCTTTGAGGATATGAAGAACGTCGACCAAAAGTTCGTTTTGGAATAAATGTATGGATCAGTTTGCTGGATGATACGATCATTGGCCTCTATAGATTTATGAAGAAAACTTGATTACCGATGAATATTTGAATTTTCTGATGACCTTCCTTACCAATTACATCGATGACAATATTTGTCTCAACCGTTTGAATAACATCCGCTTCCAGCGAGACGGTTCGCCGCCACATAACGCTAGGAGACTAGCCGAACATCTCAGAAAAGTTTTCCGGAAAAGTTATTTGCAACAATAGAAACGTACATTCGCCAGCACTGTCACCCGATCTTTCTCCTTTTGGTTTCTTTCTGTAGGTGAACTATAAAAAATTACATTTATAAAACTACCTGCTGGTATCAACCAACTACGCAGAAACATTAATTTAAGAATAAGAATTCAATTGTATTTAGAAGTAGAAGATGAATCATTCGAACACCTCTTATGGTCTTTTAGTTTTTCATTTCAATTTGTAATTTGTGTAAATTGTGAAAAATACACTGCTAATGAATCCTATTGCCCTTAATTTAAAACTTCATTTTACTGGTACTGTTGAGAAAAATTTGATAAACAAGTGCAGAGATTGTTTCCAAAGCATTCTTTGGAGAAACTATTTTTTCAATTTTCTTAAAAGTTCATGAATTGAACATATTATGTGATGCAAGGTTGCAATCAGAAAAAAGTGCTGTATTCAAAAATGCAAAGTCCAATATGAAGCCCATAAGAAAAAATTAATTTGCAGATGTTCCTAAAGAACTGAAATATTTGTCAATCATTTTAATTTAACAGGCATGTTCTAACTTGAACAGAATCACAGAAAGGTAAATATTTCAATTTGATACGCCCTCTAGTAAAATAGTTATAGAAAAAATAAAATTATGATGAAAATTCAGTTTTGTCAGGATATTTCCGGAACCATAAGAGTGAGGTGGGATATTATGACCTCTTATGTTTTCAACATCAGGTTACGTAACTTTGCCGTAATATAACCGACTCCTCATCTTTTACAATTTACGAGATCCTCATAACTTAAGCTCAAAAATGGGCACCCTATATATATTATATATATATATATATATATATATATATATATATATATATATATATATCTATCACCGTGTCCAATATAAGAATGCACCATGGGGATCTCGGAAACCGTGATGATGTTTTTGGAAAACAACGTTGAAATGAAAATGTATGAATGCAAGCTTGAAGAGCTTAAAAAGTTCCATGAGAAAGTACTTTCCGTTTCTTGATATCTCGTCAAATAACTTCAGAAATAAATACAAACGGAAACCCAAAAAAGCACTTTTTCCGAAATATCTGAAAAACGAAAAACGGTAATTCAATTCTGGAAAGCTGTTTAGGAGCTCTCACCATTGCACAAGTTTTCCATCATTTAACTGTTATTCTATAACCGTTGCTGTTTTCGAGATCCCCATCCTATGTTTTATTGTGTATTTTTGTTGTATTTACAAATTTTCTGTTTAGATCAATGTGTTGAATGCTTAATTTATTACCAGAATAATCCACAAGGAGGGGAATTCAAAAATGTAATTTACTTGAAACCTTAAAAGAATATCTTTGTTCTTAATAATTTCTGGTATAGAATATCGGTGTTTTACTGTTGCAGTGTTTAAAAGCATTTGCTTTAAAAGGGAGAAATACTAAAATTGTGAACCTAAAATGACAGCTACTCTTTTTGTATTTCATATATGTATGTTTATATAATGGCATACATGGAATATAGCACTATCTAAAGAAGCCTTAGTGGAAAACTGAAGCGAAATTTAATAAAACAAATAAGTCGAAGATTTATACTATATTAGATTATCAACATTGTTTTGTCACATTATGGCTTCTTCAGGTGAAGTGATTTTTTTTCATTTTTGTACCTGTAGACAAACAATGTTTGTACAAATAATAATATAGTGAACATTGAAACCTGTCATAAGCATTGATAAGTACACTTTGGAGCAACCAATTCACCACAATACATTTTTAATACCTGCCGATCGATTCACTAACAATCGTTACCTTCAACGTAGGGATGAATAATATAGAATATATTATTACAAATATCCAAAGTGTACTTGTAAATGTTACATACACATATAGGCAAACGACACCACCACCAACAGAAGCTGGCCTTTCCACATTCAAGTGAAAAAGAACAGACTGTCTGAATACGGGAATCGAACCCGCGACTTCATAGCCGGAACTCTAGAGGTTTCTCGCCTCGCGAATTGGCTTATTCGGCCAATAAATGCAGAATCAGATATACAGCTGATTTTTTTTTCCAAAAATGCATGGCATTCAAAACGGAGGAAATCGCTCTCCTGTCTGTAGCTATTCGACAGGATGTGAGGACGAGCCACGAGGAATGTGTTTACATTTGCTCATATAGTCAGGCGGCCCTCTGAGAGTTCTGCGCGTCCAGAATTAGATCAGTGCTAGTTCAGGAGTGCGCTGCCGCTCTTGAGGAGCTAGACAGGAGACAGAAGGTACATCTTATGGAGGTTCCGGGCACTGTGGCGCGGCGGGGCATGGGGTAGCGAGTAAACTCGTAAGGATTAGTTCCCGGCGACATAAATATTTGGATCAAGTAAGGTACGCTCCATGGAAGACCCTCATGATCTTTATTTTGAGGTCGAGGAAACCCAGGAGGGGTGAGCATGGTTGCTGGATGCCAAGGTTAGCAAATAGGGTCCGCTGTGGCCTACTTACCTGGTGCTAACCTCCCCACCACTGCTCCTATTACTATAGAACAAGTAGCGATATACATATATACATACATACATACATATATATATATATATATATATATATATATATATATATATATATATATATATATATATATATATATATATATATATATATATATATAAAGAATATACAGCATGGGTTTGCAAAAAACGTAGTATAAAACCATGGTTTTCTTGAAGTATAACTCCCAAATATTTCTGGCTACTGTGAAATATTATATATATAACAATTAAAGTTAATAAGAAATCATCTAGGTACTATATACTGTGTATGCCATTTTATAAACAGTCTGTAGGTAGCATTGTTACATTTTTTATACATAAGGCATGACAACATAAAAACCATTAGAATCCCCTAAGTGAAGATTGGAACCTGTGATGAGCACTGATAAGTACACTTGGAGAACTCAAATCACCGCAACACATATTTTTAAAGACCTGACGATCGTTTCACTAACAAAGTTAGCGTCATCAGCGGATGAAAAATCCCAACTAACAGTTAAAAAGATGTGTTGTGGTGATTTGGGTTCCCCAATACTGTACTTATCACCATAAGAATAGTTGGTTATTGAAAATTCTAAGCTGTTTGCAATTTGCTACCTTCACAAATAAGTGTTTTATGGCTAAATTTCTTTCTCCTAGTATTAATATACTGTGTTAATAATACTAAATGTTTTTTACTTTTTGTAGCTGTATGTAAGGATTTTTCCATAATTATGTAATCGCTGTTATTTCTTAATTGTAAGGCTTAAAAGGAATATTCTTTTAACTATATATTTGTAATTAAATATTTATATTATAAGGGTAGGTATATGTTGAAAGTCAAATATATAATGTGTAGGTATATTACAAAAATGTTTATTTTACATGACATGAATTTCCCCACTAAACCAGTGATGAACATAATCGAGATATTTCAGTAATCGATTACTAGAGAGATTCGTCGTGAGTGGGCTATTCCAGTCCCTCCACGGTGACCTTACGTCTATTGTGGCTTACGTCTCATTAATTAAATATCACTCATCATAATTCCAGCTCCCTGCGGGACCCGACCCCCGCCAGTGTCTGATTGGCTCGCGCGGTATCATGAAGCCCTCGAACAGCATCCAAGGGGGGTCGTTAGCCCGTTTCGAAGCTCACAGATTAGGCCTCAATCTGCAGGTGTAATTCACACCCTAGAAATATCAGTCCTCCCTGGGTTCGTCTAGACCCGATACCCGCCAGTGTTTCTTAAGTTTCACCCAACAAATCGAGTTTCCCACGGGAGACTATTTGTGAGGGTGAAAGTTAGTTTGACAGGTGTACTGCCATCTGAGTGAAGTCATTTGCCCGTTTCGAAGCTCAAAGAGAGATAACCTCATTCCGAGTTCGTCTGGACCAGACATCCGTAAGTATTTAACTCGAGGCGGTATCATGAAGTCCCGCACCCGAGCAGCATCCAAGTGAGGTCGTTTACACGTTTCGAAATTCAGAAGAGGCCCCAATCGCTAGTAGTAATCCATCTCTAGAGATCTCGCGAATTAACAACTGTTGCACATCACTTTACTTTTTAAAAGATATTTATTTGACAACTTAAAACTAACATAGTAACAGCTATAAAACTTATAATAGAATGAATGAATTAATTTAAATTACATCTTATTTATACTAAAACTAAGCCTGGGAAGGTGACGACGGTTGCTGTTCCCATGGCTCTATTCACGGAATGCAACGTGCTACTCTGCTGATTCCACGGTTGCTGCTGAATAGTCAGATTGCACTTATGCAAGGAACGTGCTTATGTGCATGTTGACTATGCTGTAATCTGATATGTTGTCCGTGTTAGATGTAATGGACATTCGTGAGAAGTGATGGTGTGCATTATGATACTTGTTATCTCCTCCCCCTATTAGGAGACGGAGCCTTGTGGTCCGATGATTCGCAAGGGGATGTCTGTGGGCTTCTGTTCTTCGGGTTTTCTTGAAAGACGACTCCTGAGGCACTTGACTATCAAGCCGATGGCGATGAATGCCACGCAGACGTAAATGATAATGGTCCAGACGCTCGTATGATACATCGGGAAATGGATGGCGGTTGGAATCTTCTGCTTTTCAGCTGAATTGTATGTGCTGTTTGGGGTAGCTCCGGAACTGGCATACCGAATGTTTGTTGTGTTTCTGTGGGTCCTGGACCTGGTTTGTATATCCATCCATTTACCATAAGTAGACATTTGCTTTTAAGGGTGACTAATATAAGTTCCCTTAAGTATCTTATTTTCTTCACGGTCCGGACATTTTAGATTGACTTTGGCATCGTCTGGTGTGATTACTATGTACTGTGGATTGCCATATCTTGCAACAGATGTTTTCGCAATTTTGACTGGTTCTTGAACACAGCTTTCGATTGGTTTTCGTAGAGTGATGAGTCGGACTTCACATGGACTATTGTCGTCTACGCTGGTCTTCATATCGTCTTCGCAGAAGTAAAGTTGATTCTGTAGCTCTTAGCATGGTTGACTTCTGAATGCATATAGTTGCTCGTTGAGGAGAAGGTACTTTGAATGTGGGATAATCATTGAGTAGGAATTTTATTGGTTTGGTGCAGGTACGGAATACATTTGGTAGAATGTATAGTCTTACTTTTCTATTAATGGAATTTCAATTTGGAAAATAATTTTGTAATCGTTCTGAACGCATTTAATTTTGAAACATTTTTCGTAAAGAATTATATCGTTCTGAGTGATCAATCTTGAATCAGAGGATATTATATATTTAACTATTGTTTCCAGTTCTCTTTTTATAAATTTAGGATTTAGTATAGATGTGTGATACGTGTCTAATTTAGCAAAAGTTATTGCATTTTCTGTTGTTAGTATTATTGATTCTATATTGCTAATTAATATTCCTATCTGAGTAAATAATTCCAAAAGTTGAGAGCGATTGTAAGCCGACAACTGATCAGCGATTAACATTCTTGTCGCATACTGAAGTTTATTGATTTTATCTGCTATTTGATTTTGATTATGAACCAGTGATGTTAATGTGTTGTTGAATTCGTTTATGGCGTCGATCGTGAGTGAGGTTTGTTTTCTCATTAACTCATGCATTTCGTTCTGATCGTTTGTTAACACGTCCAGCGCTTTATTAATTCTTTCTCCATCCTCCGCGTCTAGATTGCCGGTGACAAATTTAAAAGCGGCTCCTAATCCGTTAATTAGGCCTCTTTTGTGTCTGTCTGTTTGTTGAAAGATTCTAGCAAATGTTTGATCGGTGTTACGTATCGTGTAGTTGATGGTTATAAGATAATTATGGTATTCTTCTCTAAATTCCTCATTTAGAGATTTAGTAATGATATCGTAGTGTTCTTTGAGTTTGTTGTATTCGTCGTATACTGGTTTCATGTCATGTATATGTATTAAAGTCCACTTGTCATTTTGTGAAAGTGCTGTCCCAAGTTTTCTGGGCAGGAACCCAGGGTTGTTACGCAATTCTTCTAGTTGCGGCTGGGCTCCGCCTGGCCACCTGAAAGTCGAAGGTTTCGTAAGTGCGTTATACTTTGTTCATCGGTTTTGTGGTTGAGTATCAATGCTCTGTTATGGTCTAGTAAGGATATTATAGAATATGGGCCAGTAAATGGGTTTTGATGTTTCTTGTGAAACCCCGGGCTTATCTTTTTATATACTACATCGCCGTCTTTGAAAGGTTGATTTACATTTTTATTGTTTCTGTTGAGCACCCTTTCTTTGGAAATTTCGATTCTGTCTCTAACTACTTGATAGACAATATCCATAAAATTTTTGTGTCTTTCATTAAAGTCTTGAGTCACAATTACTTCCGTATCGTAATTAAAAACTTCCGGAATAAATCCAAAAATTAATCCGAATGGGGGTTTGAGCGTTTGAGAGTGAATTGTGGAATTATATGCTAGAATGCAGTATGGAATAATATCGTTAGGCTTTAATTGAGGAAACTTGATTTTAAAAAGTCTGTAGTGTTTGATTAGGGTGCTGTGAAATCTTTCCACAGGACCGTTCGAGTTGGGGTTATGTGGTGTGGTTGTATGTAGCTGTATTTGGTATGATTTAAGTAGTTCTTTTACAGTTTCGTTCGTAAATTCAATCCCAGCGTCTGTAATTACCACCCTGGGGTTGCTGTATTGAGAAAAGTACGTTATTAGTGTCTTGGATATTTCAATTGCATTCTTGCTTTTTATAGGATATACTTGTCCAAATTTGCTAAACGGATCTACAATGGTTAAAAATTTAGCGGATTCTATTTGAAAAGTATCAACGTGAATTAGTTCTAAAGGGCGTGATGATGATGGGGTATGTTTTAAAGCAATTTTGATAGGATGTCGACTGTATTTTGCGGTTTTACAAAGTTCGCAGTTTTAGGTGAATTCGTCAATTTTTGCTTTCAGGTTCGGGTAATAGTATTTATGTTTTATTTCTAAATAAATTTCATCTGTGCCTCTGTGATTAGTGGTCCATTCATGGTATTGTTTTATCATTTTTACGAGTTCTTCATTACGAATTTCATCTAAAACTTTATCACACCTAAAGAATAATGGCGACTGTTCATTATTGAATTTTTGATTAATAGCTGAACTGACCGTCTCGTAATCTCTTTCTCTGACAAAAAGACAGTAATATTTCCGTTGTGGGAGGCAGTATTGCTTAATAAATTCAGTTATTTGTTCTGGGTCTTCAACGTTTAATTTTGCGTATATCATATTTCTTCTGATTCTATTAATACTAGAGTTTAGGTTATTGTCGTTATTAATGTTAGTTTGTGGACTAGACTGTTCTAGCACAAATTAATTTTCAAATTGTTCAATTAACTCTTCTATGTCAGATATACAAGAATATATATAAAGGAGAATGTAAAGGATGAGCAACTTACAAGAAGATCAAAATGAGCACGAACATCCGTGGTTCTTCTGCTAAGTGTTGATACACCAGAAACCAATATTCTCTTGACTTCTCAGCTGTATCCTACCGACTGCGCCAATTAACAACTGTTGCACATCACTTTACTTTTTAAAAGATATTTATTTGACAACTTAAACTAACATAGTAACAGCTATAAAATTTATAATAGAATGAATGAATTAATTTAAATTACATCTTATTTATACTAAAACTAAGCCTGGGAAGGTGACGACGGTTGCTGTTCCCATGGCTCTATTCACGGAATGCAACGTGCTACTCTGCTGATTTCACGGTTGCTGCTGAATAGTCAGATTGCACTTATGCAAGGAACGTGCTTATCTGCATCTGCATGTTGACTACGCTGTAATCTGATATGTTGTCCGTGTTAGATGTAACGGACATTTGTAAGAAGCGATGGTGTGCATTATGATACTTGTTATCTCGCGGTGCTCCTCCGGGTTCGTCTAGACACGATATCCACCAGTGCTAGACTCAAGGCGACATCTCATCGAGTCCCGCTCCCGAGCATCACCCAAGCGAAGTCGTCCGTCCGTTTCGAGGCACACGGTGGGGGCCTCAAACTGCGGGTGTATACCAGGTCACCTGGACACACAACCGCCAGCGCTCAAGGCGGTATCAACTGGAACCCCGCTTCAGAGTAACAACCAAGCGAGGTCAATTGTCCATTTCTAAGCCCACACTGTATGCCTCAAAATCCGGATGCACATCATATAATATATCTTCAAGAACTTCAAAAAGGGAAGCTGTTGCGGTTTTAGCTGCAGTGTTGTTGATTGATGAAGATTGTTACGTACATACTCAAAGGACTATATATAAATTGTGCTTTGAGTTATAATAAGTAATTTGATAGATAGTTGCGTTGTTTGGATTAATGAAATAGAAACACCGTAGTTAAAGTTAGGTGACATATTGAATGATACTCTTGGCGTATCAACACTATATATATATATATATATATATATATATATATATATATATATATATATATATATATATACACTTATATCTCGACTGAGATATTTAACACAACATCTTTGAGTTACAAACTTAAAAACCAGATTGGTTTTCTGATGTGACAAAATGAGCTGATATTCTTAGGGGTGGTGGTTTACAGGGATGTAGTCACATTGAGCAATACAGAACAAAGATGGAACAAAAATTAGTGAAAAAGAGAAAATGGTGTAAAAGGTAGTTGTTGGACAGAAACAAATATTCGCTCTTATGTGGCTGTTAAAAGAACTTGAACATGAAGAGCCTCTTGATTTTTAAAAATTTCTTAAGAATGGATTCTGATGCTTATACGTCTCTGTTGGCTTTAATTTGTAATAAAATTACAAAACAAGATACAATTATGAGGAACACAATATCTGCTGAAGAAATATTGGTCGCTACATTAAGATATTTGGCAACAAGATGTTCTTATGAAGATCTTACATTTAGAACAGGTATTTCACCTCAAGCGCTAAGTGAAATTACACCTTAGTTCTTATATTGTTTTTTTTTTCCATTATTTCTTTCGTCCCTTCTGGGAACAATTCCTTAAATTTGTTAAATAAAATATCATAACTGTCATCTTTATTTTATTTGCGTAATCTTTTGATTTCACCTCGCATAGGCCGCTGTTTTCTCTATACATTTCGATAAACTCTTCCCAGAATGTCTTTTTTTTTAAACATATAGGAATAATAAAATAAAAAGAATAACCAACTAACAAAAAAGTAGCAATACACCCGTACAATGGAAAAATCGTAAGTGTGCAGTCGTGATAACACTACACACGTTCCAACTTGCGATCAAATACGACCGCTGATACGATATTTTATGAAAGCTCCGTATTGCGAGCGATTCCGCTACGAGGCATCCAATTTTCCTACACACACTACTGCTTATCGTTACTGCAGCAGTTCTGACCGACGTTGTACTGCATGCAGTATGATAAATCGCTACGTGTGTAGGCCCTTTAAGTCTTTAAGATAGACTTATAGAGACGCGAATTGTGACATCGCCGCGGTTTATTTTAAAAGTCGTAATATTATATTTAAAATTAATAAAGAGGAATTACGTTTCCAATTCGCATTTCACGGGTGTATGAACCTAGTTCATACAGTCGCGAATTGCGAAACGAATTCTTATTGGTTGATTTTAAATAATATGACGCATTCGGCAATTCGCCGAGTGTATGAATCCAGTTTTAAGGTTATTGTTGTTTGTATAACGTATGTTAGTACCCAAGCTTAATGAAATAGATCTCTAAACATTGGTATAAACCTATATATAGTAAGTCAAGTAGTAGCATTAAGCTAGGTTCATACAGGCGTGAATTGGTCAATCGTCGCGAAACGTATTCTTATTGGTTATCTCAAATAATATTCTCATATTTTTTTAACATTAACCAATAGGAATACGTTCCGAAATTCGAGAGTATGATCCTTAGCTTACTCATAATCGACAAACATGCTTCGGTATCATTCTACGACTAAGACTGGAGATAACTACAAACATTTACTACAAATTCTAGTAGTACTAATTAAAATATTAAATTATTTGCTCAGATTCGATTAGTACCATCGAAAAAATATCACAGCCAAAATATAATTTAAAAAATGAAACACTACAGTTGCAAACCAAACAAACAATAATAGAAATGTGGGAAAAAGGAAAAGAAGTATACCTGGCATGGATACCAGCACACACCAATATAACAGAAAGTGAAATAGCAGACCAACTAGCTAACATTGGAAGAAACCTCAATATCCCCTTGAAAACTAAAATAAACACGTCCAACTTAACGCAGCCATTACAAAATGAAATAAAAACCGAATGGGAAGAAACATGGAAGGAGAAAAACCAAAGCAGGTGGTATGCATCCATTCAAAATTGTCTGCCTTTGGAACCTTGGTTTAATAAATATCCATACACGAACAGAAGACACATAACAAACATTATCCGCATGAGAACAGGACATTGCTCAACCCCAAAACATTTATATATGATATGAGTTAAAGAAATACCAAACTGTGATTGTGGAGAAGAAGAAGACATAACACATATGCTCTTTTACTGTAAAAACCGCCCACAACAAAATATGGACCTATATAAAAAACTTATTGAAAATCACATAATAACACCAATTCACGCCCAACAAACTCTAACTGAACTAAACACTATAACAATTAAGATAATAAATGAATTTCTTAAAGAAAACAACATTAAGATTTAATAAAAACTCTATAACTATTACAATCAGCCGCATCTACGCTAAATACGTATCTAAACATAATAGAGAAAATATGGCGATGCCAATATAAAGTCCGACAATCGACAACCGTCACTAGATTAGACTACGTTTAATGGCTCAATGGACCTACGTCTTAGGCCAAACAAAATAGACATAGAATAGAATAGAAAATAATTATAGTTTTAAGCTAGATTGTGCGAATGGCTAAATTAGCCGCAGCCAAGCAATTTCGACTATATACATACATACAGTGTTGAGCTAGGTTCATACACTTGCGAATTGCCAAACTGCATTCCTATTGATCCATTAAAAATAACAATACGATATTTAAAATAAATCAATCGGGATAGTAGGTTTCTCCCCGATGTTCCAATTCTCTTTTCGTAATTTGCGAGTGTATGAACCTAGCTTAAAACTAAGTTCATACACTCGAATTGTGAAATATTTTTGACATGTGATAGAGTTCGAATGACCGAGAGATTCTGTGACGTTACTATGATAATTATGTATAGCAAGGCTAGTCCATTTAGTAAAGGGAAAGGAAACTATAACATCATATTGCATAATCACAGAAGCCCAGTGAACGGGAAACTCACTACCAAATTCAAACTCATCTCGCGTTTCTGATCTATCAACTATGGCTGCTCCTTGCTTAGCTGGCGAAAATTTAATTATGGATATTTTAGAAACTGTTAATTAAACGTGAGTATCTACTACGCCAACCAATTCAGAAGATAAAACTACACCAGAAAAAAAATCTAATTATTCATCCCAGAAATTCATGAAAACAGATACTGGCTGCGTTCGCCTGGCGCCATTAGTTGGATTGTTGAGTCCATGTATACATTCGCCAGTACCTCCAAGTGTTAGCTCGAACTCATAACTCAACCGATTTTTCAAAGCGGAATTAATTTTCTCTAATTAAACATGTTGCTGAGCATGCGTAGTTAAGTAGCGAAATCAACTGCATCATCAGCTAACCCCAGCAGAATAATGTTTCTAACTTTCTCATTATTTTCATTATTCGTCTTTGATTTTAAATGATTTTTAAGTATTACTTTGATTTGGGGTTATGACTACAAATTATAGCCCGTTATTTTAAAACGACATACAAATGTCACACAACATTATTAGATCTTACATTTACAATTGCTGAATTCTACCTGCCGTCAACATGAGATAAGCGATTAAATTCAACTTTGACGCCTGAAGCTAGGTTTAAACACTCGCGAACTGCGTAAAGTTAATTACGAAATTGCCGCGAAACGTACTCCTATTCGTTTCTTTTAAATAATATCGTAAAATAAACCAATGGGAATATATATATATATATATATATATATATATATATATATATATATATATATATATATATATATATATATATATATATATATATATATATATATATATATATATATGGCCGCAGCCCTGGACCAAACAGTTGAGTATGTTGAGTAGTTTGGTCTGCTAAACACTAAAAGTTTATATACACTTAGACAACCCAAACCACCACAACACATCCTTTTAAAGACCTGACGATCGTTTCACTAACACAGTTAGCGTAATCAGAGGATGAAAAATTCTAAAAGAGAAATTTTCATCCCTTGATGACGCTAACTTTGTTAGTGAAAGATAATTTTTCATCCTCTGATGACGCTAACTTTGTTAGTGAAATGATCGTCAGGTTTTTAAGAAGATATGTTGTGATTTGGGTTCCCCAAGTTTACTTATAAGTGCTCGTCACATGTTCCAATCTTCACTTACTAAAAGTTTGCTTACGGTGCCTCAACTAGTTGAACTTTTAAGGCGCCAATAAGTATGGATACCTCTACTTAGGATAACGACTGTCTCTCACTGGTAGAAAAAATGCTACTATTTTTTAAAGCTTACACGATAAGATGCCTCGGTGGTTCAGTGATAAGAACGTGTGCCTCTGAACCGAAGGGTACTGGGTTCGATTATAGGGTTCTCCTTTCACTTTTCCAGTACATACTGTAACACTAACATTAACTGCGGTTCTGGCATTGTATTTGAGCAAGGTGAATGTCTGCACGTTCCGCCCTTCGAAGGGGGTGAAAAGCCGTCGGTCCCGTGTCCATGCGATGTTGGGCACGTTAAAGATCTTTACCCCCCTTACAGAAAGGCGGGGTACGGCAAATTTTCCAGGATAGTGGGGTTAAACTGCCCCCTGTCGTCGGTGATTGGCCGTAGTCATGAAAATAGGCCGACGTTAAACAAACGAAACACACACACAATAAGACGGCAGAGGCGCCCGCAATTAGCTCTATATTTATTCACTGACTATCATGACTACGGAACAGCATTTACAATTATATTGGCTATTATAAACATGGATATGACATGTAAGACTAGATGTATTCTCACCACAATTAGAACCGCAGACCGGTTTCGCTCTAATTAGAACGCGTCAGTGCGGTAAACTAATATTGCACGAGACCACACCTATAAAGTAATACGGCTATGATAGCCAGCCTCACAGCCTATATTGAAATGTAAGACAGGAGTCGCCATCTCGTTAGAAATAGGCCGACGTTAAAGAAACAAAACACAAACACATACTTATATATATGTGTGTGTTTCGTTTCTTTAACGTCGGCCTATTTCCGCGATTATGGTCAATCACCGACGTCAGGGAGCAGTTTCACCGCACTATCCTGGAAATTTTGCCGAACTCCTGCCTTTCTGTAAGGAGGGTAGTGATCTTTAACGTGCCCAACATCGCATGGACACGGCACGGACGGCTTTACGTCCCCTCCGAAGCGCAGAACGTGCAGACATTCAACCTGCTCAAATACAATGTCAGAAACTCGGTTGAGGTTAATATTACAGTTTGTACTGAAAAAGTGAAAGGAGAACCCTGGGATCGAACCCAGTAACCTTCGGTTCAGAGGCACACGTGCTTACCCTGAACCACCGAGGCTTTACATACTTATCTACCTTTATGACGATTTACTGATTTAATTGTTGAATATAAAAATAATCTTGATTAAATAACGTTTAATTCGTAATACCATTGATTCACTGTGCAGTTATGTTTACAACACAATACCTCAAAAAATAAACGATTGTCTAAGACAATAATTTCAATTTAACTACTATTTCACACAAAATAAACATTAAAATAAACGAGGGTATTCAAAATTTTTTTAACACATTAAAAGTTACACAAATTTCTAATAAATGTTATTTAAAACACCAAAACGCAACCTCAAACTATAGGAAATATCCGCATCTGGAATACACATGACGTGTTACCATCCTCTCGCCTCTCAGAATTACCAGACTACATAACTAATCTATAAACCTTGGGCCTTGGCCATAATTTACAACCCAAATCTGTGTCTGTGCTACAGAATAAAGACACAGCATAAAAAACAATCTTATGCCACCATTGAATATGCCACCAGCATAATTATGCTGTGATAAAGTGATAAAGATAGCATAGTTTGTTATGTTATGACATTGAAATGTAACTTTGAACTGGAGGGGACTCGGCTGTACTTTCAATGTCGATTTACTGAAGTATATGTAGCATAAGTGGAATTGGCACTAATATGGGTGGTTTTCTCTGTCCCACACACATAGAGATAGGGCTCATTTGTAATTATAGTTAAATATTGCGATTAGGTTAATGAGTAAGAATAAGACAGCAACACCTTTTAAACCTGATCTTTTTCTGTTGAAAATTTTTCCCCTAGATCAAAGGTACATTTCAATAATGTGTTAAGCTGTGCCATAGAAAGTAGAATAGTTTTGCCATAGATCTATATATTAGCTCTTCTATGGTCCGTGATGTGACAAGTGACAATAATAATAAAAATAAATAATCAAAAAATAAGCATTTACATTTACTTTTTATTTAATTTGTTGTTTCGTTGTTTCTAATGCTAACTGCTAGTCTCAAACGTGCGACGTTTATCCCTTATTATTAGAAGTGGTTTAATTTTCAATTTACCCGTGTTGAGGTGTAGATGTTTAGCGTCTTTTAACAAGGTATTTTTAATTTTTGCTTAAAATGACTGCACCCATGGAAAGGATACAAGTTCTGGATTCAATTGAGAAAGACATTATTACATGCCTTCATAGCGCAGGTAAGTAACATTCAATGTTTAATTCTTGCTTTACTAATAAACTCCTATTAAATTATAGGGCAAGTTTTTGTTGAACTCAGTAAAGAAAAATCTAGCTTAAAACAGGCCGAAAACCACACCCAAACATTTTTAAAGACACTAGGTGCTGTAGAAAGTAAACTTACAGATCAAATAAATTATTTAACCCAGGTTTCTACCGGTCAACCCCATGAAGGTTCGGGTTATGCATCTCAGAAAGTTCTACAGATGGCTTGGCATAGATTAGAGCACGCCCGATCTAGAGTCAATGAATTGGAGAGATTAAAAATGAAACACGTTCAGGGCAGAACAGCGGCAAGACCATTGCCAGCAGCACAGAATGGTCAGCAACAGCAAGCTCAGCAGCAGCCACAGCAGTCTAGTTTAAGTGCAATGCCAAGTGTGCCACCTAATCAGTAGTTTATATCTGGAATAAACTAAGCTTCAATTCTGCAGAAACACATTTGATAAGTAAGTTACACTATGAAAAGGTGGGTTTTATGTATTTTAACCCAACACATTTATTTCTAGACTTACAATTTGCTTAAATTCTATTGTTTAAAGATTAGTTAACTGCCGGAACTTTGAATTCCCTGACTATTTTAAATATAGTTAGGATTAGAAGGGTGAAGAATAAAGCAATAACATTTGAACAAAGTTGAGTGTGCAATTTTTAGTTTACCACTATTGTAAGAGGTGTTTAAAGTTCTTGGCCTTAATGACTGCTGATTTTCTCTGTAACTTCTTTCTTCAAAACTCCAACCATGGTTTTCTCATAAAAATTAAATGTCTCGCCTTCAGCTAAACTTCAAAATTCATTGTGAATGGTTTTTGCCATACCTTCTGATATTTTATCACTACAAATCTGTCAAAATTGACAAACTAGTATGTAATGGTTTGCCAACTGAGCCATGACAGCTCTAATCAATGACCTTTAAATAATAGCAATTAATTGTAAATTGTAAGTGTAGAAGCGAATTAAGGAGGTTGGAATATATAAGAAAGTAAAGTAGTTCAATGTGTAATTTATTTATTAAACATATTACTACTGAATTAAATTTTTACCCTCGTTTATAATACAGTGTAATGTAATTTGGTGAATATTGTGATCTATAGTATTATATATTTTTGTGAAATTTATACATTTTATCTATTGTTGCAAGATTAAATAGTTCTAAATATATTGCAACTACTAGAGATAACATAGCGTATAATTACCTAATCCAACAATTTCAGTTCCATTCGGCAAATCACAGTAGGATGCCAAATGATGTATTTGACACCTGTTTCAGTACTAGTCTCCCCTAACATTCTTCGTCTTGTGAATGGTAAAGGATAAAATGTGTTGGAACTACTATACTTATTATTAGAGGTGTGCGAACCCATGTTTTGGTCGAACCGAACTATGAACGAACCCAAGCAAATATGTTGCCGCGAACCTCTGAAATAGTATCTCTAAGGTTCACAGTCGAACTTCGAACTTCTTAGAAATTCAAAATCGAACATCGAACTACTCAAAATTCTTCAGTGTTCATATATGATTTCCTTACATATCAAATTTAGGAATATCGTAACAGACGATATTTGATATGTAAAGGATTCCCATTCTTTTTACAAAAAGGAAGGGTTCGACAAATTTGCAGGTTGATTGGGTGAAAATGCCTTCCAGTGCTGAATGTTGTAGAGAGTGAGCATGATAGGTATAAAATAACCACTTACAAGTTAAAACTGTGTGAATATTTAACTGTTTTGGCTCACTGTGAAATAAAGCATGTTGAAACCAGTGTTTTCCAAAGGCAATCTAAAATTATCCTCAAATTCTGTAAATTTACGTTACCAATCGCCTTCGAACACCGTCATCATAATGTTGTTACTGAAATAGGTGTTGAGAGGCTAGGATATATAAGAAAAATAATTATGTAATTGCTAAATGGCTCCATAGTGTGTCAATGTGTCCCATCGATTGTCAAAAATATGCATGAGTGAAATCTCCTGAAATTATGCTATCCACTCAATGAGACCAAGAACGAGTTTAAAGCGCTGCTACCGAGTTAAAGGGGCCGCAACCTCGCTACCTTTGGCAACATTCAATGTCTGTAAAGTTAAGTTTCGAAGTATTTTTGAGCAACGAAGTTCGAACAATTTTGAAGAATTACATATTTCGAACTTCGAACTACCTCAACATCGCTAGTGCGAACATATTTTCGACCCGAAGGTTCGATTCGAGTTCGGGTTCGAGATTTCGAAGCTTCGCACAGCTCTACTTATTTTACTATACTTTATTGTCTAAAATTTTACAGATTGTCTATGTAATAGGTCTAGTATAACTTCTGCTGTTTATATTGACACAATTCATATTAAATGGTTTCATTCAAACATACCGAATTTTCCAAACTAGATACTATCTAGATACTTTAAATTTTGATGTACCAAACCAGATCTATGTTTTTACTATTTCTTTTTCCACAACAGTATGTAAAACTGTATTTTTATATTTTCATGTTGCTACAAGTAATGGAGATGTTATAGATTATTGGCCGAATGCATTATTTTCTTGTCTAGGATTAATTTCTCAAATTTTTACTGTATATTATGTTATGTAGGTATAATTGCATATTATATACTGTTTTCTAACTGCCAGATACAGTTGGTTTTTGTTATTTTATGAGTCATTTAGCTTGAGTATGTATCCCATGTACCAATATAACATTCTGTTATTTTTTTTTTACCATCTATAATTGCATATATACCTTTTTGTAACTGCTAAGTATGGTTGCCTTTGTTTTTTTTAATGAGATATTCAGCTTGAGTATGTATCCCATGTACCAATAATCATTTTATGTTATTTTTTACCTTCTATAATTGCATATATACTTTTTGGTAACTGCCAAGTATGGTTGCCTTCGTTTTTATGAGACATTCACCTTGAGTATGTACCCTATGTACCAATATATCATTCTATGTTATTTTTTTAACATCTAACATAAGATTGATCCATCTTAATATTTTGTAACATGTGTCTACCCATACCCATACCTTGAAACAAAAAAATACCTGCTAAATGTGAAAATTGAAAGTATATCTGCAGTTGCAAATATCTATATGTGTCCATATATTAAAAACACCCAGTAGAATATAATCTAGATCAAAATTATGTCCTTATATTCTTGGACTTTCAAGTTGGGAACATGGCTGCACGTGTTTTCACAAATGAAGAAGACATCTAAATTCCAAACATATTTTGTCATACTGCATCTCATTCATTGTTGTCTTTGTGTATACTGGTGAGATTAGAAATGTTATAGAAACTGCATTGTAGTGTTAAAATAATGTAGGTAAGAATTTCACCAGAATTGTATGTGTTATAGTTTACAGTATTTACTGAGTTCGTCCTCTACCTAGTTTTAAGTTTTATATATTGATATAATAAAATAGGAAGTTATTCAAAATCTCTATAAGATTTCAAATAAACATGTATTTTCAATCAAATAATCTTTTATTATAAAGTTTTGCTTTATGGAATGATTCTATTTACTTTGCATAATTTCTATGACTTTTAATTATGCTGCAGTCAGTAAGAATATAACAGCAAGTGTCTTTCTAAATAATGTAACTGTAAGCCAATTCCCAGCATTATCTTATCTCTTTTGCATAGTGTGTTTGGTGTTTTCTTTTATAAGAAATATTGAAAATTCAAAAACTGATTGTAGGTTGTTAATGGATTCATCTGAAGCTATATTAAAATGTTTAACACACAGGCAATATTTTGTCTTTATTTTCATAATTAGTATTACCACTTAAATGTGCTGTCGGCTTGTAGCAGTGACCATGTCTTTGTTTAGAGCAGTTTTCAATAGCTCCTATTCTCTTCATGTCCTGCTTGTTCAAAGTCACATGCATTATAACACTCCATACATACGACTTGATTTATGTCTTCCTCAGGTACAAGGTAAAATGTTTATTAGTGGTAACAGTATTTTTATTCAATGCTTGCTTTGCCATCGTAATCCTCCTCAGTTCTTTAATCATTTACTGTGATCCGTAATATTGATGTCAGAAATTAATTGTGTCTGAAACTATGTCCAACCAATTTTGGCTTTCTTTTAGTGTTTTTCCGAATTCCCATCATTAAGATTGGTTCTGCTACCTGTGATGAATCCTGACATGTTCCAAGAGTTTCCCTCTTCCAAGTTTCCAATGCTTTGGCTTTCTGGTTTCTTAATTCCAAACTTCTTTCTGCTCAAACAATTAAGTTTTTGATTTTTCCATACATCTGATTCTGGTAGATTTTGGATCAGGATCTGGCAATTTTTATAAATCTCACGACATCATAGGCCCTCGCAACATTGACACAGTTGATGGTTTTACTATTTTGTCCATTATCTTGCACACCTTTGTGTATGTGGCTTAACATCTTCCTTTCAAAGGTCTCACATCGATGGTCTAACGGTAATACCACGTATCAACAAAATGGTAACTTTTCGGGGGACCAAAAAACATCCAGAATCCTGTGTATTCGATACCTGATTTCAGTTTTTGGGCACAACAGTCTCTTTAGTACTTCTTTTTATTTATTTATATCCATAGAAGAATACAAATATGTTTGTTATTATTCTTTGGCATGATACGAGCTATTGCAATATACATTTTATCTTGATATGAGTTATGGTAATATTGAATAATAAGGAATGAGGAATTATTTGGTAGGTTTTATTCGAATGATGTGCAAAAATAAAAATGACAACGTGAAACCACAATATATTTATTCAATCTAGTAAGCAATACTGAAATATTTTAGAACATTTCAAACAAAAAATCAACATCTTCAACTTTTCTGGTTAGGTCTTTAAGTTCAATATGCCGTCAATATTCTGTCTCGTCAACATTCCCAGCTTTGAAAGCCCGACAAGCAGTGGCAGATTTGCAGTCTTGGCCGCCCTAGGTCCCAGGCCATGTAGTAAGTACCAGCCGCCCCTTTCTCAACACTCATCATATAGACTACATAATGAATTTACTTTATTGCCAACTTTTATCTAAAGCGATTCAGAAATTTTGTTAACTATAATAGCTGCTAGTTTGTAATATTTTATGAGGTTTTAGCGATATTTGCACATTTAAAACCGTTTTAGGTTTTATTTATTTAACTACTGGTTTATTCTCACACAAGATAAGATACAATAAGTGTTTTACAATATGTTACAAAACTCGTTTGCACTTGAGCGCAGCAAAATCATTAATTAAATCTTCGCAATCCAATTTTCTTAAAAAAATCAGCTTCTATGTTAAGCAAAGCAAGATTGTTTAACCTTTGCTCTGCCATTGTTGTGCGTAAATAATTTTTAACTCATCGCAAACAAGAAAACGATCTTTCTCCAGGACAGTTACTGGCGAGAGTACACACACATACGAAGAGCAATATCCACGTTTGGATAAATGGTATGAAGACCTCCAGCTCGTAACCATTTCAACAAATTGACTGCACCGTGCAGGGCGGCCGCCATACTCCATAATGTGTTTTTTATCACGATTGGCCGCCCCTAATATCTGGCCGCCCTAGGCCCGGGCCTACTGGGCCTTAGGGCAGCAAATCCGCCACCACAGGTATTACACTGATCCTTCTTCCGTGTAAAAATTTCTAAGAAGAATATGTATAGCTTAAGGGCAGTTTCTGATCAGCTAAACATGTTTATAAATTCTGTAGAGACTAGCTTAGATTCAAAATTATGATCGAGGTACAAAACATGTGGCTAAGTATTCGGTTTGTTCTTTAATTTTCACACCTCTAGCAGACTGGATGAATGGACTTCTTGTTACCATTAGAAACTACAGCAGATGGTATGATGCCATTTATATTTTTGGAACACCAATCGGCAACCATTCACTCATTAAGCCCTAAAAAAAAACAAAAACATCTTTTTGCATATTTGTTTTGTTTTATCTCCCAACTTGCAGATAATATTCATAAGTAGTGCAACGTCTGGACTCTTCTACAAACTGTCTTTCAGCCGCTTTCACTTGTATCAAGCTGCTATGTAAATTTTTTCTGATCGTAGCTAATTTTGTTCCAGAATTTTGTAAATATGAGTCTACGTTCATCTACGGTAATTGTGTTGTAAAATCTAGTCTTATACTTCACACATTTGAGAGACCCGCACTTGGGACCAATAACTGTTGCATTCCTTTTAGTGAATTTTCTTAAAAAAATTAACTAATGAGGAGATCCCGACTTTTGAATTTTGAAAAAATTTCTTCAAATGAGCGCTAATTAGGCCCCCCAGAATATATATATATATATATATATATATATATATATATATATATATATATATATATATATATATATATATATATGTATCACACCGATAACTCAAAAAATAATGGGCCGATTTTGATTAAATTTGGTGAAAAAATTCCTTTTGCAAATGGCTTGGATAAGTTCTTTAGCCAGAAAAATCTGCCCAGGTTTTCACGGAAAATTTTGTGTTTTCTTTCAAAAAAAAAATCTCCGGAATTAACAAAGTAAGGGCAACCAAATTTGTCACGCTGGTTTATATCGTTATAAGTGAGCTACCTACCAAAATTTAGCTTTATAGGTCAAAAGACAAAAAAGTTATGGGCATTTAAAGAAAACTAAATTGGGGTTTTCTTCAAAACGTCAAAGTGACAATTTAAAACGTCAAAATTCGCAACATTTAGGCAAAGAACTTGAATCTAATACGGGCTATGAAAAGAAAATGTCTCAAGAAGAATGTTTTACAAATCCTGAAGTCTTAGTTTCAACAGTCATTGTCCTTCATTTTACTAAAATATTTCCAGAAAATTCATTTCAAATAGACCCTTTGTCTGATGCTTGGCAGTAGCCTTAGCTATAGAGTTTATCGTTTAATGGTATATAATTTTTGTCGAATTTTCGTAAAAAATCAATAAAGCTCAATATATCCGTTATTATATAAGATATGAAAAAAAATTGTATATATTAATTATAGGGTGTCTTGAGCTACATCTTAAAATAATATTTCTACAATCACAGGATGACACATAAGTCATTGGTGATAAAAATTTCTTTTTTTTTTAATCAAACACGTCTTATGTTATTGCATTTTTGCATTTTCCATCGAAATATAATGCATGTTTGTAAGAAAAGAAATTCGGGACGCAGCAAGTGCGTTATGGTAACGAATGAATGTTTCATATTTGAACAGCTCAATTTGCTATTAACCTATAAGGTTGACCAAGAAACGTGTTTTTTCGGGAACACTTTAAGTTTACTTTTGGAAATTTTTGTACATTTTCACACAATAAAGTTATTTTGATGAAACATGCCACATTGTTTTTACTATATAGGTTATACTGGTAACCAAATTTGATGCCTGCTTTCTTAAAAAACACATATTTATTATTAAAAACATTTTTATGAAAATCCACTACCATAACGCACTTGCTGCGTCCAGAATTTTTTGTCATGAAAATGTAATTTTTGCATGTGTAGATTGTAGATTGTTTAATGAGCCCTTTGGCCTCTCAGCACTGCATCTTCCATGGGTATTTTGTGCATGTGTCTTTTTTATAATAGTTGCGCAAAAAGTTCAGACTTCTTATGTAGTTTACTATCTTTTTTCGAGGTATTTTACCTATTTCTTGGGGTGCTAAGGTCACTCCTCCAATCTATTTGAGCCTTTTGCAGGACTGAGTCATGCAGTCGCATTGCAAATGTTCTGTTGTTTCTGCTGCTTCAGTGCAGTATCTGTAATTTTCACTCTCCACCTTACCCATCTTCACAAGGTGATACATTACTGTGCACTGTCTCAAATCTTTTCTGATCAATTGAAGGACTTCTCTGTTGATATGGTGTTGGACCGTTTGCCTGCGTTAAGCCTGGCGTTTTCTTCCAGTATGACAGTTTTTGGTTCCTCTCACAAGTATTAAGTTCATTTCTTACGTGGCTTTTTGTTAATCCGCAATAGGTCTCTCGATCACAGAATGATGTTGCTGTCCTTTTTGCAAGGCTATCTGATTCCTCAGTTCCTTCAATGTCTTAGTGTCCTGGTACCCACATCAAAGCTACTTTGTTGTTCATAGCCAGTTGCTGCAAGGATTTTTTGCGGTCCCAGGTCAGTTTAGACTCTGTTTTGAAAGACTTCAGCGTCTTTAGTACTGTCTCAGAGCATGTGGCTCTCTCTATTTCTAATACCAAGGTATTTTTACAAATATATAGGATACTTTCGTGTTAAGTTTTTTGTAATTAATAAAATATAATGGTGACCAATAACTAAACCAAAAAGATTCTGTGGTGTTCATTATTTCACTTTCATTAATACAAATTTATTTTATAACTGCCCCAGCAGAAAACATTTGTTTTAAATTCAATTTCTTGTTTCAAGAAACCCCTGTGTAATCTAATTGACACAACTAAAAATAGATAAGAAGGATATAATGGAATAGAATACATCTCATTCTAGGAATATAAGAATAAGTTCGATTACCGTTATACAATACTGCGGGTACGGGGTACGTAGAGGTTAAGCAGGTTTAGATTAATATTTGTTATTACGAATACGAATACCGAATCCATTTTATTCTGTTGCTGCTGTTACTGGCTGGCTGACCCTGCAGTATACGTCATTCACCTCATAGAGATTTTGTATCGTACACATACTCTTTTTATTATACACGATTCTGTATTACGTATCATAAAGATTTTGTATCGTACATGTACATTCTATTTACTATATACAACTCGGTATTACGTATCACTTTGTCAGAGATATTCGGATTAATACGAATATTTCAATACTGGGATTCGAGGAATATTTTATTACGTATTTTCACAACACTAGCTGATACCTTATTAGGATCTTATGATATAAAAAAACTAGGTACCTATATTCTACCTAATATAAATAGTAGGTAAAGAATAACCCAACTTTTAATTTTAACTTGAACAAAATGACTGTAGTAGTATATTATATTATTGTAACATCCAATCAAACAAAACCTATGTAAAAGTAGCGTGGATACTAAATTTTAAAAAATAACACAGTGAGCTTCACAGATAATTACAAATTTGTTTAAAAAAACCTGTTCTGTTATTTTGTTTGCAGAAACTGGTTCGATTGAGTTGATTAAACGATTAATATGGAAAAATACTTACCTGCCACCTATAATTTCATAGATGCATTCCGTTTGTAAATAAAATTTAAATTTTCGGTATATTTGCAGATTAGCTGTTTAGAAAAATCTTTTCAGAAATATGCTTAGAACTGCTTCTGGATGCCCAAACCACAAGAAGAATTTCTTGCAAACAGCCCACAAGAAAGTTACGAGACCAAGAGTGAATAGGGGTGCTGGGCGGAGAAGAATATAAAAAGGAAATGTGAGCAGAAAGTGCGAAAGAAACAGCTTAGTAGGACCTCGTTAAGCTGCCTTTATCCCATTTTGCAGCTATACCTCCTTAAAATCCTGTTCACTGCACGCAGAACCTCTATATTCACCGCAGGTCCCGTAGCTTTCTTAGGGGTTGCTCCAAAGGCATTCTTCTTGTTTACATTGTTCTTGTTTATGCATTGAGGGTGACTGTCGGCATGCAGAAGGGGAAGGGGAACCCCCGCGATGAAGCAGCGAACTAAGATTTTTAATTTATGTTTAAATTGTTATCTCATTTCATTTTTTAAAATATTTTTCCAAAAATGATTTTGAGGCTGCCTTGTTTGTCAGTCTTACATAGTAAGCTGCAATATTTAATCATTTTCAAAAAGTATGGATACGGCAATCGTAAATAAGTGTTGGAAAGGGTCTGGGTGCAGCAAGTATGTTATGGTAGAAAATTTTTGTAAAAATAAATAGCTCAATGAATTTCCCATTAAGATAGAATCATCAATCTTCAACCGTAGTAACACCTATGTAAACGCACCGTGGGTACTAAATTAAAGAAAAATAACATAATAAGCTTCGCGGATAATTACAAAACTGTTTTAAAAAACCTTTTTTGTTGTTTATTGTTTGCAAAAACTGTATGGGTTGACTGAAACCAACCATCCAAGCAATTAATAAGGAAAAATACCCGCCATATTTATAATTTGACAGGTACATTCCCTTTGTAAATAATTTTTTTTTCTGCAAAACTTTTGTAGCTTTAATGAAATTTGTAACACAATTTTTTTAAAGACACTTGCAGTACTTGCATATTACATCTAAGACCAAATTTGATTTTTTTAGCTCCATATAAAATATATATATTTGTTTAATAATCGCTAACTGGGACTTTAAAACCGATTTCCAAGGTCCATTTAAATTTAGAGAATTAGTTTTAATAATATATTTTACTAATAGTGTAGTACAATTCTTATGAACATTCACTACTATAACGCACTTGCTGCGTCCCGAATTTTTTTAATTATTCTTTTAGTTATTTAATTGTATGATATTTAAAGTATGTATACTACCTATTTTATCAACTTAAAGTACAAGTGTCTTACAGCAGGTACAAGTATATTTATTTGTTCATTTAAAAGATATACAGCGTAATGTTTTAATTAGCACAACCATTGTGAAAACAGAGTCTTTATATGGTAATAGTATGTCATTTTATGTGCTCGTTGTAGCTGCTTCTGTGTTTGAAACATCGTTCACACATGCTTGTTTTTGTGCCTTGTTTCGTTTCCACCTTTCAACTTCTCTGCGTATTCTACTGACATCTACAGCATATGTTCTACAACAGCCTCCAACCCAAGTGACACCCATGTTCAGCCAGTTCTGTACATAAGTTTCAACTGGTTCACACTTGTCTCTGTCAATCCATCTGAAAAAAGGATAAGTGAGTAAATTTTTGTAGACATTTGAATTAAAATTATCAAATAAAAAAAACAGAAGATTGACGCGCGAGGATTATGCAGTAAATAAAAGCGCACGACATAAATCACATACTACGAAACATCAGAAAAGCACAAGAATCAGCTACGACACGTCAACAAGAACAGACAATTCTTCAGCCATTAGTAGAAGAAGCTACACAATCCTATGTCAAAAACTCAACCCATTTTATTAACTTTCTTCAAAACTGCACTATTTCTCAAAACGACATCCTAGTTAGCTTTGATATAGTTTCCCTGTTCACTAATATGCCTCTATCTGAAACCCTTGACATTCTAAAAAATAAACATACCATTCAACGCGATACCCTAGCTCTTCTAGACATTGCCCATCTAACACTTATTTCCTTTCCCAAAACAAGTTTTACAAACAAGTTCGAGGTGCTGCAATGGGTTCACCACTCTCTCCTGCACTGGCTAGTATTTTCATGAAAAATTTCGAGACTCAATTCATCCCAACTAAAACCAACCTGCCTGTTAAGATACGTTGATGACATTTTCGCTGTCTGGTCACATGGTAAAGAATCTCTAGAGGAATTCCTTTCTTACCCGGATTTGAGGGTTGATGTTCTTTACATCAACCCTTAAATCCACCTCACCATGAAAATAGAAAACAACATTTACCTTTTTAAGATGTACGCATCACTAAAAACCCAGTCAGGATTTTCTTACACTGTGCACCACTACACTAATCGTTACTTTAACGCCCAATCTCACCATCACCCATCGCAACTAAATTCCGTGGTTCGAACACTAGTAACAAGATCTCTTAGACTAACGGACGACAACAATAAACACACGGACTTAAACTTCACTGCTTGAAAATGGATACGACAAAAATCACATACTACGAAACGCACAACAACGAGATACTACAGCTTAGCAAGAGCAAAGTTCTCGGAACAGCTGTCTTCTTAACCTACATCACAGGTGTCACCGACAAAATTAGCCCAATTTTTAGAACCCACACTCAAAACCGTATTCACAACCGAGCAAAAACTGTTAAATCTAATAAAAGCTCCGAACGATACGATTCAAAACGAATCCCAGGGAGTTTAGAAATTACATAGGATAAACGAATAGACGTAGCGACAATAGAATCTATGAACACACCCTCGCATTTAGAAAATCCGGTCCCTCATCCGGACTGGCCATGCGTCATATTCATACAGACACAAAATAGATTTTGATAATGACAAAACAATATCCCTGCGTTTACGACTTCAAAACTAGATTTATCCGCGAAGCGATCAAGATCGAAAAACGCCCCGATTGTTTAAATAAGAGAAAGGAAGGCCTTCGCTTTCCGATTACTTGGAAACTCATATCCTCAATACAAACACACAAAAAGACAATTATTTCAATAGACAATTCTGCCCTGCTAAGACAAAAGGTACTATCTGCAAAATCAGAGTTTTGAGATATTTAACATCTAGTAATAATTGCTCTCCCAACTTACAGCATTAAGATATAATTGGAATCACTTCATTATAAGTTACAGTAAGAACGTGTAATTCCTTTGCTTACCTGAAGTATACTTTTATTTTTTTAGATTACTAGATTTTTGTTAATTATGTAGATAGGACAATTTTACTAGCTATAAGGAACCATGTTTGCTAAGTAAAAATGTCCTAGTTAGGAAAAAAAACTTTTTTTTTCTTACAAAAAAAGTAACTATTTTGAACTATGTCACATTATAAGGTACATAAAAGAAGATAGAATATAATCAACATGGCACATGCTAATCAATATCTTTATCAACATTATTACTAGAATTAAACAGGGAAATTAACCCAAAATTCAAGTCTATTAGGAGGGATATGGTTAGTTAACTTGGAAATCAAATTTGTTTTTCTTTCTAATGTTATTCCTCGACATGTGATTCGTTGTGAGGGCTTGTGCAAGGCAACTTTAAAATATTTTTTATCTTCTACTCCCTTAAATTCATCATCAAAGGCCTTTTTAAATGAAAAACGCATGTCGTCTCTTTTAAAAGAAAGTGAAACAATGTCTTAGATAAACACCCCGTGTAAGCTTTTGTAGCTTATACTTGGAAGTGTAGTCGATCCAGTAAAAAAATGGTATGTCCATTTCAATCACATTTACCTTTGCAGAATTTTCTTCTTGAACGACACAAGCAAAATCAGCAAAGTCATAAACTTTAGGTTTCTTTTTCCAAAGATAAGTCCACCTGGTGGTGGAATGAATCAGCCGACATAAATGTGTGGCCTGGTTCAAAGTTTTTGATATACAGGCTTCTCAGTGCAAGTTCTTCAGAATTAACAACATAAATAAAAAGTCTGGACGCAGCAAGTGCGTTATGGTAGTGAATTTTCATAAAAATGTTTTTAATAACATATTTCTTTTTTTTTTATAAAGAAAGCAGGCATGAAATTTGGTTACCAGTATAACCTAAATAGTAGAAAAAATGTACCATATTTCACCAAAATGAGTTATTGTTTGAAAATGTACAACAATTTTCCGAAAATAAACTTAAAATGTTTCCGAAAAAACTGCTTCCTGGCCAACGAACGTTAGGTTAATAGCAAACTGAGCTATTGAAATTGAAACTTTAATGATAATTCGCTACAACAATGCACTTGCTGCGTCCAGTAAAAATTTAAATCGGTTGCAGAAAAGAAGAAGCACTTGTGAAGCCACGGGAAAGTCTATGGCTGTATTGGAACGGTTTCACTAAGTTAGGGCAATAATTAATAACCGGATGCGTGCTATTCAAATTGAATTAAGTCTTAAAAGTTTTCATCTCGTCCTAATTGATATTGTCATACAAAACCTCGCTAAAAATTCATCGGAATTACACAATCTGATCAAATAACGATAAAATGAAATAAAAGATTAAAAAAATTTAAAAAAGTGAAGCCACTAACTGGGATTAGAACGTGTGCTATAGGAGTCCATTGTGAAATATAACCTGCTCCTTTCCACCGCTCGGCTAATGACGATATAAGAGATCTATCTACTGACAGGTATATACCGTAGTATATTATTTTCTAACGTATTCATTATTTACACCATGCAATTTTTGTTTAAAATGGATTTTTTCGCGTATTTTAACGAAATAAATGAAATTGACGGTGTGCTTCTTAGCGTTACACATGCGCGATGATGTAAATTACTTAGACAAATTGTCATAACTACTGCATTTCCACGTAGTAAATCAGTTTGTCGTATATTAATGTTTACAGAAGAAGTAAGTTCCCTAGTCCCAACTACGAAAAACTCTGAACTAGGGACAAATTGCCTTAGTGTATGATAGATTGGACATTTTGTTCTAGTAATCATAGGCATTTTTACACATAGGACAATAATTTTGTGTATTTTTTACTGCTAAAATGTAGATAGGATATCCAAACTTGGCACATGGGTAGAAAACATGTATATGCATACACAAACGCCAAAAAGTGAAAAACGTAAAATTTGCAGATAGGACCTTTTGTCTTAGTAGGGCAGTATTTAGCTGCCCCATTACCTGACTCAACAAATATTTCTAATCATCTTAATCCTATAAGTACCGTTACGGTAGTACCTGACTTAATAGACATCGATGTCGAGACAGGTAGACAGAATGTTACTTATAACACAAGACTTACAACAAACTCTCAGATCTCTCTCAGGCGTAGAGGTGAACACACTGAGACTTTAGAGACGATCTCCGTTGAGATTTGGGGAGTAGGCAGATTGAGGCCTTAGAGTTAATTTCCTTAAAATGGCTTCAAAACAGGAACCGACATGTCCACTTTTAATAAATTCTAAACGTGGTTCAACCCGAGAACTAAGTATATCACTAATGATCGCGCAAAACTTTCCAGATATCTATATATATATATATATATATATATATATATATATATATATATATATATATATATATATATATATATATATATATATATATGTATATATATATATATATATATATATATATATATATATATATATATATATATATATATATATATGTGTGTGTGTGTGTGTGTTATTACGAGAAGACCAAAACTGACCGATTTATATAAATTGCGGCACGTGTCTTCCTTTTGCTAATGACGGATAATTTCGTTGGTCAGCCCAATGTCAAAAAATGTTCATATACGAAAGTAATAAAGTTATATTCCTTTAGGAAAGTTGATAGGGCAAGTGCCTTAATATAGACTAAAAATATATTCCTTCAAAACAAAAAGAAAAGTATCATGGGACCCCTACTAAAAGTTTTTGTATGCTAAACAAAATTTATTAAAATCGATGAACCAAAAAAAAGTTATTTCCGGTTTATGAATTAGTACCAAGACATTAAAAAAAGTTTTGTAAAAAAAATAATGAAATTATGAAGTAGTATAATATTCTATTAAATAGACTGAATCTATTGTCCTGTTGCTTGCCATATTTAATTATCAAGTTGTAACAAATAGAACAAAAAAGTAACACTGATAAAAATAGATTCTGTAAAATTTTGACAAAATATGAATATTCGAGTATTTTCTTCATTTTTTTTTGACGAGGCCACTTCTTATTAAATAAACTGTTTAATTAACAATACTTTTTTTTCATGAAGATTCGCTACCATAACACACTTGAGGCATACGTTGATCTAAGAAAATAAAAAACACGATCAAACAAAAAAGTAAGAAAGCATAAGGAGGATGGATGAACAGAAGGAGTAAAGGAATTAAGAATTACATGCAGAAGACACGATCGGATTAAGCTTGCCACAGCCAAGGAAACTACAATACAAACTAGGAACAAAAAGTAAAACCATAAACGATGGATGGATGATGGAAATTTATTTCTAGAAAAGGAAGAAATTGCTAAGCACTGGAAATCCTATCTCGAAGAGTTAATCATAGAGAGGAAACTAATTATGAAGAAGAGCACCTCTATGGAGGAAATATGGCAAATAAACCCAGATAACCTGGTAGTGCCTATTTCAGGAGAATAATTCGAGACAGCCACTTAGGAACTTAGAAAAGGAAAACCTTTTGGCGCAGACGAATTAACAGCGGAACTTAAAATAAATTCTGGTGACAAAATGAACTGTGTTATGAACCGGGGGACCTGCCGGGTGAGTTTATTAAGAGTAAAAGTATTACGAGAGCTTCTTGTAAAATCGGACAAAAACCCAGAAAAAACAAAGAAAAGAAAAAAATGGTAAACAATTGTTAAATAATAACTACAGCAAAATATCTTGAGATTAAAGAAAAATAAGAGAAATATAAAGAAAAAGCGTTGATGGAAAGCAAGAAAAACGTAAAAAAGAGAGGAAAATGCCAAAGCAAGGAAAGAAAAAAATCTGAAAAACAATCAAAGACAGTAAAAGTTAAATCTCAGTCCCAAGTAACTAATTGCGACTCGTCTACTGATGAAAATGATTGCGATGATTACTCTATACGAGACGGCGATGAAGATTATCACAAACGGTTCTCAGATATTGAGAATGAGAATGAAGCACTCATACTTGAGTCTGGTGAGTTTTGCATCGCAAAAGTTTTTGGGAACACTAAGGATTATTTTAGGTTATATGTTGCAAAGGTATTGGAAAAAGAGGATGAAGGCTACACAGTTATTTTTTATAAAAGATATTGTTAAACAATGAACTTTAAAGAAACGGATGAAGAATCTTATATCAAAGGAATTGACATCGTGCGGAAACTGCCTCAACCAGTAACCAGTAGTTCTGCTCGTTTCAGTAACATGATTGGTTTTTCAGCAGACCTTAGTGATTTAACTAACATACATTACTTAAATATTTGTATAAATACAATGTTTTTCCTTCTTATTTGCTTTTTTTCTTTGATTTTTCCTTCTTAAGCCCTCATACGAGTCCTGTTACAACAGTCATGATATTTATATAAATTAAAAAATCGAGCATACCAATATTTTTATACATCAATAGAATACCCAACAATAGGTCGAGATACCTCAGTCATTTGTTTTAATGTTCTCATAGAAGATACGCAGGAGTGGTCCAGACACCCCAAAGTCACTGGGCAACTGGGCCAGTATGACAAAAGTGATACAATTATTTTGTTTAAATATAAATAATTGAAAACTGTTTTCAAGTGATATGTAATATTGAAGCCTGCTTCTTACTAAATAGTATGTAATATGTTTGCAGTGAAAATATTTGTAATTACTTGTCCTAAATAAAGTTTTATATTAGTAACCTAAGGTCATGTTGTAAAATCATGACCCAGTTACCCCGGAGCACTTTACTAGCATTTAAACAATCGGAGAGAGCATACTTGAGAAAGATTTGGACACGTTTATTCCTTTTGTAGCCCTGGAAAAAGAATTCTATAAGGTGGATTGTAAAATATTGCTTCAAAAAAATAATATTTGGTAAAGTAATGTCAAATTTTGTGTGCTAAATAATATACACTCCTTGAGACAATATACTTAACAAAAGGAATTATTTCTATAGTAAAGAAAAAATATTACTCAAGCCTCTCGTGGAACTGTTGATGGCACATAGAAATACCGAGAAGCTACAATTTGCCTGAAAGAAATTTGTGGGACAGTATAAACAATAGTTTGGAGGTTATAGATGTTTGAAAAGGGTTCAGTTGTGCTTTAATACGAACACAAGCATCAGCTTTTTGTATTGCACAATGTAAAATTCAATACCGAACAAAGGAGTATATAATGTAGAGAGCTGGATTGGATTGGAGGGATAGGTGTTTTATTTTTAATCTATACTAATATCTAAGTACCGATAATTGATATTAACGGATATGAAACTGAAGCTAAAATAAGAAAGGGTGTACGGCAAGGATGCCCATTATCGCCATATTTGTTTAATTTATTAATGGAAGATACAATAAATAGGCTAAAGGAAAAGACAACAGGAATCAAAATAATTGGAACACAATTAAAATGCACACAGTAGGCAGATGACAGAGCGCTAATAGGAGAAACGGAAAATAATTACAAATGATGTCGAATGTTCTGAATGGTATGTTAAAACGATCAAAATGACGAAAAAAAAATTCGGGACGCAGTAAGTGCGTTATAGCAGCGAATTTTCATAAGAATTGTACACTATTATTATACGGCATATTAGCAAAGTTAATATAAACTTAAACATACCTTGAAGATCGATTTTAGAGGTCCTAGTACGCGCACATTTGAATAATTCTTTCGAAAGTGTTACCATCGATATCTCTATTATCAAAAAAATCTTGTGTTCTAACTCATTTTTGAGAAAAATGCCCAAAACTTAATTTTCTATGAAGCTAAAGAATTAAATTTTGCTATATCTTCAAAAAGTTTTCCCCGATTTACCACTGGAAAAACTTGAGCATAAAGGCTGATTAACGCACTCGACCTCGGTTTTTGCCCAAACAAGATTTTTGCAAATTTGGTTGAAATTAGTTTAGTATTTTTTGAGTTATCGCTCGGATACACACACACACACACACACACACACATTGGGGATATTATTATTACAGATGGTGGTAAATATAGCAAAGCGTTAAAACCATCGCGATGGCAAAGCAATCATTCAGTAGACAAAGTATTTTTCTCACTAATAAACATTTTAGCTTGGACCAGAGGAAGAAGTTCATCAAGCCGCACATATAGAGTGTATGGGGCGGAAATCTGGACTTTGACTAGGCAGATAATGAAAATAAAGAGGCTTTTGAAACGTAGAGATGGAAAAGGTGACAAAGGCACGGTACACCGATGGAAAGACCAATATAAGTGTGCTAGAAGATACAGGAGAGGAAATATGATTGCTAAAAGAAATTAAAAGGACGAAGGCATTTTCTGAAACATAATAACTTTATCATACCATCAAGCAATGGACCAATACTTGGGAAAGATGGAAGAGGTTGACCAAAGGACAACATCCTGGCAAACCTGACGTAACTAGTGATCTGTGTTATAAATCGGGAGAACTGCCGTGAGTTTATCAGATGATGGTAAATATAGAAAATATTTAAGAAGGCAAGCATTTAACAGAAAGTACTATTGGCGTAGATAGGGGGGTGCCAGGACCCCCCCCCCCGATGTACCTCGGCCCCCTGAAAGATTCTAATAAAGAAAATAGAAAACATATTTTTTAATCCAACGTATACCCCCCCCCCCCCAAACGGAGGCTAGCTACGCCGATGGAAAGTACTTCTAGACATTTTAACTTGGACCTGGGGAGGAAGTTTATCAGGTCGTATATATGGAATGTGGTAGTGTGTGCAGGCGGAAACCTGGACTGGAGCAGGGCATGCAGAGAATAGTGCTGTAAATTGAACCATAACTTCCACATAGCTGTGATAATGTACTCTCCTCAGAAAGACATCCTCATCAAATAAATTCGGGGTCCATGACTTGATCACAAAGAAAATATTCGCATTCCTGTACCCATAAACTTTCAAAACGATATATTACTCGAGTTTTAACGAAAAATGTCAATTTTCAATAAGTCATCCCCCATTTATCCCATACCCCCTTAAGCCGTCTTTCCCAAAAACAATTCGAAGCGTTCTTTTGTCTGGTGCTAACAGGATACCAAATTTAAAGATAGTATATCAATTCTTTCGAAAGTTATTGCGCCTACTAACGGACAGGCGTATAGGCCGACAAACCGACCGACCGACGGACAAAAAAAATCATTCCAGAATCAAGTTTTCTATGTTTTAAGACTTTTTACGCGGCTTTAACAACAACAAAATTCCAAATTTCTGTCACCCATATTCCACCCCACACATTCAACCCGTAATCTAATTTCAGCACAGAATACCAGATGTTTGATGAAATTGAAAGTTTTCTAATAAACAAACGCTAAAACGTTATATCACTCAAGTTTTAACAAAACAATTTTAATTTTCACCAAATCACCCCCCATTCATCTCCTACCCCCTCAAGCGATTTTACCCAAAAGCAATCCGAATCGTTCTCGGGTGCTAACTGTATACCAAATTTGAGGACGATATCTCAATTCGCTCTAAAGTTATAGTGGCTACAGACATACAGACCGACCGACAAAAAAAGGTTCGTTGCCAAATCATGTTGACACTTTTTACTACGTTCAAGCGAAACAAAATTTTTCAAATGTTTGTCTCCGATGCGGTACTTCCACACGTTGTGACGAAGCTTTTGAAATATGGACATGAAGAAAACGACAGACACGGTACACCGATAGAAAGGTCAATAAAAGTGTGCTAGAAGAGGCGACCGAAGAAATATATGCTTGCTGAAAAAAAAAATGGAAAGGGGGAAGGTATTTATTTGACATATTTTGAGACATAATAACTGTGTGATAACATTCATTGAAGGACACAGACCTAAAAAAAGAGACTGACCAAATGGAAAACTTCTGGCAAACCTGGCACAACTACTGGTGAAGTGTCGAAGTTAGAATGAAATGAAGAAAGCTGCTGGAAACAGACAATCAGGGTTGCGAAAACAGGGCGACATCGCATGTATATTGTGATGAATAAACCTGTGGCTTCAGGACTACTTTGCCTCGCCAATAAGTGTACCGAAGAGAGCAGTGTTGGTGCTTGCCGTTTGGTATACTGTAGAGCCCAATTTTCAATCTAAGTACCTAGTTTGTTATATTCATGCAATTTGTTCTTTAAAAATAAACACTAAGTGTTTATTTTTGTTTGTGAGATTAAAATTAAAAATAGATTCACAGTATTTAGAGTAATACTTTCCAAGCATAACAAGTTCGTTTTATAAACGATTGAAAAATGTTTTGTGGACTTATTTATGAAGAACTGACTTTATTCTCGTCTTCCTGGAACATAATGACTGGCTGCAGTGTTATTGTTTATTATATCATTTCCCTGGAAAACTGGTAACATAAGTCTGGTAGCTTGATTAAAAAAAATATAGCAAAATTAAGGTAGGTAGCTCACGTAACCTAAAATCATATCCCATAAATGTCTTAAAACAGACGTTGTCATTATTGATATTTTGAATGTCTCATTAGTCTGTTGCATTCGAAAATAATATGAATTCTGAGAATTGTTCAGCAATACATTGAGTACGGCGACTGCGTTTTATCGTATAGTTTCTTCGTACGTGCCTTATCGCAGCAAGATAGTAATTTGATTCCGAAAATAATGGCGATACATTTTTTACTGTCTGGTTGGAGCTGTATGTTATGGACATGAATTGACAGGCCTTCGGTACGAGCTGACTGTGACTCACTTTGTCACCAGTCATTCATCGTATGCACATCGTCAATGTAGGTTCATCAAAATTATTTGTGTGTTTTAACAATCGTTTGAGATATAATTTTTTTAAATTTCTGCGAAAAATGGCTACCGTTCAGGATTTAGAAGATTTTGGAAATTTAATTAGAATACATTCCGTAGAAGCTACCAGTGCCTGTAATTCTGGGTAAGTGACCGTTTTTTTAAAGAAATAACCATTACTTATAGTGACTAACTTTTATCCTCTTTTATATATAATCTATTTGGGGAATCGAACTGAAAAAAAGGGTATCCGGTATTTTGTTTGCTAAAGATTATCTTAAGGTACATACCACCTAGGTAGGTCTACTTATTGAAAAACAGAGTTAAAACATTTTGCAAGGTGACCTTGACTGTTTAACTTAAAGAACAATTTTTAGATTTGGCTATTTTAATTTTTACAAATATCCAACAGAAATGAAGCAGATTGCGAAATTTTGTAAAAATTTATACGTGTTTTTATTTAGTGTGTATACTTTGCTGCAAATAAAGTATTTTTTGCGATTGTCTAATAGCTGGCGATTTTTCGTTTTGACTCACTTCAATTATAAAAGGCAAGTAGGTAGCTACTTAAAGTTAAAGAAAATAATGCAGGTTTATATGTTCTGTAGTTAGTAATATGTGTCCCTGAGTCGCTGTAAGGCAAAATTTTGACGCTTTAGACAAAATTATCGGTTTCCAGAATACAGCGTCGTCAAGATGGCTGCTCTAAAACAGTCTATTTAATAGATAGATAATCAGCAAACACATTACATGACATCTATGTTGGTACAAAATATATAACTCATGAGGATGTGAATGTGACCCAGATGTAGGTACGTTTTAGAGAACATTTAGAGCCGAATGTCTATTTTATTATAGACCCTTCTTGGGTGATGGGTATATGTGACATCAGTTGCAGCATATATTTTATGTAGGTAATGCTTACATACACAATGCAAAATATTTAAATCAATCGTTTTAATGGTGAATTAACTACTAACACAACATTTTTTGCCCAACAGGGCATGTTTTTAACACATTACAATAAAAAATATTCTATAAATATCTAAACTGCATATAAATAATTCTCATAAATTGTTTCCAAGAAAAAATAGATTTTAAATATAAAGGAAACAAAGTAATATTTGGTAACAAAGAATGCATTAAATAAACAAAGATTCTACTATTCAAAACAAGACAATAAACTCTAAATTTAAAACTCATCTAAATGCCTGCCACCTTTTTAGTGAATTTTTATTTAAAAAAAAATTCACTAATAGAGAGGTATTGATGGTGAGACTTTGCAAAAAAAATTTCAAATGAGCGCGAATTAGGACCCCTAGTACCCATATCCGGGGTCAGTTTCAATTCTTATATGTATATATATATATATATATATATATATATATATATATATATATATATATCTATATATATATATATATATATATATATATATATATATATATATATATATATATATATATATATATATATATATATATCCATCCATCCGATAACTCAAAAAATAATTGACAGATTTCGATGAAACTCGGCAAGTGCCTTTCTTTAATTAATGTCTTGGATGAGTTCGTTATCCAGGACAATTTGACGGGGTTTTCCGGGAAAATTTTGAGTTTTCTTTAAAAAAAAAATTTTTCTCCGAAAAGTACAAAGCTGTTTTAATAAGATTTTATGGATATCTTGCCTTAGGAGATACCTTACTACGTACCAAAATTCAACTTTCTAAGTTTAAAGAAAATTGAGTTATTCAAATTTTGAATTTTCTTTCGAAAAAAATATTTTTCTCCGAAAATTGGGTCGGGTTCTCCAGAAGTTTTTCTTTTGTTCTGCGTCACACCCTTTTTCCAAAAATGTCTTGTTTAATTATTGTTATCACAAACTATCTTATGTCGCAGAACATATCCAATAAATTCTGACTTACTCTTTAAGTAAATAACTTTCTTTTTACACCTCTTTTACTATATTTTATTCCTTTTTCTATCAGTATACTGGTCCACATTCGATTTGTTATTATTTTCTTCATGTCCACATTTTAAAAGCCAATATTTTCTTCTTGTCCCCTTTATTCAAATTCCAGATTTACAGCACATACATTACAATGCTCTATTTGTTTGACTTTATGAACCTACTCCTCATGTCCAAGCTAACATGTTTACTAGTGAGACGAGTGTTTTATCTATACAATGTTTTATTTGATATCTAGACTGTACTTCTCATTTCTTTGCTACATTTACCACAATTTGTGATAATACATCCAAGTTATGTGAATATTTCTATCTGGCCAAGTTGTTGGTTGTTTAGATTGGCCATAGTGGACACTGGTCTAAAATCGTTTAAGTTTCAAATGTTTTAAAATGTTTTCTTTTCAAGAATAAAATTTAATAACTTATTGTGACTTTTGTTTATCAAAATCGTCATTTATTACCATAACAACCAAATTCAATGTTCTTTACTAGAAAGTTTTTAGGCGAACTAGATATCAATATATCCTCGTACAGTGAGTGTATTCTGACTCGTGTTGTGTGTATTAATAATATAATTTGAATATGATTTCTTTGTAAAATACAGTACGATAATGAATAAAGGCTACTGAAATTTCCAAAATGAATATAATATAAAGATATCAAACCAGAACCGTATATATACAGGGTGAACCACCGGAAACTACATCGATGGATTATGGGAAAACCATCACCAGGAAAAATCTCATAATATAGTACAGTACAATTGCAATTGGGGGACACTCTGCTAAAATATTTTCAGACTGGTAATATCTGCGGTATAACCGGAAGTAGATGTCAACTTCCTTATCTCAAATTGGACCCCCAGTATATTAAGATATTTTGAAATTCTGAGTAAAATTCTGGATACTTTTGCGTATAATGTCATATACCTTCTTAAGGTATTCGAATTTTTATGTCAAAATTGAGAGTTGAATTGAAAATTTCAGAGCGGAACATATTGATATTTTTCTCTCATACATACGACATAATTATTTACTTTGAATTGCTGTCCTTGTAGATAAGGATGTAGTCTAATTGTGTTTTTGGATTTATTGATACAGTGTGTTCGAACAAGAAATACCAAAATTAAGAATAAAAAACTGCTGAGACTTGATTTTTTTAAACGGAAGCCCCTTTTAGTGAATTTTCTTTAAAAAATCACTAATGAGGAGATCACGACTTTTGAATTTTGAAAAAAATTCTTCAAATGAGCGCTAATTAGGCCCTCTAGAACACATATCTGGGGTCAGTTTCAATTTTTATATGTTTATATATATATATATATATATATATATATATATATATATATATATATATATATATATATATATATATATATATATATATATATATATATATATATATATATATATATATATATATATATATATATATATGTATCACACCGATAATCGGCCTAGGTTTTCCTGGATTCTTCAAATGAGCGCTAATTAGGCCCTCTAGAACACATATCTGGGGTCAGTTTCAATTTTTATATGTTTATATATATATATATATATATATATATATATATATATATATATATATATATATATATATATATATATATATATATATATATATATATATATATATATATATATATATATATATATATATATATATATATATATATATATATGTATCACACCGATAATCGGCCTAGGTTTTCCTGGATTTTTTTTGGTTTATTTTCGAAAAAAATATATATATTTCCGGGAATAACAAAGGAAGGGCAACCAAATTTGGTACGCGGGTTTATATCGTTATAGGTAAATTATGTACCAAAAAAATTAGCTCTGTAGGTTAAAAGACAAAAAAGTTATAGGCATCCAAAGAAAAATAAATTGGGGTTTTCCTCAAAACGTCAAAGTTGCGATTTAAAACGTCAAAATTGTCAACATTTAGGCAAAGAACTTGAATCTAATACAAGCTATGGAAAGAAAACGCCTCAAGAAGAATGTTTTACAAACCCTGCAGTCTTAGCTTCAACCGTCATTGTCCTTCATTTTACTAAAATATTTCCAGAAAATTTATTTCAAATAGACCTTTTCTCTGATGCATTGGCAATAATCTTAGCTATAGACTTTATTGTTTAATGGTATATAATTTTTGTCGAATTTTCGTAAAAGATCAATAAAGCTCAATATATCCGTTATTATAGAAGATATGATGAAAAAAAATTGTATACATTAATTATAGGGTGTCTTGAGCTATATCTCTGGCCCATAAGTCGTTGGTGATACAAATTTTCTTTTTTTTTAGTCGAACACGCCTTATGTTATTGCATTTTTGCATTTTCAATCGAAATATATTCCATGTTTGTAAGAAAAGAAATTCGGGACGCAGCAAGTGCGTTATGGTAGCAAATCTTGATTAAATGCTTCATATTTGAATAGCTCAATTTGCTATTAACCTATAAGGTTGACCAAGAAACGAGTTTTTCGGGAACACTTTAAGTTTACTTTCGGAAATTTTTGTACATTTTCAAACAATAAAGTTATTTTGATGAAACGTGGTACATTATTTTTAGTATATAGGTGATACTGGTAACCAAATTTGATGCTTGCTTGCTTAAAAAAACACATATTTGCTATTAAAAGCATTTAAATGAAAATTCACTTCCATAATGCACTTGCTGCATCGAGACCTTTTTTTTGGATATTTAGGCTTATTCCGCATTAAAAACCAGGAAAATTTTGTATGATGTTGTTTATTCACAGAAACGTTACTTTTATAAATATTAGCAATTTTCTATGTTTCTATTTTAGTGAATTTTCGTAGAAAAAATTCACTAATGGGGAGATCCCGACTTTTGAATTTTGAAAAAATTTTTGCAAATGAGTGCGAACTAGGACCCCTAGAACCCATACCCGGGGTTAGTTTCAATTTTTATATGTTTATATATATATATATATATATATATATATATATATATATATATATATATATATATATATATATATTTATATATATATATATATTTATATATAAATTTATATATATATATATATATATATATATATATATATATATATATATATATATATATATATATATATATATATATATATATATATATATATATATATATATATATATATATATATATGTATCACACCGATAACTCAAAAAATAATGAGCCGATTTTGATAAAATTTGGCATGTACGTTTCTTTTGTAAATAGCTTGGATAAGTTCGTTAGTCAGGAAAATCGGACGAGGTTTTCCGGGAAAATTTTGAGTTTTCATTCGAAAAAAATTCTTATCTCAAAAAGTAATAAGACGATTTTAATAAAATTTGGCATGTACCTTCCTTTTATAAATGGCCTTGATAAGTTTGTTAGCCAGGAAAATCGGACGAGGTTTTCCGGGAAAATTTTGAGTTTTCATTCAAAAAAAAATTTTATCTCAAAGAATAATGGGCCTATTTTGATAAAATTTGGCACGTACCTTCCTTTTGTAAATGTCTTTGATAAGTTCGTTAATCAGAAAAATCGGACGAGGTTTTCGGAAAAATTTTGCGTTTTCATTTGAAAATAAAATTTTATCTTAAAAAATAAAAACTCTACGATAACCAAATTTGGTAGGTACGTTAACGATATAAAAGGTAAACTATACACCAAAATTTAGATTTCTATGTTACAAGAAAAAAAAGTTATAATAAAATATTTTGTGCCAGATCATTTTTATGAAAATTCACTACCATAACGCACTTGCTGCGTCTTCGACTTTTATTTAACTGTATTTGGTGTTGGTTTCAGTTTTTGTGGATATCTATTCACAAACGTTTCACATGTTCTTAAATTAACTTTATTACATTGCCCAAAAATGATAAATAAATTTAAATAATCGTCATTTATATAATTTAGACGATTTGGCATGATTGTTTGTAGCAATTAAAAAGCAAGTGACATAAATTCAGCATCTGCCTGACAGTTGTATTGTAAACTTCATCGTAGCCAACTAAAGTGAAATTAAACGGTCACTATTGTAATAGAAAAATTAAAAACTGGAAAAAGTTTAGAAAAGTAACATTTTTTGTATAAACAACCTTATACAAAATATTCCTGGTTTTTAGTGCGGAATAAGCTTAAATAATCAAAAAGTCTGGACGCAGCAAGTGCGTTATGGTAGTGAATTTTCATAAAAATGTTTTTTATAGCACATGTGTGTTTTTTTAAAGAAAGCAGGCATTATATTTGGTTACCAGTATAACCTATATAGTAGAAACAATGTGCCATGTTTCATCAATATAACTTTATTGTTTGAAAATGTACAAAAAATTCCGAACGTAAACTTAAATTGTTCCCGACAAAACTGGTTTCTTGGTCAACCTTATAGGTTAATAGGAAATTAAGCTATTCAAATTTGAATCATTTAATGAAAATTCGCTATCATAGGGCACTTGCTGCGTCCAGTATTTCTTTTCTTACAAGCATGAATTATATTTCGACGGAAAATGTCAAAATGGAATAACATAAGGCGTGTTCGATTAAACAAAAAAAGAAAATTTGTATCAACAACGATATATAGGCCACCCTGTGGTTGTAGAAATATTTTTTAAGATGTAGCTTAAGACACCATATAATTAATGTATACAATTTTTTTCGTATCATGTATAATAACAGATATATTGAGCTTTATTGATTTTTTACGAAAATTCGACAAAAATTATATGCGATTAAACGATAAACTCTATAGCTAAGACTACTGCCAAAGCATCAGAGAAAGGGTCTATTTGAAATGACTTTTCTGGAAATGTTTTAGTAAAATGAAGGACAATGACGGCTGAAGCTAAGACTTCAGGCTTTATAAAGCATTCTTCTTGAGACATTTTCCTTCCATAGCTGGTATTAGTTTCAGGTTCTTTGCCTAAAATGTTGCCAATGTTGGCGTTTTAAATCGCGACTTTGACGTTTTGAGGAAAACCCTAATTTATTTTTCTTTAAAGGTCTATAACTTCTTTGTCTTTTAACACACAGAGTTAAATTTTAGTACGTAATTTACCTATAATGACATAAACCTGCGTACCAAATTTGGTTGCATTTACTTTGTTATTTCCGGAGATATAGTTTTTTTTTAAAGAAAATACAAAATTGTCCAGGAAAACCTGGGCCGATTTCGATAAAATTTGGTGAATACCTTCCTTTTGCAAGTGGCTGGAATAAGTTTGTTAGCCAGGAAAATAGGCCCAGGTTTTCCCGGAAAATTTTCTATTTTCTTTCGCAAAAAGGAGAAAGGCAACCAAATTTGGTACGCAGGTTTATATCATTACAGGTAAATCATCTACCAAAATCTAGCTCTGTATGTTAAAAGACAAAGAAGTTATAGGCATTTAAAGAAAAATAAATAGGGGTTTTCCTCAAAACGTCAAAGTCGCGATTTAAAACGTCAACATTGGCAACATTTACGCAAAAAACCTGAAACTAATACGAGCTATGGAAGGAAAATGTCTTAAGAAGAATGCTTTACAAAGCATATATATATATATATATATATATATATATATATATATATATATATATATATATATATATATATATATTTGAGATATTCGAACTTTTATGTGAAAATTGATGTTTTCAGACCGGAACATATATATATATATATATATATATATATATATATATATATATATATATATATATATATATATATATATATATGTTCCGGTCTGAAAACGTCAATTTTCACATAAAAGTTCGAATATCTCAAGAAGAAGACTTAGGTATATCATATTATATACAAAAAATATTCAGAATTTTACTCAGAATTTCATAATGCCATAATATACTGGGTGTCCAATTTGAAATAAGGATGTTGACATCTACTTCCGGTGCAACCGGAAATACCACTAGTCTGAAAATATTGTCTCTCTGTTGCATTAGTACAGTACTAAATTTAAGGAATTTTCCTGATGATGGTTCCGGTGGTTCACCCTGTATGCACATACACAAATATAATGATGATTCATGTGTGGTATCCTGAGATGCTCTACATGTCCAGCATCTTTTTGTAAGCCTAATTCTAAGCGTTGCTGAAGATTGGATACAGGGTGTTTTTAGAATAAATGATCTAAAATTGACACAAGAGTAAAATACGTTTTTAGCGAACTTTTATTTAAAAAAATTCGCTAATAGAGAGGTATCGATGGTGAGACTTTGCAAAGCATTTTTCAAATGAGCGCGAATTTTGGCCCCTAGAACCCGAAACCAAGGTCCGTATATATATATATATATATATATATATATATATATATATATATATATATATATATATATATATATGTATGTATGTATGTATGTATATATGTATCCACACGATAACTCAAAAAGTTATTAACCTATTTTGATGAAACTCGGCAAGAATCTTTCTTTCTTTCATTAATGGCTTGGATGAGTTTCGGACCAGTTTTTCTGAAAAAATCAGTTTCTCAAAAAATTACAAAGTTATTTTGTTAAAATTTGATTGGTATGTTGTCTTCGTAAATACCTACTACATACCATAACTCAACTTTATAGGTTAATAGAAAATTGAGTTATGCAAATTTGAAGCATTTAATGAAAATTCGCTATCATAAGGCACTTGCTGCGTCCCGAAATTTTTTAAAATATCAAAAACATCTAATTAGAAAAGTTGTTTTGAATGAAAATTTATGACAGATTGTCGTTTTTCTAACAAATCGACTCACTCTTATTTTCTTTCTTGGATACAAAAAATGCTGGTCTTTATTTGTCAAAATGTTAAACCAATATGTCCTAAAATCGACACATCAGTTTGATTAATAAATTTACTGTTTTCAAAATGCTAACGACAGAAAAAACTTGTATTGTGCAATGTAATGGTTTGGGAGAAGAATATTCGTATGGTGCAGTAACAAGAAAATTCCATTAAAAATGACGTAATGCATATGTGTCAACTAATGGTGTAAATACAATTGTTTCAAAATTTAGGAGGACTGGCAGTGTTTTCAATATGAAAAGGAAAAAACAATCAACCTAAATGAAGAAGATAATGCATCAACTAAAATTGCTAAGGATTCTGTGAGCATTAGAAATTACTAATATCAGCAAGTGTCGTTTGCAAATTCTAGTAAGGTGAAACCATTTAAAGCTTAATTTGTACACACGTTAGAAGAAAATTATGAAGCAAAACGAGTAGACTTTTGTTTGTGGTACGGTGATCAATATTTTCAAAATCAAAGTTTTGGTAAACATTTATTTTTTTGACGAATGCACTTTCACTACTAATTTACGTTATTGGTGCACGGAGAATCCCCACTTTCGAATTCCCTGCAGAAGACAATATTACGAAAAAGTAAATGTTTGGTGTGGCATTTCGTACAATGGGATTATCAGCCCTTATTTTTTGAAGGCAATATGAACCAACACAGCTCTTGGGAAATCCTGGACACTTTTCTCTCAGACTATTTGCATAATATGCCTCTGAACGATAGACAGGCTGTTTACTTCCAACAAGGCGGTCAACCAGTGCATTCAACGCCAATCGTTCGAGAATAGTTAGATGGTCAATTTCCTGGGCGGTGGATTTTGTGAAATGACCCAGTCCCTTGGCCCCCCAAAAGCTCTGATTTAACTGCCATGGACTTTTACTAATGGGGCTATCTGAAGCAAAAAGTCTACGTTGCTCTGTTGAAATACGATTTAAATTCGTTAAAAGTAAGATAAAAAGATTCAGTTCAAGGCATTCCAAATCAGGAAATCGAAAACGCCTGAACAGAATTTACCAAGCAGCTTGAACGATGTGTAATGGTTAGTCGCGACACATTTGAATAACCTTCATTCTCCATTTTTTATTACATTAGTTATGTATTTTATTTTGTTAATAATTAAACAAATTATGTTTATGAAGTACATGAAGTGAACAATAAAAAAATTAAAGTATGCAGATTTGTTTGCGAAGTGACAATCTTCATTCAACACAACTTTTCTAATTAGATGTTTTTGATATTTTAAAAAGAAAGGTAGTTTACTATTATCAATTTTAGATAATTCCTTCTAAAAACCCTCTGTATATTAATTGATTGGCCTAATTTTTTTAACATCTTAGTTTAACACCAAGCAAATACCATTTTTTTGATACTTATACCCCATGTATTAGATAAAGGAGTGGCACGATATCTTGGTATATATTTATATTAGGTGGGGATGTGGTGATGAGGTGGTGACTCAATCGGCGCGGCTTGCTAAGGCTACTTAACTGTCAGTAGCATCATGTCTAATACATATATATATATATATATATATATATATATATATATATATATATATATATATATATATATATATATATATATATATATATATATATCTCTGGGCGAGCGCGCGCGCGCGTGTGTGTGTGTGTTTTTTTTTAACGTCGGGCCATTTCCGTGACTATGGCCAATCACCAACGCCAGGGAGCAATTTTACCTCACTATCCTGGAAATTTTGCCAAACCCCTGCCTTTCTGTAAGGATGGTAGGGATGTTTAACGTGCCCAACATCGCATGAGCACGGGACAAACTGCTTTACGCCCCCTTCGAGGAACGGAACGTGCAGACATTCAACCTGCTCAAATGCAATGCTACAACCTCGGTTGATGTTAATTTTATAGTATGAACAGAAAAAGTGATATATATATATACACACATATATATATATATATATATATATATATATATGTGTGTGTGTGTATATATATATATATATCACTTTTTCTTTTTCTCATATATATATATATATATATATATATATATATATATATATATATATATATATATATATATATATATATATGTGTGCGTGTGTGTATATATATATATATAAAGTCTGGACGCAGCAAGTGCGTTTTGGTAGTGAATTTTCATAAAATTGTTTTTAATAGCAAATGTGTTTTTTCTGGAATTTTTTTAATGGAATGAAATTTTATTACCAGGATAACCTATAACTATAGTAGAAACAATGTATCATATTTCATCAAAATAACTTTATTGTTTGCAAAAGCACAAACAGTTTCGGAAAATAAGTTTAGAATGTTCCAGAAAAACTGGTTCGACTTTCCTGACGAACGAAGCTCTTTAAGCTATTTACCCACCTGCCAAGGTATACTTATTCACGAAAAGCTTTTCGAAAAAACATTTAAAAAATTGCAAGAAAATTTGCAAGTTTTTTTTTCACGAAAATTCGAAAACTTTTTCTGCAATAGCTTATAAAGAGTTATTATCAATTACCAAAATTTCACAAAAATCTTAAAAACAATAATGATTTCTATGAAAACAGAAAAAATTCGTACGAAAACAGATTAACTATTTTTTACACAGAAATTTGCTAAAAAAATACATAAAATTCAAATTATATACCTAATCTGTAATTAAAACTAAAAAAAAAGATAATGTAAATTTGTTTGAACTTTCTCGGAAATTTGGACCAGTGAAAGTAAAGAATATTTTCGTGCCATGAGCTGTCAGAAATAAGAACATTACCTAAGCTGTCACTTAAAAATTTCATTTAACATTTGTGAAAATAATTATTTATCAACGACTTATATATTTTGAAAATGTAAACATATATTATTCCACCCAAATTAATTATTTCTAGAGATAATTACCTTTTTTTTTGTACTAAAGTTAATTTAAATATTTTAGTACTATTTTTCTTCGAAAATTCGTTAAATAATCACATAATCTAATCGGTTATTAGAAATGTATGCGAATATAAATGGACATTATTCCAAAACTAGAGTCTGTAGGTATAGTGAGTGTTACACCCAAATTGAAGCAGAGGGCATGCCCTTCACTTCTAAAACACAAAATACAGGCTGTTCCATTTGTAAGAAATTGAGTTTGGGCAGTGTGAAGTTTTTCAAATCAGTAATTATTTAAGAGCGCCTTGTATACGGCACCTCAATTTTTTAGACGCATATTACAAACGAAAACTTCTCTGAATGCCGCTGAATGTTTATCCCAAGAGAAATAACACGTAACATTTTTGTTAGAGCAGCAGCGTAGATTAGGCTTTAGTGTTTCTTGCTTTATTTTGGAAAATGTAATTAAATATGTGATTTATGAGGACAGCCTGACAGCAAATAGGTACCAAGAAAAGCTGGCCTATTTAGGGGATAATATTCCATTGGCTCATTTAAATAACATTTTTTCAACAAGATGGTGCTTCAGCGCATAACACAAACAGTAACACCATATTTAGATAATTTGTTTCCTAATCGGTGTATAGGCACCCAGGTCACCAGATTTTTCAGTTTTTTTTTGTGGGGAGACCTAAAAAATAATAATATATAGTAATAAAAAATATACCCTTTCTCTGATTTTTTAGCAGTAATTTTAGCTGTAGACGTTATGGTTTAGTAGTCTATAATGTTTAGCAAATTTTCGTAGAAAAAATTCGCTATTTGAGGAGTCCGCGACTTTTGTGTTTTGAAAACGTTTCTTTCAAATGAACGCGAACTAGGTCCCCTAAAACATATATCCGGGGCTAGTTTCGGTTTTCAGCGGTTTACATATATACAGGGTGTGGTCCCATGAAAATAACGCATTTAGGGAATTTTAAGTTTATTTTAGGAAACTTTTTGTACATTTTCATGGAATAAATTTAATTTGATGAAATATAGTGCATTGTTTTAACTATAATATAGGTTATTCTTGGAAGTAAATTTGATACCTGCTTTCATTAAAAGAATACATATTTGCTATTAAAAATATTTTTATGAAAATTCACTTCCATAACGCACTTGCTGCGTCCAGACTTTTTGTAGTCTAGGGATTCTATTTGTACACTTTTATATTTTTAACTTAGGCATTTTACTGTGGATTATATATTTTATTTATACACTTTTTATATTTTAACTGAGGCATTTTATTTGTAAATTAGGAAAATTATTTATAAATTTTTTCGTATTTTTTGTAGTCTATAATAGTTTTATTATTATAGATGTATGTGGTTAATTTTCTGTGCTGTAAGATTGTCGAATATATTATAAGGCCGCATGTTTATAGCCGGTGAGTTTATGTAAACAAATGCAAGGTACCGTTTATTGCCCAAACATAAACTTTAAGTAACATCAGTGGGATCAGTCCTATGTTTGTCTTGTATGAATATTGCCGTTGTTTCTAAGTTTTGAACACTTTGCATATTTTTAGTTTGTCCTGTAAACATATATTATTATATCCTAAATGTAGGCACACTTTTTTTACAGCCATCCTACATCATGCGCATCCGCTGCAGACATTCTCGCAGTGTTATTCTTCAGGGTTATGAAATACAAGATCTCAGCGCCTAAGGACCCATCCAGTGATAGATTCATATTATCAAAAGGCCACGCCGCACCAGCTTTATATGCCGCATGGGCAGAAGCCGGTCTTATCCCCAAAGAAGACTTGCTCAACCTGAGGAAAATATACAGCGACCTAGAGGGACACCCTACTCCAAGATTAGACTTCATTGACGTTGCAACGGGCTCATTGGGCCAAGGTTTATCGGTTGCTTGTGGTATGGCTTATTGTGGGAAATTTTATGACCGCTCCTCTCACAGGTGAGTTACATATATTTTTTCTTTAACGTCGGTCTATTTTCGCAACTATGGCCAATCATTGACGCCATTGAGCAGTTTCACCTCACTGTCCCGGAAATTTTGCCGAACCCCTGCCTTTATGTACGGAGGGTAGCGATTTTTAACGTGCCCAACATCGCATAGACACGGGACCGACGGCTTTACGTCCCCTCCGAAGGGCGGCACGGGCAGATATTAAATTTGCTCAAATATAATGCCACAACCTCGGTTGATGTTAATTGTACAGTATGTACTGAAAAAGCGAAAGGGAAACCCTGGGAATTGAACCCGGTACCCCTCGGTTCAGAGGTACACGTCCTTATCACTGAACCACCGAGGCTCTTTAGAGTTACATATTGGTTACTAAATTACTAATATTATAGGGTTATCCACCTCGCGGTTCGGGAAATACAGTTCTGCCATTTGACAGCTGTCAAACGTATATGTCAGCGAAAGTGGTATTAATTCATTTTAAGGTGTGCCATTTTAATGGATCGTATAATGACCGAACAACGCGATAAAATTTAAAATTTTAACAAAGGGGTGATTCTGCCGTTTTACGTTTTAACAGGAAACTGGTGTCGTCATAATCGTCCTACTAAAAGAACAATTGCTGCCACAGTGAAAAATTTAATACTGTGTTAATGTTTGTGCATCATCGTAACGCAAACTCGGCTCTATCTATGATCAAAGACCCAAATTTATCGATTCCATGGCACGCTCAGCATTTGGGCTTGTCTTACGGCACATTAGTTATGGGCGCATTTTTCACCTGGCGTCACACCTGTCTCCTTATGAAGTTCATCTCACGCAAAAATTGAAGCTTGCTGACCATGGAATGCACAGATGGTACCCCGGTTGGGCATTGGATGGCGATTTTTTGAACAAAATTTGCTTCAGCTATGAGCTTTATGTCTCGCTCAGTGGATACGTGAATAAGCAAAATTGCTGTATATGGGACTCTGAAAACCCACACGTGATTGTGAAGAAGTAATTGCACCCGCAAAAAGTAACTGTCTGGTGCGCATTTTGATCTACAGGTGTCATTGACCGGCATTTCTTCGAAATTAACGAAACGAGACCGTCAGCGTCAATTCTGAGCGTTATGGCTGAGCTAACTTACCGTTTTAGCCTCAACAAGATTTTAATCCATACCAAATGTGGCATCAACAAGACGCGTTATTGTACGAAAAGTTTCTAGGATGCGTAATTTCGGGTTACAGTGATGTCAATTGGCTTCCAAAGTTATGCGATTTTATGCCACTTGAGCTTTCTCTTGTGGGGTATGCAGATAAGAATTTAGAACATTTAAAATCAACATGCGTTAAATTATTGCCGAATTACAGTCCAAAATGTTCGAAAAAGTTAGAAAATTACCTCAAGAGCACCGAGTCTTGCAAGTATTATTGTGGACGATATTTAAATGATGTTTTACTTTACACATAATGGCACGCTTTAAGCAACTAAATGAAAGAAAATTTCATCGAAATCTAATTTTGAAGTGTATTCTAATTAATTTTACTTTTATCTACTATCAGTTATTTTTTTGAATGAGAAGTACTTTTTTCACGAGCGTCTTAGAACATCCTTTGCAAATTCTGAAGTTCTTATTCAAAGAGGTCAACATCCCTCCTGGAGAGGATAAATGAGTCCAAAACTAAATTTTTACGACTTTGCTTACTTTCAACTTTAAGAGTGAATGGCAATATTCATCGAATATTTTCCAATATGCATCTGGTGTATCGATGTATCCCACAGAACTACACGTTCTGCTCTTTGTAATTTGGATACTTTTCGTTTCCTACTGGATAGTTATAGATGTTCAGTATCTAAATGTTAACAGTTTTTTGATTAGCGAAATTATCGGTAATTTCGCTTTAGTGCTTACTTGCCTAAATATCTCCTGATTTCTTCGGTTGAGGGTTTAACGTTTAAAGAATATGTACGTAGCAGTCTTTGTTTTATCACAACACAGTTTACAGGTAGATTCTGTTTCTTTTGTATCCCCATCTTTTAAAGATTTTTCAAGGGAGCTAGTCTGTCAGCCAGTCCTGTATTCAACCTTGTTTTTTGTCTACTCCAAGCCAGTATTTTGATTGCGGATTTATGATCTGGTGTTTGTACAATTATTTGGTTTTGCGTATGGCTTTCTATATTTCCCCAGTAAACTGCATATTGACCTTGTACAAATTAGTTCTCAATAGACCCGATTGTCGCTTTTAGTGAATTTTCTTTAAAAAAAAATCACTAATGAGGAGATCCCGACTTTTGAATTTTGAAAAAATTTCTTTAAATTACCGCTATGTAGGCCCCCCAGAACACATATCCGGGGTCAGTTAAAATTTTTATATGTTTATTTATATATATATATATATATATATATATATATATATATATATATATATATATATATATATATATATATATATATCACACCGATAACTCAAAAAATAATGGGCCGATTTTAATTAAATTTGGTGAGTACCTTCCTTTTGCAAATGGCTTGGATAAGTTCGTTAGCCAGGAAAATCGGCCCAGGTTTTCCCGGAAAATGTTGTGTTTTCTTTCAAAAAAAATTTATATCTCCGGAATTAACAAAGTCAGGGCAACCAAATTTGGTACACGGGTTTACATCCTTACAGGTAAGTTATCTACCAAAATTTAGGTCTATAGGTCAAAAGACAAAAAAGTTATAGGCATTTAAAGAAATATAAATTAGGGTTTTCCTCAAAACGTCAAAGTTGCGATTATAATGTCAAAATTGGCAACATTTAGGCAAAGAACACACATATTTGCTATTAAAAAATATTTTTATGAAAATTCACTACCATAACGCACTTGCTGCGTCCCGAACTTTTGTTATATCTCATATTGTTTTGAATCAAATAAAAGCAGATTTACATCCTTGCTAAATAATCTGATCTTTCATCGCCATCGTTACCCAAATATCATCGCACCCACTTTAGTTCTACTAGGTTGTGGCTTCAAAAGTTGGACGGGTCTTATACAGGGTTCTTCAACTGACGACGCAACAGGGATTTGCACGCGAATTTTTAAATGCTCGAATATTGGCTTCCCTGGCGAAGCTTGAAGCCAACGGTACATTTTTGAATAACTGCAAGTGCGGCAAAGAATTAAATGGAGATCAAATAAGAGCAAACTTAGACAAAAATGAACTTAATATTTTAGTGCGTATCGAAGAAAATAAAAATTTGAGTATTGGACAACTTTCTAACGAAACTACTGAGCATTTTTCAACAATTCTTAGAACATTGAAAAAGCACAGCTATAAGTTATTCAAATAAGCTGCCATCAGTAACTAAGGGATAGTGATAGAGAGCGTAAAGTCCATATTAGCTATCACATGATGGAAATGGCAAATATATTTCTTATAGAACATTTGCATTACCGATCAGAGTATGATCACCTTGAATAACGAGCCCAATGTTCAGAACTGTAGGTATTGGAGCAGGATTAATGAACGAAGATTTATTGAAACCAGAACTCAATATCCCCAAAAAGTCAATGTTTGGTGCTAAATTTTCGACATGCATATTATTCGACCATTTTATAATGATGCAAATTTGAATGTAGGAGGTTATTTGGACCTACATTAAACGATCTTGCTAATGAAAATCGAGAGTTCTAGTAGATGGATGTCCTGCACACAATACCCTTGCAGTGTTAGAATATTTACACAATAGTTTTCAAGGTCATGTTATTAGGCCAAACGATAATTCTTTATGGCTTCCGAGATCTCCAGATCTCGCACCGCACGATTTTTTTCTTTGCTGCTACATTAAATAAAAAATGTATACTAACGTTTGTTTCGAAAATCTCCACAACTTAAAAATACAATTTCGGCAGAATGCGATCGAATCACACAAGTGGGCAATGTTAGATCTGAATCTTACAATCGTTGAGGATATTATTTGGCAGCTAATGGAGTATTATTTGAACATCTTATTTAACTTTAATTTCACGCTTCTCTCTTTTTGTTTTGAATTGTAAATAAAGTTCGAGACTAAGTATTCGTTTTTCTTCAATATTGTTTTTTTAAATATTTATATGAAAAATAAAATAAAATAGTGCCAAATAGACTTATAATATGATCTTTAAAAAAAGTCTAATACAACTTTGCTCTTAAATAACCAAGCAACCCAATATTTGAGAATTTACATTTTTTTATGCAAATCCCTATGTTGCGTCGTCAGTTGATGAACCCTGTATACGGTCACAGATTAATTTTCAGGTACAAAGCTTTAGCTACCAAATTGGAGAAAATTAATAATACATAAATATTTTCTCCAATTTGGCCCAAATATTGCTCCAAATGACCGAATAATCTATGTTAAAAATATTATCTTATTATTCTTGACACCACTGGAATAAGTAAGCAGGCTATAGATAATTGATTTTTTTCAGAGTATACTGCCTACTGGGAGATGGCGAGGCCGCAGAAGGCGCTGTGTGGGAAGCCATTCAGTTTGCGTCTTACTACAAACTCGATAATCTGTGCGCCATCTTTGATATAAACCGGTTGGGACAGTCACGTTCAACCAGCGTTGGCCACCTCATGGATGTATATAAAAATCGTCTGGCGGCTTTTGGATTTAGCGCATTAACAATTAACGGCCATAGCATCAACGAATTACTGAATGCGTTCGAGAAGGCCCAAAAAACGTTTGGTAAGCCGACTGCGATTCTCTGTAAAACTATCAAAGGGAAAAATTTTCCGAATCTTGAAGACCAGGATAATTGGCACGGCAAGCCTTTGGGCAACAAGACAGTAGAAGTGTTAAATCATTTAAGAAGTCTTATTAGGAACAGTTCTCCTGTTATGGATATTGGAGTGCCACCTGATGATGCCCCGGAAGCTAACATCAGCAACATTAGACTGATATCCCCGCCTGATTACGAGTTGGGTCAAAATATTTCCACTAGAAGTGTTTATGGGGCAGCTTTGGTAAAACTATCAAAGAAAAATTCCAGAGTAATAGCACTGGATGGTGACATGAGCAACTCCACATTTTCAGAAGTTTTAAGAAAGCATGATGCAACGAAATTTATCGAGTGTTTTATTTGTGAGCAAAATATGATTGGAGTCGCATTTGGTTTGCATTGCAGGGAGAGACTGGTGGTATTTGTTTCAACATTTGGTGCATTCCTGTCCAGAGCTTTTGATCAGGTAATTGTATTAGAAATTTATTACATTTATAATTTTTCAATGTTTTACTTTCAACAGGTAGGTACACAACTCACTGATATAGCACAAATCTACAGATACATAATTAAAGAGGTAACCCGACGATCAATGCTTGCAATGCATCTTATAATACATGTGTGTTGGTCTGTGTCCGAAAGAGAAGGTAGTGACACAGATCGGCGATTGGCTTGGTGTGAGAGAGACAGGCAACGAATATGCTATTGTGTCACAGATCAATAATTACAGTGCAGCTGTCACTCGGACACTTGAATTTTACAAACCGCATATTCGCATTTACCCTGTAGTACTGTCGGTGGTTGATTTTTATTAAATTCGGAATTTTAGACAACTGAAATAATGGCCGAGTTCATCAGGCGTCAACAGTTGCCAACAGTTGAATAGTTGTCCCTACGTATGTGTTCACCAGTCCCGATGAGTGTCTGCTGGAATTCAACGGTTACCAGTTTGTCAAAGCAGAATGACAGACAAACGTCACAAAATAGTGCTCGAAGTTAACAGTGCGTTCATCGGTATCCAAATACTATAATGTATGGGTAGTTAGTACATAAGCGCTTAAACTCAGCTGTTGGCGCCTGTTGAACTCTGCCAATGTTTTGCACCTTGAGCCGCAGTTACCACAACGTTACTAAAAAAGTATCTTTAGTTAAAAATCCTAAAAATAAACAAAAAGAGTGAAGAGAAGTGACACCCCGTACGACCAGACATTAAAAGTCAAAGACACCTTATGTGAAACATAGTAAAAAAAGATGTAGGTTATACGTGAAGTTATTGCAGAAATATTTTCTGTCAGTGTTGCATTTGAGTTTTGTGTGCTTGTTTTAAATAATGTTTTACATATTATTCTTTATTATCTATTTAAAAATGCTATATGGTTTTAAAATTTATTGCAAAAATTAACAGTAAAAAACCAGATATTCATCTGATCGACGAACTTCGCTACAACTCACTAACAAATTAATAACTAATCGCATTTCATTGTTGATAATGAGAAAAAACACATCAATCTCAACGTAGGAGTGTTCCATCATGCATGCCTTAAACGTCTTGGTTTGAAGCGTGACCGGCCTATTTGCAATCGTAATTGTTCTTCTTATGTTAGTTAGATCGCGTGGTTTAGTTTTGTATACTATAGTTTTCACATATCCCCATAAGAAAAAGTCTCACAGGTAAGATCGGATAATCGTTGTGGCTATTATAACTATCCTTGCCTCCCTATCCAACGATTTGGAAATATTAGGTCGAGGTACTGCCCGACATTATTTGGTAATGCGTTGGCGCTCCATCCTGCTGCAACCGTAACACATTCGCTGAAGCTTGTGGGTTTGCTCGATCAGGATATAGGTTTGCGAAAGTTGGCACGACATTATTTTAGAGCAGTGCTAAATAATTATCTCCATTCACATTGCTATTAATTATGAAGGGGCCAATAATCGAATAATCAATTAATGGCTCACATCCAATTTTATGGCTGCTTGTCGAGTGAAAGTATGTGGCTTTCCCTCAAACTCAAGCATTACATCCAATTTGGTATCATTTCTCAGTGCATTAGAAGGTTTTTTGTATCTGCCTGTATGTACCAGATCGAGAAAATGCTTTTTAATTTTACTAATTGTCCCTTGGGATATAGGCGGCAAATCGGGAAATTTTTCTTGAAATAGGCGAGCAACTTCAATTTGTGATCGTATTTTATCTCTGTAACCAATCATCTGTAAAATTGTTATTTTATGCATTTTTGTTAAACAAACTATTTTCTGGATTGCAGTTAACAACTGACGAATACTGATATGAGGTTACAATCACACAGAAAGTTGCTAAGGCATTTAAAACCAGACTGACATTGCCAACTATGAAGATTGTTGATAGGTTTTTATGTCGTCTTTTTAATTGATACCGTCCAAAAAGGACACTGAAATTGTTTTTATTTGCTTTCTCGTTATCAAGAATGAGACGCGATTAGTTGTTAATTTTTTAGCGTGTTGTAGCGTAGTTCGTCAATCAGCTGAATTTATTTTTTTTACTGTTAATTTTTGCAATAAATTTTAAAACCATAGCATTTTTAAAAAGAGAACGAAGAGGTCCTTGAAAATAGGTCTCACAGGCCCCTACTTCCTATGTAAAGCTTTAGAGGTTGCAACTGACACTCAAAGGGTGTTAAATGTAGATGTGAAGTTATCACGTTGGATGATGTAATTTTTTTATACAAAATAGTCGTATGAGGGGATTTAAAAAAATTTAATTTGCACAATATTGAGATACTGAGTTATTCAATTTGGACGTTTCACACTGTATATTTATGTGTCACTACGATAACTCCTTTGGTAAATGGCTCGGACAAGTTCGTCGGCCAAGCATATCTGACTAGTTTTTCCGAGAAAAATTTTGGGTTTTCTTTCGAAAATTTTTTCTATTTTAGAAAATAGCAAAGATATTTTAATTAAATTTGGTACGCAAGTGGCCCATATATAGCATACCTTTACTATGTACAACAATAGATCTCTCTAGCTTGCAAGAAAAATAGTTATAATCATTAAAAAAAGAAAAAAATTCGGTCGCACGTACGAATATTAAGTTTTTTTTGTGTGCAGAAAGGTAAATAAGTACATAAAAAATGCTTTGATAATTTTATGATATTTCTTCTGGAAACGTCATAACTAGCGATTTGAAACGTCAAAATTGGTGATTTTTAAATAAACATTCTAAAACGAAGGCGGGTTTTGGAGAAGAAACATTACAAGAAGTGTGCTTAACAGGATTTTACATTTCTGTTTCAATAGCTGTTGTTCGTCATTTGACCAAAATATTTGCAGGAAATTTATGTCAAATAGACCCTTTCTGCAATTTTATAGCGCGATTAAATTATACGGTTTGTAATTTAAATGTGTTTTTTATTTAACAAAATAAATTTGGAACAATTCCTCTCTTAGCTCAATAAATCGATAAATGGACAAATTATATACAATTGGTAGTAATAGTTCGGATGCAGCAGGTGCTTTATGGCAGCGCATTTTCATCAACTTGTTTTCAAATTTAATAAACTAATTTTTTCTCAATCAATAGAATCTAACTTTGGTGCATAACAAAAACTTTGTAAAGGCAATATGTGTATGGAACTGTATCAAATCAAATTTATTGTTTTCGAAGATATTTTTTTTTAACTTTTCGAGTATTTTTCATATTTGAAAGATCTTTCTGAACATTCGCTACTATAACACACTTGCTGCGTCCAGACTTTTTTAACTAAACAAATTTCTTTACCAAGAGTCGGGCGAAACTTTATTTTCTTTCACCATTCCTCAAGTTTTTTATACCTAGAGGATCAAAAATCCTAGATGGTAGAGACCCAGTTTTCGATTTATAATTTATAATATATGTGTGTATATAATACGTATCAGAATTTTTAGTGAATTTTCTTTAAAAAAATTCACTAATGAGGAGATCCCGACTTTTGAATTTTGAAAAAATTTCTTCAAATGAGCGCTAATTAGGCCCCCCAGAACATGTATGCGGGGTCAGTTTCAATTTTTATATGTTTATATATATATATATATATATATATATATATATATATATATATATATATATATATATATATATATATATATATATATATATATATATATATATATATATATATATATATATATATATATATATATATATATATATATATATATATATATATATATATATATGTATCACACCGATAACTCAAAAAATAATGGGCCGATTTTGATTAAATTTGGTGAGTATCTTCCTTTTGTGAATGGCTTGGATAAGTTCGCTAGCCAGAACAATCTGCCCATGTTTTCCCGGAAAAAATTATATCTCCCGAATTAACAAAGTAAGGGCAACCAAATTGGATAGGCGAGTTCATATCATTATATGTAAGTTACCTACCAAAATTTAGCTCTGTAGATCACAAGACAAAAAAGTTCTGGGCATTTAAATAAAAATTAATTGTGGTTTTCCTTAAAACGTCAAAGTTGCGATTTAAAACGTCAAAATTGGCAACATTTAGACAAAAAACTTGAATCTAATACGGGCTATGGAAAGAAAATGTCTCAAGAATCCTGAAGTCTTAGTTTCAACCGGCATTGTCCTTAATTTTACTAAAATATTTCCAGAAAATTCATTTCAAATAGGCCCTTTCTCTGATGCTTTGGCAGTGGCCTTAGCTATAGAGTTTATCGTTTAATGGTATATAATTTTTGTCGAATTTTCGTAAAAAATCAATAAAGCTCAATATATCCGTTATTATACAAGATACGAAAAAAATTGTATACATTAATTATAGGGTGTCTTGACCTACATCTTAAAAAGTATTTCTACACTCACAGGCTGGCCTATAAATCGTTGGTGATACAAATTTTCTTTTTTTTAATCGAACACGCCTTATGTTATTCCATTTTTACATTTCCCATTGAAATATAATGCATTTTTGTAAAAAAAAAAACAGAAATTCTGGACGCAGCAAGTGCGTTATGGTAGCGAATTTTCATTAAGTGCTTCATATTTGAATAGCTCAATTTGCTATTAACCTATAAGGTTGACCAAGAAACGAGTTTTTTCGGGAACACTAAGTTTACTTTCGGAATTTTTGGTACATTTTCAAACAATAAAGTTATTTTGACGGAACATGGCACATTGTTTTTACTATATACTATATAGGTTATACTGGTAACCAAATTTGATGCCTGCTTCCTTAAAAAAAAACATATTTGCTATTAAAAACATTTTAATGAAAACTCACTACCATAACGCACTTGCTGCGTCCAGACTTTTTATTTTTTAACTTATCATCAATTTTGACCAAAAATGTAATATTTTTATTCCAGATTCGGATGGCAGCAATATCTCGAGCCAACATTAACATCTGCGGTTCCCACTGTGGTGTCAGCGTAGGGGAGGACGGACCGAGCCAGATGGCTCTAGAAGACATAGCTATGTTTATGACCATACCCGGATCTACCATATTTTATCCCAGCGATGCCGTCGCTACTGAACGCGCAGTTGAACTGGCACCAAATACTAGAGGCATCTGCTACATCAGAACAAACAGGCCAGCGACACCTGTTATTTACGCCAGCGAAACAGATTTTAGGGTAAACTGTTTTAAATCATATGGGGTTTTTATTTATTGCTAGCAACAATTTACGCTTGGTAGGACCAATTCATTACAAATCGTATTTTTTCTATAGTATCCAAACATGTCTTTTGAGAAACGATATGACGGCGTATGAAAAGTTCTTAGCCTATTAGAGGAGCAATCAAATTTGGAAATCAAAATATTTCATTATTTAGCATAATCGTTTCTTTATTGAAAACATTTATTACAGGAAACCTTCAAGGCCTCTAGACATTTTAAAAATAAATTTTAATTTACTGTGAAAACCAGTTTGCACAGCTAGTATCTCTTGTTTTTTGAAAAAAATAATTATGGCCTCCAACATGTTTCAGTTGAAAAAAGAGATGGATCTCAGACTAGGCCAGATCTGTTGAACGTTGTTTTTATACGAATTGTTTTAAAACAGAAAGCAGAATCACCCATAAACCACAGAAAAATAGAGAGAAGGGCTAGATACGTATATCAACAACAAACTTTAGTGGCTGTCACTAAACTAACTGTATGAACAAAATTATCATATTTATACATAGTGTCTCAGCGAGACCGGTCGTTAGAAGCTTATGGTATTTTTGTCAGAATAAAAATTTTAAAATTTACATTAGGTATAATTAATTACATTCTCTTTAACAAAAATAATTTCAGAGTTATAGCGCTTCCGGTTATACCGGATGTTGCCATCAACTTTGTAATTTTAAATGGAACATCATGTATATTCTTGCATCCTTCGATGGGAATCATAATTTTGAATCTTTTTTATTCTGACTGTACCATGTCCATGTATTACGATTTATGAGAAAAAATTCTTTTCCGAAAGTCTGACAGCTGGTTGGCGTTTACAAAATGGGCTGTAACTTCTATTTCGAAATATCTAGAAAGTTTAAATCCACTTAAAATTGTAGGGAAAAATTAAAAAAAAAGTTTTAAATGGAATGACCTATTTTTCGTTATATAATCTAACTGGTGATACAAAGTGGTATTACTAGGGTAAGACTTCGCCATGGGGTTCCATCTTAGCTCATCTTAGCTCATCGTAGCTTGTATTAGATTAGCTCAGCTTGAATTGTGGATTTTAATTCATTAATTTTCTTGTATTTCTTGTATTTAATAAAGACGACTAATAAAAATAATAACAAGTTCCTATACCTAAATCAAATCGTTTTAAAGTTATTTCCAAAAAACGGAACATTTAAATTTTTTAACCATTATGTTGAAATGCTAGGAATGGTTGCTTTGCTTACGATAATTAATTTTTCAAATGACAAGTTTTTGTTGCTTATTTTAAGTGCCTTAACATTATTGCTAAAAATAGTTAAAATGGATAACAATAACGTAAATGTGTACACAAATCTAGTAATTCTTAATTTACTCTTTATACATGAAAAATGCGACAAAACTGTTGGTACAACTTGCAGAACATTAAACAAAAACTATCCACACCCACCTCTGATGACAACAGGTAAATTCAGAAGAATATAAGCAAATTCTGTGCGTTTTGGATGGATTGGTCAAGCGTTAAATCGATCAAAAACCGCAACTGCTAATGCAGAGGAAGAGTTGAATACCTTGCTTTATTTCGAGGCCAATTACAACGTCTCAGTTCGAGCTGCTGAAGAAGATCTGGGAAGCAGTAGATGCTCAGTACAGAGCATTTTGAAGAAGTGTCACTTCCACGACTACAGTTCTCATTAACACAAAACCTTCATCCTTAAGACCCCGACCTTGTGTAAGATGCTATATTTTCGAAGCCGAAAGAAAGATAACTTTTGTGAAAAATTATCTGTGCGGACGAATCTAAGCTTTCGCGTGAAGGGTTTTTTAACAGGCGTAACAATCACGTCTGGGCTTCAGTTAGTCCGCATCAGATCCGATAAAGAAACCATCAGGTCAAGTTTCGTTTCAAGGTCTTTTGCGTTATGATGGATGACAGGTTCTCATACATCATTTATCACGGCGTGTTAACGGCGTCCCCTGAATTTACTACAAACTGTGATTGTAGATTTTCCTAACAACCTGCTCCTGAACTTGAGAAGAAACTGTTGGTATCAATGGAGGTTTGGTCCATTGAGACCAGGAAGTATCCCAAATATCACCTTAATGTTCAAAGACAGGTGGATAAGGCAGTTAGTACCATGGAACTGGCCTGGGAGATCACCAGATTTGACCTACCCTTGGGCACATATCAAACATCAAGTTTACCAGACACCGGTGAACACAAGGGAGGAATTAGAAGCATGCTTGTGAACAGCATTCGACAGGCTGTCAGCTCAAGAAGTATGAGTAGCAACACTGGAGGATGTTTCTTCACGCTTAACAAAATGCTGCGAATGGCGATCATTGCGAACACTTACATTAATGTATTTCTAGTTTTTTAAATTTATTTTTTGTGATTTGTGGTGAATGTGGATAGTAGTCCTTTAACATTTTGCAAGTTCTACTAGGAACTTTGACACATTTTCCATGTATAAAGAATAAATAATTCATTGATTTGCATAATCACTATTTTCGTTGTTATTAATTTTAACTCCTTTTGGAAAAAATGCATGCGCTATGAAATAACAACAGAAGATTCAAAAAGCTGACTTTTTTAAAAAAATATTTGCAACCATTCATAGCAGTCTCGACGTAATGGGTCAAAATTTAAAAAAAATAAGTTTTTTAAAATTAACCCTTAAACGATTTGATTAAGGGATCGGAACATGTAACATCATTTTGTTGCAATTTTTATCGCTAATTTGATTACGTAACGTAAAACGGGTCTTTCCACTTAAAAAAATTATTTTTAGCTTGCTGGAGAGTATAAATTTAGAAATTATTCTTAAGTAAAAATTTATATTTCAATGAATGCCCCCGATAAGGGGATCTTCAAACTACAATCTTGAGTGGATTTAAACTTTCTATCTAATTCAAATGGGAGTTACAGCCCGTTTTGTACACGTTAACCAGCTGTGAGAATTTCGGAAAATAATTTTTTTCTCAAAAACCGTAATCGATGGAATAAAAAAGTTTCAAGGGGTTCCATGTAAAATAACAAAGTTTGGTATAACCAAAAGTGCTAGAAATCTTCAAATGGTTTACTTAAAAAGTATGTTATTAATTATACCCAATTCTGTTTTTAAATTTATATTTTGTCTAGTACTCTATAAACTTCTAACCACCGGTCTCGCTGAGACACCCTGTATAGCTACACTACCTATAATGCAATATCTGATAACGCATCCTAACATTCTTGAGCCAGTGGACGCGGAAAAACGGTTGTTCTGCTATATCAAAAAGTGTTGAATTATCTGGACCCCATATTTGTGGGATCTAGTGCGTTTTTTAAAAATAATTTAGCCTAATCTCGTTAAAAATAATTAAAAAGGGACATTTTTCTTTGATAAACAAACATTATTTTCCCGGGGAAGACGATTTTCATGCTATATCAAAAAGTGTTGAATTATAGTGCCGTGTTTTTTTAAATAATTTAGCCTAATCTCGTTAAAAATAATTAAAAAGCGACATTTTTCTTTTATAAACAAAAATTATTTTCCCGGGGAAGACGATTTTCATGGACAGTCATTAATGCACTTTTAACACCGTGACATTAAATGAGTGAATATTGGAACTTGTGCTGAGCACTGATAAGCACAATTTGGAGAACCCAATTCATCACAATACAGTTTTTAGACCTGACGATCATTTCGCTAATATAGTTAGCATCATCAGAGGGATGAATAAGCATGTGACATTAGTTTGTCACATAATTTAGCCACTCCATAATGCCGTCCTGTAGTTTCTGGTTTATCCCGAAATTTTTTGATACCAATTACTTTTTTGTTGTTGCCGAAAAAGTAGTATTACTTGCAGCAAAACCTGGGTTGTATAGAGACTGTACAAAAACAACACAGTCCATCTTTTTCAGAAATATCACCGTCTTATTGAGATTGAGATTGTTTGGCTTATTTTGTATGGCCAGACGCAACCTCTGCAATGTTTCACAGTAGTTTTCACTGTTGGCCTCTGGCCTTGACGAGATCCCAGCAATTGTTCTCAAAAAATGCGCACCAGAATTTGCTCCTGTCCTGACTCGCCTGTTTCAGACATCTTATAATAGAGGCATATTCCCTAGTAACTGGAAAACACTTCGAGTACAACCCGTCCCCAAGAAAGGATCCAAAGCGCTTCCTAGCAACTACAGGCCTATTTCTCTCCTTTCAGTCGTCTCTAAAGTGATGGAAAAGTATATAAACACCGAATTACTAAAATTTCTTTAAAAACACAGTCTAATCCACGACAGGCAGTATGGATTCCGTCAGCGCAGATCAACTGCCGACCTCCTTTCCTTTGTCACCCATTCTTGGAATAAGACTATGGAACTACACGGTGAATCCCAGATTGTCGCTCTAGACATATCCAAAGCATTCGACCACGCAGGGCTGCTTAATAAACTACCGGCCTATAGCCTACCACCAAAACTCTGTACGTGGATAGCAAATTTCCTCTCCAACCGGAGCATTTCTGTTGTCGTGGATGGCCATTCCTCTAAATTGTATCCAATTAATGCAGGAGTTCCTCAAGGTTCAGCTTTAGCCCCTACTTTGTTTCTTCTTCACACCAATGACCTCCTTTCTAGCACATCCAACCCAGTTTACAGTTACGCGGACGACAGCATCCTCCACTCAAATATACAATATTCTAAGCCCGTCTCTTTAACCCAATTAGATGAGGATCGCAGACTCATGGAGGGTTCTGTCTCTGTGGATCTTAAAAAAATATTAGACTGGGGAAGTAGAAATCTTGTACAATTCAACCCCACCAAATCACAGTCTTGCTTTCTTTCTCATAAGAGATACACCCATCACAATAAACAACCAAGTTATTCAAAGTAATGAGTCCTTTTCACTTGTTGGCATTTCTGTGGATCGAAATCCTAATTGGCACAAACATGTCACATCAATTGCAGAAGCGGCTGCTAAGAAATTAGGTTTCCTCTTCCGGGCTCGCAATTACTTTTCACCAGCTAATCTCTATACCTTATATACTTCACAAATAAGACTCTCCCACATCTGGGTGCTGCTGCCGCTTCTACACTCGCTATCTTGGACACCATTCAGAAGAGAGCTATACATCTCATTGGTGACCCTACCCTCACTCAAAGGCTGCCATCCCTTGCCCACTGACTGCACGGGCACTGCTCAGATGAGCTTTCTTCCATAGTTCCTCCACCTGTTGCCCCAAACAGAACTAACAGGGGAACAAAGCGAATGCACCCTTTTACTGTCCAGGTCACCAGGCATAGAACATCTTGTTATGCCCGCTCTTTTGTCCCGAGGATTTCCAAGTTGTGGAATTCCTTACCGGCACATGTTTTTCCATCTCCCCCGAACCTCCAAACCTTCAAGTCCAGAATTAACAAGTTGCCTCTTTCCTCCATGTCGACACCCACGGTACGATAGTTTTTAGGCTGTAAGCCCTCGTGTTGTGTAATAAAAAAGAAAAGTTAGCAGTCATGTTTTAAAAATTCCATCTGCAGGACCCCATGTCGATACCATTATTTTGTGTGCATATAAAATATGATTTTCTTCTGTTTTTCAGGACGAACGATGACGAGGTTCATCTACTGTTGCTTAGACTTTTATGTAGGAAAGCAACGACTCATCTTTTAATAGCAGGAATCTGTACAGCGTCAACCGTGACATTTCATTTGTCGGGGAGATTCAAATCCGATATTACCTTAAAAATGTACTTTGTTTGAGATCGATATATCAAGAACAAATTCATAATTGGTTAAATATGAAACATATAAATGTTTTTATTACAGGGTACAAGGTACACACAGTCTCATATTTTACCGACGGTTCTTCAGCTCTGACACTCTTAAAGAGAAATTGCCACTGTCTGTATCTCTCGTGGTAACCGAGCCACATCAAACATAAGCTATTTAATTATTTTTGATTATTATTAATATTCAATTTCAGGTGGGGAAAGCTCATGTCATTAGAAAGACCTTAAATGATAAGGTTCTCATCATAGCGGCTGGAGTTACATTAATGGAAGCTATTAAAGCTCACGATTTATTAGCTAAAGAGGAAATTTCAGTAAGACTTCTGGATCCGTTTACTGTGAAGCCGATTGACCAAGTTGCTGTTGTAAATAATCTCAAACAGTGTGGAAATAAACTGATTGTAGTAGAAGATCATTACTTTGAAGGCGGACTGGGTTCCGCAGTATTAGCATGTCTACCAACTGAAGAACGCATCAAGATGAAACATCTTGCTGTAGGTGACATACCGAGGTCAGGACCACCGGAAGATCTGCTTAATATGTATGGCATTGATTTCAATGCCATAATCAGTGCCGTGAAACAAGTTATTTAGAGTTTTAACTTATACTAATATTTATATTTATTGTTTAACGTTTACTTTGTCTATTTTTACATTCATATTTCATTTTGTGTTATGAAATTTAGTACACATTATATATCTTTAGATAATGATGTTTTTTTAATTTTAACTTATGATTTTAACCCACCCATTCCCGACCTAAAACGAAAGTGATTAGGATGTGTTAATTAATTTAGTTTAGGTGTCCTAGAAATTAATGGCGATCAGAAATCTTACACTTATATAATATGCCAGGCGTCAAGAACTTTTTTCTTTGCAATAGGTTTATGAGGTGCCCTTCAAAAATCCCCTCAAACGAGGTTGCTTCCGAACTAAAAGAAGCTAGACAACCAAAATTATTTTCTGTGGTTTATTAGGTTCTTTTTAACCAAAAGAGGTATCTGATTGGCTGTTATTTATCTTTTAATTTTGTAGTTATATTTAATGTAATAATACACCTATAGATGACCTAAATGCAGCGGCGGCTCCTCAATAAGTGCGCATGTGCGCGCGCACTGCCGCCTGCCGCGGAAAAAAATTTGCTATGCTATATTTTAATAAATTTTTATTTGCTTTTTTACCTCCTGCATTCCTGCATTCAACAAACAAAATTAGTATATCGAGGATCGCAGAGTCGGCCGCCATTAATACAGCATCAGAACAAGTATAGTTATAATGGTTGGTTGCAGACGTTATCGTTACATACATCCATATTCAAATATCCAGATATACATCAGTCGCCGGCGGCTTGTATTTTTCGGCGCTCTTGAGGAAATGCGATACTTCACTGCGAAATTATCTAGTATCATCGTCGAAAACGACCGAATAAGCAATCGGGTGTGCGCTCTCAAATTCCACACTTGCAGTTTGCAGTGGAATTTTGGCAGAGCGTCTGTCTCTAGCATGTGTTTAGTAATTTTCGTGTAGTGCTGCGCGTCGGATTGATTTTAATTAGATCATTTCGTTGTTGTTTACATGTTCTAACAAGACAATTAATATAATTATGATGGCTACGACTTCGGGTTGCTTAATAAGTGGACAAAATAATTGTGATACTGTGAATAATTCAGTGGATAATATTTTAAATTTAAAGGCTAACTTTTTAAGGGACTTTTTAACTACTATAACCTATAACTTACTAGATAAAAACTTGGTAAGTATAGTTAATAAGTATAAAGTTCAGTTAGTTTAGTAAGTAGGTTTTTTCATAATACATTTTCTGAGAAAAAATAGGCGAGCCCTTCCTTTTTAGTGAATTTTTATTAAAAATTCACTAATAGAAGGTATCGATGGAGAGACTTTTCAAATGAGCGCGAACTAGGGGTTCTAGGGTTCTAGGGGCACCCATATCCGGGGTCAGTTTCAATTTATATATATATATATATATATATATATATATATATATATATATATATATATATATATATATATATATATATATATATATATCCAACCGATAACTCAAAAAATAAGCAACTGATTTCGATGAAACTCGGCAAGTGCCTTTATTTTATTAATCGCTTGGATGAGCTCCTTAGCCAGGAAAATCGGATAAGGTTTCCGGGAAAATTTTGAGTTTTGTTTAAAAAAAAAACTTTTTCTCCGAAAATTACAATTTAATGAAATTTGGTGGATATGTTGACTTGTAAAAGACCTTACTACACACTAAAATTCAACTTTCTACATTTTTAGAAAATTGAGTTATTCAAATTTTAAGTTTTCTTTTGAAAAGAAAATTACAAAGTTATTTTGATGAAATTTGGTGCATATGTTGCCCTGGGTAAGACCCTACTACGCACCAAAATTCAACTTTCTAAGTTCGTAGAAACTTAAGTTTTTCAAATTTGAAACATTTAATAAAATTCACTACCCTAAGACACTTGCTGCATCCCGAACTTTTTTTTTCTTGTGCACCTTCAATGCATTAAGGCACGAGCCGCTACTGCCTAAATGTAACACGTGGAAACATTAAAAAATGCAAATAGTCGTTTCGACCATTGAAATTATAAACATAACAGAGAAAAACTTACAAACACTTGAATAAATAGCTTTTTTTCAAATAGTTTCTGTAGGAGAAAAAAGCTTTTTATTTGTGTTTGTGATATCAATCGCAGACCTTTGACGTTGATAAGTAACAGATAAACCCCGCACTCCGAAGCCTTACACTTGTGAGGGGGCGGGGGCGGGGTCGGGGGGACTTACACACATATAAATAAAGAACACCACACATAAAGCGATAGTCTGCATGTAGGTCAAAATGAGAGACGTAACCATCAGGCCGGAAGACGGGTCTACTTTGGGTGGAGCATACCAGCTAAGTAACTTGTAAAACAGCGGCCAATATGGTACAAGCGGTAGCAGAAAAGACGTGGGAGATGGACACGAAGACATTCAGGGACATATAAATATATATATATATATATATATATATATATATATATATATATATATATACATATATATATATATATATATATATATATATATATATATATATATATATATATATATATATATATATATATATATATAAGGGTACCATGAAACTTGCTGTTTTGGACAGTGCCAAAATTTGGGACAAACAAGCGAAATATTTTAGGGTAACTGGAAAACTTATATCTGCCCTAAGATGATTCTTGTTAGGTATAACAAAGGTCACAGAAGCGTCCTCCGACTCAGCATTGGAGCTGCTACCAGGACCCAGACCTTTATGGTAGTCTGCATGTAGGTCAAAATGAGAGACGTAACCATCAGGCCGGAAGACTCAGGTCTACTTTGGGTGGAGCATACCAGCTAAGTAACTTGCAAAACAGCGGCCAATATGGTACAAGCGGTAGCAGAAAAGACGTGGGAGATGGATACGAAGACATTCAGGGACATATATATATATATATATATATATATATATATATATATATATATATATATATATATATATATATATATATATATATATATATATATACAAGGGTACCATGAAACTTGCTGTTTTGGACAGGGGCAAAATTTGGGACAAACAAGCGAAATATTTTAGGGTAACTGGAAAACTTATATCTGCCCTAAGATGATTCTTGTTAGGTATAACAAAGGTCACAGAAACGTCCTCCGACTCAGCATTGGAGCTGCTACCAGGACCCAGACCTTTATGGTTAGAAGCACGGAAGCGGCACCAAAATAGGAATACTCGTAACCGGATAACTATTTGGCGACAGCGGCGTTTGGGCTAACATAATCAGGTTTGCAAAGCTCTAGACAAAAAAATCTTACGCACATCATTTAAGGAGTTGGTTACTTCAAATCTCACTATAAATGAGCTAGAAGCAGAGTCTGGCGTGTCGATTAGAACGTACTTTAAGGAGTGTTGTTATCAGCGAAGCGGTGGATGGGATTTTTGATTGTTTTCGAGATAATGATTATAAAAACATTGTTTTTTCAAATGGACGCCATATTGTATGTTTATTGCATTATATAGCGTTTTTTATCCCCCTTTCTAAAATGTATCACAATATGGTATTTTCTATTACAGAAATAAGAAAAAAAATGTTACCTGTAACTCCCAAAAAAGTTGTTAATCTAGTTAGACTCTGGTTCACGATAACGTCCAATTTTTTTAATTTGTTCACTCACTTCAGTAGGTAATTTAAAGCTTCACTCTATAGTAGATAGACAATTAGAAAAGTAATAATTTAAATAATTTCATGTTTAAATTCAGATCGCATTTTATAGTTACCTATTATACCGCACCAAACGCTAAATCCAAATTTTGTTTGAAATCGTCTAGGTGAGGTGAGGTGGTTTTCTATAGCTCAATGTATTATGCCTGATGAAAACCCCGCAATTGGCATATCGAGTTTCGTCAGTCCACAATATTTTCATGTAAAAATTGTGATTTTCTCGCATATTTCGAATGAACCATTCGCAAAATCTTACTTTTCCTAGAAAATATTTTGTCGATAAACCTCGTACTATCCTAGGACTGTATGGATTGTATTTATTAATGTCCAGTATTCGATGGGCGGGTATCCGTTTTATTACCATTATTTCCAACTGTTGATGTAGGGTTTATTATCAGTGTATTGTAACACAGTATCAATTATCTCCTGATTTTCCACAGCATATTTACGATTTCTGGGTTCTGCAAAACATCCATAATTAAGCAAATTTAAGACCAGATTCCTAAAATGTCTTGCGTTTGGTTGATGCGTTCAGGAAATTTCTTTTTGTAAATTTCGGCAGCCGCTATAGAGCTTCTGTGGGCTACGAAGTATGTTTCTAACATGGTCGGGTATTTGAAAATAATATCAACGCAATGGAAATTAAATTAACCAAAGTGAAGCAATTAACGAATTCAAATAGAATGGATGAAATGCAATGAAAACAGTACAGAAGATACTTCAAATTAAACCTAATTTGACAGTTATAAGAAAAAAATTCGCTTGTCTGCTACACCGTATCGAGCACATCAGCAAAATTCATTGGGACATTTTTAGATTTGTTTATTTCCGTATATATTCGAAAGAAAATACCATGTTTTAATAGATTTTTGCAGAAAGAATGCTATTTAATACAATAAAAATCGAATATGGCGTCCATAAGAAAAAACAAAGTTATAATCGTAAGGCTAGATGCATTCTCACCACAATTAGAACCGTACACCGGTTTCGCTCTAATTAAAGCTCGTCAGTACGGCATACTAACTGCAGTGAAAATACACCTATAATGTAATACGACTATGGTAGCCAGCTTTCCAAAACTAAGTGAGGTGTAAGACACGAAACACGTGCCGCCACCTCGTTGCGGAACCTAGTAGTATGTTGTCACGGCAGCTCGAAATAACAGAATGTTAAAAAATAGAGACTGTATACAACCAACTACAATTTGGTAAATTGTCAGCCCTGGCCCATTTCTACCCCAATATAGGGACAAAGTATGTATAATGTATAATGTATAATGTATATATTAACAATGAAACAGGCCAATGTCACCTGAATGACACAGGGATGTTCATGTACGTCAAAAAATTAACAATAGGAACGACAATAGCACACACAATAAGCATAACAATTAAGGAAAATTTTTCCTTAAATAATACAAAACAAAGATACTTATAAAACACACTTATAACGTTTATAACGTTCAAAAGATAAGAGCTGCAGAATCCAGATCCAATTCCAATATTGTTTTTTAGAGTCACCAGGTGCACTAGGTTTATAGTTTATACTACGGCAACTACACTACAAACAAAGTGTTCATATTATAAGAATTTAAAAACAGAAGATAGTTAATGGTAGTTTATGTGTAAAAATCATCCACCGAGTAGCACGTCTTGTTTATAAGAATCGTTTTCACTTTTTTTTTAAAAGCTGGTAAAGTGTCAACATTCCGTACATCTTCCGGCAACGCATTATACAACTTGCAGCCACTGTAAAACAGTGATTTTTGGTACAGAGCTGTGCGATGTTTGTCAGTTTGCAGGTTATTTCTACCTCTTGTGGTATGTAAGGCTAGATGCATTCTCACCACAATTAGAACCGTGGACCGGTTTCGCTCTAATTAGAGCTCGTCAGTACGGCATACTAATTGCAGCGAAAATACACCTATAAAGTAATATGGCTATGGTAGCCAACCTTCCAAAAGTAAGTGAGATGTAAGACACGAAACACGTGCCGCCATCTCGTTGAGGAAGCAAGTAGTACGTTGTCACGGCAGCTCGAAATAACACAGAATGTTAAAAAATAGAGACTCTATAAAGTTATAATAATTATCTCGAAAATGGTAAAATATATTCTTTTGTTTTATTTTTTATTACAAAGACCTTAAAAAAGTGTCTATAAAATGTCTAAACCAAAATACCGTATATTCTCGGATAACCGAGATACGCGGGTTTGTCAAAAACGCACCATTTTGTTTTTTGCGACTATTGTAAAAACAAAAAAAAAATTGGTAAAACGTGATGGCAGTTTTGAAATGGTAATAGAGTCCTGAGAAACACTACCCATCTAACAGAATTCGTAGCTCTAATACAGTGGCGTCTCCTTACCAAAATGTTCGGGTGTGCGGTAACATTAAATGTACATATATATATATATATATATATATATATATATATATATATATATATATATATATATATATATATATATATATATATATATATATATATATATATATTCGACCTATATGGGAATGATACGTAGATAAATAAATTAATTTCCCACTGCAACACTAACAAATTAAAAAGTCACTTAAAACTTTAAAACACGAAAAGAACATGAAATTATTATCAAGCTCTTCTCTTCACACAAATTTGTGTTAGCGTTAGCACTGTCCGGAACGGAGTGAAAACTGTAAACATTAAAAGTAGTTCAATGTTAATATGGTACTAAATAATAAAATGTGTAAAAATCCTGGATGCAGCAAGTGCGTTATGGTAGTGAATTTTCATAGAAATGATCTGGCACAAAATATTTTATTATAACTTTTTTATCTTGCAACATAGAAATTTAAATTTTGGTGTATAGTTTAATTTTTATATCGTAAACCTACCTACCAAATTTGGTTATCTTATCTTTTTTATTTTTTGAGATACAAATTTTTTTCGAATAAAAACTCAAAATTTTCCCGGAAAACCTCGTCCGATTTTCCTGACTAACGAAATTATCCAATACATTTACAGAAGGAAGGTACATGCCAAATTTTATCAAAATCGGCCGATTATATTTTGAGTTATCGGTGTGATACCTATGTATATATATATATATATATATATATATATATATATATATATATATATATATATATATATATATATATATATATATAGTTTATTGTTATATAAATAGTACAAAGCATCTTACAAATAAGTCTAAACTTGTGACTGCAAATGATGCAATTTTGACTAAATTTTAATCTAAATGTCAATTGTTCTAAAGTTCTGTCATCTGATTTCTAATCTCCAAAATTACCTCACCTCATTATGTACCATTACAATTTCTAGAAATATGGATGGTACTTGAAATCAGTTTCTTCATTTTAATCAAAAATTTCTATATTTTAAAACTTGACTCAAATTAAATTCTTATATATAAAAATTGAAACTGACCCCGGATATGGGTTCTAGGGGTCCTAGTTCGCGCTCATTTGCAAACAATTTTTCAAAATTCAAAAGTCGAGATCTCCTCATTAGTGAATTTTTTCTACGAAAATTTACTAAAATGTATTATAGTCTTTGATTCTAGAATACTGTGGTCCAGGCAAGCGCAGTTGTAATGTTTGTAAATAATGCTATCACAAGGTTTGTTAAACAGGCGTTCCATTCATTTGTCTTGAGCGGTATTTTTACCGCTCACTGCAGTGTTAAAACGAATGGTATTTCCTTACTATTTTAAACACATGGGTGGGGGACTGTATTGTATACCAATACAGCTCTGTCGAGTGAAGTTGTTCGGAAATAACAACGCACACCTCACCCGAATTCATTCCCAGTTGCTATTGACCTACTCATATTTTCTGAATGAAGACGTGGTGCCGACTTCTTCCAAGTCACTATTAACCGACTATTTATGAAATCAAATAAGTAAATTAAATCGATTGTCATAACATATGTAGTGTATTAAGACTAAGGGAAAAAGAAATAAAACATATTTAACTGTGCACATTTTAATTATATTTTAGGGTTCCTAGCTCACTAGGAGAAATCGCCACTGCATAATAATAACAGAGATAGCAATACACCGGTTTCGTTCTTATTATAGTTAGTGTGCTTTACATCTGTGCACTGAAATGCATTTAAAAGTACCCAACCTTGACTAGGGCCTACGTTTTAACAACCATGGGTTTGTTCTATACAGTCTGCGTGGTCAGTACTTTGTATCCATTATGGCTGTGGTGGAACCTGCGCTTCTGGTATATAAAGAGAGGTTGCTACTTGCGACTCATCTCACCTAGTACATTAAAGCTTGGCTATTTAGTTAATTGCTTTAGGATGCATTTTGGCGATCATAGATATAGCACATTGATAAGCTCTAATAAGAGCGAGACTGGCATGCGCCTCTAATGGTGGACAAAATGCATCAAGCAAATACTTTTACATTCACTTGAGTTCGCTAGGGGGAGGTAGTATCGTTAATTTGTTTTAAACGGCCTGTACAGTTAACACTTTGTGCCCATCATGACTGCAGTGAGAACCTGCTTCCCAGTACATACATAAATATCTTTACTTGCGATTTATCTCACTGGATAAAACTGCTTTTATATCATTCATCTAAACATAATTTGGACAACCAATGACCTTAGTTTTTTTTGTTTTTTGTTTGTTTCTTTAACGTCGGCCTATTTCCGCGACTATGGACAATCACCGATGCCAGGGAGCAGTTTCACCTCACTATCCTGGAAATGTTGCCGAACCCCTGCCTTTCTGTAAGGAGGGTTAACATCGCATGGACACGGGACTGACGACTTTACGCCCCTTCCGAAGGGCGGAACGTGCAGACATTCAACTTGCTCAAATACAATGTCAGAACCTCGGTTGATGTTAATGTTACAGTTTGTACTGAAAAAGTGAAAGGATAACCCTTGGGATCAAACCCAGTACCCGTCGGTTCAGAGGCACACGTTCTTACCCCTGAACCACCGAGGCTCTGACCTTAAGTGTTAAAATATTTTAAATAAATTTTCTAAAAAAAATTTGGGAGGAGATCCCGACTTTTGAATTTTGAAAAAATTTCGTCAAGCGCTAATTAGGCCCCCCAGAACACATATCCGGGGTCAGTTTCAATTTTTATGTTTATATATATATATATATATATATATATATATATATATATATATATATATATATATATATATATATATATATATATATATATATATATATATATATATATATATATATATATATATCATACCGATAACTCAAAAACTAATGGGCCGAATACCTTCCTTTAGAAAGTGGCTTGGATAAGTTCATTAGCCAGGAAAATCCGACTAGGTTTTCCCGGAAATTTTGTGTTTCCTTTCGAAAAAAAAATATATCTCCGGAATTAACAAAGTAAGGTCAACCAAATTTGGTACGAGCGTTTATACCGTTATAGGTAAGTTACCTACCAAAATTTGGCTCTGTAGGTTAAAAGACAAAAAAAGTTAGAGGCATTTAAAGAATATAAATTTGGGTTTTCCTCAAAACGTCAAAGTCGCGATTTTAAACGTCAAAATTGGTAATATTTAGGCAAAGAACCTGAAACTAATATGAGCTAGGGAATGAAAATGTCTCAAGAAGAATGTTTTACAAAGCCTGAAGTCTTAGTTTCAATCGTCATTGTCCTTCATTTTACTAAAATATATATTTCCAGAAAATTCATTTCAAATAGACCCTTTCTCCTTCTCTGATGTTTTGGTAGTAGCTTGGCTATAGAGTTTATCGTTTAATGGCATATAATTTTTGTCGAATTTTCGTAAAAAATCAATAAAGTTTAATATATCTGTTATTATACAAGATATAAAAAAATGTAGACATTAATTATAGGTTGTTTTGAGCTACACCTTAAAAATATTTTTACAATTGTAGGGTGGCCCATAAGTCGTTGGTGATTCAAATTTTCTTTTTTTTTTAATCGAACACGCCTTATGTTATTGCATTTTGGCATTTTTCATCGAAATATAATACACGTTTGTAAGAAAAGCAATTCGGGACGCAGCAAGTGCGTTATGGTACCGAATTTTTCATTTCAATGTGCTATTAACCTATAAGGTTGACCAAGAAACCAGTCTTTTTGGGAACACTTTAAGTTTACTTTCGGAAAATTTTGTACATTTTCAAACAATAAAGTTATTTTGATGAAACATGGCACATCGTTTCTACTATATAGGTTTTACTGGTAACCAAATTTGATGACTGTTTTCTCAACAAAAAAAAAACATATTTGATATTAAAAACATTGTAATGTAAATTCGCGACCATAACGCACTTGCTGTGTCCTCACTTTTTAACATTTCTACTTACTTCAATATTATAGTGCATAGTTATAAATGACTTATTTTTTATGCTTATTAAATATTCCGTCCAATTTTTTTAAAGTAATATTACCAGATTTAATTTCAACGTAGCAGATACTTAAATTTATTATAAAAATTTAATGTATTCCATTTAAAATTCCATTGCATCTATTTCCAGGAATAGTTGAAACTCTGACACTTTTGTGCACATCTAAGATGATTCAGAAACTTTATAAATTATACCAGTATTCTACTTACCCTAACTCTACTTTATAACTTTCTCCACTATTTGGATAAACGATTAATGGAATCTTCCTATGTCTTCTGTCATTGATGCCTTTGAAAAATGGTTCTACAAGTCTTGGAGCGACACAATTTATTCCCAAAGCAACTAGTTGTGTTGGATTTAAATCATAACAAAATTTAACCGTTTCTTGGAAATTTTCGCCATACGAGATTGATTTTCCATCTTGCTGAAAAAAAAAAGAAATAATAAAACCTGGCCTAGCTAATAAAATACAGAAGTTTAGAGTTGAAAAAACTGTTGTATATATATATATATATATATATATATATATATATATATATATATATATATATATATATATATATATATATATATATATATATATATATATATATATATATATATATATATATATATATATATATATATATATATATATATATATATATATAGGAATCTATATTCATCGTTGAAGGCCATGGCGCTAACACCAAGAAAACTTGCTCTTACTGAGCTTAGTACTAGACAAACAATTTTTAGAACATTCTACTTAATACTATTAAGGTGAGTTTTAATTAATTTCGGTTTCAATTCTCGTCTTGCAAAGGCTTATCTAATTAAAGTCTGGTAGTATCTTGTAGAAATAGTTGAAAAAGATATTATAACTACCAGTATTACTACTATTATTATCGGCTTAGCCTAAAATGCTTTCACACTCCCTCAAAAGGGTACTCATTCCAGATATCTCAGACACCAAAGGGCTTAGGCTCAGATGAGGCAACATTTCCTCATTTCCCAGAAATCTCCGCACAACGTGGGCAGTTGCGAGGATTACCGCTTTCTGCATAATTGTGCTCATCAGGGCTCAGTCCCTTAATATTCTCTAGAATATTCTTAGGAATCGCATCAGTTAACGATATGGTCATCGGAATCACTGCCCCCACTGTCTCTTTACTTGCATCCCAAGGTCTCCGTACTGGACACATCTGTCCCGGCACCAACTAGTAGCTTGACGTCGACATGTAGACATGTGCTTTGGAGATCTCGTTTAGTGAGTGCAGATTGGAACCTGTGATAAGCCGATGAGCACTGATAAGTACAATTTGGAGAACTCAATTCATCACAATACAATTTTCAGGCTGACGGTCGTCTCGCTAACAAAGTTAACGTCCCCAGAGGGTTGCATAAACTGTTTACTAATAAGGTTTATTTATTTGTTAGTAACCAGTTCTCCAAATTGTACTTATCAGGCATCATTTAGATGCCGCTCATGGGAAGGCTTTTGTATCCATTATTAGTTTGTATCAACCAGTCCGATGGTGAACTTCGCATTTAACTTCACTTTCCCTTAATGTAACAGTGTTGAATCATCTGCCTCGTATACGGCACGCTGTTGTTCGCAAGTAAGCCCCTGTCGATGAAAACATGTATGAAGGTTCAATATCTATTGGTGCAATTCTTCACCAAAACTTGACAACCCTCTTTCCCCTTGGTGTTTGGGTAGAGTTGCACAAAGTTGCGGACAATGGTATTGTAAAGGTGCTGCTTTTTGACTCTTGCTATGAGTGTTTTCGTTGTAGACTTTCGATGGTCGGTTTACTGCAGCTCATAATCGCAAATGAACGATTGACTGCCGATCACGTATATATCTAAATATCTTTAGGTTTTTGCCGTTGAGTTGTGTTCGCTCCACCTATTTCACTTGCTCTCTTTCCAGTTCGGTATTCATTAATGAATAGTTTATTTTTCTTGGCTTCTGCATTCCCAGGTATTTACAATATTCTTCTACAAAAATTTAGGGAATCTGCAGGCCATTCTGTATTTCATATACAACTATTTGTCTTCCATCTGACTCTAAATCAGCTTCGACATCTGTCAAGTCCGAATTACATATCAATATCTCTGGAAAACCCTTCGACGATTTTGAGCAGTTTTTTCGGATGATCCTTTTCGGACGCTATCAGCTTAAGACCATACATATACAGCAGTTGATTTCGCCTCATTGCTTGTCATTGCTTTTTATACTGAAACTATATCTGGTAGAGTTCAGATGGTTTGATAGTGGATTCAATGCGAGGCAAAACCATAGTGGACTTAGCGAGTGACCTCAAGATTTCGATTGGTATCGTGTTGGTTACGCTGTTATTACGCGATTGTATATGCAGCTGTATTTTGGTTCTCCGCGTAAACATTGTGTGCTCTAGAAACCTCATGATATATAGTTGTAAATGCTACAGATCTTCAGAACGCTTCTGCCATTCGTTGGAATTGAATTAAACGACTTCTTGTACTCCGAGAAGGCAGAAAAGAAATTTTGTCGTCCACTAAGCTGACTACACACAACTGATTGAGTGATGAGCTTTTAATTGCACCCCATAGATCCTTTGGCACACCTTTTGTGCTGGTGTGTAATTTATGTTGTTTTGTTCGTATTATGCATAGAGTCGCTTCTCAAAACAGGATGTGCTCACCTTACATATAGTCGGCTACAAGTTATTGGCAGAGACTCGTCGAGAGTTGTAGAATACTGTTGGTCTCTTGGTAAGAGAGATGTATCGCCTTGTCTGGGAAACAGCGTCATCTTCTTTGGTTCAAGTAATAGATAACTAAGTAATACTACCAGTAGATGATGTGTACACCAAAATTTTTTCGGCCAAAAATTTTAGACATCATCAGGTCCGGGTACCTTTTAGTTATGCAGCCCTTTCATAAGGAGATTTCATCTGTGGTAAAGGGCTCGTGCTGCATCTGATCATCACACTGACAAGCTTGATGTTTTTCCTTAACCCAACTGGCGCCAATATTGCAGTTGTTGGTGTATTGGTCAGCTGACTTTCTCAGCATTCTTCGATTTATTCCTTATTTGAAAAAAATGTCGGTAGCTGTATTAAACATTGAATTATGCATGATGGTATGTAGACCTCCCAGAGCACTCGAGATGGCATTGTGGTGTTTTATAGACATACTGCGTACAAATAAAACTCCGGTTTTCTTGTGCGGTGTCATTGATTGGATCTTGTGTTGAGTGTTGTTGGACTCACCTAATTATTTTCTGTATATGCCTCCGCAATTTTCCTGTCTGCATTCAATTAATGTATTGCGTCAATGGTCTAGTTTCTTTTCGACGTGTTTCCACCAAGTTTATGTACCTGTTTTCTTAGTTTGTCATTCTCCAAGGTGAAGTTCAGTGGATGGCTCCATCAGAGATCTTAATGCCTTCAGCTTTGATCGTCTCAGTTGCTGCATAATCAATTAACACATACAACTGTTCAAATGAGTTTGTCTCTATACGGTGATATAGTAAAATTCTCCTGTCCAAAAGTTCCAATATGCTAGTCTTCTAGATCATCTTAGCCTAGTAATGACAGTATACTAAGTGGATTGGCTACTCCATATTCCTGTTCACAATTTGTTGACGAGTTTCTCACTTTCTTGCATATACTCAATGCTTTCTTCTCGCTTAGTATGTTAAGATTTAGGATTACTAGTATCAAATGGAATCTCGTTATTTATTATTATTTTTATCGAATTTTCTCGGCAGTTTGTTGACGAGTTTCTCACTTTCTTGCATACACTCAATGCTTTCTTCTCGCTTAGTATGTTAAGATTTAGGATTACTAGTATCAAATGGAATCTCGTTATTTATTATTATTTTTATCGAATTTTCTCGGCAGTTGTGCCGGTTGTTATTTCCAGATTTTAACATGAGATCTCAGAAATTATTACCAGAGGAATGATATTTTGCGGCGGATGTGGTCAGTTCCAAGTAGCACAATCTCTTGTATCTGAAATGCAGTTACTTTTAATGGGAGACGATTAAGTGGCTTCAGCATTTCCTTTTTGAATATTTCTAGGTCGCCAATGACGATGGAAATGAAACGAGGTCTTAAGTTCAACATTCCTGATATCCTCAGCTGCAAACGTTTACATTCTCTGCTTCTAGAGACGTTGGCATCATGTGGAACTACAAAATCCATCAGAAAGCATATACTTTTCTGTTGTTGTGAAAGACTAGTCTTTTTGTCCTTACCACACAGTCTGTGTTTACTGGCTGTCATACATTATTATGACATGATCCACAAATTCTGGTGCTTGCTTGCAGATGTCCTTGAGCATTGCTAACTGTAGATAGCTATCGATCTTATTATGACGTTGGGCGTATTCTGTTGGGGCCTACACCGTCCATCTAGATGTTTTGTGACCTAAGGTGTTTCTTTACGTTGGTGACACACTCTCCAAAGACTATCCACATTTTGTTAAGGATCCACCATAGGTGCCAAGTGTTAAAAACTTGATAGTGGGCTTCTATAAAGAGACTCTCAGTTACCTCCTTTAGCTCAGAACGGTTAGCCAAGCTACGGTTGATTAACTAACCACGTGTTTATTTCCGCGGTTGTTGAATAACTGCTCATGGGGCCTGTTTAGGTTTTTGTTTTTGGCCTATTATTATTAGCATACAAGGTATCTTAGAAGCCAAACGGATAAGCGTTCTTTCCAAGTTGTTGGAAAGATTACGCAAAAACTTCTTATTTTTCAAGAATCTCCACAAAATGTGAGCCATTGTGAGGATTACCGACGTATGAATATATTATATTTTGCTTTAGTCTAGTATGGTCATTTAGATTCACTAATTAAGAATATAAATTTAAAACGTCAAATTACCGCTACCTATTAGAATTAAAAAGAGAAGAAAACTAAACTTAAAAAAATGCAATACATTTTTTTAGGATTTCTAAGTCCATTTTCAAGGAAACCTAAAAGCCAAAGTTTTTTTCAATATGTGAAGAAAAAAACAAGGCTTCTATGAGAGTTGTCCGATCGCGCTGAATTTTAATAGAAATAAGAACGCTCCAATTGGCCTGTCTGTGATGCTTCACACAGTCAGCCAGACAAATACTGAAAAAATGATGTTGCCGCCTATTGTAATGTCGAGCAAAACACGTGTCGCGGAGATTAACTATCGCGCTAATCATTGGCCACGGAGCAGACGCACGCCTCTGGTGAGTTTCCCCCCTCGTCTTTTCTCCCAAATACTATGTGGGAATTTATGCCGGACTATTGCAGAATATGCCTCGTTGACTTTGGTGTTGCGTTCTTTAAAGTATATTTTCTTTTTATTTCGATTTTCGAGTGTATAAAAAAAAAATAAACTAGTTATTAGTGGTAGTCCATACTTTTTTCCACACTATATAAATAACGTTGCAAGACGCATACAAATTTTGTTAATCAAATTGACTCAGAATATTATTAACAGTAAATAAACCTTGGGCAAACATTCATAATTGTTTAGGGACGTAAATTGATATGACTGCTTTCAGACCATAAAACGAAACATAAAAATAATATTTCTAAGTGCGTAGAAAATCGGTGTTTGGTTTCAAATCTCGTTACACAATTACTAAAATTAATGGTCGCTATTATGTTTATCGGCATATAAACGATCTTATTTTGCTTTTAACTTTGCAGAAAAATAATACCCATGCTTAATTATACCAGTCAGCTATACATCAGAAGGTCCCAATTTTTGAATATAAACTACGCGTCAATTGAAGTGGAACACCTTAAATTTTGGATGCTGTTTGATCGTTTGTATCTCAAAATCAAGTTTACCGAATCTGCTCTAATTTTCACAGGTTGACAGATGTTTTTTGAGGCTTATGATTAGTAGACAATAACAAAATTTGCACTTACGTGCTACAAGATACAGGGTGGAATATAAGTAGATGTTTTTTCAGCAACATTTTAAACGATGGCCATTAGTCTACGAGGAGATATATATATATATATATATATATATATATATATATATATATATATATATATATACATTTAGTATGTAATTTAGAAATATAGTTTGATACCTCGGGACGTTTTCGAGATTTTATTAATATTGCAGCCCACTACGTTTTTATAATCAATTTTGTATTTTAGGTCAAGGCCACCCTAACTAAAAATGCAAACAAACCCCATTGGTTGATGAGGCGGAATATGTTCGCTTTTGGTATTCAGTGCCGAAGATTATCTCTATAACTCGGGACCTTCTCGAGATTATGTTGGTATCGAGTTCCACTACGTTGTTGTCATCAATTTTGTCTTTGAGGTCAAATAAGACTCTTAACCACATTGTTTTTTCGTAAAACGCGCACTTCAATAGTCAAGGAGTTGGGTTAGGTGAATTTTCGTTAACCAATTCAGAAGAACACCTTGATACCGCGGGACGTTTTCGAGATTTTATTAATATCGCAGCCCACTACGTTTTTATATTCAATTTTGTAATTTATGTCAGCTCTACTCTGAGTAAAAGTACAAGCAAACCCCATTGATCAATGAGGCGGATTATGTTCGTTTTTGGTAATCAGTGCTGAAGATTAGCTCTATATCTCGGGACTTTCTCGAGATTTTGTGGATATCGCGTTCCACTGCGTTGCTGTCATCACTTTTGTCTTTGAGGTCAAATTAGAATCATAACCACATTGCTGTTTTCGTAAAACGCGCACCTCAATAAGGACGGAGTTAGGTTAGGTGAATTTTCGTTATTTAATTCAGAAGAACACCTGAATATCTCGGGACGTTTTCGAGATTTCATTAATATCGCAGTCCACTACGTTTATATCATCAATTTTTTCTGTTCCTTTTTTTTAAAATTATTGGTCCACAGGGAATTTTACGCTGATTTTTGATATTCCGTTGTGAAAAACATCTCTCTACCTCGAGGCATTTTTGAGATATTATTGATATCGCATTCGACTACGTTGTTGTGAGCAAATTTGCCTCATTTTCATCAACAAATAAACATTTCTACCATTCTGCTACTCCCCAGTGGCTGTGCTGGTTGGCCCAGTTTCTGCCCTCAGTGCGGTGTATAGTTTTCAAGAGTGGGCACGCCGCTCGTCGTCTGGCTCTTAAATTTCTGGTCGTCTGCGTACTGTCGACTTCGAAGCTGCAATTTCTGTTCCTGCGTACTGTTATCGCAATTATGTTGTCCCGAGTTATTAAGGTGTTCTTCTGAATTGAATACAAAAAATTCACCTAACCCAACTGAGTGACTATTGAAGTGCGCATTTTACGAAAAAAACAATATGGTTAAGAGTTTAATTTGACCTCAAAGACAAAAACAAAAGTAATGACAGTAACGTAATGGAACGCGATGCCAACAAAATCTTGAGAAGGTCTCGAAGTATAGAGATAATCTTCAGCATTGAATACCAAAAGCGAACATAATCCGCCTCATCGACCAGTGAAGTTTGCTTGCATTTTTACTTAGGGTGGATTTGACCTAAAATCAAAATTGATGATATAAACGTAGTGGGCTGCGATATTAATGAAATCTCGAAAACGTCCCGAGGTATTACGGTGTTCTTTTAAATGGGATACGGAAAATTCACCTAGCACAACTCCTTGACTATTGAAGTGCGAGTTTTACGAAAAAAACAATGTGGTTAAGAGTCTAATTTGACCTCAAAGACAAAGGTGATGACAGCAACGTAGTGGAACGCTATACCAACAAAATATCGAGAAGGTTTCGAGGTATAGAGATAATCTCGGCACTGAATACCAAAAGCGAATATAATCCGCCTCATCGACCAATGGAGTTTCTTTGCATTTTTACTTAGGGTGGCTTTGACCTAAAATACAAAGTTGTTATAAAAGCGTAGTGGGCTGCGAAATTAATAAAATCTCATAAACGTCCCGAGGTATCCATGTATATTTCTAAATTGCATACCAAAAATATATATAACTCTCCTCGTATACTAATGGCCATCGTTTGAAATGTTGCTGAAAAAACATCTACTTATATTTCACCCTGTATCTTGTAGCACGTAAGTGCAAATTTTGTTATTGTCTACCAATCAGAAACCCCAAAAAATGTCTGTGAAAATTAGAGCAGATTCGGTAAACTTGATTTTGAGATACAAACGATCAAGCAGCATTCTAAATTTGAGGTGTTCCACTTCAATTGACGCGTAGTTTATTTATAACAACAGGTATTTCTCATTTTTGTCATAAGGTATACAACATCATTATTACAATTGTTGCACTGAAATAACGTGAGTGGATTTGGATCATAATGTAGAGTTTTGAGTTAAACTAATGAGCTTTTTCCTGCTTACTGGTATACTACACATACCACACATACCAGTTTTTATCGATACTGCTTTGCAGTATATTTTACGTACCGCCTGCTTGATCTTGATACGTACTTTGACATGCGCCATCTGCTGCGCAGAGGAAAAAAATCTGATCTGTGGCTGAAGGTGCCTTCACGCCCGCGTGTGTAATCCGTTGTTGTGGATTGACATGCCAAATTATTAGTTACAATTTTTAGTGAACTAAAACAAAAACTAATGACAAGTAAGTGCCTAGATAAGATTATTATAATGTATTCGTACCCGATTATACCATAATTTTAAATATTTACATAAAAATGTTGATTTTTATCGTGATTTATATGTGGTGTTTCCAATATGCCACAACGCCATCATTAAAATTTCCACCCAGCGGCGGAAAACATTTGTTTCTACAACTGTGAGAGAAATTTAAATATTTTTGGCCATACATATTTTGATGGGTGTGAAAAGGCTTCCTAGTTATCGGGATTCCTGGTCGGCGCAACCGGAGCTGAGGGACTCTTATATTTCAACTCTAATGAACCGCACTCGATTCGATTGGCTCTTAGGAAATTTTCATCTAAACGATAACGCTGTTCGGCCAAAGCGCGGGCTCCTGATTTCGATAAACTTTATAAGTTGCGTCCATTTTGAACTCATTGTTACATAACTTCAGTTTTCACTATAGTGTATATCGACGAATCTATGATCTCTTTCAAAGGGCGTTCGTCAATCCGTCAATATATGCCTGATAAGCCAACAAAGTGGGGATACAAAGTTTGGACCAGAGTGGATGTAAATGAGTACTCTGACAAATTTCAAATATATACTGGAAAAGTGAATAGGATTGCGGGGAAACAATTAGGCTGTCGAGTAGTTACGGATTTGACTAGATCTCTGGTTGGAAAACATTATTTTTTTTCAATAACTATTTCACATCCATGTGATTACTTAAGCAGTTGAAGACGGAAAGTATATATGTGACGGGACCTATTCGAATGGGCAGCAAAGGAATTCCGGGCGTTTTTTAAGCTGATATAGAGTTAAAGCGTGGTGATTTTGACAGGCGAGTGACCAATGACGGAATATCCTACGTGAAATGGATGGATAAAGGAATAGATCCCTTAACCTCCACTTGTGAAAATCCTTCTGAAACTGGCCATGTAATAAGGAAGAAGAAGAATGGTGAAATGGAAAATGTCCCTTCCCCCAAAATTTTGAAAGATTACAACCGAAATATGAGTTTTGTCGAAAAAGCAGACGTGCTAAAGAAAACATACGAAATTGACAGAAAGAGTAGAAAATAGTGGCCACGCATATTCTGGCATTTCATTGAGGCCAGTATAGTAAACGCGTTCATCATTTTACAGCAGTGGAGACAGCAGTGGGATGAATCTGAATGCGTTTCGTTTAGCAGTAGTAGTAGGATTGGTAGGTGCCGGAAGTGGAGCTTTAAAGAAAGGAAGACCAAGTTTAGAGCAGAAAATGTGAATAGTTATAAACCAGTCATACCACTTGAGAAGAGATGGGACCAGTCTACATATGCCAGTTTACGGAAATTGTCGACTATGTGGTCTGTGTAGTACCAGAGACCATTAAAGGAGACCCAGATTGAGTTATGATACTTGTAGTGTCGCATTATGTCTTTGTAGTGTCGCATTATGTCTTTCTGAGAAAAAGTCTTGTTTCCAAAATTATCATAAAAAAGTAATTCCGTAGCTTAGTGTCTGATATACCACCTTTTTTGAAAATGAAATGGTTAAATAAAAATTTTGAAAAAAAAAATGCACAACACGTTTTTACTCATTGCCTAATCATATACTTAAAAAGTCTGGACGCAGCAAGTGCGTTATGTAAGGCGAATAATTATCAACATGATTAGAAACACATACCAGTTTCGCTCTTATTAGAGATTGTCAGTGCGCTGTAGTAATTTTAGCGAGAATACACCTAAAGCAATTTCCGCCAAGGTAACCAGCTTCTTAGAACATTGCGAGAAGTACGACGTCGCCATCTCGGTGAGAAACCAGGTAGTATGTTGTCACTGCAGCTCGAATACACTCAAAATGTTATAAGTATAGACTGTGTACAAACATCTAGACTTACATTAGAAGATATAATTTAAACATCTTGTAGCTTTCATCTCAAGTATTTTTAGGCAGAGCATAAACTTAACTTAGTCTTCCCTCGATCAAAATATAAAGGTTTTGCCAGCAAAATACGGGTTAGTACTTAGTAATAAAGTGATACCTACTTGTAAATGTGATTTTTTTGACACAATTCTAGTTAATTAAAAAACCATAAATTTTACATATATGAAACATATAAAAAGAAAGTTTTAGAATTACATGTAGAAATAAAAAATCGAATAATACACAGGCTGTTCCAAAAAAATACCAACTTTGCACTGCCTTGCCTTTCCAGTACACTCCGTACAGTCCAAAATAATTTTAAAATGCTCACACTTAGTAAAGTGTTTAATGAGTCGTATAAGCCTTTGGCCTCTCAGCGCTGCCACCCCAATGGGTCCTTTGTGCATGACTGTTTTCTAATAGTTGCCCAAAAAGTTCAAACATTTTATGTAGTCTATCTTTTTTGGGAGCTATTTTACCTATTTCCTGAGATAATAAGGAAACCCCTCCACAGTATTTGAGCCTCTTTCATAACTGAGCCATGTAGTAGCATAGCAGATATTCTGATTCATTGATTGTTGTTGCCCTTACTTGGTGAAATTGGTCCGTACTACATACAGTCTTGGAGACTACTTCTCTGGCTTCACTGTTGGGCTGCTGCTTCAGTGCGGTATCTGCAGTTTTCACTGTCCGCCTTAACCATCCTCATAATGTGATACCTTACTGGGGAGTGCCCTGTGAAAAGTCATGTCGTTCCTGTTCAATTCAAGAAACAGTTCAGACTTCTCTGTTGATATGCTGATGCCTTAAGCCTGGTGTTTTTCTCCAGGATGACAGCATTTGGTTCCACTTCCAAGTATCAAGTTAATTTCTTACATGCCTTTTGTTAATTCACAATAGGGCTCAGGACCATAGACTGGTGTTGTTGCTGTGTTTGTGTAAGGATAAGCAATTCCTCATTTCCTTCAATGCCTTGATGCCCTGGCACCTACATCAAAAATACTTTGTTGTTCGTAGCCAGTTGTTTCAAGGATTTTTTGCAGTCCCACGTTAGTTTAGACTCGGTTTTGAAATATTTCAGAGTCTTCAGTACTGCCTGACTATCTGGGAGGATGTAGATATCTCCATTTTTTCTTTGTGGACACTCCTGTGCACATACATTTATAGCAAGCATTTCTGCTTGGAAGAGGGTGAAAGTTTTTCCTAGGGACTTAGCGAGTCTAAAGTTAGATCCTCTTATCCCCAGTCCTGCTCCCTCCATTTGTTTAGACCTGCCTGTATGAGTTGTTTGTCAACGTTTCACTGTTTTTGTCCCATGCTTGACGGTCATTTATGACCACGACAAATGGAACCATGAAGTCCAGTTACGCTTTGATTTGACTATAATTCATTGATTGTTGTTGCCCTTACTTGGTGAAACTTGTACATACTACATACAGACTTGGAGACTACTTCTCTGGCTTCACTGTTGGTTTTCGTTGGTGAAGGACGTAGCCAGCGCGTAAGCTAACTAGAGCAAGTTGCCCTACGAATTCTGGAAGTTCTTCAACGTTTCTGTGACTATAGTTTTGCTGTCTGAAAATGCTGTCAAGCAGCGCAACTATAGTCACAGAAACGTCGAAGAACTTCCTAGAACTTGCAGAATTCGTAGGGCCACTTGCTCCAGCTAGCTTACGCGCTGGCTATGTCCTTCACCAACGAAAACCAACAGTGAAGCCAGAGAAGTAGTCTCCAAGTCTGTATGTAGTTGACTATAATTATTCACGAACAGTTTTGTAGCAAAATAAAAAATTTGCAACAAATTCTTTTACAAAAATTCATCTTTTTTTTACAGAAATTGCCTTTTTTTACAAGAACTTACTAAACATTTATTATTAATTACCAACATATCACAAAAATCTTTAAAAAAATGATTTCTACGGAAACACTAAAAACATTTCTGCGAAAATGTTTCAAATTCAGCCAATGTTTGAGAGTGTCTGCAGCTAGATTTTTTCGACGAGTAATACAAACAAAAAGCTCTCTGATTGCGTCATTTCCATGGGATTCTGCTATCTATTGGTAAAAACGCTGTATCACAATTTGTGATATTATGTCTCGAAAACGTGAAAAGTTGAAAAACAATTGAAATAACTTAAGAACGATGAACGATATCAATTTTTTCCCTACAAACAAGCATTATAATTCGATGGAAAATACAAAAGTGCAACATAAGGGATGTTATATTAAAAAAGAAAACGCCTGTCACCAATGACTTATGAGCCAGCCTGTGATTGTCAAAATAGGTTTGTAAGATGCAACTCAAGACACCCCATAATTAACGCATATAATTTTTTCTCATATCTTCTAAATAGATAAATATATATATATATATATATATATATATATATATATATATATATATATATATATATATATATATATATATATATATATAAAATAGATAGATAAATAAATAAATAAATAAGTAACGGATATATTGAGCCCTACCGTAGAAATGCTTTACCCTGTATATGTGTAAACAGCCAAATACTGGAACGGGCCCCTTATATGGGTTTTAAGGGCTCTAGTTGGCGCTCATTTGAAGAATTATTTTTAAAATTCAATTCGCGGTCTTGTCAATAACACATTTTTTCTACGAAAATATAGACTATTAAACCATAAACTCTATAGCTGAAACTACTGCCAAAGCATCAGAAAGTGGGTCTATTTGAAATGGATTTTCCGAAAATATTTTAGTAAAATGAAGGACAATGATGGTTGAAGCTGAAACTTAAGGCCCTGTAAAACACACTTATTATGACATTTATTCTATATAATCCGTATTTGTTTTAGATCAGTTGTCTGAAAATTGCAAATTTTGACGTTTCAATTCGCGATTTTGACGTTTTAGGAAGAAAAATGATAAAACTCAAAATATTTTTTCTGCTACTTCTCGACCTTTTAGCGTCAAAAAGGCTTACCCGTTGTATGTAATATTTGTAAGTATTTCACGAAAATAACTCTGTAACTATTTGAGATATGAACGTAATTCCAATACTACTCGGCATACGAGCAGGCAAGGAATTTAAATTCGTCATCAGAGAAACAATAGCGCCTCAGTTTTTGGAAAATCCACGGTCAGCTATGATGGTTCCAAATAGTATAATATGTTCTTTTTCTTTGACGCAGTATACTATTTACCACTTGTACTCTACAAAGAAAGGTATCGACTTTCATTTTTCGAAACATTTTGACTTTGAGTTTTCGAAACATTTTTTAAAACAAGCGCGAACAGCCCTTGGAACCAATTTCCGAGGTTAATTCAAATTTTTATATGTTTACATAAAAAGATTTCTTTAAATGAGTGCAGACTAGGCCCCCCAGAATCCATATTCAGGTTTAGTTTCAGTTTTATCTGTTTACATATATACGGGGTGACGCATTTCTACGGTAAAGCTCAATATAATGGTTATTATACAAGATACCAGAAAAAATTGAATACGTAAATTATAGAGTGTCTTGAGCTGCATCTTGTAAAACTATTTTGACAACAACAGGATGGCCCATAAATCGTTGGTGACATCCACAATTTTATTTCGAACGTCCCTTCTATTATTTCATTTTTGCATGTTTTAACGAAATATGTCGTATTTTTGTAAGACAAAATCGGATTTTTTTTTTCATTTTCAGACAGTAAGTTATTTTGATAAAATATGGTACACTCTTTCTACTATATAGATTATACCGGTAACCAAATTGATGCATGTTTGCATTAAAAAGACATATCTGCTATTAAAACATTTTTATGAAAATGAAGTTCCATAACGCTCTTGCTGCGTCGAGACTTTTTTTTCTAGTTCTCCTTCCACCGCGTTCTGTCCACTGCATTTGGTAGCCTGTTTTTACTGCTCTTTGTTCTTTCCCCACATTTGCAGGCGGTTTCCTTATATTTCTTTGTATGTACCTTTCTTTGAAAGTCATGTTATGTCATGTGTATCTAGACATTTTCTTGCTTTCAGCTCGTATTTTTTTCATTGCCTTTATTTTATCTTGTATATTTCCAACCATTGCCAGGTAGGTTTCTGGATCCCATTTATTTGCCATGGATGCCAAGCCCAAGCGTTTGTTGTTGCATAAGAGTCCCTATGATCTCTTTCAAACGTTTTCTTCACTGGTTCCTGTATTTAATCGTACAATTAAAATATTATTGCGTTTCATTTCTTTTTTCCAATATAACATTTTTGTGTTTATACTTTCAAGGTTACCTATAATACTTTAATTTTCTTTCTCAAAATTTTTGCTTTACTTTTTTTAAATGTTATTTCCTTCTCCTGCTATCCTGCCTTCTTCATTACACACGTTATGTTTTCTACGCATTTGTCTCATTTGACTGTCTTTCCAACTTTTCATTCTGACAGGTGTTTTCGCATTTTTTCATTTTTATTAAGTACTTTTCCCGCAACTCACTTCCAGCAATTCCCACCTCGAGCCCGTCGTCAGTATTGTTGGTTGCCTATCGTGCGGCCACGTCGCGTAAATTCAACCAGAATCGACTGTCGGAGATTGAACTCCTATCAACGTGCCCTTCCTTTTATTTATTTATTTATTTCTCTTACGGTCTCACACTTCGTAGATCTAATTACTAATGATTGCTCGCGACACTTTTACACATGACTTGATTGTACTTCCAGCGAAACAATAACTTGATACATCCCAAATTCCAAACTTGAAGAAAATGTTTCGGAGCACTGCTACTATAAACGTGTTTATATATTTTATACTATATCGTTTAAACGATGTGTAAAAGACACTTCCGAACTGAAAAAGCTGCTAGATATAGTATAAAGTAAATAATTTTATAAACAAGCAAGTGTACGTTTACTTACACTAAACGTAATATATGGTTTAACAATCAAGAATACTTACCCTTACACTAAACGTAAGCCATGCTTTTGTACCAGGAAATTCAGTCTTTAGTAGTTCTATGAGCATGACAGCTTCAGCTTTACAAGGAATAGTCTCTATACCTAAAAGGTCAACACCCTCTTCTACTAGAGCCTTAATTCTGGGGATGTGCCATGCTTTCATAGTTTCCACCGTCGTAGTCTTGGCATAAGATCCCGTGTACTCTGACCCGTCGTGAAGAGAAGCTCCGTAAGGGCCTACTGATCCTACTACCAAAGGTCTTTCTAAAACAAAACAACTTAACTTATTATGATTATAATTTAAATGTTTAGTTTAAGGTAACTTAACAGCTAGAACGCCACTTAAAAATGATTAGAAATAATGTTAAGAAGAAAGAAATGAGGACCTCGTTTAAGAATATGGATCACTAGAAGCTTGTTAAAAACAGGAAAACTGTAAGAAGCAATAAAGATAACGGTAGAGTTGGATATAGATATGTATATGTATTTGGCATTTCTGACGTAAGGTTGTCAAGTAATAGATATATACATAGATAGATCTTTATTACAATAAACCTACGTACCAAATTTGGTTACCATAGCTTTGTTATTCTCGGAGATAAAATTTTGTTTTTAAACAAAACCCAAAATTTTCCCGGAAAACCTGGTCCAATTTTCCTGGCTAAGGAAGTTATCCAAGTCACTTACAAAAGAAAAGTACTTGCCAAATTTCAATAATATCGGTCCATTATTTTTTGAGTTATCGGTGTGATACATATACATACATACATACATACATACATACATACATGTTCGGTTCAGAGGCACACTCTCTTATCTCTGAACCACCGAGGTTCTAATCGACCATGTCCGTTATACCTCAAATATTTTCAGTCTTCCAGCTATACAGGATGTCCCAAAAGTTTGTGCCAACTTTTCTATTCTAAATAGAAACATACTTTTTTTTCACATGGTTCGATTGTTTTTCAATTTTTTGAAAATAAAAATTCGCTAAAAATCGCAATTTCAAAGACGCCGTTCCTATTGAGGCTTGTGCTTGAAACTATCCCAGAATGGTAGATTGAGTATCTTCATTGTCAGTTAGTGGTTTGATTCTCGTAATGACTTTTGCCACGTTCGCAAAATTTATAAAATAATTTGTCAATCTTGAGAACTGTCCCCGTGTCATACTTGAAAAGTTTGTATATTTTAAATTAAACTCACAGACAGTTCGCTGAATATTTTTTTGACACATGCCATGGATTACAAACAAGTCTGACACAAGTGCGTTTGGATAGTTTTTGATTTTGGAATCAATTTAATTTATAAATTGGCACAATTTGTTTCAACCTTGACAGAATACCACCTTCTTAATTACAAATGTTTTTTGTTTCTATGACCTCTTTGAAAAAGCAAGGAATATCTCAGAATTTCTTGATTTTTTCGAATAACTCGGTAGAAGTTAAAGCTAGATATAGGGAATGCTTAAGTAACTTACCATAAAATTTAGTTTTCTTTCGAATTGTGTCAAAAAAGGTGCCATTCGAAAAAATTGATTGGACAATTTTTGATACGACATTTGAAAATTGCCTGCGCCCATCTGGTGCAGAAATTGATGGGACATTAGGAATTACCCTATAGTGCCAGCAAACCGCTCCACAAATTTGCTTTCTTGATCTTAAACCGTATTCGTAAACTAGTACGGCGGCTATTTTGTCAGAAAAATTGACATATGTCAAAAACTGTAATAGGGTCCACGCACACATTCTGTGTCCAAGCGTTGTGAATCACCATATATATATATATATATATATATATATATATATATATATATATATATATATATATATATATATATATATATATATATATATATATATATATACGCCACCCTATATATATATATATATATATATATATATATATATATATATATATATATATATATATATATATAGGGTGGCGTATTTCTGCGGTAAAGCTCAATATTAATGATATTATTCACAATAAAAAAATGTAATTACAAAAATTATAGAGAATCACAGGCTGCAGGTTGAAAAATTATTTGTGATTATATAGGTGTCCCATATTGGCAAGACAAAGCAAACATCTTTTTTAAATGGGACAGTCTGTATATTACTTTATTTTTCGATCTCTTTTTTAATTATAAGTCTTATTTGTAGAGGTATATTTTTAGCTACAGTGCTTTGTTTTAAAGATATTTTGAATTTTATAGAAAAAAATAAAATTCACCTGCAGCTTGTAAATGTCATTATTTTACAGATTATTAAACTTGGAGACTCCAATTTGGCATGCGCTTCGTCCATAGATAACATCACATTGTTTTAATATAAACGATGTGTTTACTTATACAGGCTTTTCGTAAATAGTGATTAAAGTTGGGAACATTCTAAATCTGTAAACTCATTTTTTTCAAATGGAACACCTGTATTTTATGTTGTGAGAAGGCTTCATCTTTAGCTTCAAGTTTTTAAAGTACTCAATATGTTAAAAACGGCTGGTTTTTATGTTATTTACATTTATATTTACATACCATGATTTGATGAATACAAGGCAAAATATTAATCCATTGAGAAATCGCAGATTACACATTGTTAATTAATCACTATCAGTGTATTGTTAAGTCTGCAGCTGCAAGTAAAGTTTTACTAAGAAGACAAAAATATATTTTTCATTACAAGAATTAACCGATATGCTTTGGGTTTTGGGAGAATGTTTAAGAAATTGTGTATTAGCCAATAGAGTGTATCACTAGAAGCTTCCTGAACGAAGGCAACCCATCGAGACATCGTTTGTGAGACTAATGGAGCGGGTAAATAGAACTGGTTCAGTTAGGTACGAGTCTCACGAAAAAAACAAAACAATTACCACCGAGGACAACGAATTGAATGTGTTGCTGACTACTTACGACGATTCTCATCTTGGTAGATAGAACATAGGTACCGAGGATACTATACAAATAGAATATGCATCCATATCACATTCAGCTACACCAAGAGGTCACTAATAACGATTATCATAAAAGGTGCGCACAGAAAAAAATACGGACGACTAGATGCTTCTCAGATACTATTTTATTTGCGGATGAAGCTTGTAACATGTTACATGTTTTACAACCTTTTCCCACGCTATAAAGTTCATTAATACATCATTATAATATTTATTTAGTAAAGGGACTCTGCCAACATAGGCTGACTTAATAACCATCGACGCAATTTACCAGGGTCGTAGTCAATAAAATATCTCCTTGTTATTCGATCAACTTTAAAACCCTCTTAAAGCTGGCCATAGAAATATAAATATTCTCTTCGGGCTCTCAATGACCACTGGTTAAATCGGCCGTCGTTTAGGTTCGTGCCTTTGATAAGAAGTCTAAATCCCATCGCCTTGCATGAAGTCATCTTCCTGAAAATCATGTTCAAAACTAATACGGTCAATATAATTATCGGCTAAAGAGGAAGCAGCATGCCTATATGGGCTATCCTACTTATTTTGGGATCTTAACCCCACGACAACCATCGGAAACACCTCCTGAAAGCATCCTTATCATCACACAAGGGTGAAGTAACCAGCAACAATGAGCCATTCAAGACTTGTGGCAACAAAGGAGAGGCAAAGCTCTGTCAAGGTCTGAGCGGTCCTGCTGGCCCTAAACAGCAACAGTTCATGCGTCTTGACGGGCCTACATAAACCATAACCTGGGAAACAAAGCTAAGTACGTTTTTTAATCCTTCTCATTTTACATTCTTATGATAACTGCCGCAGGAAATCATTTTATTAAATCATGCCTTGCATTATATAATCACTTTTAGTCAATAAATGAATATATTTGAGTCTCAATTTTTGTGTTGTGTGTTCGACATAATTCATATTATAAGGCTTGAAGTCCCTCTTTGTTATTTACATTAAATGTTAGCTCACCGCTGACTAGCTAGGTCACTTTCAAAATAACCACTCATTTTGAGGGTTATCCACAGAAACGGAATTTATCCAGTACACGCAGCCAGACAAGATGGTCTTTAAATCTTTGGAGCGGCAATGTAGGAGAGTATATAGTGGGACCACATTCTTTCGACTGAGCGTTAAATGGGACAATGTATCTCGATTTTTAGAAAACTATTTACCTGTATGACTAGAAGATGTGCCAGTTCCTATACGTCAAAAAATGTGGTTTCTCCATTGTGGTGCTCCAGTGCACCACACAGGCCCCATTAAACATTATATTAATGAAAAATTTCCAGAGAGGTGGATTGGAAGAGTAGGACCAGTTGCATGGCCACCGCAGTTACCAGATCTTACTTAAATTCATTCCTTTATGTGGGACCATATCAAAACTTTGGTATACGCAGATACCAAGGAAGAAATGAAAGGCAAGATCATAGAGACCTTCCGAAGCATCGATATAAAGATGCTGATAAGAGTAACTCAATCATTTGAATATCGATTGCACCCTTGCATTGACGTTTCGGGAGGTACGGTCCAGCATTTACTGTAAGTAGGTAAACATTCGTGTCTACTGTTTTTATATTTAATTGTTTAACGCTCAAAAATTTCTGTAGCTTTCTTTTTAATTATGGAATATTCGATTGCTAAATTCTACACCGTGGAATTCCTATAATAAATGTTTGTAATGTTTATAACTTGATGCATTATTTTTTTATTCAGAAACGAAGGTTTCTATGAAAATTAATTATTTATTAATATTTTTCACTTCATAAACCTTTTCTTATTTCTCAATAGCTTACTATTTTACTTTGTATTGCTCCCATAAATCACGGTATTTAAATATAAATGTGAATAATATAAAAATTAGCAGTTTTTAACATATTGAGTACTTAACAAAAGTTAACGCTAAAGATGAGGCGTTGCTTTTCACAAGACAAAATACAGGGCGTGATAATGAGCTTTAGGACTTAGAATGTGCCCCAATTTAATCACTATTTACGAACACCCTGTATAAGTAAACATATCGTTTATATTACACCACAATGTGATGTTATCTATGGACGAATAACATGCCCAATCGGAGTCTCTAAGTTTGATAATCGTCAAAGTAACGACATTTACAAGCTGAAATTTAAATTTTCTTTTATAAAATTCAAAAGATCTTTAAAGAAAGCACTGTAGCTAAAATATACTTTTACAAATAAGCTCGAAATTAAAAAATAGGTCCAACAAAATAAGAAATATACAGGGCGTTTTATTAAAAAAAGGATGTTTGCTTTGTCCTGCAAATATGGGACATCTTGTATAATCACAAATAATTTTAGAATGTGCAGCCTGTGATGCTCTATAATTTTTATGATTACATTTTTTGTAACTATTCGCAATACACCCTGTATATTTCTTATGTTTAGGACCGCTTTTTTAATTTGGTGTCCAATTTGCAAAAGTATATTTTAGTTACAGTGCTTTTTTTACAGATATTTTGAATTTTATAAAAAAAAACATTAAAATTCACCTGTAGCTCGTAAATGTCGTTATTTTACCAATTATTTAACTTAGGGACTCCAATTTGGCATGTAATTCGCCCATAGGTAATTAACAGATAAATGACATCACATTATTGTAATATAAACGTTATGTTTACTTGTACATGGTGTTCGTAAATTGTGATAAAATTTGGGCACATTCTAAGTCCGAAAACTCTTTTTTTTCAAATGGAACACCCTGTATTTTATGCTGTGAAAAACAAGGCCTCATCTTTAGTTTCAACTTCTGTTAAGTACTCAATATTTTAAAAACGGCAGATTTTATATTATTTACATTTACAATCGCATACCAGAGAAACTATATATATATATATATATATATATATATATATATATATATATATATATATATATATATATATATATATATATATATATATATATATATATATATATATATATATATATATATATATGTATATATATATATATATATATATATATATATATATATATATATATATATATATATATATATATATAGTTTCTCTGGTATGCGATTGTAAATGTAAATAATATAAAATCTGCCGTTTTTAAAATATTGAGTACTTAACAGAAGTTGAAACTAAAGATGAGGCCTTGTTTTTCACAGCATAAAATACAGGGTGTTCCATTTGAAAAAAAAGAGTTTTCGGACTTAGAATGTGCCCAAATTTTATCACAATTTACGAACATATGTATATATATATATATATATATATATATATATATATATATATATATATATATATATATATATATATATACATATATAAATTGAAACTGACTCTGGATGTGGGTTAAAGGGGTCCTAGTTCCCGCTCATTTGAAAAAATAAATAAATTCAAAATTAAAAAAAATGGAGTAAGTTTTTTTACGAAAATTCTCTAGAAACAACAGCAAAACATTGATTTTTGTTAATGCACAGGTTTTTATAAATATTTATTCATACTTACAAAATTCACGTTTTAAGGAGCGGGTATGGGTATTCCTTGGCCGAATAAAAACAATTATCAGTCAAAAATATTTTTACCTGATTTCTAAACCGATAGGGCTCGTTGGTTTGGCTGAAAGTACGGGGAAGGAGGTTATACAATTTTGTGGCAGCACAGTATGGCGAGTGATCGTAACCAGCCGATCGATGTCTAGCAATATCAACGGCATATCTATACCGTGTTTGATGCTAATCCGATTTAAAGTTTTAATTGAACAGTTCGGATGAAACTTCAAAAATATTACAGGTTTATGTATTCATATACAAAGGACTGACTGTCAAGATGTGGCAATATTAAATTATTGTCTAATAGTTATTTTTTGAATTATAAATACGCGTTCTAACCCGGAAGTACATCCCCATGCAAGTATGTCATAGGAGAGCAATGATTGAACAAGTTAGTGGTAGATATTAAGCAATGTTTTTACACCCAGATAAAGCTTTAATTAACCCAAAGCAGAAAATGAAACATTTAGCTTCTTCACACAACATGTATTTGCTGACTCTAGGTTAAGTCACCTCTTACCACGGTTCCCAGTAGCGGCACAGAGCATGCGAGACTAAAACCATTACCACTCAAACTATGTACGAAGCTGTCAGTGGCTACTTTCCTTCTAGCCACAGTAATCTTCTTAACATTTGGAACCAACAAATTTTCACAGAACCCTGCCTCAAAACCATCAACCAATTCCGATCTTCGAATTTGGAGATCCTCAAAATCTGGTTCAGAAATCACCACAGACACATTGTTACAGTTGTACAAGTGATCAGGAAAATCATTTATGTATGCCAGAGGTAAAGGCGACAAAATTGAACTCTGAGGGACACCAAGCCTAACCCGATGCTCACTAGAAAGCGCATCACCGATGCGAACTCTCAGAGGCCTCCGCGAAAGATAGGACCTCAACCAATCCAGAATCTCTCCCCAAATTCTCATGTCCTACAGATTTTTAAGCAAAAAACAGTGATTGACCGAGTCAAAAGCACGGCTAAGATAAAAAAAAAGATGCCGAAGACTCTTTGGTGCACATCCTAGTAGAGATTAATAAAGTAAAAAATCCTGTATGTTGCTGTCTCTGTGGACATGCCACTGTGGAAACTACCTTAATTTGCATTTAAAAACTTTTATTTCTCAAAGAGATCCAAGACCCTTCCGAACACAAGCTTTTTCAAGATTTTACCAATCACACACAACAGTGACATGGGTCCACAGTTTTCGATAGACGCAGAGTCACCCTTTTTGTGTTTTTGTAAAGCATAAGCTTCCTTAAGAACTGCGGAAAAGCAACCCGTACTGATTGAACGGTTCAGAATTAAAACTCGTGGAGTGGTCACGACATAGAAACCAACCACACAATCCTTATCGACATGCCATCGATGCGCAACGAGCCCGAAGCCCTCATGCCTCCGATGCATTTGATGATTTCCTCCTTTAATAGAACCCGTGTAAATTGATTTGGTATATGAGGCACCTCTTGTACACTGACTAGATGGATCCACTCCATAATGACTTGCTACCCCTGCGCTGAGTTTTATAAATATTTACAGAAATTAAAAATAAAAACGTCAAAAGTGATAATGTATGAATGATATGTAGTAAAGAAGACGACTCAGGAAGGAATAGAGTAGCAATTCTATTACGAAGCACATGAACTAATTAAATAAAGCCGCAGAATGTCACAATAACACAAGTAGTACTTCCCAACATCACAAAGTAAGGACGATGAAGTCTAAGACATGCACTCTAACGCAAAATAACTTTGTAAGAGCCATAATTGTTTAATTTATTTATAGAAGGCACAAACGATAAACTGAAGGAAAATAGAGCCGGAATAAAAAAAAATGGAGACGATATAGTGCTGATATCAGAAGCAAAAAAAGAATTACAAATATTTCTGAGCTGCTCTCTGAAAAATATTTAAAATAAATATCATTATAATGATAACCACCAGTAGCGGCCCGTGCCTTAATGCATTGGGGATGTGCAAGAAAAAAAGTTCGGGATGCAGCAAGTGCGTTATGGTAGTGAATTTTTATTAAATGTTTCAAATTTGAATAACTCAAGTTTATACGAATTTAGAAAGTTGAATTTTAGTGTATATTAGGGTCATACGCAAGGCAACATATTCATCAAATTTCATCAAAATAACTAGGTAATCTTCGGAGAAAAAATTTTTTTTCAAAATAAAACTCAAAATTTGAATAACTCAATTTTCTAAAAATATAGAAAGTTCAATTTTAGTGTGTAGTAAGGTCTTTTACAAGGAAACATATCCACAAAATTTCATTAAAACAGCTTTGTAATTTTCGGAGAAAAGATTTTTTTGAAACAAAACTCAAAATTGTCCCGGAAAACCTTATCCGATTTTCCTGTCTAACGAACTCATCCAAGTCATTAATAAAAGAAAGGCACTTGCCGAGTTTCATCGAAATGAGTTGCTTATTTTTTTAGTTATCGATTGGATACATATATATATATATATATATATATATATATATATATATATATATATATATATATATATATATATATATATATATATATAAATTCAAAAGTCGGGATCTCCTCATTCTTGAATTTTTTCAAGAATATATAAACATATAAAAATTGAAACTGACCCCGGATATGGGTTCCAGGGGTCCTAGTTGGCGCTCATTTGAAAAAAAATTTGCAAAGTATCTCCATCGATACCTTCTATTAGTGAATTTTTTTATTAAAAATTAACTAAAAATGAAGGGCTCGCCTATTTTTCACAGAAAATGTATTATAAAAAAACCTACTTACTAAACTAACTAAACTTGATAATTATTAACTATACTTACCAAGTGTTCCTTTAGTAAGTTATAGGTTATAGTAGTTAAAAAGTCCCTTAAAAAGTTAACCTTTAAATTTAAAATATTATCCACTGAATTAATCAGAGTATCACAATTATTTTGTCCACTTATTAAGCAACCCGAAGTAGTAGCTATCATAATAATAATAATTGTCTTGTTAGAACATGTAAACAACAACGAAATGATCTAATTAAAATCAAACCGATGCGCAACACTACACGAAAATTACTAAACACATGCTGGACACAGACACGCTCTGCCAAAATTCCACTGCAAACTGTAAGTGTGGAATTTGAGAGCGCACATCAGATTGCTTATTCGGTAGTTTTCGACGATAATACTCGAGCATTTCGCAATGAAGTATCGCATTTCCTCAAGAGCGCCGAAAAATACACACCGCCGGCGACTGATGTATGTATGGATATTTGGATATGGATGTATATAACAATAACGTCAGCAACCAACCATTAACACTATACTTATTCTGATGCTGTATTAGTGGCTGCCGACTCTGCGATCTTCGATCCTTGATATACTAATTTTGTTTGTTGAATGCAGGAATACACGAGGTAAAAAAGCAAATAAAAATTTATTAAAATATAGCATAGCAAAAATATTATTTTTTCCACGTCAGGAGGCAGTGCGCGTGCACGGGCGCATTTATTGAGGAGCCGCCCCTGATAACCACACTGATTTACCTAGATAATTAAGGAAAAAGGATGAGGCTTAACAAAGAAAAACTTGAGAAAACTGTGCAGATGCTCACATTTTTGTTTCTCCTACAGTCAAAACTAAGGATTTAAAGTAAGTTAACTATCAATACTTCTATACTCACTTGTTGTCGAGTATTCTTCACAGAATCTATCGACAGCAGTTTTGGCCAGTCTCACAGCATCTTTAATTAATTCTAATGACTCTTCTCTTGATACCTTTAAATGCTCAATAAATCCATCTATACTAGCCTGATATGTGTTTGTCATGATTAAGTCTGCTCCACCTAAAATAAGTACCAATAATTAGGTAATGCCAACATAATAAAACAATAAGTGAAAGTTCAAGTGAAAAAATGTCTGGACGCAGAAGGTGCGTTGTGGTAGCGAATTTTCATTAAATGCTTCAAATTTGTATACCGCAATTTTCTATAAACCTAGAAAGTTAAAGTTTTGGTGCGTAGTAGGGTATTTGCGAGGGCAACATGCCAACTAAATTTCCTCAAAATAACTCTGTTCTTTTTTGAAATCCAATTTTATCCAAACATTTTTTTTAAAGAATAACTGGTCCTACCGGGCTGGCTAACGAATTCGTTCACAATAATAATTAAAGAAAGATTCTTGCCGAGTTTCATCAAAATCGGTCAATAACTGTTTGAATTATTGTGTTGATACATACATATATATATATATATATATATATATATATATATATATATATATATATATATATATATATATATATAGTGTCTCCCGGATCGACGCATCACTGGGTGAAAAAGACTGTAATTTTTGAAGTTGCAATTTGGGAATAAGCTATGCTTGAAGAGAAAATAATTTATCTGATAATTTTCATTTACAAAAATCAAGTATGTCTTGGAAATTTACAAAAACTAATTTTCTGCACTAGTAAAGTACCTTTTCTCTAGAAGATAGGAAATAATGTTATTAAGAAAATAAAAGAAAAACTGAGTAGGAATACAAAATTTAAAAATCCTAAGCTTACTTTAATATTTCACATAATTTTAATTCCACGCAACCTCCTTATGGAATATATTAAAAAGTTTCATTAACGAAAGTTGTTCAAAATGAGAAAATGAACAAGATCGCTTTCTTTTAATCCCTCAGCAGAGCTTGCTTGAATAGAAAATAATTGTGTCATAATTTGAATTACCAAAAATCAGGTATGTCTTGGATATTACAAAAAACTAATTTTTTACACTAGTAGTGAAAAATTTTGCGAATGGTCTGACGACCGCAGTCATATAACACGAAATCACACACACACTACACCAGTAATGCGTTTTCCCTAGGAGATATGAAAAATTGTTATTAAAAAACATGATCTGAGAGAAAAACTGAGTGGGAACACAAAATTTTAAAATCCTAAGCCTACTTTGATATTTTGAAATTCTGTAAACAAATATGGAAGAAAAACGAACAAAATAATGTTTTGGCAGTTGTCCAAAATAGTTAACTGTATAAGTACACTTGGAGAAGCCAAATCACCACAACACATCTTTTTAAAGACCTTAGGATTGTTTCGCTAACTACGTTAGCATCATCAGAGGATAAAATAATTTTACGCTGTATTTATATGATACTCAAATAGACGAAAGAAACCGAAGGTAAAATTGTACGAAACCACACTCTAGGGAAATGTCCATTTTTATTTTTTAAATCCGTCTCAAATCTACTCATAAAGAGGTCTGCAATAAAAGGAGATCACAAAGGGTTTGGAAAGTATTTTTAAGAAAGCCGATTTACAGTTGAATTTTTCATCAAAAAGTAATTTAAAAAATTTGTTGGGTAATACAAAAGACAAAGACAATGCCACCGAAATGTCAAGTATTTCTGAGATAGGTTGCAAAGATTGCAAACTTAAATATGTGTGTCAGACCAAGAGAAACATAGTCACCAGATTTCGTGAACATCTGCAGTGGCGTCTCCTGACCAAAATTTTCAGGTGTGCGGTAACGAGTTGCTGTTAATGGTGGTTTAAAAAATTATTAACACTAAATGTATACACACACACACACACACACACATATATATATATATATATATATATATATATATATATATATATATATATATATATATATATATATATATATATATATATTGTACCTATATGGGAATAATACGTAGATAAATAAATTAATTTCCCACTGCAACACTAACAAATTAAAAAGTCACTTAAAACTTTAAAAACGAAATGGAATTATTATCAAGCTCTTCTCTTCACACAAATTTGTGTTAGCGTTAGCACTGTCCGGAACGGGGTGAAAACTGAAAACATTAAAAGTAGTTCAATGTTAATATGGTACTAAATAATAAAATGTGTAAAAAGCCTGGATGCAGCAAGTGCGTTATGGTAGTGAATTTTCATAGAAATGATCTGACATAAAATATTTTATTATAACTTTTTTTTTCTTGCAACATAGAAATCTAAATTTTGGTGTATAGTTTAATCGTAAACCTACCTACCAAATTTGGTTATCTTATCTTTTTTATTTTTTGAGATACAAATCTTTTTCGAATGAAAACTCAAAATTTTACCGGAAAACCTAGTCCGATTTTCCTGACTAACGAACTTATCCAAGCCATTTACAGAAGGAAGGTACATGCCAAATTTAATCAAAATTGGCCGATTATATTTTGAGTTATCGGTGTGATACATATGTATATATATATATATATATATATATATATATATATATATATATATATATATATATATATATATATATATATATAGTTTATAGTTATATAAATAGTAGAAAGCATCTTACAAATAAGTCTAAACTTGTGGCTGCAAATGATGCAATTTTGACTAAATTTTAATCTAAATGTCAATTGTTCTAAAGTTCTGTCATCTGATTTCTAATCTCCAAAATTACCTCACCTCATTATGTGCCATTACAATTCCTAGAAATATGGATGGTACTTGAAATCAGTTTCTTCATTTTAATCAAAAATTTCTATATTTTAAAACTTGACTCAAATTATATTCTACATCTTTTTCAACAGAAACATTATTTATATATATATATATATATATATATATATATATATATATATATGTATACATATATATATATATATATATATATATATAGATATATATATATATATACATATATATATATATATATATATATATATATATATATATATATATATATATATATATATATATATATATATAAATTGAGACTGACCCCGAATATGGGTTCTAGGTCTAGGGGTCCTAGTTCGCGCTCATTTGCAAACAATTTTTCAAAAGTCGAGATATCCCCATTAGTGAATTTTTTCTACGAAAATTTTTTCAAATGTATTATATTCTTTGATTCTAGAATACTGTCGTCTTTGCAAGCGCAGTCGTAATGTTTGTAAATAATGCTATCACAACGTTTGTTAGACCAGCGTTCCATTCATTTGTCTTGAGCGGTATTTCTACCGCACACTGCAGTGTTAAAATCAATGGTATTTTCCTCACTGTTTTAAACACATGGGTGGGGGACTGTATTGTATACCAATACAGCTCTATCGACTGAAGTGTTCGGAAATATCAACGCACACCTAACACGAATTCATTCCCAGTTGCTATTGACCTACTCATATTCTCTGAATGAAGACGTGGTACCTACTTCATTCCAAGTCACTATTAACCGACTATTTATGAAATCAAATAAGTAAATTAAATCGATTGTCATAAAATATATAGTGTATTAAGACTAATGGAAAAAGAAATAAAACATATTTAACTGTGCACATTTTAATTATATTTCAGGGTGTGCGGCGCACACCTAGCTCACTAAGAGAAATCGCCACTGAACATCTGGCACATTTACGATATGGTATGGTAGACAAATCAACATACATGGGATAATAATCACCACATTGACAAGGAACATTTGAAACTTGTCCGAAATCTTAGACTTCAAACTATGCTTGACGCGTATGAAAGCGTATATATTTCTAGATCGATTAAGAACAAAACTTTATTAAACCGGGCGGCACCTTTGATTTCAAGCCTTTTATTTTCACTTTGCATTTGACCAGCTAAACAGTCCTAATTTGTCTGGCAGAATAATAAATGATGTTCAATAGCCTCGTCCGGTTTATACAGATACAAGGCACTAAGTTGTGCCCTCGACATAAAAACCCCCTTTCGTTTTCTTTTGTAACTAAGAAATCAATATGAATACTTGTTGTGTTGTAGAATTTTAGTTAGAATATTCATCCTCTGATGAAGTTAACATTGTGGGCGAAACGGTCGTTATGCTTTAAAAAAAGAGTTGCGGCAGTTATTAGTATGTCTCCAGATGTGCTTGTCGGTGCTCATCACAGGCTCCAGTATTCATATAGTGAAATTATAGATCAAGAAAGAACGTGAGCTTCCTTAAATAACGTGTCACATTATCCTTTAAATTAGATAAAAACTCATAAACATGTTAGGTAGAAGATTAATGTAGTTCGTCAACCTCACCCGTTCAACAGAGACACAATAGACAACGATGCGCTTCCGACTACAATTTTACCATCGATTTCTTTCGTCTATCTGAGTATCATATAAACATTTCGGGACGCAGCAAGTGCGTTATAGTAGCGAATTCTCATAAGAATTGTACACAATCATTATACGGCATATTAGTATAGTTAATACTTTAAACTTACACAGACCCAGAAGACAGATTTTAGAGGTCCTAAAGTGTTGCCATCGATATCTCGCTACTATCCAAAAAATCTTGTGTTCTAACTACTTTTGAAAAAAGTGCCCAAAACTCAATTCTCTATGAAGCTCAGGAACAAAATTTTGCTACATCTGTAGATAGTGTAAGTCTTTTTAAAAGAAACTTGTATTACAAATTTCATTAAAGTTATATAAAAGATTTCCAGAAGGAAACTTCATTCATATTTAGAAAAGTAAAGTATCTGCCAAATTATAAACGTAGCAGTTATTTTTCCCTATTAATTACCAGTATGATTTCGTTTTAGTCAACCTATTCAAACCGGTTTTTTCAATCTCAACATTAACAAAACGTCTGCTGAAAATTATTATTTCAGACTCAAACGTGATAAACTTGTTCAGGCGTTTTAAACAAAAATGAGATTTTGTTCAAAACGTATGAAATCTGTGCACTATTGTTTCTCCAAATGTCAAAATAAAACATAAAAAGAATACATTCATTGAGCTGGATTCGATCATGCAACCTTCTGCATAGCAGTCCAGCACGCTTCCAATGCGCTATCTACTAATACGTCAACTAACGTGTTGTCTACATGATACTTGAAACAAACTCCATACCCGGGGTAGTATATGAAAAGTATACGTAACAATTAATTACAGAATTAGTAGAATTGGCATTGAAACACATTCAAGGATTGTTTCGGTCTTATATGACGTCTTATGTTTAAGTTTAAAGATAAAAGAAACTATTTTAGAATCATTTTTATAGACTTGACTTGATTTTGTTTATATTTTTACTGTCGTATAATATATCTCTGCTGCGCTAAAACTGTATTTGGGGCCGTTCATAACGCTACAAATATAGTGTATTTTAATAATTGATTGAATCCCCCAGTTAAATAATAATCAGTTGTCAAATTTTTAATTTTATGTCGTCTGCCATTTTCCATAATTGTGGCCGAGATTTCACGATTGTTGGTTCGAGTAGTATGTTTTGCCTGGTATATATTTAGTTTGGTTACCGTTAATGTATGGTTTATACTTGTTGTATGAATCAATCTACGCGTGTCAGTTAACTACTCTGTCGGTCATCATTGGACTTTAACCACTAAGAAGTTTCAACGTATGTCTTTCAGATTTTATTTTTAGTTTGGAAAAAACTCTAGATATTGTGTACCAAATTACTTAAAATTCACAACATAGGTTTATTTGCATTATTTCTAGTCATGTGTAAAGTTTCATACCAGTTACTCTGATAATTACAAAAAAAGTCTGGACGCAGCAAGTGCGTTATGGAAGTGAATTTTTATAAAAATGCTTTGAATAGCAAATATGTCTTTTTAATGCAAGCAGTCATCAATTTGGTTACTGGTAAAACCTATATAGTAGAAACAATGTGCCATATTTTATCAAAATAACTTACTGTTTAAAAAAGTAAAAAAAATTCCGACATTAACTTTAATGTTGGTTTCCTAGCCAACAAACCTTAGCTTAATAGCAAATTGAGTTATTGAAATTTTAGGCATTTAATGAAAATTTAATACCAAAAGGCACTTACTGCGTCTCGATTTTTTTCTTACAAACATATTTCGATAAAAAATACAATAAAATAAGGGTGTTCGAAAAAAAATGTAGGGATCACCAACGACTTATGGGCCAGCCTGTGATTGCCAAAATAATTTTATAAGATGCAGTCCAATACACCCTATAATTAACTTATACAATTTTTTCTCGTCTCTTGTATAATAATAATTATATTGAGCTTTACCGTAGAAATGCGTCACCCTGTATATATGTAAACAGATAACAGCTGGTGGTTTATTAGAATTGTGATTGATATCTGTGTCGCAAATACTAACAGTTTGATGAACCCTGACCTAGTTTACTGTATTTTGTACGGAAGAAAAATTTTAAGATGTGGGCACTACTGTTACAAAGGAACTTCTCAAGGCTTGTTTCTTAATGCACAGTTCTTGCTTTTGGATGTTAAAATGCTCTTGTATTATTGATTTTCTTTAAGAAGCTGTTATACGCAATTCTACGCTAAATGCGTTTCAGGCAAAATTATATTTTCGTAAAATATTTATTGTAACTAAGCTGTTCGAGATAGTTCTTTAGCGAATGATACATAATAATTTACCAATGACTTGAGAAAATATTTACTAGAGGTATCTAGACATTTATTGAAGTAAATATATTGAGTCCTCGTAATTTAGAATTTGTTAAATAGTTTCCCAGATCTTAAATTAATTCAGAAATTCATTTAATATATAAGACATTTGCTAAAGTGAAGCTTTTCAATTTTATTCGTGAAACCGTTTCATTTGATATCTACAATTAAAGGGGTTGTTGAGAAATAAATATTCTGCAATCTTGCGCCTGTCGCCATTTTTAATTCGTACAAGTTCGATGGTATGATAATATACTGTCACTGGAACTGAATAAGTTTGCAATTTTTAAAATCGATAGGGCAGTCGGAAGTGAGTTTAACCTTCCGGGAGTCTCGTGATTCAAACAGACTATATCAATCTGGTGCGGTCTGATAGACCCCAATAGGTTTTAAGGCACCAGAATGCAAATAAACCAAGGAATGGTCTCAAAGGGCAGTTTCTAAACATCACGCAATATGGTAGAATAAGTTTATTAGAATAAAGATTTAAGCAAAAAACAATGTAATAATTTTTTTTCTAAAAAGCTAAAAAGAAAACATGATTATAAAAGTCAGTTTCAAGTAGCTACACTAATTCAGTATTAGAATAATAATTCTTATTCGTGTTCATTATTACATTCACTGCACATAAAATTCGCATGGGCCAAACAAATTGTCTTCTTGCATGTAACACAGAAGTATTGTGATTTTCTATCGGAATTACGTGGACAAAATTCACAGCGTCTTCTTTTTCTAGTCTCATTTGGATTAGCTACAGGAATATCAGGCTGCTGCCTGCGTAATTCCTTAGGAAGCCTTTGGTTTTGTTGTCGTCTATCCTGATCCTCTCTAATTAGTTGTTTAAGTCTTTCAAAAAATTCCGCCTGGTTGTGGCATAATCATTCGTATTATTTCTGTATACAATTTCGCCATTTACTCCGGCAGCGTTAAGAATTGAATAAAATATTGTCAACGGCCATCGCCGAGAATTTCTTGAAATGTCGTAAGAAGCTGAAAGCTTATCTAAAGTGTCTACGCCCCCTTTTGTCATGTTGTAGAACGTGACTATTTCAGGCTTTTGTTTGTCCTCCGTTGATTCATCAACACTGTCATCGTGATGAAGCGTCGACCATAATAGTGCATTTTTTTTCTTTTTCTCGATATATGATACCATCGTATTTTTTTTTGAAAACCAAATACACTTGATGGTAAAGGCCTTCCTTCTGTAGACACCAGACATTGCGGCAATTCTCTTTTATTTTTGAGGACAGTTCCAACAGATGTTAGTCGATGTTCGGTGAGCAATCGATGCATCAGGCTGTAACTCGTGAACTAGTTATCGAACGTAACATTACGGCCACTCTTTGATACCGGTTCTATCAATCGAAGGACTATATCTTCGGGCTTATTACTTTTCCTGAACGGTCCCTCAGGTTGTAAACCCACGTACACTTCTAGATTAACAGCATAAAAACACCTGGCGTCTGTCAATGCAAAAGTTTTACCCCATATTTGGCGGGTTTACTGGGAAAGTACTGTCGAAACGGACAGTTGACACGAAACGATACCAATTGCTCATCAATGGTTAGATACATACTTGGAGAATAAACTTGTCTGCAGTTGGAAACAAGTGCATCAAAAATTGACCTAATCGGTGCAAGTTTATCGAGCACCACTCTCTCTTGTCTAGTTTGATAATTGTCAAAACGTAAGCAACACAAAAGAAAATTGAATCTCTGGAGACTCATAGTCATTCTAAATATCGGTACTCCTGTATTGTCTGTTGCCCATAAATCTTTGACATTTTGACGTCCAGATTTATAGTAGCCCGCTAAATACAGAAGTCCAAATAAAGCTCGCAATTCCGATTTGTCTGTCTCTTTTACTTTAAACTGATCTCTTTCTGCATACGTAGCACACTTAGTTCGAATTTTTTGGTTGGTGTGAATAATAATTTCAGTCGTGATCTCTTCAGTGATAAAATATCCCCAGCATTCTGCTGCTGTTTTACCGCCTTTATATGGTCTTCTGACAGTGGGTAGTTGCGTAACAATATTTTCTGCTCTTACCCTGACATTTGTCCGACCTTGGTGCTTGAACCATTTTGTTGCCTCATCTTTTCCTTTATAAAACATACTTTCAAGGTTATTTTCCCTGTCGTTTTCATCATCGCTAATTTCTTGTTCTGTTTCACTGTTATGTCCACTTTCACTCAAATGGTCTATTTCTCCTTCATCACTTGAAATTTCATCTTCAAGCTCGTGACGTTCTACCTCTTCCCATAATGCCATAAGTCTACGTTGCTCCCGTTCGTAATCTCACATTTTGAAAACGATGAATCTGTAGCAATAAATTGTATTTTATAAAGTTTAACTTAATTAACTATTTCTCTTTTGGAATAATATTTGACACATGAGAATAAAATAAAACAAAACATACCTCAAAAGTTTGTTAAATTCGGAGTAGCTTATTAAGTCTAGTGGGGTCTATGATACCCGATCCACTATTATGCATACGATTCACAGTTGTTTACACCAAACACGCTGGAACTACACTAACAGCAGATAGACCGATGTCGTTGAGGTAGCTACCCGTAATGTCAGCTTCCGCCATACCTCTGGGCCTGTCAGACCCCACCAGACTCCCGGAAGGTTAAATTCAATTACACGATTTGATTGTCAGAGAGCTGTGAAACTAAGTAGAATCGTTGAAGAAGACAAAAAGACGGCTAAATGATTGAAGTGACAGTTCAGAAGTAATACTCGGCAGTTCTGTTTTGCAAAATCAAGGACAAAATTGTGTTTATTACAAGCACAAACATTAAAGCTTATTTGAAAGACATTGTTAAGTTATATCTAATATATTATACCAATATGTGTAGGGATATGGTTGCCAGAGTTTTCAAGTTATAAGGCTACAATTATGATGACGTCATAAGACACGTGGAAACTCAACTTTTTGGATACTGGAGACATCCACCGGAAGGGAACCTAACTTTAAATTTCAAATACGACACCCTGTATATATTTACATTATACAGATGGTCCCAAATACAGACTACTGCAAATTCCTTGTACGAAATCATGCACGTTGATGTAGGTACATACCTAGACAAAATACAAGGCTGTTGTAAAGTAAGAGGGAAAACATCTACCCCTGCATTTAGTTTGAGATGAATTTCACGAAAATTAATGTTTCATATTTTTTAACTGACCATTCCAATTCAAGTCAAACAACTACGTTTTCTTTGTAATCTTAAAAGCAATTATATCTTCAAATGTTTACTAAATTACACACAGCATACAAGCACATATTTATTACGCCTTTTAAAATTTTATTTTCCTTATCTCCCAAGTCATGTAATATCATTTGCACTGTAAATGAGATCGGTTAGAACGCGAAGGCTGCAATCAGGAAAACTGCAATCTATGTGTGTATCCGAGTTCTGTATTTATAGTATGGAGGGATAGGATGTAAATGCAGAACAGCAGGATTAATTAATGCAGAGGGTTGAACGTATTCCTCACTAACGAGAAACTTGTTATTCCTTGAACATGCAAAATAGACTGACTGGTCGCAACACTAAAATGCATAGAGAAATTTACTATCGAATATAAATCTTTGACTATTTGAGATATATTCTGTGTGTGCATCTGTTGCTAACCGATTAACGATTTGATTGTTTGGAGCCGGTGTGTTAAAGTCCGAAATGGGTTTAATAAAGGTTCCGGTTGCATGGTGTTTTATCTCTTCTTTGCTGTACAGGAATAAAAGAGCTCTCATGTTGAAGTAGAATGTTTCATTGTATAAATCAACAAGATTAAGGGTTCATTCAAGGCTGCCGAATCGTGGATACGTATTCCATGTCTTTGGGCAATGCTTATGTACAGGCTAGTTCTTTTGTCATGTGAAATGCGTTTGATTGTGAATCTTTAAATTTTAGAAAAAAATACCTATTTTCTCTTATATTCACAATGCAAGTTTGTAACATTGAATTCAATTACAGACTTTTAAGAAAAATGCTGGGAGCAAACTTTTTTTTTTTTGGATGGTAAAGAATAAAAATTCGAAATTTGGTTATCTTGTATAACTTGAAATGTACAATAGTCAACAAAAATCTATGGTTGTCATTTAAAAAAATATCGATTACGTCATATATCAAATGTGGGACCATCTCTAAAACATTTAAAAAATCCTAGAAGATGACCATTACCTACGTATTGCTGGTGCTTATATTCATATTTTAGTGAATTTTTTAATGTTTATATATATATATATATATATATATATATATATATATATATATATATATATATATATATATATATATATATATATATATATATATATGTATATATGTATGTATGTATGTATCACACCGATAACTCAAAAAATAATGGGCCGATTTTGATAAAATTTGGCATGTACCTTTCTTTTGTAAGTGGCTTGGATAAGTTCGTTATTCAGGAAAATCGGACGAGGTTTTCCGGGAAAATTTTGAGTTTTCATTCGAAAACAAAATAAAAAAGCTATGATAATCAAATTTGGTAGGTAGGTTAACGATATAAAAAGTAAACTATACACAAAAATTTAGATTTATATGTTACAAGAAAAAAAAGTTATAATAAAATATTTGGTGCCAGATCATTTCTATGAAAATTCACTACCATAACGCACTTGCTGCGTCTTTGAGTTTTTATGTTTAAGTTATTTTTATTATATTTTCAGGTTGAGTTTCAGTTGGTCTTCTTTTGCAGCGTTTTAGATAAGGTCATCAGCAAAAGCACACACTCTGATTCTAAGAGGTCTCAACTTATTATATCCAATTTGATTTTCATTGGTGTTAAGTCTTGCACTTTTTATTGTGTCATCGAATATCAAGAATGAATAACATTGGACTAAGAACTCCTCCTTGTCTCAGATCGAAGTTTATATTCGACAAGTTAGACGGAATGTTATCCTTTCTTAGATAGAACTTGTTGTATAGGTATAACTTTTTCTTGCATTCTCTAGCTTTGGACTAATAGCTCTTTGCCTTAGAGTTTTTCATATTCCAGTTTAAACTACTACATCCAAGGCTTTTCCTGGATCTAGAAATGCCATGTATGTTTTCTTCCTCCTCTTCTTATGGCGCCATCTCCCTACGAAGGTTTTCGATTCAATTGGCTACTATGGTTTGTGATGCTACAAATCTAAAGATCTCGGGGGATGTATGTCCGAGCCATCACCGCAGATCACTCAACCAAGAGTTCTGGCGCCGTCCAACAGACCCCCTTTCCTCCACCTTTCCTTCGATGGTGCTTGCATCAATTCTATGTACAATAGCATCAATGGCTTTCTGAAGTGGTTCAAGAGTTTCGTATCTGATTTTGTACACAATAACCTTGATATAGACACATAAGAAAAGTTAATAGGTGTGAGGGCCGCTGAGCGCGGTGGCCATGGGATGAGACCACTGGTTCTAATCCACCCATTAGGAAACATATTTTCTAACATTTTAGTTATATTTCAAGATATATAAAGGGAAAGAATATCTTTTCCTACGGGCATCATTAATTAATAATTTAATTAAATATATATTTTTTAATATTAATTAATCTTACTTATCAGGCTAGTTTAGCCTTAATGGAAAATTGGGCCAATTATTTTCAATCCTATAAGGTCGCACTAAACATTGACGTTGATTTTTTGTATCTGGTGAGCCTTACTTAACATAAAATTTTCTCGGCCTGAGCAATGGTAATTTTTCTATTAAACATTCCTGCCTTTTGGGAAGTTTGCTTCATTACTCCACACAATCAATCCCATAAATTTGGGTGGTTCCTAATTTTATTTACAAACCATTGACAAAACTGAATACGTCTGTCGTTATCAATTGGGCTAAATTGCCGGTGTCAATTTGTATCTGCACAGGACAAATTTATGCTTCTTTAAAATGTTATATATAATACCTAAAGACAAGCCACTTACATTGAATAAATCTCTCACCGAATGTTCTCTATGAGCTTCAAAATACGCCAGTTCATCAATTCAGTCTGTTCGCCCATGCTAAATCTTGTGGCAAAAGTATTTTCGATAAAATTTTTGTATACTGTTGCAGAAAGTATCTCTGAGCGAAATTTCATTAAGAAAAATTCGTTAATAGAGAGGTCACGATGAAAAGCTTTTGAAAAAATTTCTTCAGATGAGCGCGAATTTGGGTCCCTAGAACCCAAAACCAATGTTCGTTAAAATTTATATATATATATATATATATATATATATATATATATATATATATATATATATATATATATATATATATATATATATATATATATATATATATATATATATCCGAGCGATAACTCAAAAAATACTTAAACTGATTTCAATCAAACTTGGCAAAACTTGTTTGGGCGAAAACCGAGGTCCAGTTCGTTAATCAGCCTTTAGGTACACAATATTTAGAGTTTTTTTTCAAATTAAAAATAAAATCCAAAGACATGCGTTGAAACGACTTAGTGGTTAAAGTACAATGCCTGACAGGCAGAGTAGTTAACTGCCACGCGTATATTAATTCATAAAACAGGTATAAACCATACATCAACGGTAACCAAACTAACAATATACCAGGCAGAAAACATATTACCCGAACCAACAATCGTGAAATATCGGCCGAAATTATGGAAAATGGCAGACGACATGAAATGAAAAATTTGCCACGTGATTGTTATTTAACTGGGGGATTCAATCAATTATTAAAATACACTATATTTGTAGCTTTATTAACGACCACAAACACAGTTTTAGCGCACCATAGATATATTGTGCTGTCGCATAATATAGCAGAAATTTAAACAAAATCAAGCCAAGTCTCTATAAAAATGATTCTATAATAGTTTCTTTTATCTTTAAATTTAAACATAAGACGTCATATAAGACAGAAACTGTGGTGGGATGTGTTTCAATGGTAATTCTACTAATTCTGTAATTAATTAATTCTGTATACTTTGAATATATCCGGGGCATTTATCCAATCTAAAGTATCACGCAAATAAAACGTTAGTTGACGTCTGCCTAGATGGTGCAGAGGGCACCGCGCTTTCCTCCTAAGCAAAAGGATACGCGATCGAATACAGCTCGATGAATGTTTTTTTTATGTTTTATTTTGACATTTGGAGAAACAATACTGCACAGATTTCATACGTTTTGGACAATATCCCATTTTTGTTTAAAACGTCTAAATAAATTTGTCACCTTTGAGCCTGAAATTATAATTTTGTTATTGTTGATATTAAAAAAAAACGGTTTGATTAGGTAGACGAAAACGAAATCATACTGGTGATTAAGGAAAAATAACTGTTACGTTTATAATTTGGCCGATACTTTACTTTTCTAAATACGAATTAAGTTTCCTGCTGGAAATCTTCGGTATAACTTTAATGAAATTTGTAATACAAGTTTTTTTAAAGAGACTTACACTATCTACAGATATAGTAAAATTTGTTCTTTAGCTTTATAGAAAATTGAGTTTTGGGCATTTTCCTCAAAATGATTTAGAACGTAAGATGTTTTTGATAATAGAGACATATTGATGGTAACACTTTCGAAAGAATTCTTCAAATGTGCGCGTGCTAGGACCTCTAAAATCGGCCTTCAAGGTCTGGGTAAGTTTAAAGTATTAACTTTACTAATATGCCGTCTAATATTAGTGCACAATTCTTATGAAAATTCGCTACTATGAGGCACTTGCTGCCTCAGGAAATTTTTTATACGGCAGATCTCGTCCAGGAACTACACTCTCATAACTTTCTAAAGCTTTCTGGCTATTTTTTCTGAATACTATGCAGCATTGAAGCCTATCACATTTTTATAAATGCGTAAAGTGCATTTTAATACTATTATAAAGCACAATTTTTATCACCATTGGTCATCTGTCAAACGGTTTAAACGTTTGGTTTCCAATTCATGGTTACCCAATTGAAATTCTTAAAGTTGACCATCTCTCCTTTATTTTCGATTTTAGGCCCCTTGGATATAATAAGTTATTTGTTCAGAATTAGAATATCTATTTTATGCTGATAGGATATATAGGGTGTTTTACTAAAAAAAATGTTTCTGCCAATATCTCAAAAAACGCAATACTCGATTGTTTTTTAATTTGGATCGTCGTTAATTTAACTAATCACGTGGCTCCAATAATAACAAAGATGGCAATGGCGATGATTTAACTGTGAAGGGCCTATATAACCAGTAGTAAAAGCTGGAACGCAGCAAGTGCTTTATGTATACATTTTATTCAATTATAATAACTTAATTTCCTCTCAAACTACACAATTCAATTTTGGTACGTAACGAAATTTTTGCAAGAGAAACATGTGTGCCAAATTCCATTAAATACAAAAGAAAACGACCACCTGGGAAGCCAGAAAAATAGTCTCTATGTTCATATTTACCATTAAAGCAACTTTATTATTTTAGGAAATATAATTTTTGAAATATTTTTTTTCGGATTCCACTCGATCTAATTTGATGCACAAGCCAGAAACGTAGAAAGATTTCCTGAAACAATAAAATATCAATCATGCAGTAAAGGGATAAATTTGCTATAAAAGAATCGGGGCTGCCATTGAAAGAAATAAGGACAATGTAAAGTGGGAGAAAGTAATGGGGACAAAAATTTTAAATCCCTAATTGAAGAATGCTACTTAAAAAATTAAAATTAAGCTGAACACACGTTGACTTGAAGAATAATTTTTCATCAACTTAAGAAATTAATTCAACTGGACCATATCGACAAACATTATAAAATCGAAATTTATATTTCCAGATTAATTTTAGTCGTGTCTAACAATCGCTTATCAGCAGTCACCTTCTATTTCTTTTCAGTCTGTATATCTTCATAAGTTTTCGTCAAAAGCAAATTTACTGCGTATACCAAAACTAAAAGCCATGTACATAGAAAATATTACTTTAATAAAGTTGAGAAAAGTATCTCCACTACTGTCAACCGTTTCCAGGTTATAGTGATATTAAATATTGCAGTTGGATAAGGAGATTCCAGCTGCTGAAGGAATATGCAACTCTTCAGGTGACAGTAGCAAGAAAAACAAATAGAAAGTTTCATATCAGGCGGTTTGTTGAATTATTCTTCGATCGATCATCCCGACTTTTGATGAGTTTAATAACAAAAGTTTGTATTTACATTCAGTTTCCTAAACTTAATATAGTATAAGCAACTCCTGGGTAAACGTATAATGGAAATGTTGTTTCGAAGAGGCCTTTCATTTATATTATAAGCAATAGTTACTGGCTGACCTCAGATTATTCAAACCACAAAGGACCCTATGAGTTTATTCGACTGGAGTTACTATTAGGTGGACTATATTTGTCTTGTACAACTTTTTTGAGGTAGGCTATTACATGATTATTAAGGTTGATACCAACTAAGCTTGGTAGCCTCGGTGGTTCACTGGTAAAAACGCGCACCTCGTAAAAGAAACGTCGTGGATTCGACTCTCGCGTCATATTATTTTTCAGTACAAACTGTAAAATTAGATACGTACTTCGGAGGGTCGCAAAGTCGACGTTCTCGTGTACCACGCGATGTTAACATTCCTACCCCTTTACAGAAAAAACATCTCTCTACCCCCCCAGGCATTGCGAATACATTTAATTACTCTTCATTTCACCGGGCAGATGTCTGTTTCCGAAATAATAACAATAAGTGTTTGAAAGTAGGCACATAATATTTAAATACAGACGCAGAGACTATTTTCTGACCTTACAAATGCTGGTTTTCGTTTCTGTAAACGGATTCCCTGCTTGACAGCATCCCCAGGCAAAGTACAACGATTCCGATACAAAATATGAATAACGTAATCTTAATCAATTTAAAAAATAAACATATCAACTTATCTGGTAGAGTTGCTATATAAATGATTTCTAAGAATGTACACTAACAAGTTTAAAATTTTTGAAACAATTTGATAATCTAATGACTTAAGTAATCCAAATTTTTTCCAAAAATTAATGTAATTTTTTAATAAACTTCCTCTTGCACCAAAGTATAAGAATTCTAATACAGAATATTCCTAATATAATTTTAATCTATTTAAAAAAATAAGCATATCAACTTAGCTGATAGAGTTACTATATAACTTACTTCGAAGAATCTACACTGACAATTTAAAAATGTTTGAAACTATTTCATAATCTAATGATTTGGGCAATCAAAACTTTTTCCAAAATTAATGTCATTTTTGAATAATGTTCCCCTTGCAACAAACACGAAACCCATTACTGACACATTTTTATTTACTTCTACCTGAAAATGCTTTAAGCAGCGAAACCAGTTACAGGAATGGAGACGAACATTTGTGAAGCCAGAGAAATAGTCCCCGCGTCTGTATTTAGTATATCAAGTTTGGTTACCAGTATAAGCTATATAGTATAAACAATGTGCCATGATTCATCAAAATAACTTTATTGTTTGAAACTGTACAAATGTAATGAAAGTAAACTTAAGGTGTTCCCGAAAAAACTGGTTTCTTGGTCAACCTTATAGGTTAATAGCAAATTGAGCTATTCAAATTTGAAGCATTTAACATAAATTCGCTCCCATAACGCACTTGCTGCGTCTTGAATTTATTTTCTTACAAACATGCATTATATTTCGATGGAAAATGCAAAAATGCAATAACATAAGGCGTGCTCGATTAAGAAAAAAGAAAATTTGTATCACCAACGACTTATGGGCCAGCCTGTGATTGTAGAAATATTTTTTTAAGATATAGCTCAGGACACCATATAATTAAAGTATATAAATTTTTTCGTATCTTGTATAATAACGGATATATTGAGCTGTATTAATTTTTTACGAAAATTCGACAAAAATTGTGTACTATTAAACGATAAACTCTATAGCTAAGACTACTGCCAAAGCATCACAGAAAGGGTCTATTTAAAATGAATTTCCTGGAAATTAGGAAAATGAAGGATAATGATGGTTGAAGTTAAGACTTCAGTGTTTGTAAAACATTCTGCTTGAGACATTTTCTTTCCATAGCCCGTATTAATTTCAGGTTCTTTGCCTAAATGTTCCCAATTTTGACGTTTTAAATCGCGACTTTGACGTTTTGAGGAAAATCCCAATTTATTTTTCTTTAAATGATATAAATCCGTGTACCAAATTTGGTTGCCTAACTTAGTTATTTCTAGAGATATAAATTTTTTTCGAAAGAAAACACAAAATTTTCCCGGAAAACCTGGGCCGATTTTCCTGGCTAACGAACTTATCCAAGCCACTTGCAAAAGGAAGGTACTCATTAAGTGTAATCAAAATCGGCCCATTATTTTTTGAGTTATCGGTGTGATAAATAACATTTATAGGTAAATTAGCAGATTAGCGCATTGTTCGTTTTTTGAAAAAGAAACGTGGTTAGAGGAATCCTTTTATGCATTAACCATCGGGCAAATGCTATGATCTCAACTCCACAATACAGTTAAGAGAGATATCGATGAAAAGAGACTTACACTATCTACAGATATAGCAAAATTTTGTTCTTTAGCTTCATAGAAAATTGAGTTTTGGGCATTTTCCTCAAAAAGATTTAGAACGTAAGATTTTTTTGTAATAGAGATATCGATGGTAACACTTTCAAAAAATTCTTCAAATCTGCGCGTACTATGGTCTGTGTAAGTTTAAGTATTAATTTTAGTAACATACCGTACTAATAGTGTAGAAATCTTAAGGATATTCACTACTATAACGCACTTGCTGCGTCTCGATTTTTTTGAAAATGTTATTAACTCCTGAAGTAATAAGTTTAAAAAATATTCTTAAGAAAATTCTCTACCAAAACGCATTTTCTGAGCCAGGATTTCTATACATTATTTCCATGATTAAAGATAACTAAATCAGTACCTAATAGTTGACCTGCCCTTGATGAAACCGTGATTTGTATCAGAATATATTTTAAAATTCCCAATATAGGGGATTAATGTTTGATCATTTTATATCTAGTAGGTACTTAAAAAACAAATACAAAAATAATTACACACCTCTTAAAAAATCTAGATGAGCTGCTATAACTGCTTCTTTATCAGTAGCTAAGAACCTGGCGCTCCAAAGAACATCGCCATCTATCTGACTGGAGACGTGACAACTGAGTTGGGTAGCAAATCCTCCATCTAAGACTACTATATTCTCTCCGCTTTTTTCTTGGGAGTAGTTGCTATTGCTGCTGCCACTATACGATAATTCCTTAGAACTGCGAATACCAGGTGGCGCCATTCTGTAAGCAAAACACATTTTAAATAAAAGATAAATGTCTTAAGAGAAGAATTCATAACAGCGTTGCTTAAGGGAACACAACCCAATAATACTAGTTTTCGCGAATATTTCCAGAAGCAGTTCGCCTTTTACGAATTCGCGACAGCACGACTAAAAAGAATGTCGAAAGAGCTGAACAAAAACTTTCAGAATCTAAGTAATGAATAACTTTATTATTATTATCGATATTCTCTTTATTAAATAAATCCATGGCAGACATATTTTTGAATGCACTGGCATAAATTATGTTAAATCTGAATTAAAAAATAAGAGATATTGTCAATAAGCACAAAAGTTGCATGATTCAGTTTGCCATGAAACGTTGACCTTTCTTTTCTAACGAACTTGTCATATCCTCTGGTATCCTTTTCAGACAACTTAATCGTAATTTTTGCCGTTCAGATACAAGAAAATACATCGTATAAAAAAATCCGGTGGAAAAATAATTAATTTTTCGCGGTACGAGTAAATTATTCGACTTCTTTGTGCACCACAAAGTATCGTCCATGAAATATTACGGATTTTCTCTGCTATCGATAACTCTCACTATATACTTGATGTTACATTAAAAGAATGTATGTTGGTGTGTAACTTATTTATGTGTTATTTGGAACATTGCATGCTTAGTCAATTTTTTCATAAATGTTGCATATTAAGCCAACACCAGCATGGTTTCATATCTGGAAAGTCAATAGGTTTGGCAGTTGGTGAAATTTTGATCAAAGTTCTTGATGCTTTGGAAGATTACGAGCATCCAGTCAAGCTTTTGGCTGTGTCGCTCACAAAATGCTGCTGGATATATTATGTGCATTAGGAGTAAGATGTAAGGTTTATGAATGGATTGGGTCTTTTCTGCCGGGGCCATTCCAGTATGTTCAGTTGTCTCACAGCGATTCTGTCGGTTTTTAACGCCATAAATCAAACTGCCTTGAAAACCATATGGGTGTTTCCCAGGGATCCGTACTGGGACCATTTATTTTCGTTGTTTATATGAATAACTTGCTTTCGCTAAATATCACTCCGTATCCTTATGACACAACATCTCTCATTTCCAGCAGAACGCTTGCGCACTCTTAGGCTTTGGCGGCTTATGCTCTTTTGGAGCTGAATAGTTGGTTCTCCAACTCTGACCTTTTTATAAATATTAGTAAAACCAACTTTCTTGTGTTCCGTACTCGTCAGGCGGGAACTTTAGATATGGATCTATACTTGCGTCATCATAAAATAGGCAGTTGGTTAAGTTCCTTTGTCTGCAGCTTGACGAAACAATAAGCTGGAATCAGCATTGATAATTTAGTAATAGGTTGAATAACTTATGTTACCTTCTGCGGAATTTAAAACAGGCTCTAGAGTATAAAAATTTAAAGATATTTCACTTTGGATCTGTTGAGTGTCTATTGATATATGGATTCATTTACTCAGGCAACTCTTCGAGTTTTAAAAGTATCTTTGCGCACAGGCGTATATTACAACAGCGTGAATAATTTAAAAAAAGAATACAGATTTCCATTGCTATGATACCCGTAACAGAAGTCAGTTTTGTATTTCTATTAATAGACGGCCAATCACAGACTATCGTTTTTGCCATAACAACCAAATATTTTGAATCTGTGATTGGCCGCCTGAAGCCTTGATTAACTAACCGACCGTTAAATATTTAATCGAGCTTCGCGAAATTGGGCATAAATGTGACAAAAAATCACCCTAATAACATAGGCACTAAAGTCTAGCAGCCGCCAGTGTAACATGTCACTTGGAAATTCATAACTTTTGAAAACATTTTGAAGTCCTACCTTTTAGACAATTGCTTCTATACTGTAGAGAAGTTTTTGGGTGGGGCAACGGATAAATAGATGATATTCTCAATTATCTTTGCTGTGATTTTAAGCCATTTCATTTTTATTTATAAAATATTTGTAAAAAAATGTTATCATTTTGTCTTTGTTGCAACTCTTTTGTTTTTTTGTGCGAGGAGTGTCGTTGTTTACTTGTTGTGACTTTATATATATATATATATATATATATATATATATATATATATATACATATATATATATATATATATATATATATATATATATATATATATATATATATATATATATATATATATATATATATATATGGTGATACTAAGGTTCCCTATACCCAAGTGGTGCCGTTCTGGCGCTATTCACAGTTTTTTAATGTTTTTGCATAAATAAGAATTTTTAATTTTTAACAGCAAATTTAACTTGTTTTGTTTGAAATTCAATCTGGAAACGAATACAAGGTAAACAAATGATAAAAATAATAACAGAAAAACCTAAAGTAATTATAATAAACATAGTTCTACAAATGTTCAAACTGACGTTCATCCCGTTCAATGCATAATTGTAGCCTTTGTTCAAAGGACCGCTTGACATTGAGCGACGTTTGCGGCGATATTGTATTGAAAGCATTCCGTATTCGTTGTTTCATGTCATCTTGTGTCTTGTATGGCCGGAAGCATTTTATATACGATATTCTTAACATCTCCTCACAAGAAAAAATCAAGACGTGTTAGGTCTGGCGATCTTGCTCGCTATTTTTTTGGACCTCCGCATCCTAACCATTTATTGGAAAAAGGTCTACTAAGTTCTTGCCGCACTCTGATTTGAAAATCGCCGGAGCTCCATCCAGTTGTAGCCACATCCACCGTATAATAGATAGTGGGACGCCTTCCAAAAGTTCAGGCAAACTTTGACGAAGAAACCTATGAAACATATCTCCATTTAGGTAACCATTAAGAAACTAAGGACCCTTTACTTTTGACCCTAATATTCCACCCCACACATTAATACTGTGGCAAATGTGGATTTTCATCAGCGTAGTCTGTTTACCAAGCCTTTTTTACTATGTAAAGTAGATTCGTCTGTAAACAGCACATAATCCAAAAAGTGTTTATCCTCACCCAACATCTCTAATGCCCAGATACAGAAATCAAGTCGTCAATTGAAGTCAGCATCTGAAAGTTCTGGATTTAATTGAATATGGTAGGGATGAAATTTGTGTTTTCTTATTATTTTTCCAATGCTCTGCCTGCTCAACGCCGTTTCTTGACCGACTTTGCGCTATAAGGGATCCAATGACCGCAAACACATTTTCTTCATTTCCTGTAATTGGACTCTGTTTATTGGTCCTTTCATATGCTACGCTTCCAATTCTTCGAAAAACTCTGAACAATATTTCGAAACTTCTCCTGGATGGACGATTTCGCCCTGGAAATTTGTGTGCGTAAACTCGTGACGCCAGTAAATAATTTTCATGACATTCACCAATAGTTAGAACCATATCACTTCGTTCCTGTATAGCATACGTTTTCATTTCAAACACAATAATTTTATAAATGATAAAATTACAGAAGATACTGGGTGCCCAATTATATTTTGACCCTTTATAAACTTATATAACTTTTGAAATAATTGATCTAAAGAAATGCGGTTTTCGCCAGTCTTCTTCTTATTTTTGTAAGTTTGTTTCTGGGTATCTTTTTTATACTCACTTCCGCTTTAACCGGAAATAACCAAACGTATTTTCAAGGATAGGGTAATCTTAAATAAAACACCCTGTGTATTCGTTCACAGTTTAAAAGCTCAATATTTCCCCTCTCCAAAAATGCCATTCGTGTTACAGTTATTATACAGAGTGATGATTTTATAAGCCTTTAAAATAAATATTGCGTTCTGTCTAAAATCTACGAAAAAAAGGAATGTTTTGCAAAGTCGACTTTGGAATTTAAAGACAGCAACACTTGTAAACGTCAAATTGTTACAGTTATTATACAGAGTGATGATTTTATAAGCCTTTAAAATAAATATTGCGTTTTATATGAAATCCACGAAAAAAGGAATGCTTTGCAAAGTCGACTTTGAAATTTAAAGATAGCAACACTTGCAAACGTCAAATTAGTCACATTCGTCGAAAAATCAAGATACGGGAAAACCGTAATAGCTAGGTATAGGGATCCTTGGAGTAAGTGAACCTTATTTTTTCCATAGAATTCAAAACGTTGTCAAATACCGGGTAATCCATAAGAAAAAACATAACTTTGAGGTGTCAAACTTTTTTGGATCATCCTGTATATTTGAAGGGAATTTTAGATTATAGTCCTTTTTAACCTCCACAATCTCCGTTTGAAATAAATTCGAAGTAACGAAAAATATCGACGTGAGAGCTCGTGCCGTATGTGGTGGGCCACCGTGTATATATATATATATATATATATATATATATATATATATATATATATATATATATATATATATATATATATATATATATATATATATATATATGTATATATACAAATTGAAACTTACCCTGGATATGGGTTCTAGGGGTCCTAGTTGACTCCCATTTGAAGAAATTTGTTGAAAATAAAAGAAGGGATCTCCTCATTAGTGATTTTCTTTTAAGAAGATTCACTAAAATGAATAAAAATATCCGAATTCCTGTTAAATTTCTGGCAATTAGTGAAACACGATAGACCTCTATGTTCTCATGCTATTTTAAGCAGAAAATTATACATAACTATTATGAATGCGGCACGAACTGCACCTGAACTCTCATTTCACAGTCAGCATGCATTTTAGTAAACCGTACGCCTAATTAAATTAACTGCATGAATGCTTCGTTGACTCGCAAATAAATTATTTCATTTTGTAGTATTTGTAAGACGTGATCAAACAATATGTCCCAATTTAATATAATACATGCAATCCTAGACATCTTGACTTGATAAAATTAAAGTTAAACAAACGTTTATTTTAATTGGATTAAGGATAAATAGCAATATAGCTTTCATTTTGTAAAGGCATCAAAATCCAAATGGTAGTTCATTGTGTTCTATTTTAATAAAATATATATTTTTAAATCGGTCATAATGGCCGCCCACTGACGCTAGGGGGCAGTTTCATCTCGCTAATCAAATACAATGCCACAACCTCGGTTGAAGTTAATTTTATATTATGAACTAAAAAAGTGAAATGATTCCCTACTGGGAGTGGGCTCAGGGCCCTTGGTTTGAGAGGGACATATAACAACACATAAACCTTCATTGATTTAAATTGCAAAATATAAACAAATAATTACTATGTGTACTTAACTTAGGCTTTTGTTTACAATGTTACAAACTTATACTTCTACCTGTGTGGGTCAGAGGCGATAGTGGCTTATATGGAAACGAAATGGTGGACAGGCTTTCTAGAGATTCCATCAACGACTATTCAAAAACCATGTTCACAATTACTGATCTTGACGCTTGTGATAAAAATACCTGAACCCGGAGTAGCAAAACAATGGCATAAATATTGTGCCAATAACACAAACTAGTATGCACTTATACGTCCTATTCTACACAACAGAATTTCTTATACAGTGCTTTCATTTCAAAACTAGCCACGCTTAATAATTTCCTTATCAAGGAAATCTGGTTAAAAAAGCAGGTCAATTGGGATTTCAAGGGACACGTTCAAAAACAGTATTTTCGGAATTTTACTTTTCACTACCTAAGCCCCAGTCACCCCAACTTTATAATTTTAAATGACACCCCCTAGCTTCAGATACATCATTTTAAAGGTATTTAAAATACGAATCCAACGGCGTTCACGAAATTTAAATCCATCGCCAACTTTTGAATTTATAAGAAAAAAACGTCATTAAATTCGGAATATTAAAAAAAGAAAAATTATTTAATAGTTTAAGACAAAAACCTACTTCATTAAGTGCTCAAAGTGCCCTCCGTTGTTAGCTAAACAATAAAATAGTCGACTGTCGACTTTTTTTCTAACATTTGAATTGTTTTTATCAGTAATTTTTCTGAGCGTAATGCTGTTACAGTTTTCCTGGTACGAGGTGATATGGGAACGATAACGCCCAGGTCGAATTTAACCATACATTTTAGATAAAATGAGCCAGTTTTACTTTCTGGATAACTTTGTTACTTATTCGTATTTAGTGTTCGATTTCTTGACGACTGCAACGAATTAAAACCGAGTCTGTTGTGATTAAAATTTTAAATTATGAAAACTTCAAACTCATTTAAATCACTTTAGTTTAAAATATTAAATTTAAATAAAGCTAACAATCATCGTTTACACTACACAAGAAAGAATTGAAATGATTTACTTGTATGGTGCTCAGAATAGGTGTGCTCGTAATACCGCCCGAGTTTTCAACGAAAGGCATCCTGAAAAAAATGTGGGGCACCAACATGTGCTAAGTCTTGCACAAAAATTTGAAGAAACTGGCTCAGTATGTAACAAAGCAAATAAGCAACCACGAGTTCTCAACGAAGCTGCACAAATTGAGGTTTTAGGATGCTTTGCCGCTGAACCTACGATTTCAATTCCAAAAGTCGCTGCATTAACGAATATTTCCGCCGGTTCCATACATAAAGTTTTAAAACTTTACAAGTTTTTTCCTTATAAATTTACCATTTTTCATGAACTCGGCGAGGATGATTATGATAAAAGGATTCAATTCTGTGAATTAATGACTGCTGGAATTCAAGACGATAGGAATTTGCTAAAGAATATTTGCTTTAGTGATGGATCAACGTTCTTTCTAAATGGTTTTGTTAAGAAACACAACTGTAGATATTGGAATAATCAAAATACATGAGTGTTCGTAGAGGGTCATACACAGTTTCCAAAAAAAAATTAATGTCTGAGCGGGACTTCTTGAAAATGAAATAATAGGCCCTTTGCTTATTGAAGAAAATTTAACTGGTGATTTGTATTTTTTTTTTTTGGAAAATTATATTGAGCCACTCATAACAGAGTCCTTAGAAAACCAACTTAATGAAGAAGGCAACCCACTGTTGGATGAACAAAATTTGCACTATCAACACGGTGCACCACCACACTATGCCTTACGTGTTCGCGAGTGGCTTAATCAAAGATTTCCCAACAAATGGATTGGCAGAGGAGGCGCCCTGGAATGGCCCGCCAGATCTCCAGACTTAACACCATTGGACTTCTTCTTTTGGGGTTATTTGAAATCAGTTGTGTACCACAATCCTCCACCAGAGAATATCCAGGTTCTAAAAGATATGATTACTCAAGCTTGCCGACAATTACTACAGAAACATTTCAAAACGTTAGACGATAATTTGTCGATCGAATATTTTATTGTTTAGCTAACAACGGAGGGCACTTTGAGCACTTAATAAAGTAGGTTTTTTGTCTTAAACTATTAAATAAATTTTTAAAAATATTCCGAATTTGATGACGTTTTCTTCTTCTAAATTCAAAAGTTGGCGGTGGATTAAAATTTTGTAAGCGCCGTTGGATTAGTATTTCAAATACCTTTAAAATGATGTATCTCAATCTAGGGGGTGTAATTTAAAATTATAAAGTTGGGGTGACTGGAGCTTAGGGGGTGAAAAGCAAAATTCCAAAAATACTGTTTTTGAACGTGCCCCTCGAAATTCCGATTGACCTGTTTTTAACAACATTTCCTTGATAAAGAAATTATTAAGGGTGGCTAGTTTTGAAATGAAAGCACTGTATAGAAGAACATCATGTTTCCAGATTTTACAGCACAACGATTACAACGTATGAAATTAAATCACGAGTGCGTTCCATCCCATTTGCATGAGATTGGCATAACTGATTTTTCAAGTTGCACTTGTGTCAACTCTTATGTCGCAGATTTGAACCACATAATATTTCAATGCAGTCACTATCAAACTCCATGTGAGAAATTTTGATCAACTATTCCTGATCTTAAAATCGAACTCCCAACAAATTTACCAACATTATTTTGTACAGATAATTTGAAGATTTTCAACACCATCGTAGCATTCATCCACCAGGCTCACCTCATTATTTAAAATAATTTTAATTTCTCCAGCCTTTTAATTTATTAATTAATAATGTGTAGATAAAAATATATTTTAGAATGTGGAAAATTTTCATCGTAACTGCTTAATACACTTGTAAATATTTTAGTTTAGATTAATTATTAAGGCACCTACTGTTTTCCTAATGTTTTGACCGAACCTATTTAGTTGCACAGTTTTTGTTTGTATATTTTAAATGCACTGATGGACACCATGGCGGAAGCGAGTGTCGCTAGTTTCATCCCATTAGAATAAGTCTTGTTAAAGTTTTATGAAAAGACACTATAGTGTGTAAAGTCATGTAGTTGTACAAAACTTTAAAAAAAATCACTTAGAAATGTAGGATGTTGTTGCTGCCCTTGAGTATATATCCAAAAATTTTATCTGATTTGGATTACAATTGTAGCCAAACCGGTAAAGCCCCTCCTTTTTTAGATTTTGGTCGGTTAAATATAGATTTATGTGCTGAAAGAAAGTAAAGTACCAAGCCAACCTAACAAACAAACACACACACACTTATACTTATACATTATATTTATTTACATTATAATTTTTCTGTTTACAAATATCTTCATAATTATTCAGTATATGTACTGAATGTTTATACAGGCTCTCCCAATAGTGCCTCAAAGTCCAATATCGACCTTATTGAAAATAACTTATGCAACACCTTGTATATGCAAAAATAATTCTAGTTTGTAGATAACGTTAGTACCTCCAACTTTTGCTCCAAATTTTGTATTATTATTGAATAATAAGGGAGATATTGAACTTAAACACACTGTTTGACCAGCCTGTATGTACAGTTGCATTTACACTGCTCGAGTACAACCCGTCCCCAAAAAAGGATCTAAAGCGCTTCCTAGCAACTACATGCCTATTTCTCTCCTTTCAGTCGCCTCTAAAGTGATGGAAAAGTATATCAACATCGAATTACTAAAATTTCTTGAAAACACAGTCTAATCCACGACAGGTAGTATGGATTCCGTCAGCGCAGATCAACTGCCGACCTCCTTTCCTTTGTCACCCATTCTTAGAACAAGTCTATGGAACTACACGGTGAATCCCAGATTGTCGCTCTAGACATATCCAAAGCATTCGACCAGAGCTGGCACGCAGCGCTGCTTAATAAACTACCGGCCTATGGCCTACCACCAAAACTCTGTACGTGGACAGCAAATTTCCTCTCCAACCGGAGCATTTATGTTGTCGTGGATGGCCATTCCTCTAAACTGTATCCAATTAATGCAGGAGTTCCTCAAGATTCAGTTTTAGTCCCTACTTTGTTTCTTCTCCACATCAATTACCTCCTCTCTAGCACATCCAACCCAGTTCACAGTTACGAGGACGACAGCACCCTCCACTCAAATATACAATATTCTAAGCCTGTCTCTTTAGCCCAATTAGATGAGGATCGCAGACTCATGGAGGGTTCTGTCTCCGTGGATCTCCAAAAAATGCTAGACTGGGGAAGTAGAAATCTTGCACAATTCAACCTCACCAAATCATAGTCTTGCTTTCTTTCTCATAAGAGATACACCAGCCCTAGACCCATCACAATAAACAACCAAGTTATTCAAAGTAATGAGTCCTTTTCGCTTGTTGGCATTTCTGTGGATCAAAATCTCAATTGGCACCAACATGTCACATCAATTGCAGAAGCGGCTGCTAAGAAATTAGGTTTCCTCTTCCGGGCTCGCAAATACTTTTCACCAGCTAATCTCCATACCTTATAACTTTACAAATAAGACCAAACCTCGATTACTGTTGCCACATCTGGGGTGTCGTTGCCGCTTCTACACTCGTTATCCTGGACTACATTCAAAAGAGAGCTATACGTCTCATTGGTGTCCCTACCCTTACCCAAGGGCTGCCATCCCTTGCCCACCGACGTGCCGTTGGTGAGCTCTCTCTCTTTTATATATATCTGCACGGGCACTGCTCAGAGGAGTTTTCTTCCATAGTTCCCTCACCTGCTGCCCCCAACAGATCAACCAGGGGAACAGAGCGAATGCACCCTTTTACTGTACAGGGCACCAGACATAGAACATCTTGTTATGCCCGCTCTTTTGTCCCGATGACTCCCAAGTTGTGGAATTCTTTGCCGGCACATGTTTTTCCTTCTCCCCCCCACCTCCAAACCTTCAAGTCGAGAATTAACAAGTTGCCTCTTTCCTCCTTGTCGACACCCACGGTACGATAGTATTTAGGCTGTAAGCCCTCGTGGTGCGTTGTTGAAATAAAAAAATAAAATAAAACACAATAAATTCAATTTTTATATACAGGAACAAGGTGGGAAAAAAACCGGCGTCTTCATGTTTAAATTGTATGTACAATTTACAAAATTTATGTTGTCACTAAAAATTAAAATACTACATGGGTATCTGATTCCTATACAGTGGACTTCCTGTTACGATTCATCTGAAGTTGCATTAAAAAAGTCTAAATTTTGAAATTGTAATTGATGCTTTACTCTATATGGAATATTATTTATATTTTAACTCACAATACAGACTAGAAAATTATTGTTGCTAATTTGGGTATTACAGAAGTTGTTTGAAAGCTCTAAAATATAATTTTCAAAGTATGATATGTTGACTTCATGATGCAGATCTAATATTCTTCTGAATCTACTTCTATTTAAAATTTGCTTTAAGCAATTGTTTTACAATCTCATGTGTGTTTTAGCTGCCTCATTGTATTGCATAATAATATTCTATTGTTTACTGATATTGCACTATTTATATTTAAATATTTTTTTTAATATTTTTAATAGCAAATGTCTTTGATGAAAGCAGGCATCAAACTTGGTTGCCTATATAGTGGAAACGATGTACTATATTTCATCGAAATACCTTTATTGTGTGAAAAAATATAAACATTTTTCAAAAGTCTGGATGCAGCAAGTGTGTTATGAAAGAGAATTTCCATAAAAATGTTTTTAATAGCAAATGCGAGCAGGCATCAATCTGATTACCGGTATAGCCTATGTAGTAGAAACAATGTACGATATTTTATCAAAATTACTTATTGTTTGAAAATGTACAAACATTTTCCAAAACTAAACTTAAATGTTGGTTTTCTAACCAATAAAGCTTATGTTAATAGCAAATTGAGTTATTGAAATTTGAAGGATTTAATGAAAATTCGATAAATTTGCAGATTAGCTCCCGAACGCTTTTCAAAAAATTGTTTTTAGAAACGCTACTAGGACCTCACCTGGATGCACAAACCACAAGAAAAATTTCTTGTTCACACCCCCCAAGGAAGTTACGGGACTGGGAGTGAATAGGGGTGCTGGGCGAGGTAGGTAGTAAAACAGAAATATGAGCAGAAAATGCGAAGAAAACTGCTTGAAAGCTGTCTATTTGAAGCCATATCCCCATTAAACCCTGCCTACCCCGCACAACACCCCTATTTGCCCCAGGTGACGTAACTTCCTTGGGGGGTATGAAAAAGAAGTTTTGCTTGTGGTTTATGCAACGAGGGTGGTTGTATGCACACGAAGGGGGAAGAAAAATGCCTACGACGAAGCAGCCCCCCCGGTTTGACTTGTAGTAGGGGCGGGGGGTCGGGGGTGGCTGCTTCTTCGTGGGGATTTTCCTTCTTCCTCGCGTGCATACAACCACCCTCGCTGCATAAACCACAAGAAAAATGTCTTGTTCCTACCCGCCAAGGAAGTTACGGCACCTGGGGGGATAGGGATGCTTTGCGGGGTAGGCAGGGTTTAAGGGGGATATGGCTTTAAGATGTGAAGAAGACAGCTTTGAAGCCCGTTATATTCGAATTTTCTGCTCATATTTCCTTTTTTCTACCTATCCCGCCCAGCACCCCTACTCTGCCCTGGTCCCGTAACTTACTTGGGGGGGGGGGTGTAAACAAAAAAAAATCTTGGGGTTTGTGGATCCAGGGGGGTCCTAGGCAGGTTTCTGAAAACAGTTTCTTGTAAAACGTTCGGGAGCTAAACTGCAAATTTACCGAAAATTCGCTACCAAAACGCACTTACTGCGTCCAGCTTTTTTTCTTACAAACGCATCGTATTTCTATAAAAAATGCAAAAATGCCTTAACGAATTTGTTCTACGAAAATCAGCTAAAAAAATTATACACCCCTACTCACTCCTGGTCCCGTAACTTCCTTGGAGGTGTGAACAGGAAATTTTTCTTGGGGTTTGTGGATCCAGGGTGGGCTCTAGGTAGTTTTCTGAAAAACAGTTTTTTGAAAAGCGTTCGGGAGCTAAACTGCAAATACACCCCTACTCACTCCTGGTGCCGTAATTTTTAGACGGAGTGTAAACCGCAAATTTACCGAAAAGTCGCTACCAAAACGCACTTACTGCGTCCAGATTTTTTTCTTACAAACGTTATTTCGATAAAAAATGCAAAAATGCATTAACGAATTGGTTCTACGAAAATTAGCTAAAAAATTATAGACCGTTAAACCATAAACTTCACTAAACCTACAACGAAAGCATCAACTTAACTAAACCGACAGCCAAAGCATCAGAGAAAGGGTCTATTTGAAATGAATTTTCTGTAAACATTTTAGTAAAATGAAGGGCAATGATTGTTGAATCTGAAACTTAAGGGTTTGCAGAACACTCTGCTTGCAACATTTTCTTTTCAAAATCCGTATTTGTTTCACGTTCTTTGCCTAAACATTGCCAATTTTGACGTTTAAAATTACGAGTTTGACGTTTTGAGGAAAACTCCAATATTTGTTTCTTTAACTGCCCATAACTTCTTTGTATTTAAAGCTAGAGACCTAAATTTTGGTACAGAGTTCAATGCAAACACGCGAACCAAATTTGGTTGCCCTTGCTTTGTTCTTTCCGAAGATATGATTTTCTCAGAAAGAAAACACAAGATTTTCCAGGAAACCCTAGGCTGACTTTCCAGGCTAACTAATTTATCCAACCCCTTTGCAAAAGGAAGGCACTCAGAAAATTTATTCAAAATCGGCCTATTATTTTTTGAGTTATCGGTGTGATATATATATATATATATATATATATATATATATATATATATATATATATATATATATATATACATATATATATATATATAAATATATATATATATATATATATATATATATATATATATATATATATATATATACATAATAAAATTAAAACTGACCCTGGATATGGGTTCTAGTGGGCCTAATTCGCGGTCATTTGTAGAAATTTATGGAAAATTCAAAATCGAGATATCCTCATTGGTGAATTTTTAGAAAGAAAACACAACATTTTCCGGGATACAAAGTCCAATTTTCCTGGCTAACGAACTTATCCAAGCCACTTGTAAAGGGAAGGTACACACCAAATTTGATCAAGATTGGTCCATTATTTTTTGAGTTATCGTTCGGATATATATATATATATATATATATATATATATATATATATATATATATATATATATATATATATATATATATATATATATATATGTAAACACAGATCTCCTATTAGCCAATTTAAAAAAAATCGCTAAAATGGATATAATATTTTTGTGGCTATATGACCTTTTTGAATTGTTTTATTTACATGTTGTTTGAACGTTGAACCTCTATCTAACTATACTCTTTAAGTATATTATGGTTGGATATTCTGAAAGTAGTTTGTCCTTAAATCTCAGAGTTTAAACTATTTTATTTTCAGTGATTTCCTTCTAAATATTCATACCTTGGATTTGTCAGTCGATTTTCCACTTTTTAAAGTATTCCTCTATAATGTTTGAATGTAGTTGTACTTGGCTTGCAGCCATAATAGTACTTAATGAGTGTGCATAAACTGCAGTATCGTCTGCAAAATTCTTGTGTTTCACCAAGTGAAGATTGTAACTTATGATGAGCACTGATAAGTACACTTGGAGAACCCAACTCACCTCAACACATATTTTTAAGGACCTGACGATCGTTCCACTAACAAAGTTAGCGTCATCAGAGGATGAACAACTGCTCATTTGTTATTACCCCAAAAGCTGACTATTTTTTGCTAAACTTATGGCTAACTATTATCTTTATGGTCTGGCAATCACTATCGCCAAATCAAGGCTGCACTAGAAATTTTCGGTAAAATACTTTTCGACCTTGTCGACATTTTATCAATAAAAACTAGCAAATCTGTTATAACGGTAAAAGTAAATTTTAGCCTGTTAGCCACCTATAAGAGCCTCGGTGGTTCACTGCTAAGAACGTGTGCCTCTCTGAACCAAAAGGTGCTGGGTTCGACCCCAGTGTCCTCCCTTCACTTTTTCAGTATATACTGTAACATTAACATAAACCGACGTTGTGGGATTGTATTTGAGCAAGCTGAATGTCTGCACGTTCCGCCCTTCGGAGGGGGCGTAAAGCCGTCGGTCCCGGGTCCAGCGATGTTGGGCACGTTAAAGATCCCCACCTTGCTTACAGAAAGCCAGGACTTGAAAAACTTTTCCAGGATGGTGAAGTGAAACTGCTCCCTGGCGTCGCTCATTAGCCATAGTGGCGGAAATAGGCCGACGTTAAAGAAGCAAAACACACATAGCCAGCTATATAAAAATATTAACGAAAGAAGGTGAGAAACCTAATGAGACAGGTGATGGTGTTTTTTTCTTCTAATAGTAAGAACATTTAAATTTTAACAAGAGAGGTAATATTATATTTATCAAAGATTGTGAACTTTTTACTCACATGAAAGTGGCAAAAAGGGCGGGTTCTTCTAACCACGCTATTGTATTAGATAAAGCTGATAAATGTCAGAGAATTTGACCTCGTTTTATTGTCTCAAAATATATAATGTAAGTTATCCATGTTGTTATCTAAAATATTAGGCAAAAATTAATTTAAGAGGTCAGTCATTCGCAAATTTCAAAGTTATATATATATACTAAAATAAATAAATTAAGAATAAATATGATGAAATTATGATATAAAAAGTTGTGAACTTTATTTAAACCTCGCTTATGTGCTTTAAAATACTAATAGCCGGCTGATAGTATGTTAATAATATTTGATAAGTGATGCAAAATTCAAAATATGTGGTATTTTTAGACTTTTCAAACACCTAAAAACTATCTTTTGCACAAGTCAACAACATAAGAGTTAATAAAAGTAAAATGCACGTATCAATGCTTATCACATGTTACAATTCATTTATCGTTGTTGCCTTTCTTGTTAAAATCGTTTCACATTAAATACAGATGTAGATACTTTTCCTCTGGCTACAAAATTGCTTGTTTTTTTCTCTGTGACCGGTTTCGCTCTTTTACAGCATCTTCTGACGATGACAGAAAATAAGTATGTTAATCTGTATTTACGTTGTTACAATCTTGACATAATTAAAGTATTATGTCATATTTCTAAGATGCATTTTCTGCAATCTAGAATTAAATTCACATTATCACGTCAATTATGCATCCCCATCAATAGAGCCTAAACGAGATCTCGCCTTGTCGTCGCAATTATGACTGTCCCCACGGCTTATTTACTTTTCATTGCAGCTTTGTTAGTTTATAAACTGAGCCATATTTCCAGAAGTTTTTGCCTGCCTTTGGTGATTAGCCTTAAAACCGAAAATAGGCAGATGTTAAATAAACAAGAATAGAACACTCCAAAGTATTCCTAAAGTAAATTTGCCACTAACAAATTATTTTTAGAATAAAAACTTGAATCGATCTGAATTCAGAGACAATTAGCCAGTTAGTATGCATATCACTCACAGTTGCAATGCAGCTTAGCTAACTTATTCAATAAGGCAACTGCAGCACACTCCAGCTAGAGTACCTTCATTGAAGATCTTAATGTAAGTTAGTATGTAACATTCAGATGTGTAATCATAGACTAATTGAATCATTGCAAACGTACAACCGTACAGAAACCGTACCGTATAATAATTAAACAGCCTGGACGGAATGCCTTTCAAGATGAATGGAGTAATACGTAGTCTAGACTAGAGGAAGCTCAGATATACCAAAATTATGTTACACTAGTGTAGTAGTTCGTAGCATCTACTGCCTAAGAGACGCTGTAATGTGCTGGGGGTAAGATGAAAGCATCCACCTCGTCAACGTTCTACATTGTAGACGTGAACATTTGTACTTCTTGTCTTGCGGTTTCTCTACAGGCGTTTTAGGGCAGGCGTTACAAGTTTGCGATGATATAGCGCTTTCGAAGCATTTTTTTTACCACAAATTGTGTTGGTTACCAACGGTACGCAAGCAAAGAAAGCATTATGATATTTTTTGTGTCAAAACGACACCAGAAAACGTATTTTTGTAGAAAAATTGTTTGTAGAAACAAGGTTAACATTACATGGCTTAATAATTAGAGAATTTTTATTTAAAAAAATTCTCATAAAGAGGTGTCGTTGGTGAGACTTTGCAAATATTGTTTTCAAATGAGCGTGAATTTGGGCGTCCAGAACCGCAACCAAAGTCGGTTTGAATTTTTATCTTAAATAATGTGCCTTGAAAAATATTGTTTCATTAAATAACGGTGATCAAAGGCCCGAGAGCGGTTTCGTATTTCAAAAACCAATTATTGATGAGAAGAATTAAAATTTGACACAGGGGAGTTATGAAGGAATCTTGATTCGATAACAGTATCGGCAATGCTGCCCAGTTAACCGTTTTTCACACAATGTAGGTAACTTTGCTTTTTTTAACACCCAGCTACATTTTTTCAGCGTTCTACTATCACTAAAAATGTATGCAACACGACTAAATTATTGAAAAATGTTGTCAGATAACGCTCGAAATCCTTCCAAATGTTCGGTCGGAAACGGAGCAGAGATTTTATTATATGGAGGTGGACGCAAAACAATTTGAACATTTAATTAAATAACATTCTTTCATTCATTAATATTTTTTATTGTTTTCTAATTGATGATTTTATAGCCCTATCCATATCAAAATGAAAAAAAGTCACTCAAAAAGACAAATGAGATGTCACTCAACATCCCCTGCTCACTGCTTGACAGCATTCTCAGACAGATAAAAATTGAATTAGTACGAAATCATGACACCTACAAATAAAATAATCAAAAAATTATCAAATTGAAAATAAAATAGAAAACAGATGACGGATGAGGCTTTCAAAATATCTACGTGATGTATGTCAATATTTCACCAAAATATAGAACTAGCCTATAATAACTATAATAACAGTTACAACAATAAAATAACTAAACAATAACAGTAATAAATCAGTCTCTACAGTTATTATGGTTATTAAAGGCTAGTTCTATTTTTATATTTCATATTGACATACATCACGCAGACATTTTGAGGATGCTGTAAAAACATAATCTGTCGAACCCCCAGATCTCCGCGATTGGCTGTAATATTTAATTTTCGTAACAGCAATTGATGAGTAATATTTACTAGACTCCTGGACACAGAAGGAATGTGAATAAACCATTTTTAATCTATCAATTGAAACACAATTTTTTTTTGGAAATTTTAAAACCTGTATCTTGCTAATGAAGTGCTTTTCGAACTTTTTTGAATAGGAGTTACCCACCTTAATTTCATGTGTTCTATCACCTCCCGAAGTTTGCACGAGCAATTTTGTTATACCCTATATAAAATAGAGAATACCGCGAAGCGCCAGCTCTGGTGTTGTGACGGTTACAGGCTTCGATAGCAGCTTCCACGCACACACAGTACAGTAAGACGGAAGCTGTAGGAAGAAAACTAGCGAGCGAATACAACTACTCGCTGGATAATACAACGACGGGCATTAAATTATACAAGTCACTGCCGGGACTTACGATAAGATACAAAGCGGGAGACAACGACCGGTTTCGTCCTCCTTATGTACTCTTTAGTATGCCACACCTGCGCTCCAACAATTTGGATTTAAGGCAATCATTGAAATAATATGCAATGGAGAATAGCGAAAGCTCCCTCTCTGGTGTTTTGACGGTTCCAGGCTTTCATAGCGGTTTCCACGCAGACAGAGGACATCAAGAAGAAAGGTTTGTAAAGAATACAAGCCGGCGAAAGCAACTACTCACCTGGCTAATGCCACGACGGGCATTGTATTACATTACTCATATATATATATATATATATATATATATATATATATATATATATATATATATATATATATATATATATATATATATATATATATATATATATATATATATATATATATATATATATATATATATATATATATATATATATATATATATTATGAAAACTATGGTGGATATTTTTTCTGGAGTTCCTAATTCGCGTTCATTTGAAGACATTTTTGAAAGTTTCGTAGTCGAGATCTCGTCATATTCGAATTTGTTCTACGAAAATTTGTTTAAGTAACAAAGGTAACTCACACCAATAAAAAGACAAAAAGTATGCTAGTAGATGTGAGAGAAGAAAGATGTTTGCTAAAAGACAGTGAAAGGAGGAAGACAAACCTTGTAGCACATATTCTTAAACACACTGACAACAATTTTATTTGAAAAACTTCGAGAAACAGGAATAGTAGATCAGAAGAAAAACTTTTGATAAACTTGACTTAATTGTGGAAGTTAGAATAAAATGATAATGGATAGGATGACGCTCTTCTTTTAGTGCCTGTTCCCTTTTGTTCATTACCATTTTTACAGCTGTCCTTATCCACAGAAACCAACCAAAAATAATACAATTTAAAAGCTTCTACTCTCCTCTGAACTTTAATAATGACGACTTAGAAATTTGTGATTAGGAAATAATAAGCATAGCTTATAATGTGGGTTATTTTAGACTCTACCTGTAGGTAATCATTTACCCCTTGGGGAATTTTAATGTAGGTTTCCTTACAGAATCACTCTGTGCACAAATAAAGCATATTTCACTTTCTAGAGAAATCTAAATATTGCCACATAACAGGTCTCAATATTCGACTCTCCCCTAAACTGTGATAATGACGATTTAGAAATTGGTGATTAGAAAATAATAAGTCTAGCTTATAATGTAGGCTATTCTAGATTCTACCTGTAGGTAAAAGCGTTTACGACATGGGAAATCTTAATAGATGTTTCTTTACAGAAAAACTCTGTGAACAAATAAAGCATATTTCACTTCCTAGTGAATTATAAATACTGTCGCATAACACATTTCAATCAATATATTCTATATTCGACTAGCCACTAAACTGTAATAATGACGATTTAGAAATTAGTAATTAGGAAGTAATAAATTTAACTTATAATGTGGATTATTCTAAATTATATATGTAGGTAATCATTTACCCCTTGGGAAATTTTAATATAAGTTTCTTTACAGAAACACTTTCTAGTAAAATCTAAACAGGTTTGAATATTCGACTCGCCTCTAAACAGTGATAATGACGATTTAGAAATATCTGATTAGAAAATAATAAGTTTAGCTTATAAGGTAGATTATTATAGATTCTACTTGTAGGTAACGATAAAAGAGTAGATGTGGCTATCCTATTCATAAGTAGGGAGAAAGAAGTAGCAGAAGTAAGTCCAGAGGATGGCTTTATAAGGGTCAGGTATGGCAGTTTCATACTATATTGCGTATATACCCCCCCCCCCCAATATACAATTCGAAGAATACAGGAGGCACGTAGATGCCATCATGAACGATGTCAGAAGAAAAACAGGAGAAAAAATAACCAAATAATCATAGGCGATATAAATGCCAAATCTCCCCACGTGGGGTTCACTTTTTCAGGGTAAAAGAGAGAATTATTGGTCAGACTGGTTAGTCCCTCTGAACACAAATGTTTTGAATCATGGCAGCAAAGTGACTTTTGTCAGAGGGCAAACTGAATCCCTAATCGACGTCCTATGTTTCACACGTAAGATACAAAGGAAGATTAGAGATTGGGAGGTGCTGGACGATGAGATTCTTACTGAACATATATACATCAGTTTTGATATAGTAACGAAGGGACATACCGCTAAGGACAAAAGCGTCAAAAGCTGGCCATGCGGCTTGGAACTGCTTAAAGAACTGGTAACCTGGAAAATTTCAGCCGGCGTGGATGCGTGACAGAATTACACCAAGCTATGAGTGAGGTATACAGAGTCAGCCTAACAAAAACTGAAAAACCACGAATACCTTTCTGGTGGACCGATGATATTGCGAGAAAGAGAAACGAATGTCTCACACTACGAACAATAGCTACATAGGTATGAGGATCCCAAGAAGTGACATGGAGGCAAACTAAACTCTGCATGAATTCAAAAAATGTAAAAAAGAGCTACGACTCCTAATAAACAAAACGAAAAGACAGTACTGGGATAGCTTATGTAAATACGTCTAGGATGAAAGCTGGAGAAAGGGGTATACGATAGTGTCGTTGGGCGTGCACACTTCAGACTGGTTATGTAGCAGAAAATTAGAACAGCACAGGATTTGTTCCCAATGAAAAATAAGGCCTGGAAAAACCCTCTCTATCTGAAGAATTTAAACCGTTTACAAGAGAATACTTAGAGAACGTACTAGCAAAAATGAAGAATGGAAAGGCACCTGGCCTTGACGGGATCCAAATGGAAGTCATCAAAGTGTTTGGCGAAGTTAAGCCAGAGGTGATACTGGATCCACTAAACAGCCTCCTTAGAGAAAGAAGATTTTCCAATGAAATGGAAAAAAGTTAAATTGGTCTTAATACGGAAAGGGAAAATTGAGGAAACGAAGTTCAGGCTCATCTGTTTATTGAACTCGATTAGTGAACTTTATGAGGGCTTATTAAGAGACATGCTCGAGAAAGATGTAGAAGCAACAGAAAGCCTCTCTGATCGCCAATTCGGATTCCGTAAAGGCAAACCAACCATCCAGGCAGTGCAGAGAGTGGTGGATATATTTAGAAAACGAACGAATGACAAGTAAGCAGCGCTTATAACGCTTGATATTAAAAACGCATTCAACACAGCATCCTGAGACAAAATAATGATAAAGCTCGTAACAAGAAGTATGGAAGACTATTTGTTAGAGACCATTGACAACTAGTTAGAAGATAGATCTCTGCAGTTAGATAAAAATGTCTGCTAGGAAATTACAGCGGGAGTGCCACAGGGGTCGGACGTGGGACATATTATATGATGGAGTGCTAAACGTACTAACATCAGAAGGAGAGACCACGCTCGCCTCTGCAGATAACCTGGCAGTTATCATCACGGCAAAAACAAAGAAACAGCTGGAATGGAAATGAAGCATTTTGCAGATCCACAAGTTGCTAAAAAACAGCGAATTAGAGTTAGCTCCTCAGAAAACAGAAACAGTTATCCTTAGAGGAGGAAGAGCAAAGAACGACGTCAGGTTTATGTGTGGAGGAGTAGAGATAACACTCAAACAAGAAGTTGTATATTTGGATATCACTATTAGGGAAAATCCTAACTTTCGACGACACATAAAAACAGTAATACAAAAAGCAGAAGAAAAGGTGGCCACATTGGTCAGAATAACACCAAATATAAAAAGCCCCGGAACCAAAAAGAGGGATAAATTCTTTTATATGGATCACCTATCTGGTCCGAACATATGAAAAAGATACATATAAGAGACAAGCTACAAAAGTCCAACGTAGAATGTTGCTAAGAGTTCCCAGCGCATACCGCACTGTGTCGGAAAAGCGGTACAGGTGGTCGCAAGAATTGAACCAATCGAGCGTACGGTATAAGAAAGATAAAGGCTATATCACAGAATTGACGGAAATATACAGAAAGCAAAAGCAGCGAAGAGGGCCTCTGAAAAAATTGCAGGAGATGTGGGATAACACAACCAATGTCGCTCAGTGGACCAAGCAGTTAATTTCATCTGAAGAAATGGGCTGAATGAAAGCACACCAGAATTGATTATTTCTCGACACAAATACTCACAGAACATCGCTCCTTCAGAGAATATCTAAGCAGGACAAGAAGAGCAAAAATCGACGCTTGTTGGTACTGTGGGACGACAGAAACGCGTATACACACACACACACACACACCATATCTGACTGCGCAAGATGGGAGAACGAGTGAGAAACCGTAACGTAAGGTATGAAGACTGACCTGACTATGTAGAACATCCTTGACCTAGTGATGGAAGATTCTGAAAAATGGGAAAAAATCGACAGCTACGTCCGAAATGTCCTAAGAACTGAAGAAGTAGAGTAGAGACAACGAGGCGATTAAAAAGAGACAAATTGTAAAGACAGTACTTAGTGAAGATTTACTAAAAGTGGTTCCAGTAGGTATGGTGAAGAAATCTGGCGAGGGAACCCGAGCGCAGAGGTAAGAACATGAGTTTCCTCATCCGGCAACAAAAGCGTATAATGTGGATTATTACAGATTCTACCTGCAGGTAATCATTTAGCCCCTCGAGAAATTTTAATGTATGATTCTTTGCAGAAACACTCTGTGAACAAATGAAGCATATTTTACTTCCTAGTAAATTATTCTAAATAATGTCACGTAACACTTTTCAATATTCGACTCACCTCTTAATTGTAATAACGACGTTTTGGAAAAGAAATTGGTGACTAGGAAATAATAAATTTAGCGTAAGATGTAGATAATTCTAGATTCTACCTGTAGGCGAAAGCGTTTACGCCATGGGAAATCATAATGGATGTTTCTTTGCAGAAACACTCTGTGAACAAATAAAGCATATTTCACTTCCTAGTAAATTGTAGATACTGCCACATAACATATGTTAGTATAACTCGCCACTAAACTGTACTAATGATGATTTAGAAATTAGTGATTAGGAAATAATAAGTTTAGCTTATAATGTGGATTATTCTAGATTCTACCTGTAGGTAATAATTTACCCCTTGGGAAAATTTCATTTCATTTGTGAACAAACAAAGCATATTTCGCTTCTAAATGAATTATAAATAATGCCACATCCAAACTAACAAAAATGTTTTATAATTTTTAAATAATAGTGCAATTTTGTCGTGTTACTGTTATATTACTGCTCTTCGAAAGCAGTTTTGTTCTATTAACTGGCAAGGTGAGTATTTAGCTTCTCGCAGCAAAATGCTGCTTTAAATTTATTGTTAAAGTGTTCTTTGAGCAGAATTATAAAACATTTTTGAGATTTCGTTTTTCGTTGTTTTGTAAATGTCTATACAACAATCGTTATAGAATATATTAGCTTACAGCACAAAATTGTTCTGTAATGGCTTTATAACAACGATCTTCCAAACATATCTGTCATCTTGCAAACATTTATAAAGCTTTTCTTGAAGTGATTATGTGAGCAATTATAAAACAGTGTTGTTAACATTTTCTACGATACAATATAGCTGCAGATAGCACAGTCTACTTGAACTGTTTTATTGTTGGATGGAATGCGACTGTAATAGAACACTTAGAAAACAATTATAGTACAAAATTATTCCTTTGCGTAAAAGTACGTTCGCTGGGATCTTTATAAAACATATTATAGCTTTTGTAAGAAGCACCGTTATATACTTTTTATTTTGTGGCAAGTTGTGTATTCTGTAGCGTGTATTTTCTAAACATGTCTAGTTTGTAATCAATAAATAAATGGAAACAGGTAAAAAGAAGCGCTTCTTTTCGAAGAAAAGTCAATAAATATAAAAATATTTTAGAAAGTAGCAAATTTGTTAATAAACATGTTAGTAGTGTTTTACATAGTAAGCAGCACAACAAACAACAATTTGGCTTTGAGGTTAAGTTACATTGCTACTACATTTATGTTGCATAAATATCGCAGCTAACGCGAGTTTAGCATTATACTGATGTGTAAGTGTTGCCGAAAATGCTTTTATAGAACAATTAAATACACCATATGTGTTATAGAGCTACGCGCAGGTCTTTGTGAGTGCAGCAATGGGAAACATATTATTTTAAAGCTCTATAAGCGCTGTTTGTGTAACAATCTGCTTACTGCGCCATCTGAAGCCACACTGTCAATATGATCATCAGTTTGCCCAAATATTAGGGCACAGGACCGTACTTGGCTATAAATAGCTGTTAATGGTTAGTTACCCATGATCATGATACAATAAGTAGGGATATTACATACACATCACATTACATATTATATACACATACACATCCTCACACACGCAGGTGTAGGCATTAAGATCCGAAATTATTTTCTGACTTAAAATTAATTAAAGTGAAGAAATTGGCTTTGTTATTATTAACTGCAGGGGATTATAGTAAAATGAAAATATCAAAATCCTAAAACTTTTTGACCCTCTTGTATGAATGGCGAGAAAAACTGTAGTAATAATGTAAAGCATACATAGATACTTGGCAAATATCTGTGGCGCTAGTCTACTTTTACTGGAAAAGCTAAACCTTAAAATTGACAATAAAAGTCAATGCCAAGCCTACTTTATTTTTGTTTAAATACGTCTCTGTTCATATTACAGGTTTTAATATATCGTCTGTTTTGTAGCAGTGTCTTAAGAGATAAAATAGTTCTGTAATGGTTGCAGTCGTGATAAAAGTGATTTATAAAGCAGACGCCATGTTTTTATGCAATTCCTGTATTTGTTTGGTCGCCATCTTGAACGAAAAAAAAATCAATTAATAAATAGAGAAATATTTGTGACCTGACAATTTTCACAATATATTATGAATATAAAACATGCGAAATGTGTAACAGAATGGGTTTAGGTCAATAAAATGAAAAAAAAAAAACGAAAAATTTAATTTCGATTTGATTTTTACAAATTAAAGAAATATTTATTATTTCGAGGGCCCTTCAAAATTTATCGTATATGAAGCATATTTTACACAGAAAATTTTTCTTCGCAGGTGAAATCCATCTTCCTGGTAGCCAAAAGGAGACCTTTTGAGTTTAATTTTCACACCGTACTAACATTATTTCTTACGCCATCATATTCTAGTACTTATATTACTTTCATAATATTAGAGAACAATTTTAAGATAAAATAGTTCTAACAAAAACATTTAAAAGACATATCACTCTTATAGGTACTGCAGTATGCAATAAAAAGTTGCAAAGTTAACTGTAAAAAATTCTAATAAAACGTGTTTTATAGTAACTCTATTAAGGCTCTATAACTGGCACCATGGTAAATGATTTTTAGTTTTATTATTGCTTCTTATAAAACTGTTTTATAAGTATCGTATATCATATTCTTTTACAGCTCGGTAAACATTTCTAAAACTATTCTATAACACCTTATAAATCCCTTATAAAATAAACTAAAGAACTAAAGTGTTGTATAAACCTGCGCCCATTTTGCGTTTATGAGCGTTGTATAAACGTTACCAAAACGTTTAGAGGAACAGTCATGTTTTATAAAAACTGTTTTATAAACGTTCTTATGACTACAATAAAACATCAAATTGCTAGTTGGGATAACACGTTTCAATATTGGACACACCAATAACCTGTAATAATGATGATCTGGAAATTAGTGATTAGGATAAAAGTTTATCTTATAATATGCATTATTCTAGATTCCACCTGTAGGTAATCATTTACCCCTTGTGAAATTTTAATGAGTGTTTCTTTACAGAAACACTCACTGAATAAATAAGGCATACTTCACTTTCTAGTGAAATCTACAATTTTTTTTAAATTTTTTTTTAAATTTCAACAACACCACGTGGGCTTACAGCCTAAATACTATCGTACCGTGGGTGTTGACAAGGAGGAAAGAGGCAGCTTGTTAATTCTGGACTTGAAGGTTTGGAGGTTCGGAGGAGAAGGAAAAACATGTGCCGGTAAGGAATTCCACAACTTGGAAGTCCTCGGGACAAAAGAGCGGGCATAACAAGATGTTCTATGTCTGGTGACCTGGACAGTAAAAGGGTGCATTCGCTCTGTTCCCCTGGTAGATCTGTTGGGGGCAGCAGGTGGGGGAACTATGGAGGAAAGCTCCTCTGAGCAGTGCCCGTGCAGATATCTATAAAAGAGAGAGAGGTCACCAACGGCACGTCGGTGGGCAAGGGATGGCAGCCTTTGGGTGAGGGTAGGCTCACCGATGAGACGTATAGCTCTCTTTTGAATGGAGTCCAGGATAGCGAGTGTAGAAGCGGCAGCGGCACCCCAGATGTGGGAGCAGTATTCTAGGTTTGGCCTTATTTGTGAAGTATATAAGGTATAGAGATTTGCTGGTGAAAAGTATTTGCGAGACCGGAAGAGGAAACCTAATTTCTTAGCAGCCGCTTCTGCAATTGATGTGACATGTTGGTGCCAATTAAGATTTCGATCCACAGAAATGCCAACAAGAGAAAATCACTCATTACTTTGAATAACTTGGTTGTTCATTGTGATGGGTCTAGGGCTGGTGTATCTCGTGTGTGAAAGAAAGCAAGACTTAGTTTTGGTGGGGTTGAATTGTACAAGATTTCTACTTCCCCAGTCTAATATTTTTTGGAGATCCACGGAGACAGAACCCTCCATAAGTCTGCGATCCTTATCTAATTGGGATAAATAGACAGGCTTAGAATATTGTATATTTGAATGGAGGGTGCTGTCGTCCGCGTAGCTGTGAACTGGGTTGGATGTGCTAGAGAGGAGGTCATTGATATGGAGAAGAAACAAAGTGGGGGCTAAAGCTTAACCTTGAGCAACTCCTGCATTAATTGGATACAGTTTAGAGGAATGGCCATCTACAACAACAGATATGCTCCTGTTGGAGAGGAAATTTGCTGTCCAGGTACAAAGTTTTGGTGGTAGGCCATAGGCCGGAAGTTTATTAAGCATCGCTGCGTGCCAGACCTGGTCGAATGCTTTGGATATGTCTAGAGCAACAATCTAGGATTCACCGTGTTGTTCCATAGACTTGTTCCAAGAATGGGTGACAAAGGAAAGGAGGTCGGCAGTCGATCTGCGCTGACGGAATCCATACTGCCTGTCGTGGATTAGACTGTATTTTTCGAGAAATTTTAGTAATTCGGTGTTTATATACTTTTCCATCACTTTAGAGACGACTGAAAGTAGAGAAATAGGCCTGTAGTTGCTAGGAAGCGCTTTGGATCCTTTCTTGGGGATGGGTTGTACTCGAGCAGTTTTCCAGTTACTAGGGAATATGCCTTTATTATAAGATATCTGAAACAGACGAGACAGGACAGGAGCAAGCTCTGGTGCGCATTTTTTGAGAACAATTGCTGGGATCTCGTCAAGGCCAGAGGCCTTCCTGGTATTAAGAGAAGAGAGCATCTTTCGTACCTTTTTAGTTTTGAAAATAATATCCGTCATTTTATGCGCGACATTGGGGACTGTTGGTGGTTGAACATTTGGAGGTGGGTTGAGAGTAGAATTAGGACGAACAACGAAGCAAAAAGTTCAGCCTTACCCAGGGCGGTAGAAACAATTTCATCCCCTGAGACAAGAGGTGGGAACGTACTTTTGCAGAAATTATTCCCAATAGATTTAGCAAGAGTCCAGAAGGGTTTGCTGCCGTTGGAGCTTAAGAAGACTTTGTTTTTGATGTGGTTATTAAACGAGTTTTTTGCCTCAGAAAGAATGTGGACATAGCGGTTTCTTGCGTCGTTAAACGCTTGACGATTTTCTTGACTGGGATTGTGTAGAAGCGTTTTGTGAGCTTTGACCTTTTCAAGTCTGGCCTTGTCACAGGATTTAGAGAACCAGGGCTTTTGAGTGGCTGAAGAGGTTTTCTGTGTACGTGGGATAAATAATTCCATGCCATCTTGGATAATTTCGGTGACGTTTTGTGAGATATCAGAGGGGTCAGAATGAGAGAAGCAGACAGACGCCCATGGAAATGAGGAAAAGTAATCCCGCATTTCGTCCCAGTTTGCGGAGTTGTAGTGCCAAACGATACGTGTGTGTGATGACTGTGTGACCTCGGGTTGCATTGCGCAGGAAGCAGTGACCATGCCGTGGTCTGAGCGACCAATGGAGGCGGTGACTGATATCTTATAGCATTCAGGTTGTGTAGTAAGAAGGAGATCCAAGGGATTTGAGCTGTGTGTTGGGATACGAGGAAAGTAAGTAGGTTGCTGAACCATATTGGCTAAAGAATTGCTGACTGCAAAGGCCTCCGCTGCTCTCCCTTGCGGATCGGTTTTTGAAGATCCTAGCCATTCCTTATTATGGACATTGAAGTCACCAAGAATAGTGACCTCGGAGGAAGGATATTCAGAAATCAGATAGTCGGTTTTTGAGAAAGGTAGTCAAAGAGCTGGAGAAAGTTGTTGTCAGAAGGTGACCGGTAAATGCAACAGATGAATTTAGTTGCAGCACTGAGAGAGAGTTTTATCCATAGTATGTCTTTTCTTCCAGCTTCTAAATTGGGGAGTCTGGTGCAGGGTAGATTGCTACGGACGTATGCGCACACGCCTCCATGCAATCTAAAGGAAGTAATGAGCTCATACCCCGGGAAATTAAGGTGATTAGTGGCTGTTTTGGCACTTATTTGGGTTTCGGTGAGGAAGAGGAGTTGGGGCTTATTAGCCTGGAGGAAATGGTGGACGGAGTTCAGGTTAGAATTTAGGCCACATATATTCGAAAAGGATATGTTAAATCTTGATGTTGGCGCCCCCTGTACACCCCTCTCCCGGAGATCCGAATGGAGGGGTATTTTGCCTCCGGAATAAATTGCCACATAACACGTTTTAATCATTATTCTACTCGTCCCTAAACTGCGATAGTGTAGATTTTGAAATTGGTGATTAGGAAATAATAAGTTTAACTTATAATGTAGATTATTCTAGACTCTACCTGTAAGTAAGCACTAACCCCTTGCTAAATCTTAATGGATGTTTCTTTGCAGAAACACCCCGTGAACAAATAAAGCATATTCCGCTTTCTAGTGAATTCTAAATATTGCCACATAACACTTTCAATATTTCCCAACAATCCGCATCGATTTAGAACCGCCAAGTTCATAAATAAAATATAGGTCTCTACAGATGTGTGTATCTAGAATGTATGTATTTATGTATGTACGCCGATCCATAATAATCTTCGCGGTGGGTTCACGCCATATTCCACTATCGAGTCTTACGGAAGGTGCTACTCTTATGGAAAACCGCTGAAGCATGCTAAAGTGATCTCCAAAGCGTTGCCACGTGTTTTATGCATTAAACATAAAAAAGGACATGTTGAATTTATTATCCTGCCGAATCTATTTTTGATTCTCGGGAACGTAGTAGACTGCGGTTTGTAGGTATTTTATGTCTCTACAATTGTCCTGCTATAACAAAATTTCAGAAATATATGTCTGGTAAATTTCAGATAAAACGTTGAACCCGATGACTAAATCTGATAACATTTTCTGGCCCGCTGTTCTGTGTTTCTGAGAATCATACTGTTAAACCTCCAATTAAATAAGTTACTTTTTGGCAACTAAATATACTATGACAATTGATATTGTATTATTAAAGGTGTATATAAAACAACAGAAGCTTGAAAACTCAAAATTAAAATAGAAATGTAAAATAAAAACTCACAAAAGTCTTTCAAAATAAAATAATAAGGGTCAGCACGTAAGGTCCATTGGGTAAATAATGGGCTTAGCAGGATGCATTTGTTGCTATTAGGAAGATCCATTTTAATTGCTTCATTTTTTAGAAACATTATTGAAGTTCATAAAATATAGTTTCAAAAGAGCTGCTGCAACAGAGTTGGTGGTTTCTAAGTTATACCTGTAACCTATACTGTGGTCCCAGAGTGCTAACACGGGTATCTGACTTAATAATGGAAATCGTAAGTAGCTACCCAACTGGCCAAAAAATTTACTGTCTTTTCCTATTAAGATCACGTTAGGAAAACAAACGGAATGTCAATTTTTTAAAACCAAATGCTGATAGTCGTCATTATCAAACATACCCTGAAACTTTTTATTTGCAGTCCCATACAAAAATGGTGATTTGAATACTCTTTCGTGATTATTTACCAGATTTACCATCATCGGCAATGACAATTGCAAGGTATGTAAATATTTCTCGGCGTTTAATTTTATAACCACTTTCGCTGTTCTGTCTTCTGTAATTTTGATTAATTGTATCTTCTTTATATTGACTTTTAATTCGAGTCATCTAAATACAGTGTCTAGCACACTGAGCATTATTTGTAGTTTTAACCTTTTTGTTGAACCAGATACGCTATACAGGCTGTGCATTTATTTGACTCATGCAGTCTTTTACTTTAGCCTATTTGTTAAAAATGATGAATCAGACCAATAAATACAGTATAAATGACGAGAAGCGTTAATTAAAACTTTAGGATCTGATGCAATTGACAAGTTTGAAGCAAGTAATATTTTATATTACCTAGGTGACGCTCTTGGTTATATGGGACGTCGTTATTTTAAACCGAATACAATGGGTTAATGGATTTTTGAATTCTGTATCAAGTCATATATCTCTTTTTTAAAGTTTCATAATCTTAAACTAAAAAATTTTTATTTTTCCTAATTGTATCACCCACACCCCCAGACGCACACACACACACACACACGCACACACAAATATATATATATATATATATATATATATATATATATATATATATATATATATATATATATATATATATATATATATATTCACTCACACAGAAAAAAGTTCTAGTAGACTATTTAATTACAAACTCTATAACTTAAACTACTTCCAAAGCATCAGATAAATGATCTGCTGGAAATGAATTTTCTGCAAATATTTTACTAAATTAAAGACAATGATGGTTGAAGTAGAAACCGAAAGCTGTGTAAAACACACTTTTTATGACATTTCTTCTACATAACTCGCATTCTTTTCAGTATATTTGTTTTTAAATTGCCAATTTTGACGTTTCAAATCATGACTTTGACATTTTAGAGAGAAAAATTTAATAAGTCTGGACGCAACAAGTGCGTTATGGTAGTGAATTTTCATTAAAATCTTTTTAATAGCAAATATGTATTTTTTTAATGAAAGCAGGCAGCAAATTCGGTTACCAGTATAACCTATATAATAGAAACAATGCACCTTATTTCATCAAATAAGCTTTTTGACAAAACTCCCAAAAAAGTTTTTTGCATAAAAGTTAACAAACAATTTTTTCACGAACATCCGAAAATTTTTTTTAAAATAACTTATTAAACATTTATTATTATGCCCTTCACTTCTGAAACACAACATACAGACTGTTCTATCTGAAACAATAAGGTTAGGACAGCTTTTTATGCAGTCACTATTTGAGAGCGCCCGGTGCATGGCATCTCAATTTTTTCATGAAATAATATAAACGAAAACCTCTCTAAATGAGAAATTTGCATTAGACTCCGATTTTTGTTATGTGCCAAAAATGTGAAAAGTTACAAAACAATTGAAATAACTCGAAAACAAACATGGATAACGATTCGATGGGAAATGTAAAAATGCAATAATATAAGGTGTGTTCGGTTAAAAAAGAAAATTTGTATCGCCAACGCTTTATGGGCCACTGTGATTGTCGAAATAATTTTTATAAGATGCAGCTCAAATTGCAGATAGTCAAATTTAATGAAAATTCGCCATTAAAATGCATTTGCTGCGTCCAGATTTTCTTTTGTTACAAACATGCAGTATATTTAGATGGAAAATGAAAAAGTGCTATAATATAGGGGGTGTTCGATAAAAAAAGAAAATTTGTATCACCAACGGATACCTGTGATGGTAGAAATAATTCTGTAAGATATAGCTCACACACCCTGTAATTAACGTATACAATTGTTTCTCATATCTTGTCTAATAACAGTGATGTTAAGCTTTACCGTAGAAATGCGTCACCCTGTATATATGTAACCAGATAAAAACTGAAAATAACCTCGGATGTGGGTACTAGGGGCCCTAGTTCGCGCTCATTTGAAAAAGATTTTTAAAACTCAATAAAAATTCAATTAAAAATTATAGAACATTAAACCATAAACTCTGTAACTAAAACTACTGCTAAAGCATCAGAGAAAGGATCTATTTAAAATGAATTTTCTGGAAACACTTTAGTAAAATGAAGGATAATGACGGTTGAAGCTGAAACTTATGGACTTGTAAAACACATTTGTTGTAACATTTTCTTTACATAGTCCGTATTAGCTTCAGGTTCTTTGCCTAAAACTTGGCAATTTTGACGTTTCAAATCACGACTTTTGTGTTTTAAGAGGAAAAGTTAGCAAATTTTTCTGGCATTTCTTGACTTTTGCGCCAAAAAACTTAGTCTTTGTCTGTACATACAGAGGATTTTGTTAGCCACACAAAATATTTTCCTTTTGTGCGTTTATCTGGTCTTCAGTGGCATCCAAAATTTTTTCTTGAAATACCTAAAACTTTTTACCTTTCACCCTATAGGTCTAAACTTTGGCACATTGTTACCAGCATATCAAATTTGGCCGCCCTCACTTTATTATTTCCGGAAATATAAAATTTTCTGAAAGAAAACATAAAATTTTTCCGGGAAAAACTGATTTTCCTGACTACCGAACTTATCCAAGACATTTGCGAAAAGAAGGTACCCACCGAATTTGATCGAAATCGGCCTATTCTTTTTTGAGTTATCGGTGTGATACGTACATACATACATACATACATACATACATACATATATATATATATATATATATATATATATATATATATATATATATATATATATATATATATATATATATATATATATATATATATATATATATATATATATATATATATATATATACAGGGTGTTCAAAAAGACGAGGCAATATTTAAGGGGTTAATTTTCCAGGTTATTTAATGAAAAAAAGTTCCCATAAACATAGGTGCTAAAATGCATTGTTTCCAAGATACAAGGTGTTAATTTTTTTTTGTAAAATAACGATTTTTAAAAAATAAATCAAATATCTTCTCACCGATTGTTTTGAAATTTGGCAGCGTTGTTTGTAGTAATAATGGGATTAATTGACGCTAATTAGATAAAGATTGTTAAATCCATTGGCATTAGTGGGACCCCTCAACAAAAATTATTTTTCGTGTTTGTGATTTTCTGTATGAAAATGGGCATGCCATAAAAAGGTTTTTATTTCTTATCGTGTAAACGATTCAAGATACGGAGAAATTTCAAGAGACAAAAAACTTGTAGTTTTAGTTTCTTTATCTCAAAATAATATACAAATCATATTGCAGTCAGTGGCGTACATTTTTATGTCACTAAATTTTGTTGAGCTGCCCCCCTAACGCCAATGGACTTAACAATCTGTCTCTAATTAGGGCCAAATCAGCCCATTAATAATAGAAATAACGCTGCCAAATTTCAAAACAATCGGTGAGAAGATATTTGAATCATTGAACAAAAATAGTTATTTTACAAAAAAAATTAACACCTTGTATCTTGGAAACAATGCATTTTAGCACCTATGTTTATGGGAACTTTTTTTCATAAAATGACCTTGGAAATCAACCCCTTAAATATTGCCTCATCGTTTTTAAACACCCTATATATATATATATATATATATATATATATATATATATATATATATATATATATATATATATATATATATATATATATATATATATATATATATATATATAAATTCAAACTGACCCTGGATATGGGTTCTATGGCGCCTAGTTCGCGCTCATTTGAAGAAAATTTTGTTTTCATTCAAAAGTCGAGATCTCCTCATTAGTAAATTTTTTCATGAAAACTCACTAAGTAATATCAATAAACAATTCCACTTGGCAGAGTATTCAAACCGCTATAAACTTGTATGCGGCTCCGGAAGAAACTAAGTTCTACACATGTCATTCTTGAAAAAATTCTTAAATTTAAAAAAGTCTATCGTTGGAATATTAAATTCAAAACTGGAGAAAAATAATAACAATCGATTGAATAATTACCCAGTGAAAGTAAAACAAATAGTATATAACGAAGGGGCAATAAACGCTATAAAACATTGACAAATGTTTGTTTAGGTTCAGCTTACCTCTAATTTAACTTTATGAACAATCGTTAAATAAAAAGCTAATGAAAATGTCTACTTTCTTGAAATCGCACGCACAACACTTTTGCTTTAAGAACGGTTTGTCACAAATTGACCAGTAAGAGTACGTAGTAATTTCTGTTACTGTATATACGGCTAGTTGACAGCATGCACTTGAATATATTACAGCGATTAATTCCAAAACATCCTAGTAGAATGCATAGATTTATCTAATTACCACTTATTTTGTCATAGCAACAATTCTTCTCATGCAAATCATTTTAACAGACAAAACAAAATTATCAGAATACTGGTTTAAGTAAACTAACGAGATAATTTTGATAATGAATAGTCAGTAAATAAATTCGAGGACACGTATCACAATATTTATTGTTTCCTAAGTCTGTATTTCATAGCCGCCCTGATAAACTCGAGTTAATTAAATTGTTTTAATATGAGCTACTTGATACACAATTTGCATGTTCATCTCAATGATAACAAACTGACATGCGTAATAATAGGAAAGTGATATATTAAAGTTTACAACCAGGCTGCGATAAACCATTATCACAATTTATCTCTCATTAGGGTTTTATGACCCATGTTGGATGTCATTATATCAAACGGACACTTGGTTTTTATTATTTATGTAAGCTTTAACTACAAATAACACATAAATTATGGATAATAAATGAAATAGACAAATAATGAACATCGATTTAGTAAATTCATACAGAGAGGTTTCAATGATGATTTTGACAATTTGATATAAACATCTATACATACACACACACACACATATATATATATATATATATATATATATATATATATATATATATATATATATATATATATATATATATATATCTGAGCCCTAGGGTTGAACACACTGAGACCTCACAGACGATCTCCGGCGAGATTTGGGGAGTAGGCAGATTGAGGCCCCGTAATCGAGCTACAACAACCCAACCCACCTTTGTCCACCGCTCTAAGGAGTAGACAGATTGAGGCCTTAGAGTGTCCTTACATATTTCCTTTAGCTACCTTTGTCCACCACTCTAAGGAGTAGGCAGATTGAGGCTTTAGAGTGTCCTTACATATTTCCTTTACCCAGCTTTGTCCACCACTCTAAGGAGTAGGCAGATTGAGGCCTTAGAGTGTCCTTACATATTTCCTTTACCCACCTTTGTCCACCACTCTAAGGAGTAGGCAGATTGAGGCCTTAGACTTTCCTTACATATTTCCTTTAGCCACCTTTGTCCACCACTCTAAGGAGTAGGCAGATTGAGGCCTTAGAGTGTCCTTACATATTTCCTTTACCTCTTGAAAATGACTCCAAAACAGGAGCCGAAACGTCGAGTTTTCATAAATTCTGGACGCGGTTCAACCAGATAACCAAGTATGTCATATATATATATATATATATATATATATATATATATATATATATATATATATATATATATATATATATATATATATATATATATATATATATATATATATATATAATATATATAATATATATAAAAGTGTTCAGCAAACCCTTATATTTGAGCTTCAACCGTCATTGTCCCTTATTTTACTGAAATATTTTTAAAAATTTCATTTCAGATAAACCCTTCCTCTGATGCTTTGGCGGTAGTTTGTAAAACATTTTCTCTGCGAAAAAATACGCAAGCTAAACTTTGCATATCTGAGTTTTCATTTATACGTTTTGAGTGGATTTTGTTTGAAAAAAATCCACTAATGAGGATATCTCGACTTTGAATTAAAAAAAATATATAATTTCTTCAAATGATCGCGAACTTATACAGGGTCAGTTTCAGTCTTTATATATATATATATATATATATATATATATATATATATATATATATATATATATATATATATATATATGCACCACATCGATAACTCAAAAAATAATAGGCCACTTTTAATCAAATGTTCTGAGTACCTTCCTTTTGCAAGTGGCTTGGACAAGTTCGTTAGCCAGGAAAATTTTGTGTTTTCTTCCGGAAAAAATTATATCTCCGGAAATAACAAAGCAACAGTAACCAAATTTGGTTTGCATATTTGTATTATAAAGAGTGAACCAAGTACGAAAACTTAGGTCTGTATGTTCAAAGACAAAAAGTAAATAACTTAAAAGAAGTACGGATTACGTAAAGAAAATGTCGCAAAAAGAGTGTTCAGCAAATCCTTATCTCTGAGTTTCAACCGTCATTGTCCTTCATTCTACAGAAATTTCATTTCAAATAGACCCTTTCTCTATTGCCTTGGCGGTAGTTTTGGTTAAGTTTATCGTGTAATGGTCTATAATTTTTAGCTAATTTTTGTAGAAAAAAATTATTCTTAATGAGGAGATCGCGACTTTTGAATTTTAAAAACATTTCTTCAAATGAGCGCAAACTAGGCCCCCTAGATTCCAGATCCGGGTTTAGCTTCAGTTTTTATGTATTTACATATATATATATATATATATATATATATATATATATATATATATATATATATATGACGCATTTCTACGGTAAAGCTCAATATAATTGTTATACAAGATACGAAAAAATGTTGTATACGTTAATTATAGGGTGTTTTCAGCTGCATCTTATAAAATTATTTTGACAATCACAGGCTGTCCCATAAGACGTTGGTGATAGCTAAAATTTTTTCGAACACCCTTATATTATTGCATTTTTGCATTTTTAACGAAATATAATGCATGTTTGCAAGAAAAAAAAGTGCATTTTGGTAGCGAATTTGCATTAAATGCTTCAAATTTTAATAACTCAATTTGCTATTAACCTAAGGTTTGCTTTCTCGGAAACATTTTAAGTTGATTTTCGGGAAATCTTTGTACATTTTCAAACAATTAGTTATCTTAATCAAACATGGTACATTGTATCTACTATATAGGTTTTACTGGTAACGAGATTGACGCGTGCTTGCATTATAGATACATATTTGCTATTAAAAACATTTTTAAGAAAATTCACTTCCTTAACGCACTTGCTGCGTTCAGACTTTTATATTCTGTTTTTGCTTGTAATGGCTCTATGACGAAATTGGTTAGAATAGAAAATAATACACAGTTCTTAGTTTAGTGTACAAAAAAAATCGAATCTGTCAATTATATATGACTGTTGACATCATTATCTGAGAATCAGTACGTGCGCGTGTGTGTAAAATATCCATTACATGATAAAGGTCGTTGTCTATCCACACATTTCTGTTTGGAGTGTATTAGATTACGAACGCAAACATACTGTAGTCAATTCTGTTACCTGTTACCTGTATTATCATCGTGAGGATTTGCGGGTTGTACGTAAATTGTGCTTTGTTGGTTTTTACGCCAAGCCTCCAAGAGGATTATAATCATGTGCCAATCTCTAATGGCTGTAGCAGCTAAACCTGCATTTACGTTGTACTCTCTATTCAATGGGGGCATGCAAAGGACGTGCTAACAAAAATAGCTTATGGAAGCAGCCGCAGACGACAAATATATGATTAGGATTTCTACATGTATCAGCAAAAGATAAACACGTGAAGCTTAGGATATTTTATATTATCTGGTTAAAAAAATATATTCAAGACTTTGCAAAACACACTCAAAATTTTTAAATAACAAATTTCGACGTTTCAAATAGTCAATTAGGTGCTTTTGAAAGAAAAGTCATAAAATCTTTATAGTATTTTATTGGCACTTGTTAACTTTTTTTGTACCAAAAAATACTTAGGGGAAACATGCCTAGGACGGCATGGTATCTATGATGGCATGCTGGCGTTATTTCATAGTCATTTGGATTGAACTGTCGAATTGCATGGTGGACAGATGCTGAATACAGTCGCATAATGTTTTACAAACTAGTGTGACTTTCAAATTTTTCGTTAAGCTTCGGTTAAATAAACGAAGTTTTGGTGAGTTATAAAGTAATTTTTTTCACTGTAATAAATCGCTATATATTCTTTAAATAAGACAAACTTGGTGGTTGTCATTTAGTCAATATTTTCAATATTTGTTATCTTGAGTAATGGATTCATTTTTCGGTTATGCTGCAAGCAAAAAGATATATTTCACCGTTCTATTGAAGACTCGTGTATGGTGGCATACTTTACCAATTCCTTTGACGGAATAGTATGCCATCATGGGCATCACTTGTTCCTTTGCTGACGTAGTATCATAAATTGCTTCTTAACTTCATTGAACATCAAAAAACGTAGCTTTAAAATCTAGGTATGCCATTTGCAGACTCAAAATGTTATGTAAGGCGAAGAGGCAAGAGCGGAAGAAGGTAGACATGGCGAAAGCTTTGAGACAAGTACAAAAAAAGATTTGGTAGACAAAACACCAGTATTCACTCAAAATATGGAAGATGAAATTGTTAGACATATCAGAGACATGGGAATTCGATTTCAGGTTTGATACTCAAACATTTGAAAAACGTCTTTTTTTCCGTTTGCGAATGAAAACAATATAAAAAATCCGTTCAACCAGGAGAAGGAAATAGCTGGTCAAAAATGAATTCAAGGATATTTGAAGCGAAATAAACAGATTTCTCTCAGAAGGCCTAAAATCCACCAGCTGCTCGCGCACAAGCATTTAATAAACACAATATAGCTGCATGTTTTAAAATATTTAATAGTGTAATGGAAAAACATAATTTTCTTTCAGAAAATATCTACAACGTTGACGAGTCTGGCCTCAAACTGTCTAAAAACGACCACAAAAATTCTTGTTGCGAAGGGACGTTAGCAGATTGGGGCATTATCCAGTGCTGAACGAGGGCAGCACGTAACGGTGGTGTGTTGCATGAATGCGATGGGCACATATGTGCTACCAGTCTTCATATTTTCAAGGAAAAGGATGAAATAATAAACCCATGGAGCATGCTTCAATAGGTAGCAAAGCCAGGAAAGCGGCTGGATGTGTAGGGCGCTTTTTGTCCAAGGGTTTACTCATTTCGTCCACTACCCAAAAGCTTCTAGCTTCTAAAGAAAATAAAGTCTTGCTTTTTTTAAACGACCATAGTAATCACAAAAGCCTAGAAATACTGCAATACGCAAATGATAGCGGCGTGATAATACTTTCTTTTCCCACGCATTGTACACATAGTTTTTGGTTTTGGATTTTTTGGTTTACTTCAGAGATACTATGGGCAAGAGATTTAGACCTGGCTCAAATATATCCCCAGCAGTGTTATCAAATTTCCAACTAGCTGGCCTCTTCAATAAGGCTCGTTTAAAAGCTGCATAGTCTGCAAATGCTTTAAATGCTGTTTAAAAAACTGGAATTTATCCTTTCGATAAAAATTTTATTGAGGAGTGAATGTTTTAGCTATCTTTAGCAAGCGACAAACCACTGAATTACGACATTAGTTTGGAATAACCAGGAACAGTCACAAAAGTTACATACAGATCTTAAACTTTTGCATCTAGAGATACCACAATCTACATCAGAACCTGCCGAAGCAAAAACGTATCAATCAACACTGAATTAACAGTTAAAACCCATCGATTTTTCTTAACCAGAGAATTAAAACATAGTACTCTAAAGTCGTCTTCATTGCCACAAGCTGGCTCTGGAACTTCGAAGCAAAAATGAAGGAAATCCAGTAGAAAAAGGAGACATAAATTCGACACTCGACATTAAAAGCGGAAGGTAAAAAAATGCAAGAAACGCAAAAAAAGAATATTTTGATAGACAAAGAAAAGGACAGAGAGAGTAGTAATAGTGCAACTAAAGACTTCGACGGAAAAGAAAGTTATGTTGGTCGTTTTTATCCCAATGATTTGTGCTCTACCTCGGGAGCAAAAAAAATCTGGATTTCATGCCAAAAATTCCGCTCCTGATTCCACTGCAAGTACGCAGGCGTAGTTAAACAAATAAAGACATTTGTCTGCAAAGCTACTACTACTTTAGCGAGCTGTGAATCCTCAGCTCAGCGTCCTCACTAAAACAACACAGGAGCTTATACTGTATGGGGCGAAGCCTGGAGCCAGATGAAGCGTACAGGACTAATTGGAAAGGAACGTATCACTTGGAGTGACCTAGATAGGCGGTGAATCCTCAGCGTCCCTATCGGGATCACATCAAGATGAATATATCTCGATTATTTAAGTGAGCTCAGCATCCTCATAAAAATAATGCAAGACGATCGAACATACGGGAATTGTCCAAAGGGACGGGGGCAGGTCAGGAAAAGCAGAAATAAATCGTTTGCGGAGATTTGAACTGAGAAGTGTGATAATTTAAGAATATGAAAATTCGCTACAAAATATGAATTACTTGAAACGACTAATTTTTCACATACGACAATATTTATGTATACCGAAATCAGCCAAACCAGGCGCGCTCGGACGGAAAGCGGAATCGGAAACGGTACGGTTTCTACGGGCTGGTGACGGCTCGCTATTGTCGGCTTACTCGCTGAATTACCAATACTCTTCTACCTCGTGTAGCGTCCGCTTTTATATGAATTTCGCAGCCGGCCAAAAATCTTCGCGATGCTTGGAATTTAATCACCTGATTACAGCTGGATAAGATAATAACTATGAAATACACGTTAAATGAAATATAAATCGCATTAAAATATTTCATGGTGAAAAATAGTTTAGCAAATATTTATATAGTTTGTATTTAATTGTTTTAGATTTAATTAATCATTTACTTAGTAATTATGCGTTTTGTACACCAGACCAATACAAAATAATACTTCATTACAATGTAAAACTTATTAAACCATGGTTTGACAAAAACATCATATTGTCTTTATAAAAGTGTTAGTTTCTTAAATATTTTTATTGCCTTCCTTAGATCTTGATCTTTCGACTATGTGCTATATTTTCAGTCTACAAGTTTAATTGGGGCAATTCATCAAGCTACAAATATAGTGTACATATTTTAAAAATCTATTGAATCCCTCACATAAAAAACACCCACTTGGCAAATTTTTAATTTCATGTCATCTCTCATTCCAATCTCGTTGTTGACAAACGATATAAACGGTTTTCGGACTTTTTGTGGCCGAGATTTGTCGATCGTTGTTTCGGGTAGTATGTTCTATGCGCCTATTTGTATTGTTTTATTATTGTGGAATTATGATTCATGCCTGTAGTATGTATCAGTCTACGCATGGCAGCTACCTATTTTGTTTTCGTCAGACATTGTACTTCAACCACTTGAGTCGTTTTAATTCATGTCTTTTAGATTTAATTTTTCATTTCGAAAAAACATAAAATTTACAACAGAGGTTTAATTACACCATTTTTAGCTAGATGTAAAGTTTCATTCCAGTTATTCTAATACTTCGAAAAATATAGTGCATTCAAAATTTATTTTTTATTTTTTTTGGTGAAAAATATTCGTCATAGCTGATTTGCGAACGTTTCCGCGGTCTTAACAAAAAAAAAATGTACCAAGTTTCGTTGAAATCAGTTGAATATTTTTCAGTTATTGCTCCGATACATACATACATGTATGATATATATATATATATATATATATATATATATATATATATATATATATATATATATATATATATATATATATATATATATATATAGGGAGAGAGAGAAAGGGCGAAAACAAATAGTAATCAGCTAAGAAGATATTTAACAGAGTAGGCGGTAAATATTTATTTGGCAAGGTGGGTGTATTGATAACGTCTTACTTTATTTCGATTGCCACAAAAATAATTTTAGAACGCACATTTTTTTAACTAGAAAAAAGCGGTTTGCTGTCACATAAACATTAATTCTTTTGGCGCCAATATGTATGATAATTGCTTCTTTATAGCTTTCCCTTGACATGCATATTGCAAGGAAAACAAACAACAAAGTACCATGTAATAATGCGTAACATTTTTGATATCTTAACCTACATGCAAAGCATATGATAAACATAACTTTTCGATATCAGAAATAGACGTGCAGTGACAATATGGTTAATTTGAATAAGTCTATTTATCTTTCTATTTGGACGAGAAGTGCCTGTTTCAGCTTCATTTACACATCGTGTATTGTATAATCTAGACTCTAAAACATAAAAGTTACCATTGCAGTTTAATTATTAATTTCTTTATTTTTCCTTATCAGTTTTACAAAGTGGCATATAGCATAGTAAATTAAAAATAATTATAAATCCTTTTCGGTATTATTGAGAATTTGGTATATAATTTCTTTTTTGTTCCTTTTAATGTCGGTCTGCTTCCGCTACTATGGATAATCACCAACGCCAGGAAGCAGTTTTACCGCTAACCTGGAAATTTGACCGAACACCTGCCTTACGGTAAGGAGGTCAGTGATATTTAACGTGCCCAACATCGCATGGTACACGGAACATACGGATTTACGGCCCTGTAATACGACAATCTCGGTTGATGTAAATTACACAATATGTACAAAAAAGTTGAATCAAGCACCCTTGGGTTCAGAGGCACACGTTCAAAATAGTTCCTATTTAGACAACCTTTCTGCCAAATTTCACTCAAAATGCGATATATGTATATATATATATATATATATATATATATATATATATATATATATATATATATATATATATATATATATATATAGCGTGTCCCAAACTGGATGGGAATGTATTGCTATCTCCGTTATTATTAGAGATATGAAGACGACTAGATTAGAAAAATTTGTAGAATTTCATGATCGTTCCAAATGTGGCTTGTATTTTGCCCTGCCTTATTTCGTTTTCGAGTTATTTTGAAAAAACCAAAATTTGTCGATTTCTTTTTTCTTCAATATCTAAGTAAGCGTTGATCTGATATGTCTAAGACTTGCACATTATCAGGACACTTTTTACAGAGTAATCTTTTTGTGCTATTCTCAACTTTGGATTGTCATTTGTTTTGGAGCTACAGGTATCAACGTTTTTTCATTATTTCTTCAATATGTAAGTAAGCGTTGATCTGATATGTATAAGACTCACATTATCAAGACGCTTTTTACAAAGTAATATTTTTGTGCTATTCTCAACTTTGAATTGTCATTTGTTTTGGAACTACAGGTATCAACGTTTGCTTTTATTATGGCAGCCATATTGGATTTTTTGTTCATGTGATAGCATGTAAAAAGAGGTTTCCAATGGTGTACAACACACTTAAGAAATCTTGTAATTGCACTGACAATTTTGAGAAAAACCGTTTTGAGGATAGTAGGCTATGAAATCCAATACCAGAAAACAAATGACAAAAAAAAGTTTTCAAAAAGCAGTAGGCCATGGAATCTAACAATAAAATTCTACTTTTAGCATAATTTTCCGTAATGATTTACGATAAAAAAAATAGGAACTTTGAGCACACCAATGAATTGGCCCATTATTACAAATGATGTTTTACCTTACAACATTATCCTAAAAAATTGTTATAATTATTTAAATAGGTAAACCTAGTAAATAACTAAATTTACTAACAGAACCCAATAAAAAGCAAATTAATGATTTACAAAGACGCCTTTGAAAATTGTTTGATTTTTAAACGTAAGTCAACTGAAACACAATAGAAGAAAGGTTGCTATGGATATAACACTATCGCGACAATTAAGAATACTACCATTCTTAATTGTATGAACAATTTGAGGTGTATTTAAGACGTTGCTTAAAATTTTGTACTAAACAGTTTATTTCCTGTTTATTTTAAATATTATTCAACAATATGTTCAGTAATGAAGAATATTTTGACATGTTAGAATGTTATATTCGTTCTAACCGAAATACTGAGGCAGCTGCAAATTCATATCAAAACAACTATCCAGAAAGACGACAACCAAACACCAAAATATTTCGTAGGATAGTGACCAATCTGTTGAACGACGGTAGCTTCCACGCAAAGAAACTACCAATGCCTAAAAATGAAGAAAGAAATAATGCCGTCTTACAGGTTTCAAACGAAAGCCCTCCGCAATCTGTTCCGTTTTATGGTGAATAAATTGACGTTCCAAAAACTACGGTACACTATGTATTAAAACAAAGTCATTACCATTCATACAAACCTACAATCGTACAAGGCTTAAATGTTGACTATTACCCTAAGCGACTTCAATTCTACAGATGGTATCAAGGACAATGTCAGCAAGATTAAAATTTTCATTTGAAAATAATATGGACTGAAGAATCCAGATTTACAAATTGTGGTGTGTATAATCGCCATAATAGGCATTATTGGGCAAATTAAAATCCCCATCTAAAGGAAGAAAGACGATTGCAAGACAGATTTGGTATTAATGTTTGGTGTCTAGATTGGATGAAAATGTAGATAGATACGCATGTTTACATGTGGAACTTACTTTTCTTCAAAACTCCCACGAATAAAGAAGTTATAACCAATCTTGGTTTTGACAGGTTTTCAGTTTTTTTTCAAATATTTTGAGAACTGCTAATATTTCTTCCAATTTTTGAATATTATTTCAGTATGCTTATAATTACGCAACTTTTCTCTAATTTAACCGACCTTGTAGCTCTTCAAATAAAAAAGTTACCAATGTTTATATATATATATATATATATATATATATATATATATATATATATATATATTTGTGTGTGTGTGTGTGCGTGTGCGATAACTCAAAAAATAAGTAACCGATTTCGATGAAACTCGGCAACAGCCTTTCTTTTATTAATGGCTTGGCTGAGTTCGTTAGCCAGAAAAATCGGACGGGGTTTTCCGGAAAAATTTTGAGTTTTATTTCAAAAAAAAATTTTTTTCTCCGAAAATTACAACGCTGTTTTAATGAAATTTAATGTATGCGTTGCGTTAGGAGACTTCACTGCGTACCAAAATTCAACTTTCTAACTTAATAGAAAATTAAGTTATTAATTTGAATTTGAATTTTCTTTCGAAAAAAATCTTTTTCTCCGAAAATTACAAAGTTATTTTAATGAAATTTGGTAGATATCTTGCCTTAGAAAAGACCTTACTATATACCAAAATTAAACTTTCTAAGTTTATATAAAATTGAGTTATTCAAACTTGAAGCATTTAATACAAATTCACTACCATAACGCACTTGTTGCGTCCCGAATTTTTTTATTTTTGTTCTATAATTTCCAGATCTTATTTTTCATACGTTGTGCCTTTGTCTTACTTGAATTAGTTTCTTTGCACATTCATTAAAGGATATCTGTTTTCTTATATTTATAATTCGACCCTTGCAGATTTTGTTAATTCAAGTAGTGTATGGAATCCGAGGGTTGACAATCTTTCTTATTTTTCCTGTACCCAATATTGCATGGACGGCGGTAATCACCTGGCTAGTTTAACTTTACCTCAGTCTATTTTAAACACCTTTACAAACATTATTTGAGTTTCGCACAATCGTCTTCTAAATTTAAGTAAGTATATCAAAACACGAGCAACCTTTTCACATAAGAATCAAACTTTAAGTTTGACGATTCATAGTTAATGCACGCAAATTGCTCAATTACCAACTCTTAACATCACATGTTTATAGAAACATAACACAACAAGTACTGGAGAATTAAAACTGGATTACTTTTACCCATTACCTATTATGATAATTTCAAATATGAGCCATACCTAGAATCCGATATGTTTCTAAAAATACTTAGTGATTTTAAAAGATCTGACCCAGTCTAATGTAATAATACCAACTTATGAGAACAGCAAAGCACTAAATTAAAGAATATGGTTGAATGTGTTAGAATAATATCCAAATTACAATATATTCTCCGATCGTTCTAAGATTCCCAAGGCCGTAGGAGCAGGCTTTTATGTATAGAATGCCTAGCGGAAATTCAAATATAAATCAAACCGTTTAGCTCTTATATACACTGCAGAAATACTCGCTTTAGAAAAAACTCTTGAACTAGAATGGCGGGAGATGCGGTCATAATGTCCCACTCGTAAGCTTAATTTTTAGCGCTACAGAATTTCAGTCCATTTAGCTATAGAAATTATTGCATCACCAAAAATTGTTAAACTTGTTAACGAGATCATTAGAAATAACAAATTGGTCTTTGTATGGGTAAAGGTCATATAGGTATCTCCAGAAATGAGATCGTCTATTGAATCTTATCAACATAAAAGCTGATATCTCCAAAAACAGCATCGGCTCAAAACAATGGACACAGTACATTACACAGTCCAGAAATCCATACGCCTTGCTGTATCGATAATTTTCAGCAAAATTGTCGAAAATGGTCCACTTATAAGGAAGTAAACAAGTACCATAGCTAGGCTCAAATTTAGTCATGGAAGGCACCTATTCCATGTTAGACGAATTGGTGTCCGGCATAGCATATTGTGAATGTGGTTGTAGATTTTATAGATTGTAGACTGCTTTAACATGTCGGATAGGCTCTTGATTTCCTACACTGTGACTCAAATGATCTTTTGTGCAAGACTCTCTTTTCTGAACAGTTGACCAAAAACTTCAGACGTTTTATGTAGTCTGCTATCTTTTAGGGAGCTATTTAACCCATTTCTTAGGGCATTAAAGTCACCCCTCCAAGGCATTTGGGCCATTTCTGATCCGAGCCGTGAAGTCATATAGTAAATGTTCTGTTGTGCCCGCTTCTTTATATTATACAGTTTTCACTGTCCACCTTACCCATCTTCATAAGGTGATACCTTACTGGGGAGTGTCCTGTGAAAAGTTCTGTGATTATTCTCAAGTCGTTCCTGTTCAGTTAAACAAGCAGTTTAGACTCTATTGTTAACATGGTTATGAACCGTTTCTTCTTTCTTAAGCCTGGTGTTTTCCTCCAGTTTGGCAACATTTGGTTTCACTCCCAAGTATCAAGTCCATTTCTTACGTGGCTTTTTGTTAGTCTGCAACAGGGCTCTGGACGATAAAATGCTGCTGTTGATGGTCTTTGCAAGGCTATCTGCTTCCTCGTTTCCTTCAACGCCTTGATGGCCTGGTACCCACATCAAAGATACTTTGTTGTTCACAGCCAGTTGCTTCAAGAATTTTTTGCAGTCCCAGGTCAGCTTAGACTTGCAAATGATTTCAGAGTCTTTAGTACTACTTGGCTGTCTAAACGGATATGCATCTCTGTACTTCTCAGTCTTCTTTGTATGCACTCCTATACACAGAGATTTATAGCAAGCATTTTTGCTTGAAAGAGGGTGGAAGTTTTCCCTAGGGATTTAGCGAGTCTGAAGTTAGGTTTTCTTATTCCCAGTCCTGCTCCCTCATTTGTTTAGACCCGCTGTATACTATACGGATGAGTTGTTTGTCAGCATTTCATTGCCTTAGTATGCGCGTCGGTGACTTATGACGACGTCAAATGGGAGTATGAAATTCAGTTTAGCTGGTATTTGATCTGTTGGTTTGGGGAGTGAGTTCAATGGAATGATTTCCATGTTCTTCAAGTGGCCAACCAAGTTTCCCAGTTTAAGTTTGTCTGCTTCAAATAATCTCGAGGCACTTAGTGCTGATTCCCTATTCACGGATATCTGGAGTAGAGTAAGATTTTGCATTACCTATATTGCATCTGTAGGGCATGATGCTCTCGTTATTCCAAGGCAGATCAGCATCTACAATTTTTGGAATTCGCTTTGTGTTGAAGCTGGTTAGGTTTTTGACCACCATACTATAGATGCATATGTGACCATGGGTTTAACTACAGTTCACCATATCCTATAAACCATCTTGAAATTCAGCTCCCATGCCTTCCCGACGAGCCCACGGCAAGTGCAGATTGCCACTGTGGCCCTCGAAAGAGTTTTTTTCCAAGTGTGTATTCCAGTTTAGTTTTTGGTCTAAGAAGATCGATAAATATTTAACTATATTGGAAAATTATATCTGTGTTTTATTCAGAGTGGAAGTTTATAAATTTATATTTCGCTTGTTACTGAATGGGGCAAGAACTCTACTGTCTTATGAGGATTGACATTAAGTGCCCCTGTCTCACACCAGTTCCTTACTATATTTCTGGCTGTTTGCATAATGCTGGATATTACAGCATCATGCTTGCCTTTTACTGTTATGACAATATCAATGAGTGAAGATTGGAACTTGTGATGATCACTGATGAGTACAATTTTGAGAACCCAATTCACCACAACACAGTTTTTAGACCGGACGAACGTTTCGCTAATAAAGTTAGCCTCATCAGATGGATGAATAAACTAAGCGAATAAAAACTAAAACTACTATTTATAATTTAGTTGCCAAGCAGTTGGGAATAGCGTCCTCTACGAAGGTATACAGACAGAGCCCCACTGTAATTAAAAAGATTAATAACTATTTGAAGAAACCCATGGGGGTTGCCCACTTTCTCCATTTATCGCAGATGTATGAGATTTGTAACAGACCTAGCAAATGACAATCACTATTTTCCTAGAGTATGGTTTCGTTATGTGGACGACGTTTTTGCAGTATTTAATACAAATGTATGCAAAATAGATGATTTTATTGCTAAGCTAAACAGTAAATTTGACTTCATTAAAATCACCCATGAAATATAAATTAATAACAAATTACAATTTTTTTATGTATTTATTAGTCACCAAAAATAGAGGTACTTTAGAACTTGACATCAACAGAAGGGAAACCACTACTATGAGTTATATTTTGATTGACACCATAGTTTTCCACAAAAAAATAGCTAGTTAAATTTTCTGGTACATAGATTAATACATTTTCACTTAAATACAGAAAAATACAACAGCGAACTTGAATATATTAAAAATGTAGCTAAGTATGATGGTTACTCTGTCTGCTTAGTGAAAAAATTGGTTAAAAAACATGAAATAAAGAACATGTTAGCGGAATCTACGACTTTCAGACAAAATAAAACAGGCAAAATCGTTGTCTGCTTACCATTTGAGCCGCGAATCACGAGAGGTTTTTTAAAAAACTTAATTTACAGCTAATATTTTCTACTAAAAATACAATTTGCTAGGTAATCGAGAGGATAAGGATAAATGCACAGAAGTGCCAGGAACCTACGAAATAGGCTGTAAGGATTGTGAACTTAAATATGTTGGGCAAACTAAAAAAACCATTAAAACTAGATTTAAAGAACATTTAGCACAACTAAGATATGGTACTGTTGATAAATCATGTACAACTCAAGCTAATCAAAAATTGCAGGCAGTCACGACAGTTAGATTCTTACAAAAGTGTATATATATATATATATATATATATATATATATATATATATATATATATATATATATATATATATATATATATATATATAGTTAGAAATTTAAACAAAAATGTTTCGATGAATAGTAGGTCCGGTTTTGTGTAGTCCATTGTTCTAACACTATTATCCTAATAATCAGTGTGTCCTTCTTAGAAGGAATATTTGATAACGAGACATAGTTTTACAAAAGCAGGTACGCAATTTTAATTACAGGGATTTAAGACTCGACAGTGTGGGTCTGTCTGTATACATTTGTAGAGGACTGTGTTTCCAACTGCTTGGTAACTAATATATAAAAAGTCTGGATGCAGCAAGTGCGTTATGGTAGCAAATTTTCGTAAAAATGTTTTTAATGGAAAATATGTATTGTTTCTAAAAGAAAAACATTTGGTTGGCAGTATAACCTATATAGTACTAACAATGTACCATATTTCATTAAAATAGCTTTGTTGTTTCAAAAACTACAACATTTTCGAAAAATAAACTTAAAAGGTTCCAGAAAAAACTGGTTTGATTTTCCTGGCCAACGAATTTCTTAACTTAAAGCCATTGACGCACATGCCAAGATATAATTATTGACAAACAGGTTTAGGACCAAAAGTAAAAAAAAAAAGTTTTTTATGAAAATTTGCAAAAAATTTCTTTTACAAAAATTCATCATTTTTTTTACAGAAATTTCCTTCAGTAATGTTACACTAAATTATATTTTTCACAAAAATTAGACAACTTTTTTTTACAATAATTTACGAAACATTTATTATTAATTACCAACCTATCACAAAAATCTTACAAAAAATGTTTTCTACGGGAATACTAAAAACGTTTCTTAGAAAACTTTTCAAATTCAGCCACTATTTGTGAGTGCCTGTATAGGGTAGCTCAATTTTTTCAACGAGTAATAGAGACAAAAAACTCTCTGAATGCGTCATTTCCATGGGGCTCCGCTATCTATTGATAAAAACCCCGCATCACAATTTTTGATATTTGCCAAAAACGTGAAAACTTGGAAACCAATTAAATAACTCAAAAAAGAAGAACGATATTTTTTTTACCTCACAAACATGCATTATATTACGATGAGAAATACAAAAATGCAATAACATAAGAGGTGTTTTATTAAAAAAAGAAAGTGTGTATCACCAACGATTTAGGGCCATCCTGTGATTGTCAAAATAAGTTTATAAGGTGCAGCTCGAAACACCTTATAATTAAGGTATGTAATTTTTTCTCATATCTTGTATAATACCAGATATATTGAGCTTTACCGTATAAATGCATCAGCCTGTATATGTGTTAACAGACAAAAACTGAAACAGACGCCGTATATGGGTTTTAGGGGTTCTAGTTCGCGCTCATTTGAAGAAATCTTTTTAAAATCCATAAGTCGCGGTCTTCTTAATAACGAATATTTTCTACGAAAATTTGATAAAATATAGACTATTACATCATAAACTCTATAGCTGAACCTACTGACAAAGCATCAAAAAGAGGGTCCATTGGAAATAGAATTTCCAAAAATATTTTAGTAAAATGAAGCACAATGATGGTTGAAGCTGTAACTTAAGGCTTCGAAAAGACATTTATTAAGATATTTTTTCGACACAATCCGTATTTGTTTTAAATTCGTTGTTTGAAAATTGCAAATGTTGACGTTTCAAATCGCGACTTTGACGTGTTAAGAAGAAAAATCATAAAATTTTCAAAATATTTTTCTGCTACTTCTTGAAATTTTTGCGTCAAGAAAACTTAACCATTGTATGTAACATTTAATTGGTTTTGTTATTCACACAAAATATTTTTACACAAATAATTTGTTTGCTTCTCTCTGATCACCAGTGGCACCCATTGTTTTAATGCCTATAACTTTCCTTCAACTTAGAGATCTCAATTTCCGCACGTAAGTTTGACAGTAGAAACGTATATTCCAAATTTGGTTGTCATAGCTCTGTTATTCTCGGAGATACAAAAATTTTTCGAAAGGAAACAAAAAATTTTCCCGGAAAAACTAGACCTAGTCCAATTTTTCTGGCTAACGAGCTTATCCAAGCCACTTGCAAAAGGAAGGTGTGTACCAAATTTCAAATTTCATCAACATCGGCCCATTATTTTTTGGGTTATCGGTACGATATATATATATATATATATATATATATATATATATATATATATATATATATATATATATATATAATATCCTCATTAGTGAACTTTTAGTTTTACGAAAAATTCGTTAATAGTAGTCCTAGCTTTTATTCTCTTAGTTTATTCATACATCTGATGACGCTACCTTTGTTAGCGAAATAATTGTCAGGTCTAAAACTGTGTTGTGATGAATTGGGTTCTCCAAATCGTAGTTATGACAATATCATCTGCGTATCCTTGGACTACAAATCCTGCTTCATTCAATGTAGTCAGACGTTTATCAACAACGAGCGACGACAGCAGAGATGGTAGCTCCTCCCGAGGACAACCTTTTCCGTTGTCACTGTTGCGTTGGTTTTATATGTAATAGCTATGATACTACGGCTTTTTACCAGTGACTCAATCCATCTTACAATGGGGATTGTGAATGTGATGTAGAAACGGAGAAAAATTCAAGTTACATATTGCTTGCTTGTACACTTTAAACAGCAGCAATAAGGTTTTTCTGATCATTACAATTAATGAATTAATTTTGTCCCTTCAACATAGCTCACTTGCTAAGTTTTAAATGTGTAAAGATCTACCTTTTATTGATAAATATTTAAATGGAACATACATTAAATTATATGAGTCTGGCAAAACATTTTTTTTATTATATATATTTTTTTAATTCTAAAAGTTGTAGTTAATAGTTTATGTATGGACAGGTGCGTCAGAATTTGGTTTATAGCTTGTACATGGTATTTAAAAAAGATGGGGCAATATTTAAGGGGTTGATTTCTCAGGTCATTTTATGAAAAAAAGTTCCCATAAACATAGGTGCTAAAATGCATTGTTTCCAAGCTACAAGGTGTTAATTTTTTTTGTAAAATAACGATTTTAAAAAATAATTCAAATATCTCCTCACCGATTGTTTTAAAATTTGGCAGCGTTGTTTGTATTATTAATGGGCTGATTTGGCTCTAATTAGATACAGATTGTTAAGACCATTGGCATTAGGGGGGGGGGGGGGGTCGTGTGGTGGGCACCTCAACAAAATTTTGTGACATAAAAATGTACGCCACTGACTGCAATATGATTTGTATATTATTTTGAGATATAGAAACTAAAACTACAAGTTTTTTGTCTCTTAAAATTTATCCGTATCTTGAATCGTTTACACGATAAAAAATAAAAACCTTCTTATGGCATGTCCATTTATCATACATAAAATCATAAACACGTACAATAATTTTTGTTGAGGTGTCCCCCCTAATGCCAATGGACTTAACAATCTTTATCTAATTACGGTCAAATCATCCCATTATTACTACAAACAACGCTGCCACATTTCAAAACAATCGGTGAGGAGATATTTGAATTATTTTAAAAAATCGTTATTTTACAAAAAAAATTAACACCTTGTATTTTGCAAACAATGCATTTTAGCACCTATCTTTATGGGAACTTTTTTTCATAAAATGACCTGGGAAATCAACCCGTTAAATATTGCCCCGTCTTTTTAAACACCCTGTATACATGTGTGTATTTTATTAACATTTGTATACAACTCCCATTGTCTGACCATTTGTCTATCCTTCCTTTCCATGGCACATGTTTGTTTGTTTTATGAGCCTTGGCGGGTCTCTAAGCGACAAAGTATCCCTGTTTTAATTCTAAATATTAAAAAAAAAGAAGTAAAAATACAAACAAGAAAAGGAAAAAAAAGGAAAAAGAGAAAAAAAAAAAGAGAGAAAGAAGAAAACGGGAATAAAAGTGAAACAAGAGAGTAAGGTAAAAACATTGTTAAAAAATGCCTTTGTCATCCTAGTAGCCTTATTTTAATAGAAGTTTTTTATTATTAGACAGTTTGATATTTTTGATAACACTCTTTTTTTACTTTTAACGTCGGCCTATTTTCGCCACTATGGCCAAACACCGATGCAAAAGAGCAGTTTCACCTCACTATCCTTGAAAATTTGCGGAACCCTAGCCTTTCTGTAAGGAGGACAGGGATCTTTAACGTGCCCAACATCGCATGGAGACGGGACCGGCAGCTTTACGCTTCCTCCGAAGGGCGGAACGTGAAGACATCGAACTCGCTCATATACAATCCCAGAACCTCGGTTGATGTTAATTTATTGCAGCTTGTACTGAAAAAGTGATATGAAAACCCTGGGAATCGAACCCAATACCCTTCGGTTCAGAGGCACACGTTCTTACACCTGGACCGCGTAGGCTTTTTTATAACACAAAAATTATCAAAGTTTGTGGTGAATTGGAGAATATATACATCTTCGGAAGTCATCCCATATCATTTGTACATACAGGGTTGCAAGTAGCGCAACAAGGCCATAATTTTTAAACTGTGAAATGCATCGGAATAACAATTTGCAAATAAATTGTTAGGCAAAAACAGTTTATTTGCGACTGTTTGGTGTCACTGCCGGTATTTTTTGAAGCACCCTCTTTTTTGGGTTAAGTAGCAACATGGGTCATGTGACACATTTTTGAAAAGCGTATTCAGCGTACTTTTTGGTGGTATCAAATATTTTGAAGTTACCTTTGGCAAGAACGATTTAAAAGTTATGGCCTTGTTCGGTTACTTATGCGCCAGACTGTTCATATGTACATGATTATCAAAATGCCTCGAGAATGATACTATTACATGTAATTTTATTGTAGACTATATCCGAAAATAGCTTATGTATTAGTTAAGGCTAAAATATCTGTGAGTTAAAGCGATAAACACGGAAGGCTCTAAATAAACTGATACTATTTTCCGAAATTATAATTTTTTTAAACTGATTCGCTCCTTATTTGTCTTTGTCGCATAAATAATATGATGAATTTCCTGCAGAGAGATCTAACTGCACGATCTTATTGTTTCAAACTTAAACAAACATGATTTGCTTTGATGCTGCCAGAGCTATAACCAGATTTGAAGCGATGTATTTACACGTTGAGAATTATCAACAACCTTTGTATTGTTTGTGTTTGTAATTAAAATAGAGCCGAACGTCAATTAACATGATAAACATTTAGATTGCATAATTATCAAGCAGATAATCCCATTTAAAGATATTGCTGCACTATGTCTAAGGTCTCGAGAACTACCGAAGCGCTAATAAGAGATTAAAACTATAACAGCTGTATATGTCTATAGTGACATAGTTTATATACAACGATTTTTCTGATTTAACAAAAGTAAATAGTGGCGGTCTCAAAAGTTCAATGGGTGAGAAGTTAGGCTGCTGTGCAAATGGCGCTGGTTCGTATCCTACCGCAGCCTGTAGCTTTAAATAATTATGAATAGTTATTAAATTTTATCATCATATACTGAGAAATAACGATTGAAGACTGTCATTTTGTTGGAAGAAGTTGAACGCCAGCACTTTTTGCCAATCTGTTGGGGGAATTAATTCGCGTCCCGTGTACCATAATATGTTTGACACGTAAACGATCCCTGATGCTGCTTAATAACAATAATATATGCTTTTGAAGCGTGGACATTAAAAAATGCCTGGATGCAGCAAGTGCATTATGGTAGCGAATTTTCGTAGAAATGATTTACACAAAAACTTCTTTTACGCAATCTTCTTCAATATATGGCAGATTTCCTTTGATTTTGTCAAACGAGCGGGCCTCTGATCCGAGTTTAAGCACTACGAAATCCCTTTTGCCATAAGCTTTCCCATTTCCAAGTGGTCATGTACTATGAAGCACACATTGTCAGAAAATGCGCAATGTCTCTGCTACACATTTGAGTCAAATTCGTCGATCTTTTAGGATCATTTCAGGGGCAGAAATAATATTTTCTTGAGAAGTCAAATTGGTATTTCAGAGCTGTGATCATCTTTCCCGTTTTTTAAAGTAACAGAAAGGACATATAGAGAATACATTTGTTGTCTAGTAACCAGTTGTTGGCCACTTGTCGGAAAATTGCTAATATGTGAACGTAGTCTTGCTATTGTGTAAACCAAAGTGAGGCAAATGAGATCCAACATTGGTCTGCAAGCATGTGTAGTGTCTTCCTTTTATGTCAGTTGCTACCTTTGCAATAAACATTTGTCGGCTGTGATGCAACTGCGTTTGATAAAGCTTTCAGATATTAGAAGAATCGTTTGACCACTTGCAGCTTGTAATAAGTATTAAGGTAGGATACTCAGTAAGTGGTGGACGTGCCGCCACCTAGTTGCAGAGTATTTTAAGACTGGCTATACGATAGTCGTATTATTTTCGATCAATTTTTGCTGCAATTAGTATGCCGTACTGAAGAGCTCTAATGAGAGCGAAACCGGTCTACGGTTCTAATTGTTGCGAAAATGCATCGAGTCTTACATATTAAGGTAGGATTTATGAACATCAGATTTGTTTTATAAGTAAGCAAATATGAGAAAAGAATTATATTTATTCAAGTTAGGGCGAAACTAGCATCTAAGTAAGGCTAGATGCAGTCTGACCATAATTAGAAACGCCTACCGGTTCGCTGTCATTAGTGCCCATCAGTGCACTATACTAATTACAGCGAGAATACACCCAAAGTAATTCGGCTAAGGTAACTAGTCTCAGAAAACATTGTGAGAAGTACGACAGGGTCGCCACCTTGGTACGTAACCCGGTAGTTTGTTGTCACGGCAGCACCAATAAACACTCAATTGTTTATTATTACATTATACCTGTATTGGGAAAGAAAGCGCCAAGGCTGACAATTTACAAAATTGTTGATTGGTTGTATACAGTCTCTATTTATAACATTTTGTGTTTAATAGAGCTGCCATGACGACATACTACCTGATTGCGTACCGCGGTGGTACATCTCACAATGTTTTACTTGCATCTAACTTATAAAAATTTTAAGTGGCCAACAACGGTAGTCTATTTCTATGTAAACACAGATGTTGGCCATGCATCGCCAATAATTGCAAATCTGCATTTAGGTATATAATATAGTTGTTGGTTAGTAAAAATTGATTCATCTTAGTTGATTCATACAGAAATATTTAACTTTGCAGAATGCCGTGAAATCGAAATCTTCATATCAAAAGAAAAAAGCTTCCAGTATACACTTGGGAACATCAAAATTATTTTAGGGCAACGCAGGGCTGCGGATTGATATAAAGTGCCACGGTCCACATTACGATTTTCATCTAGCAACAGATTTCATGGAGAATAGCGCGAGGACCTGATTATTTCTTCACCCCGGAAGAGCGGCTCCTCGAGAATTGGATAATAACACCCTATATGAAAGGTTTTCCAAGACAGCTGAAAGATATACAAATATCTGTAAACTAGCTCTTAGATGAAGTTTGGAGAATAGCCCAATATGACAATAGACCTGGCAAAGGCTGGTACGAGGCATTTCCGAGGAGACCATAATTATTTGGCGTACTGCAGGAGGCGTGGTGGCTGGAAGTGTTGTTGTGGATGGGAAGGGTATCAGGAAATGGTTTGATACAATTGAAGCAGTGTCGATGAATAAATATCAGGTCAGTTCAGGTCAGGCGAAGAAGAAAGGAAGGTAGTTGAGGTGAATGAAAGAGAAGAAAAATTGGCAGCTAAGATAAATAAAAAGGAAATATCTCCAAATAAAAATACTAAAGTAATACCCGGAAATAAAGAGATAGGCAAGACTACATAGAAAAAACACGTCCCATAAGAAAACTATTTATTGTTTGTGGAAACTCAAACACTGTCAAAGAAAGTGATCATCACAATAATGAAATACTGAAAGAGACCAACAAGAAAACTGATTTTTCCCGAAAATCGCCATTCCACGACCAACTCACTGACGGTACAAGAAGGATGTTTCGAGTAAACTTGATTCAATGAAAATACAAGAACAATTTGATGATAATAATAAAGAACACTTTCAAAAGAGTGCTACTGTAAGAACAAATGAGAACTCCTACGAATATATATTTTACAATCCAAAGCTCTAAAAAGGTATTTGTTTCGGTCGTACTCTAAAGATATAAGATAAAAGTGATTTTGATATGAAATGAATTCGCCATATTCATTGTATAGTCAAAGAAGACAGTTTCAACGAAAACTTTCAATGTGCAAGATGAAAATAAATAAACCATAAATCAAGAATAAATAAAATATATTGTTTTAGTTATCTCCCCACAATTGATTTTCTGAAAATGCCAATTTACTCCAAATTCCATTAGTCGGTAAATATTTTGCATACCTACAATATGTCTCTTCTTCGGAGAACTCTAATAATTATCATATTTTCATTCATACACTTTTCATTCTTTGCCTTATTATAAGACAATTTAATTGTTTTATTTTTCTCAGCCGAATAAAGAATTTGATTTAAATTAATGTAATCACATCTGCTAAAATCATAATAGGATTATAATCATCATGTCTGATACATATAGTCTAATTAGTTTTATACAAATTTCAGATACAACACATTATGAACTGATCATGTATATTTTGTTTGCTACTAATATGTTTTTCAATTTGTCATTAGCTAGGCAGCTATTTATTTTTTCCATAAAAAACCATGCACAGTATCTGATTTTTATAAACAAGTAGCTCACCCGACAGACGCTGTTCTATTCAAATTTCAATATGTCAATTCAAACACCGTTTTCGAACGTAGCAAAATAAATCGAATATATGTAAAATTTAAGTTTTTCCCGAATTTTCCAAATTTCGGGCAACGTTTCTATTTTTTTCTCTAAAAACATTATTCGGAATATTACGAACATTTTCAAAATAAAAGTAGCCAAATCAGTCTAGTCGTTGTCAAGCGATGTGCTTACCAACGAACCGTATTTAATTTTTATTTATATATATATTTACTTCAATGGATCTAATGTGTATCAAATTGTATGTCAATAAAATTTTGTAACATTATGTTGATTAAAAACAATCGTAACAAAAAATCATATAATTTATCCAGCTTTGTCTATTTTATTTAACTTTACGTCAACGGTAATGTCCTCTTATAATAACAAGAAATATACTTGGCGGCATTTTACAAATTGTGTTAAATTTTATTCCGGAAAAATTTCGGTTAAATATTTAAATAAACTGAATTTTTTGGCGCATTGTATCTGCAGTTTGATGGCAATATATGAGTTGAATTTTGTAAACATAAATCACGCGTTTCTCAGATATAGCATTTGCAAACACAAAATTTGAATTTTCCATGGAAAAACTTGACTCTAAGAACTGGTCAAGGAACTTTGAAAAAACCGGAAGTCTGTAGATGGCGGAGAAGTTTCGCAAATCATGTTGTACACACACACACTCACACATACAAATATATATATATATATATATATATATATATATATATATATATATATATATATATATATATATATATATATATATATATATATATATATATATATATATACATATACAAGCTACTGACATCTAGGACAAAACAAGCTACTGTGTCTGTAAGACGATTCCGGTACAAATTCTGTACGTCAGGTGCCGCCGTACAACCACAAACGATCTTTAAAATCTTCAGCCCTGCCACTATATTCTTATAAAGAAATATACGAATAATATAAAAATAGATATATCAAGATTATCACTGAAAACACATACTAGTCTCGCTCTTATTTGAGCTCATCGATTTTAAAAGATCGTTTGTGGTTGTACGGCGGCACCTGACGTGCAGAATTTGTACCGGAGTCGTCTTACAGAGAGAGTTACTTGTTTCGTCATAGATGTCAGTAGCTTGTACATCTCACGTTTCGTTGAGATTTTGGCTACGTTAATCCAATTAATTTAGATATGTTTTGATTGTTGCTGGTATAACACACTGATGAGCTCAAATAAGAGCGACACTAGTATGGGTTTCCAGTAATAATCTTGATATATCTATTTTTAATATATATACATATATGGGCAGGTAAATTTAAGTTAATTATGAATTGCATATCATTGTATCAGCTGTAACTCTTTCCACGCTCTTCAAGACTCACCAAAAAGGTGCCAAATATAAATCACGTTTTAGCAAAGAACTTGTGTTTTTGGTGAACTTTCTTAAAAAAAATTCACTTACGAGGAGATCCCGACTTATGAATTTTGAAAAATTTCTTCAAATGAGCGCTAATTAGGTCCCCCAGAACACATATCCGGGTCAGCTTCAATTTTTATATGTTTATATATATATATATATATATATATATATATATATATATATATATATATATATATATATATATATATATATATATATATATATATATATATATATATATATGTGTGTGTGTGTGTGTGTGTGTGTGTGTGTGTGTGTGTGTATCATACCGATAACTCAAAAATTAATGGGCCGATTTTTATTAAATTTGGTGAATAAATTTGCAAATGGCTTGGATAAGTTCGTTAGCCAGGAAAATCTGCCCAGGTTTTCCCGGAAAATTTTGTGTTTTCTTTCGAAAAAAATTTATATCTCCGAAATTTACAAAGTAAGGGCAACCATTTGGTACGCGGGTTTACATCCTTATAGTTAAGTTACCTACCCAAATTTAGCTATGTAGGTCAAAAGACAAAAAAGTTATAGGCATTTAAAGAAAAATAAATTGGGGCAACATTTAGGCAAATAACTTGAATCTAATACGGGCTATGGAAATCAAATGTCTCAAGAAGGATGTTTTAGAAACCCTGAAGTCTTAGTTTCAACCGTCATTGTCCTTCATTTTACTAAAATGTTTCCAGAAAATTCATTTCCAATAGACCCTTTCTCTGATGCTTGGCAGTAGTCTTAGCTATAGAGTTTATCGTTTAATGGTATATAATTTTTGTCGAATTTTCGTAAAAAATCAATAAAGCTCAATATATCCGTTATTATACAAGATATGAAAAAATCTTTATACATTAATTATAGGGTGTCTTGAGCTACATCTTAAAAAAATATTTTCACAATCAGAGGCTGGCCTATAAGTTGTTGGTGATACAAATTTTCTTTTTTTTTAATCAAACACGCCTTATGTTATTGCATTTTTGCATTTTCCATCGAAATATAATCCATGTTTGTAAGAAAAGAAATTCTGGATGCAGAAAGTGCGTTATGGTAGCAAATTTTGATCAAATGCTTAATACTTGAATAGACCAATTTGCTATTAACCTATAAGGTTGACCAAGAAACGAGTTTCTCCGGGAACACTTTAAGTTTACTTTTGGAAATTTTTGTACATTTTCACACAATAAAGTTATTTTTATGAAACATGGCACATTGTTTTTACTATATAGGTTATACTGGTAACCAAAATTGATGCCTGCTTTCTTAAATAAAAAGAAAACACACATATTTGCAATAAAAAGATTTTAATGAAAATTCACTACCATAACGCACTTGCTGCGTCCAGAGTTTTTACTGGGCATAGACTTCTGAGGTAGATTGCCTTTAACGAACTTAAAGTTTTGGAAACTAATATTATATTATATATTATTATTCCCTATCAGTATATATATATATATATATATATATATATATATATATATATATATATATATATATATATATATATATATAATACAGTTTATTCAGAAAAAATATATACGTACAAAAACATTTTGAGATTAGTAACTCGAATATATACAAGTTATTCACTGAAGTATCTAAAAAGACACGTGTGCGTGGAAAAACATTATAAACTTCAGCCTGCTGCGGACAGTTAAATATTAAGTCCAAAATATGAAACATGTGCAAATATACAATACATAATATGTTACACAAGTATATAAAGTAAACATAAAATAAAACAGAATAGCTTACAGTAATACGGACCTCGACTCTCAAACACATAAAGGGTCATACATGCAAAATTGTCAAGACACATATGCACACACACGCAAACATACACACACACATACACATACTCGCGAACTCTTCAAACAGTGTAGTATCTCCCCAGCCCAAAACACAGCCCGCACTGCCGCCTCAATCTAGAATGCTACGAATAAGTTGTCTTTTGTCATGTAACCATCTTTCAACATCTTTTTATAAGTGTGGGATCTATTTATCTCTTTAACTTCAATAGGTAGATAGTTGCAAAGCCTCTGTTCCAGGTATCTGCAACTTCTCTGGAGACTTGACTTTGCACTTGGTTCTACAAAGCGTCTTCCTATTTCTGGTCTGATAAGTATGCTGGAAGTGATGGATATTTACCTTATTGGCATGTTGCCTAACTAATATTGCGTGACAGTATATTTGCAGTGCATCAAATACGCGTGCGTTTTTAAACAATAAGTCACTCGCGTAGGTTTGTCTCTTGCACAACATAATCTTAAGAAACCGTTTCTGAATTCTTTTAAGAAATTTTCTTGATGAAAATTCACTAAAAATGAGGAACTTATCAAAAATACTATTTCGCGTATTCAACAGTAGTATATATTCAAATAAGTCTCTAGGTTTTAGCTGACATAATTGAAGTTATGTATACTATCCAGTAATAATAATTAGTTGAAGTACCCCTTAAGCGACTCACCACTGTATCTTCTACCCTACCACCTGAGGTTTCTACCATATGGGCAAACATTTTTGTATGCCGATAACTATTTTAAAAGTAAATACTAAATAACTGACCAAAATTGTTTTGTTTCAAAATCTAGCTTTTCCTTAGATATGCCGTTTTAAAAAATCCGCAGTCAAAGATTAGGGAGGAGAAGATACAAAACGCCCATAAGAGCGACCAGCTTCTGGGTTGGCTCTAGTTAACATTTGAGACGTTTATAGCGCTAGCGTCTCTTAAAACTGACAGAAATAGACGCAGTAAATTTGAAAACCTGACTGGCAAATTTACTTACTCTAAAAGAAGTTTCCACTGGTCCGACATTAAAAATATTTTATCTCTATTATTATGAGCAATAATAATAAAATTTTACACACAAAATGGTGATGTTAAATTATTTATTATTCCATTATTTTCAAATAATCAGTTATGGCAAATATTTTTGAGTTTTTGGTTATTATTGACGAGTTTTTTAAACTGGTGGCAGGAAAAATGTTTACTGCATACTTGATAATCGAATTTAAGGTATTGGTCATCCAGCAATAGATCCTTTTTATCAATTATCTCACAACACAGCTTAGCTCTGCAAATAAAATTGTATTTTATAACTGAGATCGATGAACAAATTCATTTACACTATTAGTGAATTTTCATTAAGAAAATTCACTAATAGAGAGGTATCGATGGTGAGACTTTTGGAAAATTTCTTCAAATGAGCGCGAATTTGGACCTCTAGAACCCATATCCAAGGTCGGTTTTGATTTTTATATGCTTATATATATATATATATATATATATATATATATATATATATATATATATATATATATATATATATATATATATATATATATATATATATATATATATATATATATATATGTATCCAACTGATAACTCAAAAAATACTTGACCGATCTTCACTAAATTTGGAGATTACCTTGATTTTGTTAATGGCTTGGATGAGTTCGAAGATGAGCACCGTAGGTTTAATTTTTTGTATAAAAAATGTAAAGGAAATTTTTAAAACGCAATATTTTTGTTTGTTTTAAGTACTGCAGTGATTCAAATGAAAATTTGCACATATAAAGGAGATGTCAAAATAAAGTTGGTAACCCAATTTCAACTTAAATGGTCCACGGGGAAAGAAGTTGTTCGAAAATGAAAAAATGTGTAAGAAATAAATAATGTTTAGAAATAAATAATCTACGACATCAGTTTGAATTGCATAGGCATTTCGTACATTCAACGTTGACAAGGATAGTTAGAGTATTAATGTGTTTGTTATTACTTTAGACGGCTTCACAACAGTAGTTAAATATAAATAAGCAGGGTTGTCAGATATAATAAAAATTAACAAATAATAAAATTTAAATCGATTCTTAGGATGAAAACATATGAACCTAACATATTTTTTAATTATTAATGACATAATTTAAACAATAATTGCGGTACAATAACCAAACATTTTGAATGACCAAATCCGTATGATATTTTAAATTAAAACTGATCTGTACGTTACAACTTTTTAGTGAATTTTTATATTATATGTCAATGCAGCACTGTCTATTGTCTAATGTCTACTGTCACTGTCATCTGTCATCTGTGTTTTTAAACGCCGTTATGGTGGAAACGTAGTATCCAGGCCGTATTCTGTTTTTTTTTTGTAAATAAATAGCAAATAGAACGGTGAAATGTTTCTTTCACTACCACGAATGATTAAGGTAATCGTGATATTATATTTATTTAAGCAGAAACACCTTACAAAAAATATCAGAAGATACACAAGTGACAGCAAAATTCAAGTAGTGAATTGTTTTTAAGAAAGTAACTTTAAATTTCGGAATCTCTCTTATCCAAAGATGGATTTATATAATTAAAGTTGAAAGATGTTTACTATATATAAAAGGTATGTATTCCTATTTTTTTGTTATCATTTTAGAGGTACTCTTATGTACTTTGAAGTATTTACCCAAACTGAAATAATTTAGCACATGTGCAAAGCCTTAGATTTATTTTCTGTTCTGTTTTGTGAGCTTGAATTAGTTTTTGTTATAATTTATTGATTTATGGAGATATAATCAGAACTTATTTAAAAAATTATTTCCTCTTTTAGCAATGGTAGCGAATAGTTTCCACAAAATCAATAGTAGTGAGTTTTCTTAAAGATGAGAAAGATTAAGAGGGTCATGCAGGAGGTATGACCTATGACCTTTGATGTTACAGTGGCTTCTTTGAAATATGTAGTATGGAGTATTAAAAACAGGAAGTGTACTGTCCAGGTAATAATTTTTTTACTAGTGTCAAACTTGTAATTTCCCTTAAGCTAATTTTATTGAACAATTTTGTTACATTATCAGAAAGCTTTTCCATACTGAGTAGATATCTTGTAATATTATATTTAGTAGATTGTAAAAATTGCTGGTATGTATATAAAAGTAGATGAATAAAATATGGCAGTGGTATATAAATGAATCAAGTAACATGACAAGTGGGTATCGCTGGTGACTCAGTTTCGTCAAGTTGTGTATGCCGTAATAAGAGAGTAGTCGAAGTGGATAAGGAATATTGTTTATTTGTAATAAATGTGGAAAAAAAAGTTAAAACAAGAAAAAATTGCTATTGTAATGAGGAAATGTTCTTTTATACAAACCCAGCGCAGGAGCATATGGACACTCCTTACAAAAAGTGGAAGCCAGTTTAGCCTGTTGTAATGCTATCTCTGATTGTTTGTGACTTATACTGCTTGTCATAACATCCAACTATCCAACACACTGTTTTCTCTTTTTTTTGTGAATTTTTGATTGTTTTTAGTGAATTTTTATTTGAAAAAAAAATGTTTTGTCAACAAACTCTGTCAGTATGTGTTTGGGTTTTAACCGTTTTACTCATTTGTTAGTGAATTTTCATTAATGTTAATCTTAATCTTAATTATCTGATAGGTCAATACCTATTTTAAACGTATTATAAAAAATAACATCCGGCATGTAAGTCACCATTATTATTATTTTATGATGTACAAAGTAATGTTGATATAGAATTTTGCGTGATCAGTGATCTGATATTTTTTGGTAATCTGGCAAGTCCTATACAGCAAAACACTTTTCCATTGTTAGGCACAAACAGTGCTGCAGTTTCATTTGTGTTTTAAAACATTTTTGTTAGTTTCCATAATAATCTAATCTAATATATCTCATTCTTTATTGACTTTGAGAATTTCCCCAGGTCTCAAAATAAAAAAAGTTTTTATTTTCTCTGCATTAGTAAAAGCAAACTGCCTCAAAGACGATCTATATACTTCATTCCGTGAATTTACGGTTGGTTAATTAATGTCTTCATCTACCCCTGCTCCAAATGATTCACGTGGAAGCTAATGTGTTCATTTTTATAAATGATAAACAGCTGAATTTACACAAATAAAACTTTTGGTTTATTTTAAATATATATACTTCTTTAATTAATATCCCAACCATGGCAGTGGTTACAGTGTGGTAATTAATATATAATCATTTTATGAAATATTTATTACATCTTTATTTCAAAAAGTAGCCATTTGTCATTTTCAAGAGGTCGAGTAAAATATGGATGGAATAGAACTCTTTAGGCCTTAATCTGCCTAATCTATAGAGTGATGGGTAGGTGTAGGTTGGGTTGTAGTTCAATTATGGAGTCTTAATCTTCCTACTCTCTAAATCTCAACAGATATCATTTCTAAAGCCTTGGTGTATTCAACCATAGACTTGAAAGAGATCAAACTGTCGCTTGGCGGTCCTGTATTGTCAATAGTGGGGCTTTCATCTGGATCCTATTGGTTGGGTAGTTAGGTTTATTATATACCTTACATATAGAATGTTAGATGTAGAATCTAGAAGTTTGTATGCATCTAATTTTTTTATAATTGTGTTGCAGATTATCAACCATACAAGAAACGCCTCATGGACATGAATGAAGATTTAAAGGGAAGGTTTGTCCATCACAGACATCAGATTTAGGATCGTCTGTCTGGTCATGTGAAAACTTTGTACATACTTACAGATTAGTTAAATAGCATAATTGTCGTACCCTTAGTCCTAAGATGACAATCTCGAAAACAGGATTTCATAGAAATCGCAGCTAACATAATTTTCATTACTAATTTGAAACCACCAAATACCACCACATTATACACTTGTATCAAAATTATATATAAAGCGTGGGCCAAACTCGATGGAGTATTAGAAGTATATAGTGAATCAAAATTGATAGAAATCTGAAATTAGGTTATGTTCATAAGTGGTTATGGTCTTCATTTTAAAATTATTTTTATGACATTGCGGCGTCGTCCCATAACATTTTTTCAAATGAAAAAAAAAATGTATGTATTGCGACACTCTTATGTTAAAAGTAACATTTTAAAAGTTTATATATATATATATATATATATATATATATATATATATATATATATATATATATATATATATATATATATATATATATATATATATATATAGATATCTGCACGGGCACTGCTCAGAGGAGCTTTCTTCCATAGTTCCTTCACCTGCTGTCCCCAACAGATCTACCAGGGGAACAGAGCGAATGCACCCTTTTACTGTCCAGGTCACCAGACATAGAACAGTTTGTTATGCCCGCTCTTATGTCCCGAGGACTTCCAAGTTGTGGAATTCCTTGCCGGCACATGTTTTCCTTCTCCTCCGAACCTCCAAACCTTCAAGTCCAGAATTAACAAGTTGCCTCTTTCCTCCTTGTCGACACCCACGGTACGATAGTATTTAGGCTGTAAGCCCTCGTGTTGTGTTGTTGAAATAAAAAAATAAAAAACTCAGACATTATTATGATTCCAATTTCTTGACTTTACCACACTACACAAAACTAAACAAATCACATGTTCTGCCTGCGTAACTTCTTCCATTGATTCGTCGCCAATTTATATTGTGTCTTTAGAAATGCAACGCATATTAACTGCTATCACGTAACATTTACTTAAATTGCTAATTCAATAATTGTATGACTTGCGAATATATAATCCATTGACATTGACAACATTACATCTGGTAATCATTTTCATTTTCATTTTATTGATATTTAACTTCTATTTCCTATTCTGCCAGAGTTTGCTGCTGAAAATTTAAGCTCAATAAAAAAAGAGCCCCAAACTTAAAATATACAATTCAGTATCTACCAATAACTTTTTTGTCTTTAAACTTATAGACCTAAATTTTGATACATGATGTACTCTTTATAATACAAACAGACCTACCTAATTTGGTTGCCCTTACCTGGTTATTTCCAGAGATATTTTTTTTCGAAAGGAAACACAAAATGTTCTAGGAAAAGCTGGACCGATTTTCCTGGTTAATTAACTTATCTAAGCCACTACATACATACATACATACACACACATACACACACACACACACACATATATATATATATATATATATATATATATATATATATATATATATATATATATATATATATACATATAAAAATTGAAACTGACCCCGGATATGTGTTCTAAGGGACCTAATTAGCACACATCTGGAGAAATTTTTTCAAAATTCAAAAGTCGGGATCTCCTCGTTAGTGAATTTCTTTTAAGAAAATTCACTAATAAAATTAAAAATCGATATAATATAGTGCAAAACTCATTCATATTTAGAATCTGATATTTTTCTGTAAAATAGGACTATGGAGCTAATCAAACTTTATTAGTTAGATGATCAATATGCTAGTTAACCCGGCGCCAGCTAATCAAGTAATTTTTCTGGGAGTAAATAAACATTGACATGAATACACCTATTAAAGTTAGCTGATTAAGAATTCACTGTACTTATCAATTTTTTTTTATAGAATTTTTCATCCTCTGATGGCAATGACGTGGTCAACGAAACGATCGTAAGGTCTTTGAAATATGTGTTGTGGTGATTTGGGTTCTCCAAGTGTACTTATCAGTGATCATCACAGGTTCCAGTTTTCACATAGGGTACCATGAAACATTTCGGCTTAAAAAAAATATACTGGATACCGTTTGCTATTAGCATATAGTTGTATTTATCATCGGCAATTTGCAACGGAAATTGCTTCACTCACTTTTCACACTCATTTAAAGTCGGAAACTAAAAGAAAAACTAACAGTTCGAAGGAAAACCCATTTTGAGCCATTTTCTCGGGTATGTTTATCATCGATAGTTGTCAGTAGAAATTGCTTCATTAGCATGAAACATTTCGGCTTAAAAAAATATACTGGATACCGTTTGCTATTATCATATACAGTTGTATTAACCATCAGCAATTCGCAAAGGAAATTGCTTAACTTACTTTTCACACTCATTTAAAGTCTGAAGCTAAAATAAAAACAAACAGTCCGAAGGGAAGCCTATTTTGAGCCATTTTCTCGCTTTGTTTATCATTGACAGTTGTCAGTAGAAATTGCTTCATTACCATGAAACATTGCGATTTGAAAAAAATATACTGGATACCGTTTGCTATTAGCATATACAGTTGTATTTATCATCGGCAATTCGCACCGGAAATTGCTTCATTGACTTTACTAGTGATTCAATCACCTCACTGTCCGGGAAATTTGGGTCTTTAACGTGCCCAACATCGCATGCGCACGGGAGACGGCTTTACGCCCCCTGGGAAGGGCGGAACGTGCAGATTACCTTGCTCAATCAGAATGGCACAACCTCTGTTGATGTTACTGATGCACGTACAAAGGGAGGAGAGGGGAAATTTGGGATTGAACCCAGTACCCTTGGGTCCAGAGGCCCACGTTTTTCCCCTGGACCACCATGGCTGAAAATTAACTTTTTAACTTTTTACATTTCCGTTTTCCTACTGCTGTCCGCAAAATATGTCAAATATCAATTTATGTAGATGACGCCATATTATAATTTATTTACATTATAAAAACATTTGTTCACCCCTTGATTTCCTTCTATATTTAAAATGAGCCTTGGCAATACTCATCTGGCAACGCTGCACATCGTCCAGCGTCCACTTCTGCCTTCCGATTACACCCGAATTGTTTGTTTACTAGTGAGGTGTCTACAATACAGGATTACCGTAAAGTAACGGGGGGGGGGGGGAGGGGGGGGTGTTAGATTTGCCATTTGCAACAAACTTGCAGGAGGCTTTCTGCAAGTAATCTATCGGTAATCTTTGAATTGAGGGTGTCAGACGGCGCAGCCAAGATATGTAACAGAAACGTAAATACCACATACAGTGTTGTCGGGTTGTACTTCTTTTTATTGAATAAGATGTAATACATATTTTATACTTTTTAATATATTTTTGCCTGTATCAAATACATCTAAAAATAGGTCCAACAGCATCTACAAAAAAATGTAAAAAAACATAATATTGTTACATTTAAGTGTTTATTGGTTAAATTTGCAGAGAACCAGCCGAACGCTTTTTAGTTAATTTTCTTCGAAAAAATCCACTATTGGGGAGATCCTGACTTTTGAGTTTTATAAAAGAAATATTAAATGAGCGCGAACTAGGACCTCTAGAACCTACATCCGGGGTCAGTTTAAATTTTTATAAGTTTATATAGTTTATATAGAAAATCCAATTATTGCATATAGGCTGTCTACAATAAAAATGGTCTTTAGGTAGAACATATAATGGCAGGTAATGTGAGATTTTCAAATGGAACATCCTGTATTATATAGGAATAGCAAGATCAATTGATTTTCTTTCTTAAAGTACTATATAATGTTCTACCTATTCTTAGCGGTTTTCGACTTATTAGCAAAAAACCAAAATATTGCAAGTAAAATTTTGAAACTCCGTGGATTAATACCAATCATTGCTCAACAACCTGTCATATTATCAAATAAAGCTGAAAAAAAAATCTGGTTTATTAGTTAATATTAAAACACACACATATATATATATATATATATATATATATATATATATATATATATATATATATATATATACCGGAGGTTTCATTTGAAAAAACAAACTTGGTATCTGGTAAGGATCGATGTGTCAAAAATATCAAAATGAAGATCATGACCAGCAAGCTGCATGAAATTTGGAAGGTGATAAATATTCAGACTGGTACATATTTTACTGCTAAAAGAGTGTGGTTACCTTTAAAGGGGCGGTACATTGGTGCCATTACTAATAATTTTCTAAGAAAAAAAAAATCTGTCACTGACGTTTCTTTCTTAGCAGTTATGTAGGTCATTTAGTGCTGATAATTTTTTTTATATTTTGTCGATTTTCATCTCGCTTATGAGATAAATGCAATTATGTTGTCTTATGTTGTGTATCGAATGTGTTTTGGAAAGAAAGAAAAAATTAGGCTGTTATTGTCATTTATTTATCAAGGTAATAATAGGCTTGTTCAATTGAAACCCATTTTTGGTTCAGAACAAATTTATTGGCAAATATATTTACAAATAATTACTATTATTATTAGGGCACATATCCCATTGTTTCACCTACTGATGTATACCCTGCTTAAAGAATTCTTGTGGCTAATGCCCGAAAAATTCTTTTAAGGCATTTAGTACTTCTTCATCCGACTGAAAACGATTACCTTTTAACACCTTTTGCTGTAAGCCAGTTTGTATACGATACTACGGATAGATTCTATAATCACACCAACATCTTCTGAAATTGCTTTGAATGACAATAGAAGATTTCCTCTAATCAGGTCTTCTACACATGCCACATTCCTGTCTGTTGATGCAGTACTCAATGCACCTAGTTGCGGCTTATCATTCATCTTCTCTCTTTCACTCTTAAATTTTCGAAACCATTCCTTGACAGTTGGATATGCAAAACATGTGTTTCCATACACTGCTTGCATTCGTGTTTGAATTTGCAATGGTTGCAAACCTTTATCACACAAAAATTGAATGACCGCACACTGATTATATTTAGATGGATTGTTAACAACAAACGCCATTTTAAAGTCACAATACTTAAAATCGCCGTTAAATACAAATGACAGGAACTCATAAGTGTGATTTTTACAAACAAAACTAACATTGCAAAACGTCATTTGAGTGATTACAACTGTTTTCAAGGCTAACCTGACCAAAGATGGGTTTTAATTGAACAAGCCTTGTAATAGATGCTGTATATGCTTTTAAAATGCACTTTTCAATTATACCTTGGGTGAATTAGCTAATTTGTTATTACATTGTGGTGAAGCGAAACAAAATGGAAAAGAAACAGTGAGAATTTATTATGACAGGTTTTCCCGGATGAATAGCACGCAGCAGAAATATTTTTGAACATATCTGCAGATGTTTTAGGGAAATAGATGCCTTAAAATCTGTAAAATCTAATTCTATATGCAAAAGATACCAATGACCTCCTCAAATTTAAGAGTCAGTTCTCAATGCAGTGGAAGGTAACCCCACTACAATTGTCAGAATCGTTTCTAACGAGAAATTATTGCAAATTAAATCACTACATCCAAATTGCTGTGATAATCTACTCTTGCTAGAAATACTATCTCATGAAATGATTTCAGGATCCATGACTTGAACAAAAAGAAAATATTCGTATTCCTCTACCGATAAACTTCTGAAAGGTTATATTACTCGACTTTTAACAAAAAAATTTAAATTTTCATAAAATAACCTCCCATTGATCCCCTACCCCCTGAAGTGACCCAACCCAAAGACAATATGAAGTGTTCCTTTGCCAAAGACAAAACAAATCCCATTCCAGAATCAAGTTGTGTACGTTTTCAGATGTTTTGTCTTTTTTTTTTCTTAAAAAAAATTGAAATTTTTGGCATCAATATTCCACCCTTACACATTTAACCCCAAATTTGATTTCAGCATAGAATACCAGATGTTTGATGAAATTCAAAGTTTTTTAATAAACAAAGAAACATTATATTACTGAAGGTTTAAAAAAACATTCAATTTTCTCAAAATCATTTATCACCTATCCCCTGGAGCAATTTTAAAATAATCAGAACCGTTCGTTACAGACCAAAAAAAATTGTTTCCAAATCATGCTTTTTATATTTGTGTATGGGACAGTATTAGTTATTTGGACAATCAAAATAAATGGAAACTTTGAAACTACAAAAGTTTTTGACGTACCTGCATAAACTCCAAGCAACACAATGCACAAATTGTAACAAAAATGGACTGTGCACTTCTGGAACCTCAGGCAGAAGATTCCAATTTTTTTGGACAATATGTCAATTTGACCAACCAGGCAGTAGAGCCGAGGAGATTGCTTTTAATGTGTTTTAAGTAAGGTAGCGATACATCATCAAACAACAATGAGTGGGCCTCGTATATATGTACATACTACGCAAATCCGTTTATTAGTGTATAGACTTTTATAAGCAACGTTCAGTCGCGAGGACTCAATAATTTACTCGAGTGTCACAATGAGTTCAAGAAGAGATATGTACAGTGTCACATTGGACTGCTAGGAAATCAACATGTGTAACAATTCCTTGAAACGCCAACCAGAGAAACCTTAAGCTTCAACATATAAAAACATTGTATCGTCTGTATTTTTAAACAAACCAATATTTTTTGTAGAAAACAATTAATTATAAATTAAAATAGTTCATTTGTCCATCTCAAACCACTATCAGAATTGATTTAATTAAAAACGTTTAAATTAAAACCAACTAGGCGTATTGTTTTGCCTCTTTTTTTTGTTGTTGAAGAATTATATTTCATGTAATTTTACATTTACTAAGCTGTTGGAATTGTGATACATAGTCTTCTTTAATTAGTCAATAGTAGATAACACTAGAACTAAATTCACTTTCAAATGTATATTAAAACTATTAATATGACCTATATATTATATTGATTTTACATGACAGCTCTTTCCCAACGATGTGTCTTTTTTAGATAATTTATCCATATCGGAGGGAAACAGCAGCCACGTAATTATAATAATAAAATGTAAATCTTACACCTGTTAGTAAATATATTATTTTACACGATTTTCATTAACAGCCTTTGATTGTATTGTCACAATAAGCGAATTTTGTCCCTTACTTAAATATACCTTGTATTGTTTTTTGTTAATTACACTTTTAAAATTGTATTAAACTTCCTTTCTTTTAACTTATTGTTTATTTTCTGTGAGAACTATTAGGGAATTTCCCACATCCAACACTTTTAGATAAATCAACTGCTGATAAATATAATTTGACATCACTAATGCACGTCGACACTACTCTTTCCCTTTGCATTCCTTGTCTTTACTGAGTTATTTACATGTGAACTTCTTCATGATCTGTTACTATAAGTTAAAAAACATTTAAAGGAGGTACGACTGCAAAATCTGAAAAAGGCAGCTGTTAGAGATCCGAATAAGCTATTTTTTTCGCTTTTCCACTCATATTTACAGTTCGTTTTCCTCGCCCTACACCCTTATTAACTCCTGGTCCTGTAACTTTTTTAGAGGTTGTTTATAAGAAATGTTTGTTGTGGGTTATGCACCTAGGAGAACACTAAGCATGTTTCGGAAAACAATTCTCAAAACCCTCCATGAGGTAAACTGCTAATTTACCAAATTTATTATATATATATATATATATATATATATATATATATATATATATATATATATATATATATATATATATATATATATATTTCATTTTGTGCTGTTTAGACAAATTTAATTCCTGATTGTCATTTATGTTATTAAATTAACCCACTATAAAGATTTATCTAGAGATATTGTATTTTATATAATGTATATGCATAACTGCGTGCAGTTTCGCTGAAGTGCTGAGCTTTATCAAATACACAATGAAAGTAAATTTTAAATTTAATACCTACTTCGTGCTGGACGCAATTCTCTGTTTCTTCAGGTAGATGGGTTCGTCCGAAAACTACCTGTTTTTATTATATAGTGACGCCAATAGACTTCTCTCCGCTGAATTACGAGTACTGCTGTGTGAAAACATGTTTAACAATGGACTGTTATTTGTTTGGTCAATTAGAGCGTTTAGTAAATTTCCTGTATTTTTAGTAAATTTTCTTAAAAAAAATTCACTAATGAGGAGATCTCGACTTTTGAATTTTGAAAAAATTCCTTCACATGAGCACTAATTAGACCCCCAAGAACACAAATCCGGGGTCGGTTTTAATTTTTATATGTTTATATATATATATATATATATATATATATATATATATATATATATATATATATATATATATATATATATATATATATATATATAAATATATATATGTATGACACCGATAACTAACTCAAAGAATAATGGGCCGATTTTGATCAAATTTGGTGAGTACCTTCCTTTTGCAAGTGGCTTGGATAAGTTCGTTAACTAGGAAAATCTGCTCAGGTGAAATAGATTAAACAATGATTTGATTTAATTAGACAGACGGATTCCCCCTATCAGTGTCAGTTCTCAGCTGACCTTAAATGTATGGAATTTGACCACGAAATTATAATGCATGTGTGTAAGAAAATAAATTCGGGACTTAGCAAGTGCGTTATGGGCGCAGTTTTATTGAATGCCTCAAATTTGAATAGCTCAATTTGCTATTAACCTATAAGGTTCGTTGGTCAGAAAACTAGTTTTTTTCGGGAACATTTTAAGTTTATTTTCGAAAATTTTTTGCACATTTTCAGTCTATAAAGTTATTTTGATGAAATATGGTACATTATTTCTACTATATATGTTATACTCGTAACCAAATTTTATGGCTGTTTTCTTAAAAAAAAACACATATTTGCTATTTAAAACATTTTAAGGAAAATTCACGATCATAACGCACTTGCTGCGTCCAGGCTTTTCTGTTTGTTAATTCGTATAAATTTAATCTGAAACCTCTGGTACCGATTTTGAGGATGTCTAAATCACCGTTAAATTGATGATTCTCATTTAATAAATGTTCTTTATATATATATATATATATATATATATATATATATATATATATATATATATATATATATATATATATATATATATATATATATATATATATTTGTCACAGGAACCACATGTGTTTTTATCTTCTCCTTACTAATCTTTTTCCACAGTTTAGTAAAAATTCATTATTGGGGTGCTGACAGGCCACTGCGTTCTTAGAAGACACCTCACATTGATAGGTGTCGAAAGGGATCCCATTTGCCAGGAATGCGGCGAGAACGAAGAGACGTCTTACCACAACCTGTGTGAATGCGGGGCTTTTGGGAGTCTTCGAACAGAATTTTTCGGTTTGAGGACTCTGCAGAGGAACCAGGTAAGTTCCGTCCAATGAAAGACCGCCATGGCCTTCATTTCGAAGTCGAAGCGCTTTGGTGACGGAACCGAGGAAGAGTGGAGCATGGTTGCTGGGTTGCCGGGGTTGGCAAAAAGGACCCATTGTGGCCTACTTGCCTGACGTTAGTCTCCCCACCACTGCGACTACTACTACAGTACTGGGTGTTCAAAAATTGTAAGTACTTGTTTTTTGAATACACATGTTTTTAATTTATTTAAAGGTAAATGTATCCATTAAATTTATATACCAAAAATAAAATCTGATAGTTACACCGACGATAAGATTTTAGTTATCACAAAAAAAAGTATGAAACTAATTTTGGCCCAGAGTAAACATATCTTTCTTTGGGAAAAATTTTCAACAAAGAAATTTAAAATGTTTGTTGTCTTTTTTGGTCACTACAGGTTCATGTCGACAAAAAGTTCATTGTGGATCAGCATGTCAAAACCTCAAAGCGTATTCCCAACATGCGGAAAGTTGAAGAAGATGCAACATCACAGCAAACCTTAATAAGTTGCCTTCAACAGAAACTAAAACACACCGACCAGAAGCAGTGCAATGAAGATTTATGCAAGCCGATGATTGGCAGCAATATACCGCTGACAAAATTAAATAATCCAAACCTAAAGCAATTTCCAATAAAGTACTGCAAGCATAATATCCCTGACGAGTCAACCTTGGGTAAAGGATGCGTCGATACAATTTTAAAAGAAACATTACTCAACATTATAAATGATGGGAGTTCAAATTATTTTTATGTTATAGTAGATGAAAGTATACATTCGTGTGGTAGATATATCGCCCATGCATTCATGGGCGTGTTAGGGGAAGAGAGTCCAGGCAGATCCTTAGCTCTTTCTTTTTTTCGTGAAAAAACTCGAAAAAGCCAATAATTAAACTGTAACCAACTTTGTTCAAAACTCTCTGACATTTCTTTTTATTACTTGATGTTGTCCCTTAAGAAAAAAACATTTTACTTTTATCCGATGCCGCACCTTACATGCTTAAGGCCGGGAAAAATTTAAAAAAATATTCCAGCGTATTACGTGTAACTTGTTTAGCTCGTGGCATTAATAGAGTAGCAGAGTGTACAAGAGAGCAATTTCCTTTAGTAAATGATCTTACTAACTATATTAAAAAAATATTTTAGAAAGCTCCAATACCCATTCAATTTTACAAAGAACACGCTCCAAATCTTTCGTTACCTCCACAGCCTGTTATAACTCGTTGGGGTACGACGTAATTGAAAGCGTTATTAACGCTCTCAACGACTCCTCTTCCACCGCTCTCACAAACTCCAAAAATATTTTTAAAAATCCAGCCTTAAAGAAAAAGTATATATATATATATATATATATATATATATATATATATATATATATATATATATATATATATATATATATATATATATATATAAGTCAATTATTCTTTTGTATATTCAACATTATTAAAATTAGAGACTACATGTGTCTCTTTAGCAGAGTCAGATACTTTGATAAATCAATTTGAGTCTGATTGTAACAAAGTTCGCGTAGCAACCGGATCAGTAACTTTTAATGAATTGAACTCTGTGATTAAAGATAATACAGGATTCCAAATTTTAAAAAATATTTCGATAATTTTTGTAGAGAACTTTGAAGATGATGTAAATGTACCTGATTTAGAAGCAAACATTATTTCTAAATATACATATGCTCCTATTACTTCCGATGAGTTTCTCTATTTTAAACACATGTTTGCTGACAAAAGACAAAGTTTCCTTCTAGAAAACGTTGAAAAACGCTTAGTAATTAATTGTTTTTATAATTATTGTAAGACATGATTTATGTTTAATATACTGTTTCGTATAGTTTTGTTAATAATTTTATTTCATTTAAAAAAATTATGTATAATCTTATGAATTATGATATTTATAAATAAAACACTTTTTTTAACAAACTGTGTTTTATTATTGTCAAATTTATTTTACTAAACTTGAAGTTTCATTTTTATCAAAGTTTCTAACGAAAAAATTTAAAAAAGCACAATAGTATTCATAATCAGTCATTTAGCAAACTTTATATTATGCATAATTTTTTGCATTTTTTTTAATTCTTTGATTTTTTTTTGGTCAATTTGACGCATTCACATTGGCATATTGTTGCCTTTTTTATCTGAATTTTTTCCGTGCTTTCACCATATGAAAAGTCCCCCAAAAAGATATTGTTGGTGGATAATTAACCTATTTTCTGGGGTGTTAATGTCACGCCTCCAAGGTGTCTGAGCCTTTTGCACAACTGAGTCGTACAGTCACATAGCAAGTGTTTTGTTGTCTCTGCTGCTTCAGTACATTATCTTCAGTTTTCACTGTCCGTATTCATAATGTGATGCCTTACTGGGGAGTGTCATGTGAAAAGTCCCGTGTTTATTCTCAAGTCGTTCGTGTAAAATTCAAGAAACAGGTCAGTCTTCTATATGATGTGGTAATGAAATGTTTTGCTGTTTTAAGCCTGGCAATTTCCTCCAGTATGACAGCATTGGGTTTGTCTCCCAAATACATGGCTTTTTGTTAGTCCACAATAGGGTTCCGGACTATGGCATGGTGTGGTTCCTGCCCTTTTTGCAAGGTTATCTGCCCACATATTTCTTTCAGTGCCTTAATGCCCCAGTACCCACATCAAAGTTACTTTGTTGTTCGCAACCAGTTGCTTCAAGGATCATAGCTCGTACGATATAAACTAAATTAAATTTTGCTGTGCGGCGGGTTTCCAGGCTAACAAGATATCAGTATACCCTCGTAAATACCACGCAAACGGCATTTAGTCAGCATGTGTTTTGAACCAGTAACTGATATCGTTTTTTTCTACAGTTAATATAATCCAAAATGCATTTTGTCCAATATTGTAAATTTACAGGAAACAGAAAAAAATGTTTTACAAATACTGTAGATGATATTAAAATCTAATTAGTTTCTAAAAATAAAAAATAAATTAGAGATATTTACTGCAAAACCTAGCACAAGAAAGTTTACCGCTGAATTACTCAAAAACAAAAATGTTAGGAACAAAATTTATTTTAAATGTCCAGGATGGACAAATTGCGTTTTGCAAACCTTTAGATTTTTTATTAGTACTTACAAACAACAAAATAATATTCATACCAATTAAAATAGTATTAAACAAAGTGCTTTATTGAATAAACTAATATTTTTTCTTAACATATAATTAAAAAAACAATATGGTTTATATTTTAAGTACGCAATTTTTAATTCCTATGTTAGTTGCAATTTTATATATGAAATGTACTGCTTCAATGTCATTATATTCATACGTGTCGGCATTATCATTTTCTTCATCAACGAATTCAGAAAATATTGGAACCATCCAAGTCAATTTCGGACACACGATACTTTAGTTTACACATAATAAAGAAACCAACAGTTTCTTGAGGCTGTCGAGGTACATCAGGGATTTGAATTTGGTCTAAACGTTTCCGTGGTTTTATAGGGGTTTCAGCATTTTTGGATATGTCGTCAGGCCTGTATAAAGTTCTTACTAAAATTGTATTAACAGAGTTTTCCCATTTAATGTATATTATTTTAGGCTGGCTTTTATCACTCACAATTTTAAACATATCAATGCATTTTAAAAATTATGCAAAAACCAATGCTAAGTTGACGTATTTCGGTCACTTAAGAACAGAGTTAATAATATTTCTCAGGTATCTTAATAGTACTGCGGCGCGGCGTCTCAAAACTTTTTCTATCCTGACAAAAAGTCTATCGGTAGGAAGGTATTAATGTCCACGAATGGAGAATATCAATGCTATAGTCCTAACTGTTTCGGGGACAAAATTTATAAAGCCATACCATTTAGTATGTGTATGATAAGTCATCGTTATTTTCCCCCCATACAGCTTGCCATTTTCTATTCTGCAGCCATGACCATTGTCTCCAACAACATGTTTTGCTTCAATTTCTTGCATTACTTTTTAAACAAATAAACAACAACACAGAACAGAAATAACACACTAGTTGAACCTAAAAACAGATCACACTGCAGTCATCCCCATTCAGACTTAAGTTTTTCCATAATTTGTGGGTATAACGCGGTTTGTTTGTCTACTCTTGTTGGACATCATGCGCCTTGTTTGTCCAAGTGAATTTTTCGTTAGTTTTTAAATAAAACATAATGCGGTTTGAATGTTTTTGGATAGGGCTGATAGACATAAATATGTATAATGAAGCAAACGTCACCTACAGCTAAAATTATAAAATTTTGGACAAAATGCGTTTTGTATGTCTGCTCCTTATTTATAGTCTGCATTATAGTAAACTTTTAAATTATCAAAGCTGAATATAACGCTGCAGTAAAAATAAACCAACATTCTTCGTGTCTACATTTTTAATATAGTTGATTTATCTGCAAAACGAGAGAAAAAAAGCACATAAAATCAAACTCTCTATAACTTGAGAAATTCACCAAGCAAGTCTAAAATCCGACTTAACTGAATGCCTTTCAAACACACTGCACTCATCATAAAATTCCAGTCTTTCTAAGATGCATCTTTTATATTTCAATAAAACAAGTTCCGGGAAAAGGAAATTAATAAGATCCCCCCAGGATGGCTTCGAGTAATCTAGGGGAAATGCTCTAGCAAACTGGCGTCTTCATAGTCAGGTTAGTGAGTTGCATCAACAATTTAGTTTATCGCTGGCTTATAGGTATGCTATGGAATTTTATATGCACATAAGATTGCAGAACTCGCTAAGGGACCATTTTGGAAGCTAACTGCAGTCCCTTTTGGGTAATGTGTGTGATTTGACGTAGCAAGTTTGTCTACCTTTATAACTAAGAAGTGTTTATCTCGGATGTGCATAGCGCTGGAGATATAGGATAATAGTAAAACTGTTGAATATGTACTGTTATACATGTTTGGGAACGGTCTCGTATTCTAGAAACCACTCGATGAAAAAAAAAAAAAAAACTTACAAGATTATTATTTTTAAAAATGCCCGATTTAATGATGCTATCGACAATTTTGGCTTTCAGGTCAAGTATATTTTTACAGGATTAGCTTGATTTTTATGCCGGTCTCCTGGACATCATGCGTTTCACGTTTTACAGCCAAACGTCAACATTGCTGGGACCTCAATTGATTAGAAGAATAATAAGGTGGGTGTTGTATTTGGAGAAAAGCAAAGTTATCTACAGTATAGGAAAACTGGTATCCTTGGCCACATTACCGATGCCATCCTTGAACCGGACTTGCCCAGTAACCCCCCTGGAGCCTATTTTGTTTTATTCAAGCGGTTTCTGAAATAAAAGACTAATCAGAGACTTATAAACAAAAATCCTGTGTTGTCATATTTAAAAATCCAAATAAAACATGCTATGTGGAGGTTTCAATGCAGTTCTATTGCATTACCCACTCTCTCTTTATGATCCTTTTTGTTCAATATCACAACTTTATTTCCTTTATCTGCTTTGACATAAAAACCATCCTTCTTTCGCAATCGTTTAACTATTTTCATTTAATTAGAATTTTTGTTTTTTTGTGGACTTACTTTCTTTCAAATTTTTTGAGATTTCCTTTTTACATGTTTCCCGAATATATTTTTTTTAAGTTTCAGGTAATTTTTGATTCCCGTTTCAATACTATCAATGACATCTAAAAATTCGTATTTTTGTGACTGCAAACCGAATTTTAGCCCCTTGTTTAAGAGGTCAATTTCATTTCTGTTAAACGACTGCCAAGAAAGATTTTCTACAAGGTCAATTTTCCGAGTAACTGGTTTTTCATTTTTAATCTGATCATTTACAGTTTTTTTTAATTTTTTATTCTATATATTGATTTTCTTTATTTACCTTGCGTTAATGACTGCAAACATGTTCCTCTGAAAACTAAAAGATACAACACACAAAAGATGCGGCTGCGACTCAAATCTCCCTTTCGGTTTCGTTTTTTTACCTAAGATTCAATATAAATACATGTTGTAGTAGAAATTAGTTAGAATATTTCATCTTCTGACGAAGCTTTTTAGCGAACCGATCGTTAGGTCTTTAAAAAGATGTGTTAAGGTGATTTGGGTTCTCCAAGTGTATTTATCAGTGCTCATCACAGGTTTCAATCTTCACTATATATATATATATATATATATATATATATATATATATATATATATATATATATATATATATATATGTATGTATGTATATATATATATATATATATATATATATATATATATATATATATATATATATATATATATATATATATATATATATATAATATCTCAAAAAATTTGAAAAAAAGTAAGTCCACAAAAAAACAAAAATGCTAATGAAATGAAAATAGTTAAACGGTTGCGAGAGAAGGATGGTTTTTATGTCAAAGCAGATAAAGGAAATAAAGTTGTGATATTGGACAAAAAGGATCATAAAGAGAGAGTGTGTAATGCAATAGAGACAGGACCGTATAGAAAACTAAATAAAAACCCGCTACCAAAAATGATTACCGAGGTAAAAAATAATTTAAAGAGTTGTCAACATCTTATAACAAAGGACTTAGGTTGCAAATCCCAAAGTCCCCAAAAAGTATTGTCTCCCAAAAATTCATAAACCGGGAAAATCAATGAGAGCTATTATTTCGGCTATAGATTCTCGGATCTATAACCTATCAAAGTGGTTGTCAAATGAGTTTAAAAGTTTGCCTATTAAACAAAAAAGTTATTCAGTGTGGAATTCGCTTGAATTCATTAATAAAGTTAAAGATGTTAAATTGGTGGAAGGCGAGATTTTGATATCTTTTGATGTAGGTAGCGTCTTTATTTCCTAGTATACCTACAAAACAAACGCTAACGTATTTAGAACAGTTCTTAAAATTAAACAAAAAAAATATAGGAAAAGATACTGTATAGAAACAAAATTTATATAGAAAAAAAAACAAATTATAAATTAGTTAATTAGGTATTAAAAAATAGTGGAAGATAATAAAAAGATAAATACCACTAACTACTAGAGATAATAAAAGACTGTTGCTAATGGATCTAACGGTCCGCATAAAATTGAACAGCATACGTGAAGAGGTTTGCAAAGAATATGTAACTTTAACTAGCTCTTGTATAAAACAAAATATTTTAATTATTTCAATTTAACAATGAGTTTTTTTTAACAAACTGAAGGCACGGCAATGGGCAACATACTATCTCCATTCATTTCAGACCTCTTTATGACTAGATTTGAGGCGGATATAGAAAAACAAAGTGAGTATTTTCCTAGAGTATATTTCGTTATGTGGACAATATTTTTGCAGTGTTTAATACAAATGTATGCAAGGTAGAGGAATTTCTTAAAATTCTGGACGCAGCAAGTGCGTTATGGTAGTGAATTTTCATAAAAAATATTTTTAATAGCAAATATGTGTGTGTTTTTTTAAGATTCAAATTTCAAATTTGGTTACCATTTAACCTATATAATAAAAATAATGTGCCATGTTTCATCAAAATAACTTTATTGTTTGAAAATGTACAAAACTTTCCGAAATTAAACTTAAAGTGTTCCCGAAAAAACATGTTTCTTGGTCAACCTTATAGGTTAATAGCAAATTGAGATATTCAAATATGAAGCATTTGATCAAAATTAGCTACCATAACGCACTTTCTGCGTCCAGAATTTCTTTTCTTACAAACATGAATTATATTTCGATGGAAAATGCAATAACATAAGACGTGTTTGATTAAAAAAAAAGAGAATTTGTATCACCAGCGATTTATGGGTCACCTGTGATTCTAGAAATATTTTTTTAAGATGTAGCTCAAGACACCCTATAATTAAGGTATACAATTTTTTTCGTATCTTGTATAATAACGGATATATTGAGCTTTATAGATTTTTTACGAAAATTCGACAAAAATTATATACCATTAAACGATAACTAAGGCTACTGCGAAGCATCAGAGAAAGGGTCTACTTTAAATGAATTTTCTGGAAACATTTTAGTAAAATGCAGGACAATGATGGTTGAAACTAAGGCTTCAGGGTTTGTAAAACATTCTTCTTGCGACATTTTCTTTCCATAGCCCGTATAAGATTCAAGTTATTTGCCTAAATGTTGCCAATTTTGACGTTTTAAATCGCATCTTTAACGTTTTGAGGAAAACCCCAATAAATTTTTATTTAAATGCGCATAACTTCTTTGTCTTTTGACCTACAGAGCTAGGCGACTTACACATAATGATATAAACCCGCGTACCAAATTTGGTTGCCCTTACTTTGGTAATTCGGGAGATATAATTTTTTTCGAAAGAAAACACAACATTTTTCGGGAAAACCTGGGCCGATTTTCCTGGATAATGAACATATCCAAGCCGTTTGCAAAAGGAAGGCACTCACCAAATTTAATCAAAATCGGCTCATTATTTTATCGGTGTAATACATGCAAACATACATATATATATATATATATATATATATATATATATATATATATATATATATATATATATATATATATATATATATATATATATATAAACATATCCGGATATGTGTTCTGGCGGGGCCTAATTAGCGCTCATTTGAAGAAATTTTTTCAAAATTCAAAAGTCGGGATCTCTTCATTGGTGAATTTTTTAAAAAAAATTCACTAAAAGACTAAACTGTCAATTTGATTCGATAAAATTCACCCACGCATTAGAAGTTAACAATAAACTTCCCTTTCTAGATGTACTAGTTATTAAAAAGAAGTCGGGATGCAGCAAGTGCGTTATGGTACTGAATCTTCATAAAAATGTTTTTAATAGCAAATATGTCTTTTTTTAAGAAAGCAGGCATCAAATTTGGCTACTAGTATAACCTATAGAGTAGAAAGAATGTGCCATGTTTCATAAAAATAACTTTATTGTTTAAAAGTGTACAAAAATTTCCGAAAGTAAACTTAAAGTGTTCCCAAAAAAAAACTGGTTTATAGACTAATAGCAAATTGAGCTATTCAAATTTGAAACAATTAATGAAAATTCGCTACCATAATGCGCTTGCTGTGTCCAGAAATTGTTTTCTTACAAACATGCATTATATTTCGATGGAAAATGAAAAAATGCAATAACATTAGGCGCGTTCGATTAAAAAAAAAAAGAAAATTTGTATCACCAACGACTTATGGGCCAGCCTGTGATTGTAGAAATAATTTTTGAAGATGTAGCTCAATACACCCGATAATTAATGTATATAATTTTTTTCGTATCTTGTATAATAACGGATATATTGAACTTTATTTATTTTTTACGAAAAGTCGACGAAAATTATGTACCATTAAACGATAGACTCTATAGATAAGGCTACTGCTAAAGCACCAGAGAAAGGGTCTATTTGAAATGAATTTTCTGAAAATGTTTTAGTAAAATGAAGGGCAATGACGGTCGAAGCTAAGACTTCAGGCTTTGTAAAACATTCTTCTTGAGACATTTTCTTTCCAAAGCTCGTATTAGTTTCAGGTTTTTTACCTAAATGTTGTTAACATTTTAGATCGAGACTTTGACCCCCCCCCCATTTTTTGTCTTTAAATGCCTATAACTTGTTTGTCTTTTAACCTACAGAGCTAAATTTTGGTATATAATTTACGTATAATGATATAAACCCGCGTGCCCTTACTTTGTTATTTCCGGAGATATAACTTTTTTTCTAAAGAAAACACAAAATTTTTCGGGAAAACCTGGGCCGATTCTCCTGGCTAACGAACTTATCCAAGTCATTTACAAAAGGAAGGTACTCGCCAAATATAATCAATATCGGTCCATTATTTTTTGAGTTATCGGTGTGATATATATATATATATATATATATATATATATATATATATATATATATATATATATATATATATATATATATATATATATATATATATATATATATATATATAAACATATAAAAACTGAAAATGACCTCGGATATGTGCTCTAGGGGGCCTAATTAGCGCTCATTTGAAGATTTTTTTTCAAAATTCAAAAGTCGGGATCTCCTCATTAGTGCATTTTTTTTAAGGAAAATTAACTAATAATGACTATCTTGAATTCGATGTCTCCAGGAAGGGAACCCCCACTCTAAGTTACATTCCAAATGACTCACATCATACGTTTGCACAAAAAAAAACGGCTGGTTTAAATTTATTAGTAAATAGCTTGATAAGTTTTCCCTTAAGTAAGAGTAGATATAGTATATAAGTAGATTGCTGAGGGAAAAATTAATTAGTAGACACAGAACAAAGAAGATAATAGCGGAATGCACGACCTTTAGGAAATATAAAATAGATAAAAATTTGTTTGCGTACCTTTTGAGCAGCGTATCACAAGGGGTCTTGAGGGTATTTTTAAGAAAGGCGATTTGTAGCTATCTTTTTAGACAAAAAGCAATTTAAGCAATTTGTTAGGTAATACGAAAGATACAGATAAAGCCACTGAAATGTCGGGTATCTATGAGATAGCTTGTACAGATCGTAATCTTAATTATGTTGGACAGACTAAGGGAAACATAAAGACCAGATTGCGTGAACATATCGCACATTTGCGATACGGTGGTCTAGACAAGTCATGCGTGGCACAACATATATGGGATAATAACCACCATATTTATAAAGAAAATATGAAACTTATCAAAAGTATTAGACATCAATCGATGCTTAGTGCGTAAGAAAGCATTTCTATTGCTAGAGCAATAAAAAAACCAAACTTCCTTAAGTCGAGCTGCACCTCTCACCTGCCTTTTATTTTCGCTTTGCCTTTGAATCAGATAAACACTCCTAAAGCTGCCAGGTAGTATAATATACAAAAGATGCGCCTGCAACTGAAATCTCCCTTTCGGTTTCGTTCTTTTACCAAGGAGTCGATATAAATACATGTAGTAGAGATTAGTTAGAATATTTCATCCTCTCACTAAGCTAACTTCGTTAGCGAAACGATCGTTAGGTCTTTAAAAAGATGTGTTGTGGTGATTTGGGTTCTCTAAGTGTATTTTTATATATATATATATATATATATATATATATATATATATATATATATATATATATATATATATATATATATATATATATATATATATATATATATATATATAAACATATAAAAATTGAAACTGACCGTGGATATGGTTTCTAGGGGGCCTAGTTTGCGCTCATTTAAAGAATTTTCTTCAAAATTCAGAAGTCTGGATCGCCTCATTAGTGAACTTTTTTTTAAGGAAAATTCACTAACAAAATCTGTGTGAGAAAATGCGCAAACTTTATAGAACATACCCCTTTTTAAGTTATTTTGTTAAAAAAATCCACAAAATGTGCATTGTGTAGGTAATGGAAAATAAAGCAATATTTTTAGTATTATGTATCCAGAACTGTCAAGTTTTGCCTTCAACAAGGTTGCTATGAAACAAACACCAGTTGTCAGATTTGACAAGTTCTAACTTTAAGTAACAGTACTGTTCTTTGCTGCTCCCAGTTAAGTAAAATCATTATTGCTTTGTCATTTGTCTAATTGACAACTTGTTGGACTTTTGAGTGCGCAACTTTTCTCCCATTCAACCAAGTCGTAGACACACTGTACAGTGGCGGAACAGACACCCCCGCAGCCCCTGCACCGCAGGGGGGCTCAGGCACTTGGGGGGCCCTGAAGGCAGCTTATATGAGATCATAATAATATAATATCTACATACTTAGGAAAAAGTTAAATTAAAATTATATACTTAAGAGTTATATATTTAGATCATTTACGTTAAGGCCAGTAAGCATATTGTGGGCATGGCAGCAATAGCCACATAATTACAGTTATAGAAATCTGCGCTGGGTGACTTTTGATTCGAAGAACGTAAAAATGCTCGATTATATATTTTATCCTCAGTCCATCCTTCCAAAAACGGTTAGAAATAAAATTTATGAAGGCCTACTTATTAGGTATAATGCTGTCAATATATTTTGTAATGACACAAATAACTGGTTTGAATTTGAACTAAAAACTGTTCAACGATTTATTTCATACTTACTGGATAAGGGATAAGGATAATTTTAACTTTAGTTTAGTTCGAGCATCCGAGTGTTTGCGTGTATTGGGTATAGTTTTATTCACAGCATTTATAATCGGGATCGAAGCCGAGGTTCTAATTGGTTAAAGTTAGTATATTCGGTTTCTGTTTATATAATAAATATTAAATATTACATTATAAATTATAAGTGCAGAAATATGAATTCTGGACATAAACAATTAAGTGGGGCTAAAAAAAGGTAGCTTCAGAAGGAAAAGACAGAAAAACTGATCAGAATTGATAATTTTAAAAAAAGTGAAATTGAATCTGTGCCATCAACTTTGGCGGAAAGTTATGAAAATGTTGCTGAGGTTTTTAAAATTGAAGTTACCATGGAAAGTGAGGCGGAAACACGGAAATAGGCTACTGACTTTCATAGTGTTAGTGGCAAAGTTTGTGCTTCGGATATCGCATAATATTTGGGAAAAGAAATTAATACAGAAACAAAGGAGGAAATTCTAAATTCTAAACACTGCACCATGTAAGCCATTATGTAATTTTCTGAAAGGCGACAAAGGACGTTCATTTAGTTCTTCCTATTACAATTATAACACTAAAGCTGGCATACAAGTTGAAAGAATGTGGCTTTGTTACTCTCTACAACTACAAGTGGCTTACTGTGAACCATGTTGGCCCTTTGCAGATCGAGGTGACAGGAATTTTAGGGTGCTTGGTGTAAAGGAGTCAAGGATTGGCAAGGATTTTCCAAGAAAATAAGAGAACACGAACAACCAGTTATACACAAGAAATCTTGTTTTTTGTATGATTCCTGGAAACAAGGTAAAATAATTGAAAATCTAGTTAACACAAAATAACATTTTAATAAATGAAGAGATATAATCAAAAGGGTGATCGGCGTTATAATTACGCTATCAGTTTGTAATATGTTGTTAAGAGGTCATCGAGAAGATACCGAAAACTGGGCCGATTTTTCTGAATAACGAACTTATCCAAGCCACTTGCAAAAGGAAGGAAAATTTGATTAAAATCGGCCCAAAATTTTTGGAGTTATCGATGTGATACACACACACACAGATATATATATATATATATATATATATATATATATATATATATATATATATATATATATATATATATATATATATATATATATATATGTATATATGTATATATATATATATATATATATATATATATATATATATATATATATATATATATATATATATATATATATATATATATATATATATATATATATATATATATATATATAAGACTGTCAAAATTTTTGTACTACAGAATAATGTTTTTTGGGAAGTTTTGATTTGAAAGAAGGAATGGTTTTTGTATTAAAGTTGAAAATTAGAAAGTGACAGTGCAAAATAATGTGACATTTAGACGTTTCAGAAGCGGCTGTTCAAAATTGTGTCCCAGTGCAAGCACAAGCATAGCTTTTTTTGTACGACATAATGTATAATTTGAATTAATAATAAACAATATATATATATATATATATATATATATATATATATATATATATATATATATATATATATATATATATATATATATAATACAACGATGTGTTCTGTTTTAGATTACCAGCCGCAGTGTCCAACGTCTAGCCTTATTAACGTGTATTGTTTGTTTAAGAAAAAACTAGGGGCCCACGATAACCGTTTGCGGGGGGGGGGGGAGTCATCTTTTGTGCCGCCGCTGACAGTATATATATATATATATATATATATATATATATATATATATATATATATATATATATATATATATATATATATATATATATATATATATATATAAATTCAAACGGACCTTAAATTCGGGATCTAGGGGCACAAATTCGCGCACATCAAAAAAAATGTTTACAAAGTGGAGAATCTTTATTTTTAAAAATTCGCTAAAGACCCTGCATTATATTTTCAGATTGCTTCAAAACCTTTTTATTTTAAACTTGCATAATCTAATCCTCAAAATATGAAACTGCAAGAATAAATTACCCTCATTAATTAGTGAAACTATATAAAAGAAAATTCGCGTTCCAACACCATATACAGTGTATCTTCCATAACTTTTAAATAATGCCTGGTTGTGTATTAAAACAACAGCAGTATGAAACTGCAACATGTATATAAAAACTTTACACAGCCCTGCAAGTCACAATTTATTTATGGGGATACTCCATAAAGTGTAATAATAATTTAGGAGTTGGACTAGGTCGCGGTAAAAATGCTGGTAAGAGTGTATGAACTCGAAATAGGTCGTGTACTCTAAACAAAAACAGCATAAAGGTCACTCGTACAAACTCAGTTTAGGTAAACACACCAACATTATCATACCTCAATGCTAAAACCCACAACGTAAGATAATTTCACGCAACGACTTACCTGAATTCTGTTTCTGGGGGCCGTAGTACAACGAATTAACCGCTATAATTTTATTTACGGTTTTCACACTTGTGTCCGTGGAGAACAACGTACTCTATATTTGTTTTATCAAGCTCGCGCTCTACACGTGGCTCTCCGACCGATGTCACAACAGCAACTTGGATAAAACTGCTTGGATTTTATACTGCCTAACAATATGATAATAAACTGACGTAGGTATGAAGTGAGAGAGAAAACTTATCTTGAAACTACTGGTTTAATACATGGAATAACGGAAAGCATTTAGGGTAAATTGTGAGGAAGTTTGTTTTCCTATCGTTTATAAAATGAGATGTTATTTTTAACTTGTTTACAAGTATGTGTGACACGAGACTGCATAATACCTTGGTATTCAGTGTTATGTCCTATCCAGTCATATTATGTTAATAAATGTATTCATAATCGTACATTAGGATGGTTAGTGGAATAAACAAGTAGATAGAGGTGATCTGGAAGTGAAAAAATCGCTGTGCATCATCGGCTTCATCGGTGTAAACAATGACTGCGATTGCATCATCATTGGGGCTAAAAGCACATGGTAGGTATGAATATGAAATGCGTCGCAAGAGAAGGTGGGTAGGCAACACTAAATCACTAGTATTGTGTTCAACTCGCTCTGCTTCGCCAGTGTCCCTTATTAGAGGTTTCTGGAATTTATTTGATAACTATACAACGTTACGTTTATACATACATACATATATATATATATATATATATATATATATATATATATATATATATATATATATATATATATATATATATATATATATATATATATATATATATGTGTGTGTGTGTGTGTGTGTGTGTGTGTGTGTGTGTGTATGTATAAACATAAAAACATAACGTTGTATATAGTTATCAAATAAGTGCCGTACACAATATTTTTTTTCATATCTTATATAATAACGGATATATTGAACTTTATTGATTTTTTACGAAAATTCGACAAAAATTATATACCATTAAACGATAAACTCTATAGCTAAAGCTACTACCAAGGATCAGAGAAAGGGTCTATTTGAAAGGAATTTTCTGGAAATATTTTAGTAAAATGAAGGACAAGGATGGTTGAAACTAAGACTTCAGGGTTTGTAAAACATTCTTCTTGAGACATTTTCTTTCCATAGTTCGTATTAGATTCAAGTTTTTTGCCTAAATGTTGCCAATTTTGACGTTTTAACACGCGACTTTGACATTTTGAGGAAAACCTCAATTTATTTTTCTTTAAATGCCTATAACCTTTTTACTTTTAAACCTCCAGACATAAATTTTGGTACATAATTTACCTATAATTTTATAAACCCGTGTACCAAATTTGGTTGCCCTTACTTTTTTTCGAAAGAAAACACAAAATTTTCCGGGAAAACCTGGTCAGATTTTCCTGGCTAACGAACCTATTGAACCTATTGAAGACACTTGCAAAAGGAAGGTATTCACCATATTTAATCAAAATCGGCCCATTATTTTTTCAGTTATCGATGTGATACATATACAGGCTGATTCATAAGTGGTGACCAAAAATGAAACCCCATGTTCTTTGAACAATCTTAGAGAGGGTATTAAAAAATACAATTTCCCAATTTTTTAAAAAGTAGCACATATATTTTGCTGAAACTTCGCATGTGTAGGCTGCCATGTAAGGGGCGTATTCTACCATAACAATTGAATCGGCTAATCCAGCAGTGTCGCGCTACCCACATGTCATTGGTTATCCACCAAGAAAAAAAAACGGGTAAGCCAATGATATATTTTTTTATTTTTCATTTTTTGAATCTTACTTTTACTCGTGAACAAAATGACTCTCTTGATAATTTTCTGTACGACGCTTATTTTACGAGTAAGCAATGAATCAGGTAAGTGTTTTAGAGCACAGTTCATGATTTTTAACCAGTCGTTGTTTTGTAGAAAATCGCAATGATACACTTTTATCAGGCTTATAGTAATTTATTTATTACAATAAATGTTCAAACATGCCTCCATTGGCCTGAATACACGCACGACATCTTTTTAATATGGAAAATTTAATGTCTTGAGGATTCATTGTTGCTTGAATATGACGAAAAGCATTATTTATCAGTTGTTGTAGCTGATCTGGTGTATTTGTTTATTCACTGTAGACCAGTCGCTTAAAATCACCCCAAAGATAGAAGTCGAGTGGGTTTAAGTCCGGTGATCTTGCAGGCCAATGTATTGGTCCAGTTCTGCCAATCCATCTTTCATTATAATGTTCATGTAGCCATGTAACAAGGTTTCGACTATGATGCGCTGATGCACCGTCATGCTGGTACCACATTATACATCTTGTTGGTAGTGGAATGTCATCTAGAATGTTTTCTACACGGTTTTCTAGGAGCGCTAAGTACGAAGATCTATTTAAACGTTGTGGCAGGACTTCCATGAACAGTCAGCCGTTAAAAATACCACACCATAAATTAATGGAAAATCTATGTTGAAATGTGCGAGTCCTTGTTGCATGTAGATTTTCCAATGACCAGACATGCTCATTATGAGAATTATAAATACCATTTTTTGTAAATGTTGATTAGTCAGACCAGAAGGTTAGATTAGGGAATAAGATATTTTCTTCATTTCCAACATCCATTCACAAAAGACTCGTCGATGTACATTATCTCCAGGTAGAAGGCAATGAACATTCTGTCGATGATATGGATGTAAGGCTTCTCGATGTAAAGTTCTCCAAACAAAGCTTTGAGAATATTGTAACTGCGTGGCAATCCTCCGAATACTTGTAGAAGGTTGATCCATCACTGCATTCACCACTCTCTCTTCGTCTTCAAGTTGATGTTGTCTTCTACCATCAGTTCTAACGTCAGGACGTTTTCCAATACCGCACTGCCGAAGCCTTGAAAACGATCGAGAAAAAACCCTTGGTGTAGGTTGACGGCGAGTGGGAAACCTACGTTGATATTCCCGACAAGCAGCTAGAGCATTTCCATCAGCATATCCGTAGATAAAAATTATATCTCCATACTCTTCTGAGGTTACTCCATTATAAGAAGTAAAAGAGTAGAAAATTTTGCAATTTTATAAAGTTTACCACTTACACCTATTCAAAATAATAATTTGTTAACCTAAACGTCAAGTGACACTTAATGACAACTTTGGCAAACCAGACTACTACTTACTAAAATACAACAAAGATAATCGTCGTACAAAAAATTATCAAGACATTGTATTTTCCATATTAAAAAGATGTCGTGCGTGTATTCAGGCCAATGGTGGCATTTTTGAACATCTATTGTAATAAATAAATTACTATAAGCCTGATAAAAGTGTATCATTGCGATTTTCTACCAAACAACGACTGGTTAAAAATCATGAACTGTGCTCTAAAACACTTACCTGATTCATTGCTTACTCGTAAAATAAAATAAAATAAGCGTCGTACAGAAAATTATCAAGAGAGTCATTTTGTTCACGAATGAAAGTAAGATTCAAAAAATGAAAAAAAAAATCATTGGCTTACCCGTTTTTTTCTTGCGGGATCACCAATGACATGTGGGTACGCGCGCCACTGCTAGATTAGCCGATTCAATTGTTATGGTAGAATACGCGCCTTACATGGCAGCCTACACATGCGAAGTTTCAGCAAAATATATGTGTTACTTTTTAAAAAATTGGGAAATTTTATTTTTTGAAATTCAACTTCAACACCCTGTATCTTTTTAATGAAGCATTATAGGAATTTTTTTTTAGGACATACCCTCTCTAAAATTGTTCAGAGAATATGGGGTTTCATTTTTACCACTTATGAATCACCCTATATATATATATATATATATATATATATATATATATATATATATATATATATATATATATATATATATATATATATATATAATATATATATATATATATATATATATATATATATGTATATGTATATATATATATATATATATATATATATATATATATATATATATATATATATATATATATATATATATATATAAACATATGAAAATCGAAACTGACCCCGAATATGTGTTCAAGGGGGCCTAATTAGCGCTCATTACAAGAAATTTTTCCAAAATTCAAAAGTCAGGATCTCCTCGGTAGTGATTTTTTTAAAAGAAAATTCACTAAAATTATATTTAGCACGCGTACGTTATTATTATTACTTAGTACTATACGGCATCTATGATTTCATCACATACCACGCTGAATATAAATATATATCCTTCTTAATGTAAAAATGTAATCGGATGATTAATCCGAATATAAATTTATGTGTTTTTGTATCATCCGAATATCAAAATATCCGAATATTTACAACGCTAGTCGACTTAACCTCAACTACATATTAACGTGATTATAATAGAATATGGCCTAAAAACAGTTGTACATACCTTAGTAAAGTTAAACAATGTGGTATATTTCGTTTTTAATTACCTTTCAATGATAAACGCAATTAAAACGTTTCGATTTGCAACAAAAACTTATATTTTTGCACCTGATGTTATGACTGTTGTCTCGTTGATATATTTAATACAGATAGGTGGTGTTGTGAGTTGTGAGGTCCAGTAAGTTGGCGTCAGATTGAGTAAGTTAGAATTTAATATAAATAGGATGATGACTTACTGGTAACTCAACACTTATGAATATTAAACCACATTTATCGGATGGATTAATTTTTTGACGAACTTTTATTTCTCATCAATAGGTACAAATATGTGTTATGACCATATGTTTTACATTTTAAGATTCACGTGAAATTTTATTATATGTGACAACCCGACTCATTTACATTTAATTGTCAGGTGACTGTTGTGTCGCTGGTGGATTTTAAATTATCTAATCAAAATGTCACATTCACAGGCTAACCATCCTTGTCAACATATATATATATATATATATATATATATATATATATATATATATATATATATATATATATATATATATATATATAATGAAATTAACCCCGGATATGGGTTCTAGAGGCCCTAATTCGCGCTCAGTTGATACTGGCGATCAATAAGGAAAAATAACTGCTACGTTTATAATTTGGCAGATATTTTACGTTTCTAAATATGAATTAAGTTTTCTTCTGGAAATCTTCTGTACAACTTTAATGAAACTTGTAATACAAGTTTTAAAGAGACTTACACTATCTACAGATATAGTTCTTTAGTTTCATTGAAAATTGAGTTTTAGGCATTTATCTCAAAAGGAGTTACAACGCAATATTTTTTTGATAATAGAGTTATCGATGGTAACACTTTTGAAAGAATTATTCAAATGTGCGCGTACTAGGACCTCTAAAATCGATCTTCAAGGTTTGTGTAAGTTTAATGTATTAACTTTACTAATATGCCGTATAGTAATAGTGTACAAATCTTATGAAAATTAGCTACTATGCACTTCGTGTGTCCCGAAATTGTTTATCTTCTTCCCTGGGTCAGACGCACTGATGCCCCGAATTTCTTTTGTTAGCATTTCTAATAGGAAAATTTAAAATTAGATAAAATACCAGAGATGCGAACTAGAGAAAAAATATTAAATGGACCTTGATTACTGTTCACGTTTAAACAACCAACAGGAAACGAAAACTCGATTTTCGGCGGAAAAAATCACAAGCTTCTTAAAAATTGATTTATTGATTGACAGTGATCTTGTGGGTGGAATAATGAAGTTCGTTTATAGATTCCAGTATTTTGTGCATGAAATTTAACTCAGACCTTGTCACTTTATTTTCGTTCTTAAAATAATATCTGGAAACTTAAATTTCATCAAAATGTCATAATAAACAAACACATTATCGGAAACGTTCGTAAAGTGGTTGCGTATTATCCGTACATTTTATTCCGTAGAGATCAGTTTCAGCTTTGCAGACTGTACACAGTAAACATTCCAGAAGGCCGAGAGCATTTATCTCGGTGAAAATGTCAATATTGTCCATGGAAATTAGAGTAATTCGATAAAACACCACACAAGTACAACGCCAATTATTAACGGGAGTTGCCCAGGTGTTGAGAATGCTGAAAGTGTGTTGTTAATATTGATTAGAAGCTACAAGCCGTGGATTTTTGGTGACATCAAACTTGCTTTAGCCCACAAACAGCAATTCCTACACCCAGACACTCGTTTACCTTGCTGTAAAAACGAGCTGTTTGGTTTTCAACGCTAACTTTATAAAGTAAATGTTAATTCATTTTTTAGCCTTTTTGCACAACACTCAACAAGTGTTTTAGAGAATAAATAAAAACAATCTGGATGCAGCAAGTTAGTTATGGTATTGAATTTTCATTAAAATGTTTTTAATTTCAAATATGTCTTTTTTAAAATAAACGGCATGGAATTTGGTATAACCTACATATAGTAGAAACATTGTACCTTATTTAATCAAAATAATTTTATTGTTCGAAAAAGTAAAATAATTTTCCGAAAAAACTGGTCCGATTTTCCTGGGCACGAACCTCTTCGAGCTATTTACACATCTGCTAAAATATAATTATCCACAAAAAGGTTTTTGACAAAGATTAAAAAAAAAACACTTTGCATGAAAATTTGCAAACAATTTGTTTAACGAAAATTGCCATTTGCTTGACAAATAGTGCTGCAAATTGAATCATAACTTCCACATAGCTGTGGTAATTTACACTCTTCAGAAAGACATTCTCGTGGAATGAATTTAGGGTCCATGACTTGACCACAAAGAAAATATTCGTATTCCTGCACCCATAAACTTCTACAACGTTATATTACTCGTGTTTTATTGAAAAAAAGATCAATTTTCACCGAATCACCCCTCATTTATAGCCTACCCCCTGAATAGATATTACTCAAAAACAACTTGAAGCGTTCATTTATCGGGTGCTAATTGGATACTAAATTTGAAGATGATATCTCAATTCGTTCGAAAGTTATTGCGCCTACTAACAGACAGAGGTACAGTCCGACAGACCGACCGACCGACAGACACAAAATTTTCGTTCCAGAATCAAGTTTTCTATGTGTTTTGAGACTTTTACGCCGTTTTGGCAAAAAAAAAATGAAATTTCTGTCACCGAGATTCCACCCCTACACATTCAACCCCAAATGTAATTTCAGCACAGAATACCAGATGTTTAATGAAAATAAAAGTTTTCTAATAAACAAACCCTTAAACGTTATATTACTCGAGTCTCAACGAAGAAATGTCAATTTTTGCCAAATCACCCCGCCATTCATCCCCAAATCCCTGAAGAGATTTTACCCAAAAACAATTCGAACCGTTCGTTTGCCGGGTGCTAACTATATATCAAATTTGAAGACGATTTCTCAATTCGTTCTAGAGTTATCGTGGCTACAAACAGACAGACATACAAACCGTCAGACAAAAACTTTTTGTTCCCAAATCATGTTTTGACACTTTTTACGACGTTTGAGCGAAACAAATTTTACAAATTTTTGTCGCCGTGACGATGTGAAAGTAAAACTGCTTAAAGTAGTGTTACGCGACAATTAAGATTTTTTACGAAACTTTGCTAAATAATTATTTTTCACGAAAATGTAAAATATGTTTTTTTTTTGCAATAATTTATACATATGTTACTACCAACACAAAAAATCTTCCAAAAATAGTTTCTTTAAAAATACAAAAACAATTTTACATTAGTAATATTTTTTACACCAAAATTAGCCAAAAAATTCATAATATTCACATTACATCTATACCTAATATGTATCTGAATTTTCGCGTGTGATTCACATTATGTAATATAAAGCCGCGTACCAAATTTGGTTGTTATAGCTTTGTTATTTCGAGAGCTATACAGATTTTCCGGAAGAAAACACACACACACACACTTATGAATATATATATATATATATATATATATATATATATATATATATATATATATATATATATATATATATATATATATATATATATATATATATATATATATATATATATATATATATATGGAAATGTGTTATAGAGGGGCCAGTTCGCGCTCATTTCAAGACATTTTCCCAAATGCAAAAGTGGCGATTGCCTTATATTGCTCAATTTTTCAAGAAAAATCACTAAAAAATCCAATATCACAATGACTATGGAAGCAAAAGAATTTTTTTTTCTTTAAACTCATCTTAATTAAAAATGCAGCAGCAGTAGCAAGTGTTTTAGGGTAGCAAATCAAAATTATTCAAAAATAATTAGCTAGTAATAATAATAATACGTTCCACACTTTTTCACTTTGTGAATTGTTTGTTGTTGCTGTTTTTTTCTTAAGCTCTGAATTTAAATTGCAGCAGCAAGTGTGGTATGGTTGCAAATCAAACGATTCTGCGAATAATAATAGGTTCCACACTTTTCCACTTTGTGAAGTGTTTGCTGTTGTCGTATTTACTTAAACTCTAAATTAAAATTATATCAGCAGCAAGCGTGTTATGGTAGAGAACCAAAATTATTTATAAATAATTAGTTAATAATAATAACACACACACATATATTAAAACTATCAATGCCCGACATGTTGAAAATTTTCCATATGCTGAAAATTTGAGACTTTTTTTTCCTACATCTGACGGCTGAACTTGGAATTAGCCGATGGCGTCATAAAAAAAGGTCAATTGATCGTTCGGAAACCTTGTTGTCAAGATCAACCAGTCCATAAGAAATACATTGGGGAGACCGACGACCATCTTTCTCAAGGTCACCGGAGCTAACGAAAATCTCAATAAGAAATACATAGGGAAAGTTCTGCAAACCCCCCGTATCCCGTCTACTGTTATAATACATTTTATATCGTTGTTCTCATTAAACAGAACATGAATAATCGATTAGTTTTAGGTTGGGGTTTACATGCATCTTGCGTTGTTCGCGATTACCTTTTTAAAGAAAAAACGAAAGTGCTTTATGAGAAACAGGATCCGTTAATAATGCATTATATATCGTTGTTTTAATTAAACAGAACATGAGCACTCATCGTTTCGACCAACGAAAAACACGGCATTGATTTCACAGTGGTTCCTCACTGGTGGGAAGAAAGTGATTTTATTGGGGCCAGAACACTTGTCGCATTTCCCGAATAAAATGCTGTATTCAAAGAATTTGTAATGCCATTGTACCAAAACTCTCCATTTCCCATTATTACGACCTCAATATTTCTTGGAGTTTTTAATCCAGTTCTACTATTGGTGGGTAAATTCATTCCATTTGATTTTAATATCTGCAATGAATAAGTCACACGCAGTGCCTTATTTTATGACAATGATGCCATGTTCTAAGTTGTTCTAATACGGAAATCTGGAAAACGATAGTATCTTCATCTTAATCTTCACCATAAATTTCATTGTTATCTTCAGGAGGGATGATGCAGTCACCATCATTGCAGTTATTGAAACATGTTTGATATTACATTTGGGACCAACTCTCCTCGTTTTTGGTTAATGTTTCACTAAGGTTTGTTCACAATAATGGCGTGTTCATAACAGCATTATGCTGTTTTTAATCGCTGTTCTGCCTGTTTAACTTCCCACCTTCCTGCAAAATGTTGTAGAATATCTGTAAATTTTTGTTTGTTTGTCGAGGGACTTGATTTTATTAAGATAAGACATTATTATTTGAATTAAATACTATACCAGACTTGCACAACCTCAACAATGCTGTTGTGATGGAACAATAATTATTTATGAATCAGTGGGACTGTATGGTAAAAAATATTGTATATTGAATTTGAAAGGCACCGACTTTTTTATAGTAGCCCCAAATAGTAAAACTTACTTCTTCAAGTAGCGATACGTGACCACGGGCCACCAGAATATAAATATTAGGTGTAATCCGAAGGGGCCGACAACGTCGCTGCAACTATTAATGCTACTTGAAAGTCGCAGCAAGTTTTATGTAGCATTTTAGTACCA